>OZ007500.1:46094240-47460496 GCA_963931805.1 Microdon myrmicae
ATTCTCGTTCAAACGCTGTTGGTCCGCTGAGAAACCAAATCACACCATTGAACCGGTATATGGTATGATATTTTTCAGCGGTGATGATTGATCCCGCTTTCAACTGAGATATCAGATAATCATCACCGGTATGTTTTATTTTAATGAATGAACGTATGAATGTGAAAAGGTATATTTGACTTTTTGGTTTGTTTGTTTTTATATTTTATGTTCTATGTTCTATGTTTTATGTTTTATGTTTTATATTTTATATTTTATATTTTATATTTTATATTTTATATTTATATTTTATATTTTATATTTTATATTTTATATTTTATATTTTATATTTTATATTTTATATTTTATATTTTATATTTTTATATTTTTATATTTTATATTTTATATTTTATATTTTTATGTTTTATATTTTATATTTTATATTATATTTTATATTTTATATTTTATATTTTATATTTTATATTTTATATTTTATATTTTATATTTTATATTTATATTTTATATTTTATATTTTATATTTTATATTTTATATTTTATATTTTATATTTTATATTTTATATTTTTATATTTTATATTTTATATTTTATATTTTATATTTTATATTTTTATATTTTATATTTTATATTTTATATTTTATATTTTATATTTTATATTTTATATTTTATATTTTATATATTTTATATTTTATATTTTATATTTTATATTTTATATTTTATATTTTATATTTTATATTTTATATTTTATATTTTATATTTTATATTTTATATTTTATATTTTATATTTTATATTTTATATTTTATATTTTATATTTTATATTTTATATTTTATATTTTATATTTTATATTTTATATTTTATATTTTATATTTTATATTTTATATTTTATATTTTATATTTATATTTTATATTTTATATTTTATATTTTATATTTTATATTTATTATTTTATATATTTATATTTTATATTTTATATTTTATATTTTATATTTTATATTTTATATTTTATATTTTATATTTTATATTTTATATTTTATATTTTATATTTTATATTTTATATTTTATATTTTATATTTTATATTTTATATTTTATATTTTATATTTTATATTTTATATTTTATATTATATATTTTATATTTTATATTTTATATTTTATATTTTATATTTTATATTTTATATTTTATATTTTATATTTTATATTTTATATTTTATATTTTATATTTTATATTTTATATTTTATATTTTATATTTTATATTTTATATTTTATATTTTATATTTTATATTTTATATTTTATATTTTATATTTTATATTTTATATTTTTATATTTTATATTTTATATTTTATATTTTATATTTTATATTTTATATTTTATATTTTATATTTTAGATTTTTTTTTTTAATTTTTATATTTTATATTTTATATTTTATATTTTATATTTTATATTTTATATTTATATTTTATATTTTATATTTTATATTTTATATTTTATATTTTATATTTGATATTTTATATTTGATATTTTATATTTTATATTTTATATTTTTATATTTTATATTTTATATTTTATATTTTATATTTTATATTTTATATTTTATATTTTTATATTTTATATTTTATATTTTATATTTTATATTTTATATTTTATATTTATATTTTATATTTTATATTTTATATTTTATATTTTATATTTATATTTTATATTTTATATTTTTATATTTTATATTTTATATTTTATATTTTATATTTTATATTTTATATTTTATATTTTATATTTTATATTTTATATTTTATATTTGATATTTTATATTTGATATTTATATTTTATATTTTATATTTTATATTTATATTTTATATTTTATATTTTATATTTTATATTTTATATTTTATATTTTATATTTTATATTTTATATTTTATATTTATATTTTATATTTTATATTTTATATTTATATTTATATTTATATTTTATATTTTATATTTTATATTTTATATTTTTATATTTTATATTTTATATTTTATATTTTATATTTTATATTTTATATTTATATTTATATTTTATATTTTATATTTTATATTTTATATTTTATATTTTATATTTTATATTTTATATTTTATATTTTATATTTTATATTTTATATTTTATATTTTATATTTTATATTTTATATTTTATATTTTATATTTTATATTTTATATTTTATATTTTATATTTAATATTTTATATTTTATATTTTATATTTTATATTTTATATTTTATATTTTAGATTTTTTTTTATTTTATATTTTATATTTTATATTTTATATTTTATATTTTATATTTTATATTTTATATTTTATATTTTATATTTTATATTTTATATTTTATATTTTATATTTTATATTTTATATTTTATATTTTATATTTTATATTTTATATTTTATATTTTATATTTTATATTTTATATTTTATATTTTATATTTTATATTTTATATTTTATATTTTATATTTTATATTTTATATTTTATATTTTATATTTTATATTTTATATTTTATATTTTATATTTTATATTTTATATTTTATATTTTATATTTTATATTTTATATTTTATATTTTATATTTTATATTTTATATTTTATATTTTATATTTTATATTTTATATTTTATATTTTATATTTTATATTTTATATTTTATATTTTATATTTTATATTTTATATTTTATATTTTATATTTTATATTTTATATTTTATATTTTATATTTTATATTTTATATTTTATATTTTATATTTTATATTTTATATTTTATATTTTATATTTTATATTTTATATTTTATATTTTATATTTTATATTTTATATTTTATATTTTATATTTTATATTTTATATTTTATATTTTATATTTTATATTTTATATTTTATATTTTATATTTTATATTTTATATTTTATATTTTATATTTTATATTTTATATTTTATATTTTATATTTTATATTTTATATTTTATATTTTATATTTTATATTTTATATTTTATATTTTATATTTTATATTTTATATTTTATATTTTATATTTTATATTTTATATTTTATATTTTATATTTTATATTTTATATTTTATATTTTATATTTTATATTTTATATTTTATATTTTATATTTTATATTTTATATTTTATATTTTATATTTTATATTTTATATTTTATATTTTATATTTTATATTTTATATTTTATATTTTATATTTTATATTTTATATTTTATATTTTATATTTTATATTTTATATTTTATATTTTATATTTTATATTTTATATTTTATATTTTATATTTTATATTTTATATTTTATATTTTATATTTTATATTTTATATTTTATATTTTATATTTTATATTTTATATTTTATATTTTATATTTTATATTTTATATTTTATATTTTATATTTTATATTTTATATTTTATATTTTATATTTTATATTTTATATTTTATATTTTATATTTTATATTTTATATTTTATATTTTATATTTTATATTTTATATTTTATATTTTATATTTTATATTTTATATTTTATATTTTATATTTTATATTTTATATTTTATATTTTATATTTTATATTTTATATTTTATATTTTATATTTTATATTTTATATTTTATATTTTATATTTTATATTTTATATTTTATATTTTATATTTTATATTTTATATTTTATATTTTATATTTTATATTTTATATTTTATATTTTATATTTTATATTTTATATTTTATATTTTATATTTTATATTTTATATTTTATATTTTATATTTTATATTTTATATTTTATATTTTATAAAACTATTAAACCTGGGACTATATGGATGCGAAACATGGGCTCTCACAAAACGGGAAGAAAACAAATTCCGTCTATTCGAGAATAAAGTTTTGAGAGGCATCTTTGGAGGTAAATATGACGAGGAGGCAGGACAATGGAGGAGACTCCATAACCACGAATTGGAAGAACTATATCGCAAACCTACAATAGTGAGAGTAATCAAGTCGCGAAGATTAAGATGGGCCGGACACGTGGCGCGAATGGGGAACGACAGGACCGTGCATAGAATGCTTGACGGTAGACCAACGGGAAAGAGACCGGTAGGACGGCCGCGACGGAGATGGGAGGACAATGTTAGGTTTGACCTTGAGGAGATCGGATCGAATGGTCAAGCGTGGAAGGAGAGTGCCCAGGACAGGGAAGGATGGCGAAGCCGAGTCGGTGAGGTCATGAACTTCCGGGTTCCTACAGGCCAATAAATAATAATAAAAAATTAAACCTGGGACTATTTCCTGTTTCCAAACCTGAAGAAGTGGTGGGGGGTAAGATAGTTGGGTCGAATGAAACGAACGCCTATTTTGAGAGGCTTGAGGAAACCTATTATTTGGAAGGAATAAAAAAAATGGAAACACGCTGAACTAAATGTATCAAAAGGAGACTATGTCATGCTTATGAGAAATAGGATGTTTATTTGCCGAAAAAAAAGTATTTTTTTCAAAAAGTCACTGACTTATCAAACTGACCTCATGTTGACATCGGTGGCATGCGGTTCTAAGGAGAACTGGGCCACATGCTGTACAGTGCACGGTACCATAAATCTACTGAAAGAAATATTTGATGAACGATTAATATCGAGAAATGGACCTGTCAACTGATCGCGGCGTTTGGATGATTTAACACCGCTGGTCTGTTTTTATTTTTTTTATTTAGGGATATCTGGAGTCCATTGTGTATACTGATATGCTAGAGGGCATTGAACAATTGAATGCCACCAATCGACACGTTTTGCCGAAATACAAGCAGAAATGCACCGAGAAGTGGTCGAAAGTTGGACCTCCAGGTACGCGCCAACGACAGTAGCCACATGTCCGAAATCATGTTCAAACATTAATGGCAAGCAATTATCTTTCAAATGGGCTCCTCCATAGTATAGTGGTTAGTATTCTCGCCTGTCACGCGGGAGACCGGGGTTCGATTCGCCGTCGGGGAGCCTCTGGCGCAAGACCTTGCCTGGAAAAACAAATTATCATGGACAATTTAACAAGCCTCAGGACTTGCTAAATAAGGCCAAGACCGGTTCCCGGTTGTAGTGCCGATCATGATGTGATGATGAATTACCGTTCAAATAAAGTCACATTTGTGGCCTTTCAAATCATTTTTCGGTGTTTTATATAAATTCAGACTGTTTCCCCGTCTCTGTAATATCCAAGTATTTAAAACCAATATATTCCTCTTTTTCTGCTCGCGGTGAAGCGCACATGTAAATCTGCTTTTGTGTGGATTTCCATCAAAAATTTCGGCACATACTCCAAATGGGGGCCGTGCAATGGACGAACGGGTAAAAAGGGTTAAAGCGTAAGAAAATAAAAATGAGGAAGAAAAGAAGAAGAGAAGAAAGAAGGCGAGTGGAAAAAAGGGGGGCACAGTGGGGCACAGCGGAAGAGAACGGGACTCTGACTGGCAAACGTCAATGCACGATTTTTTGAGAAGCATAAAACTACAGAAACGGAGCGAATTATTATTCTGATTAAAATTTGGATTATACAATATATTAATACCTCTGTTCTGCCCATTTCATACTGTTCTGCAAACATTTAATCATCCAGTGAACCGTTTATCTGGCTATTCACACAACCTGTGAACTACTTAATCACCCATACATGCTAGCATTCACCCAAATGGTGGTTGGAAATGTAATTTATCCACCTTGCCAGATGTCCATAAGCCCATCAGTCAATTGACCTTACATCCAATATTCCACAACCTATCTACCAAGTACTCCGGCTACCTATTCGTCCCGCACGAGGCTTAGTAACGTCTAGGTGACGTTTCATCCATTTAGCCAATCATCCACACCACTAATTGAAAATTGTAACATGCGATTAGTTCAATCAGCGTACTCAGTTCGCCGCAGTGAACGTGTCTGCGTTGGCGTTACAATACTTTGGCACACAGGTATGTAATGCCGATATAGTATTGTAGGGTGAGCAGTTATTGGAACCTCCTCTGTAGTCAAAAGAAAAATAGCTATGTTTCAATACAGGAAATTTCCTGCCTTTGGAAATATGCAATTTTCCAAACAAACAATAATTATATTCAATATGTGTCTATCATAGTTTTTTTGTTATGGAAAGGCGTACTTTGAGGTCCCACACTTGAACCGCACTCTACAACACTGGTAAAGAAATGGGAGCCATTTTATCACTGAGGATATTAGCATCTGAACTCTAATATTTCAGTCCGCTTTCAATGTGTCTGTTCAAATAATTTCTTCGTATTGTTGATTCTTGTTTTCAATTTATTCTCTCAATTTCAATTCCCAAAAGGATTATATCCTTGCAGCAGGAGTTGACGGAGAGCTTTATTAAATATGGTCCACCACATGCCCACCCATCTTGAAGGAAATATATTGAACGACATGAAAATCAACCAATAACCAACATTCTCCTCAAATGGCAAATGTTCCCACAAACAGGACATCAAATGAAATTCGTTACAATAATTAAGGAAGCTCTAATAAACATTGTCATAGAATTCAATATGAAGATCTACTATCCTTCTGCAGAATATTGAGTGTTGATATACGTTCGTCGTCAATCAATCTCGACCGAGGCTTAGTAACAATGATATGTATTCGAAGTATGTTTAGGCAATCAAGACATATGATATACAGGACGATTGTGAGGACCAAAGGGTGAGGACCAAATATAGTGATGCATGTCTACTTCACAGTATTCATTTTATGATGGAGATTGAATCACACGAAATAAAGCGGTTTGATTGTCAGAATACGAAACAGCCGACCCCAGCTTGGTCATTGTTGTTTCTATTGTCCTCAGATATTGCGTTTGATTTGAGGATGTGTCGAGAGATGTCTTCACACATACATTCAGCGACAGTGGATGATCGGCGTCGAGTGTTGAATTTCCTGATTGTAATTTCAGCCCTGTTTTCTGTTTTGGGTTACCATGTTAGGAACGAGCTGTCAAAACCAAAGGTGTTTGTTCCAGAAAAAACCTGAATTTGGATATTTCATAACAAATTTATTTGCTGCTCCATAAGTTTTGAGAGCATCTCCTATTTTGACAAATTTCAGTCATTGTTTCTCATTGATAGCCACTATAATTAATTTTCCAGGCGTGATAAATGTTCCCCCCAGAGCCCCCCAATTGGATTTGCACAAATTGGATATGATTGACCTCTATATGACCTTTGTAAGTGTATCATATCGTTCGGGTAAAACACAAGATGCACAATGTAATAAAAGAAACACGAAGGTTAGAGGTCGCATATAAACGCCCATTCAAAAGTTCGCGCAAATGTGTCGAATATTATTTCGTGATGCCGTCAATTGGAGGAATTTGATAGCCCCAATAACTTGATACTCCGTCCACATTACCTTTAAGGCGTAAACGATTGAATGATTTTTCACATCTGGGCGGACTGAAAATAGCTATAAAGGCTAATCCATTTCATGTTTTAAAAGTTGAAGCCTTTAAATCAGACATCTGTCAAACATCATATGTGTGTAAAGATATAAACGGTAGCTTGTTTTAGCACATTTACGAAATGGAACGTTGGATAAGGCAATATAAAGAGAGAGCATAAAAAGAACACTGCAGAAACTATTTGACAGGTAAGAAGATATCCAATTTAATAATAATGATGCGAAACTAGCACATGGTTTACTAATGAAATACGAGTATCTTATCGAAGGATTCGCTGCAGTCGTGATTAATATCATCGACACCTTCTAGGGGGCTAAAAGGGTAAACGATATGATTTCAGTTAGATTCAGAAAGTCGTTCAAAATCGAACAAGCAATTTACGAGTTTATGAGTTTCAACAGTTAGCGGCTTCAAGTCATTCGTCTGTCAAACATTATACATAAGTTAAGTTTTGACAATTAGCTTGTAACAGTAAATTGACGACATGAAACGATTTACGACTGTTTGACTAACTAAATCGTTCTACGACCCAGTAGTAACATCTACTACTACAGGGGGAGGTGCGGTGCATACAAAAGCAAATACAAGACGAACCCAACAAAACCTAAGCGACCAGGAAACCGCAAAGAGTTCTCTAAGCGAGTTGAAGAAGATTTGCGAAAACCGGAATTTCTATTCCATTGGAATTTTAGTGCCCATGATAGAAAACGGATAAAACTAGCACTCAATAACCTGCTAAAAGAAACTTTTGCTCACCTCAACGTGACAATGTACGTTTTCTCCAATAAAAGGAAACTTCTAACAGATCCTAACGAAATACAAAAGTTACTCACGGCATACCATAACTCACCTTTCGGGGGACACCAAGGAGCTACCCGAACAATCAATAGATTGAAACAAAAATACTACTGCCGCACAACGACCGCTGACGTTGCGGCGTATATTCGAAAATGTGCCTCCTGCCAGATAAACACAAGTGGAAGAAATCCCAGAATTCCTATGAAGATAACCACAACAAACTTCTATATGAGAAACAACCCACAATTCCAACCACATTTCCTACCTAATCTCGACCGCTTTACAACGCGTCAAATCAACCCCGTTTTCCCCTACTTACCTGTTCACCTGCAAAGCATGTTTCCACCAAGGACACATAGCTAAACTCATTGTACCACGCAGACAATGCATAAATGAGTTTAGCTTCCCTTTTTTGCCATACGGCAACTCGTGTCCATGTCGATTAGCGACAACCAAATCCAGCCGGACGAAGTTGTCGCATAATTGCAGAACCGCTGGGGGAAATTTATCAAAACATTCGATTGAATCACGTGATAATATTTCCCTAGCGTTACTTCGGCTTTTCTCCAGACACTTCATTCGCTGGGGATGAATGCTCTCTTTTTGCAGGTGAATATCATCAGCTTAATTCTCCTCTCTTTCTCAGTTCTGTCTTCGTATGGATCAATGTACACTGAACTGACCATACTACCGAATCAGGTCAATGGGTTCCGCTTAGAACTAGATTGATTCATGCACATACAACCAAATCCAAGAATTTAAATATCTGGGAACGATACTGACGGCCAGTAACGAAATGTCGAAGGAAATTAACAAGAGACTGCATTCCGGCAACGCGAGTTGGCACGCAGTCAGTAAACTGCTGAAATCCAGACTGCTATCACGTAACATAAAGCTCCGTGTCTATAGAACCATAATCATGCCAATTGTTCTATATGGATGCGAAACATGGGCTCTCACAAAACGGGAAGAAAACAAATTCCGTCTATTCAAGAATAAGGTTTTGAGAGGCATCTTTGGAGGCAAATATGACGAGGAGGCAGGACAATGGAGGAGACTCCATAACCACGAATTGGAAGAACTATATCGCAAACCTACAATAGTGAGAGTAATCAAGTCGCGAAGATTAAGATGGGCCGGACACGTGGCGCGAATGGGGAACGATAGGACCGTGCATAGAATTCTTGACGGTAGACCAACGGGAAAGAGACCGGTAGGACGGCCGCGACGGAGATGGGAGGACAATGTTAGGTTTGACCTTGAGGAGATCGGATCGAATGGTGAAGCGTGGAAGGAGAGTGCCCAGGACAGGGAAGGATGGCGAAGCCGAGTCGGTGAGGTCATGAACTTCCGGGTTCCTACAGGCCAATAAATAATAATAATAATAACATACAACCAAATCCACCCCACGATAATCGTACAGCCTGTTTCTCTTCTCTCATTGTCCCGCTCTCTTCGATCATCAGTTTAACGACGTAACCTACCACACATCGAAGAACGTGGCAGTGAGAGAGCAGAAGTATGTTCTTTTTTGGTTGTATCCAATTTCTTCCCTATTCAGTCAGTCGATTAACGTGATTACCGGAGAGTGGTTGTGTCGCTAACCGCCGCCGCGTGTGCATGCTTATGCACGCGCTTGTCCGCAGAGATTCACAGAAGAAGTGTAAAGTTTAGAGACCTAAATAGTAATTATACCGATGAAAAATGGCGAATGTATACGGTGCTAGTGTAATTGCATTATTACTAACTGTTTTAATTAGTTGCAATTTTTGTGAAGTCCTTGAAATTAAACAAACGTATTTACATTTGCAAAACGCTACTTTGAAGTCGTACTCCGAAGTACTCCTGCGGGAAAGACGGCAAACAAATTTAAAAACACAATATGAGAGTGTTCGACAAAATCTAATAAAAAGGAAATTATTATCAAACCAACAAACACCAGAGTGTTATTTAATGTTCCAGTTTTCCTGGGTGGACTATTCTCGCAACCGCGCAACATCGTTGGGAGATATAACGAATACGTGCCATACGCTGGCACACACCATCTTATACCCCCATAGGACCATTACCAGCCAGCTATAATGGAAATAAATGTCTACTAACGTTTCAAGACGACTTGACTAAGTTCTCAGGAGCTTACGCACTGACCAGCGCCCAAACCAAGGACGTGGCCAGGATTTTTGTTGAAAACATCGTCTGCCAGCATGGCATACCGTCTTCTCTATTAACTGACCGAGGTGCAAATTTT
Source organism: Microdon myrmicae (assembly GCA_963931805.1). Lineage (NCBI taxonomy): Eukaryota > Metazoa > Arthropoda > Insecta > Diptera > Syrphidae > Microdon > Microdon myrmicae. The sequence goes on from OZ007500.1 coordinate 46,104,729, forward strand.
CTCAGCGCACTCTTTAAGGACATCTGTTCCTTACTCAAGGTCAAAAAACTGAACACAGCACCCTATCATCCACAAACAAACGGAGCACTAGAACGGAGCCATAGAACTCTGGTGGAATACATACGCCACTATGTTAACCAGGATCCCCTCACTTGGGACACCTGGATACCATATGCAATGTTTGTGTATAACACTACACCCCACAGTAATACAGGCTACACGCCGCATATGTCACTTAATCCTATACGGAAATTCATTCTAGAACTCTGATTGCGTATTTCCGTACATAAAGTTTCCGACATTTCGTCCTCGCGATTTTGTGTGAGCTCTGGCTCAGGTCTTTGGGAACGTGCCTTATCACCCACAACGTATTTACAAAAAAGTCCTTCCAAAATTATGGTAATAAAAGGCAAAGAGCATAAAGAGGAGATCTTCATTATTGTGAGATAAGATGGCCAAGATGGCGCAAGGCTAATAACCTTGCCCAGAAAAACAAATTATTATGGAAAATTTAACAAGTCTCGGATAAGGACCGAATACCGGTGGAGAGACTTGCTAAATAAGGCCAAGACCGGATCGCGGTTGTAGTGCCGATGATGATGATGATGAAGATGGTCAAGAGAAAAGATGAAAAACAAAAACAAGAGAAAGTACCTTCAAACTTGGTTAGTTTGATCCTGTGAGAAAACCTTTGTTCTACTTAAGGTGAGAGAACAACCCTTTCGCCCTATGGAAAAAATGTCTAAACCTAGAACGGATTTTCGAAGAGACGCAAATGATTCCAAAGGAAAAACATTCAACCCAAAAAATGACCCAAACGAACTTGAGGGTTTCGTCTCTTGTGGAGACATTTTGTTCTCACAAGCACATGACGACAACCAGAAATGTTTTATCCTAAGGGTGGTAAAGACCAGATTGCAGGGACCGGCGCGTGACTGCATCAGACATAAAACCATTCCAACTTGGGAAGATTTGAGTACCCTGGTTTTAGTGGCGTTTGTTGTTGAAGTTGTCGTATGTGAAATTTGTGGATATTGTCGTCCGATCGGGCTAGCGGAGGACGTCTCTTCCGTTGAAATTTATTTTGTTGTAGCTGCAGAGCGAGATACGATATTCGTCACTTGGTTTTACGTAAGGATCTCGGGGCTGGATGGTGTTGTATTGGCCAATTTTGTTCACTTTTTGCACTGTTGCCGGTGGTTCTCAGTAACCTTATGTGCTGCTACTGTGCTCTATGTTCTTCCTGGTAGGGGTATCCCACCGCTGCCACCAAAAATTTTGTAGTAGCAGATGTTACTACTGGCCTCGCTCACAGGTAGCGTGGCTCCTTGTCCTGAGGGGGCCCTTTGCGGTCGCCGCCGTGCTTCCTCATACCTTGAGGGAAGAGCAACAACCGATCGTTCGTGGGACGTCACTTTGGGAATAGCGCCCCTGTACCGGGCAACCAGGTACCCTCTGTAGATGTCCGTTGTAGTGTACGCTGTAAGGATTAAAATTTTGGGCTTCCCACTACTCTACTCACCGGTTCCTTTTCCGATTTTTAGGAGTCGTCCTGGTACTCAAAGAAACAGCCAACGTTTTGTGACGACGCACAATCCCAAAATAATAATAAAATGCGTTTGTTCTAATTACAGTTCAGGTTTATTAAACGTTGATTCTCCTGGGGGCGATGCCTCCAAGGCAAGAGCGATATTCCGATACTACTGCTCTCGGATACAGATGCAGATATAAATTTGGTTTTAAAACAGTTTACTACTGCTCCTGGTTACATATGCAGATATAAATTTAATTTTAAATCAGTGCACTACTGCTCTTCGGCACGAGGATTAAGATACTGCGGCCCGGAGATCACTTTACCGTTTCTTTATAGAGGGAAACAAATCGAGATTTGTATCTCAAAAATGCATAATTCATACCAAAATCCCGATTTTGGTATCCTGAGTGAGATGCTCAGTGTTTATTTAAGATAAGAATTCAGTTTCTTGAATTCTTATGAAACTATTGCGCAGATGTGGATGTGTAAAGGGATTCGGGTTTTTGTTTGTTCAATTTATTAGGAATTTTTCCAGATTGAGATAACGTCTCTCCGCTTTTGAATTTTGACGATGCCGTGGGCAAATGTAAAACGATAAACGAATATTTGATTCGTTTATTGTGAATTTTGATTTTAATTAGGATTTTTGATTAAATTATGCCGTGGGGGCAAATGCTAAGCGATAAATGGATGTTTGATTCGTTTATTGCGAATTTTGGATTTAGTTTAGGTTTTTTAGGGTTTTGATTAGATTTAAGGTTTTGGTGTAGGATTACTGGGATTAGGATGTATGAATGGAGGAAAAAAGTGGTAGGGCTTTTTAGAGCACTACCACCCCAAAATGGCTGGGACGGAAGTCATAACTTCCAGAAAACCGGTTCGCAAAAATGTCTCGCTGACCTATTAACACAAATACCAACACCTCAGCGTTTTTATTTTAATTCGCATTTATTTTACAAAAAAAATTATTACGTTTTTCACTTAAGTGTAAATGATGTCCCATTTACAGTTATTTTTTTTTAATAAACTTACTGGCTCTTCAAAAACACTCTAACAGGTACAGTGTCTTTTTGTTTTGTTTTGCCTTTCGGCGTGCAATATTTTCTCTCTCTCTCCGTCTCTCCCCCCCCTCCCCTCCCCTATCTCTCTCTCTCTCTCTCTCTCTCTCTCTCTATATATATATATATATATATATATATATATATATATATATATATATATATATATACATACATATATATATATATATATATACATACATATATATCATCATCGGCACTACAACCGGGATCCGGTCTTGGCCTTATTTAGCAAGTTTCGAGACTTGTAAAATTTGCCATAATAATTTATTTTTACTGGCAAGGCTATTAGCCTTGCGCCATATATATATATATATATATATATATATATATATATATATATATATATATTCGGGCCTTCCTCTTTTACATCTCTTAATTTTTTTTAAGTTCTTATACTTTTTTAAAAATTTTTTTGTCCGAACACAACAATATTAGAACTAAACGAAATATTATTAGGTTTCAAAATAAAACTGAATGGACGGAAATAATACTAAAACTAAAACCACATCTAGGGAAGGGAAATGAGAGCGTTGGGTCTGAAGGGCATATTATATTTGGGGACGTAAAGTCCTTTCTTCATCACACACGCACCACCAGTTGAGATGAGATCGGTCCCTTTTGGATTTATCTCTTTCACTGATAATCATACTGGAACGTAGGCGATCTGGGACATTAGAGATATTGCTATCATGGAGAATACGTTTATTCCTGGCACCACGGAAAACGTGGTTTATAATAGAGACTCCATGCTTGTCTTTTAGGAAGTAACTTAGTTATGTGCCGGCATTGGAACGGGTTGACTAAGATTCCCTGACAAGTTCACTTTCTCGACCCACTCAGGATACAAAAACACCCAGACGTCCAACTGGTTACTGCCACTGTTCCAGCAAAGAAAATAAAACTCCAGGAAATGGTTGATGGTATCTGGTGACTTTTATTGTTTTAAAATTGTGACATCACATCTCAATTCAGCAATACTACAGGAAATCCGGTCGATTCCGCGCACTCGGTAATTTCGGAACACTGAATTATTATCTTTCGTTGATTAACCTCGACTCGCTATGTAAATTATTAGACACTCGTCCGTTTCGAAACACTCACATCGACTGACTACTTTCTCTTAGATTGGGGTGAGTTGGGCGCTGTGGTAAGAAAGATAATGAAATGTTCCTTCTGGCTCGGCCAATAGGAGTGGATCTCCGGCACATAGATCCTATCGAGGATGTGTCCATTTTCGCGCGGATCACTTTGTTTGGTCGTGACGCGAGCTCATGGGTGTACGAACCGTGGGAATGCACATTTACAAGATAGAACGTCTTTTAGGAGAAATGTGTGCAGCTGTGTAAATATCGCACTGGGGATTAGGATGTGTTTGGGATGATTACACAATGATGGTTGTGTTGACATCCATGTCGTTGCGTATTGCTTTCCTAGAGAGTCATGGGCCGAAGTCCAGTGTGAGTATTTACACGGGCAATGAATTTGGCTCTTTGCAGCTAGGCGCGAGTTGCCCTGGTGCTTTGTAGGTTGCGTAAAAGCCGCCCTGGGTAGGGATACAACATGACAATCTGTCGCACACGTGCGGGACATAAAACGCAGGCAGCAGGGGTTCCGCTGATTGTTTCTATTGTTCATTTCGGTTATCTAGTATGGCAAACAAAATATTTTTTTTAGAGCAATGCTGAGATGCATTGGTGTATGCGGTACTGGCGTAACGAATTTTTCCAGAAAAAACGATATTAAGCATTGAATGCGTGAATGTCCTTGGTGAGGAAAATGATTGCGGTGTTGGATGCGATTTGCATAATCGAAAGATGATAAAATCGGTGGGAGAATTCTTGGGGGAGTTAATGCGCTTGCACAAGCGGCAAATGGCAAGATCACTAGAGCTTTAGGGCAGGAAGATTTGGAGGTAAGTTGAAAAAGTGGCAGTGGCGTTAGCAGAACCGCCACAGTCTTGGATAAGTCCTTTTTTACCCAAGAAAGGGGACGCTTCTGGGGCAATAAACCCATTCTGTAGAGTACTGTCCATATACATATAATTGTGATAGATTGCTCCCGAAATAAGATTATTTTCACTGCGTTTATCCCTGAAACCACGGAAAGCGTGGTAAATAATAGCGACTCTATGTTTGTTTTGGATAAGACCTTTTCTGTACAAGAAGGGGAACGCTTGTAGAGAAATAAACCCATTCCAGAGAGCACTCGCCCGATACATGCCATTGGGATAGAATGCTCCCAAAATAATATTATTTTCACTGAACATTGCCCTTGTAGTGTGACCACTCATAATTATGATTATGAAGTTTTCTCTCCTGTTTAGTCCTGATTTGTCGTACAGGACTTTATTGGTGTTCTATACATTCCAAGGTAGGAACGCAAACACTGCCTCTCGAACAGCTGAAACTTCTCCATGTAAAATGGGGATATGTTATACCATACCGGGCAGACCAATACTGGTCGGATGAATGCCGTGTATGAGATTATTTTGATTTTGCCATCTTGAAGACTGCTGCGGCATAGACTTTATGTCCAACCACAGTTTTTACTAATAGGGGAAGATTATTACTTCCTACAATGGAATTTTTTTTTCCAATTACGTTTTGTATCCCTCGATGCCCTGAACAAGGGCGTTCTGAAAAGAATAGTCTCTGTTTTCTGGAAATAGATTTTTAATGTACAGTCGGCGCAAAAACCTTTTTTTCGCTGTTCAAATAGGCCATGTCGAGCCAGCCGGTACTTTGGCTCGAATTTTTTTTAGCGAAATCCAAGGTATCGTAAATTAAAGCAAATCCTGTGGATCGGCATCCAGCGAAGTTAGTTCTGAATCCAAAAATGAAGCAGACGTCCGGTGTAACTTTATACATAGCGGCTAAATTCTCTCGGATGTCCTTTTTGTTTCCCGATAATAGCCCAGGGTGAAGGACATTTGTCATTTGACATTTGAAGGACCATTTGTTTTCGACACAAAAGGTGGTTTGTCATAAGCCTCCGTGTACGGATTGTTGCTGTTGACGTCAACATTTTCATAACTCTGTTTGAATACGATTTTTGTATTTAAACACGTCTACAAAGCAGCGGATATCGGGGTAAAAGGCGCAATAGCGTTTCATTCTATTCAAGTCATCTTGCAGAAGGTTGTTGATGACAGCAATCTTTTTTCAGATCTATACAACACAATGTCATCGACGTATGCAATGGCATGGTTGAGCGAATCTACTAGATTACTAGTATAAATGTTAAACCAAATAGGGGAATCCACTGCTCCCTGCTGTAAGCCGTTTTTGATCTGAAAGGTCTTGTTGGATGTTATTGGGTTGTGGCACATGAAATGCCCGATTTTATAGTAAACATTTCAAAGCCAATATTATTTTTCCCTAAATTTTTATTCAATCAAAATAGGATCCGTTGGCATTTATGACATTCTTCCAACGTGATACAAGGTCAAATATTCCTTATTCGTACAAGTGCTGACTTTTTGAGACAATGAAATCTTCAAAGGCTTTTATGAGTTCTGCTCCGTCCCTGAAGACCTTCTGCCGGTAAAATGAATCCAAATTGCGGAAAAGATGGTAGTCCGTTGGGGAAATGTCAGGAGAGTACGGTGGATGCGGAAAAATTTCAAATCCCAACTGTAAAGAGTTTTTGCACCGTTAGTTGTGAGGTATGGGGTCTAGCATTGTCATGCAAAAGGATTGGGCCGTGCCTCTTGACCAATGCAGGGTTTTTAGCCAATTTGGCATGCAATATATCGATTTCCTCACAATATTTGATAGCGTTTACCGTTTCTCCTAGTTGAAGAAATAAACAATGGATTGGTCCTTTGGATGTCCACCAAATTGTCACCATAACCTTTTTTTAATGAAGGTCTGGATTGGGGGTGTGTTTTGGTTTTTCACCTGCATCCAACCACTGCCCAGGTATTTTACGGTTATCATACAGAATCCATTTTTTATCACAGGTAACTATCCGGTGCAGAAACGGTTCAGTTTGGTTTCTTAATCTAAGTGATTATCTAAGCAGATTTCCAGGCGCCGTGGTTTTTGGGACTCGTTCATCTCGCTATCGAGTTTCTTTACCTTTCCTATGAGAGACTGTGGGGAAGAAGTATGGTGTGCAGGCGTACTGCACTGATTCCCTTCTTCCTCCATCATCACTATAAGAAAGTTCCGCCAAAAATTGTTCGCCGGGATTTGTCCCCAAGGAACGAAACAAAACATACAGATGGCACCGAAGCGAAAGTGAATGAAATGCACTGTATATTGTTTATTGCTTAAATGAGTTCTCTATTATTTTTGATCCTTGCTATTGTATTTTATTTAATTGAACTACATGCACTTAGTAACTTTAGCTTGGCGCGGAAAGATTGTTTATATTTTATTAGTGTTCGGCTCACGCGCTACCTTCACGTTCATTCTTAATATAATTACACCATTGTTGTACTAATACCGCGACACTAATTTAATTCTATATGTTGCTGTTTAATTCGACTGTTATGACTCGACACACTCAGGAGTGTAGAAAGATACGCGATTACAGGATGGATGTGTCCCCGCGGCGCCGCGGGGAGCAGGGAAAGACACAACCGGCGTGTCTGGTGGTTAAGATACGACTTACCGAGAAAAAAAGACTCCAACCTGTATTCAATCCTCGGTTAAGGGTGAGATTTGTAGGTGAATGAGAAAATGTTCTCTTTAGGGTGTGGCCACCAAAGGAAATGCCATCTTTCCTTACTGCCAGTGACCTATTGAAAGGCGATCTCTGGCAGGCAGTGGTGTGCGTGTGTGATCGTACACATCACCGTGTTTATCAATGCATTTCAGCAAAGGATATACGAAACCTACAACGAGGGAAAAAGAACAAAGGGATCGTGAAGGTCTTCGTTTATGATTTGCATTGCGGCTAAATAAATAGACGGCAAAGCATCGAGGAAATGGTGCTAAAAGGAAAGATGGGACGAGGGCATCATAAAAGTCTTGGGTTGGTGATGCCCTTGCGTAAATAGTCGCATAGCCATTAGAAAAAGGTGATAATGGATTGGGATACTTTATACAATGAAAATTGTATATCGTATCTTGGGTCGGTGGACGAAACGAATCCCTTGTCTGCATTTGTAAATGCAGGTAATTCGTTTGTGGCAAAGCACGAAATTGGTGATTGCTTATTAGTAGGAAAACAAATCATGGGTTGGATTTTATGCATGTTTACATGCGAAGGAATTCGGTTTATGGCACCTGACGCTATATGCGCGTATTTGCTTTTGTCCCTTGGACAAAGGGTCTGCTAGATATGTACATGTGGAAACATTAGGGTGCACATGAGGGATAAAATTGCTTGGCAAACAATGAACCGGAATAGTTTTCATGTCAATTCTAGTGATGCATTGGATTATGAATGCTAAGAATTCTTTGTTGGGAAAATTTTTAACGAACGGAACTTTCCAAACCAACGTCGTATAGTGCGTTTGTTTACCGCTACATCCCTAAATGCGTCATTAATGTTTTTCATAGCCCATGACGCATTATTTCCCATTTTGAGTTCATAAAGGAAGAGGGTTCGAAATTGAACTGCCCACAACATGGTAAACAATTCCTAGAAAAAAAAACTGTAGTTGTAACGAATCCTAAAATTCTCACACGTTAAGCACACGAACCACTTTATAACAAAGAATATTAACGTTCTGGGACAGGTGTTCACTTGACGACTTCTTATTTGCGACTGAGCGAAAATCTGACATTTCATGTGGTACGACTCAACATATCTCCACATTTCACCATAAACTGTTTACCCATATTTATCATATAGTAAATAATGTATAACATATATCCGGGCGTATCTAGACTTGATAACCTATATATATACAAGCCCTTCTAACCACACAGTTCCGAAGGGCTTTTCAAAGACAACCAAACATGCCCCTGCGGATTGTCGCTTTGCCTTGTTTCACCATGTATGTCGAAAACAAGTTTTGTCGCGGCATGAGCGGTGTTGTGATTCGACCTGAGACCGACTAATTGCTTGGAATGATACAATTATCATCATACCAGTTTATCAACACTTTATTTATAATTTTTTGAAATACCATACTACTGTTTGGAACCAAACTAATCGAGTGAAGATTGTGCGGGGTTGCTCCTGTCCTTGCCCTTTTTGGGGATGGGATGGACTACTGCAGTTTTCCAACGGTTTAGATAATATGCATTATTTAGAGCGTTGTTGAACAAAATTGTGTAAACTTTTACTACAGTTTGGAATACTATCTATTCCAGAGGATTTCTTGTTCTTAATGGTTCTAAGGATGTCCGAAAGTTCATCCTTGTGCACAGATATAATCGCGTCTAGATTTCTAGGCGGGGAATCCGCTCTATTGTTTACAGTGAATATACTGAAACTTCGACTTTCAAGATGCCAATTGTTAAGTTCATGGCGGAAAGAAATATGGCTTTGGAGAACCCTATTTTCCAGGTCGTGGTTAGAATGAACGGAGTCGTTCACTCTATACACTGCCTCGAAACAGGCAACAATTGAGTTCGCTTTCTTTTCCGGATCCTCGACTATTACGAACTCTTCGTTGGAGTGACGTGTTCCACGGTAAGTCCTGTGTTTAACATTGTTTGTCAATTTTTCGGAGTCCGCGGGACTTGCAGACGTGGAATGTTATTATAATCTTTCCTTCTCAATACTTTATTTATTTATAGGAACATATTCGGTCCACTAGCTTTAATGGCAATTTTATTGTTTCATCATCATCATCGGTCTTGACCTTATTTAGCAAGTCTCTGCACCGGTATCTGGTCCTTATCCGAGACTTGTTAAATTGTCCATAATAATTTGTTTTTCCGGGAAAGGTTATTAGCCTTGCCTTATTGTTTCAATCTTCATTAATTACTGATCTATTGTCGTCACCGATCAGTTATTGAAGGTTTTTGATTAGTGAATTAATTGTTTTTATTTTCTGGTTATTTGGATCGTTAGGCTGTCGATATCATCATCATCATTATCGGCACTACAACCGGGAACCGGTCTTAGCCTTATTTAGAAAGTCCTGAGGCTTGTTAAATTTTCCATAATGATTTGTTTTTTCCGGGCAAGGTCATTAGTCTTGCGCCAGCGGGCTGTCTATGTAGCAGTTTTAATTTAGAGAGCAGAATTCTCTTTTGCATATACAGAGTGTCGATCGTCGAGTTTGTGTATCAGTTTGTATGGCCCTCGGAGTGAGACAATTTTTCGGAATAGAACCATTCATTATATTAGTAGCAATGTTGTTCATCGTCAAAAGACAATTTCGGCATTATGAAGATTTCTGTTAGTCGGTGGATCAACGCCATTGGAGCGTATTTCTTTTTTTTTTGTTAGCCGATCAAAGCGCGGCCAGTGTGGCGTTCGAAAGTTAAAAGAATGTATCTGGTCATAGTGCTCAAGTAGTGAGTGTTCGTTTGGAACATGAATTACGGCGCCTAGTCCGTAACGACCGCTATCGTACTCGATTGCACGAAGACAATATCGAGTAGTTAGGTCCGGGTCTGGTAATTGTATCCGCCGTCGAACAAAAGTAAATCTAAGAAAGAAATCCTTCTTGTACTTGGAGCGTACAATTCTAATTCATGTTCGATGGCATTTGTTTTCCACCAGTCGAACAACCCATTGCCTCTTGTGTTCAAGATAAGTCTACCCCAGGAATTGTGCTTGGAGTTGAAATCTCCTGCCATAAAGAAATAATTATTTTCCATCTATTAACTTGAGACTTCGGAAAAGTCTATCAAGTTCATTGATAAATTATCTACACTGGGGGGCTTCAGGAGCGTCACTTTTTAAAGGAATATCTATAATGCAGGCTTCCACCACCTGAAACTTGTGTACATTTGTGCTGTACAAGACTTTGTGTTACAGGCCATTTTTGATTGTGACAGCGACTCCGCCCCCTTGAGTGGAGTTTGGAAAATCTCATCTAATAACTTTATAATTTCTGTAGCCCAACTTATGTCTTTCGTTTAGCTTAGTTTCGGTAGCCAAAAGCACATCTGGGCTCTCAGCTTCCAGCAGATTGCTCAGATGGTCCCTTCTTTCCATGCGGATTAATTAATCTTCATTCAGCCGACGTGAAGATTGTAACTACTGTATTGAGTTATCTGGAAACTGAGTCGCGTAGATAATATCTATTCTGCCCACCTTTTCCGTTACTTTTTGTTTAATTAATTCGATTTTTTTCTCCGACGCAGCAAGCTGTCCTTGTATGGACCGTATAATTGCTGTTCTGTTTGGTTGTGCCTCCGGTTTAGGCGTTTTAATGATATTTGGTGGGTTTTTCATGATTGCTGCATTTTTTACACCACCTGCCATTTAGCTGTATGACACACTACGTGCCACGAAGTTGTTGTTGGAACGAGTTTTCATTCCTTTCTTTTCTTCAACTAGTTTTTTTCTAGCTTCCAACTTTACTTTTAGTTGTTGGTATTTAGGACAACCTCTAAAGTTAGTAGGATGACCTGTATTCCTTCAGAGGACGCAGGTTAAGTTATTCTTTTCCGGGAGCTGTTCTCTGCCCAACGGGAATTCTCCGATAATGTGGTCGTTGAGACACTTTACACATGTAAATTGTATATTGCAATTCAATGCCACATGGCCGAAGCGTTGACAGCGCATACATTGCAATACGTGTTCGAATTTCTTTATTTTCTCCCAACGTATTGTTTGGTGGTATTTAATATATCTAACTAACAACTTTACTGTCGGGACTTAGAGACCCAATAAAGAAAGGCAACATTGCGGTTGCGATTTCGAGAGCTTGCGGTGGAGAACGGTTTCACACCTATAAACTTTAGACTGTCGGTTTCAACTGTGTATAATTACTCAAGTAATTTTTCTGGTGAAAAAAAAAAAGGATCAACTCCTTTTAGGGGCATGGAGACAGTTTGCTCTGCTTTTGGAGTGTACGTGTAGTACTCGCTAGTCGCCCTACCCAATGCGGATTTCATTTTTGGTAGTCCTCTAAGTCACTACACATTATACTAATTTTTGTGTTATTTATGTTTTTGGTTCTAAAATTCTTAGATGTTAACTTACCAAGTTTAATTACATCCCTAGTCTCCATGTGGCTCACAATGATGAGAGGTACTTTCTCCTTCTCGTCGATTTGTTGTTTCTGTTGCTATTTTGCCTGCTGCTGCTGTTGTCGTTGTTTTCGTTCACATAATTGTAAACCCCGCATATTCCTTTTTTCCAGAGCTGCTTCTACTTCTCTGCACAGCTCATCTCTTTTTTTGATAAGCTCGGGGATAATGTTGTCGAGCTCTTCATCACGCTTTGTTTTTTTCCACTGGCTCCTTAACGGCCAGGTCTTTGTATTTGTTCCCTGCTCCAGAGAAGTGAGCATCACTGGGACACAAATTTTCAACATTTTTACGTATTTCACGGTCCTCGTTTGCGTCTGATTTGTGCCTTTTGGCGGTTGAATTCCGTTGAGTATTCAACCTCCTCCTTGTCTTTTTACCTATTACCTGAGCTTCGTTCATGGTCAGTGTGTGACTTTTACTTTTTTTTGTTTCACAAATTTTTTATTTTTAATTGTTGTTTGTTTGATGACACGCGTGATCGAACCATTAAATGTTTGTTTATTAAATAAGTGTGTGGGGGTAAATGTTGAATGTGCGAGCACGGGAACACACGTTCACAAAAATATCCAAGAAATTAACGAAAGTAAAGAAATAAAATTCACTGGTGTTGTTTAGGTGTTCGTCTTTTTATTTTATTTTATTTCTTTATGGTGGGTTTTCAGTATTTGCCAGTTAATCCTTCAAGTATTTACCACTGATCTCTATTTCTAACTTTAAATGGAAAAATAACACAGATAATTGTCATTCGATTTTTCTTTTATGTGTTTCGTTATCACTTTTGCAAAAGTTTCCGGAAAAAGAGAAAACTGCGTTCTATTATTCTTATTATCGAGAATCGAAAATCAATTAAATCACTTGTATGTATGTAAGAGAAATATTATATTATAACGCGGACAATAAGGCTGTACTCGACTTTAACACCTGATGAAGCTACACTCGGCTTTACTCCACAGGGGATGAAGTTTGACATTGAAACTTGTAAAATGACTCGGGGGTGTGTGCACCGCCGTGCACACGGTGCGGTGGTTGAAAAACAACTGCCTAGGTAGTTTAACTCGGAACTCTCTTATCCCACACGATCAACCAATGGTGATCGCACACTCATCTGCATTCTGTCCGGGAGGACGCCACCCGACATTGCAGCTAAAGAAAACGCTGCATTGCATAAGGTCTCTCAAGAGAATCGTCGGAGAATGCGGTCACAATTAGAGCTCTCAAGCCTAAGAGAATGGCAATGATGGTGGGATTCTTCCACCAAAGGAAGATGGACCCACACCATGATACCTGATATAGAAATATGGCGGGCTGAATTCCCACCTGACCCAGCTAATATCAGGACATGGATGCTTTCGGCAATACTTGCACAAGTATAAGCATGTGAATTACCCATACTGCTTGCATTGCGAAGGCAAAACAGAAAATACGGAACACGTACTCACAGAGTGCGTGAGATTCGAGACCACACGAACGATTTTGGAGAGACATATGAGACAGACAGTTACTCCGGGAGGAGTAATAGAATACATCCTTAGTTCAAAACAGGCATGGCCCGTAACAAATGGTATTCTCTGTGAAATGATGCAGCAGTCGCGACGCGACGAGCGGAGTAACAGGTAAACTCCGTCCCGACCTGCAATGGAATATCTAAAAGAAAGTTCCGCGAGGATCAACGGGAATGTAGTGCTCCAAAAAGCCCTACCACCTTTTTACCCCATTCCTACATCCAAATCCCAGCTATAATACGCCAAAAACCCAAAAACCTATCAAAACCCGAATTAACCCAAACATGATTCAAAATTCGCAATAAACGAATCAAACATTCGTTTATTGCCTAACATTTGCCCCCACGGCATAATTAAATCCAAAATCAAAATTAAAATTAAAATTCACAATAAACGAATCTAATATTCGTTTATTGTTCTACATTCGCCTCACGGCATCAACGAAATTCAAAATTCAGAGATCATTATCTCTATCTGAAAATTTTCCATTCAGGAAAACAAACAAAAAACCAAAAGCAGATACATTCCCACATCTGCGCAATATTTTCAAGAAATTGAATTCTTATCTAAAGTAAACACTGGGCATCTCGCTCAGGATAACAATATCGGGATTTTTGTACGAAATTGTACACTTTTGAGATACAAATCTCAATCTTTTTTCCTTTATAAAGGAATAGTGGAGTGATCTCCGGGCCGCAGGTAAACCTTAATAATCGTCCCGGAAGGAGGTACACCAAAAGCAGTATCCTAATATTCATTGTACCAGACGGCAGTACTGGATGTTCATCGTGCCGAGAAGAATCCGAAATAAATAAAAATTTGTAGTAAGTAAAACCTAGTTTTCATTTTGACCAACCCCCATTTCAAGCGACCCCAGCGGAGACGAGGACTATGAAAGCCGAAAAAACGGCAGGACCAAACTAAGGACGTTGCTCTTCCCTCAGGTATATGAGGAAGTACGACAACGGCCCCTTTGTAGGGCGGTTTTCTCAGGAGCAGGTATAATAGAGAGATCATACGTCCTTTTAAGGACTAGGAGACGCTTCCTAAAAATAAAAACCCCTACAAGAACATAACAGGAATATGAGCCTGGCGGAAGGGGGTTTTAGTCGGTAAAAACCCGGCATGCCTCTGGATCGGTCAAGAGGTATCTTTTGAAGATTTCCACCTTCCTATCGAAACCAAAAAAAAAAAAAAAACTCATCTGCATTCTCTCATTTCCTCGCCCATCAAGGTGAATAAACTCTTGGGAATTTACCCACAGCCAATGAACTTAGGGAGAATGGGAAAACCGAAAAGGAGAGTGTGACGATGTCATGGTTGATTTGCTTTCGCATGCAACGAAAGCGAAACCAACTGGTGACCGCATGACCCAGTTACGTATTTGATTGCTCTCAGAGTGAAGTGCTGAAATGCACTCCGAGAAGGGGAAATGGGGTAGGTTGAAAAGTACATTTCTTATACTCTTCACCTGACTCTGGGTTTATTGATCCCCAGCGAATATGTCAACATTCAATCTGTGTCTGACGCAGGTCAAAGGACGATGCGATGGCTTGGGATAATATCAGCGTGGGAACAAAACTAAAAGAATTCGATATTACCCAAGCCGTTTCGCTATGCAGCAACAGCGTCGCTTGCCCACACTTTGCTGTTGGTAAGCAGACATGAGATTTTTGATTTCCGGTGGAAATCTCATGTGATTTATAAAATATATGATGCCCTATAGCATAAAAAGGCTGAATTCAGTTATGCATTATCTGCATAGAAGACTGAATTCAGGTTATGCGTCCTTTGGGTAGGTACCTCTTACAGGTGAAATAGGCGAATCAGAAAACTGAAATCAAATATATCAAACTGCAACCACACTACCGAACGAAGGCGCTAAAAGAGCCACATCAAAGAATAGACAGAATAGACCGAGTCCACAAGGCTCCATAAAGCAAAAAAGAAGAGTCACAGCAACAAGCAATTTGCTGGAAATAGACATACCTGTCATACCACAGATATTTTATATTCAATGTGTCAATGTGTGCCGTTATTTGTTGCAACATGTGCATAAAAGCAGGACATTTTTGACGTTTTAAAGAGCGTGGGTAGAAGAAAAGGTAGAGGAAAGGCGATATTCATGTACGTTGGCCTTAGTTATCTACAGATTGCCCTTAGGTGCGAAACTACATCAGACAGAATGTTCTCTGTCCATATTCGTATGGCCCGTTTGAAGAACGATTTATGGGATGTCTGTCTGAAGTTAATTTTTAAAGCGAATCGATGCACGTTCACCACTTCTCGGGTATCGCAGGGGAGTATTCACGAAGGTGAAATCTCAGTCAACTGGATAGTAAGTGTAGAAAAATTCGACACCAATATCCTTAGGTAAGATTTAGCCCTTAAAAGGACAATGGAAACAAAAAGAAACCAAATTACGAAACAAGAGTAAAATCATATTGTCTAACGGCCTTAAGATGTATAAATATTGTATTATATTGTAAAATTCACGGGACAGTGAAAGAGAACAAGTGCCTTTGTTAATAACCCCAAGTTGCGTAGCCGTAATTCTATTAGAGTTTCGTCTTAATGGTTCATTTAGATCACAACGTTGACTGGCAACTATCCGTTTAAATTCAATATGAAACAAAAAATGCGAACATTTGCGCATTATTCCCACAGGCAAATTTGCCAGTTGGAATGACATGATAATTAAATTTGTTGTTCCATTTATAACTTAGACGATTGGTGGGTGAAAGCATAAGCTCACCCATTAGTGAATTCGTGCTGACGGAACGGACGATGTCGTTTTCTTCGCTCCGGTTTTTGAGCTAATTTGACTAAAATCTCGAAAGTGGAATTCCAATCTAATTGGTGGACTCTGCATGACAGATAGATCACAGGTATCACATTTCTGTTTCGTGGAATGTATCTTTCTAGATAGCACCGAAAGCCATTTGCCAGGGAAAATATTCGCTAGAATTTGACAAACAGGAAACGAGGTTCTTTAATAAATGATGTTCAGTAAAGGGTTTTGAAGTGTGAAACATATTTGAATTACGAACACTAGCGAGGGTAATTTGTTTGATGGACGGTAGATTTCGTGGAATGGAAGACAAATTCGTTCAAAATAATTTGTATGGAATAAAGAGAATCTATTCAGTTTAAGTCAGCGCACAATTTTCTAAAATTAGTTTTGGGCTTTATAAATTGCCACAATTTTACGGTAAGAATATTTGCACAATTGGTCTGATTTGTCGTACCAGGCGACTAAAAGTTGGCAGCCATTCTAAAAATATCGACTTGGTTATGAATTGTTTGTGTGGTTTAGTATTTCATTTCAACTGATGGGTGCTAGTTATAGTTATGTAAAATCGAATGGCAAACAGCGGATTTTGTGGCTGTATGACTTTCCCCAATGTCGACAATGACTGCAGAAATGGAGGTTTTCCATCCCGGTCTAATGTCTTGTTTCAAACATTTATTTCAGTTTTAATAATATTGAGTCCATTTTTAAAACATCTAAACTAAAACCTTTCGTAGAGATAATTAATATATACGGTAATCGACCTACGCCCTCCCATTTATCTTGTTTTTACATATTTCAGATGATTGCCCATAGCTGAGAAACTACATCAGACAGAATGTTCTCTGTCCATATTCGTATCGTCCGGTTGAAGTGTGCGGGTTCTCTATATCACATGGAGAACCAGCCTACAATCCTAACCTAATTTCGACCGCTAACAGCGCGTCACATCAACCCCTATCCCACCATTCATGCTATTCACTTGAGAATCATTGATTTCCTAAAGGACGCATAGCTAAACTCATAATTATATGCAGACAATGCATAATTGAGTTTAGCTACCCGTTTGCCTTATGGCAACTCCATTTTAGCTAGCCCATTAGATTTCCCACAGAAATCACATCATGTCGGTTAGCAACAAGTCGAATCAGACGACAGTGTTTCATAATCATGCAGCCGCTGGGGAAATTATCAAAATATTTAATTACCCTCACGATAAATTACCCTAGCCAATTTGGCGTCACTTCACCTTTTCCGCAGATCATCCATTCGCTTGGAATCAATGATCTCTTTTCGCAGGTGAATAGCACCGGCCACTTTTCCTCTCCTTAACAATTCTGTCTTTCCATAGTTCAATGCACTCTGAGATCACCACAATCACGGTACTAGGTCAGTGGATCATTCTCAGACGCTGCATTAATACACACACACTAAGCCAGATCAACCCTGGGTTATTGTGCTTTCCTTTTGATTTCTTCATCCTTTCTATGCCCATCGACGTCGAACGAGTACGCGAGTACTTATCCTCCTCGATGAGCGTGGGGACTTGAAGGTTGCACAAGAGAGCACGATTACCATTGGCTGATCGTTGTGCAAAAGCAGAAATCTCAATTTCCATCTCTAATTAGAGTCAGTAGCTATTGTTACATCAATGAGTTTGGTTACGCCGCTGCGTGGAGTTTTTTTTATCCAACGACCATCGTGTAAAGAGTCGTCTCGTTGTCAAGAAGTAGTCGTGCGAAATAATTTTGCTGAGTGGAAGTTAATTTAAAACTTAATTAGAAACGTGTGTTCTTGCGAATAAATGAGTGAGAATTGATTTAGTGATATTCAGTAACCAATTTTCAATTGAAATTTTTACAAATAAATCTTGATTGAGTTTTGCTAGCGGCACCATTTGTAGCAGGAGGTCGACAAGATATGATAGACAATGTACATATTATTAAATTAAAGTGTAAATAGAGAACTCACAAACATCATATCAATAAATAAAATTATTATTAAATTAAAGTGTAAATAAAGAACTCATAAACATAATATCAATAAATAAAATAAACTAGGTTAGACAAGAAACAACAAGTGCTTTTTAATTGGATATTCTTGTGAACAATCTTCTGCGGATCATCGTTGGGGAAAAGTGAATCCGTGCCCGTGTCAGGCACACCAACTTCGTACCCCACAGAAGAACGATTTATTGGGTGCCGGATAAAGCGAACCGATGCACGTCCACTGATTCGCGGGTAGTGCTCGCAATTCTCTAAAATTAGTTCTGGGCTTTATAAATTGCCACAATTTTACGGTAAGAATATTTCCACAATTGGTCTGATTTGTCGTAGCAAGGGGCTAAATGTGGAAAGCCACTCTAAAAATATCGAAGTTAACAAATTCACACGGATATGCATTATTTGTGCGGTTTAGTATTTCATTTCAACTGATGGGTGCTAGTTATAGTTATGTAAAATCGAATTGCAACCAGCGGATTTTGTGGGTGTATGACTTTCCCCAATGTCGACAATGACTGCAGAAATGGAGGTTTTCCATCCCGGTCTAATGTCTTGTTTCAAACATTTATTTCAGATTTAATAATATTGAGTCCACTTTTAAAATGTCTAAACTAAAACCTTTCGTAGAGATAATTAATATATACGGTAATCGACCTACGCCCACCCATCTATTTTGTTTTTACACATTGCACTGGGTTTGATTGCTTTCGTAATTTCAAGATTTATGCCCCTTTAATTCGACAGTTACTTTTTAAATCCTGACCTCCGCACCAACTGCAGAAACATAAAATATTTCAATAATTCTAAAATCTAACCGAGCTCCCTATATATTTAATTGCTCTACTCTCTTCAGTAATGTGTTACCCACAAATCACACTGTACATCCAATATATATATATATAAACTGAGCAGATGTCCACCAAAAGTAACGCTATTCAATACAAACAGTAGCGGACCAAACCATTATTGAATATCCAAGGCAATTGGCGCAAGGCTAATAACCTTGCCCGGAAAAACAAATTATTATGGAAAATTTAACAAGCCTCAGACTGGTTAAATAAGGCCAAGATCGGATCCCGGTTGTAGTACCGATGATGATGATCCAAGACAATACCACTGCCACTAGGTCAGCTGTCAGAAACATAACATTATTTTTACTTGTTTTATAATTTACATTTAGTTGATACAAATATCTCAATAATACCTTACCCCAATTTTGTCATAGAGTTAAACGTTTTTGCGTCTGGGAAGAGTGTTGTACTTCTGGTTTCGGGGAGTGTGTGTCTTAATCCTTAAAAGGACTAAGAGATCTCTTATAAAAGTTCCCGAAAACCAGTCGCACAACAGGGTTCGTTTGCCGTGCTTCCTTTGAGTTCAAAGGGAAGAGCAACGTCCTTGGATATGGGTCGAATGTCCTTTTCTTCTTTTGGTCTTCCAGGCCAGGTGAAATGAAAAACCGGGTGTTTTAGTTTTCAGATTTTATTTCTCTCCTCCAGGGACAAGATACGAATTTAAACTGCGGCCCGGAGATCACGAAACCATTCCTTTATAAAGGAAAAGGAATCGAAAATTGTATCTCAAAGATACACATTTTCGTGCAACAATCTCGATCTTTTGGATATTTCGAGCGAGATGTTGTGTTTACACAAGATAAGAAATCAATTTCTTGAATTCTTACGAAACCATTACGCAGATGTGTGAATGTATCTGCTTTTGAGTTTTTGTTTGTTTAACTCAATGGAATTTTTAGGATAGAGATAACAATCTCTGAATTTTGGATTTGGGTGATGCTGTGGAGCAAATATAGAACAATAAACGAATATTAGATTCGTTTATTGTGAATTTTAATTTTAATTCGGATTTTGGATTAAACTTCGCCGTGGGGGCAAATGTTATGCGATAAACGAATGTTTGATTCGTTTATTGCGAATTTTGGGTTATGTTTGGGTTTTTGTGGGTTTTGATAGGATTTTGGGTTTTAGGGTAATATTGCTGGGATTTTGGATTAGGAATGGCGGAAAAAGATGGTAGGGCTTTTTGGAGCACTACATCCTCCCCTCCTTGAAAAAAAGAAAATTGATCTTTATGAGATTAATTTTCTGGAAAATGGTGTGATTGGGAATAAGGATGACGGTATCGTGATTCCGTTACATATGCCTGATATTTTCTAACATAGTAGCTTTTTGTATACAATATTTATTATAAATGTGTAATTTTTGTTCTTTGTTTTTTTTCTTAATATTTATGTATTCGTATTTATGGTCGTGTATTCAAGTTTCCACAATGGTTATATAATAAAATATTTTCTTTTTTTTCTGAGTGTAAGGTTAATTGTAGAATGTTTTATAATTACATAAGTATTTGAATTCATTATATTAAATTTAACTTTGCGTTTTTTTTTTTTTTTTTTTTTTTTTTTTTTTTTTTTTTTTTATAAAGTACTATTTGTAAAAAAATACATAGATAAGTAAGGTTTTTATGGTTTATTCTTACAATTTGTATATTACATAGAATTTTCATTGTTTATATACTCGTATAAATTTTCATTATTTACATATATTATTTTTGTTCTCTTTTTTTTTCATTGTCCTTATTAGTCGGGCGTTTATTTATTTATATAATTTTTTCCATGTATTTGGACGTACAATTTAATTCTATAACTTTTCCTTTTTGTTTTTTGTTATATAAAAATTTTCTTACTTTCTTAGTATTTTCTTAGTTGAAAACTGTTTTGAATTTATATAAATATTAGAAGTTCTTATTTTAACACTGTTTTGTAAGTTTTGTTTTTGTATTTTCGTTTTTTCATATATATATAATGTGTTTTTTCTTATAACCTAAGATTATTTATTATTATTACAAAATTTTGTTGTTGTTGTTTATTTATTTAAGTTAGTGGTGGTTATTTAAAACATGATATAAACTTATTTTATTAAGTGCGTTAATATTTGTTTTTATCTATATATTTATTTTTTTTGTGTTTTGTTTGTTTTTTTTTTTTCTTTTTTTTTTTTTTGTATTAAAAGTGTTGTATACTATTTACAAAATTATTTTATTCGTATACAATTATTTGAATAGAAAATTTTTTTCGCAAATTTTAAATACATTATCGTGGTATTTTGGTACAGTGTTAGTTTATAATTTTTTTTTGTGTTTACTATACGTGTATGCATTTATTTATTTCTCTTTTTTCTTTTTTAAGGTTATCTATACATATATACATTTTTTTGCAACTTTTATTTTTCTTTGGAGTTTCTTATTCGTGATTGCCTAGTCCACAAATAGTTTTATATTATTGTTGTGGACTATTCGAGTTCCTTTTCCTATTTTGAGGATTGAATTTTCTTCGGATAGGATCTTTACAATTTCGTAGGGGCCTTTCCACAGGGAGGTTAGTTTGTTAGGTCTTGAGTGATTCTTTAATAGAACCTTGTCGCCAACATTAAATTTCTTACGGCCTACTTTTTGGTCGTAGTATACCTTAGATTTTTGTTTTTTCTCTATCAGTATTCCCTTGGCTGTACGATAACCATGTTGTAATCGCATTTTTAATTCGTTTGCGTAATGGTCGTAGTTATAAGAGCTTTCGGGGTTTTGTCTGAGAGAACTGGGTATTTCGGCTGGGAAACCATATAGTAATTCATGCGGCGTGTAGCCTGTATTACTGTGGGGTGTAGTATTATACACAAACATTGCGTAAGGTATCCAGGTGTCCCAAGTGAGAGGATCCTGGTTTACATAGTGGCGGAGGTATTCCACCAGAGTTCTATGGCTCCGTTCTAGTGCTCCATTCGTTTGTGGATGGTAGGGTGCTGTGTTTAGTTTTCTCATTTTAAGTAAGGAACAAATGTCCTTAAAAAGTGCGCTGAGAAAATTTGCACCTCGGTCAGTTAATAGAGAAGATGGTATGCCGTGCTGGCAGACGATATTTTCAACGAAAATTCTGGCCACGTCCTTGGTTTCGGCGCTGGCCAGTGCGTAAGCTCCTGAAAATTTAGTCAAATCGTCTTGAAACGTTAGTAGGTATTTATTTCCATTATAGCTGACTGGTAATGGTCCTACTATATCTAAAGCAATTCTTTCGAAAGGTTTTGAGCTTGTTGTGGTTATCTTCATAGGAATTCTAGGATTCCTTCCACTTTTGTTTATCTGGCAGGAAGCACATTTTCGAATATACGCCGCGACGTCAGCGGTCATTGTGCGCCAGTAATATTTTTGCTTCAATCTATTGATTGTTCGGGTGGCTCCTTGGTGTCCTCCGAAAGGTGAGTTATGGTATTCCGCGAGTAACTTTTGTATTTCGTTAGGATCTGTTAGAAGCTTCTTTTTATTGGAGAAAACGTACATTGTCACGTTGAGGTGAGCAAAAGTTTCTTTTAGCAAGTTATTAAGTGTTACTTTTGATTCGTTTTCTATGAAGGGCACTAAAATTCCAATGGAATTGAAATTCCGGTCTTTGCAAATCTTCTTCAGATCAATAAGGGAACTCTTAGCGGTTTCCTGGTCGCTTAGGTTTCTGAAAGGCAATGGCAATGTGATGGCGCATAACCCATCTTGCTCATGAAACGTAATCTTACCTACGTCTGGCTTGGTGAAGTTTGGGATTCTTCCTGCCAGGTTTTCTTCCTCAGCAGAGTCTATCAATGGGAGGATTATAATACGTAGTCCAAGTTTTTTCTTGGTATAGATGGACCCTGTTTGTTCTTGCCATACAAGATTGGTAGTATCTTTGTATGATTGTGCAGCCACATCTTCTTCGAGTTTGGCTTTACTTCGTGTGGTGACGAGGATATTATTTTTGATGGGATCGACTGGGGTAGTCATTGTTATACGGCTGAGAGCATCAGCATTTGCATTTTGCTTTCCTTTTCTATGGACGATTGTGTACTCATACTCTTCGAGTAGAATTCTCCATCGCATAAGTCTGGATGTAGGATCTTTTCGTCCTATAAGCCACTGTAGAGAGCTATGGTCAGTGACTATAGTAAATTTTCGTCCGTAAACGTATGGTCGGAACTGGGCTAGTGCAAAAACGATTGCCAATAATTCCTTTTCGGATGTTGTATATCGAGTTTCTGCGTCGTTTAAAGTTCGGCTAGCGAAAGCAATAGGTTTATCTTGTCCTATTGTACCTTGAGATAGCACTGCTCCTAACGCAACATTGCTAGCATCCGTAGTTATTATAAACTCCCGGTTAAAGTCTGGATAAGCCAGTATTGGTGGGGTAATAACCTTTCTTTTTAGAGTTGTGAATGCCTCGTCACAAAAGGCATCCCAATAAAATGGAACATTCTTCCTGAGCAATCTGCTTATAGGTTTTGCCAGTTCGGCGAAATTTGGGATAAATTTTCTGTAGTAGCCTACAAAACCGAGAAAAGATTTTACATCTTTTTGTTTCTTGGGCGTTGGAAACGTTTTCACCGCTTTAGTTTTTTCTGGATCTGGTTTTATACCTTCCTTTGAAATAACATGCCCTAAGTAGGTGAGCTCCTTCCTTATGAAGTGACACTTTTCTGGTTGTATTTTCAGATTGTGCCTTTGTAATCGCTCGAAAATTCTGGTAAGTCGGGAATTGTGATCGTTCAGATCGTATCCGTAAATTACAATATCATCTACATAGACGAAACATTCTATTCCTTGGAGACCCATGAGTACATTATTCATAAGCCTTTGGAATGTGGCGGGTGCGTTTTTAAGTCCGAAGGGCATTCGATTGTATTCGTAATGTCCGAAGGGTGTGCTAAACGCTGTTTTTGCCTTGTCTCTATTGTCCATGCGTATTTGGTGAAAACCATTTGCTAGATCTAAAGTGCTAAAATATTTAGCTTTTCCTAGCTGGTCCAAAATATCTGTAATATTGGGCAATGGATATGCATCTCCGACTGTTATTTTATTTAAGGCTCTAAAGTCGACAACTACTCTCCACCGTTTTGTCCCATCAGGTCCTGCCTTCTTGGGTACTAGTAAGAGAGGGGAATTCCAAGGACTGAAACTTGGTTGTACCACGCCATCCTGAAGCATTTCATTCACTTGTTTGTGGATTTCTTGCTTCGAGCTATCTGGGAGGCGATATGGTCTTATGTAAAGTGGGGGCTTTCCTTCTTCAGTGATGATCTGATGCTCTATGGCGTCAGTGTGTGTGAGATGGTCGCCCTCTAAGTAAAAGAGATCGTTAAATCTGCGGCAGATGTCTAGGATAGATATCTTTTCCTCCTGGTTACAATGACGCAACTCTAGGAGTGATTCTAGCCGTTCAAGCCTATTTTTTAGAAAGTTCTTAGTTTCATCCGCCTGTAACACATTGTAGTCATCCAGATCTTCCCATTCGACTTCTATGTCGTTGGTGCTTACTTCTTGATCGGTGTCTAATGTGTTCATTAATAATACCTTTATTTTGTTGTCCTGTGGTGTTGTCAAACTATTACCCAGATATATCCCTGGCATGATCTCGGATTTTGTTATTATCAGTTCTTGACTAAGTTTTCCTTTAAATGGAATCTCCATTATTTGTTGAGATCGTGAATGCAATTTTATGAGATCGATTTTGGCATTTCGTTTTAAATTTACTGGGGATATTGGAGTTTCAGGTTCATGTTTTCCTGAACTCAGTTTTTCAGCAGTTTCCTTAACTTTTTCATTACCACAAACTTTATTTAAATGGGGAGAGGAAGATTCAAGGGTGGTTGATTTCGTTGTGTTTGTCACAGCATCAGATCCGGCCCGTAGACAAACGGATTCGGATGTTGACTCACGAACGGTGTTATCCAATTTTTCAAGAATGCCTGTATTATCCGTGGAAGACACCTCGTAAGGCGTGACATTCTGAATATTTTCCTTGACCTCATTTTTGTTCCCTAAAGGCTGCTCGAGTTCTACCATAGTTCTCTTCTTTACAGCGAATTTAAGGAATCCCTTTTCAAAGTTAATGTGGCACTGGTGCTTCGTAAGGAAATCGCTTCCCAGTATGCCATCGTGTTGGAAGTCTACGTTGCTTCCCACTACAAATAGATTATGCTTAAAGGGTATGGAGTGCCTATCAGTTCTGAATTCGAACTCCCCCAATACCTTTCCGCATGTGCTGACCGTTTTTCCAGCAATGGTGGATATAGTCACTGGGTCTGAATTTTCTACAGATTGTTCAATATAAAGATTATCTAATTTGATCAGGCTGATGTCGGCGCCTGTATCGATAAGGAAAATCGAGTATTGTTTATCCGATGGATTAAATTTTACACGTATTACTGGCTCCTTAAATTCAGGGCAGAAAAATACGCGCATTTGAAAATTTACATCGGGATGGGGTGTATATCGGCGATTGTCTGAACTCGAGAAGGATTGCCGTTGCTCGCTGCCCGAGTGAGTTCGTTTCCCTGTTGTTGATTGGATACCCTGTTAATATTTTGATTTTGTCGGGTATTACGATTTTCAATGCGGGGCGAGTTTGTTATTGTCCTATTTTGAGATTGATTGGGCTGAGTTCTGAAAGGATTTCGACTCGTTGAAGGTTGGTCCTGGTTTCGCATATGAGCTAACCTGGTTCTGCACTCTGCCTGAGTGTGATTATACTTCCGACAGTATGTGCATTGGAGACGTTCAACCTCTGTCTTAATGCGTTGGGGGACGAAATTTGGAAAATTTGTGTTGCGATAACAAGTCGCAGATGTATGTCCCCTCTTGTTGCATGTTTGGCAAACAATTAGTTGGTTTCTCCTAAAATTGTTAGTGGAAGTTTGCATTGAGTTATCGCTGTTCAATCTTTGAGATTGTTCCAAAGCGTAGCTAATGGCCGCTTTGAGATTTGAAGCCCTATGCGCTTTTACTAAGATTTTGAGGCTGGAATTTCGTATCCCATCCTCAAACGTATTTAAAGCGAGTCTTTGATTTTCAGCCAGAAGATAAGTTCTGACTGCAGGATCAGATGAACTAGCGTATGTGGCGCTGTCCAATTCATGCAGGTGGTGTGTGAGTCTATTTGAAAATTCCTTCACACCCTCCTTGCCATCCTGTTTTGTTGCCACCAAATTATTTTGAGCAGCATACCTAGAGATTAGAGCTTTAAATTCTCCCTCCAATTCAGATACCAAATCTTCCCATGTAGAAATAATTTTATGTCTGATAGAATCACGCGCCGGTCCCTGCAATCTGGTTTTGACCACCCTTAGAATGAAGGACTTCTGATTGTCATCTTGTGCTTGTGAGAACAAAATGTCTCCACAAGAGACGAAACTCTCTAATTCGTCAGGATTACCGTTAAATATCGGCACGAGTCCCAGTATGTCACTTAATCCTATTGGTAAGTTCATTCTAGAACTCTGTTCGTGTATTTCCGTACGTAACGTTTCCGAAGTTTCGTCCTCGCGATTTTGTATGAGCTCGGGCTCAGGTCTCTGCGAACGCGTACCCGGTTTATTTTTGTCGCTCACGACGTATTTGTGAAACAGACCTTCCCAAATGATGGTGAAAAGGGGTAGAGAACCAAGAGATGAGATCTTCATTATTGTTGGGTAAGATAGCCAAGAGAAAAGACAAGACCAACGACAAGAGAAGTGTCTTCAAACTCAGTTAGTTTTGATCCTATTAGAAAGCCTTTGTTCTACTTAAGGTGAGAGAATCCACCTTTTCGGCCTATGGGAAAAGTGTCTAAACCTAAAATGGATTTTCGAAGAGCCACAGATGAGTCAAAGGAAAAGATTCAACCCAAAGAAAATTTTCCAAAACAGACGCTAAGGACAAGGACCAAGAATTTTGATTTGTTCGTTATTGTTTTAGCTTGTCACGTAAGAAAAATCTTCCCAAAAGAAAATGTATGTATATATGTTTATGTGTATAATTAATTAAAATATATATCAAAAAATAAATAATAAAACCAAATTTGTAGTTAATTTTTGTGTGGGGTCTTTTATATTGTCCCTTTTTGAAGAATAAAATGTTGATATTTTGGGAAAAAGTTTTTGGAAAAAATGTGTATATGTATATATTCGTGAAGAAAGTTTTGAAAATTGTCAAAAATATGTGTTTTTTAAAAATGCGTTTAAGAAAGATACGTTTATTAAGAAAAATGTATTTAAAATGTTTGCCTCTACTAGCCGAAAAGTAAGTGCGTACTTGTATATTGTATATGCTTGTGTGAGAGAAAAATTTCTTTTATTAATTATATTTATCACTTTGGGCTTATTTATGCGTATACTCTTCTTGGAAAAATGAGAACAACTTTGCTTATTATTCTTAGAAAAACAAGTTAAATTTAAATGCACTTGCACAAATTATTAATAAGCTTTATCCCAGTGTAAAAGAACAATTAAAATAAATATTCAATTTATTATTGGCGTCCCCTTTTAGTTAACAATTCAAACATTTAAAAATTTACTTATTTGGGAGCCAATTTCCAAGACAAAATGACAAAAATGACAAAACTGAATTTAATTTTAGTTCACTTTTTGTTTCAACTAAGTTACCTTTATATCACTTTTCACTTAACAAATAAATAAAAATTTAATACCTGTGTTTTCTAGCTGCAGGTTTGTTGGGTGTCCTGTTGTTTGTCGTCACTAGCTGCTTGGTCCTGGTGTTGCCGCTGCATCAGGAATCCCGGTCTATCCTTGGCTGCTCGTTGTTATTTTTCACACTGTTACCTCTCCTCGGTGTATGCCCCAGAGGAACGCTTTTACCACTTTAGAATATTTAAAATGTACTATTTTGTAACTATTGCCGGTGTTTAGCCCCGGGCACGCTGTTTTTATCGGAATTTATTTTCCTGTTGGTAGCGGGATCTATAGATATCCCACTCGTGTATTCTCCCTCTGGTAGGGGATGTTTGGACCAGTCTAATCCACTGCCTAGTTCGTATTTTATTG
Organism: Microdon myrmicae; assembly: GCA_963931805.1. NCBI lineage: Eukaryota > Metazoa > Arthropoda > Insecta > Diptera > Syrphidae > Microdon > Microdon myrmicae. The sequence continues at coordinate 46,132,608 of OZ007500.1, forward strand.
GTAGGGGATGTTGGGATCCCAAACCGCTGCCACCATAATTTTTTGTTGTACTTCTGGTTTCGGGGAGTGTGTGTCTTAATCCTTAAAAGGACTAAGAGATCTCTTATAAAAGTTCCCGAAAACCAGTCGCACAACAGGGTTCGTTTGCCGTGCTTCCTTTGAGTTCAAAGGGAAGAGCAACGTCCTTGGATATGGGTCGAATGTCCTTTTCTTCTTTTGGTCTTCCAGGCCAGGTGAAATGAAAAACCGGGTGTTTTAGTTTTCAGATTTTATTTCTCTCCTCCAGGGACAAGATACGAATTTAAACTGCGGCCCGGAGATCACGAAACCATTCCTTTATAAAGGAAAAGGAATCGAAAATTGTATCTCAAAGATACACATTTTCGTGCAACAATCTCGATCTTTTGGATATTTCGAGCGAGATGTTGTGTTTACACAAGATAAGAAATCAATTTCTTGAATTCTTACGAAACCATTACGCAGATGTGTGAATGTATCTGCTTTTGAGTTTTTGTTTGTTTAACTCAATGGAATTTTTAGGATAGAGATAACAATCTCTGAATTTTGGATTTGGGTGATGCTGTGGAGCAAATATAGAACAATAAACGAATATTAGATTCGTTTATTGTGAATTTTAATTTTAATTCGGATTTTGGATTAAACTTCGCCGTGGGGGCAAATGTTATGCGATAAACGAATGTTTGATTCGTTTATTGCGAATTTTGGGTTATGTTTGGGTTTTTGTGGGTTTTGATAGGATTTTGGGTTTTAGGGTAATATTGCTGGGATTTTGGATTAGGAATGGCGGAAAAAGATGGTAGGGCTTTTTGGAGCACTACAAGAGAATTGTTAAACAACACTAGCTTCACCCCTTACAAACTATCGGTTTATAACTCCAAGTCGTCGCTGTACAGTTCCCCAAAGTCTCTTGGTCAAACGTCTTTTTCCAAAAACGTTATTCCTATTTCATTTTTAATAAACTTGAAACAAATTTTCAAACTGTTAAACAAAATACCATTTAATTATTAGAGATTGCAACGGAACTGTGCACACTTCTATATTTGGCATCAGTTGTATTGCTTTCGAACTTTACCAATGTTTCCAGTTTATAATTCACAGTTAGCTGATGCAAAGTGTATGACAAATGACTCAATGACGTTTTGCATCAATTACATTGTAGTATACTGTTTTTTGCCGCCCGGAGAAGATTTTTCAGTAGGACACACACACACACACACACACACACACACACACACACAGAGAGAGAGAGAGAGAGAGAGAGAGAGAGAGAGAGAGAGAGAGAGGGCGAGAGATAATATATATGTCAATTTTTATTTTTAAGAAATTTTGAAATTTTTTTTATCTAATATTTCCCCACATACGTTGAGCGATCTACAAGTCTCACCCTATCCGGTACATATAATAGCAGGTTATCTCTCGGGTAGGAGACTGCTCTATGACACCGTTGAGCAAGCACAAAAACATAAAAGAAGTGCAGATGTACCTCAGGGATTTGTACTGGTCCCACTATTATGGAATATCATGTATGAAGGTGTGCTCAGGGTACCAGAAGGAGTAAGAATCATTAGGAGAAGAGATTATATATTGTAGAAGAAAATAATAAAAATATTACTTCGTGTGTGGCTAAGTCAGGATGTGGGAAGAAATGAGCCAGATTAAAACCGAGAACATCGCTATTAGTAATTATCTGGGTTTCGTCCACTGCTTTATTCAAAAAATTTCCGTATTTCAACTGACAGTCTCCTTTTCGACGATATACCGGCTATCAGTCCCCTGAGGATAAACGAGGTGGTTTTAGTCATCAACGGTCATACCTTCCTCATAAAAAAAACTAACATGGTAACCTAAGACTAATCGCACACGACTTCGGGTACGTGATAAATTGATTATCGCTTTGCATAATATTAAATTTCCTACGATCCTATTAGCAAGTTATTTACTAAACCGTAAACAAACGTAAACAAAGCACAGTTTGGGTTGCACAGAATTTCTCACGGCCCGGTATTCGCACAGAATAGGCAAGTGAAACTATTCCCGGGTAACATGCATCACATGCTTGGTATAGTTACGTGATTACTGTACTTCCTTTCAAATAATTCACCTCAATGTGTACAAACAATTTGGGCCATATTCAAAATTCCCTCTAGTGATAAGCCTCTTTCTCCTCCGTTGAAAGGACGAAATCATTTGATAAAGGATGAACAACACCTTCTGCTGCGAACTAGCGAACTAGCGAACTACCGGACAAACATTTCGTGGCTCATTGTTAGGCAGAAGTTTACCAACAGACAGAAATGTATCCTTGGCGGCAAGTAAACTCGAATAATTGTGCAAGGATGAAGCTGTCCTTTTCGCCATTGAAACTTTGTCTGCCGTCAGCCACATCCCATGAGTGGCTCAATTTTTGAAAACTCATTTGGCGGTGCACGAAAAACGTGATCACATTACCTTTGATCCTGTAAGGACTTCTTACTTATTCAGGAAAATCATCTTTACTCAAAATTATAGGTGACTATAACAGGGCATGGCCCTGGGATGAGTAAATGATGTTCACTGGTTGCGGAATTGGAGGCCGGTGCTTGGAGGGCGAAGTGCATGCTGGCGCGCATAGTCATGTCCTTGCATTGGAGACTATCTAAGAAGCTGTTCTACGGCCAGTTTTAATGGGAAGGTATAATTGTTTCAGATTTCTTACAAAGCAGGTGCAGGTGGACGGAATTCTATTCAGCCGCAAATTGATGGTTTCCCTCGGTGCACTGTGGGCACGTTTGAGCTCTGGGGGAATGCAAAGCGAGCGGTGGGAGCATAGGATGTATTCATTCACACATCTTCACTTTCCCTAGGTGTCCCGGTTTCTTTTCTCTATTAGGGCGACTCATACACATACTCGCATATTGTTGATAGCGCACTTCAGTGAGTGGAGCCAGATTCACTATTCCTAACCGTATAACAAAAATTCAATAGAAAACCCTTGGCAATGAGAACAGCCCGTCAATGGGATGCAGCACCTCTAACGATGGACCGAGTGAGGCAACCTGTTATAATGCTACGGGTATATCTTCATTGAACAAGCATTCCAGGTAAATGGAGCGTGGACTAACAGTTTTCCAGGATTCAGAGTTCTTTTGTTTCTCATTTTCTCTTTTTTCCCGTTTCCCTGTGTAAATAGAGCGAGCAGTCTAGGTACTAGATGTAAAATGAGTCAAAAGCGACCTACTGGCGAATGATGCTGAGCACATACTTGCACTTGGGCAGCCAGCCCCTTAGGACTTATTTTTATCAAATTTTATGGTTGTGGCTCCAGCGATCTTAATGATAGTTATTTTCTAGTTTGAGTTTTGTGGTTTTTCTTCTGTTCGTCCACCGGTGGCCCTGAGGTTATCATCAACTGAATGTAAACTGAATATTCTCTTTGGAACGCTAGCAGGGGAGAACGTGCTGTGGTGGATGGCGGGCGGCAGCGGCGGTCGATGGAATTTGCAATTGTGGCAACGGCAGAACGTTCTGCAACTCAGGAGGGAAAATGAGAAGCCTCCGGCCATATAAAGTCCATCAGTTTTACCAATGTACTTCTTGTCCTCTCTAGATAGGGCGCCGTTACCATTATATCAGGTATCTCGCACTGAGTGTCATCTGCCATATGCACCTTGTCAATATTGTAAGAATGTGTTAGTTTTGTGAATTTCAATAATTCTTGGCATTGAAATCGAAAAGTTAAACACAGCAACATTAGAGTCAGAAATGTTGCAAAAATGTTGGTTTATAATACAAATTTGTGTTAGTTACCATATATAAATATCAAAGAAAAATTCGGTATCCACCCGAGAACTCGCATAACATTGGATGCTGTACAAATTCTTAGTGTTGGGACCGGTTATATATTTTTATTAAAATAGTGGACTTGCAATATTTTGGAATTTCTGTTCATGTGGCTTCTGGTAATTGTTCTTGACTGTTTGCCAAGGAGTTTCAGAGGCATTAAAAGTACAACAATAGACAATGAGGAAGAGGTACCCATGTTTGTGGCTAATAGTCTATTCGTAGAGGCTTCTGGCACTTTCACATGAGTTATCACTAATATGTTAACAACATTTAATGAGTCGAATGGAATGTTTAGCAGTGCCACAGTGAAAACTGCAAGCGCATGGAAAGTGATATTTAATATTAGGGTAAGTTTTTGCCGTTCAATACTTGTATTAAAATGTAAAATTGAGAAAGATGTGACTGTCAACATGACTTGGTTCTGAGTGATTGCAAACGAAAAATTGAACTGATTTAACTATTGCCAACATAAAACAACTATGCGGTGAATTTATTGACCCTGATGCTTTTCGAGCGCTTGATGGTCGGATTTTAATCGCTTCTTACAACAAGACAGCTCAATGTAGGTATGTTCGAATGCTATATCGAACGAGTCGTTTCTGATAAACACTTATTGACTGCAATTTCCTACACTAAAACAGCCTGCTGTGGAAAGTAGGCAATTTTGTAACAATATTGAGAACCCTAAATGAAAATTATATCATACCAACAAGCACTTTATGTACTGATGTAAACGCCAGTGTTTATCCCGAGCAGCCCCCAAGTACAAAGTAATTCGTCGGCCGGAGAAAGCTTATAACGTATAACATAACAAACAATAAAGGTACTGCAGCAACCTGACACAAAATATTATTCATATGTTCGGTAGTCAGTTGTTAGAAAGTGAGTATTTTCCTTTCTTTTACAATTCACAGTTGCTTGATAAAAACTTCTTTTTTTTTATGCTAACATGAACACGAAAGCGAACTTTGAACCCTAAAATGTCAGAGCACAGTGCGAGCGAAAGAAGGGATAGTGGATAACTAAAGGATATGTCAATGTACATTGGTCTTAAATGACTGGACATTAAAACGATGAGAAAACATATGATTAGGTCGAGAATTCCACATTAGTGTGGTTCGGCTAAAGAACGACTCTCTGTGTTTATTTGTGTGCCTGAAGTTGATTTTCATTGGAGTGGGGCGCAGTCTTAAATTTACGGTTATTGCGGGAAAATGTCTGGAGAGGCGGAACACATTCTGCAAGTTCAGTTGAGCGACTATTCTATTCTATTTATTGGCCTGTAGGAACCCGAAAGTTCATGACCTCACCGACTCGACTCCGCCATTGTTTCCTGTCCTGTGCACTATTCTTCCATGTTCGACCATCTGATCCGATCTCCTCGAGGTCAAACCCAACATTAACCTCCCATCCCCGTCGCGGCCGTCCTGCCGGTCTTCTGTGCACGGTCCTATCGTTGCCCATTCGGGCCACACGTCCGGCCCATCTTAATCTTCGCGACTTGATTACTCTCACTATTGTAGGTTTGCGGTATAGCTCATCCAATTCGTGGTTGTAGAATTTCCTCCATTGCCCTACCTCCTCGACATATTTCCCACCCAAGATACCCCTTAAAACTTTATTCTCGAATACGCGGAATTTGTTTCCTTCCCGTTTTGTGAGCGCCCATGTTTCGCATCCATGTAGAACAATCGGCATGATTATGGTTCTATAGACTGGGAACTTTATATTACGTGATAGCAGTTTGGATTTCAGCAGTTTACTGACTGCATGCCAACTGGCGTTGCCGGAGTGTAGTCCTTTGTTAATTTCCTTCGACATTTCATTACTGGCCGTCAGTATTGTTCCCAGATATTTAAATTCTTTAACTTTTTCAAATATCTTGCCCATGATGTTTCTGTGTGTTCTCTGAGGTCCACCTGCTCTCGCCGTAATCATGTATTTTGTTTTGTCTTCATTTATTTCTAGGCCCACCCCTTCTGTCGCTTGCGTGATGATTTCACAGTTTTTACTTGCAGTTTCTAGATTATTGCCCAAAACGTCTATGTCATTCGCATATGCGAGCACTTGTGTGACCCCATTCAGGAATGATCCCGCCATGCTGTCATCTTGTACCTTTTGATGACATACTCGAACACAAGGTTAAAAAGACACGGTGATAGACCATCCCACTGTTTTAGTCCGTCGCGGATGTCAAATGGTTCTGAGAGGTGGTTTTCTATTCTGACTCGCCCTTTGTTTTCGTTCATGCAAATTTGAATGAGGGCGGCATATTTTTTCGGGATTCCCAGCTCAACTACAGTATGGTAGAGTCTTTGCCTTGTGAATGAGTCGTAGGCTTTGCTGAAGTCAACAAACAGTTGGTGAACCGTCTCTCCGTATTCCCACTTCTTTTCCAGCAGTTGTCTTATTGTGAACATTTGGTCGCTTGTTGACCGGTTCGACGGAATCCGCATTGGTAGTCTCCCAGTGTTTCTTCTGCGTACGGTGTGATTCTCGCCAATATGACATTTGTTAATATTTTGTATGTGGTTGGGAGCAATGATATTCATCTGTAGTTTTCGCAGTCAGATCTGTCGCCTTTTTGGAAAATGGGAACGGCTATTGAGGTTTTCCATTCGTCCGGAATGACTTCCTTATCCCATATTGTTTTGATGAGCTGGTGAATATTTCGAGCGGTTACCTCTCCTCCATGCTTCACAAGCTCTGCCGGTATGCAGTCGAGTCCGGGAGCTTTGCTGTTTTTCAATCGATTTATTGCGTCTACAACTTCGTTGAAAGAGGGCTCTGGGATTTGAGGCTCGACTGTATGTACATCTGCTGCGTTTATTTGTGGTTGATGTGTGCGTACATTAAGCAGGACTTCAAAGTACTGTTTCCATCTTGTCACGATATTGTTTGTTTCTGTGACCAGACAGCCCTTTGCGTCTCGAATTATTTTGGCTCTCCGTCAGTAGCCATTTCTTATTGAATTTATGCCGGTATTTTCTAGTATTTTTTCGATCCGAGTCTTCTCCCATTCGCGTTTTTTGCGTTTGAAAAGTCTCATTGTCTCTTTCCGAATTGTCGCGTATCTTTCTGCGTTGACTTCATCATATCTTTCTAAGTGGATCACTCTGACGCGTTTACGTTGTTCGATCTTCGCCCTGCACTCATCTTCAAACCAAGGTTTGGACTTAATTGTTTTCTTAAATCCTAATACCTTATGGGCTGTTTGTTTGATTGTGTCTCTGATCGATGCCCATTTAGTGTCCATACTATTGGCTTCCTCTTCCTCACCGCTCCCATTCTCTAGGACGCTAAATTAAATTGTTAGTTCGTCTTGATATTCAGCCTTTTTGCGGAGAACTTTTAGTTTATCAATGCCGAACTTTGCTCGTCTCCCGTGACTGCCCATGTGAGTTTGCTGCGACTCGACTCCTGATTTTGCCCATCACTAGAAGATGATCGGAGTCACAGTCTTCTCTTCTATATGATCTCACGTCAAGGATATTCGAGTGGTGTCTTTTGTCTATTTGGTTACGCGTTACACCGTCCGGTGATATCCATGTGGCTTTATGAATTTGCTTGTGCTTGAAGATCGTGCTTTTCACTAACAGATCTTTTGACGCTGCGAACGTGATAATTCGAATTCCATTATCATTTGAAATGTCGTGTAGGCTTTCTTTACCTATAATTGATTGAAAGATATCTTCCTTTCCAATTTTCGCATTGAGGTCCCCGAGGAGGATTTTAACATCGAATGATGAGATCCCATCAAATACTTCCTCTAGGATCTCGTACAACTAGTCCTTCGTTTCTTCGTCCGAAGATTCTGTTGGGGCGTGTACGTTTTTAAATACATAATTGTACCATGGTCCCTGTATTTTTAACAGAGACATTCGGTCATTAATAAATTTCACATCTTTTACATGGGGCGTAGTCTTCTTGCTTATGATGAAGCCGGTTCCGAGGTTATGTGTATCGGTACCTCCACACGCCAGTGTAAATCCGTTGGTTTCGATTGCTTGATGTGGGAGTCGGACTTCCTGAAGCGCGACCATGTCCATTTTATATTGTTTCGCGTTTTCTACGACCGTCTGTATCGCGTCTGGTTTATCTAATGTTCGAACATTCCACGTGCCGACGCATGTGTCCCGCTTTTTCCGTTTTTCCTTGCCGAGTCGGTGTTTTCTTGATGATTCGTTCTCTTATGGTAGTGTCGGCTCATCGCACCTACGCCTACCGGGTTTTTCGTCAGATTGTTTTTGGTATATTGATCATTCATTTCGTGGGAACACTCTGGGGTTTTAAATAGTTCGCCATACCGGAGCCCCTCTTTGATATGGTAAGGTCTGCTTACTGCTCTGATTCGACCCGTTGTCAGAGAGGCGCCGTTATAATACATCCGGTATACCCCTGGCTGCAAACCATCCAATGGGCACGGTGACCCTTAACACCCTGGATTAGGGGTGGTAGATCTTTGTGTGTTACTCCTTGCTAGCCTGTCTAACGTGATTCATCGTAGTTTAAGCCGCCGCACCACGTCAAGGTTTCTACCGAGCGGGGGTCAGTTGAGCGACGACTGTGATAATATATATCGAAAGTACGTTGGAAAGCTACGTTGCGCCTATGTTCTAACGACGGAATTAAACGACTTACAGCTGTTTTACTGTTTTTTTTTTAATCCAACGAGCACGAGTAGCACACTTTCGGATGCGTCTGACCAATCATGGAAGTTGACCTCCATTTAGGATGAAACTACGCCTTGTAAATAGTGGCCAGGTTGGATGGAGTGAAGAATATTTTGCATTTTTTAAGGAATTCCAGACGTTTGGCCGCACTTTTCACAGCTTCAAAAATATGTGTGCATTCCACTTAAAAGTCGAAATGCAATGGACTCCCAAAAGATCACCAATACAGCTTGCGCAGCAGACGATCAACGGAAGAGCTTTTGAGCCTTGTGACTAACATATGAATATTTGCAATTGAAAATCACAGTGAGTCACGACAATTGCGTTGAATATCTCCAAGACTTTCGTTTGTTGATTCATTTACCGCAATGTCCAACAGGAACCCACCATCGTGGACGACTGGCCGAAGGCAGCTGACCAAGTACATAGATAAAAATAAAATAATAATAAATAAAATAATAAATAAAAATAATTGAAGCAGCCCAGATTATAAAAGAAAGAAGAAATATCGAAAGATGGTCCCTGGTGTAACAAGCAGAAAGGTTGCGGTTAATCCGTAGACACTGTCGAATTAGTGACGTGTATCTTTTGAAGATTGCCTAGTTCTTACAAACCCGACGCCATCGAATTTTCTAGCCAAATTCTAAATTATATACGTGGCTCTGTTGTCTTTTCCTCTGACTTTCGCAGTTTACTCGTGACTGTTCGTAAACTGTCAAGAAACTACGAGTGGTACCGTTTAGGGAGAGAATCCTTAAACTTTAGTTTCGGAAAATTGATGCCCAAACTTTGAAATTTAAAGTCAGCGCAAATTATAGCCGCCACTGACTCTCCTAACAACTTTATGAGTCGATGAAAAATTTTCTCGAAAATCGATTCTGGTTCCTGTCAATGACGTGTCTTCGTATTACTTCTCTATAGTAACTACTCCTAACTGGAGTGGGTTACATATTTGCACCAATCCTGTTTTTTTGCTTTGTGTTAATTATTTGTTATCATCATCAGGTAACAGAATACTCGCATTTGCCAATGGTGGTATGCTAATCCCGAATGATCGTTTGATTAATGCAAAAACGTTGTACCAGCTAAGATGTAACCGGTTCGACCCTCTAAATCGTAATATGGACCAAATTCCATTAACTGGAAAGACCAATATCGTTGAAATTAAGATCAGGATAACCATTCATCGTTTTGTGTATAGATTTCGCGTCCTAACACAACAATATATTAGAACTGGGAGGAGCATATAAACACGGTTAAGATTAATGGCCAATGCTTTCCGCCAGCGTTACCATTTGCCATCCATGCAGTGGTCACTTGTACGTTGTGTGAACTCTATCCAACTCGATGATTTTAAGAATTTCCAAAATTCACTGCGTATTGGAAGACAACACTAAACAGCTGATAGGTAGAGCAGCCCTTGTTGAAGGACTAATTTTTAATTTGACCTATGAAACTGCACTGTGCCCCGTGATATAATTAGGACCGTCATAAACTGTATGACGCGCATGTATAACAAACCAAGAGTGATGGTGACATATTTGAAAATCTTCAACAGATATATTTCTGACCATCAACAAAAGCTAACTAGTCCTGTGTTGCCGAATAATTACTCACACCCACAAAACCCGCTGACAAATGCAATAGAATAGTTTCCAAACAAATTCCTTCCATGGCCATCCACGTTACCTTACAGACGGAAAGGTTATTTAATAGCAAATTAAACGTCACTGTGATCACACCGAGATGAAGACAAAGAACATCAACGTTTTGAAATTCGTCCGAAAAACCACGAATCGACTAAATTTCCATATTTCATAACTAAAATGTGCACTAGAAACCGGCTGTGGTTGCAAAAAGTCGTCCTGGCAGCATTACCATTGGTTCGTCTTTTTCATTTCAGGTTGTTTTCGTTCCCAAAGGAAGACCTTGTGAGTGGCCAACCGCCACCTGGGATTAGAATGACACTTAAATGTTAAAGTTTTATTATTTTGCTTTAGTTCCTGCGCTGATTGTTGTTGCATGTCCTGTTCTTGTCAGGGCTTAGGGTATAAATCTCTTTTAAGTGTAAGCCTCTAACTATAAGATTTTTGGAAATAGATAAAGTGGATTTACGGACAAAAGGAAATGGATTCCTTTTAATCCTTTTTCTCATATCCCGTCCTTTGGTTGATTTTTTTTTATGTTTTGTTTATCGAGCAAAGAATAAATACGAAGAAGGAAGAAATCATTTGAAAAGGACTTACATGGCCTGCACTTATATGCAATCTCGACAATCTTCCTTCGTTTTGGGCAGGGATCCATACTTATGCCGGAAGTAGATGTCGATGTGCTGCTGTGGTAACTACTGGTGCCGCTGGTGTCTCCGACACCGCTCGCCCCTAGTCCATAATATTGCGGAGTGCCGTTAAACTTACAATGCTTCTTCTTTTGGCAGGCTTCCACAACTGTCTGAAGGAGTGAGTACTGAAATGAAAGTTTTAAGTATAAGATAAATCAGAGGAATAAAAAAGTCCTTCAGTAAAAAACAAGGCTAAATAAAAAAACCACAAACATTTCTATACATCAATTATAAAGGGCGACGAAAAGGCATTACAAGGAAACTGCACATCGGCCGCACAAAATGTGTAACAACTCTTTAGGTTAATTTCGAACCTTTTCAGTTCTTAGCTAGTAAATTCACATTTTAACTCGTTAATGCCGAACTGAAAGGACGATTGTAAAAGGAACCTACAAAATGGTCAAATAGACTGCTGGGGAGGAATAAATTGGTATCGCCAGCGAAAGGGGACAGTTTTACTGCTCATGTTTCCGACATCAACAAAGTGTCAATAGTATGTCGCGTGTGAAGGGAGAACTTTGTCGGTTTGTCGGTATCATTGACCGTGCTGATGGTGCGGTGGAAGGCGGTCCTAGCGAGTACTCAGCACAAGCACAGTCCAGTGAAAAATAGGCAAGCGAATCAAGACCAAATTGCATTTTGATGTTTTATCGGGCGGAAAGGGACTCTGTTACCTATTTTTGTAGAAAAGCTTGGCGCAAGAGAGAGAGAGAGAGAGAGAGAGGGAGAGATAGAGATGTACAGTAGGGTGGGACATTGGGGAGAATCACAATGAAGAATTGAGTCCACACATTAACCGGCGGGTCAGTGGACCGAACTTTTTGACTGCGGCCAGCAAAACATGCTGGACAGGGTACTATAACCACCGACAAGAAGCAAATGCATGGTGATATGACACTGGACAGGATCCAAATGCCATAAATCTGATTAAGAGATGGCTTAGTTGGAGGGGCTTTTTGGCAGGACATTAGTGTCGAATAAGGATTTGATGAGCTGTTCAAATGATTTAATTGACGAGAGTGATAGTTCGTGTAGCAAAATTGTCGGTCTGGCGATTTTCCGATTGTGGCTACCACGACCTCAGCAATATTTAGTTATATGGCGTAACGAAAGCGTTGACCTTGCAGACTATTTCAACATACATGCATTTGTGAGAGTTTCCCAGAGTCTTGAATAGAATTTTATTAAGTGCAGGCATGCCCAGCACACAAGAGCTCATTGAGGCAAGTTTAGCTGGTGTATTATCTCACTTATGGTAGCGCCTAATGGGAACTGGTTACTAAATATATATATATATATATATATATATATATATATATATATATATATATATATATATATATATATATGTATATATATATATATATACAGTGGTGGAAAAAATAATAGAAACAAAGCTTTAGATAACGATCAACAATCAGTAACTGCGTACAATTGGTTTTTCTTCGACACCAATTCTATACCCGAACCGTACTTAACAATACTTTGATATAGTGCATCAATTTGCTCTTATCAGCTTTTTGTTTTTGCCTAGTAGTAAAAAATGCAAGCGAAAGGGATATTTTGCCTGGAAAAAATAATAGAAACAAACCATCACCACAGTCTTCAATCGTGATTGTGAAGTAAACTACTGGTTCGTCTTTATCGAAATCTTCGTAAATTTCTTAGACTTGTGTTTTAGTGTTTGTTACAAAAAAAAAAAAAATGTGAAAATGGGTCGTGGAGTACATTGCACTAGTTCCGATCGCGAATTGATAAAAAAAATTAAGAAATTACGGGGAAACAATGAATGAAATAGCTAAGCTAATGAAGTGCTCTAAGAAAAAAATATGCACAGCTCTTCATTCATGTCCCAAAATGGAAACCAGAGGTAGAAAAAGAAAAACAACCTCACGATTCGACAAACTGCTAATCCGACTGTTCAAGAACAAGCCGTTTTTTTCTTCGACGAAATTAAAAAATGACTTAAGGGCACCTTGTACGAGTCGTACAATTAGAAACAGACTAATAGAAGCAGGTCTTTCTGGAAGAAGTCCCAGAAAAGTTCCATACTTGAGCAAGAAAGATATAAAGCAGAGACTCGTTTTTGGCAAAAAACACCTCCACCGTGCGAATTGGAATAACATCTTATGGTCGGATGAAACTGTAGGTATTTATGTCACTTTGTCTCAGAGGAGTCTTCCCATTAGTCAATTAACACAAATACTCTGACGGTTTACTTCATTTATTTAATCCTTTATTTAAAACTTAATAAACATAAACGACGGGGCTTCTCGATAGTATAGTGGTTAGTATACCCGCCGGTCACACGGGAGACCGGGGTTCGTCGGGGAAACAACCTTGCCCGGAAAAAACCAAAAATCATTATGGAAAATTTAACAAGCCTCAGGACTTGCTAAATAAGACCAAGACCGGTTCCCGGTTGTAGTGCCGATGATGATGATGATGAAACATAAACGACAACTACATTACAGGAAACAATGCTTTTCGGCTCTAACACAAAAAAAGGACTCCACTGTTCGGAAGTATTGTAAAAGCTTTGAAATAATTTAAAACAGTTAATTATGCTTTAGTTGAATTGAATTACTGAAACTGGTTAACACCGATTTAAGAAGGCATTACCGATTTTGACATACTCAAATGATTTAAAAATGTTTCTAAATAAACTGAAAATGACTCGAACGATTTTAAGTATCTTTCAGGAGTGCGGATTACTTATAGATTGATAACTCCTTCATTGACGGTTGTTGGGCTTCGACTCAAATTATTTAACGTGGAGGCACGACTTGCCTCCACGGAATCCGTATCGCGATTGATTCATTCACGGAAGACGACAGCACAGCAAAAATCATTCATTGCTTCTGTGCCCGACATTGGTCCAGCAAAATGGCGTGAAACACATACACGATGATCGCTTCTGCTGCTCATGGTGTGTGTCCACGAGTATGTGGACCGTGGATCAACCGAATCTACAAAGGGAACATTAGCTGGCACGGTTTCAGCCGGTGCAACTATCTCGACGTAGAGATTTAGGTGTTTACACGATCAGCAACTGCGTACAGCATTTATGCTAATCGTGCACATCTTGGCGGCATCTCCAAGTAGTCGAATTCTCGCTGGTAACTTTCCATTTTTGAAAACTAGATTTCCTTGGGCGGTCAGCCGTATGCCATAATGTATTTGTCGATCGGATGACCGACCGATGTGGTCATAGATAAAAGAAAGGAAAAGAAGAAACATCTCCTACACGTGTGTGGCAGACTCATCAGGAGATATTTCATCGATGTGGTTCGGGCAGTATTGGTTGCTTGATGGTGCAACCGAATTGCTTTTAAGGCACATGATGCGTTTCATGCTATCATCATCATCATCATCGGCACTACAACCGGGATCCGGTCTTGGCCTTATTTAACAAGTATGAGGCTTGTTAAATTTTTCATAATAATTTGTTTTTCTGGGCAAGGTTATTAGCCTTGCGCCAGATTCATGCTACCATGCCCTTGTGGAAAAATACCTATTTGCTGCTGATGGATTTTTATGTCAGCAAGAATTATTGATTTAAAGTATTTCTGAAGATAGTTGGTTCACTATGGAAGGTAAGTACATGTTTTTATGTGTTTTAGGAAATTGTTTCTTCATCATAGGTTGTAAGGTAAGTAGTGGCGTTCAATAGAACTGCCACAATACTTATTTTATATCGTTTTTGGATGCCCTATGTTGGAATTTTTCGCATAGTTAATGGGAAGGTGAGCAGTGGCGTTCAAGAGAACCGCCACAAAACCAAGATTAATTTGTTTGGTTCCGATGGAAAAATGTACGTCAGACGACCAATGAACTCAGAATTCGATCCAAAGTATACGAAAAAGACAGTGAAACATGGTGGAGGCAATTTAATGATTTGGGGGTGCTTTTCAGCATCTGGTGTTGGTCCAATTTTTCTTATAAAGGACAAAATGTGTGCTACAGATTATGTAGAAATCATAAACACCGTTATGCTACCATTTTCTGAAGAGGACATGCCTATTAAATAGGAGTTTATGCAGGATAATGACCCCAAGCACACCTCAAAATTGGCTAAAGAATGGTTTCTTCAAAACAAAGTCGATGTTATGGAGTGGCCATCGCAGTCCCCTGATCTTAACCCATTCTTAAGCGCAAGATCGAAGACTGCAAAGCTAAAAATAAGGAAGAACTTTGGTCCAAAATAAAAGATGAATGGTACTGTATACCACCCGCGACTTGTATTAAACTAGTCAATTCCATGGGACGAAGATGCGAAGCAGTCATTAAAAACCCAGGTGCAACAACTAAGTATTAAAATAATATGAAGCACTTTTACTGTAAATTATTTCTTCACAATACACAAACAAAAAACTAATTTGTTTCTTTTATTTTTTCCAGGCAAATCCAAAGAAAACCGGAATCAATCTTTTTTTTCACTATTTCTCGCTTTTTTTAATTAAAAATTTAGTATTTCTTTTATGCATTACAGTGCACCAAATCTATTAGTATATTTTTAATTTTTCCCCAAATACATATTTTCTTAACGATTAATGTCGAAGAACAAGCTCGTTTCCATTATTTTTTCCACCACTGTATATATATATATATATATATATATATATATATATATATATATATATATATATATATATATATATATATATATATATATATATATATATATATATATATATATATAGGGCTCCTCGATAGTATAGTGGTTAGTATACCCGCCTGTCACCCGGGAGACCGGGGTTCGATTCCCCGTCGGGGAGCCTCTGGCGCAAGACTAATGACCTTGCCCGGAAAAAATAACAAAATATTACTAAATAAGGCTAAGACCGGTTCCCGGTTGTAGTGCCGATGATGATGATATATATATATATATATATATATATATATATATATATACATATATATATATATATATATATATATATATATATATATATATATATATATATAATTCATGGGAAAGCAACAATGAGTTGCTTCATTGTCGTGCCGCGCCGTGCTTCCTCGTGAATTGAGGGAAGAGTCGCGTTCACGGAGTTTTGTTTAATAAAAGAAAAGGTTTTCACTTCTTTTATAATATTTTTATTTTAAAACATATGTCCATTCCTCTGGACGTTCCACACAAAACTGAAACTTAACCACTATCAACAAAAAGTGAAACTTCGGTGCACCATCCTTTTCTTTAATGGATTTTGGGTAATTAAAGGAAACATGGAAATTGGTTTTTTACCTGCGCTACGGCGACGTAATAAAAGGATCAGAAATTTGTGCAGACAAAATTCTTAAGAGATGATCTGTAAATGGGTATTTATCATCATTCGGCACTACAACCGGGATCCGGTCTTGGCCTTTTTTAGCAAGTCCCGAGGCTTGTTAAATTTTCCATAATAATTTGTTTTTCCGGGCAAGGTTATTAGCCTTGCGCCAAAATGGGTATTTAATGACCCGAAATGTAGATGTTCAATAAAACGAACATTAGTTGGGAAATTCTGTATAAATGGTTGTGAAGAGTATTTTCTTTGATGATGCGTCTATGGGTAAACATCTGGTTTTACCCATTTCGTTTTATTTAAGGTTTTGGGAATTTTGTTTGATGGAATTGAATCCATGTGCGACAATTGAACGTTTGGGTCAATAAGTCTGACATTGGAGTCAATTTGAGGATATGGATGGATGATATGGGGGAAAATGAAATGTGGAAGGAAAATGGTAGGAAAGGAAAAATGGAAGATGTATGGGGGAGGAAAATGGTAGGGCTTCGTGGAGCACTACAACTTATGTGTTTGAAATTAGCAACTTCACGCTAAGAAACTCAGCTTACGAAGTTGGTTTCAGACAAATTAAACAAAATTTACACTACCCTCGTAATTTTTCGTTATTTAAGTATTTGCAATTTAAACCCAATATTTTTTTAAATTTCGTTTAATATTTTTACTAAAAATGCGCGTAAAAAAGAGAACTACAAGGACCTTTAAAGAGCACAACTAGTGTGACAATTTTGAAATATTGATAATTTAGTGTCATTAAAATTTCAAAGGTGGCATCCTTCAAAAATCAACGAACAGACAGCGTTAAATGAGGGGTACAAGGAGAGGATGGGTGTTGAAAACTGATCATTTTCACATAAAAAAAATTACTACATATAGATCCTATATCCATCAATATATTCTCAAATGCTCCTCGATAGTATAGTGGTTAGTATACCCGCCTGTCACGCGGTAGACCGGGGTTCGATTCCCCGTCGGGGAGCTTCCAGCGCAAGACTAATGACCTTGCCCGGAAAAAACAAATCATTATGCAAAATTTAACAAGCCACAGGACTTGATAAATAAGGCCAAGACCGGTTCCCGGTTGTAGTGCTGATGATGATGATGATGATGATAGTCTCAAATAGAAGAATGGTTTGCAACAGTGAGCAGTACCTTCTCGGATTCTTTTTTAACATTTACCTTAGCGCCTTGTTAGGGGCACTTCTGCATGCTATTGCGTACGCAGATGATCTCATATTTTACAGAACAGCCCGAAAAGTTGAAATCATAAACAGGTTACTGTGGGGGTTCTCTATATTACATGGAGAGCCAACCCACAATCCTAACCTAATTTCGACCGCTAACAGCGCGTCACCTCAATCGCAATTCCTACCGTCGGCTATTTGACCTGCAATAGATAAATCCCTAAAGGAAGACTGGCCGGAAGTCATTAATCTATTCGGTTAATGCACAATTGCATTCAGTGTTTTCTTGCCATAAGGCAACACTATTGTATTAACCCATGAGATTTCCACTGGAAATTTCAAAGTCATTTTGGTTAGCAACAACCAATATCAGATCAAACGACGCGGTTACATAACATTGCAACGGCTGGGGAAATGACAAATTCTGCGCATTTGATTCACACGATAATATTTCCCTAGCCGATTAAGCTTCACTTATGACTTCTCCCAGCCACTCTATTTGCTTCGGATCAACGATCTCATTTCGCAGGTGAATAGCACCATCTAAATCCTCTCCTCCATAATTCTGTCTCCCTACAGTTCAATGCACTCTGAGATCACCACAGCCATCACACTAGGGTAGTAGGTCATCCTCAGAGATTGCATTTGTTACAAACGCACAAGCTAAGCCAACCACGAAGTTATTGCGCTCTCTCTTTTGTTCTTTTCATCCTTCGCATGTCCAGCGACTGTCGAATGATGCGCGAGTATTATTCACCTCACTGAGACATACAAATGAGAAGATTCATGAGAAGAGCGCAATGATGATTGGCTAATAACTGTACGAATTCAAAATTAAAATGTCATCCCTGATTGAGATCAGTCACTATCCAACCACAGCAGCGTACACACGCTACGCCGCTCAACAGTCGCTACACAACCACCGCTGAGGATAGTCATGCCGCAAGAGTCGTGTTTTTTCCTTTTAGTCACAGAAGTCAAGTCAAGGAGTGTATACATTTTAACGCATCAATTGAAATAACTACATATCAGTATCTACATTCCTTTGTGTAAAAAGTTCGTGCGAATTTTAACGCATCGATTGAAATAAACTACAAATCCGTATTATACATTCGTTTGGGTAAAAGATAACTTGTGTAAACTCAAATAAACCAAATAAATAAAAAAGAACATTTGACAAAGAAAACAACATTCCCACGTTCATTTTATTTATTCCTGCCACTCCTGGATATCTCGTGGACTTTTAGCAGCACTACTTCACCAGTGACGTGTTGGGGACAAAGTGAAAACAGTACCCGTGTCTTGACACACCTACTTTGAACCCCCGCAGTACTACAGCGCGATTTCAATAAAGTGACTGGAAACTTAAGATCAACTTCCAGAAATGTGAAGCTATTCTATTTACGAGGGTGGCCTGAAAAGTTTCCGACCACAACGTGAAGATAGCACCATCATCCTCATCGGCACTACAACCGGGAACCAGTCTTGGCCTTATTTAGCAAGTCCTGAGGCTTGTTAAATTTTCCATGATAATTTGTTTTTCCGGGCAAGGTCATTAGTCTTGCGCCAGATGCTCCCCGAGGGGGAATCGAACCCCGGTCTCTCGCATGACAGGCGGGGATACTAACCACTATACTATCGAGGAAGATAGCATCGCTCGTCAATAAAAAGCACTCAAACGACTGCCAAATAAAAACGATGCATCCAAAATGGTTGACATTTTGGTGAATAACTGTAAAAAGATGCACAACTACATTCACTAGCTTTTATTGACGAGTGCTGCTATCTTCCCGTTGAGGTCGGAAACTTTGCAGTACGCCCATGTAGAACCCCGTTGTATACCAGCTTTATGTATAACTTTTTTCGGTTCAACCAAGAGATGGCGCCAGCGAAAAGCACGCAACGTATTAATTTGACACATACGTCATTTTGTTCGTCTGAGATTTAACTACAAACAGACAAAAGTTGAGGCCGTCAAAAACTAGCATCTTTGTTTTATCGCTCAGTGATCATGTTGAGTTTTGTGCCTGAAAAAGAACATTTGCGGCACGCATTGATTTCTTATTTAATCAAAAGAAAAAGGCTGTTGAAAGTAATCGTTTGCTGATAGATAGAACATATGGTGAACACACTTCATCAATTAGAACATGTGAGACATGGTTCGACAATTAAAAAGTGGTCATTTCAAATTGAAAGGCAGTGAGCAGTCTGGTAGACCACAAAAATGTGAAGACGAGCAAATGCAGGAGTTATTGGATGATGACCCCACTCAAACTCAACAGCAATGAGCAGAAGCATTGCATGTGTCACAAAAAACAATCAGCAAATGTTGACGAGCAATGGGGAAGATCAGTAAACTCAGTAAATGGACCCCACACGATTGGAATGAACGTCAAATGGAAAAATCGTAAAGTCACCTGTGAAATGCTGCTTCAAGGCCACTAAAGGAGATCATTTTTGCGTCGAATTGTGACGGGTGACGAAAAATGGATTTATTTTGAAAAGCCTCAGACTTGTTAAATAAGACCAAGACCGGATCCCGGTTGTAGTGCCGATGATGATGAATAGATAGAGTACTCTTGGATAAGATACGACAGTACAGCCGTAACGCATGTTGACTATTTTTTTTTTATTGGTTCATTTCATTTTTAAAACATTTTTTTTTATTTTCTTTTTATCTTCTTAGTTTCTAAATTACATGCTAGACAAAAAATGCTTAAATTCTAGCTTAATTATCTTATATTATAACTTACTGGTCCTACGCAGACGCTCTAAGCTAAACATTACATAACGACTGTATAATTTGCCTTTCGGCGACAGAATTTTTTTTGTGGGAGTGCTTATAATAACTTAAATGACAAAGAAAAATTTTGAAAGCTTTGTGTCGAAATTTTTTGTTGTTTTTTTTTCTTAAAATTTTACCTACTTTTTTTTTATTTTTTTTGATATAATTTTATTTAAAAAACTTAACTTAACTCAACTTAAATCTTATACTACCTTAATTCTAGAAAAGCTAAGTCTATGTAAGCTGGCTGATAATACTGTTATTCTTTACCGACTTTGGTATCCAGGTCTTTATATGCCATTCAACCACCAGAACTGTTGACGCTGTCTGATACTATCGTCCCGGTCTCTGTGGGAGATAGCCCTACTGAAGCGCAGGAGCTCTTCCTCGGTGCGCGTTACTTCCCGGTCGTAGCACAATCGCCCGTCTACAGATGATCTACTTACATGATAGATCAGTGGAATTCCGGATCTATCCTGTATAAGCCCTTTCATGTCCAAGTCAAGGAACGCCTCTGGTGGAATAAAGCCGTTGCGACACACGCTCTCATAGTACAGAGTGTTTGGATAATAGGCCCCGAAAATTAGGCCATTGGACGACCTTATTGCTTTCGCAATATATCCTCTGATTAATTTAATCATAAAATTATCCACCCTATTTATGTACGCTTCATTATATAAAGTCTCATTTGAATAATACTTTTTATAGCCCGATTCCGGTATCCGATATAATCTGAGACAACTTCTGAGACACTTCCTTTCGAACACCCGAATCTTTTCCATCAAATTTGGACCTATGTTGAACCATACTGGACAACCATATATGAGCATTGGCCTGATTAGCGTCATGTAGCATATGACTTTTACCCTGCTGTCAAGTTGGCTACTGTGAAATAGCCTCCCTGTCATAGCAAAAGTTTTCCTCGCTTTGAGCAAAGCAGCCTCTACATGTCTGTTGAAATACAGATATTGGTCTAGCCAGATGCCAAGGTATTTAACTAAACTCTTGGTTTCCAGTTTATCACCATGCGGTCCCACGATAACTAGCTTTCGCCAGTTTTTCCTTGTGTCGTTCTTGGCTTTATATAATGGAGTTCTAAATAGGACGGCTTCACATTTCTGGAAGTTGATCTTAAGTTTCCAGTCATCGCAATAGCGCTGCACGTTGTTGAAGTCTCGCTGTATTAAACTATTTATGATCCCAACTTTCGGAGCTGTTCTGTAGATTATGAGATCGTCTGCGTACGCAATAGCCTGTGGAAGTGCATCTAATAAGTCGCTAATGTAACTGTTAAAAAGAATCGGAGAGAGTACCGCGCCCTGTTGCAAGCCATTCTTGATATTATACGTATTATTAGAGGTCACATTACCACTTTTGACCACGAACCTCCTGTCCTTTAACATATCGTAAAGTACATATAGTAACGGCTTATGTATGCCATGTCTGACCAGTTTGTAATGCAACCCTTCGATGCAGACGGTATCAAAGGCCTTTGCCAAGTCGATCAGACAGGCACCTGTGCATTGGTTCCTACATTTATTCCATTGTATGTCGGAGACCAGTTTAGCTGCAGCATGTGTGGTTTCATGACCCGCCTTAAAGCCAAACTGGTTATTTGGAATAATGCTGTTGTCGTCTACCCATTTTACCAGAGCTTTGTTAATGGTTTTTTCAAATACTTTACTGATGCTTGGGAGTAAACTTATCGAACGCATGTTCATAGGGTTTGTACAGTCTTTGCCCTTTTTTGGGATGGGCTGAATGATAGCCGTTTTCCAACGCGCGGGATAATATGCATTATTCAACGCGTTGTTAAACAGGACCGTGTATATATCTATTGCCTTTGGGGGCAGGTTCTTGAGTACGATGTTAGGTACTCCATCTATTCCCACTGACTTTTTGCTTCTTAATGAGTCGAAGATACTCCGGATTCCTTCCCTTGTGATTAAAAGGCTATTAGCCTCACCATTGGCATTAATGTCAATTGACAGATTATCGTCACTGAATTCGGTAAAACCCGGATTCTCCGATTGCCAATGTGAAATTTCATTCCGGAGGTGCAGGTGATTCAGTAGAACTCTGTCCTCCAGGTCGTGATTTCGGCGAATGCTTTCATTCACCTTGTACATTTCCTGAAAGACAGCTCCCACAGCGTTCACCTTTTCCAAAGGATCTTCGATCACGAAGAGCTCACTATTGAAGATAGCGTTCTCTGTATCTATGCCAATGTTGGTTAGCAGCTGC
Organism: Microdon myrmicae; assembly: GCA_963931805.1. Taxonomy (NCBI): domain Eukaryota; kingdom Metazoa; phylum Arthropoda; class Insecta; order Diptera; family Syrphidae; genus Microdon; species Microdon myrmicae. The sequence goes on from OZ007500.1 coordinate 46,154,966, forward strand.
TTGTTTACCTCAGTACGTGGAATTTGGAGACACTGAATCTCGTTTTGATTATTTCTCCTGAATATTTTATTTATTTGTGGGAACATATTCGGGTTATTAGTTTTTATAGCTCGAATTCTGTTGTTCCAATACAAATTTGTTGCTAATCTATAATTAGCTTTAAGTAATTGTTGGAGGTTTTTTAATCGGGATTTCAGTGATATTATCTCCTGGTCTTGTCTGTCTGTAAACTGTCTGTGTAATTGTTTTAGTTTCGATAGCAGTCTGCTCTTTTTCTTGTGGAGTGCGTTTACTGTTGTGTTTCTGTACATGTTTATGTTATCTGTTACTGTTGTTTTGGGAATTGTTTTGTCCATTGTTCGATTTACGGTTTCGTCCATTTGTTGAATGTATTTGTCGATTTCGTCATTTGTCAGGTTTCTGTTTACTGTCAGATTAAAGTCATTTGAACGAAGTTCTCTTGTTAACGATCTGGTGAACCGCGGCTATCGCATTGCCCTGTAGTTGTAGGGTTGCGTGATCACGAATTCCTCCAGATCTGCGAGATCGCACGGAAGCTCCATTACTGCCGTGAATGCACAGTGGTCACTGTCGTATTCAATTGTCCGTAAACAGTTTCTGTTTCGTCTGTTGGTGTTAAGTAGTCTCACTCGTGATTCAATAAGCAAGATATCTAAGAACGATTTACCACTAGGGACCGATGGATATTCCGTAGCTAGCAGGTCAGTTCTATAAACTATATGATACTGATCTAACCAGCCAGCCAACTGATTTCCTCTGGCATTAGATATATAATTTCCCCAATTTCTATGCTTGCCGTTCATATCTCCCCCTATGATAAAGTAGTTTTTGTCCAGGTGCAAATGTAAGCATCGAAAGAGTGCCTCGAGCTCCGCTATAAATAGGTTATGTTGGTGCTCCTCACGTGCATAGACCGCAATGGCATGCAAGCTCCTTCCTTGCTGAGGGGGTATGCGTACGATACAGGCTTCCAGCACCCGGAACCTGCGCACTTCTCCAATATATATAACTTTATGATGGATTCCTTTTCTAATAAAGATTGCGATACCCCCCCCCCCCCCCCCCCCCACCCTTGAGTGGAGTTAGGTCGGTCTCTTCGTATAATATCGTAGTTTTTATGCCATATCTTGTGTCTCTGGTTTTACTTTGTTTCCCGCGCCAGAAGTACATCAGGCTGTTCATCTTGCAACAGGTTGAAAAGTTTGGCTCTTCTCTCAGTTCTTATTAGTGAATTTACATTCACGACAAGAGCTTTTATTGATGTTGTGGTTAGAGGGTTTATATTGACTTTTTGTTTAGATTGGGCAAGTGCGAGTAGATCTCGTTTATTTGAGTTTGCAGCTGTGTCATCTGTCTCTGCAGATTGAGCAGAACCGTGACCACGTCTGCTTGCGATGTTGTTTCAGTCTGTGTGGGAGTATTTGTGGCTACCAATGTTGTAGCCTGGTTTGGTGGTCTCCCACCCGACGCAACTTGTGCGTACGACCGCTGCCATGTTACGGGCATTGTTGTAGTACGAGCTGGCTCTGTGTTTTTTTGCCGAGTCACACTTCTTGCCATTATTTCTCGGAATTTAGAACATCCTCGATAATTGGCGGGGTGTCCCTCATTCCGGCACACAGCGCACTTTAGAAGGGCTTTGTCTTCTACCCTTTCTTTCCCCAGAGGGCATTCTTCTGCCTTATGGTCTTTTCCGCATTTTACGCAACGGTGCTGCATTTCACAGTTCGCCGCCGCGTGACCAAACCTTTGGCAGCGGACACGTTGCAGGATGTCTCTGTTTTTTTTTAATTTGTCCCATGCGACACTTTGATGATCCAAGACTGTAATTTTTCTTAGACCACCAATTCTGCTGCTGGGCGTTAGTTGAACTAAAAAGAAGGGTAGCTTGCGGTTTTCCCTTCTTGCCTTGGTTGTGGTGAACGGTTTTACGGAGATAAACACGAGATCGTCGTGTCTCAACTTTTGAAGCATCTCGAGCAGAGCCTCCGGTTCCATCTCAGGGTCGACACCCTTTAATAGAACCGTAACCGTCTTTGTATGCTTCGGCGAGAACGCGTAGAATTCCGCGGTGGCCCTTTTTAAGACATCTTTAATTTTTTCGTGGTCTGCCACCTCATAGGTTTTTTTTTTATTGGTATAAGCACGATTATTATTTCACTGTACTTTATGAATGCGATGGGCTTTACCAAACACTTTATCAGCAAATTCATTACCCAAAGATTGCGTTCATGTTAAAATTTAACTGCCGCCATATAGGTAAATATAGAGAATCGTTCTTTAGCCGAATCACACAAATGTGGAATGTCCCGTGTAATCATAAAAACTTCTTTTCTTATCTTCTCCCTTCTCATTGGCTCGCATTGTAAATATACCATCGCAACATTGTTAAATGCCGCACGCAACTTTTAATAAGCGTTGGCAGATATTCACCCCTGCAAAACGCGATATTTCATCGCATACTGTTGTCCGCCGTAACTATATATTTTAGAAGCGAAATTTTACATGTGTACTTTATTGTGTGCTTCTCGCGATACTGTTCGTTTCAAATATGGTATGTTTACAGAAAATTCTTCCCTCCTTCAAGTGCGTATAACAAGATGGCGCTAGTAAGACCTACTCGACACTATGTCACTGCTTATTGAACACCGCCTGTTGGAAAAACTGTTAAATAATTTCGATCCGCCTCAGTACTGCTTCTAAAACTTGTCACGGGATATTTAAGTAAAAGTAATTGAACTGTGTCAATGTCCATATAAAAATGGGGCGAAATACTGCTTCCAATTGTTTCACGAGAATTAATTAAAACATATTTTGTTTATTTTTGAGATTTGCAGTTAATTTATTTAGTCAGTTCATAGTTTCATAAGTGCTGGTACGCACTTATTCTATTTGTGCACCTCCTTAATTTCCAATGAGGAAACTCTTATAAATTACATGCGTGGCCAGGTAATGAAAATACTTAACACGTCTCGAGTGACTCCAGAATGTGGAAGGATTTACATGAATCCCTTTTCAAAATTGTTCACTATGAAATCTCGCTCGTATTATCGAAAGCATAAAATACTCATACACTGCAGTCAAGTACGTGATAACCTTTTATAATCATGGCAGCACTTGTGAGTACCACAACTGGATTTCACATAAGGACGCCTCATATGGTGGAGGTTAAAATATGATGGCAGTAATTCAAATTCATTACAGTTTAGATTAAAAACTGAAAAGCAGTGAATCTTCATCTCCAACCCAGGTGAACATTTTCAGGTAATACAGCACGGGTTCAGAGTAGCCGAAGACCGTAAACCTACCCAGCGAGCAATAGTTTAATGGCATTATCTGCTGCCATAAAATAATCAATCTAAAATTTTCAAAACTCCGGATTGATGGTAGGGCTCGTATCGTGTTACCCACTAGCCTTTGTTCCTAATGAAATCATAAAATCATCCTCAAAAAGATAAGTTTTATGCTACTTTATGGACACTCCATGCGAGTTTGTCTACACTGAATTAAACTGTTACATTTCACCACGAAGTGTTATGAAAACATGTATTACAAAATATATTTGGTAAGATTACAGTGTTAATAGAAAGTTCGCATTTAATGGAGTCATATCCCAAAAATGAACACGAAAACACTCACACACACACATTAACCATTGTCGAAAACACCGACGAAGTCTGAAAAGTACTTCAGACCTTACATTTATTTCATTTTCTTCCTTGGGTAAATACTTTGACTGGAACGGAATACATGCTTAATTGTAAATGACTTAATAACCCTTCCTGCTGGCTAAATAGATCTGGCCACCTACAGAAGTTCACGGAAACGGTAACATGTTTTTTTTTACACAAACACGCGCACAAAAGGGGATTTTGAAGTACCCTTGAATGTCAGAGCACAGGGCGAGCGGAAGGAGAGGAAGTGGATAAGGAACGTACGGTATTAAGGACCTAATCGTAACGTAATTGAGGTTCTAGATCTGCGAGACATTATTTAATTATTGGTCGGCTTAAAGTAAGAGATATTCTTTGGAAAAGTAAAATAATATACTTAATCACCTCACGGTAACATATAAGAGTTGTCGATATGTAGGACAGCTTTATATGTAGTACATTCTTGTCTGTGTCTTGAATCCTAGAGCACCTTAAAAGGAGTGTGATGCTGTCCAAGTTCTCTGTTCTTTTAATATAAACGATTGTTATTCAGGTTGCTAAAAGACTCCCGTATTTAGTCTTCGACTCATGGAATAACATTGTATTATCGACGTACAAGACCAACGCTTCAATTGAGCTATGTGATCATCAGTAAATAAATAAAATATTTCCTAGGACCGTGACATAAAAGTGTATTTCCGTATATTCTAAAATTAAATGTATTGGTATGATAAAATGTTCGTAGAATGATATACACATATTTATCTAATCTAATCTATGTTGCTTTAGTCCGTCCACTAGCCCCACAAAGGAGCACTCTAACTGTCCACTCATCCTTTCCGTCATCGCATGCTAACATTAGGATATTATTCTTTCTCAAAAAGATGTTATTCCTTGTCTTTCATGAATAATATATACAAGCACCCTAACAATGTTTGTACATCATTGTGGCAATTAGATCACCGATGCAAACAAAATATTGAAATTGTATACTCTCTCAACTAAACCCTTAATCACAGCATTGCCCATAGCAGGAATTTACACTTCATGTTCAATTCTAGATATCATCATCTGCTTAGTTTTGTGTGATATTATTGAGCGTATGCTGTGGCACATTGTAATGCCAATGTTTAGGGTATTGATTGTGAGTGCGTTGCCGTTTCCTATTTGCTTTCCCTCCCATGACATACGTACACGACCATGACATGTTCATTCAGTAAATTGATGAAATATATTGTTACTTAACTCCATATAACAGTAGTTGAGTACAGGAACAAGTGCAATAATGAAGGCAGAAATCCCATAACAAAAGATAGATAGATAGATATGCTGAAGAAAGGTATTTGAATGCCAGGGTAAGTGCCGGCAGCAAATCTTATATCTTGGGACACTAATTCTGAAGCTACTCCTCTGCAATTGATTAAGTTTTAAGGAATGGTTGGTTATCTTGGTAACAACTAGTTAGCACAGTGAGTGAGAAAGAACATGCAAGTTGACCCTTTTATTGCCAGAACACTTACAATAGTTTGCAGATCTATTGAAGCGAGGTTGAGCATCGTAGCGAGGTTTGTCCCTCCTTGTACTATGACTCTTTAGTGTCGCCGTATGCAACAGTCAGGGTATTGCGAAGCAGTGAAGAACGTGATTCGAACTCATGCCATGAAAAGATTACTCGCATACAAAGACCACATCAGACTGTAATCATTGAATGTAATCAGCTAAAATGCCACAAAACTCCAAAGGATGTGCATCCTAAATACAAAAGTCCAAGAGAAAAAACTCCAAAGGGACCAAAGCTAAAATGAAAAAATCCAAACAAGGTTTACGAGAAGTACGTTAAATAACCTCAGCAGTAAAATCGAGAGGAGAAAGCCCAAAGCAAAGCAATTTCGGAAACAAGGAAATCCTAAAGAAATCACTCTAATAAAAGTGCGTTCAAAAGTAAATAGTCCAAGAGTAAGAATTCTAAAGGACAAACAAAAAATTCAGGACCACACGATGCAATGGCAGGAAATGCAGGAAATAATCCTCCAAGGGAATATCGCACACAATAAACTCGAAGAGTCGAAAGCTCAATGAAGAACACGCATGAGAAGAATTCTAACAAATACTACAAATACGTTCCACAGAAAGTGATACACTAAAACACAGTGGAAAATAAGGAATTAAAACTTACGAAACCCAAGCGAAGAAAGTCTAAAAGAAGAAGAATCGAGGTTCAAATTTTCAGTTTAAAAGCACGAAGTGGGGAAAAATCCAAAGCAAGAGTGTACCACATAATAGTAGAGGAAGAAAATCTATAGAAAAATTCTGTAACTTAGTAACGGAATGTTTACGTTAAAATGATGAGATTCCGCAGCCAGTAGGTGCAAACGACTAAATTCCCAACAAGGAAAGTCAATTAGAAGAGTATTTTTAAGGCTCGATTCTAAGACGAAAAGGTGCAGAAGAAGGAGTTTAATTTAGTAGAAGCAGCAAGTTCAAAGTATAAAGCATCGAGCGAGTAACATATCATATAAGAGAAGAAAATTCACCTGAACATCTTTGAGAGAAAGATGATCACGAGAATGAGATTCAAGAAGAAAAACGGCAGTAAACCTAGAAAATTTACTACAAACAAGACAACAAAAAAAAAACCAACGAAACACTTAAACGAGAAAGTCCAAGCGAATAAAGTCGAAGGATAGCAACCCCACGAGAAGAAAGTTCAAAGCAATCAATAACAACGAAGAAAGTGTAAAAACAGGAAATTCAAAGACATATAAGGTCAAGAGAAGAAAGTGCAAGATATACAAAAACAAAACATGAAACTTCCAGAGAGCTCCTTGCTCAAAAAATCCAAAAAGAAGGGCAAGACAAGGAAGAACAAAAAAGGGCAACAAAGCCCAAGATAAGAAAATCCAAGAAGAGAAATTCAGTTATTAGAAAATCGAAGATAAGAAAGTCCACGACAAGTAAATACAAGACAAGAAGATCCCAGACAAACGAATCCAATTCCAGGAAGTCCAAGACAAAAAATGCTGAGACAAAAAGTCTAAGAGAATAAAGGGAAACAGTAAACAAAGTTCAACTAAAGAAAGTCCAATACTAAAAAATCCAAGCCAAAAAAAATTGGGACAGAAAAGTCCAAGTCAATGGACGCGGAGTCAAGAAAAGTCAAAACGAAAAAAGCGACAATGAAAAAATTCAGGGCAAAAACGCTCTAGACAAAAAAGTCCAAGTCACAGAAGGCTTAAACAGTTCAAAACGAGAAAGTTCTACCTGAAAAAGTATCGGAAAAGAATTCAAACATACGAAATTCGGAAACAAGAGAGTTCAAGACTAGCAACTCGAACGCAAGAAAGATCTAAATTAGAAAATACAATTCCAGGAAGTCAAAAGAAAGGATGTCATAGACAAACGGCTAAAACAATAGAGTCCAAGCCAGTCAAGAAATTCAAACATCAGCAGTCCGACGACGAGAAAATCCAAAGTAGGTAAATCCAACACCAGAAAATCTAGGAAGGTCACAGTCAAGGACGGCTGGCCAAGAAAGGCACAGTAACAACAAGGTTCGAAAAATATAAGAATCACGAATTCCAGAAATTCCATGACGAAATAGCCAAAACCAGAAAATGCAAGAATAGAAAATCCATGGTAAGAAAGTCATATTCCAGGAAGTTCAGGACAAAAAATGCTGAGACAAAAACTTTAAGAGAATAAAGGAAAACAGTAAACAAAGTTCAAATAAAGAAAGTCCAATACTAAGAAATCCAAACCAAAAAAAATTGGGACAGAAAAGTCCAAGTCAATGGACGCGGAGTCAAGAAAAGTCAAAACGAAAAAAGCGACAATGAAAAAATTCCAGACAAGAATTTCAAATATATGGAACTCGAAGATAAGGAAACTCAAGATTAGAAACTCGGAGGCAAGTAAGATCCAAACAAGAAAATACAATTCCAGGAACTCAGCAGCAAGAATGTCGTAGAGAAAAAGCCCAAAACAACAAAGTCCAAGACCATAAAGTCTAATTTCTTAGTAAGTCAAAGAAAGGAAGGTCCAAAAAAGTAAATGCAAGACCAGCACGGCAAGGCAAGAAAGTCAAATGTAAGAAAGTTTAGCATAGGCAAATACTCATAAGAAACTCACAGACAAGAAAAACCAGGAATTACTGGATCAAATAGGCGCAAACAGTCTAATACAACAAGTCCCAAGACAAGAAATGGAAAAGATGCTTCACTCCATCCAACCTGGCCACTATTTACAAGGCGTATATTCGTTCTAAACTGGAGTTCAACTCTCACATTTGATCAGGCGCATCCGAAACTGCGCTAAACGTAATCTATATGGTCCAAAACCGAGCAGTGAAACTTATTGGGGACCCAGCCGTAAGTCGATCAATTCTGTCGTTAGAACATAGGCACAACGTCTGAGTCTTTTCTATAGGTATTGTTACGGCCACAACCACCCATTCCATAAAACCTACCTCTTTGGAGCTAAGCTCCATCATTAATCGCGCATACGGTAAATATCGCGATATAAATTCAATATCAAACTAATTGAACTGCACGTTCAATTTGCCCATATTGAATTTAAGTTGAATCCAAGAAGTGAAAGAAGGAACTATATGTTCAACACGCAGAATCCCCTGGATCCAAATCTGTGGACCAGATGACCAACTTTCAAGTAAAGTTGTTGCGAATCATAAATTGCACGTCTGCAATTTTATGATCCTTTAAAGGTTGGTTTACCCAAACCATTTCCCACAAGGAACATCCTTGCCCATTCGCATAGAAGAAATAAACAGGTACCATAAAACGCACTATACGTTCACCTAGGCGCTATTGATCTTTTCCTTTGTACCGATTTCCCACGAAAGAGATTTGTGGCCCATACGGTTAAAGATAACAACAGGTGCAATAAAACGGACTACATGTTCACCCAAGCAGCTAACAATACAAAAAAAAAGGGAATCAGAAATGTGCATTAACACGATGCACTATTGATTTTCTTTTTGTGTTCGGCTAAAGAAAACAACAGGCACCATAAAATGAACTACACGTTCGTCTAAACCATAACAACAAAAAAAAAAAGGGGGAATCAGAAATGTGCATTAACACGATGCACTATTGATTTTTCTTTTGTGTTTGATCTACCGAAAAATGGATCAGGCGGGAAAAAAGGAAAGATGCCTTTTTCTGCCGGAGGAAACAAAAGATTTCCATCCAAAGAAAAAAAATGAGAAAACCATTAGAGATGGTTGGTTTTCAAGATGTTGGCCGAGACGGTCAGACACGAGTTGGTTTTTGAATCTCGATCGGGACGGTGAGTAAAAGAGTTCTGGATTTGGTGTGAGAACAAGTGGAGATACCTAGCAACAGAGTGAAAGTATACGCGACAGTTAAGTAAGATTAACCAAAACAATGTTAAGGAACATAAGTTGGAATAAACTAAAGTGTGTGTCACAATGACTTAAGATCAACCGAAACAAAGTTGAGAACAGTGAGTTCGAATGAACTAATGTATATGTGATAAGCAAATAAGATTAACTAAAACAAAGTTAAGGAACATAAGTTTGAATAAACTAAAGTGTGTGTGACTAGTACTTAAGATCGAAAAAATAAAGTTACGAAAGAAAACTATGTGTTTAATTTCAAGAGTTATCCAACGTGTGTGTGGTGTGTAAAGTGAGCAAAAATAAAAACATTACAGTATTATCATGGTCGTTGATCAAATGAACTTACTGAAGGTGTTCCGCCTCCTCACCCATTTTCCCGCGATATCCACCAATCTGAGAATGTGTAGTGCTTTGAAAAGCCCGACCATCTCTTTCGCCCACACATACATCCAAATCTCATAATTCTACACCTAAACCTAGATTAACATAAAACATTAATCTAAATTCAAAAATTCGCAATAAACGAATCAAATATTCGTTTATCGCTTTGCATTTGCCCCGCGGCATAATATAAATTCAAGATCCAGAAATACATTATCCCAATCTGGTAAAATCCCTCACAAACTAAATAAACCAGACTCATGGCAAATCGAACCAGATGTTCAATTTGCCATAGAGAAACAAAACCCAAATTCCAATGCATATTCTCATATGCACTATAGTTTCATGAGAATTCATAAAACTGAATTCTTATCTCAAACAAACATTGGTCACCACACCCAATGTATCGAAATCGAGATTTTCCATTTGAATCGTTCGTTTCAAGATAAAAATCTCGATTTTTTTTTCATTTAAAAGGAAGATGCATCTCTATCTCCGGGCCACAGTAGATTGATGTACATTGTCCCTGGAGGAAGTATCCCAGGAGCGAGCAGCAGTTGATTAATGTACATGATCCCGATCCTTGGTGTAAGCGCTGCATGAGACCAACGAGATAGAAAAATCCAGAACAACTGAAAAAATAAAGAAGACCTATGGGTGTGTATTTTTCATTCGTTTTCGTGGTTTTTCTTTAGTCTTAGTGTTGGTTACGTGCCGGCGAATGCCCCGGTTCACTAAGACCTACCCATTCAATTATTGTGAGACTCCGGTGCAACGACCAAAGCAAGGCGTGGGCCTTGAACATCGAACTCAGTTTAGTGAAGCAAGAAACGTAATTCTTCTCTTTAATTTTATTTTTTTAATTGACTTAATTACACGGAAAAAACAAAACGTAACAAATTCACTCTTATTTAAGTCTAGTTCAAACAGTATTCATACTTCATTTTAATCAAGTTCCCACGGTATCCATTCTTTATTTTGATCAAGTGCACACAGTATCCATTATTTTATTTTAATCCAGTTCACACAATATTCATTCTTAACTTTAATCAAGTGCACACGATAATCCTTAGTTTATTTAGTTTACCTCAAGTCCATACGAAGTTCTTACTTAGTTAGTTTAATTCTAGTGCACGCAATATTCATTCTTTACTTTAATCAAATTCACACAATGTTTATTCTTAACTTTAATCAAGCGCACACGATAATCCTAATTTTATTTAGTTTACCTCAAGCTCAAACGACGATGCACATCTACCGACAGCGATTTTAAAACTCCAATTTATTTAACGTGGAGGCCCGACTTGCCTCCACGGAATCCAGAACGCGATTGCTATTGCCACCGAAGCGACAGAATTACCAAAAATTACATCCATCGCCCCAGTGACCATATAAAAAATCATCCTCGGGAATGGGGGGAAACATACACACGTTGATCGTCTCTGCCACTCGGGGCGTGTGTGTGTCCACAAGCATGCGGACCGTGGATCGATCAAATCTACAAGGGGAACATTAGCTGGCATGGTTGCAGCTGGTGCAAATGTCTCTACATAGGGATTGAAGTGTTTGCACGATCAGCGATAAAGTATTTATGCTGATGGTGCACATGTTGGTGCCATCTCCACGTAGTCGAATTCTCGATGGTAATTTTCCATGTTGAGAACTCGACTTGCTTGGGCCGTCAGCCGTATGCCCTCATGTATTTATCGGTCGGATGGCAGATCGATGTGGGCATGTATGCAAAGGGAAAGATAAAATATTTCCTGCATGTGTGCGGCTGGCGCGTAAGGGTATATCTCATAGATATAATTCGGGCAATGTTGGTTTCTAGATGGTGCAACCAAATTGCTCTTAAGACACATGCCTGTTTGGTGCTGATGGGCTTTGCATCTGCAAATATTGTAATTTTACAGCGTTATAAGGCTTTATTGTACAACAACGAGGGTTGCCTTTTATATTACGGGATTAGAGAACAAAAACAAATATAGATCATCGAAAATCACTTTATTGGTTTTCAAAATATTCCCCATGAAGATCTATACACTTTTGCATGCATTTGAACCAATTGTCGAAGCACTTTTGCCACTCTGATTGAGGTATCTCCAACACATGCATTCTGAATGCAGCAACCGCTTCTTCAGGTGTCGAAAAACGGTGACCTCTCAGTTTGTTTTTTACGTACGGGAATAAAAAGAAGTCATTCGGTGCCAAGTCAGGACTATACGGCGGATGACCCATCAAATCGATGTTTTGGGTGCTCAAAAATGCAGTTGTCGCAGCCGATGTGTGAGAGCTCGCATTGTCGTGGTGAAGAGTAATCCGTCTTGGCGGTTGGTTTTCCTGATTTCTTGGAAGACAACTGGCAAACAAATGGTTGTGTACCACTCAGAATTGACTGTTCTGCGTTGTTCTAGTGGCACGGTTGCGACATGTCCAGTTTTTCCGAAAAACCAGGCGACCATTTGCTTGGAAGTGCTTCGTGCGCGAACAACTTTTGTTGGATTTGGCTCATCTTGAAACACCCAGACAGTCGACTGCTGTTTACTTTCGGGCTCATACGCGTAAATCCACGATTCATCACCTGTCACGATGTCATAGACGTGTTTCGAAGCACCGCAACCGTATTTTTTGAGCATTTCTTTCGACCAATTGACACGAGCCCTTTTTTTGGGCGATTGACAAATTGTGTGGGATCCGACGCGAACAAATTTTTTTGACGGTCAAATGTTTATGCAATATTGAATGTATGCTGGTCCCACTAACGCCTAAGGTTGTCTCAATCTCACGATAGGTCACATGACGATCTTCCAATATCAGTTCGCGCACAGCATCAATGGTTTTCGGAACAACAACTGATTTTGGACGACCTTCACGAAATTCATCTTGGAGTGAACTACGATCACGATTGAATTCACCATACCATCGATAAACACTGGTCCTTGATGGAGCTTCATCGCCAAAAATTGAATTAAGTTCATCCATGCACTGTTGCTGAGTTAATCCACGCCGAAAGTTGTAAAATATAATCGCACGAAAATGTTGACGATTTAATTCCATTTTTGGGCCGAGATGAATCTTTTAAGTTACTGTAAACAACACAAATAGCGCTCGTATGTCAAAACGTTCTGAGTGCGTATAACCTCAAAAATGTCCAACTTTACGACAGAGCTGTCAATTGCCGGATTGCAACACTAGGGTTGCCAAATCCCGAAACATAAGAGGCAACCCTCGTATATAAAGGTAAGTACTTGCTTACCAGGTTTTTATATGCCCTAGGTGGGAGTTTTTACATGCGGTAGTGGGAAGATGATTGGTGGCGTTCAAGGGAACCGCCACAGACCCTGTACGCCTAAATAAAACGGAGTCTTATTTCTTGACTGGTGAGTAGAGTTGTGACTCTCACCCTTTCGTTTATCCACAGATTTTCGCTCATGCCGACGATCACTTGCCCCACGGAAGCCAGCAGAATTCGCTGGCTGTTGCCCTAGGAAGTTTGCGGCACTAGCTTCGTCTACGATCGGTCGCTACTCTTCCCCCACGTCTGAGGAAGCACGGCGGCGTCCGCAATGGGTCCCCTCAAGAGCGGTCTAAAGAGATCCCCCATCCTTTTGAGGACAAGGAGACACGCTAACTGAGAGCGAGGCCAACTATTACATAACAAATATGAAACAGTTCACGTTCAGGGGCACAAATAAACCTAGAGAGTCATTTTTAGCCGAACCACACGAATATGGAATGCTCTACTTGATCATTGGTTTCCTCGTCGCTGTAATGTTCAGGCATTTAAGACCATTGTACATCGATACTTCCTTTCCTTAAACACGACCACTCGCACTGTGCTCTGACATTTAAGGGTACATACTTCAAAATTCCCTTTTGTGCGTGCGAGTTATGTCCTCAACTTAACACCCCTTCCACCTTGCAGTCCACATTTCATTCAGCTTTGTTCACACGCTCCATCCTGCAAATCGTCATCACCCAACACCAACCCAAGGTCAGCACACAGGTTATCAACTTCGGAAGCTTCACAATTCAGCACGAAGGAATACTTGCCCGACAGTTGACCATTTCCCGCAAGCTTCACATTTCACATCGAACGAATACATGTGTGAACTGCAAAAGTGATGGCGAGTAGTCTAATCAGCTCATATTCATTTTTGCAGTAAGAATATAAATATATGCTCATTGTAATTTTAAGTACAGAAGAATAAAGTCCATCATCATCATCATCGGCACTACAACCGGGATCCGATCTTGGCCTTATTTAGGATGTCTCTCCACCGGCATCCGGTCCTTATCCGAGACTTGTTAAATTGTCCGAAATTTTGTGGTTTTTCCGGGCAAGGTTATTAGACTTGCGCCAACCTCTCTCAGGATGTCGCTGCATTGATTAGTTCACTACTTGGCAGGTACCAATGTAGCTATCCAGGAGTGTCACGTGGAGAGTGCATGTCATCTTCGATTGAACAGGGACATGGATCGTCCTGGCCTTCGTCGGGTTGAAGCAGGGATTTTACCTTGTATGGCGATTGGGTTTTTTTTCATACTCCGTGTGTCCCCAAGGCTCCTCGATAGTATAGTAGTTAGTATCCCCGCCTGTCACGCGGGATACCGGGGTGTGTTTCCCCGTCGGGGATCCTCTGGCTAAATAAAGCCAAGACCGGTTTCCGGTTGTAGTGCCGATGATGATGATGTGTGTCCCCAACGTAACCCAGGCACAAGACAGGCAAGATAAATTAAGACGAAGAAGTTTAACACCCGGAAATCTAAGACAAGACAGTCCACGTCGAAAATACTCAACACAAGGACGAGGGCAGAAAAAAGAAAAAAGAAGAATGAGAAGGAGAAGAAGAAGCCAAACACAATAAGGTCTTAGATAAAACTGTGTAATAGAAAAATAATTACGATAAGACGAACCATGGCAAAAACGTGTAAGATAAAAAAAGTCCAAACCAAAAATAAAAGATGAGACTTCTATGGTGAAAAGTCGAACAATAAAGTCCACGAAAAAAGGAGTGCAACGGTAGGAACTCCAACACAATATAATCCAAGTCAGTAAAATCAAAGACAAGATGTAAAAGTATTGTAAGTAGTATTGTAAAGCCATGTTGAAGTTTGTATCATCATAACAATACCAATAACACCATTCATGATAGGAAATGTACAAGGTGAATGAAAGCATTCACCGAAATCACGACTTGGAGGACAGAGTTCTACTCAATCACCTGCACCTCCGGAATGAAATTTCACTTTGGCAATCGGAGAATCCGGGTTTTAACGAATTCAGTGAAGATAATCTGTCAATTGACATTAATGCCAATGGTGTAGTGGCTAATAGCCTTCTAATAACAAGGGAAGGAATCCAGAGTATCTTCGACTCATTAAGAAGCAAAAAGTCAGTGGGAATAGATAGAGTACCTAACATCGTACTCAAGAACCTGCCCCCAATGGCAATAGATATATACACGGTCCTGTTTAACAACGCGTTGAATAATGCATATTATCCCGCGCGTTGGAAAACGGCTATCATTCAGCCCATCCCAAAAAAGGGCAAAGACTGCACAAACCCAATGAACATGCGTTCGATAAGTTTACTCCCAAGCATCAGTAAAGTATTTGAAAAAATCATTAACAAAGCTCTGCTAAAATGGGTAGACGACAATAGCATTATTCCAAATAACCAGTTTGGCTTTAGGGCGGGTCATGAAACCACACATGCCGCAGCTAAACTGGTCTCCGATATACAATGGAATAAATGTAGGAACCAATGCACAGGTGCCTGTCTGATCGACCTGGAAAAAGCCTTTGATACCGTCTGGATCGAAGGGTTGTATTACAAACTGGTCAGATATGGCATACATAAGCCTTTACTATATGTACTTTACGATATGTCAAAGGACAGGAGGTTCGTGGTCAAAAGTGGTAATGTGACCTCTAATAAAACGTATAATATCAAGAATGGCTTGCAACAGGGCGCGGTACTCTCTCCGATTCTTTTCAACATTTACATTAGCGACTTATTAGATGCACTTCCGCAGGCTATTGCGTACGCAGACGATCTCATAATTTACAGAACAGCTCCGAAAGTTGCGATCATAAATAGGTTAATACAGCGAGACTTCAACAAAGTGCAGCGCTATTGCGATGACTGGAAACTTAAGATCAACTTCCAGAAATGTGAAGCCATCCTATTTAGAACTCCATTATATAAAGCCACGAACGACACAAGGAAAAACTGGCGAAAGCTAGTTATCGTGGGACCGCATGGAGATAAACTGGAAACCAAGAGTTTAGTTAAATACCTGGGCATCTGGCTAGACCAATATCTGTATTTCAACAGACATGTAGAGGCTGCTTTGCTCAAAGCGAGGAAAACCTTTGCTATGACAAGGAGGCTATTTCACAGTAGCCAACTTGACAGCAAGGTAAAAGTCATATGCTACATGACGCTAATCAGGCCAATGCTCATATATGGTTGCCCAGTATGGTTCAACATAGGTCCAAATTTGATAGAAAAGATTCGGGTGTTCGAAAGAAAGTGTCTCAGAAGTTGTCTCAGATTATATCGGACACCGGAATCGGACTATAAAAAGTATTATTCAAATGAGACTTTATATAATGAAGCGTACATAAATAGGGTAGATAATTTTATGATTAAATTAATCAGAGGACATATTGCGAGAGCAATAAGCTCGTCCAATGACCTAATTTTCGGGGCCTATTATCCAAACACTCTGTACTATGAGAGCGTGTGTCGCAACGGCTTTATTCCACCAGAGGCGTTCCTTGACTTGGACATGAAAGGGCTTTTACAGGATAGATCTGGAATTCCGCTGATCTATCATGTAAGTAGATCATCTGTAGACGGGCGATTGTGCTACGACCGGGAAATAACGCGCACCGAAGAAGAGTTCCTGCGCTTCAGTAGGGCTATCTCCCACAGAGACCGGGACGATAGTATTAGACAGCGTCAACAGTTCTGGTGGTTGAATGGCATATAAAGACCCGGATACCAAAGTCGGTATAGAATCATAGTATCATCAGCTAGCTTACATAGACTTAGCTTTTCTAGAATTAGGGTAGTATAAGATTTAAGTTAAGTTAGGTTAAGTGCTTTTACATTCAAAAAAAAAAAAAAAAAAAAGTAGGTAAGTTAAGTAAGTTAAATTTTAAGAAAAAAAAACAACAAAAAATGTCGACACAAAGTTTTTCAAATTTTTCTTTGTATTTCAACTAATTACCAGTACTGCCACAAAGTTCTGTCGCCGAAAGGCAAAGTATACAAATGTTAAGTAATGTTTAGCTTAGAGCGTCAGCGAAGGACCAGTAAGTTATTATATAAGATAATTAAGCTAGAATTTAAGCATTTTTTGTCTAGCCTTTAATTTAGAAATTAAGAATATAAAAAGAAAAATAAAAAATGTTTTAAAAATGAAAAAAAATTAAAATGAACACCATTCATGAATTCGAATATAGAAAAACCGAAGATATATGCATTGAATCTTAACTTAACCACCGAAACAGTTAAATATATGTTCATGCTATAGATAATTTGTGTTCGGGTAATTGCTTTTATAAATACATATATTAATATACCAGGGACCAGTGTAGTATATTTTCTATTCATTAACCTGTGTTATTTCCTTTCTGGCTCGTTTCCGCCTTTTGATAATCCTTTGAGAGTTCTTTTATATTCTAAAAGAAGACCTTAATTCCAAATCCTTTAGCAAATCCTCCTGGAAACTCTGATACCTCAATTAAAGTTCCTAATTTCACTGAGCTCGCTTGTTTTCGTATAATGAGCACCGAACAACGGCATGAATTACTATATTACTATTACTACACATAATGAGAAGAAGACAAGATAAAGTTGTGAACAGCTCCGTCAAGGTATTCGACAAATGAATTGACTACTTAGACAGAAGATTTTTATGTACCGAGAGGCAGAGAGCTTTGGCAATTGGAAACGGGAAATCCACCTCAAATGAAATCCTACCAACAATCGGGAAACTTGGAAACAATTACATAGTACAAGCTCAGTACATCTTGGGGTGATTTATCCATTCGACGAGGTCTAATTCCTGAATGAATTTTTTCTCTGTGCGTTTTCGTTAATTAAAGTTGCAAGGATCCAACTCAACTCCCCATGGCATTGGTGGTGATACCTCCTTGCACACCCGTATTTCATTTACATGCACCTATACATTGATGGAAATCCTTGAAAAATGAAAACAGCGTAGGATAAAAAAAAAAGAAAACAAAAAAAAAACAATAATAAGAAGAAATCCCGCGATGAAATTTCTTTCTGGGCCTGGTTGCCCTATCCTTTCGATCTCCACCTGTTTACTTTTTTATCTATATCTCCATTCCATTTCCTACGAACCAACGGTGTATCCCCGTTGTATTTGTATCTACCAGGGGTTTTTGCCTTTTTTACTTTCTAAACTTTACGTGGTTTTTTCTTGTGCTGTTTAACGCTACAACAGGCCCAACTTCTTTGAGTAGATATTACCATCGTCCCGACCATACTTTAAATAAGTTCACAGTATCACGATTATCGTTCCTCTACTAAACAGAGAACGGCAGAAATGTAAACTTTCCAAGACGATTGTTGCACAAGCAAGGATATGTGTGTCTCAGACCAATTCTCTAAATGCACCAAACAACGACAAATTATTTAACGATATTTACTCCCTGTTGACGTCAATCTTTCATCGGGAATAAGCTGATTTGTTTCTTGAAATCCCCCCACCGCCCTGACAACCATTGGGAAGTGAAATTTTCAGAAACTCTGTGCCACCAACAACAATGAAGACTCAGAAAACTACAAAACTGCAAAACTATCTCTGTCTGTAGACCTCTTACCGCAAAGATACGGCATTTGACAACCTATTTCATGGTTCGGCTTAGCTACATGCTTGCCTGGCTAATAAATTCCGAGGCGTTTATAGTGCACTTTTTGAGTAGGTTCACCTCCGAAGCAGCGAGAATGACCGCCCAGCCTCAAGAGATTATTGCGTGACGGGTGCACCTGAGCGCGATTAACTTACTTGCTACTTCACCATTATCCTCATGTCGTGTCCGTAACTTGTTGGCATTACAAAGTTAACAGCGGCGATCACAACTTCACCTTCAACTGCAACTAGAATACAGGCAAGTCGGCAGGTTACAAAGCTCATATAGCTTGGTATTTCCCGCCGGGAGGTTCGAGTTCCGAAAACCGTAGTTCGTTTACATGCAGAGACATTGGAAAACGAACGTTTTCCTCGTGGTAAACACAGTTAAACGGTCGGTCGGAATAATAAGGAAATTACTATCCATGGTGCGTTCCGCAGAGTCCTTGCAAATAATCTCATTACTTTGTTGAATTGAAAAGGATGAATGGCAAGCTCATGTACACAGTCAGCTGTACGAGGTTAGATGAAAGGATTACGAACTGTGTACAGTTCAGAATTTGGGAGGCAAACGTAATGGATTTGTGTTAATCGGAAAGGCGGAGAATACACTTGGATATCGTGTAGATAAATACCATTTGCAGCATTTGCTCAAGGACACTTTTTCAATTAAATCCCCAATGCATGACACGGAGATAATTGGCCACATGATATCATACAATTGGGTTACACTAAAAGGATCTACGGTCCGCCACCATACTTCAAGATTGTTGGAAATTAATAATGTTGAGCGAAAACGTGCAATAAGAACTAATTGAAAACATTGTTTCAACTGTGAAATTAGAATGTTTTATGTACCACCAAGTGGGTTCTCGTGTAAATGTGTGATCCAGTGGTACTATGCGGTGTAATACAGTGTGGAGAGAGCGGATGTATCTTTTTTTTTTTTTTTTAATTAGACTTCTCTCGGGAGAGGCGAACCTATAGCGCCGAGTGGGCGCCCCGAGATGCCGTCAAATAACTGTTGCAGTTCTTTTTGAACAGTTGCAGGTTGTAACGCTCCGGGAACACTCGCGTGGGAAGGCAGTTCCACAGCTTCCGCGCTCTGTAACTGAACGAGTTCTGATACAGGGATGTTCGCGCCGCCCGCGTCGGGAGATGAACCACAAACGGATGCGATCCGTCTGATTGTCTTGTGGAGCGCATATAAACCGAATTGCGTGGAACAATGCCAAGAATCTCCGAAGAACAGCACCCGTGATAATATCTGTAAAACACGGCTACGCGCCTTCGATGTGATTGCGACTGTAGTCCCGACGTCAGCGCCGAGTCCCCGATCAGGCGGATCGCTCGTCTTTGTACGCTCTCAAGTAGGTCGAGGGTATGTTTAGGAGCCGAGCTCCAAACATGAGAGCAATATTCGAGCGCGGGTCTAATTTGAGATTTATATAGGAGAAGAAGTTGGGCCGGAGTAAAATATTTCTTGGCTTTAAAAAGATAACTCAGTTTCCCTGAGGCTGATCTGGCGATACCCGATACGTGTTTATGCCATGATACATTCCCACAGACCGTGACTCCGAGCAATTTCAAACTTTCCCCAGCCTCGAGGGCCCGGCCACTCATCATCAGCTGTGGAACCGATGATCCAGTTTTCTTTGTGAATGTTGTATACTGGGTCTTCGTTGCGTTGAAGTCGACAAGATTGGCCTTTCCCCACTGCAGGACTTTATCCAGATCCTGATTCAGAGAGTCAATCTGTCTACATCTCAGCTGGTGCGACGTTGATGCACCAATCGGCCGATCACTCGAAAAGGAGGAAACAAGCGTACTATCATCCGCAAAACTGAACACTTTGTTATCCGTTGTCTCCAACAAATCATTTATGTGAAGCAAGAACAAGGTTGGAGCCAAAATAGAACCCTGGGGCACCCCCGAATTAACAGGATACAGATCTGAACACTCCCCGTCCACAACAACCCGGACCGATCGATTCTCGAGGAAACTCCTCCTCCAGTCGCAAAGCTGTTGGGAAAGTCCATATGAACGAAGTTTGCTTAGCAATGCCCCGTGCCAGACGCGGTCAAAAGCCTTCGAGATATCCAATGCCACCGCCCTTGGCTCACCATGCCGTTCAATCGCAGATGTCCATATATCCGTTATAAGTGTCAAAAGGTCTCCTGTGGACCGCCTGCCACGGAATCCGTATTGACGATCATTTAGAAGTTCGTTGCATTCCAAATACTGAACCAACTCTGTATTGATGACTTTTTCCATTACCTTAGATAAAATAGACAGTAATGCTATCGGACGGTAATTTTGTGGGAGACACTTTTTCCCCGTCTTTGGGATTGGCTGAACTCGAGCGATTTTCCAGCAGTCAGGAAAGGCCCTCCGTGCATAAGATAAGCGGAAGAGTCTGCCAAGAACCGGCGATAGTTCTGGAGCACAATTCTTAAGGACTATTGCTGCTATTCCGTCCGGGCCGGTTGCCTTCCTACAATCCAGTTCACGTAGAATGCGTTGAATAGTGCGCGGACGAAATCTCACATCCCGCATGGAAGGCCGTACCGGCGCGATCACAAGTGGCTCCAAAAGACCGGCATCGAGGTTTGAATTTGCGGAAAATAAATTCACGGCTACATTAGCTTTATCCTTTGAATTCGTTACTAACGTCCCACTGTTTGTCACCAACGGAGGGAAAGAGGAGGAAGCAAAGTTACTGCTGACAGTCTTAGCCATTGACCAGAAGGAGCGCGAACCAGTTGGGCAGCGAAGCAGCTTATTGATCACCCTGTCATTGTGAGCCTTCTTCGCGGCATCAATCGCCTGTTTGCACGCGTTTCTGATTCTAACAAAATTCGTTCTGTTAACATCGGTGGGATTGGAGCGCCATTGCTTAAAAGCTCTATTTTTTGCCGCTGTAATCAGCTCGCATTTTTTGGAAAACCAAGGTTCATCAGACGAACTTCGTTTGATGGAATGTGGAATATACATCTCCATCCACAGAAGAATAATCTCTGATACCGACTCCGCGCAAGCGTTAACATCGGAGTTTCCGAAGCACACCTCCGACCATGGAAAGGATGCGAAGAAATCTCGCATATCGTCCCAGTTAGCAGCCCCATACTTCCATACAAGGCGAAGTTGCCTAGGCCGGTTATTCGCTTGGTATGCAAGTGCTTGCGCGACAGATACCAAGCAGTGATCTGAGTGGCCGGTCGATCGTCATTCGGGGAGCGGTAAAGACAACAAAGAAATTTAACGGAATTCCTCAGCACGACCCTCAACCATATGATGTCCATATTATTGTGTTCCAACGCCTCCATCCGCTGGCAAGCCAGATTGGACCGCGCGAAAACGCAGACTCCGCCCTTAAAACGGAATCTCGAATGCAAGTCGTATCCTGGGCAACGAAGATATGTCGAATCAGTTGACGAATCGACCTGGGTCTCAGTTAGGGCAAGGATATCAGGTTTCGTTGTTTGCAAATATTGGTGGACGGCGTTTTTATTGGTATTGGTAAAACCGATGCCCCTAAAGTTACAAAATGCCGTCACCAGTCGAGCGTGGGCCGAGCCTCGAGAGCGAGCCCAGTTATGCGATGACGAAGCTGTTAATGTTCCCTTATTTATCATGATATCTGCATGATGTTCCCCTGACATAGTCCCCCCCGGAGATCCGAATGGGAGACTAGTGTACCCCCGGAATTCTTTATATCAGAAGGCACCATCATGACTTATCCCCGTGTCAGTCCGGGCCATCAGCCATGCATCCGAAACACCGTCGAAGATTTGTCTCGGCGGTATCGCGGAATGTACAGCGTGACGGGGTGGTATCTCACCTTGAGACCGACTACCACCTAACCAACCTTTTCTCGAACCAGTCCATCAGCCAAGCCCCGAAAGATGGCCAGAGATTTCTCCCGACCATTTCACGGAGCCCAAAGCTTGATGGGGTGGTATTTCACCGGGCGCACAGGGCGTTGGGGCCCCGGCTACCACTCGGCCTTCAGTCGCCTCTTACGACAAGCTGGCCTAGCTGTGAGTTTATTCTAACGCCCTACTCACAGGGCTATCTGTTTTTATTATCAAGTAATCCGAAATATTTCCGTATATAAAAGCGATTTCAATGTTTGTGAAATGTTAAAAAGAGTGCTTTTATCTCTAGTACCGCTCAACCGGATAACGAGTGTCCGTTTTCGCCTTGACATTTTTATTTCATTAGAACAATCGGTAATGGGTATCCTTAATATACGCAAGATACCCATTTCCGCTTATCGATTCGATAGGTCGGTTTTGTGTGTAATCCAAAAATACATTTCGGCACGTTTTCAATTCTGTGTTTTATTTAAACACAAAATTGTTGCGTCGCTATTCAGAAAGCCGATACAACGATTAAGATGTTTGTAATTCAAATAATTGAGATTATTGTAATTTTCTAAGAATTAGGTTTAAATAAATAAAACCTCAGCTTGTTGGGAGGAGAAGGGATGCCCGCACGCGCACTGGATCACTCCTATCGTCATCATATTACACGAACACTGTTCTTTTCTCTTTATTGTATTATTGGTGTCCTTTCACAAGGGAACTCAGCAACTTATAAGCATATATACTTTTGTATGGCGGATCCTGATGGGATTTATTATTTAACCACTTGATTGATGTTCGCCTCCCTACTACCAAGTCAGAATTGCCCCGCGCGAGATGCACTTTTCACTTACTTGTGACTATCCTTGCAGATGCACTCAGTTGTCCTGTTGCTTGATGCAACTGTTCCAAGCTCCAGACGCTTGTTCACGGGGATTCGACTTTTTTTTTTTTGTATTTTGTTCTAATTTATTTAAACAATGATTTGTAAGGAGCAATCTCTGGTGGTATTCACGACACTGTTTGTTGATTATTTTTGTTACACAATTTTGTTTTAAAGCGAAACATATACGTTTACTCGACTATACTCGGGGGTGTGTGCACACGCTACAAGGCATGAAAGACGACTGACTGGTTATATCCACACGATCATGCAACGAAAGCGAAACCAACTGGTGGCCGCATGGTCCAGTTACATATTTGATTGCTCTCAGAGTGCAGGACCGAAATGCACTCCGAGAAAGGTAAATGGGGTAGGTTGAAAAGTATATTTCTTATACTCTTCACCTGACTATTGAGTTTATTGATCCCCAGCGAATAGCAGGTCAAAGGACGCCACAATGGCTTGGGAAAATATCGGCGAGAGAAAAAGAACTAACAGAATCCGATATTACCCAAACGGTTTCACTATGCAGCGTCGGTTGCCCGGGCTTTGCTGTTGCTAACCAGACATGAGATTTTTGATTTCCGGTGGAAATCTCATGTGATTTATGAATATTGATGCCATATGGCATAAAGGGGCTGAATTCAGTTATGCATTATCTGCATAGAAGAATGAATTCAGCTTATACGTCTGTGGGGTAGATGGTCTGTACGCCGGCATGGACGCTGATTCTACCACCAACCCACTAAATGTTCCGCCGATTGTTACACTGAATCTGTCCACCAAGAAAACCAAACTTCACAACAAAACGTCCACCAGGAGGAAAGTAAATGAAACTCACTGTTTATAGTTTTCAATAACTGGGTTTATTGCTGGTGATCACCGTTTTTAATTTAATTTTATTTTTATGTGAAAACATTTATATTTATTTAACAAACGTGGTACAAACTTTCAATCTTAACGTAGCACGATTCGACTCGACTTATTACTGGGGGGGTTGAAAATGTACTTTATTTAATGACACACTCTGGTGAGTGCACACTCTCGGAAAACGACTCCATCGAGGGTTGGAATCTGGCTCTTGATTCACTCTCGATTCGGTGGTGGTGAATATCCTCTCGGCTAAGGATATGTTTTACTTACCACAAGAGAAACGTAAAGTCTCTCTTTGTGGAATAGAAAACCAGATCTCGTAATGAAGATCATGGTGGTATGTATCTATGGGTGATCGTACAGAGCACAGTGTTTATCGATGCATTTCAGCAACGGATAAACGAAACCTGAAACGAGGGAAAAAGAACAAAGGGATCGTATATATCATTGTTTAACATATGCATTGCAGCTATAATAGGCGGCAATTCATCGGGGAAATGGTGCTAACAGCAAATAAGGGCATCATTACAGTCGTGGATGAGTGATGCAGATGGGGTAATAGACGCATCGCCATTAGGAAAAGGTGCTATTGGGTTTTAATGTTTATGGCCTCTCAGACTGCAGTAGGAACCGAGTTCTTGTTTGTACTAGGAAATGCTAGAGGATTCGGTTTCGATGATAATGCTTGGGATGCGGTAATTGTTTGTCAATTGGACAAACGAATCGCTGGTCGGTTTATTGCAGCTGTATAAACTAGCTGTCCGACATAGCATTTTAACGATGAGAGGGGTGCCGAATGGTTTGGGATTTATGATGCCGTATGATGTGAATGGCTCCTCGATAGTATAGTGGTTAGTCACGCGGGAAACCGGGGTTCGTTTCCCCCTCGGGGAGCCTCTGGCGCAAGACTAATGACCTTGCCCGGAAAAAAACAAATCATTATGGAAAATTTAACAAACCTCAGGACTTGCTAAATAAGGCCAAGACCGGCTCCCGTTTGTAGTGCCGATGCTGATGATGATGATGATGATGTAAAGAATTCTTTACAGGGAATTTGAATAACGCATTAAATGCGTGATTGCTGTGAGAATTCTTTTTAGGGATTTTCAGATAATGCGTCGAATGCATTAAATGTCCATGAGATAGGAAATGTTTCAGGTATGCTGGTGCTTGAGATGCAAAAATGGGTTTCGAATATGGGGGGTTCTTTAGGTGAGTAGACTGTGGGGTTTGGCGGGACCTCCACACGTCCTTTAGGTATGTACCTTTTGGCAGGTGAAATAGGCCGACGGAAGTGATTAGGGATTGGGGTTGAGGTGGTGCGCGGTTAGTGGGCGAAATTGGGTTGTAATTGTGGGTCGGTTCTCGGCGTAATATGGAGAACCCCCACAAGCTCACCCTTAATTTACGAAAAAATTATTATGTCACGGAGATGACACCTGTACGTGAATGTGACACAAGGTGTCCAATTTAACGTTCCTAACCTGTTGATTCTTGTAAATTAGATAATTATGCCAAATCATACACGTTTCAAGTGTTAAATATTGTTTTGTTACAATACATTTACGCGATGAATAAATTGATGGCAACATTACGAAATTATTCATTTAAATTTGTGAATCTAGGCAGGTTATATATTGAAATGTATGACTCCGTTATGGTCCATTAGCTTTAGCCACTCTCGCGTAAACAGGAGAGCTAAATCTAATGATTTTCTGTAGTCTTCTTTTATGATCACTCACCAAAAGCTAAGCGATAACTTACTCGTATTTAGTGACTGTGTAATTATTTTATTATTGGGGGGATGGGAGCGAACACACAGGGAAAAGTCTCTGTGTGCTTTCAACCCGGCGAAGACCAGGACGATCCTTGTCCCTGTTCAATCCAAGTTGACATGCAGTCTCCACGTGACACCCCTGGATACCTATTTTGGCACCCGCCAAGTAGTGAACCAATGCATGCAGCAACATCCTGAGAAAGGTTGGCGCAGGGCTATTAACCTTGCCCGTAAAAACAAATTATTATGGAAAATTTAATATGCCTCGGATATGGACCGGATACACGACTACGACCACGGAATCGAAAATGGCTAAGCGAGTTAAGAATTTTCTCATGGAACGTCCGCTCACTATAAAGAGCTCGATCTGCACAGCCGCTAGCCGATGCCCTGCCCGCATATAAGGCTGACATAACAGCAGTAGTGGAATTCAATGAAACGAGTATGACATCTATTACAGCTGTCATCCAAAACACCATGTGCTCGGGGTAGGCTTTCTAGTCAGAAAAAACTGAAGCCTACCATCGGCTTTAATGCAATAAACGAAACGCTATGCACTCTTTCCGTGGGAGGCAAGTTCAAGAACATAAGCCTCATAAGCGTTCATGGCACTACAGAGGAGTCCCCTGACGACGAAAAAGAACTATTCCACGAGGACTTTGAACGGGCCCTCAATGCCCGCCAAGGATACGATGTGAAAATCGTTCTTGGTGATTTGAATGCGAAAATAGTCGGGAGCTGGTTTTCAGGCACTGTGCAGGTTCCCATAGTTTGCATGAGAACTCTAATGTCAATGGACTACGGGTCATCGAACTGGCAACATCGAAAAACTTGGTCGTTGCGCGTACCAGGTCTCCGCGTGTATATATCGGCAAAGCCACCTGGGTATCACCTAATGAAGGCACTCGCAATCAAATTGACCACGTGTTTATAGATCGTCGCCACTCCTTGAGCCTAATAACGGTACGAACGTACCGAGGTGCCCACGTTGACTCGGATTACTATCTTGTTGGTTCAATTTTCCGAGTGCGGATGGCCTTACGGAGACGTATTGCATCCGCGCATAAGTCCTGGGGCCAGAATGCGCGGCGTAGAAGGGCAATGGACACGCCTTAAGAATACTGTCATTAGTACTGCCAAATCCATTTAGGGCAGTAGTCGTAGAAATGGAAGCGACTGGTTTGATGACAAGTGTAAACTACCTAAGAATGCTGCATACCGGACAATTCAGCAGTCTCATAGGACGCGGGTACACGGGGAGAAACACAAAGAGCTCAGAAGATCTGAAAAAAGACTCCACAGACAAAAAAAAAATGCCTGGGAAAAAAATGTAATCTGTGAAATTGAGAAAAGTAGAGAGCGAGGTCCGCACCAGGCGTGGAAGTTCTACCAAATAATCCGCAGTATGATGCGGTACACACCACTCTGCACTTACTGCAAGGATAAAGAGGGTAATCTGATCACCGATCCTGAAAGCATTCTGGAGGGATGGGAAGTGAACTTCAATGAGTTGCTAAATGATCAGCTCACAGAAGAATTGGAAGCTCCAACAATGCAAAATCAAGACCAAATTCTGCCGTCACCAGGCACTGAGGAAACATTAAAAGCCATAAGATAGCTCAAATAAAGCCACCGGACGTGATGGCATACCAGCTGAGCTGATCAAACAAGGAGGGACAGCGTGACATCACGCAATTCATGAGATCGTGGTGCACGTATGGGAGCAAGACGGAATTGGTGTCGCGGAATAATTTTAGGGAGATATCACAGTGTGCTGCAACTATAGGGATATAACATTGCTGAGTACCGCATATAAGATACTCTCCTCTATCTTACAAGATCGGATAGCCCCATACGCTAAAGTCATCATTGGTCAATATCAGTGTGGCTTCATCCCAGGCAAATCAGCGATTGATCAGATATTCACCCTTAGGCAGGCGATGGAAAAATGTCTGGAATTTAGTATACCATTATATCATTCATTTATAGACTTTAAGGCCGCCTATGACCGCATAGCCAGGGTAGAACTATATAATGCCATGAGAGAGTTCGGTATTCCAAACAAATTGGTACGACTTTGTAGGTTGACCATGACCAACGTAACTAGTCAATTAAAAATAGTGGGATTGCTGTTCAGACCAATAAGTATCTTTATTGGACTCAGACAAGGGGTCGGTCTGGCCTGCCTCCTCTTCAATCTGGCGTTGGAGAAAGCAATTCTTGACTCTGGCGTCAAATTAGAGGAACTATTGTCACCAAGTCCAGCCAGATACTTTCCTATGCAGATGACATCGCCATCATCGATAGATCCGATTCGGTTGTACAGGATTCCTTCATCCAGTTCGATCAGGCGGCACAAAAACTGGGACTGCACATTAAAGAGGGGAAAACTAAGTAAATGGTGGCAACATCTGCGAAGAGAAAACCTAACATTGGTCAAGCTATCAGGGTAGTGGAGCACGAATTTGAAGTAGTGCAATCCTTTAACTACCTTGGGTCAATAGTATCAGCCGATAACAATATGGAAGAAGAAATACGCGAACGGCTGATCAAATCCAACAAAACCTACTATGGTCTATCAAGGCTCTTTAAATCCCAAAATGTATCCAGAACATCAAGCTGCTACTGTATAAGACCATGGTCTTACTAGTATTCATGTGTGGATCCGAGACCTGGGTGCTCAATAAAAAGCACTCTGAACTTTTAGCCACGTTCGAGAGGAAGGTCTTAAGGAGAATTGTTGGGCAAGTATGCGAGGGATGACGATTCCGGAGACGCTACAACCATGAGTTGTACGCGATCTACCTTGAAGCTAATGTTGTAACAAAAATCAAGCTCGGTAGACTCCGGTGGATGGGACACCTAACTAGAATGAGCGAAGAGGAGCCTGCCCGGAAAGTCTTTTGTGGCAGGATGTATGGAAGTATACAGCGCGGCAGACCTTGTCTGCGATGGAGGGATGGCGTAGACCAGGACGCCCAGAGCCTGAGGGTGCCAAACAGGATAACATTGGCTCGAAATCGGGACCGGCGGAGAGATTTGTGAAAGAAGACCAAGACCGGATCCCGGTTGTAGTGCCGATGATGATGATAATTTTTTTATTGTATGTAAACTAGAAGCAAATTTGATATCAGAGAAAGTTCCTTCACTAGAGTTGCTTCACCGATAAACAGATTAAATTCAATTAATTTGCTGATTTGACGTGACACACTTAATCTTACCCAAACTTACACAAAACTAAACGATAAAGTACAACTTGGGCATCTGTAGTTCATCCAATTGGCAGCCACTTTGAGTATAAAGAGCTTATATGAAAATTATCATCCTTCTTTCAGTGTCATTCTCCTTGAAACAGCTTACTGCGCGATATTTGTTGGCAAACAAATTTCAACCTCACACATATTACGTGAGAAGGTTACGAATTTTCTCTACCTCAGCATTTTACAGAATTTGCCGCCCTTGTCATTGTGTATGAAAACCATCTTGCGAAGCATTCATAAGGGTACACATAACCCAATTTATAAGTACCCTAAACAAAGTGCACCACACGAGCCCACGACTAAATCAATCAAATCAATCCCCTTTGCTTCAAATTAATTAAACCAACTTATTAATGCAATTAGACCCCCTTGTCTACTGTGGATATCAGAAAACTAAACGGAGAAAGTTGGTTGCTTCTAGAAACGACCTGAAAGTAAACGCATTCATCCCTGTGCTTACCGGGACACATCGTCAACAAGCCGAAATAATTACAAAGGATAAGCATCCTTTTGTTAACTAAGCATATTTCGCTCCCAAAAATAACTTTTACCATACATCATAGCTACTCATGAGGGAGGCCAAACTAAGACACCGGTTTTCAAAAAAATCGATTCTTTAGATAGATTACTGTCCTCTGTAGTATCAGGCTCAGTTCAGTAAAAATAGATTACAAACATTCCCGGTGATTTCAAAGGCTAGAAAATATGACCGCCCACAGCAGTCGATGGACGGTTATTTTTGAAAAGACTCCACTCTGTCGGTTCCTTTATATTGTAAAATACACATGGGGGCAATACGAAGGTGGAATGGGCGTCTATATGTTAGTTCACAAAAAATTAAAGATATTCGCCATGTCCTTGATTTAGTTGAAAGCAAGTTCCAGAAATACGCATTTAAATCTTTAAGTGAATTTTTTTCGAAACAGCTTTTTCCAACACAGTCGGCACGATAACTAGCGGAGTTTTCAATCTTTTATTTTTGATGTGGTTTATTTTCATATATTTGAAATCATTTCCTCTGTAGTTATCGATCCAAATTTTTCATACTGAACACTTTCTCTGAGTTATAACATTTTTGACGCGATTTTGGAAACTAAACAATTTTGCTCGATAAACTTTAACTAGAAGTTTTATTGCAAGAGCGTCTTCGAATTTTCCAGATCTACAATATTTACTGAATATATGATGCCGACCATGATTATACAGTGATTGTTTTTAAATTGTGGCGCAAGGCTAATAACCTTGCCCGGAAAAACAAAGTATTATGGAAAATTTAACAAGCTTCGGGACTTGCTAAATAAGGCCAAGACCGGATCCCGGTTCTAGTGCCGATGATGATGATGATGATGTTTTTAAATTGAGAGAAATCCAAACATTTAGTTCGAACATTTTGTGTAATATCTCTTTTTATATTAGGTGTAAAAGTAGAAACAGGTTCAGCTTTATTCGAAAAGATACTTATACACCGACTGATTGATATTGCTTGGTGAGAAACTACTAACTGTTCTGCAAGCTCTTCTTGAGTTTGGCATGGATTTTCATCCAGGAAAACTTGAAATTCTTCGGCGTTAAATTTTTTTACTGCACCTGGACGTGGAGCGGCCTGAAGGCTAAAATTTCTTTCACAAAATCTTGCAAACCAGTTTTTTTTTTACTGTGGAATGATTCACAGAATATTCACCCAAACTCGAATTAATCAATTCCATAGCTTGAGCAGCATGTTTTTTTTTCATTTGAATAGAGTGGAATAGCGTAAATGTTGCTTATCGACATCCCTCTGTTATACTGAAAAGTTGCCGACCTCAACCTGAAGATAGCGGCACTCGTCAATAAAAGGTAATGAATGTAGTTGTGCATCTTTTGACAGTTATTTACCAAAATTTCAGCCGTTTTGGAAGCTTAGTTTTTATTTGAGAGTCGTTTGAATGAGTCGATGTTTTTTGCTTTTTTTTTTCCTTCCCTTTGCAGTCCACTGTTTTGACTGTATTTTTGTTTCGGGCGTATCCAAGTTTCATCGACAGTAATTAATTGGCGCCAAAACTCGGATTTATTGCGCCTAAAATGCGCCAACACAGTGCGTTGGAAATGTTCACTCGACCACGTTTTTGGTCTAACGTGAGCAAACGAGGCACCCAACGCGGGGACAGCTTTCTCATGCCCAAATTTTGATTTAATATGTGACAAACACGTTCTTTGAACACTTCCATAGCCTCTGCTATCTCTCTCACTTTAATTTGGCGGTCGTCTAGCACCATTTGGTGAATTTTAGCGATGTTATCGTTAGTTTGTGGGGTTTCTCTATATTACTTGGAGACCCAACCCACAATTCCATACTTATTTCGACCGCTCTCAGCGCGTCATACCAATCCATTCCCCTTATATGCTATCCACCTGAAATAACATGTTTTCCCCAAGGACGCATAGCTAAACTCATTATCCTATGCAGATAATGCATAATTGAGTTTAGCTACCATTTTCGCAAAACGGCAATACTGTTCCTCTAACCATGAGATTTCCACCGGAAATTCCATTCGTATTGGTTAGCAAAAAGCAAGTCGAATAAAACGACGGGGTGCATCATCATCCATTGGCTTGGGTAATTACCAACATTCCTTAGAGTTTTTCCCACGGTACCATTTCCCTAGCCGATGTAGCATCCTATCGATTTTCATCAGGCCATCCATTCGCTTGGGGTCAATGATCTCTTTTTGCAGGTGAATAGCACCAGCTAAATTTTCCTCTCCTTCATAATTCTGTTTCAATACGGTTCAATGCTCTCTGAGTACACCACAGCCGTAACTCTGGGGCGGTAGGCCGTGCTCAGAAACAGCAGTTGATACCAACACACACAACCAAAGCCACCTCGAGATCACAGTACATCGTGTTTCCGTTCTCTCATTCTCTACGTTCGTCAATTATCAATTAACCGAAGTTACCACACTTCGACGAGCATGACGATGAGAGAGCAGAGGCGTGGTCTCTTTTGGTTGTCCCGTGTGCAAAATGAAATACAGAATTTCACCCCTAATTCCAATCAGTCACTATTGAATCATCACAGCGGAAGGTCACGCCGCCGCTCGTCACCATCAATTTCGCGGATTTTATTCGAGTCACTATCCAACCTCAGCAGCGTACATCGCACGCGGACGCTACGTTGAGCGTGAATCACAGTCGTTACTCAATCGCTATCGCGTGTGCACATGATAGAGCCATAAGTAATAAACAAAATTCTTTAACAAAAAAAAAATCACAAGTGTATAAAATGGAGAAAACCCTAGTTTAAACGAAAATTAAAGAATAAATCAAACAAAAGCTACACCAGTGTGTTTTCAATTGTTCCTGTTTTCCTGGGTGAACTATTTTCGTCAGAGCAACATCGTTGGGGAGTTAAGTGAACCTAGTGCCCATGTACGGCATCCTAACTTAATCCCCCACAAGTTGTTGCAGTTTTTGGACGTCCAAAACGTTCATCGTCTCCCAAGCTTTCACGGCCACGTTTAAATTCAGCTGCCCAAAATTTCACCGTGGTGAAATGATGGTGCAGAGTCGCCATACACAGAGTCCAACTCATCTTTGATTGGCAGGGGCGTATTGCCTTTCAAAAACAAAAATGTGTTGATAGCCCGATACTCAATTTGACCATTTTCACAAAAGCACTCACACCGACTCACTCAAACAACTGTCAAATAAAAACGACGCATCTAAAATGGCTGAAATTGTGGTGAGTGGCTGTCAAAAGATTCACAACTACATTCCCTAGCTTTTATTGACGAGTGCCGATATCTTCACGTTGACGTCGGAAACTTTTCAGTCCACCCATGTATATCTAAAATGGGGAGCGAATTGGGTGCGTTCAATTATATTTTTAACGCAACCAACTGCAGAGGCGAGTTTCTACGTCCACACCTATTATATTTCTACCGGTGTCCTTGTTAAGAAAATGTTTCTAGGAACTCATATTTGTCGTTGTTGGACGTATGTAAGACCTTAAGAAAAACTCTTGTTTCAGGACTCGTAGTCAAATTTCAGCGGTCATTGAGTCTCAATGACCCTATTACTAAATTAGAGTCTTGTGCTCAGATTCCTGTCTATCCATCTCGTATGTGATCGTTTGAGCCAAATACCCGAGGCTCGTGTTTAATTCCGATGTTACATTTCAGTACTTTCCAAGGATGGGCTTAATCATTTCGAGAGGATAAAATATCGACGCGTACATTTAGTGGAGCCGTCACAATATTGTAATTTATATGCAGAATCAAAAGGACCCAGCAAATGGGACAGAGGAAGATTAAGAAGCCACTGCATTTGTAGCTAAAATTCCAAGGTGATTGTCGGGAACAAAGTCATTCAAATGGTGCGCTGTGGAACAACAGGCTGTGACAATCAACGATGGTTCCTGTTGTAAAGGATTAGAAAAATCCCTAAATCCTCTTTATTCCGCATGGTACTCTTGACAAACAATTAAGAATAATATGTAGATCAGATGTCAGACCGAAATGAGGTCATAACACGACCAAGTTATCATTCCAGGACTAAGTTAAGGTATAACAATCGCCTAGCGTAGACACCTTGGAAGCGGAATACTGACCCTAGAAATTATCATTTCTGATAGTTCTATTGTGGATGCCGTTTTCGCCACTCTGCCATAACCATTAACAAATGGATCTTCACAAGGGATTCTAGTGGATAATGAAATTCAAGGATAATTAATTTAACATTCCCCCAGCAGACCGGAAACTTTCTTCTTAGAGACTCAAATGCTAAATCCAGTCAAAAACAATCGCAAAGTTTTGGGGTAAAGTAAAATAAAAAGTGTTAAAAGATAATAGGCTCCTTCCAGGCGGATGTAGCTCTATCTGTTTCTACGTTAATTACCCAACAATATTATCTGAGGATACATCGCAGTTTTGCTCATTTACACACACTCGTAAATATGAAAACATTCAGTCTATGTGAAATTGAAAACCTCCACATAACCACGGCAGCCGAGTCCTTTGGATGGATTGCAAGATGCTTCGACTGCTGATTCTGCTCGTACCACTTGAGCCACACTTTTTGCAGCTAAGCAAACATTCCCTAGCAATACGATTGGGGGAATCGTCAGTATCCATAAATATTCAGAGAACAAGCTCCTGGCGGGCCGGATATGAGAGTCATATCTTACGTGTTGAGTGGGAGGCGAGGGCGTTTCATTTGACAGGTACTGCTGTGGCAGTCGAGTCGTGCTGAACACATTTATTGAGTCTCCTCCTACGGATGTGGACGGCGGAAGACAAATAATCAGACTGTCGTAGTCAATCATTTGACGAAGCAACTGGGATTTCCATATACCTACAGGATGACAGCTCGTAAGCTTATACCTGCCGAATGTAGTGAATCGTTGAACAATTTTGGATACTTCTAGCTTCGAAAAAAGAATCATTTTTGTCCTTGATGCCTTCGAGCAAGTTAGTGTTTACCCCGTGTA
This sequence comes from Microdon myrmicae, assembly GCA_963931805.1. NCBI lineage: Eukaryota > Metazoa > Arthropoda > Insecta > Diptera > Syrphidae > Microdon > Microdon myrmicae. Next base: position 46,189,418 of record OZ007500.1, read on the forward strand.
GCTGTGGCACAGTAAGTACAGTTATAAATCCTTTAAAATTCGCAAAGTTATTAAAAAAACAGATGCTCCTGTTGTATGATTTCTATCTCATACGAGAACCGAGGCAGGAACATGATACGTATAGCTAGCTCGTGACAAAAGAGTTATTGATTTTTTTTTAAACAATGGTGCACAAAAAGAATTTTGAGGAACCCTTTAATGCCGATGTACGCTCGAAGTGGAAGAAGAAAGAAGGGAAGGACTGATGTATATCGGTCTTGAATTCTTGGATATAACAATGAAGAGGAAGAACAGAATAAGGCAGAGTATTCTGCATTTGTGTAGTTCCGTTAAAGAACGATTGTCTTTGTTTATCCGTACATCTGAAGCCAATTGTGAACTTGAATTAATGCACACTCTTTGATTGGTGAATATCGCGGAAAATATTTGGAGCATTGGAATGTATTTACAAACAATGATCATTATGATACCTATAGAAATAGGGAATGGGACATATTTTTAAGACGCAGATAAAAAACTTGCTCCTGAGTCCCTAATGAGTTTCACTGCTCGTTTATGCATCGTGCAGTGCTGTTTTACATGCGCCTGACCAAATTTGTGAATTTATTTGCAATTTAAAATAAATACAGGCCCAAGCATTCTTGGACTTCGAAACTGTATAGCTTGAAGGTTAGTTAGACTAGGCACACATAAACTTTTATTGTATGTACATTACATGTTGTATGACAGGAGGTTCGTTGTCATAAATGACAATGTGACTTCATAATTTAGGAAATAAAAAAATTAGAGAAAACTGAACCACCACTAAATATATTTAAGATTTTGCTGAGACGTTTAAAGCAACACTCACATGCGGGGGAAATCCATAGCTCTTCTGTTCGGTAACGGAACCAATTTTGGTGCAGAAATGTACGTGGCGTCGGAAGATGAACCACAAACTGGTGGGATCTATCGGATTGTCTTGTGGGCCGCAAACAAACAGTATTCCGCGGACTAATGCCACGAATCTCCGACTAGTAGTTCCTGTGATAATATCTGTAAAACAGACAAAGGTCCCCTACCCGCCTTCAATGTGATAGCAACTACAATCTCGATGTCAGCCTTGCGATTTCGCTCAGGTGGATTGGTGTCTCTGTATCTTATCAAGTAAGCCAAGGGTTTGCTTAGGGGCAGAACTCCAAACATGGGGACAGTATTCGAGCGCGGAACTAATTTGAGATTTTTAGACGAGAACAAGTTGGGTCGTGGTAAAATATTTTTACCTCCAAAAATGTATCTCAATTTTCTGGAGGCGATTCAGGCGATATTAGATACATGCCAAAGCCACGATACATTTGCAAGACTTACGGTCCGACGCAAGGTTATTCTTTCCTCAGATTTAATGGTCTGGTCATTCATCATCATATGTGGAATCGGCGATGCATTTTGTCTGGTGAACATTGTATATTACGTCTTCGATGCATTGAAGTCGCTGGGATTGCCCTTTCCCCACTGCAGGACCTTATCGAGATTCCGATTCAGAGAGTCAATCTGTCTACATTTCAACTGATGCGACGTAGATGCACCGGCCGAACACTCGAAAAGGAGGAAACAAGCGTACTATCATCCGCAAAACTGAACACTTTGTTATCCGTTGTCTCCAACAAATCATTTATGTGAAGCCAAAACAAGGTTGGAGCCAAAATAGAACCCTGACGCACCCCCGAATCAAAAGGATATAGATCCGAACACTCGCCGTCCACAACAACCCGGATCGATCGATTTTCAAGGAAGCTCTTCGTCCAGTCGCAAAGTTGTTGGGAAAGTCCATATGAACGAAGTTTGCTCAGCAATGCCCCGTGCCAGACGCGGTCAAAAGCCTTGGAGATATTCAATGCGACCGCCCTTGATTCACCATGCCGCTCAATCGCAGATGTCCATATATCGGTTATAAGGTCTCCTGTGGACCGCCTGCCACAGAATCCGTATTGACGATCATTCAGAAGTCCGTTGCACTCAAAATACTTAACTAACTCTGTATTGATGACTTTTTCCATTACCTTAGATAATATAGACAGTAATGCTATCGGACGGTAATTTTGTGGGAGAGACTTTTTCCCCGTCTTTGGGATTGGCTGAACTCGAGCGATTTTCCAGCAGTCAGGAAAGGCCCTCCGTGCATAAAATAAGCGGAAGAGTCTGCAAAGAACCGGCGATAGTTCTGGAGCACAGTTCTTAAGGACTATTGCTGGTATTCCGTCCGAGCCGGTTACCTCCCTACAATCCAGTTCACGTAGAATGCGTTGAATAGTGCGCGGACGAAATCTCACATCCCGCATGGAAGACCGTTCCGGCGCGATCCCAGGTGGCTCCAAAAGACCGGCATCGAGGTTTGAATTCGAGGAGTAAAATATTTCTTGGCTGTAAAAATATAACTCAGTTTCCCTGAGGCTGATCTGGCGATACCCGATACGTGTTTATGCCATGATACATTCCTACAGACCGTGACTCCGAGCAATTTCAAACTTTCCCCAGCCTCGAGGGCCCGGCCACTCATCATCAGCTGTGGAACCGTTGATCCAGTTTTCTTTGTGAATGTTGTATACTGGGTCTTCGTTGCGTTGAAGTCGACAAGATTGGCCTTTCCCCACTGCAGGACTTTATCCAGATCCTGATTCAGAGAGTCAATCTGTCTACATCTCAGCTGGTGCGACGTTGATGCACCAATCGGCCGATCACTCGAAAAGGAGGACACAAGCGTACTATCATCCGCAAAACTGAATACTTTGTTATCCGGTGTCTCCAACAAATCATTTATGTGAAGCAAGAACAAGGTTGGAGCCAAAATAGAACCCTGGGGCACCCCCGAATTAACAGGACACAGATCTGAACACTCGCCGTCCACAATAACCCGGATCGATCGATTCTCGAGGAAACTCCTCGTCCAGTCGCAAAGCTGTTGGGAAAGTCCATATGAACGAAGTTTGCTTAGCAATGCCCCGTGCCAGACGCGGTCAAAAGCCTTCGAGATATCCAATGCCACCGCCCTTGGCTCACCATGCCGTTCAATCGCAGATGTCCATATATCGGTTATAAGTGTCAAAAGGTCTCCTGTGGACCTCCTGCCACGGAATCCGTATTGACAATCATTTAGAAGTCCGTTGAACTCCAAATACTGAACCAACTCTGTATTGATGACTTTTTCCATTACCTTAGATAAAATAGACAGTAATGCTATCGGACGGTAATTTTGTGGGAGACACTTTGTTCCCGTCTTTGGGATTGGCTGAACTCGAGCGGTTTTCCAGCAGTCAGGAAAGGTCCCCCGTGCATAAGATAAGCGGAAGAGTCTGCAAAAAACCGGCAATAGTTCTTGAGCACAGTTCTTAAGGACTATTGCTGGTATTCCGTCCGGGCCCGTTGCCTTCCTACAATCCAGTTCACGTAGAATGCCTTGAATAGTGCGCGGACGAAATCTCACATCCCGCATGGAAAACCGTTCCGGCGCGATCCCAGGTGGCTCCAAAAGACCGGCATAGAGGTTTGAATTCGAGGAAAATAAATTCCCGACCACATTCGATGTATGCTTTGAATTCGTTACTAACGTCCCACTGTTTGTCACCAACGGAGGGAAAGAGGAGGCTGCGTAGTTACCGCTGACAGCTCTTCCTCTTGACCAGAAGGGGCGCGAACCAGTTGGGCACCGAAGGAGTTTGCTGATCACCCTGTCGTTGTGAGCCTTCTTCGCGGTATCAATCGCCTGGTTGCACGCGTTTCTGATTCTAACAAAATTGATTCTGTTAACATCGGTGGGATTGGAGCGCCATTGCCTAAAAGCTCTATTTTTTGCCGCATTTTTTGTCACACCACGGTTTATCAGATGAACTTCTTTTGATGGAATGTGGAATATATATCTCCATACCCAGAAGAATAATCTCTGATACCGACTACGCGCAAGCGTTAACATCGGAATCTCCAACCATGGAAAGGATGCGAAGAAATCTCACAAATCCTCCCAGTTAGTAGCCCCATACTTCCATACATGGCGAAGCTGCCTAGGCCGGTTATTCGCACGAAATGCAAGTGCTTGCGCGACAGATACCAAGCAGTGATCTGAGTTTCCCAGTGGCGCAGAAACCTCCACGGTATAAATACTCGGTTCGGATGTCAAAAACAGATCCAGGGTGTTCGCATAATCGCCTCGGGCATCCGGCATTCGCGTTGGTTCCTCCACGAGTTGAGTCAAGTTGTGGCTAACAGTAAACATCTCCGCCAGTCTCCCAGCCTCGTCGGTTCTGTTAGAATGCAACAACCAGTCGGAATTGTGCACATTAAAATCGTCAAGGACAACAATTTCAGAAGCTGTGTGGTTGATCTGTATCCAGTCGACGGTATGTCAAAGATGTTCGAAAAATGTCGCCGGTCGATCGTCATTCGGGGAGCGGTAAAGACAACAAAGAAATTTAATCGCCAATGACAACAATTTCAGAAGCTGGGTGGTTGATCTGTATCCAGTCGACGGTATATGATAGATGCTCGAAAAATGTCGCCGGTCGATCGTCATTCGGGGAGCGGTAAAGACAACAAAGAAATTTAACGGAATTCCTCAGTACGACCCTCAACCATATGATGTCCATATTATTGGGTTCCAACACCTCCATCCTCTGACAAGCCAGATCGGACCGCGCGAAAACGCAGACTCCGTAACGAATCGACCTGGGTCTCAGTTATGGCAAGGATATCAGGTTTCGTTGTTTGCAAATATTGGTGGACGGCGTTTACATTCGTATTGGTGAAACCGATGCCCCCGATGTTACAAAATGCCGCCACCAGTCAAGCGTGGGCAGAGTTTCGAGAGCGAGCCCGGTTATGCGATGACGAACCTCTTAAAGTCCGGTTATTTATCATGATATCTGCATGATGTTCCCCCTGACATAGTCACATAGTGTATGCATAAATATGTGCAATAAACTGAAAGTCCTGTGAAACAAATTCTACAGTAAATGCTGGAATTTCCAAACATAATGTCATCGGTATAAACTAATTGGAAACTGGGAAAATATAAATAAATGCTTTATTAGAAATAGTGGAAACAATTAAAAAATACAATTCATCCCATTATTGGGTCTGGTTGACCTAAAGGGGTTCCATATTATTGGGCATTGTCGACTGACGTCTTTTAACAGTTGTTTAAATAGAAAAGTTATAGACTGAGCGAAGTTTTTGCTCCTGCCCTAAGGTAAGGTTGAATAATGTTCTTACTCGTACCACTAGAGAGCTGGTGCCCGAACAAGTGCTGGCAGAAAAATGCTTCCATCGCTACATCGTAACCACGGGTACCACGCATGCATTTAAATTGAAAAAGTTTTATAATAGAGAATTTTGCACTTTCAATGGTCCACTTCGAAGTAGCGACAAACTATTAATGAGTGGGGATTGAACTGCTGAACTGGTTCTACTTGGGATGGAGTGGTGAGTGGAAAGAATAGAAAACGACAAAGACGCAGAGTGTGTTTGTGCCAGTGGATCCTAAGGGTTCAATATTTGTGATACCGTAGGATAGTTAGAATAGTTGGCATGCTTTTTGGTGAGAATTCATCGGTTAAGCCAGGTATTTTGACGACATCAATATTGACAGTATGTGTTTGTGCTTACAATAATTCAAAGTACTTTAGTTGTGACATGGTTAACCAGGAAAGACAAATACTGGATATGACTTCTGCACCCGATTGTTTTACGACATAAGTTCGTAAACGTTTGAAACCGACGAGAGTCATAAACAGCTTGATAGGAAACTGGGGCATTGGAGAGAACTAACTCCTAAGATCCTTTTTTTCCTGCTCCTTTATTTTTTGGCTAAGATTTCACGCTGCCGATGTTGGTTCATCAAGCAAACTGCAGTTGGCATATAGAAATCACCTTATCGAATACCTCTGCTAGATGTTCTTATAAGCGTCGAGTTCTGACCGCTGGCAGTACCAACGGATCAGTTATGCAATCCGTTTTGGGAATCTTAAATAAGCACAAGATACCCAATTGCACTATTGCGCGACAAGTCGTACTGTGGGATCCTAAGCAAACAAACGGATCTCCACACATGCGTCCGAGTGCAGTGCAAAGTTATCTGTGTGATTCTAAGCAAACAAATGGATCTTCACACACACGTCTTAGTATTGTCAAAAGTGGGAGGATATACACAGGAGTGATGTGCAGTGCGGGAAAACCCTATACCCTTTCCTTTTCCTGTGTCCGTTTTTCTCTTTTTCGCACCTCCGTTTGCGTCCATCGGGCATCGATACTCTAGATGGATTTATAATCTTTGGAGAGTTTTTGGTGCTTGAGTGGCGTAATATTCGTCATGGAAAGGATATGACCTGGATTTCGGCACGGATTAGTGGGTACCTACTACAAGGGCATAACACCTGTGGTGGTTGCTTTCGCTTATCTTTAGATGGACTTGGCTCGCATGCTTTTCTGAGGAGGTATGGGTCTTCTGCGTAGGGCAGTTTTAATGGAACGGGAACTTTGCGTGATCTTTACAAACATTCAGATCTTCACCTTTAATTACATGCATATCATCTGGTATTGGAGCATCTATCGATTTCATAAGCGTATCCAACTGGTAGTTCGGCATCTTTTCAAATAACTGGAGCGGTTTGTTCTTTGGTGCTGACACCAGCGTGCGTCGTAGTAATAGCCTTTCCATAGATCGTCGCACGTTAATTCTGGTTTCATGTGTTCTTCTCTATAGAACCCAATGAACGGCATCTCTAGCTGTTGATTACGCCTACAATCTAGGGCTTGCTTGATCTTTCCCCCCGTATATGGTGGCTTGCAATAGCGGTCTCGACCTCCAACATCCGTTGATCTCTCTTGTTGGGACACAGTTGATTTACAAAACGCCTGTTTGTAAATCCATTCAGCTTCATCTTGTAGCTCATTGCGTCCCTCTGGAACAGGCGTAACCGGAACTTCGGGCAATTGCATTCGCTCAGGAATATCCGTTTTACGGATTTCATTGTCCAAATCCGTAAAGTGACCCCTTTCCAATTCACTAGGTTCGTATTCGGGTTCATGTCCGTCCTCGTCATAATTAGTGAAATCCTCATAGTCTAAATCTACACCGAAACTGTTCTGACCTTCTTGCAATGACGCGTCAGTGAGTACAAGTCGTCTTTTCTTCTTCTTCTCAGCAATTGGCCTTGCTTCGTCGTCTACAACCAGACTCCGATTCCTCATCATCATTGAAAGGTTTGGCGCCTCAGTTTCCTTGTGACTAAGTTCAGAGCGGCGTTCAACATCGTCTTCTTCGGAAATTGTCTCGTTTAACAACACTCTAACTCCACACACTGTTCTAAATTTGAATTTTATATTAATTGCAGAAGGCTAAAAACTTGATTCGCGACTGGTGGTTGACTTACGCGTCTCCGTGCGCACCGGAGAGCGGGAGCGGCATGACCGCCGTGGTCAGTGGATGGAAAACGACTCAACGATATTCAATTGTTGTCGAAAGAAGTTTAGACAGTGAAACTGGCTTTCTTAAATTAAGGATCCATTTCCTGTTCCAAGAGAGATGTAAAGTCTCTCTTTGGGGTAACCAACAGATCTCATACAGAAGATCGCCACAGTACACATGTATGTGTGTAAACTGGTTCTTTTATGGATCAAAACCATGGGAAGGAATCTAAACAGAGAAAGGGAAAATGTGCATTCATGGGATGCGAGTCTGGTAAAGCACACAAAACCGAAACTCGTCGGATGCTAATTGGATCTTTGTTTGAGATGTGCGTCGCGACTAAATAAATACACGCGGCGCAACGAAAAATGGTGTTAATGGGTTTTGGCTAGATTACCAGGAAATGATGTTTATAGCATCACTGGTAAGGGTAAGTATTGAATTCCTATTTGCATTTGCTTATGCTGTAGGATTTAATTGGTGCCAAGAGATGCGTGTATTTGTTTTGGTCCCTTGGGTGTAGGTCGCCAGCCAATGTGTTTGTCTGGTAATTTATGATACACATGATGTAGTTGGGATAAGCCAACTCAAGGGTTTCCTGATTATGCGGTTGTATTATATATGAACCGATGAATTTATGATAAGCTTGGAGAGAATTCTTATAGGGGATTTTAAATGCGAAGTTATGCATGCAGGTAAAAATTCTCTTTTCCAATGACTTTTTTGATTACAAATTTGTTCTCTTTAATGCGTGAAGCATTTAAGATGCTAATTATATTGCATTTGCGAAAGCTTATGCAGTCTGGGTGAAAGGTATGCGGGTTTTTTAGGAAAGCGCACCGTGGGCTTTGGCGGAACCGCCACAGACCCATAGCACTAACTTCTATTCTCTCGTAGGTAATGGAATCTCTTATCAACTGTACACTTTCGAAATATCTGGAAGCAAATAACCTCAATGACCGCCAATATGGCTTTTGTAGCAATCGGTCCACAGGAGTTTTGATAGCGCACCTTACCGAAAAGTAGAGTTATTCCATGCACTACCTCGGTGAAAGCCGAAAGTTTGTCAGATTGGATATTTCAAAAGTGTTCGACAGAGTTTGGCATCCAGCCCTTTTGTCAACATGACATTCCTATGGAGTGGAAAATTCCTTGTCCCGATAGATAAGATACTATCTTTCTGGCCTTTCAATTCAAGTGGTTCTTGACGGTGTCAAATCTGCCTCCCATCAAATTAATGCAGGTGTTCCCCGCGATTCGATGCTCTCACGCACTCCTTTCCAAAGGAATTTAAACTCCCACCATGATACCTGATATAGAAACATAGGTGAAAAGGAACAATGGCGAGCTGAATCACCACCTGACTTAGTTGATATCATGACATGGATGCTTTCGGCAATACTTGCATAAGTATAAACATGTGAATCACCCATACTGCTTGTATTGCGAAGGCAAAATAGAAAATGCGGAACACTCACAGACTGCGGGAGATTCGAAACCGCACGAACGATTTTGGAGAGACATATAAGACGGACAGTTACTCCCGGAGGAGTAATAGAATACATGCTGAGTCCAAAACAGGCATGGTTTGTAGCAAATGATGTTCTATGTGACATGATGCAGCAGTTGCGACGCGACAAGCGGAGTAACAGGTAAACGCCGTCCCGCCCCGCGATGGAATATCTAAAAGGAAGTTCCGCAGGGATCAACGGGAATATGTGCCTGGCGGGCGGTGGTTTTAGTCGGTAAAAACCCGGCATGCCTCTGAATCGGTCCAGAGGTATCTTTTGAAGATTTCGAACTTCCTACCGAAACCAAAACAAACAACAAAAAAAACCAAAAAAAAAACTCACTACCTTCCTCATCTTGTTAGATGAGCTTGTGGGGAACGAAGTATTGTACCAAACACGGGCACTAGGTTCTGCTTCGCCCTCACCGACGTCACTATAAGTTCATCGAAGGTTCAGCCGCCGCAATCGTGTCCCCAAAAAAAAAAGCAATCACACCAAGGGCAAAATAGGCACACTGAGAGGGAAACGCAAACGAAACTCCGAAACACCAACACAGTGAGGAAGTGATTACAACGCATATTTGTAGAGATAAATGGTCCTTTTATTTTTATTTACTTAAACACTGATTCAAGAGGAGACAACAATATATATAATTTAAAATACATTTTGTGCAACGTTCCTATATAGTCTTAATTTAATGGTGATTAGTCCGGTTAATTTGAAGGCACACGAAAACTTAAGGCTCACGACCGCGGTTACTCGACTATATTCGGTTGGATGTTCAAGTACGACTCAGCGATATTAAATCGTTATCAATAGAACTTCGACCAGTGAAACCGGCTCTCTCGAATTAAGGTACACATGCATATATGAGCATTGGTTCATTCATGGGACGAAACCATGAGAACGAATCTAAAACAAAGAAAGGGCATAATGTGCATCCATACGATGTGAGTTCGGATAAGCAAACAAGCCGAATCTCATTGGATGCTAATTAGGTCTTTGTTTGCTCATGCCCCGAGGTCATGAGGAACGGATCCAGGGAAATTAGAAGACAAAGCGAGCGTATAGATCGTTGTCTAGGATGTGCATCGCGGCTAAATAAATAGACGACGATGCATCGAAGAAATGGTGTTAAGAGAAAAGATGGGACGAGGGCATCATAAAAGTCTTACATGAGTGATGCCCTTGTCTAAATAGACGAATAGACATTGGGAAAGGGTGCTAATGGGTTTCGATACTGTAGCAATTCTAACAGATACACACACAATTCACAAGCAAAAATAGTGAAGAACACCGAACGAAAAAAAATCGAATAAGAAAAATACATCAGAACCGTATACCAAGCGATAAAATAAAAACAAATTCACACCAGTGGAATATAGTCGAGTTTGGAAATCAAATTCTAAACACGGTCAGTAGCATGGTGTGTAACGCTTAGGTAAAAATTTTTTCGTGATTCGAGCTGTCATAGCGTCAGTTCGAATCACACGATCTTCTTCACTATTATTTCAAACGCTATAATACTTTATACAATGAAAATTGTATATTGTATCTTGGGTCGGTGGCCGAAATTAATCCCTTGCTTGCATTTGTATATGCGGGGTAATTCGTTGTAAGAAACGGATTCTATATTTGCATTGTTTATGCTTTGAATTCAATCCGGCGGCTATGCGCGAAGTCGATGATTGTTTGGAGATTCAAACAAAGGAGCATTTCGGGGTAAAGTGTTTGCAGCTGTATCGATAGTTGCAAGTCATTGCGAAGCAATTAAGATGGTTACACAATGACGGTTTGTGTAACATCTATGCCAATTGTATATTGCATCTAAGGCGACTCAAGTGTCGAACTCTAGTGTGAGTGTTTACAGTAAACGAGAAATCGGTTCTTGGTCGCTAATGCGGAGATGCATTGATGCCTGCATGAATGTCCTTGTGGGAGAAATTCTTTACGGGAATTCCTAGGTAACGCGTATGTATGATTGGGATCTGTAATGATTTTGGATAGAATTCTTATGGGGAATTTTTGGATTCGAATAAATGAATGAGGGTAAGAATTCTTTTCCAGAAGCCTTTAAATAAATAAATTTGATAAGCTTGATGCGTGAAGCATTTACAGGTGCTAATGCGATTGCATTAGCAAGCAATTATGAAAGTTGGGTAGCAGTTATGGAGGTGTGGGTATATTATGCTAGAGACATCAGGATGGACGCAGGTTGAGCACAACACCACAGATTGTTCGCTGAAACTCCTCCAAGGAAAAGACAAATCACTAAACACACGAGAGAAGATAGGAAAATGTCAAGTAGTAAAACACTGGTGAGGTTGTTTGGCTGTACATCGGTTCTTTATTGTTCTTGGTTACTTAACACTTTCAAATTTAGTATAATACACTTTGTTTTAGGTTGGTTCTGTCAGCAAAGAGAGATTTGTTTTTCTTCTAGATATTTGGTTACAGCGTTCTTTTTTTCTTTTTACCACCGTCACAACCGATTTGCGTTTTGATCAAGTTATATTCGATAACGCGTAAGGAACAACAACAGTAATTAACTGCGGACACAACACCATACAGAAACACGTACTTGGATGAAAGCAATACTTAACAATGCACTTGGCAGCGAATGCTCTACCACGATCCTCGGCCGGCTCGTAAAGTGGATGCGCACACTTCAGCGAAAGAAATCTGACTCCACGATGCAATTCACATCCATCAGATTCAATAGCCGCGAATTGCATCGATAGGGGAGGATTCTATATGTGTCCGTATAGGACAAGTACATTGCACTTCGATGAAAACGATGATGGGTGGACACCTGATTACACAAACACACCGATATAGGGAATATCTAATCTAGCCGTATGGCTCCGGTGCACGAGGAGGAAAATTATTTTGTTGACATAAGTCAGCAGAAACCTCGTCGACGGCGGCAAAGGGTCAGGCTGGATGGCTATATGTTTAGATACATATGCGGGTAGGTAAAACGAACACAGTGAGATACTGTATGTTTAATGAAGGTTTTCAGGCGGGTTATCATAGGCATGGGATGGGTAAGGGTACCTAAAAAATGATCATCATCATCATCATCATCGGCACTACAACCGGGAGCCGGTCTTGGCCTTATTTAGCAAGTCCTGAGGCTTGTTAAATTTTCCATAATGATTTGTTTTTTTCCGGGCAAGGTCATTAGTCTTGCGCCAGAGGCTCCCCGACGGGGAAACGAACCCCGATCTCCCACGTAACATGCGGGTATACTGATCATATCCATTCCCAAATTCATGATCGGCTGATAGCCGATAACGGGGAATTGTCGCACCTGTTGTGGACCTAAGGGTATAAGCGCGATATACAATTGTGACTATGGAAAGAATATCGGCTACAGCTATGTCAACAACATGCTGGCCAGCGTTTGTTTATCGTAATTGAAGACAGGCTAAGCCGATAGGAGATGAACTGGTTCATTGAATATGAACCATGGAAATTCAGAATGTGTGGATGCCGTCGGGTAGGTTTGCCTTTCAAGTATGATGCTGCAGGGGAACTTACGCTGCCCCTAATTGCAGGTAAGTACTATGGGTTTGCATGGAAAGAGGAAGGTGGTTAATTTAAGAGTATGGGTGGTTCTTTGGGAATGTATTAAAGAACCGCCACAGGGGTTCTTCGGGTAAGTAGCAGTGGGGTTTGGCGGAACCGCCACCAGCTCCTGTCCATTACCCAAAACCCAATTCATTCATTTGCTGATGAGAGCACGTTGAGTTTCTGACACTCCTATGAACATTCCTGACCAAACTCTTCGAATGTCATCACCAATCAGCAGGTTATGCTTGATACATTGAATTGCGACCTGAATAAGATATATCATTACATATTATCTAACCGAGTAGAATTCAATGCCTTAAAAAATCAGTGCTGTCTCCTGTTGTCAAAGGTGAACTCCAGAGTAAGTATACTGTCGATGAACGGCACTTGCATCGACGATGCTGTGGAATTATAAATTATCGGCACTCAATTAATTCGACTCTTAATTGAAGCGACCACATATGTATATGAAGCTGGGAAAAGTCCTTAAGATACGCAAAATATATTTGACTCCATCCAACCTGGCCACTATTTGCAAGGCGTTTGGCGAATATTATGTTGAGTGACTTCGGCGGTGTGTTTCGGGTATGTTGTGAGTGTTCCGCCAATCACTACTCCCAAAACAACGAAACAAAAGAACGGAGCGAAAGCAATGTCAAATTAAACCACGAGAAGAATTGTTTTGTTTTGTTTTTATATTTGGTTCTATTTTAATCTTACAGCGCTTCACTACACCGCACGCGCGATCACACTCGACGTTACTTTATTTTTTTTTTCCTACTTCGAAAATGCCTACTCAGATTTTTATACACTCGAAAATTGTTCTCCTCGTCTTCTGCCGATCGAAACCTAACTAACTCGCTATTCTCCTCCGAAAACCCAAAACCTGATACCGATCGTATCTACGTCTCCAGAAGAAATCTTTCATTTCCTCCGCTAACAGAATTTTCCACAGTATCTGTTAGCGGCATGTTATTAATGCCTATGGGAAATTTAGGTGCCTGAAAAGGAGAAAGTCCCTCGACGCATACATCCTTATATCATCATCACCATCCGTGGTGGTGATCGAAGTTCGGATCGACGCCTGTCGATTGTGTGCCGCCTCTATTTGCATAAAACATCTGGCGCGCACAAATGATGATTGTTCGGGCGTACAGCCCGTGGTTGTTTGCCTTTGTAAACACAACCGAATTCCATTAGATCCTTCTAATGGGTGTGAAATTTTTAGAAAGGATCGTGGGACCGGAGTATTTCCTTTGTTGGCGTTGGACTTGTAAATCTTCCGAATTATCTTGTTGCGATAATTACGGTTGTTTACAATTGCTTTCTTGCGTTTAGCTGCCAGCGTATGCATCCGTTGTTATTTATCTACCAAAAATGTAATTCCTGGTAACCATCGTGCAGATGCTTTGGATGGAAGATTTATGGCCTGTAATCTGGAATTGTTTTCGCATACTATGAATGGATGCGTTGACTCGATGCTGAAAGTTTTTGAACGTTAAGTTCCTTGTTTTTTTTTGATGTCGGGTTCAACATTGTTTCAGCTTCCTATGCCCTTGTTACAGGCCTGATTAAGAGCTTTGGGGACACGTGTCTGTGGGCACGTGTACTGGATAAGGTAAGTAAGTTCCTTGAAGGTTTGGAACCTTACCTGGGCGGAATTGTGCGTTCGTAGGACGCTACAGGCGTATATTCGTCCCAAAATGGGTTCAATGTGCCTGATAGGATGCAAAAACGCGCAGTGAAAGTTATTTAGGGACCCAGCCCGCAAGTCGTTCAATTCCGTCGTTAGAACCTAGGCGCAACTATTATGTTTATCTCTTTTCTATAGGTATTACCACGGTCGTTGCTCAGCTGAACTTGCTGAATGTGTTCCGCCCATTCAGAGATTTTTCCACGACAACCGTCAATCTGTGAATGCGCATCAGTTCACGTTTAAAGTCAACTTCAGGCGCACAAATAAACATACAGAGTCATTCTTTAGCCGAACCACACGAATGTGGAATGCTCTACCTGATGTGTTTCCTCGTCGTTGTAATGTCCAGGCATTCAAGCCCAGTTTACATAGATACCTCCTTTCCGTCCGTCCGTACTGTGCTCTGACATTTAAGGATACCTCAAAACGTTGATGAAAAAAAAGAGGGGTCAGATTGCGGCAGGCGTTCGACTTCGCCTGAACAGTTGGCGACCTTCTTTGTGTCAGTTGGATAATAAACTTATTATTTATTCCAGTAAAATTGTGAGGAGTTACACAACAACGAATTGCTAAACCTTCGTCTTTCAAATTACAGGCGTTCCGGAGCCATGTCCCATGCATTTACTTCCACAAGGCAACATATCCAGTTTGTAGATAACACGCGCTCTTCTTAAATAATAAATTCTGATTAAATGGCACCTTCCATCGGTGTAAATGTGTCTTTAGGAGTTATCACCGAAATTCGTGCATAATTAAAATATCGTGAAGCCAGGATACGCTGCGTGTAGCTTGTTAATACCGAAACATTTATTTCAAGTACCCAATAGCTTTCTGGGCCGGACCTAATTTACATTTCATACTGTCGGATGAAGCGATTCACGTTTGTTTTCTTACTTTTTTCTATTCACTGTTATTCTCCCACCGCTATTTTACCTGTATAAGACAGCACTTTACGGACAATAGGTGTATCCAAAGTTTCAGATGAATTACCTGACTACGGGAAGTGAAGTGTTTCTCGTTTTGCATTTTTTTGGCAAAATATTTGTTCTCTATTTAAATACTTAAAACATGCACCCTCCTCTTTGTTTCAGTTTTAATTTGATTATATTTTTTATGGGTTTATTTCAATGGAAACGACCGACAGCAGCGTGAGAGCAGACAGCATAAATTGGCGGCTGGATGTATTGATTAAATTGTCTACATTTTGATGTACTTGTTTGGTTTTCTAATCCTTGGGATTTATAGAGATATATTAAAAATAAAAAGCATTGTTTTCATCATTTTGGTTTTTTACATCATCTTTCAAATGGTTGTAAAATCAAGCGATTGACTTTGGTGAACGTTTTATTTGGCAGGCTTTGGGCAGACCGACACAGGATAGGCACACGGTTAGTATCCCTGTGCTAAGCGAAATGGAAAATTTAAGGAACGATTCACGTACTTTTAGAAGATTTCTCTACCGATTAAATCGAGAGGTTTTGCAACTTGGAATTCAAAACACATTTGTAATCAACCCCAGAGCTATCATACCAGTTCATCTTTCATTCTAGTTCGACATACGAATGCTAATAACTGGGTTTATGGTGGGCTTGGGAACATTTTTATTTAATTAAGTTTTTACGAAAACAAAAACACAAGCACAAAAAAAATCGGTCGGAAAATGAGCAGAATAATCTGTCGATACCCAAAGGAAGTAGGGAAACGCCTACGAACAACACTCCTGGGGTAGGAAAGTCGTTGGCTTTATTTATCGAATTCCCGACGATTAAAGAGCCTGAGGAGTTTGACTTCTTAGTTAAGCTTCGAGAGACCCTCGACTCGGATGCTATGTTGATCAAAGAAAATATCTACAGGGCCGAACACTAAGTAACTATATCGAATAATAAATGCGGAAAACAGGGATTATCTGCGAAGAGGTTCTAAGGGGAATGGGACTTATATGCGAAAGTGAGGAACAACACATATTCTGCATGTAGTGGTATAAGAGATTGGAATGAAGTAAATTGGTTGAAGATGTTTCATTATGTCCTTGGGACAATACTTTGCACAATATCCGAAGTGTGCCTTTAAAAGGAACGTCCAATTTTTCGTGATATACACTTTAAAAATTTGCAAGTACACGAATCGATATAACAAAACTATCTCTTTCGTGACCTTCGAAATCCAGCAACTTGTTTGTTAAATTTTAATTAATCCACATGTAATCCACGAAAATTGTAGGATAAATGACATCAAGTGAGAATTATTAAAAATATGGTTTCCTATCGTGAGTTATTAAGTGTTAAGTTGGAAGGACAAGAATGAAACGGGCTTCGATGGTATAATAAATAAGCAACAACGACATAGTTAAGGCGACACATAGTCTTGCATTGGAATAGTGAACTGTTGCCCTTAGTTTAGAATACAGAGTTGCAGTTCTGGTGGCTGGCAAAGATGTCAAGCTTTTGCTTGGCGTACTTGCCCCCAAAGGCACTGATGAGATAATGGTTGAAGTAGTCATTTGGAAACTGGACCGACTTGAGCTACGTGGGAGTATTATCGGTTTATCTTTTGATACTTCAGATTCAATACAAGACAAATCCAAGGGATATGTATCAAAATTGTTGTGATTGGTTTGCCATCATCACAACCATGGACTAATATGAGGGTGAATCTAAAAAAACCGTAATTTTACTTTTTTACTTAGCAACAACGAGCTGGATAATCTTGTGCGTGGGTGTTGTTTGGTTTATGAAAAGTATGGGAACCAGCTTGGCTAGGTGTCGCGCTCGACTTTGTAGTCACTACAACCATCAGCGAGCAAGAGGTACATACGTCTCTTGCGCAACGTATTATTATAAACTTTTTAATAAATGTAGGCGTTAAACCCTCGGAAATGTTTTCTCGATTGAGGGCACAGTTTGGTGATCATACGCTGTCTTAGAATCGTTTGTATATGTGGGCCAGAGAATTTAAAAGTGGGCCAGAACGTATCGAAAACGAAAGTTATGATCCACGCCCAAGGACAAGTCGTAAAGATGAGAACATCCGTGCCGTTCAAGAGTTTATTCAAAGCGATCGCCGCTTAACAGTTGGAGAAATCTTATCAGAAGTGGCTATCGGAACAAAAGATGTGGTATGCCCATACGAGATATCACCCTCCTTCACGACAACGCCAGGCCTCACACCGCGTCTTTGACAAGGTATACATTGGAAGAGATGGGCTGGGAAACTCTCGAATACCCCCCTTATAGCCCAGACTTGTCTCCCTATGACTATTTTCTGCTCGCAGCCTTGAAGGAATCACTTTGAGGTTAAAAATTCGAAATTCAAAATTCGCGCATGCGCAATTGGCTAACAACTCGCCCTTAATCTTTCAGCAACGAAGGATATTAAAGGCTCCAAATCGGTTGCAGATGTGTGTAGATCACGCAGGAGACCATATTGAAAAATGTTGATAGTATATAAGAAGAAATTACCGTTTACATTTGATTCACCCTCGTGTTTAATGGAGTGTTGGCGAAGTCTCATACCATCCTGACATAGCGATTTTTCGGTAGTTCCCAAGGTAATGGGATTCACTTGATAAGAGATCATGTACGACAATACTAGATGAAAAACGTTCTGTTCAAAATTTTTTTTTTAAAGAAGAACAGTTGAAAAATCAAAATGCGCTAACAGATGTAAGTTATCCAAGAGAAGACTGTGGAGTAGGTAGTCGTGGGGCCTGTATGGGCGCTGGTTCTACTACCAATCCACTCTCCACTAAAAGTTCCGCCGAATATCGCAGCAAAAAAAACGAGCGTCCAGGAGAGAAAGAAAATAAAACACACTGAATATCATTTTATTGTTTTTTATTGGTCTATTTTATATTGTGTTCAAACTAGGCACATATGGTGTATATCATCATCATCATCGGCACTACAACCGGGAACCGCGAACGAACAGGGCAAAGTCTCTGCTTTCAATCCGGCGAAGGCCAGGGCGATCCTTGTCCCTATTCAATCCAAGTTGACATATAGTCTCCACGTGACACCCCTGGATAGTTAATTTGGCGCCCAATGTACAAGTAGTGAACCAATGCATGCAGCGATATCATGAGAAAGGTTGGCGCAAGGCTAATAACCTTGGGCGGAAAAACGAATTAACAAGTCTCGGATAAGGATCGCATTCCGGTGGAGATATATGCTAAATAAGGCCAATACCGGATACCGGTTGTAGTGCCGATGGTGATGATGAAGATGGATATATTTACCAGATGGTCAGATCCGATTTAATACTAGTTATGCCCTCTTTTGTAGAACCATCTTTTGTAAAATCAACTAGTGAAAAATCCTACGTGAGTGCCAGATAACCAAAATGATTCTGCGAACATCTTGGATCCTTTTCCGTCATCCGACCCAAGCGTCTATTCCCAGCAATCAATTGCACCATCGGGAAATTGGGACCATTGTGTGATATCTGTTGTGCGATTATTTGCGTCTCCAATTGCTGACTAACCGAAATAGGGTTACAAATATGGAAATACGAAGCTACCAACTGGAACGACTTGTGGGATTTGTCGCCTTCTTTCTGTGGTTAGAAGTTTGCTTTACTCGAATGTTAATGTCTTAGCAGAGTTAATGACCGAAATTATTATTCTCGATATGAAACTTCACATTTCAAATTACATCAAACGAAATTCATCCAATAACCCTTCGTTTGACAAATGCGTAAATAACAAAAGCCAAAAAGAGGGCTGTTAAGTGATGACAATTTCTCCAACGGAGGTCCTAGCGAATAACTTAGTTATGTGTCGGCATTGACACGGATTTACTAAGTTTCAATAACAAGTACACATAAGCGGCACACTCAGACCATGGGGAACAAACGGAACTCTCAAAAATCTGGCGGTTGAACGGTCACTTCTGATGATATTTAGGAATAAGTGTTCGAGCACACCGTGGATGCTAGAGTAGCGTTTCTACGACGAGCACACAGTTGGTCAACGGATTCCAAACGTTCCCTTTGTCTTCTCATATTTCGGGATCTGCTTCTTATCAGCAGTGGCATGAGCAAATAGAAAACCAATTATCATCCAGGGAGATTCGGTTTGTTTGCTTTACCGAACTCGCATCTCATGAATACACTCTATGCCCTTTTCGTCGCCTCAAATTTGTTCTCATTGTTTGTCCCATGAAAGAACCCATGTACACACATACATGTGTACCACCATGATCTTTATTACAAGATCTGGTTTTCTGTTCCACAGAGAGAGATTTTACGTCTCTCTTGTGGTAAGTGAAACATATCCTTAGGGGAGAGGATATCTACCACCACACCACCAAACTCACCCCAAACGAGGGTTGAATCGTTAAGTCTTATTCCAGCTACCGATCGCGACGGTAGGTTTCTTTTCTGCTCCCCGTGGCGTGCGGGGATGTATGATCCAAAGTCGAGTGATTTTTATCCCCCGAGGTGCGTGCCGTTATTTGAGTGTTGTGTCAAAACTATCCCTAAGTAATAACAAAGACCTTAAGTCAGCAATACGTGTACGTTTAAAGTTTAAGGGGGTATTCTGGTCTAGACGCACGAATTTAACGCAATTTTTGAAATGCTGTAAAAAAAAGCAATCAATATTTTTGCTATTCATTTTTTATAGGATGTTTATTAATATTTCAAGAATACAGTAAAAAAAATTGAAAGTAAAAAATTAAAAATTCAAAAAGTTAGCAGTTGATGAAGTGGCAAAATGTTGGCACGCGACTATACCCACGATTCAACCCTCCTACCAATCTGAAAAAAAAAGATTATTAATTTACAGAAATGCCTCTATCGTTGGAACGAAAAAAAGTTAAAGACAATTTTTTTTAACAAAGTGGCGACTGCTTGAAAAAAAAATTTATTTTTGTACTACCGTACGCCGGCGCATAATACGTCCTCCACACAAGGTCACAGATTTTCTTAGAGTCAGAAACGTTTGCAACCAAACAACTAAGATCAAGAAGGTTCAAAATGACAAAGTAACTAGCAATCTATTGGAGTGTTTCACTAGTCGACGTTACTTCTGGTTAGTGGCAAGAAATACTCTAAATATCTTCAGTTTATCCTCTTTCTTTTCGTTGATGACGGGCAACGGCACACTAGTAAACAGCACAAAAGCGTTAAAACCAACGTTTTCGGTGATTTGCTTTCCGTGAATTCAACCGCAGCCGTCTGTAATTGCGTCAGTACAATTTTCAATAATTTTTTTTTTAATAACATCATTAATTGATCGCACCCGTTTGTGGTTCATCTCCCGACGGCGCGAACATCCCTACATCAGAACTCGTTCCGCTACAGAGCGGGGAAGCTGTGGAACTCCCTTCCCACGCGAGTGTTCCCGGAACGTTACAACCTGCAACTGTTCAAAAAGAACTGCAACAGTTATTTGATGGCATCTCGGGGCGCCCACTCGGCGCTATAGGTTCGCCTCTCCTGAGAGAAGTCTAATATAAAAAAAAAAAAAATTGGATATGAATAGTACAGTCTTAACAATTTAATTTAATACTATGTTTAATTTTTATTATTTATTGTATTATTTATTGGCCTGTAGGAACCCGGAAGTTCATGACTTCACCGATTCGACTCCACCATCATTCCCTGTCCTGTGCACTCTCCTTCCACGCTTGACCATTCGATCCGACCTCCTCAAGTTCAAACCTAACATTGTCCCCCCATCTCCGTCGCGGGCGTCCGGCCGGTCTCTTTCCCGTTGGTCTAGCGTCAAGAATTCTATGCACGGTCCTATCGTTGTCCATTCGCACCACGTTACTCTCACTATTGGAGGTTTGCGATATAGCTCTTCCAATTCGTGGTTATGGAGTTTCCTCCATTGTCCTGCCTCCTCGTCATATTTACCTCCAAAGATACCCCTCAAAACTTTATTCTCGAATTTGCTTTCTCCCCGTTTTGTGAGAGCCCATGTTTCGCATCCATATAGAACAATCGGCATGATTATGGTTCTATAGACACCGAGCTTTATTTTACGTGATAGCAGTCTGGATTTCAGCAGTTTACTGACTGCATGCCAACTAGCGTTGCCGAAATGTAGCCTTTTGTTAATTTCCTTCGACATTTCGTTACTGGCCGTCTGTATCGTTCCCAGATATTTAAATTCTTTAAGTTTTTGAAATATCTTACCTCTGACGTTTATGTGTTCCTCGAGGTCCACCTGCTCTCTCCGTAATCATGTATTTTGTTTTGTCTTCATTTATTTCTAGGCCTACCTCTTCTGCCGCTTGCATGATGATTTCACAGTTTTTACTAACTGTCGATTATCGCCCAGAACGGCGATGTCATCCGCATATGTGAGCACTTGTGTTACCCCGTTCAGGGATGATCCGGCCATGTTGTCGTCTTGTACCTTTCTGATGACATACTCGAGCACAAGGTTAAAAAGACACGGTGACGGGCCGTCCCCCTGTTTTAGTCCGTCCCGGATTTCAAATGGTTCTGAGATGTGGTTTTCTATTCTAACTCGCCCTTTGTTTTCGTTCATGCAAATTTGAATGAGGGCAGCATCGTTTTCCGGGTGAGAGGCCATCCCCTTAGAAAGATATGATGAAGTCAACGCAGAAAGATACGCGACAATTCGGAAAGAGACAATGAGACTCTTCAAACGCAAAAACCGAATAGGAGAAGACTCGGATCGAAAAAATCCTAGAAAATGCCAGAGCAAAGAAGATCAGAGGTATGTATGCCGGCATAAATTCAATTATAAATGGCTACCGAGGGAGAGCCAAAATAATTCGAGACGCAAACGGCTGTCTGGTCACAGAACCAAACAATATCGTGACAAGATGGAAACAGCACTTTGAAAACCTGCTCAATGTGCGGACCGATCAACCACAAATAAACGCACCAGACGTACATACAGTCGAACCACAGATCCCAGATCTCTCTTTCAACGAAATTATAGACGCAATAAACCTATTGAAAAACAACAAGGCTCCCGGAGTCGACTGCATACCGGCAGAACTTGTGAAGCATGGAGGAGAGGCAACCGCTCGAAAGATCCACCAACTGGTTAAAACAAGATGGGATAAGGAAGTCACTCCGGAAGAATGGAAAACCTCAATAGTCCTCCCCATTTTCAAAAAAGGCGACAGATCTGACTGCGAAATATCATTGCTCCCGACCACACAAAAAATACTAACAAATGTCATACTGGCGAGAATCACACCTTACGCAGAAGACAAACTCCGAGACTACTGTGGCGGTTCTTTAAAACATTCACAAAGAACCACCCATTCCCTTTAAATTAGACACGATGATAGACCATCTCCCTGCTTTAGTCCGTCCCTGATTTCAAATGGTTCTGAGAGGTGGTTTTCTATTCTAACTCGCCCTCTGTTTTCGTTAATGCAAATTTCAATGAGGGCGGCATATTTTTTCGCGACTCCCAGCTTAACTACAATATGGTAGAGTATTTGCCTTGCGAACAGTTGGTGAACCGTCTCTCCGTATTCCCACTTCTTTTCCAGCAGTTGTCTTATTGTGAACATTTGGTCGCTTGTTGACCGGTTCCTACGGAATCCACATTGGTAGTCTCCCAGTATCTCTTCTGCGTAAGGTGTAATTCTCGCCAGTATGACATTTGTTAGTAATTTGTATGTGGTTGGGGGCAATGATATTCATCTGTAGTTTTCGCAGTCAGATCGGTCGCCTTTTTTGTATTGAGGTTTTCCATTCTTCCGGAGTGACTTCCTTATCCCGTATTGTTTGGATGAGCTGGTGGATCTTTCGAGCGGTTGCCTCTCATCCATGCTTCACAAGCTCTGCCGGTATGCAATCGACTCCGGGAGCCTTGTTGTTTTTCAATCGATTTATTGCGTCTACAACTTCGTTGAAAGCGGGATCTGGGATCTGAGGCTCGGCTGTATGTACGCTTAGTGCGTTTATTTGTGGTTGATGGGTGCGTACATTGAGCAGGTTTTCAAAGTATTGCTTCCATCTTGTCATGATATTGTTTGTTTCTGTGACCAGACAGCCGTTTGCATCTCGAACTATTTTGACTCTCCCTCGGTAACCATTTCTTATTGAATTTATGCCGACAACATACCTCTGATGTTCTTCGCTCTACAATTTTCTAGGATTTTTTCGATCCGAGTCTTCTCCCATTCGCGTTTTTTGTGTTTGAAGAGTCTCATTGTCTCTCTCCGAATTGTCGCGTATCTTTCTGCGTTGACTTCATCATATCTTTCTAAGTGGATTGCTCTGAGGCGTTTTCGTTCTTCGATCTTCGCCCTGCACTCATCGTCAAACCAAGGTTTTGACTTAATTGTTTTCTTAAATCCTAATACGTTTTGGGCTGTTAGTTTGATTGTGTCTCTGATCGATGTCCATTTAGTGTCCACACTATTAGCTTCCTCTTCCTCACTGCACCCATTCTCTAGAATGCTAAATCTATTCGCTAGTTCGTCTTGATAATCAGCCCTTTTGCGCTAGTCTTTCAGTTTATCAGTGTCGAACTTTTTGCTCGTTTCGCGAGACTGCCCATGTGGGATTGCTGCGACTCGACTCCTGATTTTGCCCATCACTAGAAGATGATCGGAGTCGCAATCTGCTCCTCTATATGATCTTACGTCAAGGATATTCGAGTTGTGTCTTTTGTTTATGAGGAAGTGGTCTATTTGGTTACGCGTTACGGCGTCCGGTGATATCCATGTGGCTTTATAAATTTTCTTGTGCTTGAACATCGTGCTTTTCACTAACAGAACTTTTGACGCTGCGAACGTGATAATTCGAATTACATTATCATTTCAAACGTCGTGCAGACTTTCTTTACCTATAGTTGGATGGAAGATATCTTCCTTTCTAATTTTTGCATTGAAGTCCCCGAGGAGGACTTAATTTAGTTTAAGTAAGTAAAACGTGTAAGGGTTTACTGGACCAGTGTTCAGATCCCAAGTTTTTTTTTTTCAATAATGGAGGTAAACTTTTACTCAACGCACTCTCCATGACTACAAAAAAGTAGCTAAATCGGACGGATTATTAGCCACAGTGCAGGAGATCCGCTGGATTCCTCTCGAGCTTTGTGACTAACATCTGCGGCTCTACAACTGAGAGCCATCGTGAATCAAGAGCAGTTGCATTGGGTACCTGCTAAGCTTTTGACGACGTCTGACAGAAATCTTTACTAAGTACATTTCGTTCTCATGCACTGTGTGATTAGATAACACTTTTCGCCGAAACTCGCTTGCCTTTCCTTTTCCTTTAATTCTGGAGTAGCTCAAGGCTCTTTGCTGGCTCCAATTCTATTTCTGCTTCATATTGATGATTCGCTAGTGTCAACAGTTAATAATATATTTAGTTTTGTCGACCTTCGTACTTTGATTCTTCATTTGCAAAAGATTGGTTGGTTAACGCATAAACATCGCATTCGTTGAGGTGCAGCCAGATCAAAACATATGAGGAGCTTTCCTGCAGTACACTCCGCTCAAGTACCACGTTGACGAATGAGTCCTTGAGATAATTGTTATGTATGCACAAGTGCTACACTCACTGCAATGTCAGCAGTATTTAAAAATTAAACTCAGACTATAACGTCAGCAGTTTGGAATTGTTGAATTCATCATTCTTGTTAAAATCCGGATGGGGTTTTGAAATTTGGTTCGGAATAACAAATATTCTAATCGATATTAATCTGATGCCAATTTTTTATGTCAAACAGCCCAGACGTGTAATAATTTGCAGAAATCGCCTGACTTGTTTTCGGTCGATAATCCTCACATATACATCAAGACTCTTCTGCGTTTTAAGGCATCCAATCAAAATGGTTTTATATAAATTATAAGGACACTCAAGTTATAGTTTCAAAATGGTTCGATTTGATCCTAACGGCAACATCGAAATCACCGAAGATAAATGTGAAATCATATTCTGAGGTTAAGATAATTTCAGCCGTTTCCAGTTTGCTTATACTTTACGTACGAAAATTTCCCAAACTCGTCCTGACTACGAAAATAATAAAATCCCATGTCAAAATTATACGCATAACAACTAATAAATCATAACTGAAGAACATTGATTGAAAGCAATAAATTCAACCCAGGGATACAAAAGGAAACCAAAAAAGAGAAAGAAAGGTCTTCCACAAAAAGATATGAGCCCGTCTACAAGGCCAAAACAAGGCCCTAGCCTTATCTGCATTCCAGTTGATGGGTAAATTTTCTGAGATAAGCGTCTTGTCTTGTCCCCTCCTCTTCAAACTCAGACTATATAGTTAACGGACATCTGTGAAAGACGGAAAAAGGATACATTTTTTATCGACTCGCAAGAAACGACATGGCGAAGTCATAAAATCGTCACATACTCAATAGACGGCCGATAAATTCCATCAATATCAATGTTATAGAAGGATTGCGCACATGGACCACCTACACCAAGGGTCTAATGTTCTTTCAGCGAGTGCATCTGGTTACAATGCAAAGTGAAATAATTCAATAATATTGTTCCTGAGTGATCCGCGCTGTTCAATTATTGATTGGCATCGAATTTCTAGTCGCATACTTCGGGGGTAGTTTTTCTTTTTCACCCTGTTCAATTGCATGAAGGCCGACTCTTCTCTGCACCGTCGAATATCTGTGGCTCCCTCTATCCCACGAGCCAAGCGAATTGATTGAACCACAATACCTTGATGGACAATTGACCGGAATGACTAGTCGACTCGGAATTTAAATTGAATGGAAAACTTTTTAATTTATGGTCTTTGCAGGCTCCAAAGGCTGTCGGGGAAAAAGTGTGGGATTTTTCAAAAGCATATCCCTGCGGTTGTAAAGGCAATCGGTGCAGTACGCTGTCAAAAGCCTAAGTCGATTTCATTTTAGGCATCAATTAATTTTAGGAGGTCGATTTATGTCATGGGGCGCATGGAATGCGTCTGTAAAAACTGTAAAATTTCCTAACGTTCAGACGAATGAATTCTCTTAATTACTTTCTTTACTGCAAATACTTAAAAAGATAATTTCCAGTGCGAAAATATACACAGACAATAAATCAGTAAATAGACTCCTATAGAGTTATAGAGCTACAAAAAACAGTCCGTACCCAAATGAAAAATAAAATCATTTTCTTGATGGTTGTCCTGGTAGTCGCTTTTAAAGTCAATGAAATTTTTCGGGTGAACTTCAAGAACACTTAACAGCAAAACTAATTCCTAGATGTGGTGATATTGCTTTTATGAAGATACTTGTGACTATTTTATGGACCTACTGCGGTTTAAAATTTTGAATGCTCTGACTATATAGGCAGCTTGAAGAGCCACTGGCTCCGTTAAAATGGCCTATTACATTCATTAGTTGTATACTGAAACCGTTTAAATGAAATTACTTGGTGTACCAAATGTTTAACTTTCATTTTTAACGGATCTTCACACACGCGTCCGAGTGCAGTGCAAAGTTTTCTGTGCGATACTATGCAAACAAACGGATCTCCGCACACGCGTCTTAGTGCTGTGAAAAGTGCGAGAATATACACGCGAGTGAAGTGCAGCGCGGGAAAACCCTCTACCCTTTCCATCCCTTGTGACTGTTTTCCTTTTTTTCGCACCTCTGTTTGAGTCCCTCAGGCATCGGTACTCTCGAATTATAAATAATCTTTGGAGAGTTTTTTGTGTCTGAGTGGCATCGTGTTTATCGTGGAAGGGATGTGACCTGGATTTCGGTACGGATCTAGTGGGGCACCTACTACAAGGGCATAACACCTTTAGTGGTTGCTTTCGCTTATCTATTGCTGGTCCCGACTTGCCTTCCTTCCCGTGGCGGTATTGGTTTTCTGTGTAGGGCCATTTCAATGGAGCGGGAATGTCGCGTTGATTTGTGTAACATTCGCGGCTTGAGATGGAATTTCTCTTCTGTGTCTGCCCACGTTTCTAACCAGAAACCAACTATCCTTGCACTTAGCGAAACCCAGGCAATTACTAATACAGATATTTCCGATTTTAATCTACCTGGATATAACTTAGTGTCTCTGTTCTTTCCACATCGTGGT
The DNA here is from genome assembly GCA_963931805.1 of Microdon myrmicae. Taxonomy (NCBI): domain Eukaryota; kingdom Metazoa; phylum Arthropoda; class Insecta; order Diptera; family Syrphidae; genus Microdon; species Microdon myrmicae. The sequence goes on from OZ007500.1 coordinate 46,216,626, forward strand.
ATAGCCACATACATACGAAATGACATTGCTTATCAGCTTCTGGCACAATATGGGCTCTGCTCCAATCCAGAATTTAATGTCTCTTGGCTAAAACTTCACGTTCGTAAGCATATCATACATTATTGCTTTCTTTACAGAATTTGATGCTCTGTCTGATTCTATCGATATGATCTTGACCCTATCTATATCCGCACACTGAAATCGTTATTGCGGGTGATTTTAATGTGCATAACTCTCAGTGTCTTCGTCACTCCGGAACAACAACACCTGAAGGACAATATGTCCAGCTTTTTGCTGATTCAAATAGCTTAACTCAACTTGTCAATGAGCCAACACGGGTACCAAATATATATGATCATTTCGCCAACACACTGGACCTGTTTCTCACCTCCCACCCAAACAAATACACAATTGAAGTTTCTTGTCCCTTGGTCACTTCAGACCACTGTGTCGTGTCAGCTAAATTTCCTGTAACCAACAGTAACCTTAACGAGAAAGCTCCCAAAAGTACAGTATGGTTCTACGAGAAAGCCAACTGGGAAGGTTTGAACGACTTTTTTGGGAGGTTAAATTGGTCGTTATTTTTCCTTCATAACGATGTTGACTCTATAGCGGACACATTGACAGACACGATTCTACTTGGCATGCGGACCTTTATCCCACACAGAGTAAATAGTATCAAACCCAAGAGAAATATGTGGTCGATTCCGGGTGCAGAGAAGCCATTAAGGGTAAAGAGTTGAGCTTCCGGTTGTATAAATCAAACAATACTGAGGAAAACCGGAAAAGATTTAAGAGAGCTAGAAATGACTGCAATGCGTATATTCAGCGCGTCAAATTCTTGCATGATCAGAGAGTGAGACAAAAAGTACTACACTCTCCCACAGGTAGTAGAAACTGTGAGGGTTCTCTACACCACATGGAGAACCAACCCACAATTCTAACCAATCTTGACCACTAACAGCGCGTCACCCTACCCTAACCTATATACATGCAAAAACAAATCCCATTCTGCAAGCGCATCCAGCCAGAACTTGCAAGAATTCATCCCCCAATCTGCAATGAACGTCATTTTCCAAACCCACAACAGAATACAATTCAACAGAATATATTCTAAATCATCCCCGCATTCATTTTCCCAAAATTGCTTCGGTCAATTCTTTACTGAATTCATATTCCCTCCTTGCGACCAAGAAATCTCAATTTCCCGGAAATTCATAAGCTGTAATAAAATGCATATTCCAACCTACAATGGAATACCAATCATCTCCCTCAGTTACATCACCCCACATACATTTTCCCAAAATTGCTTCGGCCAACTCTCTACTTAAGTTATATTCTTTCCTTGCGACCAAGCAATATTAATTTCCCCGAAATTCATATGCTGTAATGAAACGCATATTCAAATCCATAACGGAACATTAACCATCACCACTAACTATACCGAGTCGCATACGTTTCCCCGAAATTACTTCGGTTAATATCTTATCTAAACGATATTCCTTGCTTGAACCCAAGCAATTCTAACTTCCCCCGAAAATGCATGCCCATACTTGCTCGCGTTCCCAAAGCCAATTTCCCGGTACACACAACCAACGAATCCAACTCAGTTTATACGGCGAGGATCCGCTGGAACTGAATTCCAAGGCAAGCATAGCAATTCTACTCGAAATTCCTCGTAAGTGGCAGCGAGTCTAATTTTGCTATGACTCAACAGCCACGACGCGATGAACTTTTCATTTCACCACTTAGTCGAGATTCAACCGCCACCGGGGCCACACACGGACAGTCGAGTCACAACCCCGTTGCCTACAAGTGAGTCAAGTTTCATCCCCCCGTCGAGTGTGGTAGCTAATAAGACTTCAACAATATATCTCGGTCAAATGTGAGTGCGTGTGAAGCGCGAATATAAAAATTAAAGAACGTCTGAACTCATACAAAGTGCTTATTCCAAATTTGTAAATAGATTGTTAGTTAATTTGGAAGAACGCAGTTGAGAGGAAGTGATCCTAAACATAAAAATTAAAGAACGTCTGAACTCATATTAAGTGCTTATTGCAGATTTATAAATGTATTGTTAGTTACTTTGGGTGAACGCAGTTGAGAGAAGGTGATTCCAAACATAAAAGTTAAAGAACGTCCAATCAGATACGAAACTCATATTAAGTGCTTATTGCAAATTTGTAAATGGATTGTTAGTTTATTTGGCGGACGGTACTTGGAAAGAAAGTGATCCTAAACACCAAGAAATTAAAGAACATTTAATTAACAAACCAACCAACGTGTTTTATTCCTCCCAGCTTCTCCTGTGTTTGGTGTTCCGTCAACGTAACTTTAGCCGCGGTTTCATTGAAATAGCGTCCGTGTTGACCCACAACGGAAACCCCACAAAACTTCTGGGCATTTGTGAAAAACATTCAAAACTCAGTCCCTTCATCCATTCCATCGCTTATAGTCGATGACAAACCAGTCACCACTCCAATAGAGAAGGCGAATCTACTTGCTGCACATTTTGCAGCCAACTCAATGCTGCCTGATACCTCAACTTGAGCATAAGCAGCACACCATAAGCCAGATTCGCTTCCGAACGCGTACTGTTACCCGCGCACGCAAAGAGCTAAGCGCACACAAATCCGCTGGTCCGGACGGCATTCCCCCAATCCTCTTGAAGAGATGTTCCTCTTCACTCGCTAAACCACTGCGAAAACTCTTCCATTTGTCTTGTTCTACTGGCTGTTTCCCAAATAGATGGAAATCAGCGAACATTCAGCCAATTCCCAAAAAGGGTAACAAATCATCCCTTTTTTCTTATCGACCCGTAGCACTAACTTCTATTCTCTCCAAGGTAATGGAATCTCTTATCAACCATCAACTTTCGAAATATCTGGAATCAAATGACCTCCTCAGTGACCGCCAATATGGCTTTTGTAGCAACAGATCCACAAGAGATCTGATGGCGTACTTTACCGAAAAGTGGAGCCATTCCATCCACTACCTCGGCGAAAGCAAGGTAGCCGCATTGGATATTTCAAAAGCCTTCGACAGAGTTTGGCATCCAGCCCTTTTGTCAAAATTGCATTCATATGGAGTGGACAATTCCCTAATCCAATGGATAAGAGACTATCTTTCTGGCTGTTCAATCCAAGTAGTTCTTAATGGTGTTATAACGAGTCAGAAGGAGGAGTGAGTAGGCGGAGATGTAAAGTGTTTTTTTTTTTTTTTTTTTTTTTTGTATCCATGTGGTTCTTGATGATGTGAAATCTGTCTCCCATCAAATTAATGCAGATGTTCCCCAGGGTTCGGTACTCTCATCCGCTCTCTTCATCATCTTTATAAATCAAATCTTGTCATTTACCCACAACCCAATTCATTCGTTTGCTGATGATAGCACGTTGAGTTTCTCATACTCATACGAACACTCCTGTCCAAACGCTTCGAACGTCACTACCAACCAGCAACGTATGCTTGATACATTGAACTCAGACCTCAACAAGATGTATCAGTGGGGATTATCTAACCGAGTAGAATTCAATGCCTTAAAAACTCAGTGCTGCCTCTTGTCGTCAAAGGTTAGCCCGAAAGTAAATATACTGTCTATGAACGACACTTGCATCGACGAAGCCAAGGAATTATCAATCCTCGGCACTCGAATTAATTCGACTCTTAACTGGAATGACCACATATTTGAAGCTGCGAAAAGTGCGGCCAAATGCATGGGGTTCCTTAAGAGATGCAAAAGATACTTTACTCCATCCAACCTGGCCACTATTTACAAGGCGTATATTCGTCCAAAAACGGAGTTCAACTCCCATATTTGGTCAGGAGCATCCAAAACTGCACTACACGTACTCGACAGGATGCAAAAGCGAGCAGTGAAATTTATTGGGGACCCAGCCGTAAGTCGATCAATTCCGTCGTCAGAACGCAGGCGCAACGTATCATGCCTATCTCTTTTCTATAGGTATTACCACGGTCGTTGCTCAACTGAACTTGCTGAGTGTGTTCCGCTCGTTCAGACATTTTCCCGTGATACCCGTCAATCTGTGAATGCGCATCAGTTCACGTTGAAAGTGGACTTTATGCGCACTAATAAATATAGAGAGTCATTCTTTAGCCGAACCACACGAACGTGGAATGTTCTACCTGATCATGTGTTTCCTGGCCGTTATGACGTCCAGACATTCAAGACCAATATACATCGACACTTCCTTTCCTTATCCACTTCCACTCCATCCGCTCGCACTGTGCTTTGTCATTTAAAGGTACTTCAAAATCCCCTTTTGTGCGCGCGTGTTAAGTGTGTCAGTGACATCATAGACAGAGATGATGTACAGGAGGTCATTGATACACTCAAACAGAATAACGCTACCCGATTATAAAATCAAATAACCCCCAGAACGATAATGCAATTAATTGCACATTTTATCGCAATCGGTGAACCACATAAAGCAATTGATTGCATATTCGAAAACAATTGCTCAATAATGCAAAAGCACATTCCGGAACGATAAACAAATCACGGAAAAACAATTAATTGGATACGAAACACTAAAGAAATAATTGGGTCGATTCGCAATTGCGGATATTGAACTGTGCTGGAAATCGATGAAGAAATATCGGCTGAAGCCGTAGTACAAGGCAATTGCGAATTGAAGTTAAAATACGGAAATTAGGTCACTGCGTAATGTAATTGCATTATCGTCATCGGGAGGTGTTGACCCCGAGGTGACGAGTTTGGATTAGGAACAAGTTAGCGGCAGTTGGTGGTTGATGATAGAAGTGGTAGTCGGAGGTTGGTCGCGAAGAGAGTTGAGTCTGTCGTTGGTCAGGAACTCTGATGGTTAATCGAGAATAAGAAAGATTGGGGAGACCGAATGTGAAGGTTGTTTTACTGTGAGCGGTCGGAAGAAATAACGCGAATGTGAAAAGTTGAGTAGTGCAGTGTGGTTAGAAGTGTTCGTTATCTAAACAGGAGACTTAAATCTATACAAGGGAGTCAACTAAAAGTGGACAAACGTTACGAATTAAACTTTTTTTTTTTTATTAGACTTCTCTCGGGAGAGGCGAACCTATAGCGCCGAGTGGGCGCCCCGAGATGCCATCAAATAACTGTTGCAGTTCTTTTTGAACAGTTGCAGGTTGTAGAGTTCCGGGAACACTCGCGTGGGAAGGGAGTTCCACAGCTTCCCCGCTCTGTAGCGGAATGAATTCTGATGTAGGGATGTTCGCGCCGTCGGGAGATGAACCACAAACGGCTGCGATCCGTCGGATTGTCTTGTGGAGCGCATATAAACCGAATTGCGCGGAACAATACCACGAATCTCCGAAGAACAGCACCCGTGATAATATCTGTAAAACAGACAGAGGTCGGCAACGCGCCTTCGATGTGATAGCGACTGTAGTCCCGACGTCAGCGCCGAGTCCCCGATCAGGCGGATCGCTCGTCTCTGTATGCTCTCAAGTAGGTCGAGGGTATGTTTAGGAGCCGAGCTCCAAACATGAGAGCAATATTCGAGCGCGGGTCTAATTTGGGATTTATATAGGAGAAGAAGTTGGGCCGGAGTAAAATACTTCTTGGCTCTAAAAGGATAGCTCAGTTTTCCTGAGGCTGACCTGGCGATGTTCGACACGTGTTTATGCCATGATACATTCCCACAGACTATGACGCTGGGCAATTTCAAACTTTCCCCAGCCTTGAGGGCCCGGCCATTCATCATCAGCTGTGGAACCGATGATCCAGCTTTCTTTGTGAATGTTGTATACTGAGTCTTCGTTGCATTGAAGTCGACAAGATTGGCATTTCCCAACTGCAGGACTTTATCCAGATCCCGATGCAGAGAGTCAATCTGTCTACATCTCAGCTGGTGTGACGCAGATGCACCAATCGGCCGATCACTCGAAAAGGAGGAAACAAGCATACTATCATCCGCAAAACTGAACACTCTGTTATCCGTTGTCTCCAACAAATCATTTATGTGGAGCAAGAACAAGGTTGGAGCCAAAATAGAACCTTGGGGTACACCCGAATTAACAGGATACAGATCCGAACACTCGCCGTTCACAACAACCCGGACCGATCGATTCTCGAGGAAGCTTTTCGTCCAGTCGCAAAGCTGTTGGGAAAGTCCATATGAACGAAGTTTGCTCAGCAATGCCCCGTGCCAGACGCGGTCAAAAGCCTTGGAAATATCCAATGCGACCGCACTTGACTCACCATACCGTTCAATCGTAGATGTCCATATATCGGATATAAGTGTCAAAAGGTCTCCTGTGGACCCCCTGCCACGGAATCCGTATTGACGATCATTCAGAAGTCCGTTGCACTCCAAATACTTAACCAACTCTGTATTGATGACTTTTTCCATTACCTTAGATAAAATAGCCAGTAATGCTATCGGACGGTAATTTTGTGGGAGACACTCTTTTCCCGTCTTTGGGATTGGCTGAACTCGAGCGATTTTCCAGCAGGCAGGAAAGGTCCTCCGTGCATAAGATAAGCGGAAGAGTCTGCCAAGAACCGGCGATAGTTCTGGAGCACAGTTCTTAAGGACTATTGCTGGTATTCCGTCCGGGCCGGTTGCCTTACTACAATTCAGCTCACGTAGAATGCGTTGAATAGTGCGTGGACGAAATCTCACATCCCGCATGGAAGACTGCACCGGCGAGATCACAGGTGGCTCCAAAGGGCCAGGATCGAGGTTTGAATTCGCGGAAAAAAATTCGCGAACACATTAGCTTTATCCTTTGGATTCGTGACCACATTCGATGTATGCTTTGAATTCGTTACTAACGTCCCACTGTTTGTCACCAACGGAGGGAAAGAGGAGGATGCAAAGTTACCGCTGACAGCTTTGCCATTGACCAGAAGGAGCGCGAGCCAGTTGGGCACCGAAGGAGCTTATTGATCACCCTGTCGTTGTGAGCCTTCTTCGCGGCATCAATCGCCTGGTTGCACGCGTTTCTTATTCTGACAAAATTCGTTCTGTTAACATCGGTGGGATTGGAGCGCCATTGCTTAAAAGCTCTATTTTTTGCCGCTGTAATCAGCTCGCACTTTTTGTCAAACCAAGGTTTATCAGACGAACTTCTTTTGATGGAATGTGGAATATACATCTCCATCCCCAGAAGAATAATCTCTGATACCGACTCCGCGCATGCGTTAACATCGGAGTTTCCGAAGCACACCTCGGACCACGGAAAGGATGCGAAGAAGTCTAATATTATATGTACACAAACACTAAAGAATTTCAGTGAACTTAGATTGTTATTATTGAGAGAGCAAAAAGAAGTGTTCTAGATATTATGAAGAATTTGACTAAAGGTGGACAATCGTTAAGAATAGAACTGACATTGTATATACACAACTGCTAAGGAACTTCAGTAAACTCCGATTATTATTCTTAAGAGATTAAAAGGAAATGCATACGTTAAAATAAAGAGTTAAGACAAAGTGTAAAAATAAATAAAAATAAATAAAGAAAAGAGGGAAGAAGAAAGAAATAGCACAATAAATAAAAAATAAAATAAAGGAAGTAACTATAAAAAACTTGTTTCATTTATTACTGTGGAGTGGTCCAGTGTGAAAGAAGAACAAACATTCGCGGAAACATAACTCGCGTTAGTGTAAAAAAAAAATCAATGAGGATTCATACTTAAGCGATTATTAACACATCATAAACAAGGACAGATAAGACAGAAAAACTAAGAAGGAAGGAATGACCATCGAAATACGTTGGGTCTGTAAAGCGACATGGTAGTCCTTGAGGCAGATAACATTCCAATTTGCCTATGTCCACGGAAAACCCCATAGGAAGAATAAACAGATTCCGAAAACATTAATTCAACACCTCTAAGTAAAGGTGAATGTGAAAATCTCATACAGTTTTAGAATCATAAATAAACCCAACTGCCGTGTCTGTGGACAGAAAAGTCAATGTATTAAACAACCTTCCATCACCGATTATTGGGCGCTTGTTTGTTCTAGAAAACTCCTTTTAAGCCTTTTTCTGGTAGCATAATAAAACACCAAATATCACAGAACATTGATAAGTACATCAATCATGTAATGAATAAATACATTGACTCCGATGTGTTTTGGGTGATTGGATTTAGACCACCTTATACAGCAAGCTGATCTAACTTTGTCTATATTATAAGGCCCTTCCAGCTCTTTTTCTCAAACAGCAAACTTGATTTTGTTTATAACCCTCATTCCTTTTCATCATCATCATCGGCACTACAACCGGGGTCTGGTCTTGGCCTTATTTAGCAAGTCTCTCCATCGCTATTCGGTCCATATCCGAGACTTGTTAAATTGTCCATCATAATCTGTTTCTAGCCTTGCGCCAAACTTTCTTAGGATGTCGCTGCATGCATTGGTTCACTACTTAGAGGGTGCCAAAGTAGCTATCCAGGGGTGTCACGTGGAGACTGCATGTCAACTTGGATTGAACAGGCACAAGGATCGTCCTGGCCTTCGCCGGGTTGAAAGCAAAGGCTTTGCCCTGTAAGTTCGCCCCCCCCCCCCCCTCATTCATTTTAGTAATTCTAAAATATGTGTATGATAAATTTGGGGTTTATTAAATATAAGATCTGGCCTGTACATTGCTCCCACAGCTCAAGGTTTCCATCAGGCGCAGTAACTACTAATTGGCAAGTAAATATTTGCTTGTGACAACTTCCCCAAACTAGTCGGAGTTTTTTGTATACCGCACCTTTTCACACTACTCACAACTCAGAAACTCTCGGGCGCACTAAAGTGTTACTGAAATTCATTTAGCACATTACTCGTGCAGATACATAATTGTAGTTATCTCTTCGAGCGAAACTTGGTATACCACACCCGTCTGTCCAATAAGACGGACACGTTTGTGCAAAATACTGAATTCGTTCTCCTAGCACTTGCTTCGCAAATCTGGTGTGTCTATCTAGCATTACAAATTGTGAATGTTTTTTTTTTTCATCATGGTTAGTTCTTTCGTATAATGGTGACGTATTAAGAATATGTTGTGGGCTAAGTTCCTGGAGTAGGACAAATGCTATAATCACATGACATTTATTACAGTCATTTTCGCACATCCATTGTGGAGGTCAGTAAAAAATTCCTTGCAACTTCTTTTTATTTGTAATCTGCTCACTCAAAAGGGATTACTAATACCCTTATAGTATCAAAAAATAAGGGTCTGTCATGAATGTGAGAAAAAGATAAGGAAGACAGATAGGTCAGAAAAAGTAACACCCCGATCTCGCACCATGCGAATTTTATTTATTTTTATTTTATTTAGTAGCGACCCCAATGGTAATCATTACACCTCGGACGATGAGGTGAGGGCCGCTGTCTTGGATTCGAAAAAAGTCTAAGGAATTTTTCAGTGATGGAACAAAAAACTTGTTACACGCTGGGAGAATTGTATTAGCATCAACGGTGACTATGTTGAAAAATGAATATATGATTTTGTGGCTTAAGAATTGTACCTTAATATACTTCTTACCCGATCCGGTTATTTTGTTTTTGTTCGCGCTCCACAAGCAAGTGTGCATTACTTTTCACCCTACCCACGTAATACTAAAATAATCACCCCAAATTCTCAATTTGCTGTTTTATTGCTATAACCCACCCTCTGTAACTCCAAGTCCGTCAAAATAACATGAACACATCAAAGAAGCAACACACCCATGCTCTTCGACCGATTGATCTTCGGCCTTTAGTCATTTTTTATGACAATCTGGTCCAATAGTGGATACATTCTACCTATCCTACCGTATAGGGCCCAGTACAGAAGAAATACTGCATCCGTCACGTTAGCATTTGCTATGCATTTCTGAAATATTAAACATCAAATCCTCGGCTGACTTTTTATCATGAGTGGTGTTATGATCTAAGAATGACATTACATGGAGAAGCACCAGGATCAACAGTAGAAGCCAGGTTGTGCACGAAGTCCTGGTAGATGTAGTGCTACTTAATGATGGTCACGAGGACACCTTCATTACCGAGAGAAGCCGGTTCAAAATCGACATCATCTTTGTCAGCTCTATATTGGAAAGAAACGTGGAGGGCCGAGTTTTGGACACCTACACGCACAGTGACCACCAAGGCGTGATATACCAAATGCTACCACATAGGAAGTTCGTCACAGGCAGATTGGCGAAGAAAGTCAACAAAAAAATGAGTGGAAAGAAAAATACCCTATGGAACAACTCGACGCAGAGCCCAATGCGAACAGGCAAGTTGGAAAAGTGATGAAGTGACAAACTAACGCCTGCGATGGTGCTATGCCACCAAAGACAAGTAGCATGGGGTACCAAACGAGAGTATTGGTGGAACCCAGAAATTACCTAGGTGTGAGCGGACTGCAACAGGTTACGATGCTTGCAACAAAGAGCAAGAAACCGTAACCCTGTGAGTAGGGCGTTAGAATATACTCACAGCTAGGCCAGCTTGTGGTAAAAGGCGACTAAAGGCCGAGTGGTAGCCGGGGTCCCAACGCCCTGTGCGCCCGGTGAAATGCCACCCCATCAAGCTTTAGGCTCCGTGAAATGGTCGGGGGAAATCCCTGGCCATCTTTCGGAGCTTGGCTGATGGACCGGTTCGAGAAAAGGTTGGTTAGGTGGTAGTCGGTCCCAAGGTGAGATACCAACCCGTCAGGCTGTACATTCCGCGATATCGCCGAGAGAAATCTTCGACGGTGTTTCGGATGTGTGGCTGATGGCCCGGACTGGCACGGAGATAAGTCATGATGGTGCTTTCTGATATAAAGAATTCCGGAGGTAAACTAGTCTCCCATTCGAATCTCCGGGGGGGACTATGTCAGGGGAACATCATGCAGATATCATGATAAATAATGGAACTTTGAAAGGTTCGTCATCGCATAACCGGCCTCGCTCTTGCGGCTCGGCCCACGCTCGACTGTTGACGGCATTTTGTAACATCAGGGGCATCGGTTTCACCAATACCAATGTCAACGCCGCCCATCAATATTTGCAAACAACGAAACCTGATATCCTTGCCCTAACTGAGACCCAGGTCGATTCGTCAACTGATTCGACATATCTTCGTTGCTCAGGATACGACTTACATTCGAGATTCCGTTTTAAGGGCGGAATCTGCGTTTTCGCGCGGTCCAATCTGGCTTGCCAGAGTATGGAGGCGTTGGAACCCAATAATATGGACATCCTATAGTTGAGGGTCGTGCTGAGGAAATCCGTTAAATTTCTTTGTTGTCTCTACCGCTCCCCGAATGACGATCGACCGGCCACATTTTTCGAACATCTTTCATATACCGTCGACTGGATACAGATCAACCACACAGCTTCTGAAATTGTTGTCCTTGGCGATTTTAATGCGCACAATTCCGACTGGTTGTTGCATTCTAACAGAACCGACGAGGCTGGGAGGCAGGCGGAGATGTTTGCTGTAAGCCACAACTTGACTCAACTCGTGGGGAGCCAACGCGAGTGCAGGATGCCGAGGCGATTATGCGAACACCCTGGATCTGGTTTTGACACCTTAACCGAGTATTTATACCGTAGATGTTTCTGCGCCACTGGGAAACTCAGATCACTGCTTGGTATCTGTCGCGCAAGCACTTGCATATCAAGCGAATCACCCGCCTGGGCAGCTTCGCCATATATGGAAGTATGGGGCTGCTAACTGGGACGATATGCGAGATTTATTCGCATCCTTTCCATGGTCGGAGGTGTGCTTCGGAAACTCCGATGTTAACGCTTGTGCGGAGTCGGTATCAGAGATTATTCTTCTGGGTATGGAGATGTATATTCCACATTCCATCAAACGGGGTTCGTCTGATAAACCTTGGTTTGACAAAAACTGCGAGCTGATTACAGCGGCAAAAAATAGAGCTTTTAAGCAATGGCGCTCCAATCCCACCGATGTTAACAGAACGAATTTTGTTACAATCAGAAACGCGTGCAACCAGGCGATTGATAAGGTAATGGAAAAAGTCATCAATACAGAGTTGGTTAAGTATTTGGAGTGCAACGGACTTCTGAATGATCGTCAATACGGATTCCGTGGCAGGCGCTCCACAGGAGACCTTTTGACACTTATATCCGATATATGGACATCTGTGATTGGACGGTATGGTGAGTCAAGGGCGGTCGCATTGGATATTTCCAAGGCTTTTGACCGCGTCTGGCACGGGGCATTGCTGAGCAAACTTCGTTCATATGGACTTTCCCAACAGCTTTGCGACTGGACGAGGAGCTTCCTCGAGAATCGATCGATCCGGGTTGTTGTGGACGGCGAGTGTTCGGATCTGTATCCTGTTAATTCGGGGATACTCCAAGGTTCTATTTTGGCTCCAACCTTGTTCTTGCTCCACATAAATGATTTGTTGGAGACAACGGATAACAAAGTGTTCAGTTTTGCGGATGATAGTACGCTTGTTTCCTCCTTTTCGAGTGATCGGCCGATTGGTGCATCAACATCGCACCAGCTGAGATGTAGACAGATTGACTCTCTGAATCAGGATCTGGATAAAGTCCTGCAGTTGGGAAAGGCCAATCTTGTCGACTTCAACGCAACGAAGACCCAGTATACAACATTCACAAAGAAAGCTGGATCATCGGTTCCACAGCTGATGATGAGTGGCCGGGCCCTCGAGTCTGGGGAAAGTTTGAGATTGCTCGGCGTCACAGTCTGTGGGAATGTATCATGGCATAAACACGTATCGGGTATCGCCAGATCAGCCTCAGGAAATCTGAGTTATCTTTTTAGAGCCAGGAATTATTTTACTCTGGCCCAACTTCTTCTCCTATATAAATCTCAAATTAGACCCGCGCTCGAATATTGCTCTCATGTTTGGAGTTCGGCTCCTAAACATACCCTCGACCTACTTGAGAGCATACAGAGACGAGCGATCCGCCTGATCGAGGACTCGGCGCTGACATCGGGACTACAGTCGCTATCACATCGAAGGCGCGTAGCCGACCTCTGTCTGTTTTACAGATATTATCACAGGTGCTGTTCTTCGGATATTCGTGGTATTGTTTCGCGCAATTCGGTTTATATGCGCTACACAAGACAATCCGACGGATCGCACCCGTTTGTGGTTCATCTCCCGACGGCGCGAACATCCCTGTATCAGAACTCGTTCCGTTACAGAGCGGGGAAGCTGTGGAACTGCCTTCCCACGCGAGTGTTCCCGGAGCGTTACAACCTGCAACTGTTCAAAAAGAACTGCAACAGTTATTTGACGGCATCTCGGGGCGCCCACTCGGCGCTATAGGTTCGCCTCTCCCGAGAAAAGTCTAATTAAAAAAAAAAAATAAGAAAAAACCATACCCACAGAAACAAGCGGATTTCGTCAACAGTTGAGGAATATGGAGTGTTCTACTCCCTAAGAGTAATAAACTACGGGCAGTGCCTACCGGATAGCCATTACAAGACTATACAACAACAGTAGTCAAATGCAAAGGAGCAAAAGTAGCGTGACCAGAATCGGTGCTGATATCTTCCCGCTGTGTGAAGACACGAGATTACAAAAGCAATGGCACATCAATGAAAGGGCAATGACTTCCGTGACCATCGATGGTTACATAGGCCATTAAAATCAATAAGAGTTGGAACTTCCAACTTTGTGGTGAAGACTGCTTTAACTAAAAAGCCGTACGTTTTTAGCAGCCTCTTCACCACCATCCTCCAAACAGGCCATTTTCCTTTACGATGGAAAAAACAGCGGCTTGTGCTTATACCAAAAGGGTCCAAAAAACCAGAAGCGTCATGGTCCTATTATCCATTAGGCATGATGAACACAACAGGGTAACAAGAGTGAGTAATTGCCGCTCGCGCGGAACAAATCACCGCTGACACGCCAGGGCTTTCTGAATGGCAGTATGATTTCCGGAAAAGGTAGATCAACCGGGAAAGCTGGGATGGTTAGGAGGAACCAAAAAATATTACGCCGTTGTGGAACTAGTGTAAAGTAATGCAAGATCGCCAAGAAAGTTAATACAAAATCCAATGTAAAGGTTAAGTGTAAATTGCTGTTTGAAAAGGTAAACGTAATGTTGACTCGCATCCTACTAGTCCAAAGAGTGCTAAACGGGGTAGAGTGTGCTATGAGAGAGAGAGAGAGAGAGAGAGAGAGAGGGAGAGAGAGAGAGAGAGACAGAGAGATCTCTGCATGACTATTTGGCAGGACACGAATGTCATCGGTTTCTGCCTTAAAATATGAGTATATTCAAAGGGCCATACATATCTGCCAAAAAAAGACGAGATGCAAGTTCGATTGCACTCGGCTTGTGTCTGCTTTATTCTTCAAAAAATCGGTCCTTAAATACTATTTCCCGATCAACATTCCCGATGCATATCGATACCAAGTAGGTCACATGCCATTATATTTCGACTTCCCAATCATGCCCTAATAGCTATGTTCCGAATTTCAAAACACTTAATCCACATGGCAAAGAAAATCCATAATGAGTGACTTCTCAGATGACATGTTAATAGGCGCGTGTCATGCACGGCGATATCATATACCATACATGACACACATCTATCGGAACACCTGGGCAATGAGTGTTGTTGTTATACTTTTTGTTTGACTTCTTATGGTGTCAGTGCTTTGGCGTGTGCCATACAGTATTTTGTTTCGTGATCGGGGATTTTGATTTATGATCCTATTATCCGGCGTATATTATAGGAAACGCGTTTTTGTTTTGACGGGTACGGTACACTAGACGGTAAAATGAGTTAAATGCGGCGAGCTGGAATCAGGTACTAAAGGCGTTGGGCGATCTACAAGTCCCGCTGTATCCGGTGCCTATAATAGCAAGTTATCTCTCCGATAGAACACTGCTGTATGACACCGATGAGGAACCACAAGAATATATGGTAAAATAACTGCAGGTGTACCTCAGGGATCTGTATTGGGCCCAAGCTATTGAACATCATGTATGATGGTGTGCTCAGAGTCAATGCACTAGAAGGAATAATAATCACAGCGTATGGGGATAATTTGGCGATAGTGGCTGTAGGGAAACATCTAGGTGACTTGGAGAATATTTGTTTCTATACAATCCAGAGCATTAAATGCGGACTAGATATTGCCGGAGTGAAACTAGGCGCACATAAGACGGAGGCAATTTTAATAAGCAGCCACAAGAAAGTTGATCGTCTTGATATAGAAATAGAAGGTTACATCATCTGATCTAATCCTTCTATAAAAAATGTTTGTGTTACCCTAAACAACAGGTTAACATTCAAGGAATACCTGCTGAAAACGGGTGAAAAAACGATAAGATTATGCAATGTGTTAGCGAGACTGCTACCTAATATTGGAGGATCTCGGCGTCAAATAATCAAGTTGATAAGCAGCGTCACATATGGACTGCATGTACCCATCTCACATATGGGTAGAAGTTGGACAGTATAAGCCTTACGCGTGGGGAGTGAATTCAGCACATAGGCTGTCATTATTAATAGTATGCTGCGCTTTCCGGAAGGTTTCCGAAAATGCCATAAATGCCAAGACTGGAATGAATCTACTTCACATTACTGCTAAAGAAACCGCTGCTTTGCACGAGGCTGACACTAGCCTCGCAAGATAATCGCCTTCGAAAAGGGAAACAAATAGAGAATTCCAGCCAAAAAGAATGACAACGAAAGTGGGATACTTCCATAAAACGGAGTTGGGTCTAGAGCATTTGCGACGATAGTGAAGAAGGCGAATTGAACGCACAGAGAAACGGGTGAGAAGCGAAGCGTTGAAGCATCAGACTAACGGCCGCGTGTTTAAATTCGATGGTTATTCTCAAGTACACTCAACTGATGGGGACTTGCTTTGTTATCGCTATGTTATACGGCTCTGATGCTTGACTTAGTCGATTTCCTTTCGGTGTGTTCTTCACAAATTGCATGTGTATCTATTAGAAGCATCCAGGCCCATACCATGAGACCTGATATAGAAAGAAAAAAAAAAGGCGAGACGAAATACCACTTAACTCAGCTGATATCGGGAAATTGGTCCTTTCAACAATACTTGCATAAGTATAAGCATGTCAATCACTCATACCGTGTACCGCGAAGGCAAAATACAAAATATGGACCACGTACTCATAGAGTGCGTGAGATTTGAGATCGCGCATATGATATTGGAAAGACAAATGAGATGACAGTTACCCTGAAGGCAGTAACTGAATACACGCTAAACTCAAAACAAGCATAGTTCGTAACAAATGATATTCTATGTGACATAATGCAGCGACGAGCGGAGTAACAGATAAACTCCGACCCGCCCCGGGATGGAATATCTAAAAAGAAAGCCCTGCGGAGAAAAACCAGAGTATGTCCTGGAAGTAGATGTTTTTAGTCGGTAAAAATCTGACATTTATCTGGATCGGTTCAGAGGTATGTTTTGAATACTTTCACCTCCCTACAGGAAAAAAAGAAAAGAAAACTTTTGCAAATATGTTTTGAAATTCTGCAAAGATAGTGCAGGTGAGCAAATACTACAAATGCTAACTTTTTTTTTTTTCTTCAACCATGGTAGCAACAAAACATCCCCCTCCAATGTGGCAGTGGATTTCTTTCCTTGCGATTGTAGTGATATCATACCTCCCATTCAATATTTCAGAATCACACACAATGCACTATGAACCCATTTCTTCTTTAATTGCCAACCTGTGACGCACGCTCAATTACCAAACCATGCAATATCCAAATTACGAGTAGTTCATACCATAACCCACAAGTGCATGCATCAGCATACAAATAATAACAGAGTATTAAAAGCAAGGTGCCATGGCAATTCGCCTGCAAATATGAAACATATGTATAATAAAAAGTTGCCATACACCAACGTCATATCAGGTGGAATATACTTGCATAGGTAAAAATGCTTATGCCTGCGAAAGAGAGGCATGTGAATAATATCGAATTACCGGTGAACCGAAGTGGCGAAATATGCTTTAACCAATGCCACTGCTCCTCGATAGTATAGTGGTTAGTATACCCGCCTGTCACGTGGGAGACCGGGGTTCGAATGCCCGTCGGGGAGCCTCTGGCGCAAGACTAATGACCTTTCCCGGAAAAACAAATTATCATGGAAAATTTAACAAGCCTCAGGACTTGCTAAATAAGGCCTAGACCGGTTCTCGATTGTAGTGCCGATGATGATGAATGCCACTGCACTTTATGTGGATCAAGGTTGGGAAGAATGACTCGTGCCGTGGAAGCTGCGGTGGGGTAAATGACTTGTGCGTAGTAATGCTGAGTGGGGGGAAATTAAGTGCATCATTTGTGAGTTTTTGCTGGAAAAGAAGTGGGAATACGGAGAGACGGTTCACCAAATGTTCGTTGACTTTAAAAAAGCCTACGACTCAGTCGCAAGGCAAGGACTCTACCATATTGTAGTTGAGCTGGGAATCCTGAAAAAATATGCCGCCCTCATTTAAATCTGCATGAACGAAACCAAAGAGCGAGTTAGAATAGGAACCACCTCTCAGAACCATTTGAAATCCGGGACGGACTAAAATAGGTGGATAAGGATAGCATTGCTTCAAGTTTTGTGGTTAAGAGTTCATTTTCATATTACTCACTATTATTTGTTTTATATTTCAGAATTTCGAAAATAATGTATCGTTCAGGGGATTAGGACGTGTATTTAATTCTCTTGATGTTCTGGCCAGTCACGAAGTTCGATGCATTCATTTTTTCACAGAATTAAAATAACAACTCAGGCTAGCAGGTGTACCAAATATATGCGGTTACTCCGCTAACACATTGTATCCGCACCTCACCTCCCGTTTAAATAAATACACAGTAGAATAATCGTTGTTTTTAAACTGCTCAGACCCCTAAATTCAATTAAACTGCAGTTAACAATTAAGATGTGTAATGAGTTTAACTTTACAAGACAGCCAACAAGCCGTTGTAACCATTACTTTTCAATTAACATGTTGATGTTTCCGGTGTTGCCATGACTAGCGTATTTCCTCGACTTGTGGTACCTTAATTTACTTAGAATAAAGAGCGGCAAACAAACCCTAAACAAAGACGTGGTACGACTCCGGTCGTAAAGAAGTTATTATGACAAAGGACTTTGTCGTTATTAAACATGAAAACAGACAGTAACGCCATTTACACTAGAACACTCGAACAGAGTTCAACTTGCTTTTATGTACATTGAATAATGCAGACGAAAAAGTTCGCAAAAAATTGTTACCTTGACAAAAAATTAGAATCTGTACAACACTTTACTACATACAAAAGGAATTATTGAATGTTTGTGAAGGACATACAAATTTAGCACGGAGTCGCTTGTGCTTTTTTTATAGATGTCATGACGAATGTTGCCAGATTGAAATTGGCGCCTTCAGAAAACACAGTGCGATAAATAAGTTACAGGATTCGAACTATATCTGAGTGACAACTAGCGCCATCTATCTGCCCAGACTGGGCTTTCGAAAGCTGTAACATTCCTCTTTCCGATAATATAAAGTTGGTTGAATCTACCTTAGGGGGGATGGGTGCGAACATACAGGGCAAAGTTACTGATTGCTTTCAACCCGGCGAAGGCCAGAACGATCCTTGTCCCTGTTGAGAAAGGTTGGCGCAAGGCTAATAACCAGGCCCGTAATAATGAATTATTATGGCAAATTTAACAAGCCTCGGATATGGACCGGATACACGACGACGACCACGGAAACGAAAATGGCTAAGCGATTTAAGAATTTTTACGTGGAACGTCCGCTCACTATAAAGAGCTCGAGCTGCACAGCAGCTAGCCGATGCCCTGTCTGAATATAAGGCTGACATAACAGCATTACAAGAAATAAGTGGTATTATTCAAAGAAACGAATATGACATTTATTACAGCTGTCATGCAAAACACCATGTGCTCGGGGTAGGCTTTCTAGTCAGCTAAAAACTGAAGCCTGCCATCATCGGCTTTAATACAATAAATAAAAGGCTATGCACTCTTCGCGTGCGATGCAAGTTTAAGAACTTAAGCCTCATAAACGTTCACGGACCTACACAGGAGTCCCCTGACGACGAAAAAGAAAAATTCTACGAGAACGTCGAACGGGTCCTCAATGCCTGCCCAAGATACGATGTGAAAATCGTTCTTGGTGATTTGAATGCAAAAATAGCTCGGGAGCCGGTTTTCAGGCACTACACAGGTTCCCATAGTTTGTAGGAGAACACTAATGACAATGGACTACGAGTCATCGAACTGGCAGCATCGAAAAACTTGGACGCTGCAAGTACCAGGTTTCCGCGTAAAGATATCCACAAAGCCACCTGAGTATCACCTGATGGAGGCACTCGCAACCAAATTGATCACGTGTTGATAGATCGCCGCCACTCCTCGAGCCTGATGACGGTATGAACCTAGGGAGGTGTGACATCGACTCGGATCACTATCTTGTTGGTACATATTTCCGAGCGCGGATTGCCTTACGGAGACGTATTGCATCCGCGGATCAGGTTCGAATTAACACGGCTGCCTTACGCAATGAAAATACTAGAAACACCTTTGGTCATGCGTTAAGACTCGCCCTCGAAGAGCTCGACCGAGGGAGAGTAAGTCCTGGGGGCAGAATGCCGGCCGTAGAAGAGAAATGGACACGCCTTAAGAATACTGTCATTAGTACTGCCAACTCCATCTTAGGCAGTAGTCGTAGAAATCGGAGCGACTGGTTTGATGATGAGTGCAAACTAGCGACTGAACGTAAGAATGCTGCATATCGGGCAATGCAGCAGTCTTGTAGCGATTCTAACAGATACACACAATTCACAAGCAAGCAAAAATAGTGAAGAACACCGAACGAAAAAAAAAATCGAATAAGAAAAATACATCAGAACCGTATACCAAGCGATAAAATAAAAATTATTCACACCAGTGGAATATACCCGAGTTTGGAAATAAAATTCAAAACTCGGTCAGTAGCCTGGTGTGTAACGCTTAAGGTAAAATTTTTTTCGTGATTCGAGCTGTCATAGCGTCAGTTCGAATCACACGATTTTCTTCACTATTATTTGTAAACGCTATAGTCTCACAGGCCGCGGATGCGCGAGGACAAATACAAAGAGCTCAGACGATCTGAAAAAAGACTTCACAGACAAAAGAAAAGTGCCTGAGAAAAAAACCTTGTCTGTGAAATAGAGAAAAGTAGTGAGCGAAGTCCGCACCTGGCGCGGAAGTTCTACCAAATAATCCGTAGTATGACGCGGTACACACCACGCTGCACTTACTGCAAGGATAAAGAGGGTAATCTGATCACCGATCCTGAAGGCATTCTGGAGCGATGGGAAGTGCACTTCCATGAATTGCTGAATGGTCAGCTCACAGAAGAATTGGAGGCTCCACCAATGCAAGATCAAGACCAAATGCAAGCCCCAAGCATTGAGAAAACATTAAAAACCATAAGACAGCTCAAAACAAATAAAGCCCCTGGAGCTGATGGCATACCAGCTGAGTTGATCAAACATCACGCAATTCATGAGATCGTGGTGCACGTATGGGAGCAAGAGGAGATGCCGGAAGATTGGCATCGTGGTATAATTTGCCCCATACATAAGAAGGGAGATATCACCCTGTGCAGCAGTGTAGCGGCTCCGCCAAACTCTACGGTCTAATTACCTGAAAAAACCCCCATAACTACAACCCAACTCCCTTTAGTTTGCTAATACAGCAGTATTAGTACCTAAAATAACCGTTCATGCAATTTGAAAAAATATTTTGGGATTGAGATGCCTCGCTAATCGACTGGTTCCGAAAGACCTTAATGTCTTTCAAAAAGATCATCGAAAACTGGTTTCTGAAGATATGGTTTCTCGGAGTCGATTAGCAAACCGCATCATAACTGGTGACGAAACATGGTTTTATGAATACGATACATTAAGGACTTAATAAAAACGGTTTGGATTAATTTCGTTTGCAAAAGTAGATTCAGAAAATATTGACTGTTCTGTATAATATTTACCACTGTATTATACTTGCTTATACAAAAAATTCAAGCAAAACATGAAAAAGTTACAAAAGCTACGTTTAACCTACATATGTCTGTCACAGTTGACCCATCAGGCAATTAACAATGTTTTTATTTCTATTTCAATTATTTGCTGATGCGAATAATTTAAAAACTCATCTGCTTCCTACACGACGGGAGTGAGATATTCATTATAATATCGAATTATTACATTCCAGAATTTGATGGCACATTCTCGTTCACAAAGGTATAGCCACCCCGACTCAATGCATGAGTTTTCCGAACCTTCTAACTGGTAATTCAAAACTCCCTACGTGCAGCGAACCAAATATTCTGTCATGGATGGGTTGTCAAAAATTGCGAAATTGATTTCAAGCTTCATTTTATGAATTGATTGAAAATAGTTTTTTACAACAATTACAGAGGTCTGTTAAGAGAGATGCTTGGCTAGTTTTTGCAGGCAGTTATGTTATTCTGGGGAACCAGTAACATGTATACCCAAAAACGCTACATCCATGTGTCAGTATTATTTCCGGTATTTTGCTGAAATGTAGTTGTCTTTCTCTCCTTGTTTTTTAATTTTAGTTGTTATTTTTTATAGTTTTCGGGCTTTTATCTTTGGAATTGTTGTTTAATTTGATCGCTTTATCTCTCAAAAAATCGATTATTAGAAAATATATTTTGTCATGGAGATTGAAGCATAGCCACCCTATGAAAATCTGCGAGGGGGTGAGAATGTCAGTGACTAAAAGAGCATGAAATGAAGTAGGCGTATGAAATTAAAAGGGCAAAAGATATGAATTGAAAATAAAAAAAATAAAAAGGTAAAGAAATGAAATGACGCCATTAAATTGAAAGGGCAAATATATGCTTTGTAGTTTGACAGCCTCCTCCGCAACTGCTTAGGCAAAAACCAGTGTGGGAGTATCACTGCCTGCGGAAGATATTAATATTAATGCCCTAGGGTGGGATTTTAAAAGCAAATTGAAATGAAATGAAAATAAACCCACGAGATGTTGATTCTTGTTATTAAAATGCTCCCCAATGAAGGATAAGTGTTTGTCATTTTCTTTATCGATGACAAGAAGAAGATGGCAGTAACGAACTACGTGTGAGAATAATTTTTAATATCCAATATCTGGTACTGAATAACGCGTGCCCGCGTCGAAAAAAGCGATGTACGAAAGTGTTTTTCTGACAATTTGAACAACGAGACAATTGCAAAGCCTCCGTTTTGTCCCAACTGCTCAGGCAAGCCTGAGTAGGGCGTTAGAATATACTCACAGCTAGGCCAGCTTGTCGTCAGAGGCCGAGTGGTAGCCGGGGTCCCAACGCCCCGTGCGCCCGGTGAAATGCCACCCCATCAAGCTTTATGCTCCGTGAAATGGTCGAGAGAAATCCCTGGCCATCTTTCGGAGCTTATCTGATGGACCGGTTCGAGAAAAGGTGGTAGTCGGTCCCAAGGTGAGATACCACCCCGTCACGATGTAAATTCCGCGATATCGCCGAGAGAAATCTTCGACGGTGTTTCGGATGTGTGGCTGATGGCCCGGACTGACACGGAGATAAGCCATGATGGTACCTTCTGATATAAAGAATTCCGGAGGTAAACTAGTCTTCCATTACGTTCTTCGGGGGGACTATGCCAGGGGGAACATCATGCAGATATCATGATAAATATTGGAACTTTACGAGGTTCGTCATCGCATAACCGGGCTCGCTCTCGAGGCTCTGCCCACGCTCGACTGGTGACGGCTTTTTGTAACATCGGGGGCATCGGTTTCACCAATACGAATGTAAACGCCGTCCACCAATCTTTGCAAACAACGAAACCTGATATCATTGCCCTAACTGAGACCCAGGTAGATTCATCAACTGATTCGACATATCTTCGTTGCTCAAGATACAACTTACATTCGAGATTCCGTTTTAAGCGGAGTCTGCGTCTTCGCACGGTCCGATCTGGCTTGCCAGAGGATCGAGGCGTTGGAACCCAATAATATGGACATCATATGGTTGAGGGTCGTGCTGAGGAATTCCGTTAAATTTCTTTGTTGTCTTTACCGCTCCCCGAATGACGATCGACCGGCCACATTTTTCGAACATCTTTCACATACCGTCGAATGGATACCGATCAACCACCCAGCTTCTGAAATTGTTGTCCTTGGTGATTTTAATGTGCACAATTCCGGCTGGTTTTTACATTCTAACAGAACCGACGAGGCTGGGAGGCTGGCGGAGATGTTTGCTGTAAGCCACAACTTGACTCAACTCTTGGGAGAGCCAACGCGAGTGCCGGATGCCGAGGCGATTATGCGAACACCCTGGATCTGTTTTTGACATCCGAACCGAGTATTTATACCGTAGAGGTTTCTGCGCCACTGGGAAACTCAGATCGCTGCTTGGTATCTGTCGCGCAAGCACTTGCATATCAAGCGAATAACCGGTCTAGGCAGATTCGCCATATATGGAAGTATGGGGCTGCTAACTAGGACGATTTCTTCGCATCCTTTCCATGGTCCGAGATGTGCTTCGGAGACTCCGATGTTAACGCTTGCGAGGAGTCGGTATCAGAGAGTATTCTTCTGGGGATGGAGATGTATATTCCACATTCCATCAAACGAAGTTCGTCTGATAAACCTTGGTTTGATAAAAAATGCGAGCTGATTACTGCGGCAAAAAATAGAACTTTTATGCAATGGCGCTCCAATCCCACCTATGTTAACAGAACGAATTTTGTTAGAATCAGAAACGCGTGCAAACAGGCGAACAAGGCTCACAACGATAGGGTGATCAGTAAACTCCTTCGGTGCCCGGCTGGTTCGCGCTCCTTCTGGTCAATGGCAAAAGCTGTCAGCGGTAACTCCACATGCTCCTCTTTCCCCTCGTTGGTGACGGACAGCGGGACGTTAGTCACGAATTCAAAGGATAAAGCGAATTTATTGTCCGCGAATTCGAACCTCGATCCCGGCCTTTTGGAGCTCCCTGTGATCTCGCCGGTACGGTCTTCCATGCGGGATGTGATATTTCGTCCGCGCACTATTCAACGCATTCTACGTGAACTGGATTGCAGGAAGGTATCCGGCCCGAACGGAATACCAGCAATAGACCTTAGGAACTGCGCTCCAAAACTATCGCCGATTCTTGGCAGACTCTTCCGCTTATCTTATGCACGGAGGACCCTTCATGACTGCTGGAAAATCGCTCGAGTTCAGCCAATCCCAAAGACGGGAAAAGAGTGTCTCCCACAAAATTACCGTCCGATAGCATTACTGGCTATTTTATCTAAGGTAATGGAAAAAGTCATCAATACAGAGTTACTTAAGCATTTGGAGTGCAACGGACTTCTGAATGATCGTCAATACGGATTCCGTGGCAGGCGGTCCACGGGCGACCTTTTGACACTTATAACCGATATATGGACATCTGTGGTTGAACGGCATGGTGAGTCAAGGGCGGTCGCATTGGATATCTCGAAGGCTTTTGACCGCGTCTGGCACGGGGCATTGCTGAGCAAACTTCGTTCATATGGACTTTCCCAACAGCTTTGCGACTGGACGAGGTGCTTCCTCGAGAATCGATCGATCCGGGTTGTTGTGGACGGCGAGTGTTCGGATTTGTATCCTGTTGATTCAGGGGTGCCACGGGGTTCTATTTGGGCTCCAACCTTGTTCTTGCTTCACATAAATGATTTATTGGAGACAACGGATAACAAAGTGTTCAGTTCTGCGGATGATAGTACGCTTGTTTCCTCCTTTTCGAGTGATCGGCCGATTGGTGCATCAACGTCGCACCAGCTGGGATGTAGACAGATTGACTCTCTGAATCAGGATCTGGATAAAGTCCTGCAGTGGGGAAAGGCCAATCTTGTCGACTTCAACGCAACGAAGACCCAGTATACAACATTCACAAAGAAAAGTGCATCATCGGTTCCACAGCTGATGATGAGTGGCCGGGCTCTCGAGGCTGGGGAAAGTTTGAAATTGCTCGGAGTCACGGTCTGTGGGAATGTATCATGGCATAAACACGTATCGGGTATCGCCAGATCAGCCTCAGGGAAACTGAGTTATCTTTTTAGAGCCAAGAAATATTTTACTCCGGCCCAACTTCTTCTCCTATATAAATCTCAAATTAGACCCGCGCTCGAAT
Organism: Microdon myrmicae; assembly: GCA_963931805.1. Lineage (NCBI taxonomy): Eukaryota > Metazoa > Arthropoda > Insecta > Diptera > Syrphidae > Microdon > Microdon myrmicae. Next base: position 46,241,733 of record OZ007500.1, read on the forward strand.
ATTGCTCTCATGTTTGGAGTTCGGCTCCTAAACATACCCTCGACCTACTTGAGAGCATACAGAGACGAGCGATCCGCCTGATCGAGGACTCGGCGCTGACATCGGGACTACAGTCGCTATCACATCGAAGGCGCGTAGCCGACCTCTGTCTGTTTTACAGATATTATCACAGGTGCTGTTCTTCGGATATTCGTGGTATTGTTTCGCGCAATTCGGTTTATATGCGCTACACAAGACAATCCGACGGATCGCACCCGTTTGTGGTTCATCTCCCGACGGCGCGAACATCCCTGTATCAGAACTCGTTCCGTTACAGAGCGGGGAAGCTGTGGAACTGCCTTCCCACGCGAGTGTTCCCGGACCCCTAAACCCAGAGTAACAACACAGTTACGTAAGTAAAGAGAATATAGTTTCTATTATTAAAGTTGAATGCTTGATATATCAGCAATCCCGGACGATCTGACGAATTACATATTCAAAAAGACCCGCTTTTCGACAATTCATATATAACAACATTATTCAATCACTGCCGCAACGATGGACATTCTCTAAAAACTTGAAAACAAGCTGAGGAAATCTCTGTACCCAAAAAGATAAGGGTTCTAAAATAGCTAACCTGTAGCCAATTTCACTCCTATCTAACCTAAAGAAAATACTATAAGGGCCAGAAATGGGCGTGCATACTCTAACAGTATTAAAATCATACTACAGACTTCCCGTTGTGGATACCGAGTATCTAATTGATTGAACTCGCATATACAATACGTAATAAGACATAAGATAAAAATAACCATAAATAAACTTTAATAAATAGTGTTTTAGCATGATCCGTTTACCGTGCAGAATTAAAGTTCGTTGAAACTAACGACGACAAATAAATACAAATTCACGAAAGGTTTATTATTACGAAACTTTTAATTGCTCTGATGCAAACTAGATGATTACAATTTTTATTCGAATTGCACGAAATTAACGATAAACTAGACAAAGAACACAATTGCTTTTAAAACACAAAACGAACAGAGAAGAAAAAAATCTAATTTACATATTAACAATAACAACTGACAAAACAGAATGGTGGTTGTAACGACAACCATTAAAGTGCTGCCAAATCTGCAGGTTATATTACAAACCCTATTATAATTAAATTAAAACCATAGAAGTGCTGCCAAACATGCAGGTGATAATATAATACAAAGACTATTAAAATTAAATTAAATTAAATTATTTAGCATGATCATAAATGTGTTGAATCAAGCATGCTGCGACAAATAGTATACATGTTTAAATGCTTAATCGACAACTTTGATGTATGGTTGCGCTTGATTTGGTGATAAGAGGCGCGCTCTGCTATCACGGGCATAGCCACTTCTACAGCAGCTGTCCCAAGAAAAGCCGCTGTTAGTTCGGTTTTTTGAGTATTATCTCATTATTTACAAGAGAGGCGGTATCAAGGGTATTATAAAAAAAGCTAGTGGTCATCTGAAGGTTCGCTGTTGCGCAATGTAAATCGAGCACATTTGATCCATACCATCAACGCCAGCGACCTTTCGTTTCATTATAAAATAAAATCATTTCTGCTTTACGGCACTCGTGTATCGTACTAGGTAGTAGACTTAGAGCTCTCTTTTTATTCGGTAGGGACGCACAATCTGTTACCGTTTCGTGAAAACAAAAAAGCATCGACAGTGGCTGTTTCACGGGTCTTGATGAATTATTATTATTATTTATTGGCCTGTAGGAACCCGGAAGTTCATTACCTCACCGACTTGGCTCCGCCATTGTTCCCTGTCCTGTGCGCTCTCCTTCCACGTTCGGCCATCCGATCCGATCTACTCGAGGTCCAATCTAACATTGTCCTCCCATCTCCATCGCGGCCGTCCTGTCGGTCTCTTTCCCGTTAGTTTACCGTCAATAATTCTATGCACGGTCCTATCATCGCCAATTCGCGCTACGTGTTCAGCCCATCTTAATCTTCGCGACTTGATTACTCTCATTAATGTAGGTTTGCGGTATAGCATATAATTTATTTTTTGTGAAAGTTCCAAGTGTGAATTGTAGACTTCAAGCCAAGGGTAACATTGTTAAAAATCCGTCGATATATAGTGTAAAAGCAATGCCGAAAATCGCTCTCCTCGGCGAACATCATAACTACAGGTATCAAATACGCCGCAAATCTACAGTGACCGAAATCGCGACATGGCATGACAGAATTTTCAGCGAAGGAAAACCACAAATCACACTTGCCTCAGCTTAACCATAATTCATCCCCTCATCCCCAATCGAAATCTGCATCAGACCTTCCTATCTCACCACACTCCCCTAAAAAGCATTACATTGGTTATCAGTAGCAACATCATCAGCCTCAACAGTAACCATCAAATAATCACGGGCAAAACATGCAAAGACTATAAGGGATAAACAAAAATGGAAAACTGTCTGAAACATAATTGTATGTGGTTAACAGTCGCAGTCGATTCCTGGATCCCTTACTCAATGTCTACCAATACGGTATGAGCTCGTACGAAGATTCGGTTCGACCTCCTGCGTCGTAAGTAATCACATGAGAAAACATAAACCGTGTTGATATCATGTGCCACAGCCAGAGTACCCACGAAATCATTATTATCGAGCATCGAATGTATCGAGCATCGAATGTATCGAGCATCGAATGTATCGAGCATCGACTGTATCGAGCATCGAATGTGTCGATCATCGAATGTAAACGATGCTGACAACCGAATTCGACCATCGTCAACTGGTGGTATGATCTCGTCACATCAAACCACGTGCAGACGTTTAATCTTTGGTCCTCGCACTCAATATACACATTTTTATATCATCGCGTAGTGGATCCCCCGGTTTATGAAAGATGAAATTACTACTTTCGTGTTCCTTTTCTCATATATCCACCGTAACCAATCCACAATACGAATCCAACAACAATTCACAATAATAAAGGATTCTAGCCCATACTCATGCCTCCGCTTGATAGAAACCTTGATGTGGTGCGGGGGATTAAGCTACAATGAATCACTCAGGCTCTGCTGACGAAAGCATAAGTTTCCAGTAGGGCCACCCATGTCATGACAGGCTAGCGAGGAGTAACACAGAAAGATCTACCACCCCTAATCCAGTGTGTACGCGTTACTGTGCCCATTGGATGGTTTGCAGCCCGGGGTATACCGGCTGGAATATACCGGCGCCTCTCTGACACCGGGTCGAATCAGAGCAGTAAGCAGGCCTTACCATATCAAAGAGTCGCTCTGATATGGCGGACTACTTGAAACCCCAAGACTCGTGAGAACAAAAATGAATAATCAATATAGAAAAAGCAATCTCACGAAAAACCCGATAGGTGTAGTTGTGATGAACCGACACTACCATAACGGAGCAAATCATGAAGAAATCACCGACTCGGAAAAAGAAGAGGCAAGGAAAAACGGAAAAAGCGGGATATACGCGTCGGCACGTGGAATGTTCGAACGTTATATAAACCAGGCGCGATACAGACGGTCGTAGAAAACGCGAAACAATATAAAATGGACGTTATCGCCCTTCAGGAAGTCCGACCCCCACATCAAGTAATCCAAACCAACAGCTTTACACTGGCGTGTGGGGGTACCGATAACATAACCTCGTAACCGGTTTCATCAGAAGCAAGAAGATTACGCTCCATGTAAAAGATGTGAAATTTATTAATGACCGGACGTCGGTGCTAAAAATACAGGGCCCACAGCACAATTATGTATATATTAACGTACACGCCCCAACAGAATCTACGGACAAAGAAACGAAGGACACGTTCTACAAGACCCTAGAGAAGGTATTTGATGGGATCTCATCATTCGATCTTAAAATCCTCCTCGGGGACCTCAATGCGAAAATTGGAAAGAAAGATATCTTCCAACCAACTATAGGTAAAGAAATCCTACACGACGTTTTAAATGATAATGAAATTCGAATTGTTACGTTCGCAGCGTCAAAAGATCTAGTAGTGAAAAGCACGATATTCAAGCACAAGCAAATTCATAAAGCCACATGGATATCATCCGACGACGTAACGCGTAACCAAATAGATCACTTCCTCATAGACAAAAGACACCACTCGAATATCCTTTACACGTGAATGTAGAATAAACTCACGCAAATTGAATTGAATTGATTACTAGGCTTTACGAATCAAATATATTTATCATTTGAATACAATAGAATGTATGTACCACCCCATTAGCCGCATCAACAACAGGTTTTCGTGCGTTTGCTACGCACTTCGCTTACACAATTACCATTTCACAAGAAGTATGACACGGCTTACCTCATGCCAGGGTGAACAATGCGCACCAAGGATATGCGTGACTAGTGCGTGTTACTCGCCGAGTCGGTTCGCAACAAACCCACATGGGCAGTCACGGGAGACGAGCAAAAAGTTCGACATTGATAAACTAAAAAACCTGCGCAAAAGGGCTGAATATCAAGGGAGAAGACTCGGATTGAAAACATTCTAGAAAATGCCAGAGCAAGTATTATCAGAGGTATGTATGGCGTCATAAATTCAATTGGAAATGGCTACCGAGGGAGAGCCAAAATAATTCGAGACGCAAACGGCTGTCTGGTCACAGAATCAAACAATATCGTGACAAGATGGAAACAGTACTTTGAAAACCTGCTCAATGTGCGCACCCATCAACCACAAATAAACGCACCAGACGTACATACAGTCGAGCCTCAGATCCCAGTGCCCTCTTTCAACGAAGTTGTAGATGAAATAAATCTATTGAAAAACAACAAAGCTCCCGGAGTCGACTGCATACCGGCAGAGCTTGTGAAGCACGGAGGAGAGGCAACCACTCGAAAGATCCACCAGCTCATCAAAACAATATGGGATAAGGAAGTCATTCCGGAAGAATGGAAAACCGCAATAGTCGTCCCTATTTTCAAAAAAGGCGACAGATCTGACTGCGAAAACTACAGATGAATATCATTGCTTCCAACCAAATTACGAGAATTTTACGGAGAAGAAAAACTGGGAGACTACCAATCTGGATTCCGTAGGAACCAGTCAACAAGCGACCAAATGTTCACAATAAGGTATCTGCTGGAAAGGAAGTGGAAACACGGAGAGACGATTTACCAATTGTTCGTTGACTTCAAAAAAGCCTACGGCTCAGTCGCAAGACAAAGACTCTACAATATTGTTGTTGAGCTGGGAATCCCGAAAAAAATGATGCCCTCATTCAAATTTGCATGAACGAATACAAAAGGCGAGTTAGAATAGAAAACCACCTCTCAGAACCATTTGAAATCCGGGACGGACTAAAACAAGGGGATGGCCTCTCACCATGACTTTTTAACCTGGTGCTCGAGTATGTCATCAGAGACGCCAATGTAGCGATCCTAAATCGCTACTCCTATCCAAATCCCCAGTATCACCAAATAATCCCAATTTCATATTGAATCAATGGGCGATAGATTAAATCAAAAGTCAGTTTGTCGCACATTGATTCAATTCCACATAATACACCCAAATCCCATATTGACTCATATGTACAACGAATTTAACCAAAAGTTAATTCATCGTACATTGACTCAATTCCCAAAATCCTAACATCATGAAAAACTAAATTCAAAACGCATTTCATGATTCCCCTTCCCAGAATCTAATTAACAAAATCATTAAACAATTCTCGGAACAAAACTCCAATCGAAGTACGCCAAGTCTTGCGTATGCTTCTTGGAATTTTAACATTAAAATAGTTGACAAAAAGTCAACTACAAAACCTATAAAAGGGCAGTGCTTTTCAATTTCGGGATCAGTAGAAGTACAGAGGCCGAACCGCTGGCCATTCAATATGAGTATAATTTCTAATCGCTTAAACACATCACCCTTGTACTTTCATAAAATAGAATAAAATACAACCCCCTAAATTTGTTTCCACTCCGTTTTTCACTTTCTCACTTATCTCTATCGATACTCCGGGCTCTTCTCCCGGCGTTTTGGGAAAGCACGGCCCGGAGCACTACAACAACATGGCCGGATCATCCCCGAACGGGCACATAAGTGCTCGCATATGCGGATGACATCGCCGCACTGGGCGATAATCTAGAAACTGTAAGTAAAAACAGTGAAATCATCATGCAAGCGACAGAAGAGGTGGGCCTAGAAATAAATGAAGACGAAATAAAATACATGATTACGGCGAGAGCACGTGAACCTCGGGGAATACATATAAACGTCAGATGCAAGATCTGAAAGAGGCAAGATTTGAAAAAGTAAAAGAATTTAAATATCTGGGAACGATACTGATGGTCAGTAACGAAATGTCGAATGAAATTAACAAAAGACCACATTCCGGCAACGCTAGCTGACACGCAGTCAGTTTACTGCTGAAATCCAAACTGCCAGCACATAATATAAAGGTATTATCCAAATCAGACCTTATATAGCGAAGCCTACCCTACCTACAAGGTGGATAATTTTATGATCAAATTAATCAGAGAACATATTTCGAGAGCAATAGTTTCGTCCAATGACCTTGTGGTGGTTCTACGAACCACACAACCCAATATAGGTTGAGATGTGCTTTCCGCCAAGGAACATACTCACCTTTATCCATTACACCTGCCCACAGACATGTGTCCCAAAAGTCCTTACTCCCGCCTGAAACAATAGGTAACATTTCAGACACGAACATTGAATTCAATAGCAGAAATCAATCGAACTAAACGTTCAAAAGTCTCTAATATTGAATTCAACGCATCCAATCCGACGCGCCAATTAAACGCATCCAAGCCAACGCACCCATTCAAGGCATCAATGCATTGCACCCATTAAACGCAATTTTCGGTAAACAAACCGAACAACTAATATCTCCTCTGGTAGCTAATAGCAATTAGCACCTAAATTCCTAGCATAATCATAAACATCTTAACGTAGATCGCACACTAGATGTTTATGATTTGGAAATGCAATTAGAAACGAACAAATCCCACGGTTCCTTTGTTACCCATCGGTAACGTAAACAAAGCCCATGATAGGATCGAGAAAGAAGTGGCGGTACGCTCGATCCTTCGAACAAAGATTCCGATAAGAAGACAGAAATGAAAATGATAATTGTGATCGGAAATTTTCTTTACAGATATGATGGACAATTTTCTTTTGCAGATAAAGGGATGATAATTAGAATTGGAAATGGATGGGGAGAAACAAATCGTCCGCGATTCGAAAAGCAAAAAGTCGAGTTTAACAGTGTCGAGTAGTAACGTGATGTGTGAGATTCATGTTTTTAAAGAAAATATATATGCGTTTCGATTCTGTAAGGTCGTTGTGAGAACAAAACGTTAAAAATGTGTGTATTAAATCCTTAAACCTTTACAGCAAGTAATTCAAAAATAAAACAAAAATTAAAACAAAACATTTCGCAGTGTCTCATTTGTGTGATCGTCTCCGTGCTCCGGTTGGTTTAATTCCTTTTATTGCGGACGTTGTTCGGCGGAACACCGCAGCCATCAACCTAAAGGATAAAAATAAATCCGCTAAAACCTAATTTTCGGAGGTTATTATACAAATGCGTGTGTATTTTGAGAGGGTGTGCCGCAGTGGGTTTGTTCCACCAGAGGCGTTCCTCGAATTTGATATGAACGGTCTTATAAAGGATGATTCCGGAGTTCCGCTGATTTATCATGTAGGTAGATCTTCGGTAGACGGGCGATTATGCTACTATCGAGAAGTCACGCGCCCCGAAGAAGAGCTTCTGCGGTTCAATAGAGCTATTTCCCATAGAGACGGGGATGGCATTGTTAAACAGCACCAACTGTTTTGGTGGTTGAATGGCAAATAAAGACCTATGTACCAAAGTCGGTAAAGTAACTCCAACATCAACCAGCTTACACAGATTTAGCTTTTCTAGCATTTGGGTAGGTTAAGTTATATTAAATTAGGTTCTTAGGCAATTTAAAAAAGAAAATGTATATATATAGATGAAAGTAATTTTAAGTTCAAAAAAAGTTTTCCTTTGTTATTAAAATAAACAGAATTAAGAAACAAACAAAGTTCTGTCGTCGAAAGGCAAATTGTACAATAGACATGTCAAGTTTAGCTTAGAGCGTCTGCGTAGGACCAGTAGGTTATAACGTGAAGCTAGAATTTAAGCATTTTTTGTCTAGCCTGAAATTTAGAATCTAAGAAAAAAATGGAAATCAAATATGTTGAAAAATTAATGAAAAAGAATGACCATTTCAGTGTGGAGTTATGGAACCAAAATGTTATCAATTGTCGGATTGAGGTTCTGTGGGGAACGAGAAGTATTATGCCGGACACGGGAACACGGTTCACTTCACTCCCCATCACTAATCGAAAGTTCCGCCACGGATGCTAGCACCGAAAATTGTCCACAACGCGTAAGTATAAACGATGACACCCCCAGGAACTGCAGCTTGGAATATTAAAACACTGAATGATTTTTTAGTCGGCGAAACGTTCTCTTTATTTAATTACGTACACGTGTATTAGTTGTCATCTGGAGCCTTACGAATATTAATTTAAGCCTTCTCATGACCACTGTTCAAACGCTAACAATGCATATACTATCTTAGCACTTCGCACTATAATTCCGACTGTTCAATTAACTGTAGAAGAAAATCGACAAACCACCGCTCGACTTAATTGACGATGAAAACACGACTCCGGTTATGTACGCGCCCCCGTGGCGCAAAACGGGGAGCGGGAGGGAACACGCTTGACCGTTCTGGTCTGCTGATGGATAACGACTCAGCGATAATCATCTCGTGCAGAGATGATTCGCTTATGGGGTGAGTTTGTGGTGTCGTGGTAGATATCCTCTCCTTTAAGGATATCGTTTTTACCTACCACCAGAGAAACGTAAAGTCGCTCTTGGTGGAATAGGAAACCAGATCTTGTAATGAAGGTCATAGTGGTATGTCTGCGGTCCTTCAGATCTGTGTGGTTTACACGTGCTCGAGGGCAATGGGTAAACGAAGCAGACAGGCGGTAAAGACAGAAGGATCGAAAAGATCGTTGTCTATGGAGTGCATCGCGTCTAAATAAATAGACGACGATACAGCGAAGAAATGTGGTAAAAGAAAAGATGAGTCGAGGGCATCATAAAAGTCTTAGATGAGTGATGCCCTTGTGTAAATATACGAATAGCCATTGGGAAAGGCGCTAATGGGTTGGTGGACGAAACAAATGCCTTGCTTGCATTCGTATATGCAAGGAAATTCGTTTGTGGGAAACGGATTCTATATTTGCATTGTTTATGATTTGAATTCAATCCGGCGACTATGCGTGAAGTCGATGTTTGTTTGGAGATTCAAAACAAAGAAGCAATTCTGGGTAAAGTGCTTGCAGCTGTATCGATAGTTGCAAGTCATTGCAAGGCAGATTAGATGGTTATACAATGACGGTTTGTATGTACCATCTGTGTCAATGGAACATGGTATCTATGGCGACGCAAGTGTCGAACGTTAGTGTGAAAATCTACACTAATTGGAAATTCGGTTTTTGGTCGCTTGTGCAAAGACGCATTGCTACATGTATGAATGCCCTTGCAGAAAAAAAATTCTTTTTAGGAATTTTAGGTAATGCTTGTATGCATTAATTGTCCTTCGAAAAGGTACGTCTTCCGAATAGGGAACAATGATATGGTTACTAACGTGAAGTTTTATTCACCAAAGGTGACATTCTACGTTGGACCAGAGCAATATTACTTCATGTGTAGGTGAAGAACAGGCACACTAAGTGGAAATCATACAAGTTAAAATTTGAAGTGTGAATATTAAATATTATTTGAATTTTGCTTTATGTAAGTATTGCTGCTTTGGAGCTATACATGAAGGTACATATAGCAAAATAATTGCACCTTAAGCCATGGAAGTTGCGAGCATAAAATCATGGCAATGACCCCAACACCCAAATTAAAAAATAATCGGCACCGAATACCGTGGTTTGTTGAGTTGGTGCTTTGGTTTTAAACTTTTCTAGTGTGGGTTCGAATCACGATTTCCAGTAGTGCCACAGAATATCAAAGATTCGTGAAGAAATGTTGACCACACAGTACCCATTATCACATGCCATGACGCACAAGCACCCGGAATCAGAGGGATATGCATTTGGGGAATAACTTGTTCATTTAAAATTGTATATTATTTTGCTCGCTAACCAACAATGAAATAATGCAAATGTCTGTTATACTAAAGTTTAAATTAATACGGAATCCTGCAAACCATAATGAAAATTGTTGAAAACAGTGTACATATCCTTAACATATCTGTTGGAATTCATTTTGCTTTGAACTATGCCGTCGGGGCAGGTGAACGATACGAACTCATGCCACATCTCTGCGGGGCTTTTCTACGGTTAGAAAACTTATCGGCGATGGAATATTACTCCATGGCATGATGCAAATTAAGATAGCAGGATAATTAGATGTAAACTGTTAATTGCGATATACTCGTGTGCTTCAACTGGAATTTAATTTCGTAAACATTTATTACAATACACTCCATGTAGTGTTCTAGATCTACTAATTACACAAACAAATTTGATTACATTGTGCGAACGATTGATGAGAGAAGCAACTTGGAGCACCTGTAGGTTATTGAAAATCATCACAATTGGCGAACCATCTGTAATTATTCATATTAATTTTACGACACCACATGCCAGATTTATCGTATTGAATACATAAAACAATGCGGCCAGTATTTAATACCTTTGAATAAGGCTTTGCAAAAGGGATCATATTGAAATCTCCTGTTGTCCTCATACCACGTCTTGTCCGTGTCACATCACAAAAGTCACGGCAACAGTAAACGGGATGGCCTCACGCCCCAAATTGTTAACTACCATAAAACATGATATCACAAATGAATGAGAATGTATTGTTCGCCCACCTCAACATTACATTATGCCACCGTTGCGGACTCGTAAAAGTAACACGCACTAGTCACGCATATTCTTGGTGCGCATTGTTCACCCTGGCATGAGGTAAGCCGTGTCATACTTCTTGTGAAATGGTAATTGTGTAAGCGAAGTGCGTAGCAAACGCATGAACACCTGTTGTTGATGCGGCTAATGGGGTGGTACATACATTCTATTGTATTCAAATGATAAATATATTTGATTCGTAAAGCCTAGTAATCAGTTCAATTTGCGTGAGTTTATTCTATATTCACGTGTAGAGGATAATCAGAAAAAATATTAGCGAAAAAGAAATGCTAATGATTTGTTTTCGATATTTTGTAATAGCAAAGTCTGAAAAACTTTCTTGTGCACATTTTCATGTCAAACTTTTTTCATCAGTAGCAAATGATATACGGTTAAATCTCCAGTACCATATACCTATCCAATAGGGTCCGCCTCATGAAATCCGGAATACTTTTAGCTGTATTTTCAAGGATAAAACCTGTATGCATATCTAAAATCTGAAGTCTACCTTACATTGGCAAAGCTTGGCCGAGGTCGGGTATCATCATCATCATCGGCACTACCACCGGGAACTGGTCTTGGCCTTATTTAGCAAGTCCTGAGGCTTGTTAAATTTTCCATAATGATTTGTTTTTTCCAGGCAAGGTTATTAGTCTTGCGCCAGAGGCTCCCCGATGGCGAATCGAATCCCGGTCTCCCACGTGACAGGTGGGTATACTAACCACTATACTATCGAGGAACCCTATACACTCAGAGGCCGGGTATACGCTCCGATTAATATTATTCGATGGCAGCGTTTGCGATTGAAACTTTGCTCAGAAGTTAATACACTTCACGGGAAAGCGGTGCCACCCATAAAAGTAATTGCAGCAATGATTTTATGGGATACCCAAGGTAAAGAGGATATCTTTGGCACTATTATTAAGCAATGAAAATGATACCAACGATGCGTTTCCAATACATAGAAGCATAGGATAAAAAATGAACAAGTCTTGACAAATGTTCATCTGAAAACCAAAAGTGAATGAAGGAGCTTGGCAATAATTATCTGCGATCAAAAAATCTTTCGTTTAAGAGTGCCGTGATTCTACAAGCCCCCAAAACACTTAGTAAGACAAATAACGATGGGCGTTCAAATGTCATTCCTGGGTACAATCTCTATGGTGAGGCTTTAGGCGCTGAAGTCCTCGTTCTAAACAACCGAACGATAAGATCGAAATTAGAACAATTTGCGTAAATATCAGATAATACGATACTGACTTTGTCCAGTGTCTTGGGCTCTGTTCTCCCGTAACCTAATAGATGCAATTGTGAACAAATTCTGCACCAGAATATATATATTACGATCTTTACGTCACTGCTACACCAGTTGGGTTCTCTTTTCCGAAAATAAGATTATGAGATCGCAAACAAATATAAACAATTCATCAGTAGATTGTGATCGCGCCATCAAATTTCGTGCCCACAGGAAAAAAATATAGTCATAACCCTAATCGGCCTGTCGATCACAATAAGGCGCTGCGTGTGTCGCTGCATACGAGCGAACATAAATGTTAACAGACATGAGTTTAGATGCCATAGAAACGGATGAATTATTTTCTCCTAACTAGCCGAAAGCCTTAGTCGCTAGTGCTATTAGTTTTAAGTTACCATGTAATTTACTTGCATTGTAATAAATAATAATAAATAAATAAATAAATATTTTCTCCTATGTTGAGGTTCTGAGATTCCACACAAAGCCCATCCCACGCACCGGCAATGGCAGTCAGTTCCATGACGCTTTGTATAAGCAAAAGAGCATTATGCTCTCAAAGCTGAAAAGACTTGTGGGGGTTGAAGTATGATGCCAACGTATGGCACAGGATTCACTTAAAAACCCCCGACACTTGTTACTCCGAAGGAAAAGGAAAACATGTTTTTATTTATTTAAATTTATTTCACTTTGGGTAATTTTATTGTCTTTTTGTTGGCGATTTATTTTAATTTAAATTAATTTTGTAATTTTTGTTTTGGAAATGGTGCCTTTTGATTTTTATTAATTTTGTAGTTTGTGCCCGAGAGACAGCGTGTCCGATCGTAACGGAGATTTACAAGCTATTTCTGACGCGGTGCAGCGTAACCGACCGCGGTAATGATTGAATAGCGACTAACTCTATTTACGGTGGAAATCGTAATTTCTGTTTTTACACATTGATCTGCCAATGGTAATCATGCTCTCTTGTGTGTTCCCCAACTCACCACACTCATCCAGGTCGAAACGTACTTGTGTATTCGTTCGACGTCGATGGGCGTAGCCAGAATGGAGAAATCAAAAGGGAAAGCACAATAACCCAGGGTTGATTTGGCTAGGTGTGTGTGCGCCAATGCCTTGTATACGGCTGGTCTACTGACCTAGTGGCAATCTCTTAGGTCAACGCACTATAGCAATACAGAAATACGAGAGAGAGGGAAAACATAGCTAAGGTTATTCACCAGCAAAAAGAGATCATTGATCCCAAGCGAATGGGTGATCTGGGAAAAGTCAATAGGACGCCGCATCGGCTGGGGATATAATACCATTCTGTGGAATGTTCAATAAATACCCAAGCCTATGGACTATGACGCAACCGCGTCGGTTGGTTTGACTTGGTTGTTGCTAACCAATACGAATGGAATTTCCGGTGGAAATCCCATGGTTAGCACAATAGTGTTGCCGTATGTCGTTGATTGTAGCTAAACTCAATTATGCATTATCTGCATAGAATAATGAGTTTAGCTATGCGTCCCTTTGACATGTTTTACAGGTAAATACCTATCAAGGAGATGGGTAGGTATTGTGGTTGGAATTGTGGGCTGTTTCTCCTATAGGATAGAGAAACCCCTACAGACTTTATAGACAGTTCAGCGACCCAAATAGTCAGGAAATAAGAACACTTAAGTCCCTAATCAAAAATCTCCAAAAATTGATCCGTGATAATTACCGTTCAAGTATAAATGAAGAGTGGAAGAACAAAATTCAAGCCATTCAAGCTAGCGGATCGAATATGTTCCAACAAATCAATAAAACTTTTCGAAAGAAAGATCACAATGACATTCCATATTTGCGAGTCCCACGGACTCCTGAGAATTGTCAAGCAATGCTGAACTCAGGACTCAATCTGGAGCATATCAACTCCAACGAAGAGTAATATTAGTCGAAGACCCGCAAGACAAAGTGAACTCAATTGGTGCATGTTTCGAGGCAGTATACAGAGTGAACGAATCCACTCACTCCAATACGATCCTCGAAAACAACGCATTCCAGGCCTACAGCGCACTGAGAAACCAAATTTGTACCTGGCGGAACCAAAACCGTAGTTTTGAATGTGGTAAATTCAGTGAAAATAACAGAGCGGACTCCCCCAGGAGTAATCAGAATATGAATATGTTTGTGAGTAAGGATGAACTTACGAACATCCTTAAGTCAATAAAAAGCAAAAAGTCTTCTGGGATAGATAGCATCCCAAATGTAGTTTTAAAACATTTGCCTCCTGAAACAGTAAAAATCTACACTACGCTATTCAACAACGCCTTAAATAAGGCATACTATCCAACCCACTGGAAAACTGCAATAGTTCACCCCATCCCTAAAACGGGCAAAGACAGGACCAATCCAACCAATCTTCGCGCGATTAGCTTGCTGCCAAATATCAGCAAGGTTTTCGAGAAGATCATAAACAAAGCACTGATGAACTGGTGTGATGAAAATGAAATCATCCCCAACAACCAGTATGGCTTTAAAGCGGGACATAGTACGGTGCATGCCGCGTCAAAGCTTGTTTCCGACATACAATGGAACAAGACAAAGCGCCAATGCACAGGTGCCTGCTTAGTTGACTTTGAAAAGGCTTTCGACACCGTGTGGTTAGAAGGACTTATTCATAAGTTAGAAAATCTGAGAATGCCTCATTATCTATTGTACAACATTTACGAAATGATAACGGACAAGCAGTTTGTGGTAAAATGCGGAGATATATTCTCAAGCAAGACCTTCAAAATTACAAACGGTTTATAACAAGGGGCGGTGAATTCTCCCATTCTGTTTAATATTTACACCAGTGATCTAGTGGGTACGCTTAACAATGCCATTGCATACGCAGACGACATTGTGGTATACAGAACAGGAGAGAAAATAGATGTCGTCAATAGACTTCTCCAGGACGACTTCAATAAAATAAAACGTTTTTGTAATGACTGGAAACTAAAAATTAATTTCCACAAAACCGAGACTATCCTTTTCAGAACACCGCTCTCCAGGGCCTCTCAGGACACAAAGCACAATTGGAAAAACTTCTCTATCGTAGGGAATAATAATCTCCCACTACAAGTGAAAACTGTAGTCAGATATCTCGGTATTTGGCTTGATCAGTATTTATACTTTGACAAGCATATGGCAGTCACTCTCTCTGCAGCAAGAAACGCATTTGCTGCCACAAAAAGTCTATTCCGAAGCAGCATTCTCAATCCAAAAGTTAAAATAATTTCATATTCGGCATTCATCCGACCAGTGTTGGTCTATGACTGTCCAATATGGTACAATATATCCCCATTCCACATGGAAAAGATTCGCGTGTTCGAGAGACAGTGTTTGCTTTCCTGCCTCGGACTTAATAGAACACCAGAGTCACGATACCAGAAATTTTACCCTAATAAAACCCTGTATGATAAATCAGGACTAACTAGGATAGACAACTTCATTATAAAAATTATTCGTGGCCACATTGCAAGGGCAATGTGCAGTGTAAATAATCTTATCGCGGGAGCATATTACCCGAACGATATGTATCTGGAGAGTACTGTGGGGCTTTTCAGGGCCCGAGGAGCCACGCATCGCTCGATCCCCACCATTCCCAGCATTGCGACTTACCTGGAAGTCAAATCTTCAGCAAGATAATACAACCTTGCTACGGCCTTAACCGCCAACCAAATTGCTGGAATTAATTCAGTTATCCCAAAGGATAACAGACATAAATACCTTTTAGGCAGCTTACCTTTCTTTGGGGGGTTTTTCCAAACCCCTTTCTCCACGATCCATACCTGAAAACATTAAGTCCACGGCAAGGATTATCACCTAGCCGTGGTATCGAAAATTTCACCCTCGGGCATGCATTGCACCCAGTGCATCACGTCCCCATTACCTTATGCCATGGAAACAAAATCAACACGGAGTTCCTAAATTACTCGTTTTTTGTTTGTCCATGTCACCCCCTAAGCGTGCAGCTACCAGGTCTCATCAGTTTGCCACCGTCGACAAGGTTTCGGCCGACGCAAAGCAAACATTCTCCGCATTACCAGCAATAGCTGGTTTTCTATTATCGGTTCCACCGATCAGGGACCGCAAACAAGCATCGAATTGGATGTGGCCATCAAGTATTTACTTTTAACAACTGGCAATGGCTGCACCCTATATTCGTTTGCAATACCTAAACATCGCATTCACATCTGCCGGATTGTTTACGGTATACCAATTCCCTATTAACGGCCGCCAACCGTCGGCGGACCTGGGAAATTGCATATCCATCAACCAAATGTTGATTTATGGCCTCTCCTAGGGTGACCAGATCTTCGGTTTGTTTTGTTTTTACACCAGATGGTTCGGTTGCCGACAAGCATCAAACAATCAATTGTGTACACAGCCGCAGGCCCATGCATTGTTTGCATACCCATTACCAGGAGATGCAATTACGACGCTCGCATCCATCCTCGTTCACCGGACGATCGTATGCGACGCATACACATACATGCGAAATGTATGCCATATTTCCCGGTCCAATCACGATTGACTGCCTCGAGTTGATCGTGTAGCTCCTCCCCTTTTATGGTTTTTCTTTGCGATGTCATTCTGATGGCGGCGAATGGAAGCTAGTCAGATTTTAGTCACCAGTGCAGAGGGACGTCACCAAAAAGTCTTAATCTGGTCAGCTGAGAGTAAAGATGTGCGTCGATAAATTCGCGGGTGGAAAGTTAATTTTAGTTGCAAAATTCGGTATTCCTAAGAAAAGTTCGTATGTTGAATTTCCCAAATAGCATTTTATTGAATTAAGGTGATGGATAGAAACAGTGAAGAAATAGTAAGAAACGAAAAAAATAAGTTGTTTCAACTCTCTTCTTTTATTGATATGATATTTTCTTGTGACCAGTTTTAAAGTAATGTAACAAAATTCAGACATATGTGCACAAATTTGAAAAAAAATTCAGTGTAGTGTAATAAAACTTAGATGAACTTTGAATGGAGAATTGATTTTTATTCGTTCGAAAGTACCATCGGTGGAATATCGGTGAATTCCTGTCCTTGCCGACACACCATACCGATAAAATACTCCATAGTACCCTCCAGAACGGGTTCAGTCCCCCAGAGGCGTTCCTCTTCTTGGACGGAAAAGGTCTCATCCAAGATGAGGGTGGAATACCTATTATATACCACGCGTTCCGTGGTGCTAGGGATAAACGAATTGTCCACAATAGCGATATCTCTAATAGGCCAGACCGACTTCGATTCAGTACGGTGATCAGTGAAAGAGATAAATCAATAAAAGACCGATCCAACCCCAACTGGTGGTGGCTCCAAAACGAAGAAAGGACTTCACGTCCTCAGATATAATATTCAGCTTTGGCGCAGCTTCCCCCCTTCCTTTCCTTTGCCCTCCTTCCCGTTAACTTCTGTTATTTTATCTTTTTTATTTTCATTAAGCACTTATTATCTTGTTTTTAAAATTTTTGCATCCTCAAAAAAAAAAAAAAAATCTTTTTTTTTTTGTCATAATGCCTCTAAAAGAAGAAGAGGTAGACCTCTAAGATAATAGTCTATTTTTTTTATAAAGTATGTGTATTATATTAAGAATAAATAAAAGAAAATGTAAGCTGAAAGGCATAAATTAAGCATATAATATTGTATAATTTAGAGTGCTTGTGAAGAGTCAGTAAATTACATTATGTAGTAAAAATTATTAAGATAGGTTTAGCATTTAGACTAAAATTGTAAAACATAAAAAAGACTGTGAATAAATGCGTCTGCAAACAAACAAACAAAGCAGTCAGGTCCATTGAGTTTGTGTATAGTCCCTCAGGATTGAGCTAACATAATCCGAATTAAGGATAACAACTCTGAATAATTTAATTATTGTTCTTGCGAGTGTGTTCTTATTTCTGATGGGAAATTTAATCATACAACACTGTTAAATGAACAACTACGAACTTTCCGTCCTTCTATGGTCTTAAATCAAGGATTTTTGCCGTACAATTATTGTGAGACCCTGTACAGACGTTTTGGCAGGGTTATTCATTTTGACTGACCCGTTCTAGCGTGCATGGCAGACAAAGTTAGCAAACAAACAATGCGATTTCCGTTAATGATTTCAGTTGGGTTACCATCTCAACAGAGGTGCAATTATCATAACTAAATATGATACGCTGAGCGAATATGATTGGATGAAGTTGTATGCAACCTTACGATACCTTACATCCTTAGTATTCACAAGTAGCAGTCTTGAAATTTAACTGAACGTTTCTTACACAACAACACATTTGTACCATGACCTCATATCATAAGAGAATTGTCTTCAAGTGAATTCCTTTCGCGCTCTTTCTGAGCGGAAAGCATCCTATACTTTGGATAAAATAAACCCGGCTTAACATCTATACCTTGAGGCCACCCATTTAAAAATTTTCATATCAGCCATATATTAAATCAGGCAACTTCTCCTGTATCTATACGATACATCTCTCTTGCAATTGTGCATTCGTTCAACTGTACAACTGTGCATATTAGTGAACTGTACATCAAGGAATGGTGATTCTCCAACTATAAAGATCTCCTAACATATTGTCAGAACATCGTGTGCTCTGCCACAGGAAATATCAAAGATAAAAGATACATCGCGTCGCACCGTCGAAAATTTACTTTGATGCTCTTGCACACAAACCGGTTACTATTTTGCGCGAATTATTTATTATATGCGCATCAATCGCCCTTAGAAACGTCTGTGCAATAGAATCTCGTTATATTTGTCATCTATTTATCACAACGTCGCACGACAAATATACACTTATTGTGTATGTAAAGGAAGTGCCTTGTTTCCGAATCTGAAGGAACGCACATCTGTCCTGATGTCATCTGATTGAAAGGAGTACGCCAAGGACGTCGTCGCTATCAGTGTAACAGCATTCACAGAGATGTGTATAAAACCCCTTCAAAAGTCTGCATGTATAATTAAATGTAAATACTCAGTACTATGTCAGAATGTTCCCATTCGCCACACACTGTACTCTTCCTCGGCTGCTTACAATGGACCGTGCAAGCCTTTGTTATTTTCCGTGCGTTTCCTTTCTCCTACTTTTTTCTGACTTCCGTTGCATGGTGAATTTTGATTTTATTCACGTTTATTCGCACTTGGATTTGCGCACACAATCGAATGTGGCTAATGATGATAGCATTGGTGTAAAGGACTTACCCGGAGTACGGGAACAGCCCGGATACATGTTATTAATTTCACAACATACTATTACGCTTTCATTAATTCCATAAGTAGATCAAAGCCAAAAAACGCATTTCAAAACTTCAAATCCGCTTCAGCCGGTAAATTCATAACACGAACCCGACACAATTCAAATACAGTATGTCCTTTGTGGCAGTGTGCTGAAATGAGGATTTGACGTGATCCTACATCGCTTTTGTTCTCCTCATATATAGTGCCGAAAACACCACCATTCCACCATTGGCTATTCAGCATTGAACATTCCACATTTCACATTCATTGTTATGGCAATTAAAATGAAATCGCTCGTCCTTATCCTTTTCATTTAGTCCTTGATTTACACAGCTCTCAAACATTCAACGAACGAATAGTTTTAAATCTTCGCCCCAACCCAAAACCCCCACCGTCTTCTCTAGTTGTGAACTTTTACACCTTAAAAACAGGCGGATCCTGGCATTGTAGCTGCGGATTCGTCTCAACCTTGTAATAAAATATACGTATGTGAGACGAACAGGCGTCGCTGTGTTAACATTTGCTCGTCCTCATTTCAAATAGTGTGCATTAGAAAGTTAAAGCCTAAGAGCGACTGATAATGATGATAATATGACCAAATGGCATGGAAGAACTTTAAATTACTTTTGGGCGAAAATCACAGCGTAACCCGTTTACAACTCAACTATGTCGTATCCTGTCGGTCGCATCCTTCATACCAGAATGAAAATTAAATTTTATTCCCCTGTGCGACGGGGTAATAACCCTTGAAAAACATATTTCCAGCATTAATCCCCCATTGTGAGATATTCCTGAAAATTTAATTACACACTGTGAAATGGGTAACGCACGTTAGCCCCCCCCCCCCCCCCCCCCCTCCACTTCTGGGAAGCAGCATAATGTATACTTCACGACCAGTATGGACTTGCCTCGGTTCCCCCTGACTTCGCTGGCTTTCCGATTTCCCAGCCATCGCTGTTGTGTACTTCCTTTTGGCAAGACACCCGCCCTACCTTTCCCACATCCTCGGAATCTGGATCCCTACCAGATGACGGAAGGGTATCGCAGGGTTGAGTCCTTTATTGTGAGGGCTGAACGAAAAAAAGATAATAATTATTTTGGGCACAATGCGATGCTTTGGCATCACTTGCGCGCAAAGATACGAGCAAATATGTTGATAAATATAACGGGTAGCGGTAAACTGTGTGCGGCGTCTCCTTTCACCGAAGAAACTTCAAAACATCGCGAAGCGAAGTATGGGAGATAATTTAATTATAAGGATGGTAACAGATACAACGAAGACACTGCTTATAGTATATGGGGATTTTGACAAATTTCATATAATTTTTTGTGTTCCCCTTGTGTGCGTGAAGTTGAGAATATTATTCCCTGTGACTGAAAGGGGATTTTGGAAAAGAAGATTTTATTATATTGTAATTTCGTTTGATGGAAATTAAAGTGATGTCGTTTACTTGACGTAGTGATGTGAGGAACAGTCCTTATGGCTCTAAGTTGACAGCACATAAGAGCACAACCGAAGCGGGAGATCACATTGAATTTATAATTGATGTCCTTTGCTGGTTTGGCTAACGTAAAACTTGTGGGAAAGGTATTATACATTAAGTACCTTGACAACGGCTGTCACGTGGAGAACCAGTAAGTTATGACGAATTGAAATTGGATATATTAACTGAGACACGCTTTTCCTATCACGAAACTATCACATTAGTTTTATCAATCGGCGAGTTTTTGTGTTATACACAAACGCGCACACAAAAGAGGAGTTGGGGGTACTCATACATGTCAAAGCACAATGCGAGTGATATATTGAAAAAGCAATAGAGAGAAAGTGAGAGAAGAGGATAGCGGGAGATTAAGAGAGGGAGGAGTAGAGGTAAATATATAAAAGGTGGGCGAACAAGAGAGAGAGAGAGAGAGAGAGAGAGAGAAAGGCAATGTGTAAGTACGAGGGCAGGTCAATAAGTCTTTAGAAAATGAGGACGATTTTTTTTTATTTTCTCATTTAGCTGACCTAATAATGCATAATACTGTCCAGCTATCGTCTGTCCTTTATCCAAATCATCATCATCATCATCGGCACTACAACCGGGATCCGGTGTTGGCTTTATTTAACAAATCTCTCCACCGATCACGATCCCGAGCCGATGTCATTCAGTTTGGCACACCCAGGCTCTGCGCGTCCTGGCCTACGCCATCCCTCCATCGCAGACAATGTCTGCTGCTCTATCTCCCTCCATTCATCCCGCACAAAGGACTTTCCGGGCAGGCTCCTCTTCGCCCATTCGAGCTAGGTGTCCTGCCCACCGGAGTCTACCGAGCTTGGTTTTTCATACAACATTAGCTTCAAGGTAGATCGCGTACAACTCATGGTTGTAGCGTCTCCGGAATCGTCCTCCCTCACATATGGGGCCAACAATTCTTCTTAAGACCTTCCTCTCGAACGCGGCTAAGGGTTCAGAGTGCCTTTTATTGAGCATCCAGGTCTCGGATCCACACATGAGTAGTGGTAAGACCATGGTCTTGTACAGTAGTAGATTGGATGTTATGGCTAAATGTCGGGATTTAAAGAGCCTTGATAAACTATAGTAGGCTTTGTTGGATTTGATCAGCCGTTAGCGTATTTCTTCTTCCATGTTGTTACCGACTGATACTATTGACCCAAGGTAGTACTTCAAATGCGTGCTCCACTTATCCAAATCATCATCATCATCATCGGCACTACAACCTGGAACCGGTCTTGGCCTTATTTAGCAAGTCCTGAGGCTTGTTAAATTTTCCATAATGATTTGTTTTTCCGGGCAAGGTCATTAGTCTTGCGCCAGAGGCTCCCCGACGGGGAATCGAACCCCGGCCTCCCGCGTGACAGGCGGGTATACTAACCAGTATACTATTGAGGAGCTCCACTTATCCAAATAGTCAATGAAAATAACTCTACGTGCATCTTAAAACACAGCAATCATACCCTTTCCAGCTGATTTCACCATCTTTGCCTTCTCTGGAGCCCGTTCGCCTTTAAAAATCCATTGTTTTGACTGTTCTTTCGTCTCGGGAGTGTAGTGGTGTATCCATGGTTCATCTACAGTTCCCAATTAGATTGGGAGAGGGAGAATGTGGAAAGGTAAGTGAGTAAGGGGAACAAAAGATAGCGCATGATTTGCGGGTATGGGGCGGGGGGGGGGGGGGTCGAGTGTGGGGTAGTAATAGCAAATCTGTATAAGAAACCAAGCCATTATGTGGTGAAATGTTCTAATATAGAAAACACGTTCATCCTGATTTTGATGTACCCTTACTCGTTAAAGCTCACAACGAACGGAAAAAGAACGACAAGATAATGGAAGCAATCGTCGATGTGCATCGGCGTTGAATGTGTGAATACTTTGATGACGAGACAACACGGTATCAAGTAGAACTTTCCGGACTTGGATGGTTCGGTTGAAGAATAGCAGGTGATGCGCTAATACATTTGGAGACATGAAATGCATTCACTAAGTTTAATACAATAACGACCAGGATGACATCAACTTTCGTTTTAATGTCCGAATTTAAAGACATATGGCTGGGCCCCCAATTAGTTTCACTGCTCGTTTTTGCATGCTATTACGCACGTGCAATGCTGTTTTAGATGCACCTAATCTGATATAGTACTGTGGGGAGGAAGTATTGTGCCAACACGGACACTCGGTTCACTTCCATCCCCATCGTCTGTCACTATAATTTCCAAAAACTGTTCCGTCGAAAATTGCTCTCCAAAAGACATCGGTTCACCAGGAAAACAAACAAATAAATCTTCACAACACAAGTCATTCAACAGGAGGAAGGAACTAAAACACAGTCTGGGTCTATTGCATCGAATGTTCTGTTATTGATTTTACTTAAGGATTACACGGTTGGATGTCACTATATGTAATTATTAAAAGGAAAGTTCGCTTGCAGTTAATTTAATTCCGAACGCTATCTATCCGACTATCAAGTCAACCAGCACTTCACAAACGACCCGTTTATAAACGCATCTTCGCAGCCGATGGAGAGCGGGAATGAACCGACCGTCGCGAACGGTGGTTGTAATAGGACTCACTCAGGATGGAACTCTGACATGAATTCCATCCTAGGTTAGGGCTAAGAAACAAGGGAAGAGAAAGTAAAACTTTTCTCTTAAGGGTGCGGCCGCTGTAGGAAATGCACTCTTTCAATGCAATGGTGTGTGTGCATGGTTCTTTCATGGATGAGAACGAACCTACAACAAAGAAAGGGCATAAAGTGCATTCATAGGATATGATTTCGGTAAAGCAAATAAAACCGAAATCGTCGGATGCTAATGGGATCTTTGTTGGAACATGTGCAGCGCGGCTAAATAAAGAAACGACGATACGATGTGGAAATGTGCTGATTGGTTTTAGCTAGGTTACTGGGAAATGATGTTTATGGCATCGCTAGTAAGGGTAGGTAGTGAATTATTTGCGTATCGCCAGAATGCCTGATGAAGGACAGCGGCCTTTTGTTTACTCATGGTGTGAGTTAGGGAAATAGGCTTCAGCGTCGATTGCACTAATTAAATGCAGCTGCTGGTATATTATTGCTGGGAGAAAAAGGTCACCGGCCAATGTGTACGTTAAGAGATTTATCATACACATGGCGAAGCTGAAAAATAGACAGCGCAATGTTTATGGCCTCTGGTGAAGGTTACATTATATATAATGCAAATCCTTTGTTTACAGGAATTCGTCTAGGGAGATTTGCTTGACACCGAAGGTGCCGAATTAGTTTGAGATTCCTGATAAGGTAAGAAAGAAATCTTACAGGAATTGCATGCAAAGAGATGCATGAAAGGTAAGTTTTCTTTGCCAGGGACTTTTAGGTTATAATAATTTGATTGTTTTAATGCGTGGAGCATTTAAGATGCTAATGCGATTGCATTAGCGAAAGCTTATGCAGACTGGGTAGCAGTTGTTGGGATTTTTTCAGGAAGGCGAACCGCCACAGTATTCCAAGTCCAGTTTAGAACGAATACGTGTCTTGTAAATTGTAGCCAATTTTTATAGGGTTTCCTTCACGCCTTAATAAAAACCGGGACACATTTCAATAGGTGAAATTTGTTCATTAAGTTCATTTAAGTAACGCCCGTGATAATATTTATAGTAAAGAGAAAGGCAGAATATGTTACGTCATTTTTTTTTTCATTATTTTCCTTATCCCAGGAGAGGCAAACCTATAGCGTTGAGTCAGCACCCTGAGACGCTATTTTTTCTCGACCGGATCCATCAGCCAACATCTGAAAGATGACCAAGGATTTCTCCCAACCATTTCACGGAGCCTATAGCTTAATGGGGTGTGGTATTTCCTTGGCCGGCTGGGCTTTGGGACCCCACCTACCACTCAGTAGTTGTACCGAACTGCACAATAGCAAGGGTTGTCAGTTGAACCTACGTTTGCATAATCAAGCGCAAGATACAAACTCCTTACCAACTCAGCCATTCCAACGACGGAACAGAAAAACTTGCGCTTAGGTTCAGGTTCCACTGCCAGTGGTAGAGGGAGGAAGAAATAGAGGTGGGTTCATGGAGGAAGTGAAAAGGAATACGAAAAAAAAATGATATGGAGACATCGAAGGAATATATTGAGAAGCAGCATATCGGTAGTTACCTGCCCCTTCTGTAACACACCAATATGCCCCCAAGAGCTACACTCCGCAAACCATTCAGTATTGTGAACAACTGAAAAATATTGCACACATGCTTGCAGAACGCGAATAAAATAACCTTCCGAAGCGCGCCTTTCGGCAATTAAGAGTAACCTCCCATTTTAATATGCATGCGCAAACCCGAGGTCGAGCGTTCATCCACCGTCTTTCAAGAGCGGGAAGTATGGCGGCGTGTTCTACTACAACGTCAACGCGACTTAATACGCATCCTGATATCGAATTTTTAACTGCTGGAAAAGTGAACCTGTGGGGAGGAAGTATGTGTCAGACACGGGCACTCGGTTCACTTCCATCCCCATCGTCTATTGTTCACGCGGGCTGTGCTCACAACGCAAGGAGGGAGAAAACGATGGTTGACCTTCACGACCGAGCGGACACAACACAGAAACAAAACACTCAGGTTTGGTCAATATTATTTCTTTATTTGTTACGTATTATTCTCTAAATAAATTGTGAAGGATAATTCTTTTTATAAAAACCACTTTGTTCTCAGCCATTATTAAACATGTTAGTGTTTTTATACTTCACTTGGAACTTATATTTAATATTAAATTGATATTTATAAATTTTATAGTGGTGGAACACTCCTTTCTCGACACGACCTACGCTTTTCCGACGCGCGACGGAGAGCGGGAGCGGCAACGAGCGTGGTGGTAAGCGGATGTAATTTGACTCAAAGATTCAACCCTCGTTTGGGGTGAGTTTGTGGTGTGGTGGTAGATATCCTCTCCACTAAGGATATCGTTTTTACCTACCAGCAGAGAAACGTAAAGTCTCTCTTGGCGGAATAGAAAACCATATCTCGTAATGGAGTTCATGGTGGTATGTGTGTGAACGTTCAGATCTGTGGTGTTTACTAATGCGCAAAGGCAATGGAAAAACAAAGCAGGCAGGCGGCAAAGACAAAGGAATCGGGGCGATCATGGTTTATGATGTGCATCGCGGCTAAAATAGACGACGATGCATCGAAGAGATGTGCTTACAGCAAATATGGGGCAAGGACATCATAAAAGTCTTAGATGAGTGATGCCCTTGTGTAAATAGGCGAATAGCCATTGGGAAAAGGTGCTAATGGGTTGGTGGACGAAACGAATCCCTTGCGTGCATTTGTATATGCAGGGAAATTCGTTTGTGGGAAACGGATTCTATACTTGCATTGTTTATGCTTTGAATTCAATCCGGCAGCTATGCGCAAAGTCGATGATTGTTTGGAGATTCAAACAAAAAAGCATTTCTGGGTAAAGTGCTTGTAGCTGTATCGATAGTTGCAAGTCATTGCAAAGCAGATTAGATGGTTATACAATGACGGTTTGTATATACCATCTGTGTCAATTGAACATGGCACCTATGGCGACGCCAGGATCGAACTCTAGTGTGAAAATCTACACTAATTGGAAATTCGGTTCTGGGTCGCTAATGCAGAGATGCATTGATACCAGGTAATGCATTGAAAGCATTAATTATCCTTGCTGGAGGGTTTTATTTTTGTATTTAGATTTTTCTTACCACCTTTGGGGTGTTTTCCTTTTATGGCCAAATTGAGGGGCGATTTAATCCAATATTTATTTAATTTTATTTATTTAAGGTTTTTATTTGTTGTGGCCGTTTTGGCCTCTGGATCCAAACTGATCACGAATCCAAAATGTACTGCCCTTTTATACTCTGTGGCAACAGAGATTAGTTAAAAATTTTATTTAAAAATTCCAAGAAGCACAAACAAGATTTTGTGTGCTTCAATTGGAATAGTATTCTCGGAAGTCTATACGAATTTAATTGAATAAATTCCCGGAAGGAGAAATCATGAAATGCATTTAGAGTTAACCGTTTCATGATGTTAGGATTATTAGGAATTGAATCAATGCACGACAAATGGACTATGGTTTAAATTTATCATGCATATGATTCAATTGGATTGGGATGTAAAGTACTTGGAAATTGAATCAATGGGCGACAAATTAACTTGTGGTTTAAATCTATCGTGCATATGATTCAATTGGATTGGAATTATGAGTAAGGGTAAGGTATTCGGAAATTGAATCAATGTGCGACAAATTAACTTTTGGTTTAACTTGTCGCTCATATGATTCAATATGGAATTTGGATTGGGATTATAGGTAATATTGGGGATTTGGGTGGGAGTAGTGATTTAGGATCACTACATTGGGAAGAAAATGTTTTTGCTGCGGGGAGATTCCGGGGCAGGTGTGTGAAGGTTGGAATTTGCCTGCCAACCGAAGGTACCGAATAGGTTTTGTTTTATGCTCCCGTATAATGGAAAGAATTCTTGTAGGGAATTTGTATGCGAAAAAATGCATGAAAGGTAAGAATTCTTTAACAGGGACTTTTAGATTATAGATTTGATAACCTAGATGCGTAAAGCCCTTAAGGTGCTAATGCGATTGCATTAGCGAAAACTTATGCCGATTGGGATGTAGTTATGGGGGTTTTTCAGGTAAGTGGGGTTTGGCGGAACCGCCACAAATCGAACTGAGATCCATCATCGCTTAAAGACTGTTTATGGTGACGATGCTGTTGAAGGGTTTACTGTAAGTCGATGGGTAATAAAATTAGGTGGTTGCGATCCTGGAAAATCCAGAATTGTTGGTGGAACACACAGGGGAACTCCGATCACTGACACAGACGATAATCATTGCAAACTCGTCAACGATTTGATCCAAAATGACCGGCGAATTACTCAAAACCGTATCGCAAACCATAATGGAATATCCAAGGATCATGTTGGCTTTATTATTGAACAATCGGGATACCGTAAAATCTGTGGACGGTGAGTTCCATGCCGTCTCCCATACGAATACAAACGGCGTCGATGGAAATGCTGCGAGAAACTTTCGTAGCGCTATCGTGTTGAAGGAGATGATCTTCTTCTGAAAATTATGACAGGGGACATGGATCCATTATTACAATCTAGAAGAGAAAAGACACAGTATTGAATATTAACATCCGTCTTCTCAACAGTCGATGAAGTTCAAAACACAACCGTAGCAAAAAAGAAACTTGTTTTGACTAGAATGCTCATCGAGTTAATTTCGCCAATTTTCTGAAACGAGCGGCAACGGTAATTTGTTCTCAGCACATACATACTCTAAAATACCTCCGACGTCGAGTTTGCAACATGAAAACGCTCGTCTATACCGCGCGTAACTGAAGAGGCTCTGCGAAACGCAAAGATTGAACCGATTCCACGTTCTTAATTTTCTCTTCTGCACAAGAGAGACCTCCTCTGCTCAAGAGAGACCTTACACATCGGAGGATGAGGTGATGGCCGCTATAAGGTCCTAGATTTGAAAAAACCTACGAAATTTTTCAGTGACGGAATAAAAAAACTTGTTCCACGTCGGGAGAAATGTATTAGCCTCAACGGTGACTATGTTGAGAAATAAGAGAATGATTTTGAAGGGTTTAAGAAATGTACTTTAATATATTACTTGCCCAAGCTTGTTTTTGGCTTTTGTTTGCGTACCACGCGCATGTGTGCATTACTTTTCAGCCCACCCTCGTATAATAAATAATAAAATTGAAATTCGGTGATGTATGAATGTATGTGCTTGTTGGTAAATGATGATACCATAAAACATTGTATTGTGTTTATTGTCGAATCAGTGGCATATTTTGTCGCGGAGTCTTCGACACCTTGACCGTTCCGGCAGCTCTTTTCATTTCCTCTAATGCTACTGTCTCAATTGCATATCTTTATGAGTTGAGTGTGGTTACTTAATGATGTGATAACATTTTCTAGTGAACATACCAGAAATCTTCAGAAGACGAAAGGAGGTAGTCAACACCTTTCCCATTTCCACTGGCTGGAGTTGGGTAGTATTTGATAACAAGGTTATTGACTAACTTTCTTATTTCTCTGTAGAACACGTCTATCATCATCATCATCGGCACTACAACCGGGATCCCGGTCTTGGCCTTTTTTAACAAATCTCTCCACCGGTCCCGATTTCGAGCCGATGTCATCCAGTTTGGCACTCTCAGGCTCTGGGCGTCCTGGTCTACGCCATCCCTTCATCGCAGACAAGGTCTGCTGCGCTGTCTCCTTCCATACATCCTGCCACAAAGGACTTTCCGGGCAGGCTCCTCTTCGCTCATTCGAACTAGGTGTCCCGCCCACCGGAGTCTACCGAGCTTGATTTTTCTTACAATATTAGCTTCAAGGAAGATTGCGTACAACTCATGGTTGTAGCGTCTCCGGAATCGTCATCCCTCGCATACTTGCCCAACAATTCTCCTTAAGACCTTTCTCTCGAACGCGGGGAACACGTCTATGCAAAACATATTACAGGTCTGGCTGCTGGCCACCCCAAATGAGTTTATCGTAAATCAATATTGGAGCAATTAATTTTCACTGACTTCCTGAACACACCCCGGTAATTGCA
This sequence comes from Microdon myrmicae, assembly GCA_963931805.1. Taxonomy (NCBI): domain Eukaryota; kingdom Metazoa; phylum Arthropoda; class Insecta; order Diptera; family Syrphidae; genus Microdon; species Microdon myrmicae. Next base: position 46,271,283 of record OZ007500.1, read on the forward strand.
TCAGATTTTACTTCATGATATTTAGGATATATCGGGAATAAAAAGCCTTATCCCCGCACTTCAAGTGCTTAGTCAAACAAAAGAATATAACAATCCGGATCAATGTATCCCATGTAATTCGTCGTTCAGACAACTCAAACAATACCATCGAATAGCAATGAAAAGAAACACGGACAGACACCTGTTCGAAAGCCTAATTTGAAATGAAACGCAAAGTCGAACAAGCAACTTCAACAGTCTTCTCTGTTCATGGAGCCGATTGGACTACAATTTAATCAAGTCTTCCGGACGGATGGACTCAGCAGTCGACTTCTATTTTCGGCATGTGCTCTGCACATAGATAAAAGTGGGGTTGGCGAACTGAGTCGACAAGCAGAAGAATTATTTGGGAAACTTTTCTATTTATGTTCAATGGAGAGGGTGTATTGGAATCACCCTGGGTAATGGTGGGGTTAACATTTCATGGATTCCCATAATTTAGTTCATTAGCATTTTATATAACTGAGCAGACTATCGATAAAGTCTGTCGTATCCGATGTCGTTATCACCGATTGATATATGGTGACGGCAGGATGTCGCTTGAATGGTTCAAGTTCATGTTGAAAGAAATCACTTAGTGCGTTCGTGTGAATCATTGACTGGAGGTGTGGAAATTTCTGACCATTAATTTACCAGCTTAACTCAAATAGTTGTGGACTGGTAGTCTGTGAAGCAACAGTGGAAGACTGGCAATGAAGAAAGTAGTACTGGAAAAGTTTCCCGTTGAATATACTTGGCGATTACATTAAGTGAAGACTTGTCGACATGATGAGGATCTAACTTGGGCACAGGACATAAAAGCGATGTAAAATTAAGGCGGAACTTTGTTTGGGAACCGGTTTTTGCGTGATAGCGGAGGAGCTCGCCATTAGGATTCAATAAAGACATACCTCCTTTACTGTCGATATTTGCTTAAATTTATATTAAAACTTTGTCGGACTACAGTAAGTGAGTTAAGTAAGGATGGGAAAAGAAACGTGAACTATATTCGGTGCGTACCTTGGATAGTGTATAAGGAAAGACAAACTATATCACAAAGTTTGTTAAATATTGAAAGCAGATGTTTGAGAAACTGACAGTAAAATTGGGACCGTCTCCAACTATGAGCACAACCATTGTAACATAGAACACTCTCTCATTCCAAGAGTGCTTTAGTTGTCACAATTTTTCGAACTAATTTGCAACTGTACGTCTACATATATCCCTAGAATGTCAAAGGCACAATGTCTATTGAGTGTGATCTTTACTGTTCACAGGTTAACTGTTTACCATTATGTACATTTTTTTTCTTACCGACGTAAGTGGGGCTTATCGGCACTACAACCGGGATCCGGTCTTGACCTTATTTAGCAAATCTCTCCACTGGTATCTGCTCCATATCCGAGACTTGTTAAATTATCCATAATAATTTGTTTTTCCGGGCGAGGTTATTAGCCTTGCGCCAACCTTTCTCAGGATGTAAATAGTACAATATGTCTAGAATATTTTCCGAAATTCTAAGAGATAGAGTCTTCGAAAGTTCCGCCCAACTGGCCACGCTAGCCTAGCGCGTCGCGGGTATATTGAGGCAGCGTTTAGCTATTGTTTGTCTGTCTTTTTTGCTTGCAAGAATTCCTGACAGGCATGAGCAAAAGGATGCCCAAGATATTGCCGCTGCAGCATGTTGTTTACTTTATGTTGCCGGAATCGACGACAGGAAACTTCCTGTCACATATTGATATTATAGCGTTTGAAATAATAGTGAAGAAGATCGTGTGATTCGAACTGACGCTATGACAGCTCGAATCACGAAAAAAATTTTACCTAAGCGTTACACACCAGGCTACTGGCCGTGTTTAGAATTTGATTTCCAAACTCGACTAAATTCCACTGATGTGCATTATTTTTATTATTTATCGCTTGGTATACGGTTCTGATGTATTTTTCTTATTCGATTTTTTTCGTTCGTGTTCTTCACTATTTTTGCCTGTGAATTGTGTGTATCTGTTGTTAGAGTTGCCACGCCACCCCCTTCCCAGAAACTTCGTTACGATCAGATTCGGTGCGAGCGACGAGCGAGCGAACGAGAGAATGTCGGAGCAAGCCAAGCGAGTGTGCCTTGGTGCTCTATGCAGAAGTCATGATTGCGTGTGTGAAGTTCTGTTTACTACGGGGAGTGTGTGTGTGCTGCGTCGTGTACAGATCACGTCGTAGTCATCAATTATAGCGTTTGAAATAATAGTGAAGAAGATCGTGTGATTCGAACTGACGCTATGACAGCTTGAATCACGAAAAAAATTTTACCTAAGCGTTACACACCAGGCTACTGACCGTGTTTAGAATTTGATTTCCAAACTCGACTATATTCCACTGATGTGCATTATTTTTATTATTTATCGCTTGGTATACGGTTCTGATGTATTTTTCTTATTCGATTTTTTTCGTTCGTGTTCTTCACTATTTTTGCCTGTAAATTGTGGGTATCTGTTGTTAGAGTTGCCACACCACACCCTTCCCAGAAACTTTGTTACGATCAGATTCGGTGCGAGCGACGAGCGAGCGAACGAGAGAATGTCGGAGCAAGCCAAGCGAGTGTGCCTTGGTGCTCTATGCAGAAGTCATGATTGCGTGTGTGAAGTTCTGTTTACTACGGGGAGTGTGTGTGTGCTGCGTCGTGTACAGATCACGTCGTAGTCATCAATTATAGCGTTTGAAATAATAGTGAAGAAGATCGTGTGATTCGAACTGACGCTATGACAGCTCGAATCACGAAAAAAATTTTACCTAAGCGTTACACACCAGGCTACTGGCCGTGTTTAGAATTTGATTTCCAAACTCGACTATATTCCACTGATGTGCATTATTTTTATTATTTATCGCTTGGTATACGGTTCTGATGTATTTTTCTTATTCGATTTTTTTCGTTCGTGTTCTTCGCTATTTTTGCCTGTGAATTGTGTGTATCTGTTGTTAGAGTTGCCACAATATCATTACGACCAACACAACTCTTGGTTTTGTAAAATGATGGTCGAAAAATTTTCTATTTTTCCTCTACATTTCTTTTGTCATTTTCTAAGATATGTCAGTCTGGTTTGGGCCGCTCATCGGGTCTGGTCTCCACATTACGTTTTGTTCTGCAACTGACTAGGATGGAAAGAGCTTTTACTCCTGCCCTCCCATATACACCGCCTCAAACTAATCAACACTAGAAGAATGCCATATTCAAGCACATGTTCCTTGATCCATCATCTGTTCTCAGGTACGGTTGATTGCGCTAAGCTTCAATAACCTCTATTTTCTTCAATACCAACTCTCGCAATTTATGGAATACCCACTTATTCTATTTACCCTCACACCATGCCTCTTATGACTTTCATTAACCTATCTCTAGAATGCTATGGAGTCCTAACTCAAGATCAACCTCTTTTGACTTTAACCTTAGTACTTTTTCACTTTAAATTAAACTTGGTTTTCGAAATAATTATACCACGATTTCCTAAGTCCTCTTTATTACCCAACTCTGTCATACTTATTCGTTTCTCAGTAATCCTCGTGCATAATTATTGTGGTAGTTTTAAGTTAGTTTAAGTTAGCATTGTAGTTTCTTAATTAAGCTTCATAAATGGGGGTCTTCACCTCACCTAATTAAAAAGAAATTAAAATCCATATACGAGTAAATTGGTATTTAATGCCTATATAAAACACATGACCGAATCAATCATTTCCCATTTGTGTAGTCGATTGAAGAACGATTGTCTGTGTTTATCCGAACGTTTGAGGTAAATATTTGCCGGGAGCTGGGGCACAATATTTCGGCTCGGTATTCAACTCCACACAATACGACATAGAAAAAATATTTACCGTACAGAACACTACACGACATTCTTGGGATACAAAGCCTGATCCGTAATACAACGCAACAAATCAGTCGAAATCCGTTCGTTTAGGGCTCAGCATCTAGAAGTCAAGCGGCAAGGTCTGAGTAAGTAAGCAGTAGTTCGTTCTTTAATAATAATACAACCCAACATTGATAATACAATTCAGACCCTTGTAAGAAATCATTTCATCCGGTCGGCAAATGTAAAAGACAATGAACTAATCTCAGGATTGTCCTATCCAAACCCCGAGTATTTCAGAAATACATTGGAAAGTGGACACATATCACCTGAAGCATTTTTATACTTGGATGCTCAAAGCTACCTATCAGATCCCACAAACGTACCAATTATATATCATGTGGCAAGACGGGCAACTGATAAAACAATTAAGTTTGTCCCAACAAGGGTAGGAGATGGAAATACCATCCTAAGATATTGCGTGAGCATACTCGAAAAAGACAAAACTAATTTCGAAAGATTCAATAGCAAAAAAATACTGCTGGCTCGACTGGGCTGAGACTGGCTGATAAACGTTCGGTAGCGGGTCCTCCAGCATGGCACCCCTTCGGTCGACGCGCAGTCAAAGGACTGGTGATCGGTGAGGCGTAGGACGTGTCTCAGGACCTGATCCACAGGTCCGTAATCTTAATTAGTATTAGGTATACTTAAACTTGGCTTAGTTAGAGTTAATTTAGTCTTCGTTAGGTTTGGGTTCTACTAGGTTTAAGTAGTTTTATGGGGGGTACTTTCATTGCTGTGCCGGCACGGGTACTGGTTCACTAAATCTCCAACACGTCACTGGATAAATAAAACTTAGTTCAAACCAATTATCAAGAAAAGGAAAAATAAACGCACTGGTGTTGTTTTGTTGTTTAAATGTTCCTTTTATTTTTACTTATTTTCTTATCCATTTTTGCAAATTCCCCAAATTGCTGTGGACTTATATTAGTTAGAACACAAACGTCTTTATATTCCTGATCACCAATTTTGTTAGAATCAGAAACGCGTGCAACCAGGCGATTGATTCCGCGAAGAAGGCTCACAACAACAGTGTGACCAATAAGCTTCTTCGGTGCCCAACTGCTTGGCGCTCCTTCTGGTCAATGGCAAAGGCTGTCAGCGGTAACTTCGCATCTTCCTCTTTCCCCCCGTTGGTGACAGACAGCGGGACGTTAGTCACGAATCCAAAGGATAAAGCTAATGTGTTCGCGAATTTATTTTCCGCGAATTCCAACCTCGATCCCGGCCTTTTGGAGCCACCTGTGATCTCGCCGGTACAGTCTTCCATGCGGGATGTGAGATTTCGTCCGCGCACTATTCAACGCATTCTACGTGAACTGGATTGTAGGAAGGCAACCGGCCCGGACGGAATAGCAGCAATAGTCCTTAAGAATTGTGCTCCAGAACTATCGCCGGTTCTTGGCAGACTCTTCCGCTTATCTTATGCACGGAGGGCCTTTCCTGACTGCTGGAAAATCGCTCGAGTTCAGCCAATCCCAAAGACGGGAAAAAAGTGTCTCCCACAAAATTACCGCCCGATAGCATTACTGTCTATTTTATCTAAGGTAATGGAAAAGGTCATCAATACAGAGTTGGTTAAGTATTTGGAATGCAACGGACTTCTGAATGATCGTCAATACGGATTCCGTGGCAGGCGGTCCACAGGAGACCTTTTGACACTTATAACCGATATATGGACATCTGCGATTGAACGGCATGGTGAGTCAAGGGCGGTCGCATTGGATATCTCGAAGGCTTTTGACCGCGTCTGGCACGGGGCATTGCTGAGCAAACTTCGTTCATATGGACTTTCCCAACAGCTTTGCGACTGGACGAAAAGCTTCCTTGAGAATCGATCGATCCGGGTTGTTGTGGACAGCGAGCGTTCGGATCTGTATCCTGTTAATTCGGGGGTGCCCCAAGGTTCTATTTTGGCTCCAACCTTGTTCTTGCTTCACATAAATGATTTGTTGGAGACAACGGATAACAATGTGTTCAGTTTTCGGATGATAGTACGCTTCTTTCTTCCTTTTCAAGTGATCGGCCGATTGGTGCATCAACGTCGCACCAGCTGAGATGTAGACAGATTGACTCTCTGAATCAGGATTTGGATAAAGTCCTGCAGTGGGGAAAGGCCAATCTTGTCGCCTTCAACGCATCGAAGGCCCAGTATACAACATTCACAAAGAAAACTGGATCATAGGTTCCAAAGCTGATGATGAGTGGTCGGGCACCCGGGGCTGGGGAAAGTTTGAAATTGCTCGGCGCGACGGTCTGTGGGAATGTATCATGGCATAAACACGTATCGGTTATCGCCAGATCAGCCTCAGGAAAACTGAGTTATCTTTTTAGAGCCAGGAAATATTTTACCCCGGCCCAACTTCTTCTCCTATATAAATCTCAAATTAGACCCGCGCTCGAATATTGCTCTCATGTTTGGAGCTCGGCTCCTAAACATACCCTCGACCTACTTGAGAGCGTACAGAGACGACCGATCCGCCTGATCGGGGACTCGGTGCGGACGTCGGGACTACAGTCGCTATCACATCGAAGGCGCGTACCCGACCTCTGTCTGTTTTACAGATATTATCACGGGTGCTGTTCTTCGGAGATTCTTGGCATTGTTCCACGCAACTCGGTTTATATGCGCTCCACAAGACAATCCGACGGATCGCACCCGTTTGTGGTTCATCTCCCGACGGCGCGAACATCCCTGTATCAGAACTCGTTCCGTTACAGAGCGGGGAAGCTGTGGAACTGCCTTCCCACGCGAGTGTTCCCGGAGCGTTACAACCTGCAACTGTTCAAAAAGAACTGCAACAGTTATTTGATGGCATCTTGGGGCGCCCACTCGACGCTATAGGTTCGCCTCTCCCGAGAGAAGTCTAATAAAAAAAAAAATAAAAAAAAAAAAAAATTTAAAAGAAAATCTCTGTACACAAATTACACTTGGCGTGGACAACAATTGAATCTTGAATATTTGGGATCAGCACATACACAATATATCCATTATTTCACATTAAATTTATAAATTTGCTATAAGCACTTCGACACCTTTTTCAATGAATCTTATTTGATATTTGCTCTCAGTATATCCACATAGTGTTTCCCTAGTTTTCGTTAGCAGCTTCTCAATGATAAGCAAAAGTACATAGATGACAGCCCGACCGAACTGCAAACTATACGCAAATTCTCTTTGTGCAAATGATTGAAACTTAAACTGCTTTTTCGGAACTGAATAAAATACGTTGGCCGTCCCACATAAACTTTGTATTAATTAAGTAGCTCAGAACAAGCAGTGGAAATTCACGAAGATAGGAAACAAGCGACCCGAATGAAATAAGTTATTGATTTATTAAAATGTTCTATTTGATGCACGTCTAACAGATGATTGATGTGGAATTAATGATTTAACCGGTAAGGAGAATCTTTGGCACTCACGCAGAGACTTTATTCGACTCGTGTGTGTACTTCAGTGGTTAAAACTCGACTCTGACTTCTTTTAATACACGAAGGTGTGCACGCTGCGGTGGTTGGATTTCGACTAACTTGAGCAGCTTACCTAGGGGCTCTCTTTCCCCACACGATCAACCATTCTTGATCGCACACTCATCCGCATCCTCCCATTTCTCCGCCGATTAAGGTGAATAAACTCTTCCGAATTTACCCAACAGTCAATGAACTTAAGGAGAATGGGAAAACTGCAACGGAGAGCACGACGATTTCAGGGTTGATTTGCTTTCGGTTGCAACGAAAGCGAAACCAATTGGTGAGCGCATGACCCAGTTTCGTATTTAATTGCTCTCAGAGTGCAGAACCAAAAATGCACTCCGAGAGGGGGAAATGGGGTGGGTTGAAAAGTATTTTTCTCGTACTTTTTACCTGACTGGGTTTTTGATCCCCGAATAGCCGTGTCTGGCGCAGGTCAAAGGACGCCGCGATGGCTTGGGATAATATTTGCGTGGGAAAAAAACTAAAGAAATTCGCGAAACCCAAGCCGTTTCGCTATGCAGCAACAGCGTCGCTTACTCGCGCTTTGCTGTTGCTAAGAGCATGAGATTTTTGATTTCCGATAGTAAATCTCATGTGGTTTATCAATAATATATATATATTGTCATATGGCATGAAAAGGCTGAATTCGGTGATGCATTATCTGCATAGAAGGATGAATTGAGGCTGTCGCCGAAAGGCAAATTATACAAATATTAAGTAATGTTTAGCTGAGAGCGTCAGCGAAGGACCAGTAAGTTATTATATAAGATAATTAAGCTAGAATTTAAGCATTTTTTGTCTAGCCTTTAATTTAGAAACTAAGAAGATAAAAAGAAAATAAAAAAATGTTTAAAAAAATGAAATGAAAAATGAGGATGAATTGAGGTTAAGCATCCTTTGGAAGTGTACCTTTTACAGGTGAAATAGGGCGACGGAAGGGATTGTGGTTGGCGTTGTTCGCGGTCAGCGGGCGAAATTGTGATCGTAATTGTGGGTCGGTTCTCAGCGTAATATAGAGAACCCCCACAGTTTTATTATAAATATAAAAAATATATATATGCGACAATTAAGTAGGTTTTCTGTTACTTTTCCCTCACATAATATTAAAAAAAAAAGAAAACATCATACAGTACATCTAGAAGCGATTTGTAAGGATAAGGAAAAAAATAAAAAAATAAAAATAATATGATAAGTACTGCGTGCCACTGCGGCCTTATGCATTAAAACAACAACACACATAGTTTTATCTTTATTTAGACTAAGAAACAAAAAAAAGTAATAATATTGAAGTAAAATAATTAAACGTTTAAACGAAAAAACCTAAACTTTATGTCAATGACCTATAAATATATGCGCCGGCTTTGAAAGCGCCCCTACGCAGAAGAGATACTGGGAGACTACCAATGTGGATTCCGTAGGAACCGGTCAACAAGCGACCAAATGTTCGCAATAAGACAACTCCTGGAAAAGAAGTGGGAATACGGAGAGACGGTTCACCAACAGTTCGTTGACTTCAGAAAAGCCTACGACTCAGTCGCAAGGCAAAGACTCCACCATATTGTAGTTGAGCTGGGAGTTCCGAAATAATATGCCGCCGTCATTCAAATTTGCATGAACAAAAACAAGGGGCGGGTTAGAATAGAAAACCAGCTCTCAGAACCATTTGAAATCCGGGACGGACTAAAGCAGGGAGATGGTCTATCACAAAAGGGGATTTGGGAGTACCCTTATATGTCAGAGCACAGTGCGAGCGAAAGGAGAAGAAGTGGATAAGGAGAGGTGGTATCGATGTACATTGGTCTTAAATGTCTCGACATTGCAACGACCAGCAAACACATGATCAGGTAGATTATTCCCCATTCGTGTGGTTCGGCTAAAGAATGACTCTCTATATTTATTTGTCCGTCTGAAGTTGACTGTCAACGTGAACTGATGCGCATTCTCAGATTGACGGGTATCGGAGGAAAATGTCTGAGGAGCCGGAACACATTCAGCAATTTCAGTTGAGCAACGAGCGTGATAATACCTATAGAAGAGAGATAGACACGATACATTACGCCTATGTTCTAACGACGGAATTAAACCACTTACGGTCGGGTCCCCAATAAGTTTCATTGCTCGTTTTTACATCCTATCGAGCACGTGTAGTGCAGTTTTGGATGCCCTGACCAAACATGGGCGTTGAACTCCATTTTGGGACGAATATACGCCTTGTAAATAGTGGCCAGGTTGGATGGAGTGAAGCATCTTTTGCATCTCTTAAGCAACCCCATACATTTGGCGGCATTTTCCGCAGCTTAAAAATTGTGATCATTCCAGTTGAGTCGAATTAATTCAAGTGCCAAGGTTTGATAGTTCCTTGGCTTCGTCGATGGAAGTGCCATTTATCGACAGTATATTTACTTTGGGGTTCGCCTTTGACGAGAAGAGACAGCATTGAGTTTTTAAGGCATTGAACTCTACTCGGTTAGATAATCCCCATTGATATATCTTGTTGAGCTCAGAATTCAGTGTATTAAGCATAGCCTACCGATTGGTATTGAAGTTCGAAAAGTTTGGCCTGGAATTTTCGTATGAGTATGAGAAACTCAATGTACTATCATCAGCAAACGAGTGAATTGGGCTAAATGGACAAGAGATCATTTATAAAGATGAGGAAGAGAGCAGGTGAGAGTACTGAACCTTGGGGTACACCTGCAATTATTTGATGGGAGGCAGATTTGACACCATAAAGAACCACTTGGGTTGAACGGGAATTGTCCACTCCATATGAATGCAATTTTGATAAAAGGGCTGGATACCAAACTCTGTCGAAGGGTTTTGAAATATCCAATGCGACTACCTTGCTTTCACCGAGGTAGTGGATGGAATGGCTCCGCTTTTCGGTAAGGTACGCCATCAAATCTCCTGTGGACCTGTAGCTACAAAAGTCAGTGAGGAGGTCATTTGCTTCCAGATATTTCGAAAGTTAATGGTTAATCAGTGATTCCATTACCTTGGAAAGAATAGAAGTTAGTGCTATAGGTCGAACAGAGGGATGATATGTTGCCCTTTTTGGGAATTGGCTGAATGTTCGCTGACTTCCATCTATTTGGGAAACGGCCAGTAGAATAAGGCAAATGGAAGTTTCCGCCGTGGTTTAGCGAGTGAAGAGGAACATCTCTTCAAGAGAATTGGGGAAATGCCATCAGGACCAGCGGATTTGTCTGCGTTTAGCTCCTTGAGTGCCCGGGCAACAGTACACGCTCGGAAGCGTATTTGGCTCGTGGTGTGCTGCTTACGCTCAAGTTGAGGCGGAGCTGATGTGGTATCATCGATTATGAGTTGACTGCAAAATGTGCATCAAGAAGATTCACCTTCTCTATTGCTATGGAGACTGGGTTGTCATCGACTATAAGCGATGTAATAGATGAAGAGACCGAGTTTTGAATGTTTTTCACGAATGCCCAGAAGTTTCTACTACCTGTGAGAGAGTGTGGTATTTTTTGTCTCACTCTCTGGTCATGCAAGAACTTGACGCGTTGAATATACGCATTGCAGTCATTTCCAAGTCTCTTAAATCTTTTCCGGTTTTTCTCAGTATTGTTTGATTTATAAAACCGGAAGCTATATGTTAGAGTCAACATCATTATTTAGGAAAAATAACGACAAGTCGTTCAGACCTTCCCAGTTGGCTTTCTTACTTGCTCCCATACTGTTCTTTTCGGAGTTTTCTCGTAAGCGTTGCTGTTGGTTAGAGGAAATTTAGCTGACACGACACAGTGGTCTGAAGTGCCCAAAGGACAAGAAACTTCGATGGTGTATTTGTTTGTGTGGAAGGTGAGAAACAGGTCCAGTTTGTTGGCGAAATTACCATATATGTCTGGTACCCGTGTTGGCTCATTGACAAGTTGAATAAACTATTTGAATCAGCAAAGAGCTGGATATATTGACCTTCAGGTGTTGTGTATCCAGAGTGACGAAGCCACTGAGAGTTATGCACATTAAAATCACCCGCAATAACGATTTCAGTCTGCGGATATAGGGTCAAGATCTTATCGATGGAATCAGATAGAGCATCAAATTCGTTAAATGATGCATTTCTATCAAGTTTGGGCTTCTGTAAGGAAAGCAGTTATGTATGATATGCCTACGAACGTGAAGTTTTAGCCACGAGAAATTACATTCTGGATTGGAACCGAGCCGATATTGTGGCAGAATCTGATAAGCAATATCACTTCGTGTGTATGTAGCTAGACCACGACGTGGAAAGAAAAAAGGCACTAGGTTATAACCGGGTACAGTGAAATCGGAAATATCTGTATTAGTTCTTACCTGAGTCTCGCTAAGTGCAAAGATTGCTGGTTTCTGGTTACCGACGTGGGCAGACACAGAGGAGAAATTGCATCTTAGGCCGCGAATGTTACACAGTTCGACGTGAAATTCCCGTTCCATTGAAATGGCCTGACACAGAAGACCAATACCACTTCAGAAAAGGATGCTTGTTGGACCCGCCGATAGATAAGCGAAAGCAACCACTACAGGTGTTATGCCCTTGTAGTAGGTGCCCCACTAGATCCGTGCCGAAATCCAGGTCACATCCCACTCAAAACACCAAAAACCCTCCAAAGATTATAAATCAAACGAGAGTATCGGTGCCTGAGGGACGCAATAGAGGTGCGAAAAAGACACAAGGAAAGGAAAGCGTATGAGTTTTCCCGCACTGTACACATCCACACAATTTTGACAACATGGCGCGAATCCCATATATATTACTGCACTACACTCGGACGCGGCTGTGGTGATCCGTTTGTGTACTTCGGATCCCACAGAGGACTTGACGCGCGAACCGATATTGCAATTAGGGTGTGGGGTATAGTATGATGTGCGCCAGACAGGGGCACGGATTCACTATCACCCGCCAACGACTTCTTCTCCATTATTGTCACCAAACAAATTCCTGCACCAAGAGGAATGAAATGAAATACACTGTTGTGTAGTTTAATTGTTTTAGTATTTCTTTTATTTGTTTTAACTTATGTTTATCTCTAACACTTTGGTTATGTCTTCATTTATCATTCCGTGGCAAATATATAATTGTAAACAGTCTATTTTGAAAAGCAACGCGTTTCTCTTTCTCGATTGACAAACGGGACACTACGTTCGTCTGACAACACTTCCCTAAAACTTCTCACTCGAGCGTGTGCACCAGCGTGCACACACTGCGGTTGTTGAATTCACTTGAATTAGAGATGAATATGGGTAATTTCTGCTTTCGCACAACGATCAACCAATGGTAATCGTGCTCTCTTGTGCATCCTTCAATTCCCCACGCTCATCGAGGGGATAAGTACTTGCGTATTTGTTCGACGTCGATGGGCGTACAAAGGATGAAGAAATCAAAAGGAAAGCACAATAGCACAGGGTTGATCTGGCTTAGTGTGTGTGTATTAATGCAGTCTCCGAGGTGTTCCACTGCGATGTCTGTGGTGATCTCGGGGTGCATTGAACTGTAGGGGGACAGAATTGTGGAGGAGAGGAAAATGTAGCTGGCGCTATTCGCCTGCGAAAAGAGATCATTGATCCCCAACGGATAGAGTGTCTGGGGAAAGTCGAAGCGACGCTACTTTGGCTAGAGTAATATTAACGTGGGGAACATGCTATGGACTTCGATAATTACCCAAGCCGTTGCATGATTATGCAAGAGCGTCGTTTGATTCGACTTGTTGTTGCTAACCACGTGGATTAGAATTTCCGCTGGAAATCTCATGGTTAGAGGACTGGAGTTGCCGTATGGCAGAAAGGTAGCTGAACTCAATTATGCATTACTTGCATAGAATAATGAATTCAGCTATGCATCCGTTATTGCAACATACTTTTCAGGTGAATACGAGGGTTTCCTTTTATATTTCGGGATTAGAGAACAAAAACAAATATTGATCATCGAAAATCACTTTATTGTTTTTCAAAATATTCCCCACGAAGATCTATACACTTTTGCATGCGTTTGAACCAATTGTCGAAGCACTTTTGCCACTCTGACTGAGGTATCTCCAACACATGCATTCTGAATGCAGCAACCGCTTCTTCAGGTGTCGAAAAACGTTGACCTCTGAGTTTGTTTTTTACGTACGGGAATAAAAAGAAGTCATTCGGTGCCAAGTCAGGTCTATACGGCGGATGACCCATCAAATCGATGTTTTGGGTGCTCAAAAATGCAGTTGTCGCAGCCGATGTGTGAGAGCTCGCATTGTCGTGGTGAAGAGTGATCCGTCTTCGGCGGTTGGTTTTCCTGATTTCTTGGAAGACAACTGGCAAACAAATGGTTGTGTACCACTCAGAATTGACTGTTCTGCGTTGTTCTAGTGGTACGGTTGCGACATGTCCAGTTTTTCCGAAAAAACAGGCGACCATTTGCTTGGAAGTGCTTCGTGCGCGAACAACTTTTGTTGGATTTGGCTCATCTTGAAACACCCAGACAGTCGACTGCTGTTTACTTTCGGGCTCATACGCGTAAATCCACGATTCATCACCTGTCACGATGTCATAGACGTGTTTCGAAGCACCGCGACCGTATTTTTGAGCATTTCTTTCGACCAATTGACAAGAGCCTTTTTTTGGGCGATTGACAAATTGTGTGGGATCCAACGCGAACAAATTTTTTTTAAAAGTCAAATGTTTATGCAATATTGAATGTATGCTGGTCCCACTAACGCCTAAGGTTGTCTCAATCTCACGATAGGTCACATGACGATCTGCCACTATCAGTTCGCGCACAGCATCAATGGTTTTCGGAACAACAACTGATTTTGGACGACCTTCACGAAATTCATCTTGGAGTGAACTACGACCACGATTGAATTCACCATACCATCGATAAACACTGCTCCTTGATGGAGCTTCATCGCCAAAAATTGAAGTTCATCCATGCACTGTTGCTGAGTTAATCCACGCCGAAAGTTGTAAAAAATAATCGCACGAAAATGTTGACGATTTAATTCCATTTTTGGGCCGAGATGAATCTTTTAAGTTACTGTAAACAACACAAATAGCGCTCGTATGTCAAAACGTTGTGAGTGCGTATAACCTCAAAAATGTCCAACTTTACGACAGAGCTATCAATTGCCGGATTGCAACACTAGGGTTGCCAAATCCCGAAACATAAGAGGCAACCCTCGTAGGTAAGTAGGAGAAATTGGGGTTTGTTTGGCACGGTGTTGGCGGTCGAAATTGGCGGAAATACTGGGTTGGTTCTCCATGTATTTAGAGAACCCCCACAAGGGTATCTTGTGTTAACATAAGATACCCTAAGCAGATTACACAATTGATCCGATGCTACGGATCACGAAGCAGAGACACACGTGCTGACAAGTCGGCGGTGAGGTATAAGGCAGATTGAAAAGCTTTTACAACGGTTTAGTGAATGATCAAGAATCCAAACGTAGAGGAAAAATGCTCGGGCAACCGAACGAGTTTGAAAACGAATTTATTTCTCGAATCGATTCAGAGCTCATACGATATCAGAAAGCATTGAGGTGGCGGCGAAACCTACGGGAAATTTCCTTTCTCTATTCAGTTGATGACGGAAAAGGCTGTTTGGATAGATGACAAGATGGAGTTTTAAATACTCGCAAATGCCCCAAAATGTCTAGTATCGGACGAAAAGTTTTTCATTGTTCTTGACTCATGTTATGGTTGACGTTAACTTTGTGAATCAACCAGCTTTGAAGCAGAGAAATTAATCTTACGAATTTGAATTTGGAAAACCATAACAACTGTTCTTGTTATGCTTTGCTTATCAACACTTAGTTGTGTGAGGGCCAAGCTGCTGACATATACAAAATATCCTTATTCCATCCATGGAAATGCGTACCTTTAAAATTGAGGTACCTATATTTCCATCCATAGTGTGTCGTTCATCACCATAATACAAATAATTCAGTTGACACAAGCTTATTGTAAAAAATACAAGATAAAAAAATTAATAAATTATATTAAAAAAAAAATTCGCTGTGTGTGCACCTTTTTCAACTACCAGGGCTGGATCCTTTTCCGCTGGGAAATCAAGTTTCTTCAATATTTTCAAGGCACAACAGTTTTGAGTGAATACACAAACTGGTTTTGTTAGGCCCCACAAAGCCGGTCACGTCACACATAGTAATATACAATGCTGTCAGTTGTGGTATGAAATATTTACATAAATTCTGCAGAAACTTTTTCGTCTACGAAGTGTATCATTAATCGTCGAGATAAATGGCAGAGGATCTAGACGACTGACCTAGGGATGGACATGTTTCGTGTCCAATAAACACATCTGTAATCCTGGCAACAGTATGGATCGATACGGTAAGGGACGTAAAGTGTCCTTTTTCCTTGGAGTTGATTGATTGGATACCCGCTTTGCCTAGTTTATTGCAAAGGTTGACAAACATACAGTTATTGAAATTACTTCTGATCTTTCTTCACTTCACATGCGACTTAAGTGGAACTTTACCAGAAAAGAACCTGGAACCCCAAATATTCCTAACGAGCCACTGCTTATTACACATGCATATGCAGGATTTATTGAAGTCTGGGGTCGTAGAGAGAGTTATCGGCCGTTTGACCCAATACCAAGAGTAGGACCTTTATGTGAAATAACCATTATTACAAACTACACTGTCTCACTTAAAAGGGTTGGTGTTCATAGTACCGGACATTCTTCACTTCATAGTTAGGAAACGTAAATATTTTTCATTTCCTGTTGTGCCTCGAATGTAATCAAAAAACATTCTCCAAAATGGATATGCATATTTCTTTGCCTGTATTCGGATTTAAACCAACTCAGTTGGTTATGATTACGCGTTTTTGCAGCGTTTTCCTTCTTGTACGATTAATAGGAATATTCTCCGCATGGGCAATGAAAAGAGGTAGGTTGAAAATGGAATTCTTTGAAGGGGAATACCTACTAAGGGAGCACAAATTGTTATTTTAACCAACTCAATTGGTTATGGTTTGAATAGCTTTTCTCCAAATAGGCGTTTTTGAAGCGTTTTCCTTCTTGTACGATTAATAGGAATATTCTCCGCATAGGCAAGGAAAAGAGGTAGGTTGAAAATGGAATTCTTTGAAGGGGAATACCTACTAAGGGAGCACAAATTGTTATTTTAATTGCTCTTAAGGACAATGCTACATAATTGTTCTCTATATTATTCTATGATTTCTTTTTTTTCTTCTTGTTTGAGTCAATAGCCAAGTCCCAGTCTTTTGATGTCTAAGTTAAGACTGACAGTGATGGAAAAATAGTAATCGTTGCATGTGTAATACTGCTGAGAAAAGCCAGTTGTTGAGCGAAGCGAAAATACTTCCGTGATATAACAAAGGGTTTAACGGACAACCGTAAGTAATTCAATAAGGTTATAAAAGCTTTTTTTTGTTTGCGACTAGGCTAAGATGACCGCGCGCACTTGAGCAACTATAGAGCTATGGGTATTAAACAAGGCTTGGCATGAAGACGCCACCCCAAATTTTGCTAACCTGTCTTAATTGGTTGCTTAGAATTGTGCATAAGCATGACATGTTTGCTATTGTGGTGATTATGTGTTGTATTTATAATCTAATTTCTTTATTAACTTCTCTCGTCCTGGGATGTGAATAGCCGTTTGTTGTTTTTGGTCTTTATAGTAGATTTTTTTTTTATAGTAGATGCCTGGCGTACGGCTAATAACCTTGCCAAGAAAAATAAATTATTATGGAATATTTAACAAGCCTCATATTTGTTAAATAAGGCCAAGACCGGATCCCGGTTGTAGTGCCGATGATGGTGATGATAGTAGATGCACATTAAAGTGCTGTTACACCGTTGCGATCAACATTGTGGCTTCTTGGTGGCCGGAGAATTTGATTTAACTTAGACTGCAATGTGCACAAAATCCACCTAAAATAATTATTTTATGTCTACTGTCTGGGATGTCTTGTATGAAACTAAACTTAAAACCAAATGTAAAACGGGAACTAGTACCCAAGAGGAAGCTGACAGAAGTTGAATCCACACGGGGCATTCCCATTCTTCGGAACGATCCCACGTCTAAACGATATAAAAGCATTCACGTAGCATGAAAAAAAACCGAGGTTTTCGCGACAAAATTACCTCACATTGTCTCGGGTGATACCGTAGTGACACCAAAGTCCTGGTTCCCAAAGCCAATGGATAAGTTCAAGGATTAGGATATAACATATTGATCCGTACAAACTGATGTTCTTTTGCAGCGCATGGGTTCCTTTCCTGTGGAACTAGTTAGAAAGTACCGCACCACTTGGTTTTTCTCCGACCGGTGCAAAGAACACCAGCAAGCCCAGTCATAGTACTGTTACATTACTACTGAGCCGCCTGGGGGCACTTCTTTCAAAAACCCGAATTATTAGAGCGAAAATAATACACAGATACGATCCGATGTCGTGTAATTCTTATCGGCCCGACGCGACGGTCGTGCACTCAGCGACATGGGTGTGCGTACAACGACATGTGATATACGAGGGTAGCCTGAAAAGTTTCCGACCTAACAAGGATACAAGACATTTTTTCTTAAAATTTATTTATATTTTTCTACATAGTCTCCTCGTAACTCTACCCACTTCGCTCAGCGATGCTTCCATCTCTCTAACCCACCCAAATAGTACTCGGCGTTTTTCTCTGCAAAATATCTGTTCACGAAGGTGATTGCCTCCTCATTTGACGAAAATCTAGGTCCTCCGAGCGTAATTTTTAGATTAGGGAACAAAAAGAATTCGCTTGGGGCTACATCTGGTGATTAAGGTGGATGGTCAAGCAGTTCAAACCGTAATTCGTGAATTTTCGCCATGGCAACCGCTGAGGTGTGAGACAGTGGGTTGTCTTGGTGAAACCGGATTTTATTTTTTTGCAAATGTGGCCGTTTTTCAGCAATTTCTGCCTCCAGTTGGTCAAGTAATGATGCGTAGTATGCTCCTGTAATGCATTTTTCTTTATTTTCATTTTCATTTTCATTGAAGATAACCGGTTAACATAACTCCATGACTATCCAAAAAAACATTCGCCATCACTTTCCCAGCTGAAAAAACAGTTTTTGCTTTTTTTTTTTGGAGCCGATTCCCCCTTTGCAGTACACTGGTATGACTATATTTTTGTTCCGCACGTATAACGGTGTATCCAAGTTTCATCGACAGTAATTAATCGGCGCCAAAACTCGGATTTATTGGGTCTAAACTGCCCCAACAGAGCGTTGGAAATGTTCATTCGAACACGTTTTTGTTCTAACGTAAGCAAACGCGGCACCCAACACGTGGACAGCTTTCTCATGCCTAAATCTATATTTAATATGTGACAAACACGTTCTTTGGGCATTTTCATTGTCTCTGCTATCTCGGTCACTTTAATTCGGCGGTCGTCTAGCACCAATTGGTGTACTTTAGCGATGTTATTGTCAGCTGTTGCAGTTTATGGACGTCCTGAACGTTCATCGTCTCCCAAGCTCTCACGGCCACATTTAAATTCAGCGGCCCAAAATTTCACTGTGGTAAATGATGGTGCAGAGTCCGCGTACACAGAGTCCAACTTATGTTAACTTAACTTTCAAAACGGCGCAAGTCTAATAACCTTGCCCGTAAAAATAAACTATTATGAAAAATTTAACAAGCCTTGAAACTTGCTAAATAAGGCCAAGACCGAATCCCGGTTGTAGTGCCGATAATAATGATGATGATGCTTGCCTTTCAAAAACAAAAATGTAATGACAGGTCGATACTCAATTTTATCCATTTTCACAAAATCAGTCACATCAACTCATTAAAACATCTGTCAAATAAAAACTACGCGTCCAAACATTTTGATGAGTAACTGTCAAAAGAGGCACAACTACATTCACTAGGTTTTATTAACGAGTGCTGCTATCTTCACGTTTAGGTCGGAGTCTTTTCAGACCACCCTCGTAGGGGTCAGTCCGTGAAGAGAGGACAAATGAGTCAACCTGGTGTTCTTTTTGAAAGGAGAGGAAAGTACAAGTCAAGTGCATGCCGGAGTTGATTATAAATTTGCATGAAAACAATTATATATATATATGGATATGGACCAGATACACGACGACGAGCACAGAAACGAAAATGGCTAAACAATTTGAGAATTTTCTCATGGAAAGTCCACTCGCTATATAGAGCTCGATCTGCGCAGCAGCTAGCCGATGCCCTGTCTGAATATAAGGCTGACATAACAGTATTACAATAAATAAGATAGACGGGGAGTGGTGTTATTCAAAGAAACGAGTATGACATTTATTACAGCTGTCAGCTGTAAAACACCATGTGGACGGGGTAGGCTTTCTAGTCAGAAAAAACTGAAGCCCGCCATCATCGGCTTTAATGCAATAAAGGAAAGGCTATGCATTCTTCGCGCGCGAGGCAAGTTTAAGAACATAAGCCTCATAAACGTTCACAGATCTACAGAGGAGTCCCCTGACAACGAAAAAGAACTATTCCACGAGACGTTGAACGGGCCATCAATGCCTGCCCAAGATACGATGTGAAAATCGTACTTGGTGATTTGAATGCGAAAATATATCGGGAGCCGGTTTTCAGGCACTACGCAGGTTCCCATAGTTTGCATGAGAACACTAATGACAATGAACTACGAGTCGTCGAATTGGCAGCATCAAAGAACTTGGTCGTTACGAGTACCAGGCTTCCGCGTAAAGATATCCACAAAGGCACCTGGGTATTGTGGGGGGCGCAGTATGGTGCGCCAACGTACGGCACGGGTTCACTTCTTTCTTCATCATCGATTGTTCACGCGGACACTGATCACCAAGGATATCCAAGAAAGTAACGAGAGTCAAAACAATAAAATGCACTGGTTTGTTTCAGGCGGAAAAATGTTCTCTTTATTTTATTCACTGATAGTTATTTTTGTAATTAATTAAATGAACATGAATTAAAAGTCACTTGGAATCTTACAAATATCTTAATTAAAGCATTCTTATTGTATCGTTAGAACGTACACAATACACAAACTATGTAAACTCTCCGCACTATAATTCCAACTATTACGAAGGTAATATTACAAAATGACACTCCTATAATTCAAACAAAAACACGACTCCGGGTTGTATGCGTCCCGCAGCGTTACGGGAAGCGGGAGAAAAGCCGACCGGCTCGATCAGTGGATGGTATAAGACTCATCGAGGATAGAACTGTGGGGGTTTCTCTAAACTACACGGAGAACCACCAACCATCCCCGGCTAATCCCATCCCATTTCGACCGCCTTACAGCGCGTCAAATCAACCCCATTCCCCCCCCTACTTATCTGTTCACCTGCAAAGCATGTTACCACCAAGGACACATAGCTAAACTCATTGTTCCACGCAGACAATGCATAAATAAGTTTAGCTTGCCATACGGCAACTCTTGTTCATGTCGATTAGCGACAACCAAATCCAGCCGGACGAAGTTGTCGCATCATTGCAGAACCGCTGGGGAAAATTATCAAAACATTCGATTGAATCACGTGATAATATTTCCCTAGCGTTACTTCGGCTTTTCTCCAGACACTTCATTCACTGGGGATCAATGCTATCTTTTTGGTGAATATCATCAGCTTAATTCTCCTCTCTTTCTCAGTTCTGTCTTCGTATGGATCGATGTACACTGAACTGACCATACTACCGAATCAGGTCAATGGGTTCCGCTTAGAACTACATTGATTCATGCACATACAACCAAATCCACCCCAAGATAATCGTACAGCGTGTTTCTGTTCTCTCATTGTCCCGCTCTCTTCGATCATCAGTTTACCGATGTAACCTACCACATATAGAAGAACGTGGCAATGAGAGAGCAGAAGTAAAAAAGTTCTCTTTTGGTTGTCGGGTGCAAAAATTAAATTATCCAATTTCTTCCCTTTTCGAGTCAGTCGATTAAGAAGATTCACAGGAGGAAGTCGTGACGCTAACCACCGCCGCGTGTGCATGCTTTTGCACACGCTCGTCCGCGAAGAGTCCCTAACGTAACTAAATTAACTGCCGGAAATCGGAGACTTTCTAACGAAACAGAAGAAGTGTAAAGTTATAGTGATTTAAATTGTATTTATATTGCGATAAAAATGTATCTTTAGCTGTTTTTTGTGTAACAGGCTAACGCACCTCGAGTGCCCAAGAACGTTCTACTTGTCAAAATGTTAATTAAAAACTCAGCCGCGATGGCGCAACAAAATCAAATAAAATAAAAACATTTATACAACCAACCAACATCAGTGTGTTTTCTATTGTTCCTGTCTTCGGGTGGACTATCCTCATCGGAGCAACGTCGTTGGGAATATAAGGAATCCGTGTCGTACCAGGCACACCAACTTATACCCCCACAGAACTCTGACTTGAATTCAATCCTCAATTAATGGTGAGTGGTGAATATCCTCTCGGCTAAGGATATGTTTACTTACCACAAGAGAAACGTAAAGTCTCTTTTTGTGGAATAGAAAACCAGATCTCGTAATGAAGATCATGGTGGTATGGGTGTGGTTTTCTCATGCAACAAGGCTATGGAAAAACAAAGCAGAGAGACCGTAATGACAAAGGGATCGTGAAGATCGGCAATGCATCGAGGAAATGGTGCTAAAAGGACGGATGGGACAAGGGCATCATAAAAGTTTTGGATGAGTGACGCTGTGGCAGCACAACGCAACAACAAACAACAATAAAGGATGAATCGATTCCTCAAGACACAACAAAAGGAGAATCGATTCGAATAATTAATTCAAATAATCCAATTCGCGACAATAAATTTGATCACAAAGGTATGCAACAGAATTTGTAAATTGTTTGCAGCGGTATCACAACAGAGAAGGCACTAAGTTCGATAGAACAGTTTTGACGGTAATTTCCTGGTACATGAGACGGTGCTTTTTGATCGGATGACACTAACGGCATACGATGGTACGAGTTATTTTTTTTTGAATTTTTGTCCCTTCTTCGTTTATCTTTTGTGCTATGCAATTCGGTATCATCGTTTAGTGTCTGGATTTTGAGTTGTTTAAAGTGATCGTTTTAAGTGGCAAATATTAAATATAGTAAAAAATAAAGTAACTTATTTTAAATTAAAATAATTAAAAGTTTTCTTTTGACACAATCATTGTGGGAACGTGTAAAAGGTTGTCCCCAGAGCCAACTAGTGGAGTTGGCTTTTGCTGTCACCAGAGCGTGAACCAACTAATGGAGTTGGATGGATTGCTGTTCCCAAACCAACTAGTGGAGTTGGCTTTTGCTGTCACCAGAGCGTGAACAGATGCCCTTGCGTAAATAGACGCATAGCCATTAGAAAAAGGTGCTAATGGATTGGGATACTTTATACGATGCAAATTGTATATCGTATCTTGGGTTGGTGGAAGAAACGAATCCCTTGTCTGCATTTGTTTATGCAAGGTAATTCGTTTGTGGCGAAGCACGAAATTGGTGATTGATTGTATTTAGGAAATGCTGGAGATGCGGTAATTGTTTGTCGATTGAACAAACGAATCGCTGGTCGGTTTGTTGCAGCTGTAGAAACAAGCTGTCCGACATTGCATTTGAATGATGACAAAGGGTGCCGAATGGTTTGGAATTTATGATGCCGTATGATATGAAGAATTCTTTACAGGGAATTTGAATAACGCATTAAATGCGTGAATGCTGTGAGAATTCTTTATAGGGATTTTCATATAATGCGTCGAATGCATGAAATGTCCTTGAGAAAGGGAAATGTTTCAGGTATGCTGGTGATTGAGATGCAAAAATGGGTTGCGGATACAAGGAGTTCTTCAGGTGAGCTTTAAGAACCCGCACAGTATCATCTGATGGATCCACTCGCAACCAAATTTACCACGTGTTAATAGATCTCCACCACTCCAAAGCCGTTATTTTCCGACAAAAAAGTTGTGAAATTATCGACTTGAATATGCACGTGCATCTTCAACAAAGAGTTCAAAGCCGGCTTCAACATTTTTGGCACAATGTCTTGGAGTATTGGATCGCATTCGTATGGAATGTTCACTAGAGGGACGAAAAACGTATTCGAATTTTTGAAAAACACTGTTTCGAAAAAGGACGCTGCCGAACAAGAGGAACCATTTAAGGAATTTACGGACTTTTGTACGATCTAGGGACAATTGACTAACAGATTACAAGGCGTTATGCTTAATTAAAAAGATTTAGTGTGAGGAAAAAGAAAAAAACGAAATCCGTTTTTCCCAAAATGATGTTTTTCAAGACGCTACAGCGGGTTCTACTTCAATGTAATTGGGCTCGTTTTGTTTATTATTTAGTTGTCCATCTTATAAGTTAAACAATTTTCATGATTTAAAAATGTAAGCCCCCTGTGGGGGCCAAGAGAGTGAAAAATGAGTAATTTTTGTTTCGTCCGACAAACCGTCTTCTTCAAGCTATCGTTGGAATTTTCGATTTCAGATTATCCGAACGAGTTAACTCTCGTACGCCAGATAGCCAGATAGCCGGATTTTTGTTTGGTTTTTTGAAGCCTTGGAATCAGCGACACGGTTTAACACCCGCAAGTGTGTTTAAATATACGAAAAAGTTACGAGTGAAAATGCATCAAAAAATACCAAAGAGAACCTATAATTATCAAAAGCTTGCGTTGGAATTTAAACATATTTAAAGTAAGGAAATAAATAGAGTGAAAAGTGTATGTGAATTGTTATGAAACTCTAAACGAACATTTTATCGGATCGGTTACATTTTTCGCTTGCAAAACGCCTTTTTAACCCATCACTCATTTTTATCAACTTCCAAATTGCCACAATGCTACAGGAATAAATATTCAATCTTCAGTACAACATTGGCACATTTGTCAAATTAACCCCTGGATCATTGCGTGTGATTCAATTGCTCCATGTTCGCTAGTTTCATTTCACACGATTAGGGATTCATATGAAAGCGAGAAAATAACTTTTGAATAACAAGTTCTCTCTGGTGTATTGTCATGTGACCTAAGTGGTCGTTTTTACAGAGTGTGAAATATCCATTCGAGTGTTTGTCTATACATAAAATGAGATCATTTAAACGGTTCAATTTCCTTAGGGGGGTTACTGACTAGTTCAAAACTAACAACAACCAACAACAGAGAAATGCAAATAACAATACGTGCATCTGAAAGTGCCTTGTCGAAGTGAACAACTAACTTGTTCTCTTGAGTACGCTTTGGGAAGACATTTTTAGGAGCGATTACATGAGAAACTTAGAACGTTATCCAGGATAATTGAACAAACTGCAGAGCTCATGTGTGAAGGTTTTTGAATATACGTCACGAAAGCTTAGGATATGACAGATCTCGAGCACCTCTGTTACAACTCCTATAATTCTTAACGACATTTACTGTAAGGACACTCGTAAACTTCAATTGGCTTTTCAATTCATCACTTCAATTTCGAACGTGTACGTATACTGTTGAACACCCTACACTCTTCTACACACAGCGAACAACATCTTCGTTGTTATCGTCTCTCATATAAGAGGACTTGTGTCCTACTCGAGGGAAGTTCCCGTTCACTGGTGTATTAATTCCTCTGCAACATGCAAGACATTAGTTCTACAATCATCGAACGTTTTCGAGTCCCGAAGTCGAATGATTACTCTTCAAGCTATTGGACTGTGTTAGTATTCTGTGGTCGTATAAAGTTGATTGGTGTACTCCCCCTGTTCGAGGTACCCAATCATCTAGGACGACGCCACGGTAATGGGCACGTCTTATTATTTATTACAAATACCTCGTTATGAACTGTGGTATCAACATAATGCGCGTTCGAGTATATTGGCTGCCCTTGGCGCAGCGGACATCACTCTTCTTTCCAATTTTCCTCTTAGTGATATACACATCTTTGGAGCTATTCGGCTCGATTGTCCCGTATCACAGCCCCACAGTCCCTCAACCATCGCCCCACCCCGTCAGAATACACAACACGTTGTTATATCTTGAATGATATGTGTTATGAACGGATGCGGACTCAGACAATGTAGACGCCAGACTTAGCAGAATGTATGTTAAGGTTATTAAATGTTTAATAGTGAAGACGATATAGATTGTTTCAATATCTCGTACGTTCGTTATGGTGTTGTATACATGCTGGGGGCGGCTTTGGAAATGGTGTCTAATAGACCGATTTCATGTTGGGGCAGCAATCGACATCAAAAGCCCATTTCATAATTTATCTGCTGGAACAATTTCCCAGAATGCGTGTGAAATTTTCCACAATTTCCGTCTTGACAGTAAGAGGATAAATTCAATAAACCGCAAGACAGTATCCTGCAAGACAGTATCCTTTGAATAAATACATCTGTTAAACATTTCCCGCTAAGCATTCATTGATAGCTTAAGAAGTGAACCTGATTAATGAGTTTCTTGTTATTACAAAATACTGGAGGGGAAGAACCCTGTCTGCCGTTTCATCGATAAAAACCTGTGCAGACTTTCCTAAAATTTCTTTCAAAAACTTTCGCTTGCAAAATTACTTTTTACCCGCTATGGTAGTTAGAACGTATATGGTAACATGTCAATCAACTGTATGTTGGCTAGAACTTTTGAAGTCCAAACACTCAGAGCATAAGTGATGCCGGCACCAGAGTCTACACGTCGTGGAGCTACCGTTTCAGAGTGTAAAATGGTTCTTCGCCTATACCTAAAGCGAACAATTAATTTTGGATCAAATTTCAAACGCTTTAATGAAAACTTAATTGTCTAATGGGAAGGTAAATATTGTAGCTCTAGTCATTTTCATTTTCTATGTCACTTATTGTTATTTCATTTATGGGAGAGCTAGTTGAAGAAGTCAGTAACTTTCATAAGAGAGGGCGCTCGAATCGGTGCTTTCTTGTTTGTAGTATGTACATTTTAATCTACTACATCTTAGTGTTATACACAAACAGGAGGAAGCTGCCGAAAAGGTAGATCTAGCGTCAAGTCATGGTCGGTCAAAAAAAGGGATCGTGTAAATCGTGTATTTGGACATATTTACGCGTGAACTCCTAGTGAATTTTTACGAAGGTATGTGATAATGTCGGAATGAGAGAAGGATTGCGATACGCTCTGTCAGATTGTCGAAACGAAGAATCGAGGCCAAACCCAAAATGATGCTGGACAGACGATAGTTAAAACTGAAAGGCACAGAAGAAGAATTTCACCATAGGGAAATCGAATTATGACTCAATTAGTCGAAGCCACTCGATGGATATGAAAAGAGGAAAAGCGGCATCTATGAGTTAGCAAGCATGGCGTTCTCACAAGCTTTACGAAACAAATACGTCCAGGTAGGTACTTGCGCTTCAATACTTCAGGGGTGACAGAGAAGAATGGGTGGTCTTTTGAGGCTACAGCGTACGCCACACCCGGATCGACAAACAGTTTACATTTTATTGTGGTGTGTTGTACGGTATAAATATGAAACGCAATGGAAGGGATGTGCTTACGTGACTGGAGATAACGCGAAGAGTAAAAAACATGCGTGAAAGGCCCTGTGGCGGTTCTGCCAAACCCCACGGTTCACTTACCTAAAAAAACCCCCATAACTCCCATCCAATCACATAATTTCGCGAATGCAAACGCATTAGCACCTTAAATGCTTTACGCATCTAGGATTATCTAAGGTATAATCTAAAAAGCTTCAGTAAAAGAATTCTTACCTTTTCTTGCTTCATCATCATCATCATCATCATCGGCACTACAACCGGGAACCGGTCTTGGCCTTATTTAGCAAGTCCTGAGGCTTGTTAAATTTTCCATAATGATTTATTTTTTCTGGGCAAGGTCATTAGTCTTGCGCCAGAGGCTCCCCGACGGGGAATCGAACCCCGGTCTCCCGGGTGACAGGCGGGTATACTTTTCTTGCTTCATCGGTTCGCATATCACATGACCGCATCTCAGGGAATCTTACCCTTGAGTTGGCTAATCCCAGCCTGAATATGTGTACATAAACACTATCTATGCACACATCGGCTGTCGACCTTTTTAGCCAGCGATAAATAGTCCAACACCAGCTGCATGTAATTAGCGCAATCAACGCTGAAGCCAATTTATCTAACTCGCACCAAGTGTAAACAAAGAACGCTGTTCCTCCATAGGCTTCCTGGCGATACCATAAACGATCCATATCGTTTGTGGTATCCTAAACGCAGTTTTCATTTTATGAGTGGCTGCTATTTATCCAGCTGACCCTCATTATCGAACGATGCATAGGTCACTTTTCCCTTTGTATTGTAATTGCCCTGAATCCATCTCTCATGACCTCGATGCATAATCAAATACAAACCCGTTAGCATCCCACGAAATTCGATTTGTTTGTTTCAACGAACACACATCTCCTGGATGCACATTATGCCCCTTCTTGGTGTTTCAGATTCGTTGCCATTGTGTGTTCCATGAAAGAACCCATGTACACACGTACATGTGTACTACCAACGATCTTCACCCCAAACGATTGAGTATCGTTGAATCGAATTTCATCCGCCGGCCGTCGTGGTCGTTGCCGCTCCCGCTTTCCGTCGAGCGGCGGAAAAGCGCAGTCGTGTTAAAAAGGAAGTGTTCATACCGTGTTTAGAACTTATATAAATCAAATTAATAGTAAAGAATAAATCCAAGTGAAAGAATAAAACGTAACAAATAAAGTATTATTGTTGATCAAACCGGAGTGTTTTGTTTCTGTGTTGTCTTATTTTATTTTATTTTTCTTCTCTCTTCTGGTGAGCGGTGCGTTGTCGCCGTTTGGGTTTGTGTTTCCCCTTTGTTGTTGCCGTGGAGCAATCGGTGTGTTAACAAAAAGTTGTGGGACGAAGTGGAACCCTGCGCCCATGCTGGCGCTCAGACTTCGCTCCCCACAGCCCCCTTCGGCTGGCAGAAGGGTACTGACCTTTCCGGCACTTTTGTTGAAATTCCTAGAGTTGCTATAAGGTGGTTTTGGACGGTAAAAATGCGGTACGTCTGAAACGGTGCAGAAGTATCCATTGAAGATTTCCAGTTTCCTACTATTGAAGATTTTCAGTTTCCTATCGAAAACATACAATATAAACAAAAGGTGCTCAAATCGATCATTCCACATTCCTGTGGTTTGGCTAAAGAACAATTGTCTCTGATTAACTGAAGTTATTTTTTAATATAAACTGATGCGCACCGATTGAGGGCAGGGCAGGGGAAAGCACTTGAAGAGGTGGAATGCATTCACTGACTTTAATTGACTAATGACCGCGGTTTACTTGAAGGAAAGAGATAGAGAGGCAACATT
The DNA here is from genome assembly GCA_963931805.1 of Microdon myrmicae. Classification (NCBI taxonomy): domain Eukaryota; kingdom Metazoa; phylum Arthropoda; class Insecta; order Diptera; family Syrphidae; genus Microdon; species Microdon myrmicae. The sequence goes on from OZ007500.1 coordinate 46,299,913, forward strand.
TTGCCCAGATTCTAATGATTGAATTGAAATACATACTCACCAATGAGTTTCACTACTCATTTTTGCATCTTATCGAGGGCGTGAAGCGGTGTTTTAGAAATGCGTGACTCAATCTCAGAATCGAATTGCGGTTTAAGCCAAATATACACCTTGGAATGTACAACCTTAAATATGTCTTCGTTCGTATTGAGTCGAATTAATTCGAGTGCCAAGAATTGATGGTTTCTTGGCTTCGACGATGCAGTTCATTCTGTCATCATCAGGCAGCACTGTGTTTTAGAGACAATACATCCATCCCCTTAAATATATACAATAATTGAGATGCGAATTCAATGAATTGAGCATATCATTGTGATTAGCGTTTCGAAATGATAATGGGTAAACAGTTTGTGGTGAAATGTGGAGACATAATCTGCAACAAGATCGTTCATATCAAAAACGGTTTGCAACAGGGGGCAGTGAATTCTCCCATTCTAAATAACCTCTACGCTATTATCTAGTTGGTTCTCTCAACCATGCACTAGTATACGTCGGCGATATTGTGGCGAAGAGTATGGAGCTTCCCAGCACTTTTTGTTGAAATTCGTTGATATAAAATAGTTTTAGTCGGTAAAAATGCGGCAGCGTCTGAAAGGGCCTGAAGAAAAGATTGATGTCATCAACAGACTTCTTCAAGACGTCTTCATCTCAAACATTTTTGCGACAAATGGAAATTAAAGATCAATTGCCAGAAAACAGAGATAATCCTTTTCAGAACACCCGTGTCCATGGCACGGAGAGATACAAAACGGAATTGGAAAACATTTTCTACTGTAGGATGTAATAATCTTCTCCTACAAGTGAAAACTGTAATCAGATACCTTGGTATCTGGCTTGATCAGTATCTCTACTTTGGTATCACTACTCGGCATACATCCAACCAATTGGTGTATGGTTGCCTGGTATGGTATAACATATGCCCATTCTACACGGAGAACTTTCGGGTATTCGAGAGGCAATGTTTGCCTTCTTGCCTCGGAATGTATAGAACCCCAGAGCCGCACCATAAAAAATTCTACCCCAATAAAGTCTATATGACAAATAGATAACTTCATTATCAGCATTTTCCGTGATCACACTGCAAGAGGAATGTGCAGTGAGAATGATCTTATTTCTCAATGATATGTATCTGGAGATAACTCTCCACAATGGGTTTATTCCCCCAGAAACGCTTCCCTTTTTGGATAGGAAAGGACTTATCCAAGACAAACCTGGAGTTCCTATTATTTACCACGATTTTCGTGGTTCCAGGGATATACGAGTGATAGCGGTATCTCTAGTACTCCAGATCGCCTACGTTTCTATATGGTGATAAGTGAAAGAGATAAATCTAGAAGAGCCCGATCCCATCCCAACCGGTGGTGGGTGTGTGACGAAGAAGAATTACACATCCCCAAATATAGTATGCCTCTTAAGCTCAACGCTCCCCCTTTCTCATATTTAGTTTAATCATTTTAGTTTTGATTTTGGTTGTAAATTGTTCTGCGTTTGTTTCTTTTAATCATTTTGTTTTAAACGTGTGCTAGTATTAAAAAATAAAAAATAAATAAAAACCTATGAACCGTCAACAAAATTGTAATTCTCTTCTCTTACATATTGACGTCTCATTGTAAACAATATTACAAAAGTCACTGCACGCCGAAAGGCTTAGTTTAGTGAGGGCAGACCCCTCAATGATTAAGCCATGTTATCGGTTGGTTCAGTAAGAGATAGGAGCGTGGCTGGGTGGGGGAGCGCTTCCGAGAGAAGGTGATTGTGTGACATTTGGCGATATTTAGTTCTAGGCAATTATTTTGGCAGTAAGTAGAAAAGCTGTCAAGATGCGATTGGAGAAGCGAGGAATCTAGGGGAGAGCAGATTGTCTTCAAAATGTTGGTATCATCCGCATAAAGCGAGATGAGGGAGTGATTGATGCAAGAGCCTATGTCGTTTATGGTTAGTATAAATAGGAGGGGGCCGAGATGACTGCCCTGGGGGCACCTGAGGTTGGAAAAAAAGGATCAGAGAGGGTGGATCCACTTAATCAGCAGGGGTTCAAAACCGAGGAAAGATAACTTAAAGGGAAAGAGGTTATGGAAGATTTTGTCGAAGGCCTTCCCTTGGCTTCGGTAATGACTACATCGACCTCATCGCCGTTTTCTAGGGCAAGGAGTGTGTGGGATGTGAATTCGACAAGGTTTGTAGTAGTGGACCTGCCGGAGAGGAAGCCGTGCTGGTATATAAAAAAAAAGAGCCAGCGCATCATGTAAAAGAGGAAGATATCTTATATATTGATTACCCTGTAAAAGTAATTAAAGAAGTCATTGTACGCCGAAAGGCATAAACAAAAACCTAGATATTGTATAATTTAGAGTGTTTGCAAAGAGCCAGTAAGTTTGTGGGGGTTTCTCTATTCTATATGAGAAACAACCCACAATTTCAACCACAATTCCTACCTGATTTCGACCGCCGTACAGCGCGTCAAATCAACCCCGTTTCCCCCTACTTACCTGTTCACCTGCAAAGCATGTTACCACCAAGGACACATAGCTAAACTCATTGTACCACGCAGACAATGCATAAATGAGTTTAGCTTCCCTTTTTTGCCATACGGCAACTCGTGTCCATGTCGATTAGCGACAACCAAATCCAGCCGGACGAAGTTGTCGCATCATTGCAGAACTGCTGGGGAAATTTATCAAAACTTTCGATTGAATCACGTGATAATATTTCCCTAGCGTTACTTCAGCTTTTCTCCAGACACTTCATTCGCTGGGGATCAATGCTCTCTTTTTGCAGGTGAATATCATCAGCTTAATTCTCCTCTCTTTCTCAGTTCTGTCTTCGTATGGATCAATGTACACTGAACTGACCATACTACCGAATCAGGTCAATGGGTTCCGCTTAGAACTACATTGATTCATGCACATACAACCAAATTCACCCCAAGATAATCGTACAGCGTGTTTCTGTTCTCTCATTGTCCCGCTCTCTTCGATCATCAGTTTACCGATGTAACCTACCACACATCGAAGAACGTGGCAGTGAGAGAGCAGAAGTATGTTCTCTTTTGGTTGTATCCACTTTCTTCCCTTTTCAAAGCAGTCGATAAACGAGATTATCAGGAGGAGGTTGTGTCGCTAACCACCGCCGCGTGTGCATGCTTTTGCACACGCTTGTCTGCGAAGATTAACTGTTTTTCGGGTAACAGGCTAACGCACCTCGAGTGCCTAAGAACGTTCTACTTATCAAAATGTTAATTAAGAACTCAGCCGCGATGGCGCAACAGAATCAAATAAAAAAGAAACATTTATCTAATCAACCAACTTCAGTGTGTTATTTATTGTTCCTAGTAACCCTGTGTGGATACCCTCATCACAGCGAAACATCATTGGGAGATATAAGGAATCCGTGCCATACGCTGGCACATCACCGCTTATACCCCCACAAGTTAACATAAGAACAATAGTTGTAAAATAGGATATGCATTTGCTCCTACATAAAGAAAAACTATTATTTTATTCTGAATAAAGTAAATGTGGACTTTAAATCAAATCAAAAAAAGTAATTAGTGTTAGAATCGTTTTGTTATGTACGATAAACTCAAGATGCCGACATCAGCGAACTAGTGAATTGGGTTGCGGGTAATGCGTAGGAAGTTGTGTAAGGATTAGAACATGTGAGAGTAGGAAGTCCCGGGGAGCATTAGCAGTAGTTTGAGGGGTAGCAGATTTGACTTCATACAGAACCTCTTATGTCGAGAAGGCGGAAATACAGTGTACATTCTGGCAGAAAGGTACCGGGGATTGATTATTAAAAAGCCCGACAAAGGTACTGTCAACATTTTTTTGTTGTTAAGTTGGCACAACTGTCCTCCATCCTGACGTGAATACGAGTATATGAGTAGATAAATTAAGAGTTAAGAAAATATTCCATCTTTGTAGTCAGAAACCTCACCTGCACAAATACAGAAGAAACTATTTATACCCCTCCTCTTTTATATATCCTAAGGCTGGGTCTAACATTGTCATGAATGTTGGCGATTCTGGTGGTTGCAAAGCAAAGATACTGGCATTCGTATCAAGATCTCTTTCTTTTTGATAAAAGTTGAAGACCGACATTAGAGTGTGTTACTAATACCCAGGACAGCTAAAGCTTGAATAAGGGAAGTAGAATAACTGGGAAATAAGTTTCCAGACGCGGCGTCTCCATTATCAAACTTGTCAGAGGACGTGCGGTCATGACCGAAATAACTGAAACTTTCTTCTTTTTAGTTACGAGAACCTTTTGTACAATGAAGTACGTACATTAAACATCCTTGCCTTCACTATCACTTTTCTGGTCTTCCACCCGCATCTTAATTTGTCATTTATGGTTTTGTGCGCACATATTACAGTATAAAATTATAAAAAAAGATTTTTTTCTTAAGGAATGGAAGAGCTGAATTTCTTCGTTCTATCAACTCGCTTTTTTCTAGAAAGATGAAGGAAACTTGTCACAGGTAATGAAACACACTTCACATACTAATTCAGTTTGTATTGTTTGTTGTAAAAAAAAGAAGAAATAAAAAAATTGTATATAAAAAAATATATAAAAGTTTAAATGAAAATAAATAAATAATAATAATAATCAAAGAAAGAAAACAAGAAAAGTATATAATAATACACAAAATCGAAATTAAAAGAAAGAAAAAGAAAAGAACAAAAAAAATATATTGCGCTTTTTAAAAAAAAAAAAAAAAATAAATAAATAAATAAATAAATAAATAAAATAGAATAAAAAATAAATAAAAAAATGTCTGCTTCAGCCGCTGACGGGTTCTTTCTTCGGGATGTGAGGGTTTAAAACACTTTTTTTTAAATTCTAGCCCACAGCAAAACTAAGCTTTATTTTTCCCTTGCTGCGGGGGCGTAGGAGCGTACAGAGCCTCAGGGATCTACCCAGCACTGGAAGTGTACCTCCGTATTCTTGGAAAGGAAAGTAACCCAGTACAGTCCCAGCTAGTGGGCTCCGCCTGCGCCAATTGTTGCAAATAAAATGCGGGTACACCGAAAAATAAATAAAATATAGAGTACTCACGGTTGTTTATTGAATTGATATAAATTGAGAAGGATTAGAACTTCTTAGTCGGGGTTTCCTCTTCTTCTTAGATCGACGATCCTCCCGCGCTGGTTGTTCTTTTGGATGTTGCCGTCTCGTCCGGCAGTCACACACAAGAAAGCTTGTTGTTAAGAATGGCACAGAATCGTCACAAAGGTTTAACAAGACTTCTTTCAACATAGAAATATTATCTGCTTAGTGCACGATCTTTGTCCCGATAGAAGAAAACGTCCTTTCTTTGTTTTTTATTTTTTTTTTTTTTTTTATTTATAATTTTCATACAAAGTTTACATATAATTTGGTTTATCGAACGTTGTGAACGTTATAGTTTTAGAATGTTCATTAAAAGGAATTAAAATTCAATAGCGTATTAATTAAATTCGTTTTTTAGTACCTTTGGTATTGCACTATCACTTGCATTTCATGATGTTCAATTTATTCACAAAATTTGACTCGTAGTATATATGACCTTTGCATTTAGCTTTCCGTTTCTCCTTTTATCGGTCCTCGCTCTTGCCTCACTCACATCGACTGATCTGAAATCACTGGTTCTTTTTTGATAGTTTTGTAAACCCGCTGAGAAAACTAGATCATACGATGTAACCGTTTTCGTATGATCTTCTCAATGGCGATGATCGATCTCGAGTTTATATGAGATGTCATCGCCGGTATCATAACTGGGCACTTGTCTGCGCCAGTGCAAGTTTATGTTTAATGTTTTAGTTTTACGTTTAATATTTTATGTGCGTAATTTAAATTGTTTATAATGTCAAATTGTAATGTATGTTTTAAGCTTATGTTTAATAGGTTTTGTTTTAATTTGAATGTTTTATGTTATAGGGGGATGGGAGCGAACATACAGGGTAAAGTCTCTGCTTTCAACCCGGCGAAGGCCTGGACGATCCTTGTCCCTGTTCAATCCAAGTTGACATGCAGTCTCCACTGGATAGCTACTTTGACACCCGCCAAGCAGTGAACCAATGCATGCAGCGACATCCTGAGAAAGGTTGGCGCCAGGTTAATAACCTTGCTCGTAAAAACAAATTATTATGGACAACGTAACAAGTCTCGGATAAGGACCGGATACCGGCGGGGAGACTTGCTAAGTAAGGCCGAGACCGGATCCCGGTTGTAGTGCCGACGATGATGATGGTGTTGTAATTTTATGTGTTTAATGTGAAAATGTACAGACATGGTGGGGGAGTTACTGCGTAATTAAAATTTCGATATTGTTCCAAGAGAATAACGAAAAGCCGCAGGCCATTATATCTGAAGGAAAACATTACAGTGCGACCTGTGGAAGGAGCATACACCATATATTTTACACCAAGCACACTCGTATCCTCTAAACAAGCATCATTTGGAACATTGTTTGTAGCATTTAGCCAGAAATTGGTAAAAGTGAAAGCTTCAGTTGAATCCTGTTCGGTAGTCTCATACAACCGAATACATTTCACTTCGTTATTGACCTGCCACCAGCTCGCAAACCACCAAGCAAGCACTATTCAGTTCCTAAGTATTGAGAACAGCATTATTTGAATACATAAGTTACACAATTGGCAGACTGTCAAACGATGTGTCTCTGTTTCCGGCCTTGAAAAACAATAATACACCCATTTGTTCGACATAAACGTCTGCATGTAGGAAACAGTATCTCAGATCAAAATGGAATGTAGATTAATTTTTCGAAGATTTATTGGACCATAGCTCTGCCTCGTTGTGGTAATGATAAACACACACGCTGCCGCCAATCTTTGTAAGGTTGCACGCGAGGCCGATAGATGGTGACACATATTCAGGATACCCATGCTACAAAATTTATATAGCAGGAGCTTGTTCTCATGCATAACCGGGAATAGACATTTTGAAGCACGTAAGGACAATGGTGGGACGGTGAGAATATCTGCCGTTGGGGTTTTGTGTAGGTGGGTCGGATAAATATAATTTTCAATGAGATGTTAATTTAGCTAAGCGATCATCCCAACCAACACACTTTGGGACTGCTACGCGAACCTTATTTATGTTTGTTATACACTTTTCAATTTCGTAATGCTTTGCTATTCTATTCAGTTCGTGTGCCGTCGCATAGCCCGGTCCTCTTGGCAAATATATTTCTTTTATTTGAAATGGAAAACATGGGAAATTTCTATTTCGTATCCGCTCCTCTAATTTTGACAATGCCAATTGGAGGAGGCTCCGGTTACAAATCCGTGATTCAAATATTGCTGGACTCTGCTCGCAAGCGTAACAAGGGTCATATTGATCCCACCGTTGTTCTATCTAATGAGTGCAGTCGAATTTTATAACCTTATTTGCGGACCAAAATTTATATCCATTAAGTCGAAAAGGGTTCGTCTATAAATTATCGCCGGCTATTGTTGCTGTTTTATTGTGTTGGTTTTCCGGTCGTTTTCGTATTTTCCATCTCCCCGTTTTTGCCCTGCTATATTTTTGTCGGTTGTTCTTTTTGCTTTTCATTCATTTTTGTTTTTGTTTGGTCGTGCTTTTTGAATTTTTATGAAGTTACGCTGAAATACTCGATCCCTTGAAAGTCGGATGTCCAAGTCCTCATAAAGATGTCACTTGTGTGGTTTTCAACATTTCCCAACCGGCCTTTGCCATTTATCGGCAGCAACGATTTACCCCATCGTTCGTGTGTTGGCTCACAGGCTTGGTTATTTGGGTAATTGGGGTTTTATGCATAAATTACCTTTTGTAAAGAGTGACTGGTCCTGACGAAAGTTGGATCATCAACTTTTTGACAGGTAATTTAGACGTTGTACTTTTATTTTGAAAAACATCGAAAGGTATGCAAAGGGAAATATGTGACTACTGATTTTAAAATTAAGTGATAACAGTTGCGGTTCTGGGGTGTTCCAAAGAGGTGGGCGTATGAAGTGCCTAAACCGAAATTAAGTTTGAAAGTTGCCATCCTCAGTCAGAGGCTTTATATGTTTGGTTAGCAGGTTTACTTGAGAGCAAAAGCTGCCATATACAAACACAACCCTTCGCATACTGCTAACGTTAAGGTAACATCGTCAGAAGCAAAATGTGAAGTATTACTGGCAGTTAACATTGCTTGTCCTCTGCATAACTTTTCTTTTATTTACTTAATCGGATTACCACAGGGAGATTTGGGTGTATCCCATGGGCAAGTGGAATAACACATTCGTGGCAAAAGAAGGACTATGTACCGACATCCGTGTACTTTCCACCACACGATGATAAAACGATGTTTAAAAAGGACACTTAAGCTATAACCAGACGTTCTGGTATTATGATAATCTAGTGGTTAAACAGTAAAGAAAAGTACCCGAGCATCAACAAAAAACTGATATTTGTTACTTTGTTGGGTTTGTAATAGAATATCCTTGGCGGTGGTGGAGAGTAAAATACGAACAATATAATTTACTTCAAGGGATCTTTTTCCGGTCCAAAACTCTGCCAACTTTGCTGACAATTTTTTAGATATATTTTCCCTTCACTGGACTTTGATATTTAAAGGAATTAAAGATACCCTTTCTTTCAAGCGCGATGTAAAAAAGTTCCTAAATATAGTTAGTGGGATAACGTTAAACAATGTAAACGAAAGCGAATCAACCTTAGAGCTACTTTATTGCCTTGTTTTAGATCATAAGTTGCCTGTGCCTTTAAGACACTGCTTCCTTCCTTAACAAATATTTATTGTGCATAGTCCCTCCGTTATTAGAATTTTCGGGCAAAAAGTGCCTTATAAGATGGCAATAGGAACTGTTGATACACTGAGGAGAGAGTAGTGGGGCGATTCTAACAGACACCCACGACATGCAACTATAATGAAGAATCTCGCGTAAAATAAAATCGACAAAGTAATCTTCAGATCCGTATATCAGAGTAATTAATATACCAATCCGTAGTTTAAGTAGCGGAAAAATATTACCCTGTGCTCACGCGGCCATAATCATAGCGAGGGTTCGAAACACATCTTTTTTTTCTTTGTCGCAAAAACACTATAGGCCTCGCATCGCATAATTCGGGTGTTCGGCAAGTTTCTGCGCTGCGGCCCACTTTGTGTCTCGTTTTTGTAAACGAATGTAATCGTTGGCCCTAACACAGTGCGTCATGATATGAGATAATTCTTGATCTCTTGTTGCGATAATCACCGTCCTTCCTCTATCCAGAAGGAAGAGTAGTGACCAATGTTTAGGGCGAGTAAAACAAGAATTGTTTTATATCTTTACTTATTTATTAAAATTTTTTGGTAAGATTTCTTCGCTGTCCACCCTGTTGGACGCTACCTGTGAGAATGATTTAGAAAAAAAAGTTGATGGCGAGAAGCCGACTTTGGCGCAACAAGGACAGATGTGTCCTTCATCTTGTCTCTGGCTTCTGGTCATCTTGCGATCATGATCCGTGAGGATGTTGGGCTTGATCTCGAGATATCTGAAAAAGAAAAAGTGGGGGAGGTATCTAAGGATAGTGTGGACAGGGTTAGTTCAGGTGTTCTCTAACTATTTGAATGGAGGGATGGTATAATTTAGAAACGGAAATGCATTGAGCTTTTATACAAAATCTCGTCAAGATTGGCACTTTAAAAAAGTGTAATACTTCTGTGAACCGTTGACAAAACTTATTTAAACTTTCACAGAAGCATGATTCTACGAAGTGAATTCTACCAAACCGAACTTTGGGGAAAAGGTAGTGTTAATAGCATTCAGAAATTATATGCGAGGAGCGATATATAATGATATATTTTATATTATGGAACAATCTTTTAACGGGGGAATTGGTATTTAATATTATTTCGTATTTGATATTATTGGTCTTGTAAATTATAAGGACATGGGAAGAATAGTGATTTGGGATCACTACAAATGCACTCATTTATTGATTATTAGCTGTGCAACTAAGTTCTCGCTAATTTTATGAAAATGCAACTTTATTCTGAAAAATTTGTTACAAATACATCATTCGAAGTATTACCCATCGCTAGCTACAACTTTTTCCCATATTTCTGGCAGGGCTCGAATACCGTTACGGTAAAAGTGTTCATTTTTTGAGGCTCTCCACAAATGAGGCGATTTTTTGATGCCTCCATATGAGCGGAACTGCCGATCAGCCAGACCATGGCCATCGAACGGAACAAGTAATAATCGGGCGGCGCAATATGTAGGGAATTTGGTGGGTGGGGTAGGACTTCAGATTTGAACGTTTCCAGGTAGGTTTTAACGGCTTTGGCAAGGTATGGCCGAGCGTTGTCATGCTGTAGAATCACTTTTTCGTGCATCTGCTCGCATTGCGGCGTTTTTCGTCGAGTGCCTGACTCAATCGCATTAATTGAAGTCGATACCGTTCCCACTGATGGTTTCGTTCGATTGAATAACACCGACCTGGTCCCACCAAATACACAGCATAACCAGTAATCAATGTGACATCGAGTCGTGCCGATATACTTGGGCATCTGGTGTAGACATATCGACAATCGACAAACGACAGTTAACGGATCTGTAGCGGTTCCGCAAAACCCTACGGTCTACTTACCTGAAAAACCCCCATAACTACTACCCAACTCCCTTTAGTTTGCTAATGCAACAGTATTAGTACCTTAAAATGCTGCACGCATTTAAGAGATCAAATCCATGATCCTTAAGTCCCTGTAAAGAAAACTTACCTTCACGCATTCTCTTCGCATATCATTGCTCCTTAAGATTTCTTTATCAACTTACCAGGAATTTCCAATCAATTTCGGCATCTACAACGCCAGTCAAATTCCCTTAGATGAATTCCTGTAAACAAAATAATTCGGATTGCATTCAATGTAACCGTCATGACAGGGACCATAAATATCACGCCGTCTATTTTCCCAGCCGCGTCATATACCTTTTCATACACATTGCCTGGCAACCTTTTTGTTTGTCTTATCAACAAACAACCCAAACAGCTGAATATAATTAGCGCAATAGACGCTGAAACCAAATTCTCCAGCATTTCCTAATGCAAATATGAACCGGTTTCTACTGCAGCCAGAGATGCCATAAAAATCCAATTCGCTTTAGCACCTTTTTCTCCTAACGTCGAAAATGGCGACGAGGCATCGTGTAAACAATGACCCGCATTACCAACGGCGCATGTGGTCATTTTTCCCTATTGTCATTGCCGCCTGCCTGTTTCGTCGTTCCACTGCACGTGTGAATCGCATCTATCTGAACGATCCCACACATACCACCATGACCTTTATTACGAGATCTGGTTTTCTTGTTCCCATAAGAGAGACTCTACGTTACACTTGTGGGAGATAGAACATATCCTTGGCAAGGATATATTCACACCCTTAAGAGAAGAGTTTTTCTCTCTCTTCCTTTTTTTCCTTAGCGAAATCATCTCTGCATGAGATGACGATCGCTGAGTCAAATTGCATCCTTCGACCCGAGCGGGTCGCGGCTCCATCGCTACCCTGGTGCGCACAGGGAAGCGATAATGGAGGATAATCGAGAGTCGCGTTCAGTAACCACGAAATGTATTCGGTGTTTTCCCTGTCAAATGACATTTAAACTGAAAGTTACATCAAATCATTTTTCAAGTTGTGTATGTATGTATGTCACCGTCATCAAACAGTATACAATAAATTAAAATGAAATAACCATTTAAATCTGTGGCAGTGTGTTTTAATTTCTGTATGGTTTCGCCTGGTGATCATTCGTTTACAGGCCGCGGCGGAACTTGTTAATTTGTGAGAAGGATGTGGAACCCAGCGCCCATGTCGGTGCCACGACTTCGCTCCTACAGATCTTTCATCGGAAAGGCCTTAAAAGTGAGACACAAAGTTTTTCAAATTTTTCTTTCAAACAATCATAATTACTGCTGTGGGGGTTCTCTATACCACATGCAGAACCAACCCACAATTTCATACCTTATTTCGACCTTATAAGCTGGTCACCCGCGAACTCTCTTACAGAGAACACCAGTTTAACAGTGCGCCAGTTAAAAAGTGAAGTGACTACATATTTAAAAAGTAAAAGTATGTCAAAAGCAATTTTTGACAACAAATACAATTCCTAAGAATTCACAAACAAAAGACAACAAGGACACACCAGTAAACTAAATATTAATGTAACAAGCGCGACAAACAATAAATATACTCGAGTTCACGCCAAAAGTTTAAATTCAATAGACATGTGGTGACCAAAATTAAAACAGTGAATATAGTCAAAACAATGAAATTCAGAAACCAAACAAAACAAATAATAAACGTAAAAACTTAATTGTAAATACTAAGTGAATTAAAAACACATAAATCAAAATAAAATCTAAAAGCAAATGTGCATATTGCAGTGAAGTGCGAAAAATAAAATAATAATCAACGATAAGAAACATAATATATCACCTCGGTCGCAAGCGCAAAAAACAAAAATTAAAATAGATTGCTCGTTAAGCAATCGGTATTTACCAGGTGTACCGGTATAAATGCATTAAATAAAATCAAAATAAGTGCATATAAAAACAGTTGAGTGAGGTGCAAAAGTGTTCGCGACAATAAAAACAAAAACAATAAAAAGATAACACTGCGGTCGCAAACGCGAAAATTAAAACAAACAATATATTGCTTGTTAAGAAAGCAATTTTTAAATCATCGTTTGGCGCGAGTGCAAGCTTACTGACTCTTAGCAGCCGGTAGGCGAGTTCAACTCAGCTTGCAGGAGAAATAAAGTCGCCGTGGTTCAAAAGGTCGCCTTTGTTTTTTTTTTAATGAAAACAAACTGGAAAGAACCAGAATGAATACGGAGGACGATAAGAACACGACAACGCACAAACGAAAAGGCGCCCCGAAAAACTCCATTTTGACGCGAAGCAAAACCGCGAAATTGACGATGGATAAAGGAGATCAACAATTGGCGGACGACAGTGAGCTCCCCTTCCCCTCCAATTTTAACATATATGGGGCAAATAATTCATTCGCTTCTCTTGCATCCTCAGAGTCTGAGGATGAAGAGGAAGAGATAAGTGAATTGGAGGCGAAACTGGCGATGGCAAGAGCCCGATTACAAGAGAGACGCCGAAAGAAAAAAATAGCGGCGCTCGAACAAGAACAAAACCAGCAACAACTACAAAAGCTAAAGCCAAAAGTCGGCCAACAGCAACAATCTCACCATCAACAGCAACATCAACTTCAACATCAGCACCATCAACAGCAACAGCAACAGCAACAATTAACACAAAAGCGATCAACGAACCAGCAAGCAACACAGCAGCAGCAAAGCAACAATAGCAGCGGAAAAATAAAGATGCCACCAATCAACACCATAGATGTTGACTGTAAGGAATTGGTAAGTCTTTGTAAGCTAGCCATAGGTAACAATTTTGCAGTTAAAAGACTGACGGGTAACAGGCACGCCATTCAAACATATACGGTGGCAGACCACGACAAAATTAAAGAGGTCTTAAAAAGAGCCACCGCGGAATTTTACTCGTTCACGCCGAAACAAACGAAGAGCGTAACGGTTCTATTAAAGGGTGTCGACCCTGAAATGGAACCGGAGGCTCTGCTCGAAATGCTTCAAAACCTGAAGCACGAAGATCTCGAGTTTACCGCGGTAAAACCATTCACCACACCCAAGGCAAGAAGGGAAAACCGCAAGCTACCCTTCTTTTTGGTGCAATTAACACCCAACAGTAGGATTGGTGGTCTAAGAAAAATTTCAGTCTTGGATCATCAAATGGTCACATGGGACAAATTAAAAAAAGGCAGAGACATCCTGCAATGTCTACGTTGCCAAAGGTTTGGTCACTCGGCGGCTAACTGTGAAATGCAGCGCCGTTGCGTAAAGTGCGGAAAGGACCATAAGGCAGAAGAATGCCCTCTGGGAAAAGAACGGGTAGAAGACAAAGCCCTTCTAAAGTGCGCAGTGTGTCGGAATGAGGGACACCCCGCTAACTATCGAGGATGTCCTAAATTCCGAGAAATAATGGCAAGAAGTGTGACCCGGCAAAAAAACACAGAGCCAGCTCGTACTTCAACAATGCCCGTAACATCGCAGCGGTCGTACGCACAAGTTGCTTCGGGTGGGAGAACACCAAATCAGGCTACATCACAGGTAGCCACAAATACTCCCACACAGACTGAAACAACACCGCAAGGGGACGTGTTCGCAATCCTGCTCAATCTGCAGAGACAGATGACACAGCTACAAAGCCAAATAAACGAGATCTACTCGCATTTGCCCAGTCTAAATAACAAGTCGATATAAACCCTCTAACCACAACATCAATAAAAGCTCTTGTCGTGAATGTAAATTCACTAATAAGAACTGAGAGAAGAGCCAATCTTTTTAACCTGTTGCAAGAGGAACAACCTGATGTACTTCTGGCGGGGGAAACAAAGTTAAACCAGAGACATAAGATAGGACATAAAAACTACGATATTATACGAAGAGATCGACCTAACTCCTCTCAAGGGGGGGGTGTCGCAATCTTTATTAGAAAAGGGATCAATCATAAAGTAATATATAGTGGAGAAGTGCGCAGGTTCCGGGTGCTGGAAGCCTGTATCGTCCGTATACCCCTTCAGCAAGGAAGGGGTTTGTATGCGATTGCGGTCTACGCACCTGAGGAGCACCAACAAAACCTATTTATAGCGGAGCTCGAGACACTCTTTCGATGCTTACAATTGCACCTGGACAAAAATTACTTTATCCTAGGGGGAAATATGAACGCCAAGCATAGAAATTGGGGAAATTATATATCTAATGCCAGAGGAAATCAGTTGGCTGGTTGGTTAGATCAGTATCATATTGAATATAGAACTGACCTGCTAGCTACGAAATATCCATCGTTCCCCAGAGGTAGATCGTTCTTAGATATCTTGCTAATCGACTCACGACTGAGATTACTTAACACCAACAGACGAAACACAAACTGTTTACGGACAATTGAATACGACAGTGACCACTGTGCATTCACGGCAGTAATAGAGCTTCCGAACGAGCTCGCAGATCTGGAGGAATTCGTGACCCCGCAACCCTATAACTACGGGGCAATGCGATGGCCGCGGTTCACCAGATCATTAACAAGAGACCTTCGTTCGAATGACTTTAATCTGCCAACAAACAGAAACCTGACTAATGACGAAATCGACAAATACATTCAACAAATGGACGAAACCGTAAAACAAACAATGGACAAAACAATTCCCAAAACAACAGTTACAGATCACATTAACATGTACAGAAACGCAACAATAAACGCACTCCACAAGAAAAAGAGCAGACTGCTATCGAAATTAAAACAATTACACAGACAGTTTACAGACAGACAAGACCAGGAGATAATATCACTGAAATCTCAATTAAAAAACCTCCAACAATTACTTAAAGCTAATTATAGATTAGCAACAAATTTGTATTGGAACAACAGAATTCGAGCTATAAAAACTAATAACCCGAATATGTTCCCACAAATAAATAAAATATTCAGGAGAAATAATCAAAACGAGATTCAGTGTCTCCAAATTCCACGTACCGAGGTAAACAAGCAGCTGCTAACCAACATTGGCATAGATACAGAGAACGCTATCCTCAATAGTGAGCTCTTCGTGATCGAAGATCCTTTGGAGAGGGCGAACGCTGTGGGAGCTGTCTTTCAGGAAATGTACAAGGTGAATGAAAGCATTCGCCGAAACAATGACCTGGAGGACAGAATTCGACTGAATCACCTGCACCTCCGGAATGAAATTTCACATTGGCAATCGGAGAATCCTGGTTTTACGGAATTCAGTGACGATAATCTGTCAATCGACATTAATGCCAATGGTGGGGCTAATAGCCTTTTAATCACAAGGGAAGGAATCCAGAGTATCTTCGACTCATTAAGAAGCAAAAAGTCAGTGGGAATAGATGGAGTACCTAACATCGTACTCAAGAACCTGCCCCCAAAGGCAATAGATATATACACGGTCCTGTTTAACAACGCGTTGAATAATGCATATTATCCCGCGCGTTGGAAAACGGCTATCATTCAGCCCATCCCAAAAAAGGGCAAAGACTGTACAAACCCAATGAACATGCGTTCGATAAGTTTACTCCCAAGCATCAGTAAAGTATTTGAAAAAATCATTAACAAAGCTCTGCTAAAATGGGTAGACGACAATAGCATTATTCCAAATAACCAGTTTGGCTTTAGGGCGGGTCATGAAACCACACATGCCGCAGCTAAACTGGTCTCCGATATACAATGGAATAAATGTAGGAACCAATGCACAGGTGCCTGTCTGATCGACCTGGAAAAAGCCTTTGATACCGTCTGGATCGAAGGGTTGTATTACAAACTGGTCAGATATGGCATACATAAGCCTTTACTATATGTACTTTACGATATGTCAAAGGACAGGAGGTTCGTGGTCAAAAGTGGTAATGTGACCTCTAATAAAACGTATAATATCAAGAATGGCTTGCAACAGGGCGCGGTACTCTCTCCGATTCTTTTTAACATTTACATTAGCGACTTATGAGATGCACTTCCGCAGGCTATTGCGTACGCAGACGATCTCATAATTTACAGAACAGCTCCGAAAGTTGCGATCATAAATAAGTTAATACAGCGAGACTTCAACAAAGTGCAGCGCTATTGCGATGACTGGAAACTTAAGATCAACTTCCAGAAATGTGAAGCCATCCTATTTAGAACTCCATTATATAAAGCCACGAACGACACAAGGAAAAACTGGCGAAAACTAGTTATCGTGGGACCGCATGGAGATAAACTGGAAACCAAGAGTTTAGTTAAATACCTGGGCATCTGGCTAGACCAATATCTATATTTCAACAGACATGTAGAGGCTGCTTTGCTCAAAGCGAGGAAAACTTTTGCTATGACAAGGAGGCTATTTCATAGTAGCCAACTTGACAGCAGGGTAAAAGTCATATGCTACATGACGCTAATCAGGCCAATGCTCATATATGGTTGCCCAGTATGGTTCAACATAGGTCCAAATTTGATAGAAAAGATTCGGGTGTTCGAAAGAAAGTGTCTCAGAAGTTGTCTCAGATTATATCGGACACCGGAATCGGACTATAAAAAGTATTACTCAAATGAGACTTTATATAATGAAGCGTACATAAATAGGGTGGATAATTTTATGATTAAATTAATCAGAGGACATATTGCGAGAGCAATAAGCTCGTCCAATGACCTAATTTTCGGGGCTTATTATCCAAACACCTTATACTATGAGAGCGTGCGTCGCAACGGCTTTGTTCCACCAGAGGCGTTCCTTGACTTGGATATGAAAGGGCTTATACAGGATAGATCCGGAATTCCGCTGATCTATCATGTAAGTAGATCATCTGTAGACGGGCGATTGTGCTATGATCGGGAAGTAGCGCGCACCGAAGAAGAGCTCCTGCGCTTCAGTAGGGCTATCTCCCGCAGAGACCGGGACGATAGTATTAGACAGCGTCAACAGTTCTGGTGGTTGAATGGCATATAAAGACCTGGATACCAAAGTCGGTATAGAATCACACTATCATCAGCTAGCTTACATAGACTTAGCTTTTCTAGAATTAGGGTAGTATAAGATTTAAGTTAAGTTAGGCTAAATGATTTTACATAAAAAAAAAAAAAAAAAAAAAAAAAAAAAAAAAAAAAAAAAAATTACAAAGTTTTTCAAATTTTTCTTTGTCTTTCAAATAATTATAAGTTATGCCACAAAGTTCTGTCGCCGAAAGGCAAATTATACAAATATTAAGTAATGTTTAGCTTAGAGCGTCTGCGAAGGACCAGTAAGTTATTATATAAGATATTTAAGCTAGAATTTAAGCATTTTTTGTCTAGCCTTTAATTTAGAAAATAAGAATATAGAAAGAAAATAAAAAAATGTTTAAAAAATGAAAATGAAAAAATCCCCTTATAAGCTATTCCACTTGTAAATCATGTTAAACGGACGCATAGCTAAACTCATTATCCTACGCAGATAATGCATAATTGAGTTTAGGTATAGTTTCGCCATACGGCCACCCCATTTCGATAACCCATGAGATTTCCACCGGAAATTGCATCAAGTCGGTTAGCAACGGCATAGTCTGATCAAACGACGCGGTTGCATAATCATGTAACCCCTGGGGCAATTATCAAAACATTTAATTTAGTTCCCATGATCAGGTTTCCCTAGCCAATTCGGCGTCCTATTCGCTTTCTCCAGACACTCCATTCGCTAGGGGATCAATGCTCTCTTTTCGCAGGTGAATAGCACCAGCTAAATTTTCCTCTCCCTCACAGTTCTGTCTTCCTACAGTTCAATGCACGCTGAGATCACCACATTCACCGAATTGGGACAGTGGACTAGTCTCAGAGCTGCGTTGATATATGCGCACACAACCAAACCCACCCCGAGATCATAGTACCTTGTGTTTCTGTTCTCTCATTCTCCCATGTTCGTCGACTATCGAATTAACCGATGTATTCACCACAGATCGACGGGCGTGGCAATGAGAGAGCAGAAGTATGATCTGTATTGGTTGTCTTGTGTGCGAAAATTAAATTACCCATCTATAACCAACTACTGGCGTGGCCACACACGTTTCGCGAGTCACGGAGCATAAGTCAAATTACCAATTGCTACGGCCACCAGTCGAGAAAGAAGTGTTTAATCTTGAATAAAATTTATAAAATTCAATTTAATAATAAGTTATAAGTTATGTACAAAAAAGAAAAAAAAACAGCAACAATAAAAAAAGGGATTACCATCAAAGCAACACCAGTGCATTATTATTTATTGCCTTCTCTCGGATTTATGGCGGAACAATCGTTTGGTGCGTTCTATTAGAACAGTGTCGAGTTGGTGGAGTTTAAGTGAACCAAGTGCCCGTGTTCGGTACGATACTGAAACCCCCACAGTGCCACAAATTTCTGTCGCCGAAAGGCAAATTGTACAATTGTTATATACAGTTGTTAATGTTTAGGTTAGAGCGTCTGCGAAGGACCAGTAAGTTATAATATAATATAATTAAGCTAGAATTTAAGCATTTTTTGTCTAGCATGTAATTTAGAAACTTAAAAGATAAAAAGAAAATAAAAAAATGTTTTAAAAATGAAATGGGGCCTGAAAAGTGAAGTCAGATGGACCAATTACCTGAACAAAAAAATACATTTTGATATTCGCGCCGTGTTCTGTTCTGTGAAAAATGACCATAGCAGTGTGCAAAAATTAAATAAAAAAAAAAAAAAAACAATTAGTGCCGATACGTGACGTAGGAAATATTCCTGTTTGTGTATGTGCACAATATAATAAACAATCTCCTGAACGTGATTATCTATCTGTCACTCGCGAAATAAAAAAATAAAAAAGCAATAAAAAAAAAGTGCGAACACGTGGTCCATAATATGGACGTAAATCAAGTGGATGCCAAAATGGTGCTTCGGAGAAGGCAAAATACAGACGTGAATCTAAAGGCTAAACGCCTTAGAACAAATGAAAACAAGTATACAGACACGTTGATTGTCAACAGCGACGACGAAGACAACACCCATGGTGCCCAGTACTCAGGGGCTGGAAACCAATTCCAAGAACTAGCTGTCAGCGAAACAAATGCAGACGCCAGCAATCAGATTGAGGTCTTCAACAGACTCATCCATGAGATTAGTCGTAAAAAACAACAACTAGATAAACAAATGGAGGAAGTTATTAAACTAAAAAACAATCTGAGCGATAATGAGCGAAAAACGAAAATGGTACAACAACAACAGCAAGAACAAAGACAACCGCAACCCACGAAGACAAAGAAAACACGACATGCTAAGGAAACGAAACAGCAGGAATCACATCAACAACAACAGCAGGAACCACATCAACAGCAAGAAACATTTCAGCAGGTGCCAGTCAAAAAAACAGGAGAGAGTACCTCCTATCTACATCAGTTACATGCAGAAAAAGGATCTCATAAAATTGGGTAAGTTGAATTCTTTTTTTTTTTTTAATAGACTTCTCTCGGGAGAGGCGAACCTATAGCGCCGAGTGGGCGCCCCGAGATGCCATCAAATAACTGTTGCAGTTCTTTTTGCAAAACTTTTAAAACAAAGCGGATAAATAATTTTAAGATAAGTTTAACATGCGATGATTTAGGAGGCTATAGCAAAATTAAATCGGCATTGGGGAAATCGAAAAGCGAGTAGTACACGTACACTCCTAAATCGGAGAAAACTGTCTCCATGCGCCTCAAAGGAGTTGAACCTTCCTTTACTCCCGAAGAGGTGCTCGAAGAACTAAAAAGCTTCGAAATCGATACCTTGAGATTTACAGGTGTGAAACCATTTGCTACAGCTAATTCTAGAAATCGCAACCGTAAGTTGCCTTTCTTCATTGTGTCGCTAAGCCGCAATAGTAAAATTGATGGACTTAGATAGATTAAATACATTAATCACCAAACAATAAGTTGGGAGAGAATAAAGAAGTCCGACCGCGTATTGCAATGTATGGGCTGTAAACGGTTTGCCCAAGTGGCGTCAAAATGCAGTATGCATTTCAGATGCGTCAAATGCCTAAATAAGCATATCATTGGAGAATGTCCATTGGGAAAAGAACAGCTCCCGGGTGGAAATAAACTATCCTGTGTACTCTGTAACAACTCAGGTCATCCTGCTGACTTTAGAGGTTGCCCTAAGTACCAACAACTAAAATCAAAGTTGGAAGCCAGAAAGAAGCAAGTTGAAGAAGAGAAACGGATGAAAACTCGCTCTTACAACAACTTCGTGACACCAAGTGTGTCATACGCCCAAATGGCAGGTGGAGTAAAAAATGCACCACAAATAGAACAATCACGTAATATCATTACAACGCCTGCTCCAGAGGCACAAACTGATATAACAGCTATATTACTGTCCATACAAGGACAATTTGCTGCGTTTGATAAAAAATTCGGAATGATCGAAAAATAACTGACGGAACAAGTGGCTCGAACGGACATTATGTATTCGACCCTGTTTCCAGACGAACCCACACTCTAATCATAACGTTCACTGCGACTGAATTAACCCTAAAAATTATTGCTGTGAATGTTAATTCAGTAATCCGCATGGAAAGAAGGGATAATCTGAGCAATCTGCTGGAAGCTGAACGCCCAGATGTGCTTTTGGCTAGCGAAACTAAGCTAAACCAAAGGCACAAATTGGGCTACCCAAATTATAAAGTAATTAGACGAGAGTCTAATCGC
Source organism: Microdon myrmicae (assembly GCA_963931805.1). Classification (NCBI taxonomy): domain Eukaryota; kingdom Metazoa; phylum Arthropoda; class Insecta; order Diptera; family Syrphidae; genus Microdon; species Microdon myrmicae. Next base: position 46,321,209 of record OZ007500.1, read on the forward strand.
TGTCTTAGTTAAAAAGGTCTACAACACAAAGTCGTTTACAGGAGAGATGTATACAAGTTTCAGAGGAGCCTGCATTATAGATAATACTTTAAAAAGTCAAAGGCATCTCTCATCATATGTGATCTCTGCTTAAGCTCCCGAAGTTCCACAGTGTATACGGTTGATTAATGAACTTGATACCATTTTTCGAAGTCTCAAGTTAGACTCGGAAAATAATTCTTTCTTTATGGCAGGAGATTTCAACTCCAAGCACACTGCTTGGGGTAACCTTATCACAAACACAAGAGGCAATGCGTTGTTCGACTGGTGGCAAACAAACGCTATCGAACATAAGCTAAAATTGTACGCTACAAGTACACCGTCATATCCAAGAGGAAATTCCTTCTTAGATTTACTTTTGCTGGACGAGCGAATACAATTATTAGATACGGATCTAACTACTCGAAATTGTCTTCGTACAATCAAGTACGATAGCGATCATTGTGGACTTGGTGCTGTAATACATGTTCCAAACGAACACTCACTACTTGAGCTGTATAAACAGATCATCATCATCATCGGTACTACAACCGGGGAACCGGTCTTGGCCTTATTTAACAAGTCCTGAGGCTTGTTAAATTTTCCATAATAATTTGTTTTTTTCCAGGCAAGGTCATTACTCTTGCGCCAGGTATAAACAGATACATTCTTTTAATTTCGGAAAAGCACACTGGTCGCGCTTTGATCGAATAATAAAAAAAGAATTACGCTCCAATGGCATAGATCCACCAACTGACAGAAATCTTTATAATGACGAAATTGATCATTATCTTTCGACTATGAACAACATTGTTACTAATACAATGAATCGTTCTATCCCAAAAGCGTCTCACACCGAGAGCCATACAAACCGATACAGAAACGCAACGATCGACGAGCTGTATAGGCAAAAGAGTATTCTGCTCTCCAAGTTAAAACTGCTCTACAGACATCTCAGCGATCCAAATAGCCAGGAAAAAAAAAACAATTTAGTCACTAATTAAAAATCTTCAAAAACTGATCCGTGACAACTATAGATCAGTAATTAGTGAAGACTGGAACAATAGAATGAAAGCCATTAAAGCTAGTGGACCGAATGTGTTCCCTCAAATAAATAAAGTCTTTCGGAGGAAAGATTATAATGACATCCCATGTCTGCGAGTTCCGCGGACTCCCGAGAATTGTCAAACTCTGCTGAACGCAGGACTTACCCTGGAACACGTCAACTCTAACGAAGAGTTTGTTGCGTCTCTAACAGATACACACACAATACACAAGCAAATAGTGCAGAACACCGAACGAAAATCGAATAAGTAAATATATCAGAGCCGTATACCATAGCGATAACAAAACAATTCACATCAGAGAATATACTTGAGTTTATAAATCGAGTTGGCACACGGGGTAGTAGCCTTATATGTTACGCTTAGGTTCAATTTTTGGTGATTGTAACTGTCATAGCGTCAGTTCGAATCACACGTTCTTCACTATTATCCCAAACGCTATAAGTTCACAATAGTCGAGGATCCGCAAAAAAAAGGCGAACTCAATTGGTGCTTGTATATATACAACGAATCGGCTCATTCTAACCTTGACCTGGAAAATAGGGCTTTCCAAAAATATATTTCGCTACGCTACTTAACAATTGGCGTCTCTTAAGTCAAAGTTTCACTATCTTTAGTGAAAATAATAGAGCGGATTCCCCACTGAGAAATCTAAGCACTATCATATTTGTACACAAGGATGAACTGACGGACATTCTTAGATCGATTAAGAACAAAACATCTTCTGGAATAGATAGTATTCCAAACATTGTTCTTAAGCAGGGATAAGCAAAACGCGGCCCGCGAGCCGCTTGCGGCTCTTTAAACATGTTTGTGCGGCCCGCTAAGCATTTCTAAAATTGAATTTATTTTATCGACTTTCTCCCATCAATATACTATTATAAAATTAATTATAATAAAACGGTAGTACATGCTAAACAGAAGCATTATTATTATTATTATTATTATTTCATCATCATCATCGGCACTACAACCGGGAACCGGTCTTGGCCATATTTAGCAAGTCCTGAGGCTTGTTAAATTTTCCATAATGATTTATTTTGTCTGGGCAAGGTCATAAGTCTTGCGCCAGGGGCTCCCCGACGGGGAATAGAACCCCGGTCTCCCGGGTGACAGGCGGGTATACTAACCACTATACTATCGAGGAGCCCATTATTATTATTTATTACGGTGTAATTAATTACACAATAACTTAATTCTAAATAGCGCTAGCTGCTAGGACTTTCGGCTAAGATAAACAGAAGCAACTTTTTGTGACGAGTTACTTACTTGTCAGCGACTTGTTCAAACATGCAATACGAACTCGCCGCGTCTGTCTTGTTTGTGTTTGCTTCTGTCACACAATCAGTCAGACCGGTAAGCTGTTAACTAGCCATTTTAGAAATTCTTGTGATTCTTGAAAGGCGTGAGTGCAATATTATTGTCAAAAAGGTAATATTAGAGTTTTTTCATTAAAAATTAAGTTTAACTACGTTTTTTTTTTAACTTTCAAATTTTTAACCCATACTAGCGTGTCGGAAAAGCAAACAAAAAAACGAAAGGTTGCGGCTGAGCACAGGCATTTCCAAGAAAAGTGGAAATTTGATTATTTGTTCACTTTCTCTAGAGATAAAGCTGTATGCTTGATATGCTCAGAGACTGTGTCGACATTAAAAGAATATAACATAAAAAGGCATTACGATACAAAACATAAACAACAATATAAAAACTTAAGAGGACAACTAAGGATAGATAAGATTAATCAAATGGAGAAAACCGTGGGAAAACAACTGGCTATTTTTAAAAATCAAGCTATTTTGTCAAAAAACGGCAGTATAGGCTAGTTTTGTTGTCAGTCAAATACAAGCAAAAAAAAATGAAACCCGGTGCGGATGGAGAGATGATAAAAGAATGTCTGACTGCTGTTGCAGAAATTGCATTTCCTGATAAAATAAATATTATTTCAAACATTAGTTTATCAAGGAGAATTGAAGACTTGTCCGAAAGCATAGCAACAACGCTTCGTGAACGCATTGCAAAATTCGAATACTGTTCCTTGGCACTTGATGAGAGTTGTGATATTAGCGATACAGCACAACTGGATATATTTTTACGTGGTATTGACACTATATACCCGCCTGTCACACGGCAGACCGGGGTTCGATTCCCCGTCGGGGAGCCTCCGGCGCAAGACTAATGACCTTGGCCGGAAAAAAACAAATCATTATGGAAAATTGAACAGCCTCAAGACTGGCTACATAAGGCCAAGACCGGTTCCCGGTTGTAGTGCCGATGATGATGATTGACACTACATTTAATATCACCGAATAATTGTGTTCACTAATTCCAACGCAAGGGACTACAACCGGCAAAGACCTGTACGATGAACTAAAGTCTGTGTTGGAAAAATTTTCAATTTTATGAGAAAAGATTATTGGTATATCGACAGATGGAACACGAGCAATGTCGAGCATGGAGGTAGGAATATCGGGAAGGCTATTTCAAGACATTAGGAAGGTTACAGGAAGGGAAATGTTCGTTAACAACTGCATAATTCACCAGGAAAATTTGTGTGCGAAAAGATTAAGTTTGCCAAATGTCACAGTACCAATAATTAAACTAATCAATTTTATAAAGTCGCGCGCGTTAAATTTAGAGAATTTCTGAAAGATTTAGAAACTGAATATGGAGACGTGGTTTTTAATACCGAAGTAGGTTGGCTTAGTAGAGGTGCAATGCTAAAAAGAGTATACAAATTAAAAAGCGAAATACAATTGTTCCTGGATATGAAGGGATATGCCTTTCCTCATTTTGGTAATAAAGAATGGATGAGTGATTTTGGGTTTCTTATCGACATGACTCCGAATGTCATTGATTTTAATGTGGAACTTCAAGGCAAAGACAGTTTATTAACAATTTGTATGATAAAATTCAGGGCTTTGAGAGCAAATTAAAATTGTGGAAACAACATCTTTTGCAGAATAATGTGTCTCACTTTCCACATTTAGAAAAAGAAAACGTTACTACTTTTTAAAAATACGCACAATATATAGACATTTTAATCAACGAATTTCAATTACGATTCCAAATGTTCAAAGCTGAGAAGACAGCGGTTTCCATGAAATTGTTTTCCTCGCCATTTAATATCGATGTGGATACAGTTCCCGAAGACTTTCAAATGGAATTGATTGACATGCAGAATAATACCGAATTAAAAAATGTATTCTTCTCAGTGAACATCGAACATTTTTACAAATCGTATGTGAGCCCTGAGAAATTTCCGCTTTTGACGAAAAATGCAAACCAAATGATGTTTTGGCGGATTTGAATGTTGTTGTCGAAGTGTTCCGCCGTACATTGTCCACACACCAGAAAGAACAGCTGGAACGCGGAGCGAATTCAATTGCACAAATAAAACACGAAAAGTGTTGTCTGTATTTTGAATTTTAATTTTGTTTTAGAGTTCGGTCTCCACTTACGTCTGGACACACTTTTGATTTTGCGCTTATACTAGTAGTTCGGGTAGGAGATTAAGATAAGAACAACAACTTCCACTACGACCTTAATCGCATTAATAATTAACAATACTGTTATTTATTTCGGTGTGTCGCACATAACCATTCACACACGTTATGATACCACGAAAGTGTCTTCGTATTTACTCTCCGCCTTCCTTAATTATTTTAAGCACAATCTAATTGCCCGATACACACGTTTCAAAATGTCCCTAGTGAGGATCCCGGGGCTGAGCGCGTTGAGTTACTGCGCGTGAACGTCGAATATTGACGTTTCTTTTATTGTATTGTGCGGAGCGGATGGACCTCCTCGGTGGGGTTCTCTGACTGTTCTGATACTCGAAGTAGACTGAAAATTCTCCTCCCTATTTCGAATTTTTTTTCATCCCCCATCTGAAACAGAAAATTTCCCATCCAGTCTGCAAAGAAAATTTTTCCATCATAGATCATTCTCCTTTCCGTCTTCCTTATCGGAATCTTGTTCCTTTGTTTGAACGACCGATAGTACCGCCGCTTCATTATCGATCCATTCTTGGGATTTGTTTGTGTTCCCCATCTGACCTAAGACACGAGGGTTCTTGTGCGCTTCAGATGGGTACAAAGGAACCATGGGATTGGTGTAGTTTTTGTTTGTATTTCCAAATCATAAACATCTAGTGTACGATCTACGTTAAGATGTTTATGATTGCATGACTGTTGGTCGGCGGCGAATCGCCATCCTGTGTTTGCACAAGTGTGCCTTTTAGGTTTTGGGTCATGCTAGGAATTTAGGTGCTAATTAATATTAGCTACCAGCGGAGATATTCGTTGTTCGGTTTGTTTACCGAAGAACGCATTTAGTGGATGTGTTGCATTGATGCCCTGAATTGGATGCGTTGGACTGGTAGCGTTGAATTGGCGCGTCGAATTGAATGCGTTGAATTTAATATTAGAGACCTTTGAACGTTTAGTTCGATTGGTTTTTGCTATTGAATTCAACGTTGGTGTCCGAAACGTTACCTTTTGTTTCAGGTGGGAGTAAGGACTTTTGGGACACGTGTCTGTGGGCACGTGTAATGGATAACGGTGAGTATGTTCCTTGGCGGAAAGGACATCTCAACCTATAGCGGGTTGTGTGGTTCATAGAACCGCCACAATGTCTCTGTTCGGAAATACATATGGTTGCGAACAATTATTTTCAACCATGAAATTAATCAAGAATGATCACCGATCAAGACTGGGTGATGCACGATTAGAAAGCTGCGTGCGTGTAGCTACCTCATCAATTCCGGCTGATATTGATCAGCTTGTATCGAAAAAACAGTGCCAAATTTCTCATTAAAAATTACATTAAAATCGTTTTTCTGTTCTTTTCTTGTTTGTTGTTATTTTGCACTAAAATTTGTATATGAAATCTTTACTATTTTATAAATTTTATATTTTTTTATTCGAATGTTTATTGTAAATAAAGTTTTGTAAATTATTAATAAGTGTTATTTTATGTGCGGGCCGCCCAAGAAATTTACAATTTAAATTGGCTCGTTGATAAAAGGGTTGATCACCCTTGTTTTAAAGTTATGACTGACCTAAACAGGAAAACGCCGTATTCATTTTCCCTGACCTAATACTCTCATATGTAATTATAAGAGGTAGACCACCAGTTTTTCGCAATTAATACCGTATCACCCTTGTTCTAAAGCATTTACCTCTTGAACTAGTTAAGGTTTACACTATTTTGTTCAATAATGCTCTAAATAATGCATATTATCCAACCCAATGGAAATCTGCAATAGTCCATCCCATCCCCAAAGAGGGCAAGGATAGGTTTGGTTCGGCTAAAGATTGACTCTTTGGTTTTTTGTGCGCCTGAAGTTCTCAGATTGACGGTTATCGCGGAACACATTCAGGAAGTTGAGTTGAGCAACGACCTTAATAATACCTATAGCAAAGAGATAGGAATGATACGTTCCGTTGATACATAAAAAAACTCATGTATAACATAACAGTGTAAGATCATCTGCTCTTTTCGCCTGACCTGGTGATGTTTGCCTTTTATTTGTTCCCCAAATCTGATTTAAAAGAAATAAGATTTAAGAACGTTAGGGCTGGAAAAGGAAAAGTGAAATGCGTCATGATGGAGTTTGCAGAAAAAGACTTCCAGCACTGTTTGGAACAATGAAAAATACGTATGTTGCGTTGAAGGAATGCAAAAAGGAAACATAATAATTAAATGGTTAGAAATTTAAAATAAAATAGTTCACAGCACTTGTATCGATATTTTATAGCCATTCGTCGAATATAAGACTGTTGGATGTCAAATTTACGAATACGCTTACGAAAACTTGCCGAGGTGCGGGTAGAGTGGTATTCTGGCTTTTCGTCTTTGGAGAACACTTCTGACTGATGATTTAGAATTTTTAACAAATTCACATGTTAATAACTAGACAGTGTTCGTTTCTCCAAATTCCACGTACCGAGGTAAACAAGCAGCTGCTAACCAACATTGGCATAGATACAGAGAACGCTATCCTCAATAGTGAGCTCTTCCTGATCGAAGATCCTTTGGAAAAGGTGAACGCTGTGGGAGCTATCTTTCAGGAAATGTACAAGGTGAATGAAAGCATTCACCGAAATCACGACCTGGAGGAAAGAATTCTACTGAATCACCTGCACCTCCGGAATGAAATTTCACATTGGCAATCGGAGAATCCGGGTTTTACCGAATTCAGTGACGATAATCTGTCAATTGACATTAATGCCAATGGTGGGGCTAATAGCCTTTTAATCACAAGGGAAGGAATCCGGAGTATCTTCGACTCATTAAGAAGCAAAAACTCAGTGGGAATAGATGGCGTACCTAACATCGTACTCAAGAACCTGCCCCCAATGGCAATAGATATATACACGGTCCTGTTTAACAACGCGTTGAATAATGCATATTATCCCGCGCGTTGGAAAACGGCTATCATTCAGCCCATCCCAAAAAAGGGCAAAGACTGTACAAACCCAATGAACATGCGTTCGATAAGTTTACTCCCAAGCATCAGTAAAGTATTTGAAAAAACTATCAACAAAGCTCTGGTAAAATGGGTAGGCGACAACAGCATTATTCCAAATAACCAGTTTGGCTTTAGGGCGGGTCATGAAACCACACATGCCGCAGCTAAATTGGTCTCCGACATACAATGGAATAAATGTAGGAACCAATGCACAGGTGCCTGTCTGATCGACTTGGGAAAAGCCTTTGATACCGTCTGGATCGAAGGGTTGATTTACAAACTGGTCAGACATGGCATACATAAGCCTTTACTATATGTACTTTACGATATGTTAAAGGACAGGAGGTTCGTGGTCAAAAGTGGTAATGTGACCTCTAATAATACGTATAATATCAAGAATGGCTTGCAACAGGGCGCGGTACTCTCTCCGATTCTTTTTAACATTTACATTAGCGACTTATTAGATGCACTTCCGCAGGCTATTGCGTACGCAGACGATCTCATAATTTACACAACCGCTCCGAAAGTTGAGATCATAAATAGGTTAATACAGCGAGACTTCAACAAAGTGCAGCGCTATTGCGATGACTGGAAACTTAAGATCAACTTCCAGAAATGTGAAGCCATCCTATTTAGAACTCCATTATATAAAGCCACCTACGACACAAGGAAAAACTGGCGAAAGCTAGTTATCGTGGGACCGCATGGAGATAACTTGGAAACCAAGAGTTTAGTTAAATACCTGGGCATCTGGCTAGATCAATATATGTATTTTAACAGACATGTAGAAGCTGCTCTGGTCAAAGCTAGAAAAACATTTGCTATGACAAGGAGGCTATTTCACAGTAGCCAACTTGACAGCAGGGTAAAAGTCATATGCTACATGACGCTAATCAGGCCAATGCTCATATATGGTTGTACAGTATTGTTTAACATAGGTCCAAATTTGATGGAAAAGATTCGGGTGTTCGAAAGGAAGTGTCTCAGAAGTTGTCTCAGATTATATCGGACACCGGAATCGGACTATAAAAAGTATTACTCAAATGAGACTTTATATAATGAAGCGTACATAAATAGGGTGGATAATTTTATGATTAAATTAATCAGAGGACATATTGCGAGAGCAATAAGCTCGTCCAATGACCTAATTTTCGGGGCATATTATCCAAACCCTCTGTACTATGAGAGCGTGCGTCGCAACGGCTTTATTCCTCCAGAGGCGTTCCTTGACTTGGACATGAAAGGGCTTATACAGGATAGATCCGGAATTCCGCTGATCTGTCATGTAAGTAGATCATCTGTAGACGGGCGATTGTGCTACGACCGGGAAGTAACGCGCACCGAAGAAGAGCCCCTGCGCTTCAGTAGGGCTATCTCCCAGAGACCGGGACGATAGTATTAGACAGCGTCAACAGTTCTGGTGGTTGAATGGCATATAAAGACCTGGATATCAAAGTCGGTATAGAATCATACTATCATCAGCTAGCTTACATAGACTTAGCTTTTCTAGAATTAGGGTAGTATAAGATTTAAGGTAAGTTAGGTTAAGTGCTTTTACATAAAAAAAAAAAAAAAAGAACAAAGTAGGTAAGTTAGGTAAGTTAAATTTTAAGAAAAAAAAACAAAAAAAAATTGACATGGTTTTTCAAATTTTTCTTTGTCTTTCAAATAATTATAAGTACTGTCACAAAGTTCTGTCGCCGAAAGGCAAATGATACAAATGTTAAGTTATATTTAGCTTAGAGCGTCTGCGAAGGACCAGTAAGTTATTATATAAGATAATTAAGCTAGAATTTAAGCATTTTTTGTCTAGCCTTTAATTTAGAAATTAGGAATATAAAAAGAAAAATAAAAAATGTTTTCAAAATGAAAAAAAAAATGAAAAAAAATGACAGTGTTCGTTTATATTCAATTGTATCTTTCGTTGGAGATAAGCTTCATTTCGCCCACTTAATTATTGAAGGTTCGGATAAACTTATTTAGCATTACATTTCTAATTAGTAGAGAAATCTCCTTAAATCTTTCGTAACAGCCTCACTAATCCTGGTCTCCTCCATCCTGCCTTAGCCTTACCATCCGTCTATTCTTTGGTTTCCTAATTTTGCAAATCACCCGGTCACCCAGTGATTGGATTACCCTTAAAGTAAGTCGTTTGCAATAAAATTACATAGGTTTGAAAGTATTAGCGAGCACAATTAAAACAAATTTTTGATTGACATTCGAATAAGAGATCAGTGTTCCATCGTTTCTAGGTAAGTTATACGTTTTGAAATCCTTACACCGCCCAAAAGTTGTTGCATATTTGTGCTAACAAAGCGAAGCATTCAACCCAGTGACATCGTGTTGTGAAGGAGCTGGTGAGTAAGCAAAATGCCAATATCAGGTACGTTGAGAAGTCGTCAGAACAATAAATACATTTCCTTGAAAATTGGATACACAAACTGTCAACACGTAATTGCTGTTTGTAATTCGCATTTATCAGCATTACGTCGACGTGGGTTGTTCAGCAGTAAAGGTACAAACAAAGAAAAAAAAAAAAAAAAAAAAAAGGAAAGGAGGACACAAACTTAACGGAGACCGAGAAAATGTGAAAAATAAATACTCTCCAGATGTGAAATGCAATTGAATCGGTTGGTTTCCCCCTCGCTGTCACCCAATTTTCCCGGCATCCAACCAAAAACCAAAGGTGAGCATAACAATCACAATTTACGTACCTGAAGTGCATTGGGCCACATGCAATTTTCTGGGCTGGCATCTCCGCTATCTGCCCCACTACGATGGTCCTGATCTGTTACGGTGACACTGACATTACTTCCGCCAACTCCAGACAGCCCAAAGGTATTTGCGATGGCACCAACGTAACGGTTAGCAGGGACAATTTGTGTCGGTGATCCGAAGGTGGAGCCGCGCAGTAAATGCTTCGACTTTGCTCGAATCTGAGTTGGGTGATTATCTGTGGGACAAAGTTCGTCGATAGTAATTCCATCTGTGGGTAAAAAGTAAAACACTTAGTAAGTTAATGCGATTGATGATGTTATTCATTTCAATAAGACTGAAAAGAGTTGATCCGGCGACACCAGACGCAGGGACAACATGAAAGCAACAACTAGCGAAACAACTAGAACAGTGAGTGAATTGATTTTTAAAGGACAAAACTATCTGAGGAAAATATGCCCATGAAATGAAGACATCTTCACAGACATTATCTATCCATGAGTATTTGATGTAGTTATGCTCCAGAGTGACCAGTACTTTGTTGTTGAATTTTCTGCCTTTAAGGTAACTGCATCCAAATGAGATTAAATGAGGAAAAATTCTCTTGCAGAAGATGACTAGTAAAGAAACGGATGTTTCAAAGGGTATTCTATTGATAATTTAAAGAATAGACGTTTTGTGGATATTATTAACAAGTGGTAGAACTGTGGCGAGGAAGTCGTGGCACCGGCATGGATGCGAGTTCTACTTCCTCCTCCATCATAATTAATTGTTCCGACGGACACAAAAGGAATGGCACAAACAGAAATCGACGACGCCGCGTCCACAACAGGAAAAGGAAGTAAAACGCACGGCGTTCTTAATTAATTTTTATTTTATTACACTTCATGATCGAACACCGGATTGGAAATGACAAATTGAATGCAAGTTCACATCGTTGGATTTATGAGTTTTATGTAATTTTTTTCGTAACCGTTTGGTTCAAATAAAAATAAATCAACAAAACACCGCTCGGCTTTATGGATGGCGAATAAAATTCACTACGCCAATGACTCCGTATATCTGCACTTCTCCGCCGCGCGCGGAGAGCGGGTGATCGCGTGACCGTTCTGGTCTGCTGATGTAAAACGACTCAGCGATATTATGTCGCTGTCAAAAGAATCTTTGGATGCATCTCCTTTACTTGTAGTGATAACCGGATCTCATTAGAGGAGATTGTCATGGCACACATGTATGGGTGTACGTCGGTTCTTTTCAAGGATCAAGACCATTAGACGAACGTGGAACACAAAGAAGAGGCATAATGGGCATCCAAGAGATGTGTGTAAACAAATCGAATCTCGTCGGATGCTAATGGGTTTGCTTATGCATCGTTCGGTAATGAGGGTTATTGGTCGCCGGCCAATGTGTACGTAAAGAAATTTATCGTACACATGGCGAAGTTGGAAAATAGACGGCGCACTATTTATGGTCCCTCTCATGACGGTTACATTGTGTGCAAACCGAATCATTTTGTTTACAGGAATTTCTCTGGTACCGAAAGTGCCGAATTGGTTTGGAATTCCAGATAAGCAAAGAAAGAAATCTTACGGAAAATTGTATGTGAAGAGATGCATGAAAAGGTAAGTTTTGTTTACAGTGACTTTACGATTATAGCTTAGATCTAATTAATGCGTGAAGCATTTTCAGGTGCTTAATGCGATTGTATTAGCAAAAACTTATGCGACTTGGGATGAGGTTATGGGGGTTTTTAGGTAAGTGTACCGTGGGGTTTGGCGGAACCGCCACAGAACAATTGCCTATATCAAAAGGAAACCCGGGAATGGCAATGCGGGAGTTCCAGAGTAGGACATTCTATTCTCCCTCAAAGCACAGCACAACACATAGTTTATCCTTGATTTATATGGAACAGTATTATTTGAATAACTTCAAGGATTTATGTCTGTTGTAAAGGGTGGGCCATACATTTTTACAAATGGCAACACTTGGTTTCTTAAAAACCGTTAGAGGGAGGGCACGCGGGTGGCGGGGAATTGTTCCTTACGTTGTTGTTGGAATTGTTTATACGTTTATTACGCCCCGTCGCCCGCCGCCCGCACGCGCCCCCCCCCCCCCTCTCAAACAGTTTTTAAGAAATCAAGTGTTGCCATTTGCAAAAATGTATGGCCCACCCTCTATATTCTGGGTCTTAGTATTTTTTTTCTATTACACTTCTCTCGGGAGAGGCGAATATTTACCGCCGAGTGGGCGCCCCCAGATCTCACCAAATAACTGTTGCAGTTCTTTTTGAACAGTTGCATGTTGTAACGCTCCGGGAACACTCGCACGGGGACGGAGTCCCACAGCTTTCCCAATCTGCAACGGAACGAGTTCTGATGCACGGATGCTCGCGCCATGGGGAGATGACCCAAATTCGGTCGGATTGTCTGGTGGAGCGTATATAAACCGAATTGCGCGGAACAATCCCACGAACCTCCGAAGAGCAGTACCAGTGATAATATCTGTAAAACAGACAGACTTCGGCTAAGCCCCTTCGATATTATAGCGACTGGAGTGCGCGGAACAATACCACGAATCTCCGAAGAACAGTATCAGTGATAATATCTGTAAAACAGACAGAGTTCGGGTACGGCCCTTCGATATTATAGCGACTGGAGTCCCGACGTCAGCGCTGAGTCCCCGATCAGGCGGATCGGTCGTCTCTGTATGCTCTCAAGTAGGTCGAGGGTATGTTTAGGGATGAGAGTAATATTCGAGCGCCGGTCTAATTTGAGATTTATACCGAAGAAGAAGTTGGTCAGGAGTGAAATATTTCTTCGCCCTAAAAGTATAACTCAGTTTTCAAGAGGCTGACCAGGCGATGTTCGACACGTGCTTATGCCACGATACTTTCCCACAGACCGTGATGGCGAGCAATCTCAAGCTTTCCCCAGATTCGAGGTCCTGGCCATTCATCATCAGTTGTGAAACTGACGATCCGCTTTTCTTTGTGAATATTGTATATTGTGTCTTCGCTGCATTGAAGTCGACGAGATTGGCCCTTCCCCACTGCAGGACCTTATCTAGGTCCTGATTCAGAGATTCAATCTGTCTACATCTCAGCTGTTGCGACGTAGATGCACCAATCGGCCGAACACTCGAAAAGGAGGAAACAAGCGTACTATCATCCGCAAAACTGAACACTTTGTTATCCGTTGTCTCCAACAAGTCATTTATGTGAAGCAAAAACAAGATTGGAGCCAAAATAGAGCCTTGGGGCACCCCCGAATTAACAGGATACAGATCCGAACGCTCGCTGTCCACAACAACCCGGATCGATCGAGGAAGCTTTCAAGGAAGCTCTTCGTCCAGTCGTAAAGCTGTTGGGAAAGTCCATATGGACGAAGTTTGCTCAGCAATGCCCCGTGCCAGACACGGTCAAGAGCCTTGGAGATATCCAATGCGACCGCCCCTGACTCACCATGCCCTTCAATCGCAGATGTCCATACATCGATTATAAGTGTCAAAAGGATTCCCGTGGACCGCCTGTCACGGAATCCGTATTGACGATCATTCAGAAGTCCGTTGCATTCCAAATACTTAACTAACTCAGTATTGATGACTTTTTCCATCACCTTAGATAACATAGACAGTAATACTATCGGACGGTAATTTTGTGGGATACACTTTTTTCCCTTCTTCTGGATCGGCTGAACTCGAGTGATTTCCGGCAGTTAGAAAAGGTTCTCGGTGCATAATATAAGCGAAAGAGTATGCCAAGAACCGGCGATAGTTCTGGAGCACAGTTCTTAAGGACAATTGCTGGTATTTCGTACGGGCCGGTTGCTTTCCTACAGTCCAGTCCACGCAGAATGTGTTGAATAGTACGCGGGCGAAACTTCACATCCCACATTGAAGACCGTACCGGAGCTATCACACGTGGCTCCAAAAGACCGCCATCGAGGATCGAATTCGTGGAAAATAAATTCGCGAACACATTAGCTTTATTCTTTGAATTCGTGACTAACGTCCCGCTGCCCGTCACCAGCGGAGGAAAAGAGGAGGAAGCAGAGGTACTGCTCGCAGCTCTTGCCATTGTCCAGACGGAGCGCAAACTGGTCGGGCAATGAAGGGGTTTATTGGTCACTCTGTCCCTGTAGGCCTTCTTCGTCGTACCAATCGCCTGGTTGCACGCGTTTCTGATTCTAACAAAATTCGTTCTGGTAACCTAGGTGGGATTGGAGCGCCACTGTTTTAAGGCTCTATTTTTTGCCGCTGTAATCTTATCGTATATTTTATCAAACCAAGGCTTATCAGATGAACTTCGTTTGATGGAAGGCAGAATGTAGATCTCCATCCTGAGAAGAATAATCTCTGTGACCGACTCCGCACATGCGTTAACATTGGATTCTCCAAAGCACACCTCCGACCATGGAAAGGATGCCAAGAAATCTCGCAAATCGTCCCAGTTTTCAGCCCCATACCTCCATACTTGGCGAAGGTGCTTAGGTCGGTTTTGAAATGCTTGAAATGCTAGTGGTTGCGCGACCGATACTAAGCAGTGAACTGAGTTTCGCAATGGCGCAGAAACCTATACTCGGTTCGGATGTCAAAAACAGATCCAGAGTGTTCGCATAATGGCCTCGGGGATCCGAGATCCGGCACTAGTGTTGGTTCCTCTACGAGTTGAGTCAAGTTATGGGTAACAGTGAACATCTCTGTCAGCCTCCCAGACTCGTCGGCTCTGTTAGAATGCACTAATCAGCTGGAGTTGTGTACTTTAAAATCGCCAAGGACGATAATTTCAGAAGCTGGGCGGTTGATCTGTATCCAGTCGATGGTATGTGAAAGATGTTCCAAAAATGTCGCTGGCCGATCGTCATTAGGGGAGCGGTAAAGACAACAAAAAAATTTAACAGAATTCCTCAGCACAACCCTCAACCATATGACGTCCATGTTATTGGGTTCCAACACCTCCATACTCTGGCAAGCCAGTTTGGACCGCGCGAAGACGCAGACTCCGCCTTTAAAGCGGAGTCTCGAATGTAAGTCGTATCCTGAGCAACGGAAATACATCGAATCAGTTGACGAATCGACCTGGGTCTCAGTTAGGACAAGGGTATCAGGTTTCGCTGTTTGCAAATATTGCTGGACGGCGTGTACATTCGTATTGGTGAGACCGATGCCACTGATGTTACAAAATGCTGTTACCAATCGGGTGTTGACAAAGCCACGAAAGCCCGATTATGCGAAGACGAATTTCTTAAAGTTCAGTTATTTATCATAATATTTGCATGATGTTCCCCCTGACATAGTCCCGCCGGAGATCCGAATGGGACACCTCCAGAATTCTTTATCTCAGAAGGTACCATCATGACTTATCTCTGTGTCAGTCCGGGCCATCAGCCATACATCCGACAAATAGTCGAAGATTTCTCCTGACGATAGGGCGGGGTGCGTACAGGTACAGCGTGACTTTGTGATATCTCACATTGGTACAGCGTGACTTTGTGATATCTCACATTGAGACCGCCTACCACCTAAATCGTGTTTTTCTCGAATCGGTCTGTGGCGTTTCTAACAGACACACACACAATATATAAGCAAATAGTGAAGAACACCGAAAGGAAATTCGAATAAGCAAAGCATCAGGGCCGTGTACCATAGCTATAACATAACAATTTCACAACAGTTGAGTGTACTTGAATTTAGGAATCGAATTCGTACACACGGCAGTGGCCTGGTGTGTTGAGCATTGGTTCAATTTTTAGTGATTCTAACTGTCATAGCGTCAGTTCGAATCACACGTTCTTCACTGTCATCGCAAATGTTATAGGTCCATCAGTCAAGCTCCGAAAGATGGCCAGGGATTTCTCCCGACCATTTCACGGAGCCTATAGCTTGGTGGGATCATATTTCACTGGACGACAGGGCGTTGGGACCCCATCTAACACTCGGCCTTTAGTCGCCTTTTAAGATAAGCCGGCCTAACTGTGAGTATATTCTAACGCCGTGCTCACAGGGCTTCTTCTAATCTGGTTATAGACAAAGTGATCCATCTCTGGTTGACTAGTGTAAAATGAATGCAAGTTTTGTAATTCTAATCGTTTATAAGACTTGGTTGCTCGTCAAAATCTCCTCTATCACTGGTCGGTAAAAAACTACATTTAATCAGTCGACTTAAGTTTGGGGCTCTGGCTTCACAAGGCAATTTTTTGATTCCTTTCCAGTACAGTTGTATCATTGAAAATAAAGCAGTGTAAAGTTTGTCTCCAACATGTACAATAATTATGAAATAGGCGAATAGCTCCAAGTTTATCAAACGGATCGGTAACCCTGGTATTAAAAGAGGAATGGATCACAAAAAGATAATAAAATCTGAACACTGTTTTTCGTGGAATCACATAGAAAACCTTAAAGTGCAGTTTCTGGTATTGGTGCATTCGTACAAATCAATGGTAGTAGGAATTTTATTGTGAGCCGTAGTTCTAAGTATAAGATCCCTGGTTGCCATCAGATGACAATGAATGTCATTCGTAGAAACTCGTCGGTTTTGATTTGTCGACGAAAATTTAAAATGTATTTGGCCGGGAATCAGGTGATTATTTTATTAAAAGCTCGGCGAGGGATAATTAAAAGAAACTCGAAGCGCAACGTCCCCGGGACTTGTGCGTTGTTCGGTGGATACGATCTGACTCCTCGATTGCAGTCGACATTAGACTCCCTATAAGCTGCGCTATGCTGACCCACTCTCCATGAGTGAGGAGGGTTTCCACTGAGTAGGCGAGAGAGAGAGAGATGTGACATATTCCTTTCAAGACGCAATTGCATCGGAGATTGGATGCAAACAAGAAAAATCTAACCGTCAGCTGTGCAAACAAATAGTCGCTCGACGGCGGCAGCAAACGGTTGCTCTATTTATTCTAGCAATTCGTTTATGCTAAAGGAATGTCGTTCTGCCGTTCAACATAACTTCTTCTGTTTATACTTTAAGTGTACAGAAGCATTCCTTTTCGATAGCCAGCGTGAGGATCGTGGCTGATCGTTGTTTAGACAGTGTATCCCTAGTGAATCGAGGGTCGAATTGCAGTGTGAATATTTACACTGGCAAATAATTCGGCTCTTGGCAGCTAGGCGCGAGTTGCGCTTTGCTTTGTAACGAACAAGAATACTCGGAAGTATTGGTCTGAGTTTGATGGGCATGGATGTCGGTAATAGGACCCGGTGGATTTTTAATGAATCGTAATGGTAATAAAGGGTGTGAACCGAATGTTTACCAGAGAGTTTGATGCTGCCCAAATACGGATAGTGAAAATGGTTGGTAATGAAATTATGGTGCTTGATGCCATGGCAAGATGAAGATCTTGCCGTGGGTTATATTTCAGGTGGGAAATGGTTGAAAGAGAGCTTTGTGCCGTTCGTATGCAGGTAAGTAGGAAGACTTGAGGTGAGTGTGAGACAGGTTAATTTAAAGGGAATGGGTGGTTCTTTGTGAATGCTTTAAAGAACCCCCACAGAGCTTCTGGCACAAGACTAATGTTCTTTCCCGGAAAAAGCATATCATATGGAAAAATTTAACAAACCTCAGGACTTGCTAAATAAGGCCAAGACCGGTTCCCGGTTGTAGTGCCGATGATGATGATGATAGCACCATTATTACATTTGTTTAATTATTCAATCCCCAAGAGACGTTTCCAAGAGATACGCACAAACACCCAAACCACAGTGAAGAATAGCACTAAAAGGGAAATCGAAAAAATTACCCACCAGCGCCGCATACACAGCAAGAATAGTGGAGAAACACAATCAATTTCCTTCACGCAGCTGTTGGTATGAAGAGTTAGCGATTCACTTCTGAATAGATGTTTCGTAGGTTCCATTCCACGACGTTATATATCCACGTGGTGGTGGCCCGATGTGTTAAGTCTTTGTTTCCATTGTTACACCTCGCTATTCACCCCCTCTTAAACAATACCATACATAACCTCAAACAACCATCCTCAAACAATAAATCTTCACAGCAATTCAATCTCCATTCACTTGACTTATATCGCGATACGCGCCCATCCGTCATTCATGATACCATAAACAATTCAATCGTCACAAGTATTCTGCATACAATGCAATACTCGCGTTCATTCAGCTGCAAAGCCTTCCCCACGAACAATTAATTCATATCGCATACATTGCGATAATTACCCATCCATGCCAAAGGATATATCAGTCATACAATTAACCTTGCATTCTGCTTCGTATTACGAAAATCAAACAAGCACCTGTCCACAGACCTACACGGTCTCATGTTACAAGTATACGTGTTTACAAGTGTGTTACATGACATGCGAGCACAAGCGGCATTAGCAAAGGTTACCGACGACGAAGTAATCGAGCGTTGGAAAAGTGCTGAGTTCGGCGAAGTAGCGAACACAGCAGTGAGGCGCAATTAATCGTATGATACGATTGGCACATGCGGGCAATGGCCTATAATTGGTTCTCCGCATGGAAAGCAATTAAATAATTGCGCAAATCATTACCGTTGCATTTTTGGCAAGGAAAATTAAACGATTATGGAATTGCACAATTCTCTGTCGCTGCAGTTTTTGCAGAACAATTAAACGATTATTGAATATTGCGAATGGATTATGACAGGCGAATAACCTCAGAATAGGTTACACGTTCTGGGTGAGGAAAATGCGTCATCTGCATTAAGGGTACATTCTCATCAGTTGGGTCAAATTTTGTTCAATTTTTTTTTTCGGAATTCGATAGCTATAACTGTCTAGAATATCATGTTAAAAGGAAAAATCGAAATTCGTAACGGTTAAAAAGTTATGAGCCACCGAGCCGACTGAGTCAAAGCAGGTAGCGAGCACATTTAAAACTTTAAACGCGTTTTCTGGAAAACAACGTTTTTCGAGCTGGCGACTGTGATAACTCAGTCAATTTTCAACGAATCTTAATGTTTTTTTTTAAATACGCCTAATTGAGAGCATGAATGCCGATACGTTGTAAATTGATTTTTTTATAAACAAAAAAAGGACGAAAACATTCATTAAAAGCGCACATAAATTTCAAAACGTCGCCATTTCGTTATTTTGGATAGATTTCGTTATTGGTCATGCCATAACCACACTCATTCTAACCAGTAAACTTTTTCGATTTTTTGTTTCAGATAAATCTTATGACATGTAGGACAGTCGCCATCGAGGTCCTTTATTTCGCAGCGGTCTACGGCGCAACGTGCCCCTACCTCGGAGTTATCATGAAATTAATTGAAAATTTTTAAAAGCTACTTAAAACTACAATAAATATACCTGAAAAATCGCGTGTCTAGATTTATTATTTTCCTCCAAAAAAAAAAAACATGAAAATAGCCTATTTTTTGGCCTTACTGATGAGAATGTACCCTTAACTCACCAATAATTTGGTATTTAAAGGGTAGTGCAAATGAGTGTCTTTGCAGTGTAATAATATAACAAGACGAGTGCAGCCATCGGAATTGCACAGCGGGTCTTCTTGTTAGTTAACAGTGTAGCGTAATAACCAAGTAAGAAGGTTGCAGCCTTAGCGTTGGTACAGCGGACCTTCTTACTTTTCTTTTTATAAGTAATTGTGTATAAACTAAGGTATCAACATTCCCAACCAATAAACAAATTGTTCAGACAAGTGAAGTGAAATTTTCATTTCAATTTCAACCTTACAACCACAACGCTGAAGAAGCTGCCGCCACAGAGAAGCCGAATAATCTCACGCTATACTGACGTAACACGTAAGTACCTCCTGCCGCCATAGAGAAGCTGCGCCTAAAAAAAAAACTAACTAAAACGAACTATAACTAAAATCAAATCACGATAATTAAATAATAAATGTTAACATCTGGGGTTACGCTCAGGTGTTGCATTTTGGCACCCAACGTGGGGCCAGATAACCAAATATTAAATGTCTACAACAGAGGTTTGCACTCTGGTGTTACACCATATTTTGCTGTGATTCTAACCGTCACACCGTTCACAACTGCATTCTTTTCACTATCGTCGCAAATCACTATGTCGTGATTGGTTACGAAGGTAAAAATCTGCGACAATTTTTTTTTAAACCAAAACGCACAATTTTGAGGTGTCCTTGAATGTTAAAACACTGTGGCACTAGTAGAAGAGGGAATGGGGAGGGGGGAATTCGACTGAAAGTACCGAGGTACACCGGGCTGAAATACCTGAGAATCATAAACTGGAGGGTTCCATGCTCGTGCAATTTGACTAAAGAACGATTAGAGATAATCTCCATCTCTAATCTAATAATGGCGACAAAATACATGACCAAATAGAGTATTCAACGTTCATGTGGCTTAGGCTCAGTGAAATGGTCGGGAGAAATTCCTGGCCATCTTTCGGAGCTTGGCTGATGGACCGGTTAGAGAAAAGGTTGGTTAGGTGGTAGTCGGTCCCAAGATGATATACCATCCCGTCAGCTGTGCACTTCGCGATATTGCCGAGAGAAATCTTCGACGGTCTTTCGGATGTGTGGCTGATGGCCCGGACTGACACGGAGATAAGTCATGATGGTCCCGTCTGATATAATGAATTCCGGAGGTACACTAGTCTCCCATTCGGATCTCCGGGGGGACTATGTCAGGGGGAACATCATGCAGATATCATGATAAATAATGGAACTCTAAGGGGTTCGTCATCGCATAACCGGGCTCGCTCTCGAGGCTCTGCCCACGCTCGACTGGTGACGGCATTTTGTAACATCAGGGGCATCGGTTTCACCAATACCAATGTAAACGCCGTCCACCAATCTTTGCAAACAACGAAACCTGATATCCTCGCCCTAACTGAGACCCAGGTCGATTCGTCTACTGGTTCGACATATCTTCGTTGCTCAGGATACGACTTACATTCGAGATTCCGTTTAAAGGGCGGAGTCTGCGTCTTCGCGCGGTCCGATCTGGCTTGCCAGAGGATGGAGGCGTTGAAACCCAATAATATGGACATCCTATGGTTGAGGGTCGTGCTGAGGAATTCCGTTAAATTTCTTTGTTGTCTTTACCGCTCCCCGATTGGCGATCGACCGGCGACATTTTTTGAACATCTACCACATACCGTCGACTGGATACAGATCAACCACCCAGCTTCTGAAATTGTTGTCCTTGGTGATTTTAATGTGCACAATTCCGGCTGGTTGTTACATTCTAACAGAACCGATTAGGCTGGGAGGCTGGCGGAGATGTTTTCTCTAAGCCACAACTTGACTCAACTCGTGGAGGGGCCGACGCGAGTGCCAGATGCCCGAAGCGATTATGCGAACACCCAGGATCTGTTTTCGACATCCGAAGCGAGTATTTATACCGTAGAGGTTTCTGCACCACTAGGAAACTCAGATCACTGCTTGGTGTCTGTCGCGCAGGCACTTGCATATCAAGCGAATAACCGGGCGAGGCAGCTTCGCCATGTATGGAAGTATGGGGCTGCTGACTGGGACGATCTGCGAGATTTCTTCGCATCGTTTCCATGGTCGGAGGTGTGCTTCGGAGACTCCGATGTTAACGCTTGCGCGGAGTCGGTATCAGAGATTATTCTTCTGGGGATGGAGATGTATATTCCACATTCCATCAAACGAAGTTCGTTTGATAAACCTTGGTTTGATAAACAATGCGAGCAGATTATAGCGGCAAAAAATAGAGCTTTTAAGCAATGGCGCTCCAATCCCACCGATATTAACAGAGCGAATTTTGTTAGAATCAGAAACGCGTGCAACCAGGCGATTGATACCGCGAAGACAGCTCACAACGACAGGGTGATCAGTAAACTCCTTCGGTGCGGGGCTGGATCGCGCTCCTTCTAGTCAATGGCAAAGCTGTCAGCAGCAACTTCGCATCCTCCTCCTTCCCCCCGTTGGTGACGGACAGCGGAACGTTAGTCACGAATTCAAAGGATAAAGCTGATGTGTTCGCGAGTTTATTTTCCACCAATTCAAACCTCGATCCCGGCCTTTTAGAGCCACCTGTGATTGCGCCGGTACGGTCTTCCATGCGGGATGTGAGATTTCGTCCGCTTACTAGTCATTCATTCTATGTGAACTGGATTGTAGGAAGGCAACCGGCCCGGACGGAATACCAGCAATAGTCCTTAAGAACTTATAGCGTTTGAAATAATAGTGAAGAAGAACGTGTGATTCGAACTGACGCTATGACAGTTTGAATCACCAAATATTGTACCTAAGCGTTACCCATCGGGCTACTGGCCATGTTTTGAATTTGATTTTTAAACTCGACTATACTACACTGATGTGAATTGTTATGTTATCGCTAAGGTATACGGCTCTGATGTATTTTCTTATTCGATTTTTCGTTCGGTGCTCTTCACTATTTTGCTTGTGAATTGTGTGTGTATCTGTTAGAGTCGCCACAAACTGTGCTCCATAACTATCGCCGGTTCTTGGCAGACTCTTCCGCCTGTCTTATACACGGAAGACCTTTCCTGCCTGCTGGAAAATCGCTCGAGGTCAGCCAATCCCAAAGACGGGAAAAAAGTGTCTCCCACAAAATAACCATCCGATAGCATTACTATCTATTTTATCTCTGAATCAGGATCTGGATAGGGTCCTGCAGTGGGGAAAGGCCACTTTCGTCGACTTCAATGCAACGAAGAAACAATATACAACATTTACAAAGAAAAGTGGATCATGGGTTCCACAGCTGATGATGAATGGCCGGGCCCTCGAGGCTGGGGAAAGTTTGAGATTGCTCGGCGTCACGGTCTGTGGGAATGTATCATGGCATAAACATGTGTCGAGTATGGCCAGGTCAGCCTCAGGAAATCTGAGCTATCTTTTTAGAGCCAAAAAATATTTTACTCCGGCCCAACTTCTTCTCGTATATAAATTCCAAGTTAGAGCCACGCTCGAATATTGCTCTCATGTTTGGAGCTCGGCTCCTAAACATACCCTCGACCTACTTGAGAGCATACAGAGACGAGCGATCCGCCTGATCGGGGACTCGGCGCTGACGTCGGGACTACAGTCGCTATCACATCGAAGACGCGTAGCCGACCTCTGTCTGTTTTACAGATATAATCATGGGTGCTGTTCTTCGGAGATTCGTGGTATTGTTCGACGCAATTCGGCTTATATGCGCTCCACAAGACAATCCGACGGATCGCACTCGTTTGCGGTTCATCTCCCGACGGCGCGAACATCCCTGCATCAGAACTCGTTCCGGTACAGAGCGGGGACGCTGTGGAACTCCCTTCCCACGCGAGTATTCCCGGATCGTTACAACCTGCAACTGTTCAAAAAGAACTGCAACAGTTATTTGATGGCATCTCGGGGCGCCCACTCGGCGCTATAGGTTCGCCTCTCCCGAGAGAAGTCTAATTAAAAAAAAAAAAAAAAAAAAAAACCAAACAACAATTCACTCAGTTCATCTGAAATTAATTTTTAACATTGTGTTTGCTACATGCAGTGTAGTTGGTATCTCGCCACGGGACCGACTTTCTATCCTAAAGCCTATTTAGTGGGGCGGTATTTCATCCGGATGTGCATTGGGATCCAACTACTCCGTGGTGAGTTATTCTCACCAGAAGCTAACCTAGTGAGTATATTCTAAAACCCTAATCACAGATGAGATATGAGTCTTGTAAAGTGTCAACATTTCATACAGCGTAAATCTTTCGTGTTCGCTTATACTTGGAGAAATGCCGTGATAAAATCAGCCTCCGGGCGTAGTTCAGTAGCTTTTATAAACCTTTTATAAACCAACAATTTACAATCACAACGAATTGTTAACCCCTCAACAAACTGAATTGATTGTTTTCTGTTGCAACAATACACTTAACCCAACCTGCATGACAATTGCTCACCCATATGCCATCAATTCATGGTGTTGTATAAAATAAAATTCTAACGACAGCTAGTGTTGTATAGGCTTTGTTCCCCTTACGTGCAAGATGGGTTGCCACTGCAGACTTATTCAATTTCAAAATCAAATATTGTCAGATTCGCACAAACAAACACTGCGAATACATTCCGCTTAACCATCCAATAACAGATTTACTAAAAATGTCTCCATACAACAATAACAATGGCAAAAACGGAGCCCCTACGTAAAACAGGACAAAAAAGGAACAATAACGAATTTTACGGTTTACTTACCTTTGGGTATGAATTTATTATATTGCGCGAACTCGATGGATATACTGGTGCCTCTTGGGCACGAGATTACCACCTGATCCGTATCGCAAGCTGCCTTCTGATATGTCCTTAAGGTGGCTGACAAAAGGGCTACGTGTCATCAGCACAAAAAATTGACATTCGTTCAATTGATACGGTTTATTTGTTTAGCATCAGTATTCGATTAAGAGATGAGTTTGAATATTGTGACAACCCGACCGCCATGCCCAGCATTCCAAGGTGATTTATCAACGTCCAGGATGAATGCGAATGCAACAGCCGCGTTTTAAGGACAACACAATGGATTATATTTTGTGAGCGATTACCGCCGATCGATAGATGAGAGTACACCAATGTTGTCGGCCCAAGGTGGGTTGTGATTGCACATTACAGGATATCCAATGACGCCATGAAAAGAGAAAGAAAAAAGAAATAAAGTTGTACTATTAGAAATGCCTCACATGTTTACAGGAAGGATATTTGCGCTTCCCATTATGCAGTGGCAGTTGGTGCTGGAATTCCTCATAATTAAATTCCTAGTGTTTGCAGGTACTAACAATGCGTGATAGCCTTATGCGTGTGTGAACAATTAAAATCCTTCAACAGTGGATAGTCCCTATGGTGTGATCGTGAAATCATTTAGTAAAAATATAAGCACAAGAAACAATTTCGAAACTCAATTAATTTATATTAATTTTTATATCCTTGGGTGATTTATAGAACTGATTTCTTCTTAATGTATAAAATACTTTTTACTGCCAGGAATGGCGGGAGAAGTCTTTTTGCTTTGGGGAGATTAGCAAAGCTCAAGAGTCACGAGTCTCGAAAGATTAGTCGCTACGCTAAACACAAAAGGAAAAGTGGAATATTTGATTTCACTGAAGTCGGTGAAGGATATGTCCATCAAGAGGCTGCGACCCACACAATACAAGTAGTTTGTGTGCCACTATAATCATTCTAATGAGGAACAACCAGACCTTGTATTTTTCATTGACTTTATGGACGTATAAGTTGACATGTGTAGAGATTTAGACCCAACTGAAGTGCCCTGTAAGCCATCATACCATCAGAAACATACTCGACCTGACAAGCATATTGAGGAGGACTGTCCATGCAGTGCAGAGAATTGTAAAACATACAGGACAAGATTGAATGTCCAATATATCACGGAAAGCAATAGATCTTCAAATGCTCTAAGTTCAAGAGGTCGTTTTTGGCAAGTTGGCAAAGAAAATAATCTCCACTGATGATGACGCATGGAAATGTCAGGAAGGCAAGCCGCGACAATCTTATTAAAGTGGCGAAAGAAGAATCCGTCAACTCTCTACGTGCTTTGGTTGTAAAAACCTGCCTGAGCATCGTTTAGTAAAACTATATTCCTGCTTGAAAAAATATTTGTAAAAGCGTAGCGGCGGGGGAGAGAGGGTCAGCCGGAGTAAGTAAGGAGGCGAAGTTTAAGAACGTGACAGATGAGGTTGAAGTCAAAAGAGGTGCGGTAAGAGTTTGCCCACCGTAACATTCGCGAAATGAGTTCATTAGACCGTAAGAAGTGGTAGCTGGGAGGGAGCAGGTATAAGAGGCGAGGGTTCAGCAGATTTCGGGGCTTAGTATAAAATGTATTGGAGGAGAGCAGGCTTGGGTAGTCGATTGAACTTGAGAGAAGACGTTGGATAAAGGGGATGCCGGGGTAGAATCAGAGGACTTTCTCAACTCAATCCTCGAAGGGTAAAACGCAAGAACGCTTTCGATCCTGCGAATGTGGAACATATAATTAGGCAACCACAACTGACTAGCATGTTTAAGAAGAGGTCGGACAATGCCTACGTAGAGCGGCCGGGTAAGATAGGGATTAGAGAATTCTTTCCATCAGCGTTTCATAAAACCAAGAAGATTATATCGTCAATATGTGGGATAAAGTTAAACTTCCTATCACATAAGATGCCTAGAACATGAATCGATTATGCAGGTGATATCTGTTGGTTAGGTAAGAAATGCGAACGCATGGGGAAGAGGAGCACTTCTGGGAGAAGGTGATTGAGTGACATTTGACAATAGTCAGTTCGAGGCAGTTGTTTTGGCACCAAGTTGAAAAGCTATCGATATCCGTTTGGAGAGATGAAAAGTTGAGGAGACAACCGATTGTCTTCAAGAGTTTAGTGTCATCCGCATAGAGAAAGAGATGGAGGAGTGCTTGATACTGGAGTCAACCAGGTGTACCGGTATGAAGTGAGCGTTTTTTAAAAATAAAACACACATTTTAAATGGGAAAGTAAACAACGTTTTATTCGAAGTATTGGCCATTGCTTTCTACACATTTTGACCACCTTTCTGTCAATTGGTGGATACCACGCCAATAAAACCGGCCGTCTTTTGAGGCAGACCATTCGGAGACCCAGTTTTCGACTTCTTCGTAGGAATTGAAATGCTGCTCAGCCAATGCGTGTCCCATCGATGAAGTCATATGGTAGTCGGAAGGAGCCAGGTCTGGTGAATGCGGCGGGTGGAGTAACACTTTCCAGCCGAGAGCTTTTATTGTTTCTTTGACGGGTTTTTCTGTATGACTCGAAGCATTATCATGCAACAAAATTACCTTTCCGTGTCTTGTGGCCCATTCTGGTCGTTTTTCGATCAATCATCATCATCATCATCGGCACTACAACCGGGAGGCGGTCTTGGCCTTATTTAGCAAGTCCCGAGGCTTGTTAAATTTCCCATAATGATTTGTTTTTTCCGGCAAGGTCATTAGCCTTGCGCCAGATGCTCCCCGACGGGGAACCGAACTCCGGTCTCCCGCGTGACAGGCGGGTATACTAACCACTATACTATCGAGGAGCTTTTCGAATTGGTTCAAATTGATTATTTGTTGTGGGTAGCGTTGCACATCAACAGTTTCGCCAGGTTTTAGAAGTTCATGATACGCCACCTCCCGCTGGTTCCTCCAAACACAGAGCATTGTCCTTTTCCGAACCGATCGGGATTTGCAATCGATGTTGACGCTTTTCCTGGATGTACCCATGATTTTTTGCGTTTAGAAATTTGAAAATAAATCCATTTTTCATCACCAGTCATAATTCGATGCAATACTGACTTTCTTTCGTGTCGTAGAAGCAACGTTTCACATGTGGTGTTTCGCCTTTCCATCTGCCTGTCATTCAATTCATGTGGCGCCCAGTTTCCACACTTTTGGATCTTTTCCATAGCTTTTAAACGGTCAGAAATTGTTTACTGTGCAACATTTAACATTTGTGCCTTTTGTTTTTGACTTAAAGTGCCATCTTGATCCAATATTGCTTGCAATTCGGCGTCTTCAAACTTTTTTGGTGGTCTTCCACGTTCTTCATTTCGCACATCAAAATCATTATCTCTGAACCGCTTAAACCATCTTTTGCATGTTGCTTCCGATAGAGCATGATCATCATAAGCCCCGACAAGCATTCTGTGCTACTCTGCAGCACTTTTCTTCAAATGAAAACAAAAAATTAATGCTTTCCGCAAATCATCATTTTCTGGTACAAAATTCGACGGTTAGATTTAGGGAGGTTAGATTTAGGGAGGGGAGCATGAGTACAGCTTGGCTTAGGGTGGGGTTTTATGGGACGAGTTGTGATTGGGACGTGGGGTGAAACGGAGGGTCTAGGAAGCGAAGTGGTGATGTGAGCTGATTTCGGAGGAAAAGTACAGTTATTATCTGCTACTATGGATTTAGATAGAGAAGACAGGTGTTTAGTTGGTTTGTTGGAGTTGCTATTGTGTATAGCCCTCCTGTCGATCGTTAGGAATGCGTTGTTGTTCTGACGGAAAATCCAATCATATCTGGAGGGGAGCACTATGCCGAAACTGGGTCTGTTCCTGGAGATGTGTAGCGAGTGGCATTCTCTCAAGAGAACCCTGTAATTTTTCATAAATAATTCAGAAATCCAATCGGAATTCGCGGATTTGGGAGTGCTCTTTAACAAATAAGAAGTAGCTGCTTGGTTGGTTGATCGAGTTTTTCGATAGCCTGCCATTCTGCGGGCACCCAAGATGTGCCGAAGTGGCAGATTGAAGGGGAGTCGGCGGGGAGCATCACAGAGACAGGAGGGAGGAAAGATATAGGATGAATATAAAAAAACTCTACGATTCCATCGAAAGGCAAATACCCTAACATATTGTAGTTTACCTTGGAATCCCGAAGATATATGCCGCCCCCTTTCAAATCTGCCTGATCTCATCTCTCCGAAACATTTGGAATCCGCGATGGATTAAAACAGGTATTGTGGCGATTCCGCCAGATCGCACGGCTCGCCTTCCTGAATAAACCCCCATAACCATAACCCGGGTCTGCACCAGCTTTCGCTAATGCAATTCGCATTAGCATCTTAGATGCTTCACGCATCAAACACACCCAATTATTATAACCCTAAATTCCCTATAAAGAAAACTTACCTTCATGCATCCCTTCGCATACAATTTTTCATAAGATTTCTTTGTTTGCTTATTTGGTATTCTGAACCAATTCGGTACCAGACAAATACCATAAATATCGCGCCGTCTATTTTCCCCAGCCGCGCCATATACCTTTTCATATACATTGCCTGGCAACCTTTTTTTGTTTGCCTTATCAACAAACAACCCAAGCAGCTGCATATAATTAGCGCAATATACGCTGAAACCAAATTCTCCAGCATTTCCTAATGCAAATATGAACCCGGTTTCTATTGCAGCCAGAGATGCCATAAACATCCAATTTGCTTTTAGCACCTTTTTCTCCTAACGTCGAAAATAGCGACGAGGCATTGTATAAACATGACCCTCATTAAAGAGCGAACCATTTGGTCGCCTTTTCTTTTGTCCTTGCCTGTTTCGCTGTTCCTCTGCACGTGCGAATAGCATTGATCTCAACGATCCCACCTATACCACCATGAGAGACTTTACGTTTCCCTGGTGGTAGGTAAAAAACGATATCCTTATTGGAGAGGATATCGTTTGGGTCGTAATTCAATCTCCGTGGCGGTCGGGTCGCTCGCCATTCACCGTACCTCCGCCGGGTACGGTGCGAAACCAGTTTAAAACCGTGTCGAGTGTAGCTTATAACAACACCAAATATAAAAGTATCTTGTCAATATATATATATTACGCGCCAATTTAGAGTGAATTATATGCGTGTGCCGTTATCAAGAAAATCCGCAAAATAAAGAAGAACTTTTAAATGACGATCAATCCGGTGTGTTTTATTCGCTGTGCAGTGTTGATCCTGTGTTTTGAACTTGATTCTTGGTGAACCTTTTGGTGACGTTTCTTTTGCAATTTTACACAGTGAAGAATGGATGGGGATGGAAGGGAATCCGCGCCGTACGCCGACACAACATACTTCCTACCCCACAGTGGTGACCTCAGGTTGAACACCGCAACCTTTAAACATTCGCGCTTTTAACCCTGGCGACCGCGAAAGAACTCGATATCTCCTGAACATTGGTGCTCGTGAACAGTGACAGTGATGAGTGCTTGTGCAAAACAAAACATAAAGAAAGACAATAAAAGGGTAGCCCAACGCAACCGCCGGACCTTATACACCTTTAACAACGTTCGAGAGTCGCAGAGCAGCCATACCAACATCACCTGGCCGGGAGCAGCACCTGCCTCAACAGCAACGGCCAGGGTTTCGTAAGTTATGTAATATTCCTTACTTTTGTTTCTCCAAATAGCGATTCAGGCAACACCACCAACTAACCATGTCATGAGCAACTCATCATTCAATGCTCCAAGAATGCAACGTAATCTCAGAAACTGAATGAGATGGCGAGCATGAACCAACCGAGGCATTTATGGTGCACTTTAACGATTCCCGCATCAGAAAGATCAGCGTGCTATCGAGGAAATGCAAAAATTAACCGACAGCCGAAAACAAAGTTTTACCCAGTCCGAAACAATCCCAACAACACGAGGTGCAGGATTTGCGACACCATGGCAGTGTAGTTGTAAACTTTTATTAACTTACTAAATTACACAAACTTTTTTTTGTTTTGTAAATACGAATTTTTCATATTGTTTCATCAAAAATATATTTCGGAGAAATGTTGTGCCCTGTTTTTCGTTAACTAAATAAATGTATATATATTTGACAACACAGGAAAAATTTAGAAACAAACTTAAATTGTTAATAGTATACCAAGAAAATTACATACAAACAAACACGCACAACCGTCAAATATATTTGTTTTCATATATCCTGTTGTTTTGCCGTTCTCCCCAAATTTCTGTTTTTCTGTAGCTAAATTTAATAATTTGTACATTAAACAAACAATACTGCAAGTTATTTAAAGGGAACAAGTGAACTGTCCCAAAATATAATAAATAAATGCAAAAGAAAACCAAAAAATACTTTAAAATCAGGCAACAAGAATAACATGTATTCCCTATGCCATCACCACTTATCTTTACATTCAAAGCGCATTTATATACAGATTACTTAGTACAGACAGTAACGAAATAATAATTTACATATATAAACAATACATGTATGGAATTTAGATATACATAATCATTCATTTAAAGGAGTAGAACGAAACAAAGAATTATGTAATAAACTGCTAGTCGATCGATTTCTGATTTTCCCTAAAATTTAGCAAGAGCAAATAAAAAGAGACAAAAATGTAAAACTATAAAAGTTAAAAGTAAAAATATAGCACACAACACAAAAAACTCGATTACGCACTTGCCCATATTTGTACAACCGATTATCGTTATGGATTGTTTAGGTAGAAATTCCCCCGGATAATTATTGTATTGCAACAACATCCAAACAATACACTATCATTTCATTTCGTTATTTTACACAACTTTGTATAACAAATTAAAATCTTTTTGCAGACTTTATGAACGATCGCCCAATTCCAAAATGGCATTTAATCCGTAATTCTTGTCAGTGTCCGGAATCATTTTAAAATTAAAAAACGAAATCTACCTAAACTTAAAACGATTAAAAAACAAAATATAAATATTGTAAGCCCCTTCAGGGTATTTAGCAGTCCACAACCGTTTCGACAATATTCACAGCGCTATTCGACTCCGTTTATTCACATCACACACTCGACTTTTCGACTCCATCGACTTTACCCTTTCGACTCCGCTCGACTCTTTTTCGTAGTCTCTCGACTCCATTCATTCCTTCGACAATACCCGACCACCTTTTCGACTCCACTCGAGAGCTTTCGGCTCCCTTTGGCCCCATCAGTCTCTCTTCGACCCTTTACACCATCCAACCTCACTCGACCCATTTCAACACCCGTTCGGTTTTTCTCACTATTGGCTCACAACGCCACCATTTGACTCCACGCAACCTAGCTCGCTTTTCCTCGTCTCTTCGCAACCCTCTCAATTTAACTCCTTCAAACCGGCTCCTTATGTAACAATAGCTGTTCCGCGCAGCACATAATCAATAGGACGTCTGGTTTCGTCTCGCTCGAACATTTCGACCGCTTTCTGGCCTTCTTTAAATACTAGCAAAACTCGCCTCTATCCACCCTTTTAAGACCCTTTTTTTTCAAATATTGGCGCACACTCTCGCCATTACTCAACACCCTTTTTTTTGCAAACCGGCCCCTTAGCTAACAACAGCTACTACGCGTAGCATATAATCAATAGGACGCCCGGTTTTGTCTCGCGTGAAACACCCTCACCCTTTCTGTCTCTTTTCTGAAGGTTGGCGCTCACGCTCACCAACCACAGCCTTCACGCAACCCCATGCATCCCTTCTCGACTCTGCTTGACCTCTAACACCTTTTTCTGTCTCTGTTCATATATTGGCGCCCATCTACGCCAAAAACAGTTATCACGCGAAACTGTTCATAAATGCTCGACCTTCTACCCGATTTCAGCAAGCCAGCTTCCCTCGTTACCACAGCTACTACGCGTAGCACCCATCAGGGCACCTGGTTTTGCCCCTTTATTTAAATTTCAGGACATTCGTCCTTAGATCTCCTAAGTCTCCCAAATGTCTCAGCAACACCGGCCCACAAAGCAAACCGGGCTGAGACAACATACCTGTTTCCCCAATCCTTTAGCCACCATGGCTCCCCTTTAGCGGCAACTAAAGGCTATACACGCCCCTCTACGTCGCCTCAAATACCTAGGTGCATAATACTTCGGAGAGTGCAGCAGTTACTCTAGGCCGCCTTGTGGTTAGACACAACCAACCATACCCCAGGAGCCCCGTAATCTAAGTCGCCCAACTTAAACGAGCGCGATTGGCCGGCCCTCCCAACAAAGCGCCGCTTGGTCGAGGTTGCGGTCGCCGTTTATCAAGCTCCGGGGTCGACACCGGAGCCGATATATCGGACCTCCCTCGATCGGTAAGCCGCGCAACTGGAGCGCCCGCCCCCCTTTTTACCAGTCACAGCGGCAAACAATTTTCCATACAAACGTATGGACAAAAGACACCCGCTCTGGACTTGGTCCCTTTCCATTCCGCACACGGCAACCCGTCACTGCGGATGGGAATTACCCTGGGATAAGTTCCCCTCCTTCTCGCACACACTATTTCGTCACTGCGGATGCGAGCGGATTTCCGATAGGCTCCGACCTATTCGGGCGATAAGCCTGTTGGTCCACGAGACCCATAACAGGCCGATGGACCACGCCGCACACATTTGTCCTTGATGGCATCAAGCGGTAACAACTGTGTCCATCTTATCGATAAAGGCCCAAACAATAACCAGGAACTGGTCACAACGATAGTCCCGTAACATTACCACAGCGCATTCCGAAGCAACCTCCCTATCATCACAGCACCCACCATCGAGCATCCCCTCGCCCCTACCTTTTTTTCGTGACTACGTCACTGGGAGGGGAGTACTGTGGCGATTCCGCCAGATCCCACGGCTCGCCTTCCTGAATAAACCCCCATAACCATAACCCGGGTCTGCACCAGCTTTCGCTAATGCAATTCGCATTAGCATCTTAGATGCTTCACGCATCAAACACACCCAATTATTATAACCCTAAATTCCCTATAAAGAAAACTTACCTTCATGCATCCCTTCGCATACAATTTTTCATAAGATTTCTTTGTTTGCTTATTTGGTATTCTGAACCAATTCGGTACCAGACAAATACCATAAATATCGCGCCGTCTATTTTCCCCAGCCGCGCCATATACCTTTTCATATACATTGCCTGGCAACCTTTTTTTGTTTGTCTTATCAACAAACAACCCAAGCAGCTGCATATAATTAGCGCAATATACGCTGAAACCAAATTCTCCAGCATTTCCTAATGCAAATATGAACCCGGTTTCTATTGCAGCCAGAGATGCCATAAACATCCAATTTGCTTTTAGCACCTTTTTCTCCTAACGTCGAAAATAGCGACGAGGCATTGTATAAACATGACCCTCATTAAAGAGCGAACCATTTGGTCGCCTTTTCTTTTGTCCTTGCCTGTTTCGCTGTTCCTCTGCACGTGCGAATAGCATTGATCTCAACGATCCCACCTATACCACCATGAGAGACTTTACGTTTCCCTGGTGGTAGGTAAAAAACGATATCCTTATTGGAGAGGATATCGTTTGGGTCGTAATTCAATCTCCGTGGCGGTCGGGTCGCTCGCCATTCACCGTACCTCCGCCGGGTACGGTGCGAAACCAGTTTAAAACCGTGTCGAGTGTAGCTTATAACAACACCAAATATAAAAGTATCTTGTCAATATATATATATTACGCGCCAATTTAGAGTGAATTATATGCGTGTGCCGTTATCAAGAAAATCCGCAAAATAAAGAAGAACTTTTAAATGACGATCAATCCGGTGTGTTTTATTCGCTGTGCAGTGTTGATCCTGTGTTTTGAACTTGATTCTTGGTGAACCTTTTGGTGACGTTTCTTTTGCAATTTTACACAGTGAAGAATGGATGGGGATGGAAGGGAATCCGCGCCGTACGCCGACACAACATACTTCCTACCCCACAGTATCAATGGTTTTTTTAACCTTGTAAACGAGTATGTCATCAGAAGGTTCAAGACGACAACAGGGCCGGATTATACCTGAATGAAGTAACACAACTGCTCGAATATGCGGATTACATCGCCGTTTTGGCCGATAATCTAGAAACTGTAAGTAAAAACATTGAAATCATCACGCGAGCGCAGAAGAGGTGAACCGAGAAATAAATTAAGACAGAAAAAAATATATGGCTACGGTGAGGGCAGGTGGACTTCAGGGAACGCACATACCATAAACGTTAGGGGCAAGATATTTGACAAAGTTAAAGGATTTAACGGCGTTCCGGCAACGTTAATTGGAACGAAGTCAACAAACTACTAAAATGGAAACTGCTGTCACGGAACAAAAGCTCCGCATTTATACAACCGTAATCATGCCGATTGTTTTATATGGATGCGAGATGTTAGGGCTAACAAAACGAGAAGAGAACAGATTCCGCGTATTCGGGAATAAAGTTTTAAGGAGTATTTTCGTCGGTAAATTTGCTAAAGACACAGGGCAATGGGGGAAATTCCGCAATTACGAATTGGAAGAGCTATACCTCTATCCTGCAATAGTAAGAACCACCAGGTAACGAAGACTAAAATAAGCCGGAAAGGCGTAAGAAAAATAAAAGATTAATAATATATACTTTAGAGTGCTTGCGAAGAGCGAGTAAGTTAATGTAAGAATAATATTTGTAAAATAGAATTTAACATTTAGTCTTAAGTAAAATCTGTAATTAAATTTAAAAAAAATGTGGTGATAAAATAAAAAACTAAGATGGGCCGGACAAGTAGCGAGAATGGACAACTGCGGAATCGTACGTAGAGTTCTTGACGGGTGACCAACGGTAAGCAGACTGTGGGGGTTTATGTACGTGTGCCAACGTACGACACGGATTCACTTAATCCCCCAACACTGTTTCTCCGCACACACATTCGCTAAATATCCAAAATTCCGTCTAATGGTTCAAATAAAAGGCATTGGGGTAGTTTTGTCCTTTTTTTATTTTTAATTTTTATTTCACTTATTGTCTTTGGACTTGATGATTTGATATCTCTTGAGTTAATATAGAATTTTGTTGTTTTATATACATATATTGCTTATGTTCTTTACTTTACACCTTTTCTACTTATTTGATTACTGCACAGGATACCAATGTTTTTCTTTACAGATTTATTTTGAACGAGATGTAACATTTAATAATACTCGCACTTATTGCCGAACCACAGCGCGTTTTTCATTCATATAATTTATAGAGTCTATGCGCAAACAAACGAAATTGATCTTTTGTATAAAAACTACGAAATGAAATTGAAAATACTATTTTCTAACCACAACCGTGGAGATGACTCGCGACACGTGCCCTCTTGGTTGCAGTGAGGTGTGCGCACTTTGGTGGTTGGTGATCGACTCAGGAGACGTGTGCTTTGGGTGATGGTAATTGACTGATCCCAATCAGGGATGAAAATTGGGATTTTGGATTTGCACGACGATCAGCCAATCATCGTCGAGCTTTCTCTTGCGTTCATTAAATTTCCGGGCCCATCGAGGTGAATAAACACTTGTGCGTTCATTCGACAGTCGCTGGGCATAGGATAAATGAAGAGACCAAAAGGGAGAGCACAATGACCTAGTGTTGGGCTGGCTTTTGCGTACATGCATTAATGCGAAACCTGAGAGCGATCGACATTAAGAAGAGGCTACGGTAACGAATCAATCAAGCAGCTCGTGAAATTCAGTCAGTTAGCCTGAGGAGCTTTAAAAGGTCATTTTTGGTTAGATCTCGAGCTTGTATTAGAGAAAGTGGAAAACAATTTAAGCAATTATAATAGAATTCTTTTCAAATATAAAATGTAATAAAAAATAGGTTAAAATAACAATTACAGCTTGCATAAGCACCTTAGTTTTTCGAAACTTGTGCAATGAAGTTATGAATGAAATTCGCCCCTCTTAAATAGGCATACGTATATAATTTTTTTATTTGCTCAAATAATTAAACAGTGTAGTACTGTGGGTAATGGTTTAGTAGGTGTCAAGTATGACACGGGTTCACTTAACCTTCCACTGTATTCTCCCGCAACTCGTTCACAAGTATCCAATATACACGAATGAAGTTACAAGAAATAAAACGCTGGAGTTGTTGGTTATTGTTGTAAAACGTTCTTTATTGTTTATTTCAAATTCAAGGACTCTTTTGATAGCTTGACAGGATCCACAGCTTTACAAATTATTAATCTTTAAAATATTAAATCGTTACACAACACGTTGCTGAATAGTTGTTTATTACAAATTACCAGAACTCCTTTGATAACTTGACAGGATCCACAGCTTTACAAATTATTAATCTTTTAAAATATCAAATCGTTGCACAACGAGAAGAAAAGAAACACAAAGAGTCACACAAAGATATACCAGACACCGCCTTAACACCAATTTCACGAGAACAGGTAACAAACGAGATTTTCTCCAGGCACGGTTATTTCAACACCGACATAGGCTCACGACTCTGACGAAGCAATCCTTGGGCACGTGTGTGCGGTTGTCCGGTAAAAATCCGACTCCTCGATGCAATCCACGTTCGTCAGATTCAACGGTGGTGGATTACATCGGTGTGGGAGGAGCGAGTAGTCTCAACTTGGCGACCGCCAATGGGTTATCGCAAAAGGATCGAATGGAAGGGTTTCCGAATGACCGTACGGTCAAGTATGATGCCCCTTTCGCTCGAAGCATCGACTACGAACGATACCACACCTGAATCAACAAAGGGATTGCAGGCATTGCTAAGATGAGCGATAGCGAAGATCGCCGAAGGGAGAAATATGTTTCTGTGTCTTAAATAAACAGAAACGCTATTTCGAGGGCCATAAATCCTTGATGACCTGTGCCTGAGAACGAAATAGGTTTTTGCTTTAAGATACACAAAAACGCTATTTCAAGGGTCACGATGATATGCACATCGTGTTTACTCAGGCGTACACGATAATGCCGTTGTAGGCTATACATTCTGGTGACGATAGGTCTGCCTAAAATTTGGGCCTTGTTTACTTGGCGGTGCCGGTACATGAGTATGATGGCGAGGAATTAGCCTTGCAGATGTGCAAACGTACATCTCGCCCAGGGTGTCCATGGACCAGCGGTCGGTTAATAGGGTAAACACAGTGATGCTACTGTGTGTTTGTTTGTTTAACAGGCCGGAACATCGTTAGGCATGATTTAGGGTATGATTGTCTAACGTCAATCATATTCGTGTCCAAATCCCATGATCGGTAGATAACCGATAAAGGAAATTGGTCGCAAGTGTAGCGAACCTTGGGATTGGGGCAATATTCACTCATGAACCGTTGCAAGAATACCGGCTACAGCAGTGTCTACAATTACGCTGGCCAGTGAGTGTTTATCGTTTATAATTGCTGACAAGCCGAGCCGGTTGATGAATGAAACAATCTGTTTGATGTGCACGCTTGCTGGGGTTTTACTTTCAGGTGAAAGTTATTTGAAAGAAAGCTTACACTGCTCGAATGCAGGTAAGTACAGTGGTTTATGGAGTGAGGGAAAAGTAGGTTGTTTTAAAGAAATGGATGGTTCTGTAGGAAGGCTTTAAAGAACCGCCACAGCATTTTCTGAAATCTTAGTAAATTCCCGATGTTTTTAATTTGCCGTCGCTGTCCAGAAACAATTTTTTCATCACAATAGCTCGACCGATGACAATATGCTGTAGTTGGAGCTGACTTTTTTTTTTCTTCACAAAAATTTGAAGCAAACTCAAAATGGTTATTTTCCATTCGATGAAACAGATATTCAAAAATGTTTAGCAAATAAAAAATGACCATAGATGTCATAATGTGAACAAGGCATTACATTTTCCACGGCAAAATGTGGATATTCTGAAATTTTGAAAAAACCCAAACAACTTGAAAATGGTGCTTTTACTAAAGTCATGTTTTGTTTTCCTGATAGATTATGAGGTTAACAATCACCACCACCACCACCCCCCCCCCACCCCCCCCCCCCCCTCCCTATTTACACCCTGTATATTTTAATGCGAACAAATTAAAAGGCGAATAGTAGAAGGAACTTAAGTCTAATTCCTTTTATCTAGTTTACGAAGAATTAGAAACCAAAGAATGTATTACGAGTATAAGAATAAATTTAAAAAAAAAAGGACAACTAACTTAACAGAGTACTGTTTGGCTGTAATTATTACAGTAGAGTATAAAATAAAAACCTAATCGTATTGAATACATCTAAGAAAGCTGAAATGATTGTTGTTTTAAAGTTTTAAAATATATTAAAAGGAAAATCAATCATTTTATCGACGTGGAATATTAATAAAGAATAAAAAAGACATTTACTTCCTCAACATTCTTTTATCAATGTAGATATTAAAAGTCCACCGCATTCCCCGGGGCTTTTTTTTGGACTTATTCTAAATGCATTATGGTCGCTTTGAAATTGTGTGTCCCTTTAAATATTTTCCGTAACTTGTAAGGAGACTGTCATCCTCCCATTCTGCTTCATAAAATTTTGGAGTGCTCATTACCTAGTTCGAAAATCGGAACGGATCTAATTTGTCCCACTTTCTATGCAATGCTGAGATTTCCTTAAAATGGCAAGATACGGCTTCGCGATAGCAGCATACCATTTGTTTGTAAGTTCAACGACAGTGCCCATGCGAAGTAGACATTAAGCTATAAAATTCAAGAGTTCAAAGAAGAAAAAATTGAGTTCGAATTGTGTGCCTCCAACGACAGAAGGGAAGAAACAAAAATTTGAATTGACTGAGCTTATCACAGGGTTGTCCGTAAAAATAGCTTCATAGTATCAACCAGCAGCGAAATGTTTATGGAATAATTCCAGACATCCAATCCGTGAGGATTTTTGTCGAAGCACCTCCTCCACCCGTAGGTTTTTTTTTTCCTAACTACGCTGAGCCTTGGCCCACTTACGAGCCCCTGAAATTTTTATTGTGCGAAATAATGCAACATTTGTATTTCATCTTTATCCTTCCCTAGCCCATTCAAATATTGATATATACGAGTATCTACAGAAGCGAATTGAATCCGCCAGAGTTTTATAACTTATCCCAAATCGGTGAATAAGTTTTGTCCTCCCCCGTAAACATGACGCTCTTTCTATGAAGCCGTCGATTTAAAACTTTCTCCATATATTTTTGTCATCTTTTACAGATTTGCTGCCTTCCGCCTTTCTTTATATTCTTGTCGACACACTGAAAACCGGCATAATAACCTCAAAATGTGGCAACAGTGAATACATTTTAGGGGGATGTGGGAATACCTCATCCCAATTATTAAGCTATAGCGTAAGAGTATTTATATATCTTACTTTGGCATCCGATCCAGGTGATCTATATTCGGCAACTTTCCCTTTACGGTGTCGGTAGCTCTGGCTGCCCCCATATTCTCCTGGGTATCCACATAACCGTTCTCCATTCACCTGTTTCCTTTAACTCCCGCCTTTATTTCATCAATTCCTTTTTATGAGTTCAGGATTTTCGAAATCCCTAATATGTTGTTCCTTTTATGTTCGCTTCTAGGTGACTATTTCCGGAATGTTGGCGGGAAAATGATGTGTGTTGTAAAACGTCAACAATGAGGAATCATGATAAACTATTGGAATCCAACGGATTGTGATGGGGTGAAAGTTGTGCATCAAAGGGAGGCTTTATTCCAATACCACGATGCGTGCTTATTATTCAGAGTACACTGAAACGATTTGTTTCCCCTGGAATGGAGGATAGCACTCAAGTGTATTATCTTTTTACTCAATAGCGAAGTCGGACTGCGACAACAGAACTGGCATTATTAGGGCGTTTTATCATCGCACAAAAAGAACAATATCATAATATTGGTTTTGCTCAAAGAATTCTCGGCATTATACGTGGTAGCTTTGTACCTTTCTCCGCTGACACTAAGATTTTTTAATACGAAATTATCCGAGGTACACGCATCAGGTTCTGCACGTATTCCTTTTTTTCATCCCATTGGCGTTGTTTTTTTGTTGTCCTTTTTGGTTACAAGTTTAACGGCGTGGCTTCTATAATAATTCGGAGCGTTTACACACAAATCCCGCGGTGACAAGAAAGGCATTCTCATATGTAAACATAGACCTTTTTACCTTATTATTATTATGATTATTGTTATTATGTTCTTTTGTTGCTGCCAACGTCATCGGTGGCGCAGTTATTGCTGGAATTGTTTTAGCAAGGCAAATTATTAGAATCTGAAAGTACTATGAAGCCATGATGAGGCAAAATCTGATCCCACAATACCTCAAGCAGCGAGAAGGTACGATACTTGAGTAGCTCCTTTAATTTATTTCATGTAATTCTTTGGAAAGAAAATAACTTATGTATCACGAGTTTGAGGGAATGTGAAATTTTATGCAAACCTTGCTCATCAAAGTAAGACTCATGTGCGTCAGTGTGATTCTACTGGCTTGAATGAAATGTTCATTTTATCCGGAAAAGTTTTACATCCTCAAAGTTTTCCAATATCATTTTAGTGTTGCTTTGTTTAATTTTTGAAATTGTTTTACTGTCTTATTTCGAGTTTAGTTTTGTCTTTATGTACTTATGACTGTACATAACCCGAGGATTGGTGAATACATTTTACATATTAACAGCCAAAAGTAGCGTCAAGGGAACCTTATTTGAACTCGTGAATTATTCATCATGTAATTAGTCAACAGGCGTTTGATTATTTTAGATATGAATTGAACATCATTGTGCCTATCGATCCTTGTAAAGCTTATGCAAATACTCTGTCACCATCGTTGGCAGAGGACAATAAACGACGGTATCTATAAAATGAAGATATGAACAAGTACAGATAAAATAATTCACTGTCTGTTGAAAAGTTTCGGTAGTTTCGTCGAAACTAATTTTCCCGTTCACCAGGCAAAAAATCATTGAATCGTTCTTGTTCAGTTTTTAAATTCGTTTTGCTTTGTTTTTGACTGTATTTGAAAGGATGAAAACAAACCAAAGTGACTATTTTTGGCCTTCTAATATAAAAATTCCAAACGATGAAGAGTTTTGAAAATGTCAGCTACAGGAAAACGATATCAGGATCTTTTGAAATAGTTCCACTGATGCCTTGACACCTTTTTCATCAATAAGTACAATTTTTGTCACGATTCAAGTTTGAAACTTTCACTGTGAGTTGTTTCGAAAATATCAGATGTTTGTTGTGTGGCGGGAAGGATACCAGCTCTCAACAAATGAATTGACCGACAGAATACACCACATGGGAAAAACTTCAACGGGATACGGTATTAGTTGCGAAAGACTGGTGGTCTTATGGGGCTTTTCAGGGCCCGAAGAGCCATGCATCGCTCGATCCCCACCATTCCCAGCGATGCGACTTACCTTGAAGTCGAATCTTCAGCAAGGTTATACAACCTTGCTACGGCATTAACCGCCAACCAATTCGCTGGAATTAATTCGGTTATCCCCAAGGATAACCGACATAAATATATATTAGGCAGCTTACCTTTTTTGGGTGCTTTTCCAAACCTATTCCCCACGGTCATTCCTAAAAGCATAATTCACGGCAAGATTATCATCTTGCCATGACATCAATTCATCAACCGAGCTTCCGCGACCGAACAATGGATGGCACATACCCACCAACACACGCTGATCTTTCCGTGTGTTATCTTCGTACCCATTCATTGACCTAGCATTATTTCGGGTTGCTTGCACATCTGCAAGCCAGATTTCCAACGGCATGTCTACGATCCATCTTTCCTAAAGTAGAGAAGATGAAATTAAACATTGGCCTTTCAGGCGCGCATATTTTGCTTGGATCTAAGCATGACCGATTTTATGATCCGTTGCCGTTTCTTGGAACTATCACCAGCATCGGTCATGGCCACCAATTTTAGTTTATACAAAGTAAACATTCAAGCAGATACTTTCGCCTGACAGTGCCTTTCAACGGGATTAACACATCTCTAACATAACATGCATCGAGTCATACGACCGAAATTTGTTTATGCTAGATGATCTAACAACGGCCATGCCCAATGTTCTATACATTTTTCCAAGATAGATTTCTGCCTTCGGCGAGGGTTTTATTGACTCACGTCAATCAAGAATCTATCCCTTGCGTATGGCGGCAGTTTATCTTGCACAAACATGTAGCAGCCGATTCGATCTGCTACATGAATTTTCTCTTTTCCTTTTTGTTTTGGACCTTCGCCATTGGCGGCGAATCCTTTAGGTTCGTTTTCGTTGGATGTCTGTAAAGAGACATCCAATAATCAGTCAGATTTCTTTACTAGAAGTGCGCTCACGCACCACGCGTTGGGAGTGAAAATTACAAATACCGAGGCGTCTTGGAGTTTTCTAACTTAGATCCGAGTGAGTGGATTTAGTTGAAGTCAAGTTTCACAACGTGTGCAGTTTGTGTAAGACCCTGTTTACTTTAATTCGAGTGCGTGATTGTTTAATTGGCCAATGTGCATACGGTCTTGCTAAACCGAATATATGTAGTTTCCCACATATAAACAGTAATCTCAGCATCTGTTATCGCGAGTTAAATATCCTCAACCTAAGATTAATTAAGATCCGTGATTCGTTAGTTCAATAAACTATACCTGTGAGCAAGTTGATGCTATTAATAATATGCAGAGTTAATAAAGTAACGAACAGCAACTACTGTGTTTTATTTATTTTTATTCTTCTGTTGTGCACCGTTTCATCGAGCTATCAGTGGGATTTGCCGTACGTCGGTACACCCTACGTAAAATACCCCCACAGTCTACCTCTTATAATTACATATGAGAGTATTAGGTTAGGGAAAATGAATACGGCTGTTGTGGTCCGGACGCCGTGCTTCCTCGGTTGAGGGAAGAGCGGGGACCTTTTATTATTCCTCTTCTTCTTTTGCTGGTCCTGTACGCACAACAATCTTATTACGACTTAAGAATTCTCCACGTATTATGATCCGCGTCCCAGGCGGACCTTCCTTTGGTGAAAGTCTAGTTACAACTGGCTGAGGCGCCATTAACAAGAAAAATCCTTTTTTAAATTCAACGGCTCTTAAAGGGTTTTAGATGATATTAAAACTCATATTATTATCACTATATTTAATATATTTATACCAACTTAGGGTTTCTTAACTCAACTTTCCAAACTCACAATTCAACTTACAATCTCAAACGAACTTTATGAACTGAATTTTTTCTCTATTCTCTTTTTTCTTCTGTGACTTTTCACATTCAATTCGGACGAAAATCCAAGTTGCTATGTTTTCAATAAATAAAAAGGTGCAGGTTATTAAGTGTGCTGTAACTGGTAATATTGTGAATGTTTATGAATGGTATGTATTAAGTGAGAATGTAATATATGTTAAGTGAAGTTTTTAAGGATGAGGAGATTCAGTGTTAAATTTAATAAGGGTAGTATTCTGGAATACAACACGGCGTTTTCCTGTTTAGGTCAGTAATAACTTTAAAACAAGGGTGATCAACCTTTTTATCATCGAGCCAATTTCAATTGTAAATTTTGTTGGCGGGCCGCACATAAAATGACACTTATTAATAATTTACAAAACTTTATTTACAATAAACATTCGAATAAAAAAATGTAAAATTTAGAAAATAGCAAAGATTTCATATCATCATCCGCACTACAACCGGGAACCGGTCTTGGCCTTATTTAGCAAGTCATGTTGTTAAATTTTCTACAATGATTTGTTTTTTCCGGGCAAGGTCATTAGTCTTGCGCCAAAGATTTCATATACAAATTTTAATGCAAAATAACAATAAACAAGAAAAGAACAGAAAAACGATTTTAATGTAATTTTTAACGAGAAATTTGGCACTGTTTTTTCGATACAAGCTGATCAATATCAGCCGGAATTGATGAGGTAGCTACACGCACGCAGCTTTCTAATCGTGCATCACCCAGTCTTGATCGGTGATCATTCTTGATTAATTTCATGGTTGAAAATAATTGTTCGCAAACATATGTATTTCCGAACAGAGACATTGTGGCGGTTCTATGAACCACACAACCCGCTATAGGTTGAGATGTCCTTTCCGCCAAGGAACGTGTCCCAAAAGTCCTTACTCCCACCTGAAACAAAAGGTAACATTTCAGACACCAACGTTGAATTCAATAGCAAAAATCAATCGAACTATAAGTTCAAAAGTCTCTAATATTGAATTCAACCCATTCAATTCGACGCACCAATTCAACGCATCCAGTCCAACGCATCCAATTCAGGGCATCAATGCAATACATCCACTAAATGCGTTCTTCGGTAAACAAACCGAACAACGAATATCTCCGCTGGTAGCTAATATTAATTAGCACCTAAATTCCTAGCATGACCCAAAACCTAAAAGGCACACTTGTGCAAACACAGGATGGCGATTCGCCGCCGACCAACAGTCATGTAATCATAAACATCTTAACGTAGATCGCACACTAGATGTTTATGATTTGGAAATACAAACAAAAACTACACCAATCCCATGGTTCCTTTGTACCCATCTGAAGCGCACAAGAACCCTCGTGTCTTAGGCCAGATGGGGAACACAAACAAATCCCAAGAAAGGATCGAAAATGAAGCGGCGGTACGATCG
The DNA here is from genome assembly GCA_963931805.1 of Microdon myrmicae. NCBI lineage: Eukaryota > Metazoa > Arthropoda > Insecta > Diptera > Syrphidae > Microdon > Microdon myrmicae. The sequence goes on from OZ007500.1 coordinate 46,366,202, forward strand.
ATCGTTCAAACAAAGGAACAAGATTCCGATAAGGAAGACGGAAAGGAGAATGATCTATGATTGAAAAATTTTCTTTGCAGACTGGATGGGAAATTTTCTGTTTCAGATGGGGGATGAAAAAAAATTCGAAATAGGGAGGAGAATTTTCAGTCTACTTCGAGCATCAGAACAGTCAGAGAACCCCACCGAGGAGGTCCATCCGCTCCGCACAATACAATAAAAGAAACGTCAATATTCGACGTTCACGCGCAGCAACTCAACGCGCTCAGCCCCGGGATCCTCACTAGGGACATTTTGAAATGTGTGTATTCGGCAATTAGATTGTGCTTAAAATAATTAAGGAAGGCGGAGAGTAAATACGAAGACACTTTCGTGGTATCATAACGTGTGCGAATGGTTATGTGCGACACACCGAAATAAATAACAGTATTGTTAATTATTAATGCGATTAAGGTCGTAGTGGAAGTTGTTGTTCTTATGTTAATCTCCTACCCGAACTGCTAGTATAAGCGCAAAATCAAAAGTGTGTCCAGACGTAAGTGGAGACCGAACTCTAAAACAAAATTAACATTCAAAATACAGACAACACTTTTCGTGTTTTATTTGTGCAATTGAATTCGCTCCGCGTTCCAGCTGTTCCTTTTGGTGTGTGGACAATGTACGGCGGAACACTTCGACAACAACATTCAAATCCGCCAAAACATCATTTGGTTTGCATTTTTCGTCAAAAGCGGAAATTTCTCAGGGCTCACATACGATTTGTAAAAATGTTCGATGTTCACTGAGAAGAATACATTTTTTAATTCGGTATTATTCTGCATGTCAATCACTTCCATTTGAATGTCTTCGGGAACTGTATCCACATCGATATTAAATGGCGAGGAAAACAATTCCATGGAAACCGCTGTCTTCTCAGCTTTGAACATTTGGAATCGTAATTGAAATTCGTTGATTAAAATGTCTATATATTGTGCGTATTTTTGAAAAGTAGTAACGTTTTCTTTTTCTAAATGTGGAAAGTGAGACACATTATTCTTCAAAAGATGTTGTTTCCACAATTTTAATTTGCGCTCAAAGCCCTGAATTTTATCATACAAATTGTTAATAAACTGTCCTTTGCCTTGAAGTTCCACATTAAAATCATTGAGATTCGGAGTCATGTCGATAAGAAACCCAAAATCACTCATCCATTCTTTATTACCAAAATGAGGAAAGGCATATCCCTTCATATCCAGGAACAATTGTATTTCGCTTTTTAATTTGTATACTCTTTTTAGCATTGCACCTCTACTAAGCCAACCTACTTCGGTATTAAAAACCACGTCTCCATATTCAGTTTCTAAATCTTTCAGAAATTCTTTAATTTAACGCGAGCGATTTTATAAAATTGATTAGTTTAATTATTGGTACTGTGACATTTGGCAAACTTAATCTTTTCGCACAGTTTTAGTGAACACAATTCTTCGGTGATATTAAATTTAGTGTCAATCATCATCATCGGCACTACAACCGGGAACCGGTCTTGGCCTTATGTAGCAAGTCTTGAGGCTTCTTCAAATTTCCATAATGATTTGTTTTTTTTCCGGGCAAGGTCATTAGTCTTGCGCCGGAGGCTCCCCGACGGGGAATCGAACCTCCGTATTCCGTGCGACAGGTGGGTATATAGTGTCAATACCACGTAAAAATATAGCCAGTTGTGCTGTGTCGCTAATATCACAACTCTCATCAAGTGCCAAGGAACAGTATTCGAATTTTGCAATGCGTTCACGGAGCGTTGTTGCTATGCTTTCGGACAAGTCTTCAATTCTCCTTGCAATAGTGAATCTTGATAAACTGATGTTTGAAACAATATTTATTTTATCAGGAAATGCAATTTCTGAAACGGCAGTCAGGCATTCTTTTATCATCTCTCCATCCGCAAAGGGTTTCATTTTTTGTGCTAGTACTCGTATGTGACTGACAACAAAACTAGCCTTTACTGCTGTTATATGTATATATATATATATATATATATATATATTGTGTATATCATCATCATCATCATCATCATCATCGGCACTACAACCGGGAACCGGTCTTGGACTTATTTAGCAAGTCCTGAGGCTTGTTAAATTTTCCATAATGATTTGTTTTTTTCCGGGTAAGGTCATTAGTCTTGCGCCAGAGGCTCCCCGACGGGGAATCGAACCCCGGTCTCCCACGTGACAGGCGGGTATACTAACCACTATACTATCGAGGAGATATTGTGTATATATATATTTTAATCCGAACGACCGTGCTTCCTCGTCTCGACCGAGGGAAGAGTGTGGATGATCCTTTTTCGTGTGTGAATTAAAAACACAACACCTTTTCATACTTCTCAGGTTATTCATTTATTATTTTTGAGAAGAAAAAACATACTCAGAAACTTTTTAATTGCCGCGAGCCGGCGGGTGAAACTAGACCCTTTTTCTTTTTCGTTATTGCTCCACACAAGAAGGATCAACTCGACTTGATTTTTTGAAAGGTAAAACCAAATACGACTTCCTCGTTCGGACGTTATTCATTCGAAATGTTAGTGCTCACTCCGCAGCGTATGAACTTTGACTGCTTGCACAAGTACAAATTCTCTCTTTTGTCATTTTCTTTTGTTAAGTTTCTTCGATGAACGAAGTCGAACCGGGGAATAAAAGGGTCATCTTCCTCTCTAGGTACCTGAAAACCGGCAACGCATGAGTGTCTTTTGGCCAATCACAATCGAGCAGCCGCTACGGTTGCTCGATTTTGGTTTTTGGCTTTTGAAGCTTCTAAGAAGTCGTTGCTTGCTCGCTTCTGGTTTTTGGGATGTGATGCCAGAATAGATTCTTCTTAGAAGCTGCTGGTTGCTCCATTTGATTTCAGAATCGTCCCATTGAGTATTTGCTATATTTGCTTGGTGACGATTGAGAGATCGTTATATTAGACAACTGCTATGTGGATAATATGAGGATTTTTGGAAATCGTTTAGATTAATTGGGTGATGATGGGATATGTATATTGTATGGGAAAATGGGATGGTGGATTGGATAGGTATATTGGAAGATGGGATATTGGGTGTGTAATGTATCGGGAACTGGGATGATGGGTCATGTATATTGGGGTTGTGGGAGGATGGTAGTGTGGCGACTCTAACAATACACACAAAATTCACAAGCAAAATAGTGAAGAGCACCGAACGAAAAATCGAATAATAAAATACATCAGAGCCGTATACCTTAGCGATAACATAACAATTCACATCAGTGGAGCATAGTCGAGTTTAGAAATCGAATTCAAAAATCGGCCAGTAGCCTGATGGGTAACGGTTAAGTACAATTTTTGGTGATTCAAACTGTCATAGCGTCAGTTCGAATCACACGTTCTTCTTCACTATTATTTCAAACATTATAGTAGGGCTTCGGGAGCACTACACTGCCGTATTTGATAAAATAGCTTGATTTTTAAAAATAGCCCATTGTTTGCCCACGGTTTTCGCCATTTGATTAAACTTATCTATCCTTAGTTGTCCTGTCAACTTTTTATATTGTTGTTCATGTTTTGTATCGTAATGCCTTTTTATGTTATATTGTTTTAATATCGACACAGTCTCTGAACATATTAAGCATACAGCTTTATCTCTAAAGAAAGTGAAAAAATAATCAAATTTCCACTTTTCTTGGAAATGTCTGTGTTCAGCCGCAACCTTTCGTTTTTTTGTTTGCTTTTCCGACATGCTAATATGGGTTAAAAATTTGCAAATTAAAAAAAAACGTAGTAAAACTTAATTTTTAATGAAAAAACTCTAATATTACCTTTTTGACAATAATATTGCACTCACGCCTTTCAAGAATCACAAGAATTGCTAAAATGGCTAGTTAACAGCTTACCAGTCTGACTGATTGTGTGACAGAAGCAAACACAAACAAGACAGACGCGGCGCGTTCGTATTGCATGTTTGAACAAGTCGCTGACAAGTTACTAACTCGTCACAAAAAATTGCTTCTGTTTAGCATGTACTACCGTTTTATTATAATTAATTTTATGATAATATATTGATGGGAGAAAGTCGATAAAATAAATTCAATTTTAGAAATGCTTAGCGGGCCGCATAAACATGTTTAACGGGCCGCGTTTTGCTCATCCCTGCTTTAAAACGATTAGTTGTATCTGACAATCATCATCATCATCATCATCATCATCATCATCATCATCATCATCATCATCATCATCATCATCATCATCATCATCATCACCATCATCATCATCGGCACTACAACCGGGAGTCGGTCTTGGCCTTATTTAGCAAGTCCTGAGGCTTGTTAAATTTTCCATAATGATTTGTTTTTTTTTTTTTCTGGGCAAGGGCATTAGTCTTGCGCCAGAGACTCCCCGATGGGGAATGATAAAATTTTTTTTTTTATTTATTTGACAGAATGTCGAAAGTTACTGCGAACCAAAGATGAAATTAAATTACGGAAAATATTCACTATATATTTCTTACAATTAAAAAAGTAAAACAAAAATTTACGGAAATTTTGCTCATCTGATGCCTTTACAAAACCGCAGGTTTATGGTGTTGCCAAATGTCAAACCTTACGGTATGACGATGTAATGTGATGAGCTGGTAAGTGACAGTGAGGGTTAGTTTTGCTTACCTAACCTCCCACATAGAAATTAATTTAATTAATTATAAGTTTAGTACATCTATGTAGAATAACCTCCAGAAATATTTACCGAGGTTGCTAGTGCTTTACAGGAATGACTTTTATGTGGCACAACCAGGAATTTTTCAGTGAACTTTTACATTCCATCGGATTAATTTTCGTTGTTCCTCCTTTATAATCATGCGCTGTTAGTATCATTAAATGAAAGTCAAACTGGTTTTGAAACGGAATGTAATTTAAAGGGAAAAGTGCTGATAACAGACGGATACTTCAAGTTCGCACACATCGTAAATTAGGAACAGCTTCTGCACCTGATCGAGACAAGTTCCTGTACTTAATGAAGGAAAGTAGAAACACAACATAACGCCAGGCTCATCAATGGAATAATAGTCTAAACTATACCGGAATGAAGGACGAACGATGACCACAATTAAGTTAAGTTTCACATTGATTGTTCTGATGTCTCGACGAGCCTGACTGGCATAAAACTTTATAGAGGATTACATCTCGTAACCATCAATAAAATCTCACCAGCGTAATTTTTAAGAGCCGCGAATACTAACCCATCACCTCTACAATGGAATCAGTATTTCCAATTAACAATTGTGGTCGTGTACCAGCTGAAAAGGTGAAATATTGTAAAATGTATTGGCTTAGAGAGATGTTTTTTTATACACACGTCAAACTTGAACCATCTGTACATTTTTCATTTATCCAATTTCTTCCATTTTACGATTCCACGCTCATTGAAATTTCAATTTTTACCGGGAACAACACTGAAACAAGTGTAATTTAAGATCATCATCATTTATGAAAGATTTACGCCATTTGGTAACAAACGGCAATCAGATGATGTCAGGTCAGTGTTGTATAGACAACGAGGCATCATATCCCAAAAAAGCTCCAATAATTTCCCTCGAGTTACTAAAAATGTGCGAGACTTGACATTATCACGGTGGAATACAATTCCTTTGCGGCTTTCCAGTTCTGGCTATTGATTGCTTCATCCAGTTTCATTATTTGTTTAGAGTAAATACCTGTATTGGTGTTTTGGTTTGTTGAAAACACCTCAAAAGGCAATAGCTTTGTGGGCCCAGTAAAAGGCAGTGGGAACTTTCTTTGATGCCATTCGGCCTTACATGTGAATTATCCTAGTTCATCATGTTGGGACCATGCCCATTTTCCTACGATGACACTAATTTTTATCAGCAGTAAAGATTCCTTTTCAAGAATTTCATTGGTTTTGAGATGAATATCACATTTATTAAGTCGTTGTATTGTGGGAAGGACCCAAATATCGAGCTTTTAATGCTGGCCAAGACATTTTATATGGTTTTTTCATTGTTTCGACGGGATTCATTTATTATCCTCGAACTATTACATCAATGTATTTTATTATTGCATAACTTTGGTCAGCCTCAGCTTCGACTGGTCGACCAGAAGCTTGTTCTCCTTTGGAAAGAATATCTGTAGAGCGATTTTTTTTTAATTCAACTCTGAAACTCACTTTTTATTATGCAGCTGATACCAGAAACATATTGTTGAAGGCCCCTCAATCTCCCAATGCAAGGACAACCTTCTAACCCGCAGGTGAGTACATCAAATCTGACGTCTAGATCGCAACACTGTATAATGTTCGCACATGATGTTTTTCAAATGTAAGTCGTGTCCCGGGCAACGAAGATATTGTAGCGAGCTTAGGGTTGGCTGGATTAATTATATTTAATAAATAAGAGCCATTAAATCGATTTTGAATTAATGTAACACTTTATTAGTCCGTTAATAACAACCGTTACTTTTACTGTACACTTAACGATTTCTTGACTTATCGCTTCCTTACTGCTTATTTCTCACTTATTACTTCTTCATGATCTGTGTGCGACGCATTTATACCGTTTCATCATTCTGATTCGGTGTTTCGTTTCCGTCCCTTCCATAGCCTTGAATGTTCTATTGTTCATAGTCTCCAGTTTTCCAGTACTTTCTAGAATATTCTAGTACTTTGTTTCGGACTTTCTCGAATCTTCTAGTACTGATTGTCATATGCGTCACAATATATTGAATCAGTTGATAAGTCAATCCGAATCTCGGTTAGTGCAAGGATATCAGGATTTGCTGTTTGCAAATGGACGGCGTTACTATACGTATTGGCGAAGTCGATGCCTCTAATATTAAAAAATGCCATTACTAGTTGAGTATTAACAGTGTTTGGCGGGCGAACGCGATTATATGGGGATGAGTTGTTTACAGTTCGGTTTCTTATCAACGTTTTTTCTTATGTTCCCCCGAGATAGTTTCCTTCGGAGCTCCGAACGGGAAACTAATTTGCCTCTAAAATTCTTCATATCATATCTTATCTCAACTGCGGTCCGGGTTATCAGCCAAACGTGCGGAACATAGCGAAAATTTCGACCAACTATATCGCGGAACGCACAGCGTGATGGGGTGTTATCTCACCTTGGGATCGGCTTACCACCTACACCAACCTTATCTCGAATCGTTCTGTGGTATCCTTGTTCTTCTTTCCACTACCCGACACCTAATTATGTGCCACGCGGACACCGCTTCACTAGCTTCCTGAGGTAATAGTCGCTGGTCACGACGCCGAACATAAATTTGAGGTTGATCTCCGAACGCCGTTCTTAAAATAAATAAACAACCAACTCGCTTTCTTCTTAACTTTATTCGGTCGTAAAATAAATCACCATCCAACTTTTTACTAAATAAAATTTAAGCTTAATTCACTGACAACATATAAGATTAGTTCGCTGTTCGACAACACTTTGGATATTTACAAATTAAAATGATGCACACTGAAGGTTAAATATAAATGTACCTTAGCTTGCAGATAACACATACATTTAGTTTGCCGTTCGGCAACACTTTGAATATTTACAAATTAAAATGATGCACACTACTGAGACGCAACCCGATACTCTTTACTCTCTCTCTTTTTATAGCGCGACCGTATAGCGCGGGGCTGTAAAGGGAGAACGCTTGCAGGCGGTTACAGTGTGGTGAGGTGTGCTTTATTGCAAGGTAAGTAATGGCGTTCGAATGGAACCGCCAAAGTACTTGTTTCGGGTAGGTTTTAAGTGTTCTAGGAAGCACTTCCTTACTAATTGATGGGAAGGTAAATAGTGGCGTTCAATGGAACCCGCACGGTTCCATCAGCCCAGCTTCGAAATATGGCCGGGAATTCGATTCAGCCACTTCACGCAGCCTTTAGCTTTATAGGTGGTATTCGACATGGCAGTAGAGCGTTGGAACTTCACCTACCACTCGGCCTTTAGTTGCCTCAGTCTAGCCGTGAGTGGATTTTAAGGCCCTACTCAGAGCACGAGCCTTCAATAGGGAGAACGTTGTTTTAAATCCACCAGCAAATAGTTGAAAGCCTAAGAAATCAGTAAGGCCGGACGAGCTGCCAAATTACATAATCAAAAGGCTTCCCGCTTGGGCAATTGAATGTATCACATTGCCTCAATAGCGGATACTTCAATTAAACTTGGAAATAATCCGTGTACCGAAGAAGAGCAGGAGCTATGAAATTTTTTTTTCTACACTAACGCGCGGACAAAAGGGGCTTTTGGAGCACCCTTAAATATCAGGTAGGTAACTTTCAACCAATTTCACCCCTATCTAACCTAGGGAAAAAATTATTTGCTCAGAAATGGACAAACCCACCCTAACCGGAATTCAGGCAACACCGAACTTGTACTATGAATTCTTAAAAGCTGACATTACCACTAGCTAAGAGAGGAAAACATGTGTAGTAAGCATGTACACCGACGTGGAAAAGTTGTTAGACAGTGTCTGGAAGGAAGTGATATATACGAGGGTGGTCTGAAAAGTTTCACCTCAACGTGAAGATAGCAGCACTCGTCAATAAAAGCTAGTGAATGTAGTTGTGCATATTTTGACAGTTACTCACCAAAATTTCAGCCATTTTGGATGCGTAGTTTTTATTTGACAGTCGTTTGAGTTAGTCAATGTGAGTGTTTTTGTCAAAATGGGCGAAATTGAGTATCGAGCTGTCATTAAATTTTTGTTTTTGAAATGCAATACGCCTACGCAAATCAAAGATGAGTTGTGTATGGGGAGTCTGCGCCATCATTTACCCCAGTAAAATTTTGGGCAGCTGAATTTAAACGTGGCCGTGAGAGCTTGGGAGAACATGAACGTTCGGGACGTCCAAAAACTGCAACAACTGACGATAACATCGGTAAAGTTCACCAAATGGTGCTAGACAACCGCCGAATTAAAGTGAGAGAGATAGCAGAGGCTATGAAAATGTTCAAAGAACGTGTTTGTCACATATTAAATCAAGATGTGGGCATGACAAAGCTGTCCGCACGATGGGTGCCACCTTTGCTCACGTTTGACCAAAAACGTGTTCAAATGAACATTTCCAACGCTCTGTTGGCGCAGCTTAGAGGCAATAAATCCGAGCCGATTAATTACTGTCGATGAAACTTGTATACACCATTATACGCCCGAAACGAAAATACAGTCAAAACAGCGGACTGCAAAGGGGGACTCGGCTCCAAAAAAGCAAAAACTGTTTTTTTTTTTCGGCTGGGAAAGTGATGGCAACTGTTATTTTGGATAGTCATGAAGTTATCTTAATCGATTATCTTCAAAAAGGAAAAACCATTACAGAAGCATACTACTCATCATTACTTGACCAAGTGAAGGCAGAAATTGCGAAAAAACCGCCACATTTGCAGAAAAAGAAATGTCTGTGTCATCAAGACAACCCGCTGTCTCACACCTCAGCGGTTGCCATGGCGAAAATCCACGAATTACGGTTTGAACTGCTTGACCGCCTTACTCAGCAGATCTAGCCCAAGCGACTTCTTTTGTTCCCTAAATTAAAAATTGCGCTCGGTGGACATAGATTTTAGTCAACTGAGGAGGCAATCACCTTCGTGAACACGTTAACGTTATTTTGCAGAGAAACACGTCGAGTACTATTTGAACGGGTTAGAGAGCTGGGAGCATCACTGGGAGAAGTGTGTAGAGTTACAAGGAGACTATGTAGAAAAATAAAAATAAATTTTAAGAAAAAAATGTCTTGTACCTTTGCTAGGTCGGAAACATTTCAGCCACGCTCGTATTATAAGTTTAAAGAAACAAATTTCCCTTTTAATTATACGAGGGACGAAAATGAACACACGCGTGCTTGCAGAACGCAAATAAAATGACCTTCAGCAGGGTCTGGAATGCCTGGTGACAAATGGAAGTAACATTACTTCTTAATATTCATGCGCAGGCCTTTATCAAGTGTCTTTCGAGGGCGGGAAGTAAGGCGGCGCGTTCTAGTACTATGTCAATGCGATTTAAACATGGTATTGTGATAGAATTTTTAACTGCTGAAAAAAGTAACTCCTACTGGAGTTCATTATCGTTTAAAGGATGTTAATGTTGACGATGCTGTTGATCATCATCATCATCGGCACTACGACCCGGAACCGATCTTGGCCTCATTTAGCAAGTCGTGTGGCTTGTTAAATTTTCCGTAATGATTTGTTTTTCCGGGCAAGATCATTAGTCGTGCGCCAGAGTCTCTCCGACGGGAAACCGAACCCCGGTCTCCCGCGTGACAGGCGGGTCTACTAGCCACTATACTATCGAGGAGCTGATGCTGTTGATGGGTCTACTGTAAATCGATGAGCAATAAAATTACGTGGCTGCGAGCCTGGAAAAGCCAGAGTTGTGGGGGAATACGCAGCGGACGTCCAATTACTGTCACAGACGATAATCATCAAAACCTGATCCACGATTTCGTTCAAAATGGCCAACGAATCACTCGAAACCGTATTGCAAACCATATCGGAATGTCCGAGGAAAGTGTCTGATTTATTATTGAACAATTAGGATAACTTAAATCTGTGCACGATGAGTTCCTTGCCGTCTCACAGACGAGAACAAATGATGGTGAGAATGGAGAAGACTTTCTTTTCCAAATTGTGGCGGTGGGTCCATCATTATGATCCAGAAGAGAAAAGATAGAGCGCTGAATATCAACATCTGTTGATCTGTTGACAACTATCCACAAAAAAACTTCTTTTAACTGTTTTGGGATGCTCATCGAGCCAATTAGACCAATTTTCTGGAACGAGTGTCAAGGTAAATTCTTCTCAGTATATATAGACTCTGAAATACCTCCAACGTCGAGTTTATTGGGTTAGAGGCAGCCTTGTGGCGGTTCCGCCAAACCCCACGGTTCGCTTTCCTTAAAAACCCCCATATCTTCCATCCAACCATATAATTTCGCTAATGCAATCGCATTAGCACCTTAAATGCTTTACGCATCTAGGATTATCTAACGTATAATCTAAAAAGTCCCTGTAATAGAAAACTTACTTCATGCATCTCTTTGCATATAATTTCCTGTAAGACTTCTTTTCTAGCTTTTCAGGAATACCAAAATTTATTCTGTACCTTCAGTTCCCAGGCAAATTTCAATTTCCCACACCTGCACCGCAATCTCCACCCAACATACCTGAAACATTTCCTTTTACAAGGACATTTAATGCTTTCAACGCGCTAGATAAAATTCTTAAAAATAGTTCCTTAATGTTAAAAACATTCGGCACCCATTGTTATCAATTGAAATGCAACGACGGACGGCTTGTTTTTACAGCTGCAGCAAGCCGACCAGCGATTCGTTGTTCAATAGACAAACAATCATAAATTTTGTACGTCGCCACAAACTAATTTCCCTGCATATACAAATGCAGGCAAGGGATTCGTTTCTGCCACCAATCACATTAGCACCTTTTTTTCCCAACGTCTATTATAGCGACGATACACAGCGTAAACATGACCCTCATTACCGGATGAAGCATTTGGTCACTTCTTCCTTTGTCTTTGCCGCCTGTCTGCGTCGTTGTTACATTGCCTTCGAGCACGTGTAAACAACATCAGATTTGAACGATCTCACACACACCACCATGATCTCCATTACAAGATCTTGTTTCCTATTCCACCAAGAGAGACTTTACGTTTCTCTGGTGGTAGGTAAAAACGATATCCTTAGTGGAGAGCCCTGTGAGTAGGGCGTTAGAATTTACTCACAGCTAGGCCAGCTTGTCGTAAGAGGCGACTTACGGCCGAGTGGTAGCCGGGGTCCCAACGCCCTGTGCGCCCGGTGAAATACCACCCCATCAAGATATAGGCTCCGTGAAATGTTTGGGAGAAATCCCTGGCCATCTTTCGGAGCTTGGCTGATGGACCGGTTCGAGAAAAGGTTGGTTAGGTGGTAGTCGGTCCCAAGGTGAGATATCACCCCGTCACGCTGTACATTCCGCGATATCGCCGAGACAAATCTTCGACGGTGTTTCGGATGTATGGCTGGTGGCCCGGACTGACACGGGGATAAGTCATGATGGCACCTTCTGATATAAAGACTTCCGGAGGTAAACTAGTCTCCCATTCGGATCTCCAGGGGGACTATGCCAGGGGGAACATCATGCAGATATCATGATAAATAATGGAACTTTAAGAGGTTCGTCATCGCATAACGGGCTCGCTCTCGAGGCTCGGCCCACGCTCGACTGTTGACGGCATTTTGTAACATCAGGGGCATCGGTTTCACCAACACCAATGTAAACGCCGTCCACCAATATTTGCAAACAACGAAACCTGATATCCTTGCCCTAACTGAGACCCAGGTCGATTCGTCAACTGATTCGACATATCTTCGTTGCTCAGGATACGACTTACATTCGAGATTCCGTTTTAAGGGCGGAGTCTGCGTCTTCGCGCGGTCCAATCTGGCTTGCCAGAGGATGGAGGCGTTGGAGCCCAATAATATGGACATCATATGGTTGAGGGTCGTGCTGAGGAATTCCGTTAAATTTCTTTGTTGTCTTTACCGCTCCCCGAATGGCGATCGACCGGCGACATTTTTCGAACATCTACCACATACCGTCGACTGGATACAGATCAACCACCCAGCTTCTGAAATTGTTGTCCTTGGTGATTTTAATGTGCACAATTCCGGCTGGTTGTTACATTCTAACAGAACCGACGAGGCTGGGCGGTAAGCCACAACTTGACTCAACTCGTGGGGGAGCCAACGCGAGTGCCGGATGCCCGGGGCGATTATGCGAATACCCTGGATCTGTTTTTGACATCCGAACCGAGTGTTTATACCGTAGAGGTTTCTGCGCCACTGGGAAACTCAGATCACTGCTTGGTATCTGTCGCGCAAGCACTTGCATACCAAGCAAGCAACCCGCCTAGGCAGCTTCGCCATGTATGGAAGTATGGGGCCGCTAACTGGGACGATTTGCGAGACTTCTTCGCATCCTTTCCGTGGTCCGAGGTGTGCTTCGGAAACTCCGGTGTTAACGCATGCGCGGAGTCGGTATCAGAGATTATTCTTCTGGGGATGGAGATGTATATTCCACATTCCATCAAACGAAGTTCGTCTGATAAACCTTGGTTTGACAAAAAGTGCGAGCTGATTACAGCGGCAAAATATATAGAGCTTTTAAGCAATGGCGCTCCAATCCCACCGATGTTAACAGAACGAATTTTGTCAGAATAAGAAACGCGTGCAACCAGGCGATTGATACCGTGAAGAAGGCTCACAGCGACAGGGTGATCAATAAGCTCCTTCGGTGCCCAACTGGCTCGCGCTCCTTCTGGTCAATGGCAAAAGCTGTCAGCGGTTACTTTGCATCCTCTTCTTTCCCTCCGTTGGTGACAGACAGCGAGACGTTAGTCACGAATCCAAAGGATAAAGCTAATGTATTCGCAAATTTATTTTCGGCGAATTTAAACCTCGATCCTGGCCTTTTGGACCCACCTGTGATCTCGCCGGTACGGTCTTCCATGCGGGATGTGAGATTTCGTCCGCGCACTATTCAACGCATTCTACGTGAACTGGATTGTAGGAAGGCAACCGGCCCGGATGGAATACCAGCAATAGTCCTTAACAACTGTCCTCCAGAACTATCGCCGGTTCTTGGCAGACTCTTCCGCTTATCTTATGCACGGAGGACCTTTCCTGCCTGCTGGAAAATCGCTCGAGTTCAGCCAATCCCAAAGACGGGAAAAAAGTGTCTGCCACAAAATTACCGTCCGATAGCATTACTGTCTATTTTATCTAAGGTAATGGAAAAAGTCATCAATACAGAGTTGGCTAAGTATTTGGAGTGCAACGGACTCCTGAATGATCGTCAATACGGATTCCGTGGCAGGCGGTCCACAGGAGACCTTTTGACACTTATAACCGATATATGGACACCTGCGATTGAACGGCATGGTGAGTCAACGGCGGTCGCATTGGATATTTCCAAGGCTTTTGACCGCGTCTGGCACGGGGCATTGCTGAGCAAACTTCGTTTATATGGACTTTCCCAACAGCTTTGCGACTGGACGAGGAGCTTCCTCGAGAAACGATCGATCCGGGTTGTTGTGGACGACGAATGTTCGGATCTGTATCCTGTTAATTCGGGGGTGCCCCAAGGTTCTATTTTGGTTCCAACCTTGTTCTTGCTTCACATAAATGATTTGTTGGAGACAACGGATAACAAAGTGTTCAGTTTTGCGGATGATAGTACGCTTGTTTCCTCCTTTTCGAGTGATCGGCCGATTGGTGCATCTGCGTCACACCAGCTGAGATGTAGACAGATTGATTTTCTGAATCGGGATTTGGATAAAGTCTTGCAGTGGGGAAAGGCCAATCTTGTCGACTTCAATGGAACGAAGACCCAGTATACAACATTCACAAAGAAAACTGGATCATCGGTTCCACAGCTGATGATGAATGGCCGGGCCCTCAAGGCTGGGGAAAGTTTGAAATTGCTCGGCATCACGGTCTGTGGGAATGTATAGTGGCATAAACACGTGTCGAACATCGCCAGGTCAGCCTCAGGAAAACTGAGTTATCTTTTTAGAGCCAAGAAATATTGTACTCCGGCCCAACTTCTTCTCCTATATAAATCCCAAATTAGACCCGCGCTCGAATATTGCTCTCATGTTCGGAGCTCGGCTCCTAAACATACCCTCGACCTACTTGAGAGCATACAGAGACGAGCGATCCGCCTGATCGGGGACTCGGCGCTGACGTCGGGACTACAGTCGCTATCACATCGAAGACGTGTAGCCGACCTCTGTCTGTTTTACAGATATAATCACGGGTGCTGTTCTTCGGAGATTCGTGGTATTTTTCCGCGCAATTCGGCCTATATGCGCTCCACAAGACAATCCGACGGATCGCACCCGTTTGTGGTTCATCTCCCGACGGCGCGAACATCCCTACATCAGAACTCGTTCCGCTACAGAGCGGGAAAGCTGTGGAACTCCCTTCCCACGCAAGTGTTCCCGGAACGTTACAACCTGCAACTGTTCAAAAAGAACTGCAACAGTTATTTGATGGCATCTCGGGGCGCCCACTCGGCGCTATAGGTTCGCCTCTCCCGAGAGAAGTCTAATAAAAAAATAAAAAAAAATAAAAAAATCTACCACGACACCACAAACTCACCCCATAAGCGAATCATCTCTGCACGAGATGAATATCGTTGAGTCCTTTACCATCCGCTGACCGCCACGGCCATGCCTACTTACGCTCTCCGGTGCGCACGGAGACGCGAAAAATCGCCGAGTCGCGTGTGTGTAATACTTTGGAAACAATAAAATAAGTAAAAATCATGTGCTTCATAGACATAACTCGCATTTCCCACGTACAGTGTAGTGTTTGCAACCGCCGTGTCGAATGTTATATTCGCTGCAGTGTTCGAAGATTGGGTTTTTTTATTGACTTCACAATGTAACTCTCGCGCAGTGCTACCGTAAAATGTTAGTATCCAATAACCAAATGAAACGGAAACAATAATCCATGAATTCAAACCAGTTATTCCAATAGTAGTATTTTTCCTTGATTTAGAAATAAAACTAAATAAAAGAGATAGTGTGTTTTATTTTTACCTGTCCGATGTTTGTGTTTTTCCCTCGGTCTTGTACTTGTCGGATACCTTAGTGATTTGTGGGGACGAGGTAGAACTCTCGCCCATGCTGGCGTCGCGACATCGTACCCCCCTCAGCCTGACCCTATCTCCTAAGAATCGTCATAAGCTAACTTCAGGAATAGAAACTTGATGTACAATGCGGACGAGGGCAGAAAAATCTATGATGTCGCGGCAGGAGTTCCTTAAGGGTCAGTACTTGGTCCGCTCCTGTGGAATGTTATATATAATGGAATTTTATAAATAAAACGATTACACGGAGGGGAAATTATTGGCTTCGCAGACAACACTGTGGTTGTAACAAACGCTGAACATATAAACGAGGTAGAAGCAGCCACTAATGAGGCAATTCGACTAATTAAAGGCTCGCTACAATAGGCCGGACTACAACTAGTCGGAGGCAGCCCCAATCACTGGTAGAATGCAAGTGGTATATGCTAACTTCCAAACCGGAAATCAGAATATATGATCAAAGGAAACGGTTGTGCTTCGGGGTCTTACTCGACATTCGACTAAGATTTAAGTCATACGTAGAGTATGCAAGTAAGAAAGCCACTGGCGTATAGGCGCCCTATCCGGTACATTGCTAAACATCGGTGGACCAGGATATTGTAAGAGAATTATCCTGCCAACGGTGGTTACATCCGTAGTAGCTTATGCCGCTCCAGGGTTGGCAGAAGTTCTACCAACAAAACAACTGAAAGGAATGATGAGATCAAGACGCAGGCTTTACGCATTAATAATAGTTTAATAATAATTTAATTTATTTATTCGGCTTAATTCAAGCTTAGTTAAAATAAATATAATACCTTATGAACTAACTTAAAACTAAAGTAATAATTAAAAAAGAGGAAAAAAACAAAAAGAAAATTATATATATATATATAATTTAAAAAAAAACAACATATAATTACAAAAAAAACAATGAAAAAAGCAAGGAAGGAGAAGAGGACTTCGGGGTAGGGGAGGTAGGGGGCTGGAGAAGAGCGTGTGTAAGTGTGGGGGAGGGGGGGGGGGGGGGGGGTAAATGTGGCATTTGTGTGACAGCGACAGTGAACGGCATATGTGTTGGAATGTGTACAGGTTGTGAGGGTATAGACGGTGGTTAAGGACTACTACATGGACTTAAAAGTCTTGGGATTTGTAAATAGTTGGCGCCACTAGAAAAAGAACATAACCAGTTTATGTATGAAGTTTCGTGACATTTCGTCCATTCGTTTCGTGATTTAGAAATCAGCCGAGGCTATTTATAGTTGTTACTCAATATTTCAAAACAATTACGTTTAATGTTCAAACTAAATATTTCTAAACCCCCACTCACTGGTGAAATACTTGCAAGTGTCGTATACCAAGCCCACACAAGGACTATCGAAAGTGAAAATAATTATCATACAAATCATATCCGACGCCAATGGGACAGACGGGCTTGCCATGACTCTGCAATGTCCCCAAAAATGACCAGCGGTGCCTTTGAATTAAACATTTCACCGTATAATCGAGGAACAGCAATTACAAGAATCAGTTAGGCGTTGAATGAACGTTCTCCGGTCTATCAGTGGTTTACATACTGGACTGATCCCTAATCTCGTCAAAAAATAAAATCCCTTGTAAGTTGTTTAATATTCTGTCCTTGCTCTTTAATCTACAATTTAAATTCATGGCAAGCATCCTTACAGCCGCGATTATCCCTTTTTCTCACATTTAAAACTAGAGATATACAGATTTCCAAAACTAGAGACATAGACTTTCGCCATCTGGACACGTTTTTGTATAACGCAATCTTCCTTTAAGTTTAAGTGAATCTAATCCTCGTTTACGTATTAAGTGACAGCTCGTTTATGAATGTAGGAACCAGAACGACAGCTGGGGAGAACGAATGAATTTCATTCCACACGAAAGGTGATAACAATACCCAGGAAGACTACTAAAATGGAAAAGCCAACTGAAAGTAAGGTGCAATTTTCGTTTTGGTTTGTCATGCCGGCAGGACTGGCCAGCTTGAGGGCACAAATCGAAGATAAAATCCGGCGATCTTGAGGAATTTGGAGAAAACCTTTTTGCACTTCGGACGAAGACGATATAGAATTTCAAGGTAATAGAGTAAGTAGTATTCAAACAATGGTATTGGACCTACTCATGCTTCCGTTAGCAAAATGCTACAGTCAGGGGGTGGTGACCCACTTCAGTACCCGTAGGGCCGAAAACAACAAATAGGAAATCCAGGCCCCCAACTTGCCCTCAATTTTGAAGGAAACATGGTAAACGTTACAATTTTAAAATAATGCGCAGAGGTATCAGTTGAACCCTGCCTAGGGAAGAAACCGAAAATGTAATCACAGTTTTAATGGTTTATCACAAAAAGCACATTAAGGTAAGGGAAACAAAAGGAAAACATGGGTAAAATTCAAAATGCTGTTGTGTTTTTTTCTTACTCATTCCAGGAGCAGGGTGACACTATTCAAATGTCATCATCATCATTATCATCGTTATCATCATCATCATCGGCACTAGGACCGGGAACCGGTCTTGGCCTTATTTAGCAAGTTCTGAGGCTTGTTAAATTTTCCATAATGATTTGTTTTTTCCGGGCAGGGTCATTAGTCTTGTGCCAGAGACTCCCCGACGGGGAATCGAACCCCGGTCTCCCGCGTGACAGGTGGAGATACTAACCACTATACTATCGAGGAGCCATTCAAATGTCAAGCCACAAGAAATAGTGGTAAAACCAAAATTGTCTGGAGATCCAAGTGCTGGGTAAATACGATTAACCAAATGCCATATCTAAACGCATCGCCAGATGTTGGCAATCTTCTAGACTTTCGTACGTAGAGATCGTAATCAAAAATGCGTCGAACGAAAGTGAATATTACGATCCCCGTTTGAATTATCCAATAGAAATTGTATTAAAAACCCAGTAAAAGTAATATTATGCAGTTCTTATAACGGGGCACACGGCCCCTCTTCTCGTAGAAAGATGAAACAAGGTCAGCGACCGCAAATCATACCGAGAGAATTTCTCTCCAAAAAGGATCATCATAAAGATGTTTCCAAGATGATCCTGATGGCACCCTCGATCTTGATGGCATATTATTCAGGCAGTGCGATCCCGCCTCATATCCACAGAATGCAACGGGAATAATACGAGTTTTCTTCGTACTTGGAAAGGACAAAAAAGAGATTTGGTACCGGAATTTAAAAAATTGGTGTTACAAATTATAGTGAGAAGGGGGAGGGGTGGGGGGGGGGGGGTATGTTATGCCGACGTGCGGCACGGGGTTCACTTCTTTCCCCGTCAAACGCTTTCACTACATGCACCACGGAGAAGAAGGTATCGTGCGCCGATCCCTAAACATCACCGAGGGAAGGTCGAAACACAGGTCGCACAAGAAGGAAGTAAAACGCTAATATTGTTTCGTCGCAAATTGTTTTTATTGGTAGATTTTATTGTTTTCAATTTCACGTACGCTTAACACTGGTTTACCTTTGATTGTTCCTATTGGTAAGATTTTATTGTTTTTTTTTTTTTTCAACTTCACGTACGCTTAACACTGATTTCCATGTGGTTGTCTCTATTGGTAAGATTTTATTCCTCTTTTCAACTTCACGTACGTTTAACACTGATTTACATTTGGTTGTTTCTATTGGTAAGATTTTATTGTTTCTCAACTTCACGTTCGCTTAACACTGTTTTACATTTGGTTGAGATAAATACGAAGACGCACCGTACCGGCACCAGTACGGTGGACAGCAGACGACCCGACCGCCTCGATGGTTGAAATACGACTCCCCGAGGAAAGAACTCCGACCTGTATTCAATCCTCGGTTAAGGGTGAGATTTGTAGGTGAGAGAGAAAATTTTCTCTTTAGGGTGTAGCCACCAAGGAAATGTCATCTTTCCTTACTGCCAGCGACCAATTGAAAGGCGATCTCTGGCACGCAGTGGTGTGCGTGTGTGATCGTATAGATCTTGGTTTGCTCAGCCATCGAGGCCATGAGAACGAAACGAAGCAGAATGACGGTAAAGACAAAGGGATCGTGAAGATCATTGTTTACGATGTGCATTGCGGCTAAATAAATAGACGGCAATGCATCCAGGAAATGGTGCTAAAAGGAAAGATGGGACGAGGGCATCATTAAAGTCTCGGATGAGTGATGCCCTTGCGTAAATAGACACATAGCCATTAGAAAAAGGTGCTAATGGATTAGGATACTTTATACAATGAAAATTATATATTGTATCTTGGGTCGGTGGAAGAAACGAATCACTTGCCTGCATTCGTACATACAGGGTAATTCTTTTGTGGCAAAGCGCGAGATTGGTAGATGTTTGTTTATGGGTAGAACTGTATATGTGCCGTCGTTGGCAGCGGTTCTACTTCTATTCCAATAAGTTACCCCATGGTTTGTCATCAATGTGAGGTAAAAGTTTCGCTTTCGGCCTTGTTATCACTGGAGCTGACGATCACCTTGTGGAATGCACTCGCCGTGGATGCCATTCTAAAGTTCGAAACATTTTTACTTCTGTAAACGGTCACTGCCTCGGGACACACTGATTCTATTGGGCATCTTGTCGATGGTCCTTTCTATATCACTATAATCGCGACTATCCTAATGCAATGAAACGACACATCATTAATAAAGGCGGACCAATTAGCGAAGAAGCAGCGAAAGGATAAACGTCAAGGAATTTCAACGACGAGCAATGCACTTCCCGATTAGGTCAATTCTAAAACCAGTCGAATGAGTTTTAATAATTTATTTATTTCAATTGGTATCATTATTAAAAAACAATTCGGATAACTCAAGCCTAGGGTCAGGTTTGGTTGATTTAAAACTGTTGATGATGCACATTATCTATCGTCTTTAATTTCCGTTCTCGCGCACAATCGCCTTCAATAGTACTTTGTTCGGATCGACTTTCGTTTCTTGTATACAAAATTGTCTTGGGAAGATCTTAAACACAACCCTTTCGTTTGCGCGAGAAAAATGAACAAAAGAAAATAGTACATTGCGTAGACGTTATCGGACGCGCAACAACACTAGCGTCTTCACTCCACTTTCGACTCATGTTTTTCGTTTTACGTGGAGGCCCGACTTGCCTCCACGGAATCTGTTGAACGATTAAAGATATCGAATGATAATTTCATCTTTCGTTTTGTCGAGACAAGGGGATGATTCTCCTTGTATCGGTCACAGCACAAGGGCGCGAGGCACACACACACGATGATCGCTTCTGCTGCTCATCGTGTGTGTCCACAAGTATGCGGACCGTGGGTTACCCGAATCCACAAGGTTGCAGCTGGTGCAAATATTTCGATATAGGGGTTGAAGTGTTTGCACGATCAGCGATTGCGTAAAGCATTTATGCTGATCGCGCACATGTTGGTGGCATCTTCACGTAGTCGAATTCTCGATGGTAATTTTCCATTTTGGCCGGGTGCCCTCATGTATTTGTCGGTCGGATGACCGATCGATGTGGGCATGTATGCAAAGGGAAAGTTAAAATATTTCCTGCATGTGTGCGGCTGGCGCGTAGGGGTATATCTCATGGAAATTGTTCTGCAATATTGGTTGCTAGATGGTGCAACCAAATTGCTCTTACCGCTGGAGGATGCCTATTACATGATGGAAATCGAACCGAGACATGTTCAATGGATTGGTTCGGTTCATGTTGGTTGACCATAAGGAACATGCCTGTTGGGTGCTGATGGATGTACCATCAGCAGATATCGTGTTTTTATGCGTTTTAAGGCTTTATGGTTCAACAATAAACAGGTGAGTACTTGCTTTCCAGGTTTGTATGCCCTAGGTGGGAGCTGTTACATGGAGTAATGGGAAGATGATTAGTGACGTTCAAGGGAACCGCCACATGTTCGTTAAACAAGAGATCGTGGTCGGGTATATTCTAGCCGGACAAACAAGCTGCCCGACGCTGTCTTGGTCGTTGGGCAAGGGAATCGCCAACCAATGTGTATGTAAGAACATTGTTGTACACACGTGAGGCTGGGAATAGCCGACTCAAGGTTAATATTCCCTGATTATGTGGTTACATTATATGTGAACCGAATTGTTTCTTTTCAGGAGTAATGTTTGACCTTTAAGGGATATGACGCTTGGTCGATAAAGAATTCTTTGAGGAAAATTTTACCGATGCGTTGTTGCATGGAAAATGCCCTTGTGGGAGAAATTCTTTTTACAGGAGCTTTAAGGTTATGCATTAGATAACCTTAATCCGTGAAGCTTTTACAGGTGCTAATGCAATTGCATTAGCGGAAAACAATGGAATTTGAGGGGCTTCAGCAGAGGAAGCTTGGGGGTAATTGGGCAAGTAGGCAGTGGCGTTGGCGGAGCCGCCACAAGCCATTATCGAGAGCTGCGGTGTGGTAAGTCCCATTTGGAAAGCAGTATAGAGAAATAAAAGTGTAAAGTCCAATAAGAGAAAAGAACGTTTTATTTACTTTTTAGTGGTTTTCGGATGATTCTGGAACTGATACCCGACAGAATCAGTACAGCAACACTTTGCTCTTTTGTCTTTGGATTATAGTTGTGTATTTATATTTCGTCCACATTTATGTTTAGAAGCAAAAATTCGTCAGGATTCCAACGGAAAAGCATTAAATTACCCTCAGAATTGAGCCCACGATCGCGTTCATTTTCCGTTACGAATAAACGCGGCACCCCCCTCGTGGAGATTTTATTTACACCCTATTTTTCGTGCGGCTGCCTAGTGAGTAATGATGCTTACTAAAAACGTACCATTTTCGATGGTAGAAGCGCCGTCTCTTGGATGTTCGAACGACACCGGTAAATGCATTGGGACGTATAGACAGTTTGAAACTAGCTGGCATTGAAAAAAGATAAAAAAGTAGAATACATTCTACTCGAAGCAGCAAAGGTAAAAAAAATATCAGTCCAGTGGTAGCAGTAGGTGTGTGGGGTTATAAGTATTGTTGCCAATACACAGGCACTGTTTCACTTAAACCCCCATCAAGTTATTCCGACGCCAAGAATTGTTCATCAACGATGTCCGAAAGGAAATGAAAAAGCACTGATGGTAATCACCGGGAAATGCTCTCCAAGAGAAACGGGACTCCACTCCAGAAGGAAAAGAAAACACAGTAAGTTAGTTTTAATGTTAATGTTCCTTTATTTGTTCTTGGATATTAATTACACTTGGTGAATTTTATATTTTGAAACAGTGTGTTGATACAGGAAAACTTATTTTTGTAATGCACAATCTACTAGATAACTTTGCTAATCACTAAATTAATTTATGGTGACAATATCCAACTCCGGTATTTTAAATTAAACTGGAGTATCTTTATAGCGAAAGACAACTGACTCGCGGATGAAGTAAATTTGACTCTTCAGACCGAAGGGAACTCTGACACGCAACGTACCCGATACGTATGCGTGGTTCTACGGGTAATATCTGGCTCCTGCGACGATTCTAGATGTTGTTTCGCGCGGATATCACTATTCAAAATGCACACAAGCCTGTATATGGGAAGAACAGTATTTCATATATCGGCTGCAGTCGAATAAGGAAAAGCGACAACAAAAACTGACTAAACGTATAATAGCGATCCGACCCCGGCACCGCGTCACTTCACTAAACGGTATTTGAATTCAACTAGGTCAGCTGTGCAAATAAATGGTCGCTCGTATAGCGACCGAAAAAGGTTGCTATGTTTAAACCAGCGATTCGTTGATGCAGGATTAGATTTCTGAGTATTATGTTGTGCGGGTTCTCTATACGGAGAATGGAGAACCTACCCACAATTCCATAACTTATTTCGACCGCTTTCAGCGCGTCATTTCTACCCATTCCCCTTATAAGCTATTCCACCTGTAAAACATGGTAAACGGACGCATAGCTAAGCTCATTATCCTATGCAGATAATGCATAATTGAGTTTAGCTACCTTTTTGCCATACGGCAACCCCATTTCGCTAACCCATGAGATTTCCACAGGAAATCGCATCATGTCGGTTAGCAACGGCATAGTCTCATCAAACGACGCGGTTGCCTAATCTTGCGACCGCTAGGGAAATTATCAAAGCATTTAAGTTAGTTCCCATGATCAGATTTCCCTAGCCAAGTCAGCGTCCTTTCCACTTTCTCCAGACACTTCATTCGCTGGGGATCAATGCTCTCTTTTCGCAGGCGAATAGCACCAGCTTAATTTTCCTCTCCTTCACAGTTCTATGGGGTATGATGTATGTGTGCCATCCTTGGCACTGGTTCTACTCCTATCCCCATTGATCAGACAAACACTGGAATTACCGCACTGCAACATTAATTCCGGCTACTGTCCGCTCAGCTCACTGCTCGTAAAGGATACACTATAATTGGCTGGTGATCACCACTTTTTCTATTTAACTTTATTGTTTGTATTTTGGTTAAATGAACAATCTACATATTTTTTATTTTTGAGTTTGTTTTAATATTTAAGTGCTATACAAATTTGTTTACAAGGCGGACGTATTTAGCGACACAATGGGTTACTGTTTTATTCATAGGTTCACTTTATGCACTGATTTACATGAGGATAAATTTGGAATTACAGATTAAACCAGTAGGCAGACTCTTTAGCACTCGCGCAGCGACTTAATGTAGATGCCCCGACAGACGACTCTGTATTTATTTGACGTTTAACGTGGAGGGCACGACTTGCCTCCACGGAATCTGTGATGAGATTAAAGATCGCCATCGAAGCAACAGAATTACGAAATATTCATTTATTGCCTCGATGACCATATATGGTAATATATCCCTTTTGCGTTTTGTTCAACACAAAAGGGTTGAAATACACACACGATGATTGCCTTTGCTGTTCATCGTGTGTATCCGCAAATATGCAGACACAGCATACATCTCATTTAAAGTTCGCAGCAGGTGCGAGTATCTCTGCTACGAAAAGGGTTGAAGTATTTGCACGATCAACGTGTGCGTAAGGCATTATTGCTGATCGTGTACCTTCCTCTTCCATAAATGGATATGTTCCCTCGGAATCATTGTGTGGGCTTCACGCTGCTTGGGCGCGTGAAGCCGGCGTCCCATTGTATAAATCGCCATGCGCGTGTGTGCGAAAATGCTTTTGTCTTATGTGCATGGATTATGTAAGGGAATCATATCGAACACGCGATGTTGTATCGATCCGTGTTTTCAAGGGCATATGGTTGTCGGACGGGTGGTCGCTCGATGTGGGTATAGACGTCCGCCAAAAGGAAGAAATATCTCCTATAGTATGTGGTAAACACATTAGGAGGCACTTCTTTGATACCTATTGGGCAGTGTTGATTACTGCATGTGCAACCGAATTTGCCTTTGTTGAACATGGTGCGTTTGGCACGACTATGCCCTTGTAGGGAATGTCTGTTGTTGCTGATATATTTTTCGTATCAGCAGACATTATGCCCCACAGGTTTTTCTGTGGTTATAATTTGCCCAAGGCAAGTAAGTACGTGCTTTTTATAGAATAGGACGCGCGTAGAAATTGTTATCTGGTGGTAGATGAGCAGGTAAGTAGTGGCGCCCGCAAAAAACGCCACAATTCTGTCTTCGTACAGATCAATGTACTCTGAGATCACCATATTCACCGAATTGGGTCAATGGGTTAACCTCAAAGTACATTGATTCATGCACACACAACCAAATCCGACCCGAGATCATCATACATCGTGTTTCTGTTCTCTCATTTTCCCATGTTCGTCGATTATCAATTAACCGATTATCCACCACACATCGACGAACGTGGCAATGAGAGAGCAGAAGTATGTTCTCTTTTGGTTGTCAAGTGCGAAAATTAAAAATCCAATTTCATCCCTAATTGGGATTAGTCTTCACTCAAACATCATTATATTCATATTGTTCACCGAATTGAACAATCATCTCCATTGAACAAAAAGAAAACCAACAAATAAAAAGAACATAAACCAAACCGGAATAAAACCAAAAATCAGTGTTTCCTTTTTACTCTCGTGAACGTTATCCAGCAGTAAAATATGATGGGGATAGGAGTGAACCGCCTGCCCGTGTTCGGCACATCAACTCGTACCCCACAATGTCAATAGAAACGCTATTTCGGGGGTCATACGCTAAGATACGCGTTTGTGTGCCTTAGCTAATGGTGCATGGGTTGTTTAAGAGAATTATACCGTGGGACCTGATCTGGTGATCAGGATGATTACGCAATGACGGTTGTATATTTATCCACGTCAATTGTGCATTGCATCCATAGCGAGTCAAGGGTCGAATTATAGTGTGAATATTTACACTGGCAAAGAATTCGGCTCTTGGTAGCTAGGCGCGAGTTGCTATATGCTTTGTATTAGCGAACAAAACATGGGACGTGACCATTGCTAGATTGTTTAGGGAAAACAAACTATGATCACGTCCAATTCGATGCCAGTTTATTGCTTATGGAACCGATTAGGGATAATCGGCTGCAGATGTGTGGGGTTTCTTCAAGGCGCCGAAGAACCACCCATTAGTTTAACCCCGCCTAACCTTCCTCTACCTTTAGAAGGGTATGGTAGTTACTTGCAACCAGGCAGCATTAAGCTACCCTTCAATAATCTTAAATACCTGTAAAGCATCCCATGGCAAGATCATCACCTTGCCACAGCATCATCCACATTGCTATATTTCTAAAAACATATTTGTTTCCTCTGGTCGGCAGCCATGTCCATTGCCAACCATTAGGAAATCTTCCACGGTCCCCTCGTCGGTATTCATGCCAACCATATTCACAGCAATCTCACTGTGTTTGCTTTTCTCAAGCAACCGCTGATCCCACGGTCGAGACATGCAAATCGCTAGCTAATACAGCTGCAACCAATTATCTCAGATCGGTTGCATAGGCGATAAACCAGCAATGAATTGGATGCGATCCTAATGTGTTTGCATTAGCCAATCCAAACAATGCGCATCTTAGCGCTTGCCCTATTAGATACTGTGGGGAAGAAGTATGTACCTGGATGGGTACTCCGTTCCCTTCTTCCGCCAACATCTGATTACCGCAGTCCTGCAACTATACACCAAGAAGAGGAAAAGAAGACACTTGTTTTGATTTATATAAAAGGTTCGTTTTTTATTTTTAATGTTAGTTATTGAAAGTTGTGGTGACTGTTAATACGTTCACTTTATGTTAAATTATTTCTATTCGCTTCAAACCCGGTACAAACATTCGCGGAATACATAATTAGTTGAATAAAAGGGATACGTCCCGCAGGGGTGCAGACTCCGATGCACACCCTACGGGAGATGATAAGAAAGAAAAACTCGATGTGCGCGCACTGAAGGATGGAAGAAGACTCAACGATATTTTGCTCGTTCAGAGCTCACTCGCCCATCGTGGTCATGATGGTATGTGTGCCTAGAACAAAGAAAGACATAAACTGCATTCCTAGGATACGATTTCGGTAGAGCAAATAAAACCGTAATCGTCGGATGCCAATGGAATCTTTGTTGGAACATGTGTGGCTAAACAAAGAGACGATGTTCCGATGTGAAAATGTGCTAATTGGTTTTAGCGAAGTTACTGGGAAATGGTGTTTATGGCATCGCTAGAAAGGATACGTATTGAATACCCATTTGCATTGATTATGCTTGGATTTCGATTGATGCCAAGGGACGCAAAATGCGTATTTGCTTTGGGTTGCACATTGTGCTGGGAGAAAAACGTCGCCAGCTAAATGTATACATAAAGAAATTTATCGTATACATGAATGAAGCTGGGAATAGGCGACGCCATGATAATTATCTCTGGCTGGAATGGTTACATGATATGTGAACCGGGGTTTTTCTTTTCAGGATAATTTATGATAAGGAAAGTAAGAACTCTTACAGGGGATTTATAAGCGAAGGAATGCTTGAAAAGGTAAGAATTCTCTTGCAGAAGCTTTACGACTATAGCTTTGCTCCAATTAATGCGATTTGCATTGGCGAAATTATATGGGAAGATGGGTGTTATGGGGTGTTTAAGGAAAGCGTACCGTGGGACCTGGCGGAACCGCCACAATACCATTACGGTATATACAATAGTATCCTCAATAGTATACTGGTTAGTATACCCGCCTGTCACGCGGGAGCCCGGGGTTCGATTCCCCGCCTGGGAGCCTCTGGCGCAACACTTGCCCGGAAAAAACAAATCATTATGGAAAATTTAACAAGCCTCAGGACTTGCTAAATAATGCCAAGACCGGTTCCAGTTTGTAGTGCCGATGATGATGATGATGATGATATACAATATACCCTCTATCGTTTATGATAGAAACGTTTTCGGTCTATGCACGCTTTTGTTTGAACAGCTGCATATTTACTTTCTATTCTTTCTTCAATGCGCGTTTCGTTTGTCTTTCCTTCCAAGAGGAAGAAATTCATTCCAATTGTAAGGATATCTTTCAAGAACCTTCCAATGGGACGCGATCGGTTTCTCATTGTCGCAGCGTGACGGAAGGATTGTTTCCCCGCGATGGTGTGCGTCGAAACCCATCGCAATCCCCGAGGCTAGGTCAATGCCGCCCAGCAACAAAGAGTCAGATTTCATATTCTTAGAGGTGCATACGTGTCCTACGGAGTTAAAATTCATCACCGTCTTATGCGGTCAGGAGTCATTACCGCGAGTCAGATTTTAACAGTCCAACAATACAGAGGTGACGCGGTCGTTGCATCTCGTAGTCTCTTTCCACCCAATGAATGAAGTCGAGTTGTAGCAGTGTCAAGTTGGAATCGAGTTGCGTTCGCTGAGGAAGTTAATTTTTACCTTTAGTGCCAAGCCTAAACTTTCATTTTCGTGTCCAGGACAAGTGATTTAAAAAAGCACCACGTGCGGAGAAAGAATTAATTAATTCATATTGACGTGCCGGTATAGACTAAAGTTATTTCAACGCCGTTTCCGGATAAAAATTTATATTCCTATTGGCCACAAGTGTTTCAATTAGAAGTTTAACAACCTTTATTCGACAACATAGTAAAAGTCAATCAGTGAACAATAAATGAATTTCCAGCTACCATTACTGTGTTTTATTTTCATGCTCCGTGGGTGAACGATCTTCTGAGAACAGTTTTGTGAACAATCCGTGGTGTTTTCGCTCAACCTGCGTCCGTGCTGACGCCTCTAGCGAAAAATAACTACAGCTGTATAAGCAAGCGATTTGCCATGGCTTGTCTTTGGACCAACGGATTGTAGGAACAAGAACACTCGGAAGGATTGGTCTGTGTTTTTGATGGGCATGTGGTTGACCATAGGAACCGATCGGTTCATGACAGATGAACCGAGATGGTTCAGTTGATGCCATTGGTTTTGATGCCATGGCAAGATGGTAATCTTGCCGTGGATTTATGTTTCAGGTATGAAATTGTTGAAAAGAGTTTTGTACTGCTCGTATACAGGTAAGCTGCTTATGGTTGGTGCAGGTGTTTGCAGGTTGGGGACGGGGAGTTGGATTAGGACGATGGGTGGTTCTTCGGGAATGCATAAAGAACCCCCACAGGTGTCTCATGGCAATCACTGAAAAACGTCGTCCGATAACAGCACCGTCAATCAGAGTGCACATTGGTTCGCCTTAAAGCCTTATTCTACAGGGGTATGCAATTTAAGGGAATCGTTCTCCAGTCGTACTACGCCAGAATGGAGCACTTTGTTTGATTACAATCTACAGTCATTTAAGACTTCTTTTCTGAATCAGCGTATTGTCATTCGAGATTACCAAACAATCCCTTGTTTCACTATTGTTGTTTTAGCTTTAACATTTCTTATTATACGCACGCATAAATAAGTTAACAACAAAAAACCAATAATATGACGAAACCAAAGGGTATCAAGGCCCCCTCAAAAATAATAGGTTATCAGTGAACGTGTAGAGCTCCCTAGTAGACTGATAATTGAGCTGACGACGTTGTAAAATTAAAAAACCAAAAGGCCAAACAACAAACACTAACTATAATAATATTTTCATAGTAAGTGATATATGAGCCAAGAGCCAAAATGAAAACATCGCAAGATACCTAAGAAGAATACTGCTATGTAGGGGTTTCAATTTCCCAATTATATCTGTGCACACTTCATCAGATCACATATCCCATCTTACACCATGTTGGTGTTTGCCTTAAATTACACTCCCAACAATGCTTCCAAGGTTATATTTGTTGTGCACACATCTGCTTCTGGTCTGCACACGCACCGACCCTCATGTCCAAATTGCGATTAATAGGCAAGTAATAAATTTTATCTGTAAAGTTCTTAACTAAGAAATATGCAAAAAAGGCAAGGAGCCCAACATGAAAGTGATCCAAAAGTTGCGTGTTTACCGGAGAGGGCCCCCAAATTTCCTGAGCTAGGTGCTAAAGGATGCTGCCCTTCCCGAGTGTATAGAGCGATACAAAGTTTTTGGATCAATCTATCCACACTACGACTGTAGTTGGATATTTTATTAAAATATTTTCACCGCCCTAGCACGCCATTCTTGCAGAGATCTGGTTTTTGGACTTTTATGACACAAGGATAAACACAACCCTTGTGGCATTGACTATTATCAGTTTTTGAAAGGTAAACTGAAATAAGAAAATCAAGGGTAAGCACATGACGGCAGCCAGTTTATTAGAGAGAATGAAGAGCGGGCTTCTTGTGTATTTTCAAAGGGCATCGGTCTCCTCACACATGCCGGTACTGGTCCCTGAAAACCGACCCGTAGAAAATGAACGTGCGTCGTTCATGAAATTGTAATTCATTACCGTTGTCTTTGGATATCGACGAAGAGTGATGGCAAGCAGATATGGATAAAGTTTATTGTCAACTCTACCGAAGTGGACCGAGCCACGACCAGGACGTGTCATTCTGTTATATCTAATTTCAATATTCGACGATGATGATTAATTCAAAAACAAAACATCTATGTTATGGCCATAGCCTCGGGACCCATTTCTCTCATCTCTGTAGGTTAAGCCAATTCCAATTTAAACCAACTCCAATCACTTGCGTATAGAAATGTAAGGAAGTATATATTCTTGTAGTAAGAAGACCTTGTCACAATTACATGGGAAGTATACAACCAACAAACTGTTGTGTTGTGGAAGTAAACTGGGAAGAAAAGAGATACCTACACAGCTATTAGACTTAACGAGGGTTCTAGGTTCGTTGATTCATTTTTTAAGCTTCATATTATAGCCAAGGGTCGGAAAGGTTACGTTACCCAACACGATACCATGTCAGTTGTGCACGGCGTGACGGTTGGCTTTTTAAACTATAAGTGTGTGATTTATTTGTAATCCGTTGAGTGTAAGGCACCCGCAGATGGTAAGCGTACGTGTCCTACCCAAAGACTGTCATTACGGCTTCCTCTGTTGAGAGTGAAAGTGTTGCAGTTACCCCACCAAGATTGGGTCTAGCATTTAAATTGAAAGCGGACGTATTAAAGTTGGCCCTTCAAGGATCAACAAACAGGCAGTTTGCGTCCTACTTACAAACACTTGGCGTCTTTTTTCTTTGGTTTCTTCATTGTTATTGTTTGTTTCTCGTAACGATGTTGAAACTCATTCATTCGAAAATTAAGTTTGATGATGAAATGATATGTTTGAAGGGTGATGCGAGGATGTGACTTAGTGGGTTCATAGCCAGCAATTGTTTGGAACAGGTTCGCATAAAACCAGCCTTAGTTATTCACTTGACCGAGACTGTGCGATTGCTTGAAAGGAAATCTAATGATGTTAACGAAGTTGAGGTGCAAAGTTTTTTGAGCAGTCGGTTTTTGACGTACATTGTTATTAATGAAAATGAAATACCGAGATGATATGAACGATAAATGATTAATGGAAGTCTTGTCAATATCCTTTCCCTCTTTTGAGATCAAAAAGGCCGATGCTTTAACAATAACCCGCAACTTTAATAGAACGGGAAGTATGCTGGAGGCAGACAGGGACGCAAGGATACTGAAGTATTCATAACAACTGACCAGTAGGCGAATGCATAGGGAACGGGCTCTTTCCCCAGTACTGAAGTTGGTGTATTTAATTTGCGTTGATCGTATGTGGAGACCTGGAAGAACACAACAAATTTGTCATATTAACCGACACGGGGTTTCTTTTACATTTCAGAAGTAGTCGTAGTTTTAAATTTATTGTCGCTGTTGTCGATGAGCAAGGAAAAAGCTGCTTGTAGTGCCTCTCTCTATGACCTAATTTACTGAATGTAACTCATGGCACCTCGACTTATTTTGCTATTATAAGGTGTCACAATTAAGGGCATCCAGGGAGAAGTGGGAAACGAAAGTACTGCCGAAAAAATCAACTTAAAGGGGATATACTAGACGCAGATGGATATGTAGTCTTGAGGCGTTTACACCAGAGCTTGAATGAAAAGATGATTAGGTGGAGAGAGGACATATATGTTTGTACGATGAGAATAGTAAATGTTGCACTGATGATGAGTCACAAATTACTTAGCAATTTTCAGAACGCATAATCATCGAAATGGAAATGGAAAATATTTTTCTGTTATAGTACACACTGTTATCGACATCAGCAGGACTCGGATAGAGTCCCCGATACCCTTTTGCTTGAAGGATTATGTTACAGGTTGGTCAGACATAAAACATATATAGTCTTCGTTATATATACTTTATGACAAGCTAAATGACAGGAGGTTCGTGGTAAAAAGTGGCAAAGTGACTTCCATTATAACATATAATATCAAAAATGGCTTACAACAGAACATATTAAGGGCACACGATTGCGTACACAGACGATCGTATAATTCATAGAATAGCCCCGAAAATTGAGACCATAAACAAATTATTACAGCATGACTTGAATAAAGTTCAGAGGCATTGCGACGACTGAAAACGTGGTGTTGGTATTAGTTATTGGCCTCGCTCCCAGGTAGCGTGTCTTCTGGTCCTGAAAAGGATGAGCGATCTCTATTGACCGCTCCTGAGGGGACCCGTTGCGGTCGCTGCCGTGCTTCCTCAAACCTGAGGGAAGAGTAGCGACCGATCGTTGTCGATTCTAGTGCCGCAAACTTCCAGCGGCTTCTGCTGGCTTTCGTGGGGCAAGTGATCTTCAGCACCAGCGACAATCTGTGAAGAAAAACGAAAGGGGCGAGAGCCACAGCTCTACTCCCCACTCGAGAATAAAACTCCGTTTTATTTTAAGGCGTACAGGGTCTTCTTTATTTTGTCAAATCATTTATTTATTATCCTGATGGTCTCCTGCAGCAATTCCTCCAGGGACCATGTACATCTATCAACTGCTCCCGGAGATCGCGATGCATCTTCCTTATAAATGAAAACAAATCGAGATTTTGTATCTTGAAACGAACGTTTCAGATGGAAAATCTCGATTTCGGGTGTGGTGCTCAATGTGCTCATTAGGGTAATGGTTCGGTTTTATGAATTCTCATAAAACTATTATGCATAATTAGAATATGCATTGGAATTTGGGTTTATTGTTTTTGTTATCCGTCTGGCTTATGCAGACAAGAGTTTGCGTGTCCTTCGGATGGGCTTACAAGTCATAAAACATCTGGCATGTGAAGATATGCATTAGGATGTTTATGATTGCTCGAATTGTGTGTCGGTGGAATATAGATATGCCTTTGTTTAGACGCTTGCACGTTTTGGGCTTTGGATCTTTTAGGAATTTGAATTGAATTCAATGTTTGAGAGTTTGAACGCTTAGTTCCATTTGGTTGACATTGAATTCAATGTTAATTTGGGTGTTGGGAAATTGCAGGGCTTTTCGGAGCACTACAGTGGGACCGATCATCTTTAGATAACTCACTGAATGAGTTTCATCGTATGTAAAAGTCATTGAGAAAATAGAGTTCCACTTGATGTAAAGTTCTTAACAAAAAAAAAAAAAGAAAGAAAAGATATCACTGGAAGAGATCTACTCAGTATACTTTAAGAAACTCACTCGCGATCACTGCAATCGTTGACTTTAAAAAAAAGAGTGTTTGTTAAAATAATACATTAATTGTGAACTAGATTTTAATGCCAGTCGCGATACGCTAAATATACTTAAAATTCACTCAGAGTGACTTGATGAAGTCAACGCAGAAAGATACGCGACAATTCGGAGAGAGATAATGAGACGCTTCAAACGCAAAAAAAACACGAATGGGAGAAGACTCGAATCGAAAAAATCCTAGAAAATGCCAGAGCAAAGTACATCAGAGGTATGTATGCCGGCATAAATTCAATTGGAAATGGCTATCGAGAGAGAAGTTGTTTGGTCACAGCCACAAACAATATTGTGACAAGATGGAAGCAGTACTTTGAAACCCATCAACCACAAATAAACGCACCAGACGTACATACACCCGACCCACAGATCCCAGAGCTCTCTTTCAACGAATTTGTAGACGCAATAAATCGATTGAAAAACATCA
The DNA here is from genome assembly GCA_963931805.1 of Microdon myrmicae. Taxonomy (NCBI): domain Eukaryota; kingdom Metazoa; phylum Arthropoda; class Insecta; order Diptera; family Syrphidae; genus Microdon; species Microdon myrmicae. The sequence goes on from OZ007500.1 coordinate 46,400,233, forward strand.
AGGCTCCCGGAGTCGACTGCATGCCGGCAGAGCTTGTGAAGCATGGAGGGGAGGCAGCCACTCGAAAGAACCACCAGCTCATCAAAACAATATGGGATAAGGAAGTCACTCCGAAAGAATGGAATACCTCAACAGTCGTCCCCATTTTCAAAAAAGGCGACAGATCTGACTGCGTAAACTACAGACGAATATCACTGCTCCCAACCGCATACAAAATACTATCAAATGTAGTACTGGCGAGAACCACACCGTACGCAGAAGAAATACTGGGAGACTACCAATGGGGATTCCGTAGGAACCGGTCAACAAGCGATCAAATGTTCACAATAAGGCAACTGCTAGAAAAGAAGTGGGAATACGGAGAGACGGTTCACCAACTGTTTGTTGACTTCAAAAAAGCCTACGACTCACTCGCAAGGCAAAGACTCTACCATATTGTAGTTGAGCTGGCAATCCCGAAAAAATATGCCGCCTTCATTCAAATTTCCATGAACGAAAACAAAGGGCGAGTTAGAATAGAAAACCACCCTTCAAAACGATTTCAAATCCGGGACGACTAAAACACGGGGATGGCCTCTCGCCCTGTCTTTTTAACCTTGTGCTCGAGTATGTTATCAGAACCGTACAAGACTACAATATAACCGGATCATCCCTGAACGGGGTCACACAAGTGCTCGCATATGCGGATGACATAACCATTCTGGGCGAAAATATAGAAACTGTAAGTAGAAACTGTGAAATCATCATTCAAGCGGCAGAAGAGGTGGATCTAGAAATAAATGAAGACAAAACAAAATACATGATTACGGCGAGAGCAGGTGGACCTCACACAGCACATATAAACGGCAGAAGCAAGATATTCGAAAAAGTTAAAGAATTTAAATATCTGGGAACGATACTGACGGCCAGTAACGGAAAGTCGAAGGCAATTAATAAAAGACTACATTCCGGCAACACTAGTTGGCACGAATCAGTAAACTGCTGAAATCCAAACTGCTGTCACGTAACATAAAGCTCCGTGTCTATAGAACCATCACCGATTGCTCTATACGGATGCGAAACATGGGGTCTCACAAAACGGGAAGAAAACAAATACCGTGTATTCGAGAATAAAGTTTTAAGGGGTATCTTTGGAGGTAAATATGACGTGGAGACAGGATAATGGAGGAAACTCCAATAGTGAGAGTAATCATGTCGCAAAGATTAATATGGGCCGGTCATGTGGCGCGAACGGGCAGCGATAGGACCGTGCGTAGAATTCTTGACAGTAGACCTACGGGAAAGAGACCGGCAGAACGGCCGCGACATAGATGGGAGGACAATTTAAAGTTTGCCCTTGAGGAGATCGGATCGGCTGGTCAAGCGTGGAAGGAGAATGCACAGGACAGCGAACGATGGCGGAGTCGAGTCGGTGAGGTCATGAACTTCCAGGTTCCTACAGGCCAATAAATAGTATTGATATACTGACTTTTTAACACAAACGTGTTTACAGGGCGGTAAAAGATAAGACAACAATCCTGAAGTCTGAAGATCAGTGCAAGTGGTTTGGTCAAGAGATGGTCCAGAAACAACCCAAATTTGTAGAACAAATTTGAAATTTGATATATATGCTGGCCGGGGGGATTAAAAGGCACGGAAATATGCCGGTCATTTGGTTGTCCCTTGTAGAAAATATATTCCGAACTCTGGAGTCAAAAAAACAGCTACGGGTTTTCTGTTCTGTGCACAATCATTTAATTTTTTTTAATATACTTCTCTCAGGAATGGCAGATTAATAATGCTAACTCGGCGCCTTGAGGTGCTATTTTTTTCCCGACCGCGTCCATTAGCCAAGTTCCTAAAGATTGCCAAGGATTTCTCACAACCATTTTACGAAGCCTGTAGCTTAATACGATGGTATTTTACTCAAGGTGTATTTCCCCACATTTGGAAAACCTCCGTCATCACCTCCGTTCACAAGAAGGGTCCCAAAAACGAAGTCGCGAACTACCGCCCCATCGCCAAACTGCCCCCCCTACCCAAGGTTCTCGGAAGCGTTATATACGAATCTCTAAGTTTTCGTTGCAAATCTTTTATTTCACCAAGGCAACGTGTTTTTCTCGATGGCCGATCAACTACAACCAACCTCGTCTAGTTCACTTCCTTTACACTCTCAGCACTAGAGGACGGTTACGAGGTCGATATGGTCTCGACCGACGTTAGTAAAGCATTCGACAAAATCTCCCACAATCTAATCCTCTTCAAATTATCCGCCCTCGGCTTCGAACCTGGATTGATGAAATGGATTTCTTCCTATCTGAAGGATAGACTTTATTCCGTTGTGTTCAGGTCCATGACATCCAAACCCTACCTTGCCCCCTCTGGGGTCTTTCAAGGTAGCCACCTCGGTCCTCTTCTATTTATACTGGCCAATACTGACATCCATAAGGTCATTAATAATTCCAGCTTGTCCCTATATGCTGATGATAAAAAGTTATACAAGATCATTAAGTCACCACTTGATTCTGCACTGCTGCAATTTGACCTGGACAGCTTCTCGACTTGGTGTGACGAAAATTGCTTTGTACTTAACATCGCCAAATGCCAATATACGAGGGTTGCCTTTTATATTTCGGGATTAGAGAACAAAAACAAATATTAATCATCGAAAATCACTTTATTGTTTTTCAAAATATTTCCCATGAAGATCTATACACTTTTGCATGCGTTTGAACCAATTGTCGAAGCACTTTTGCCACTCTGATTGAGGTATCTCCAACACATGCATTTTGAATACAGCAACCGCTTCTTCAGGTGTCGAAAAACGTTGACCTCTCAGTTTGTTTTTTACGTACGGTAATAAAAAGAAGTCATTCGGTGCCAAGTCAGGACTATACGGCGGATGACCCATCAAATCGATATTTTGGGTGCTCAAAAATGCAGTTGTCGCAGCCGATGTGTGAGAGCTCGCATTGTCGTGGTGAAGAGTGAGCCGTCTTCGGCGGTTGGTTTTCCTAATTTCTTGGAAGACAACTGGCAAACAAATGGTTGTGTACCACTCAGAATTGACTTTTCTGCGTTGTTCTAGTGGTGCTATGGGGTTAGTAAGGCTTGTGCACCGTCATGGGGGCTGGTTTACAACACTCCCCAACGAAAGAGTTGTCTATTTGATACACCGAAAGTGACAATGCGTCAGTTGATCCCAAATTATGGAGCGGACACAGCAATGCAAAGACGAATACTCCGATGTAGTTTGTTTTTAAATTTGACTTTATTTGTTGATCCTTTTTTATTTTTATATATAAACACGAATGGATTTTATTTAAACATTCCTTTTCTATTGGTATTGAGAAACATTAGTTCTTTACAAGGATGAAAACTTCACAAATCTTATCACACGATAATGCTTTTATTGTTTTTAATTAGGACGTAAATGATAGTCTCGGGTAGAAGTTCAAACCGTTGATAAATTAATTTATTTAGTTAAGACTGAATTTGAAAGGCACTTGACTATTTAACACACTCGATCGCACGATAATTGCTGGTGACTTGACTCAAGTGTTCTCTACCGGGAACGAAATCTGACTGGGCATTAACTGCCCACCAAAGAAAAGGGACACCACCAAGCACACCGCAAAAGGGGAGGAGCTGCACGATTAACTCGAGATAGTTAATCGTGATTGGACCGGGGAATACGGCATACATTTCGTATGTCTGTGTATGCGTCGCCTACAATCGTCCGGTGGTGGTGGTGGTTGCGAACATCGCAACAGCATCTCCTACGAATACCAACAAAGCATGGCCTGCGCTGTGTACACAATTAATTGTGCTATACTTGCCGGCAACAAGGAACATCTGGGGTAAAAACAACACGAGCCGAAGATCTGGTCATCCTAGGAGAGGCCATAAATCAACATTTTGGTGATGGGTGTAAATTTCCTTAGGTCCGCCGACGGTTGGCGGCCGTTAATAGGAAATTGTATATACAATAACAATCTGTGGTGCAAATGCACTGTTTAGATATTGCAACGAATATAGGGTGCAGCCATTGCCAGATGTTAAAAGTAAACACTTGCTGGCTGCATCCAATTCGTTGCTTGTTTGCGGTCCCTGATCGGTGGAGACCGATAATAGGAAACCAGCTATTGCTGGTAATTAGGGAAATGTTTGGTTGGCATCAGCCGAAACCTTGTCGGCGGTGGCAAACCGATGGGACCTAATAGCCGCATGCTAGGGGTGCCATGGACAAACAAAAACAACGAGTAATCAATGAACTCTTTGTTGATTTTGTTTCCATGGCATAAGGCTATGGAAACGAGATGCCCTGGGTGCAATGCATGCCCGAGGCCAGTCACCCGCGAACTCTCTTACAGAGAACACCAGTTTAACAGTGCGCCAGTTAAAAAGTGAAGTGACTACATATTTAAAAAGTAAAAGTATGTCAAAAGCAATTTTTGACAACAAATACAATTCCTAAGAATTCACAAACAAAAGACAACAAGGACACACCAGTAAACTAAATATTAATGTAACAAGCGCGACAAACAATAAATATACTCGAGTTCACGCCAAAAGTTTAAATTCAATAGACATGTGGTGACCAAAATTAAAACAGTGAATATAGTCAAAACAATGAAATTCAGAAACCAAACAAAACAAATAATAAACGTAAAAACTTAATTGTAAATACTAAGTGAATTAAAAACACATAAATCAAAATAAAATCTAAAAGCAAATGTGCATATTGCAGTGAAGTGCGAAAAATAAAATAATAATCAACGATAAGAAACATAATATATCACCTCGGTCGCAAGCGCAAAAAACAAAAATTAAAATAGATTGCTCGTTAAGCAATCGGTATTTACCAGGTGTACCGGTATAAATGCATTAAATAAAATCAAAATAAGTGCATATAAAAACAGTTGAGTGAGGTGCAAAAGTGTTCGCGACAATAAAAACAAAAACAATAAAAAGATAACACTGCGGTCGCAAACGCGAAAATTAAAACAAACAATATATTGCTTGTTAAGAAAGCAATTTTTAAATCATCGTTTGGCGCGAGTGCAAGCTTACTGACTCTTAGCAGCCGGTAGGCGAGTTCAACTCAGCTTGCAGGAGAAATAAAGTCGCCGTGGTTCAAAAGGTCGCCTTTGTTTTTTTTTTAATGAAAACAAACTGGAAAGAACCAGAATGAATACGGAGGACGATAAGAACACGACAACGCACAAACGAAAAGGCGCCCCGAAAAACTCCATTTTGACGCGAAGCAAAACCGCGAAATTGACGATGGATAAAGGAGATCAACAATTGGCGGACGACAGTGAGCTCCCCTTCCCCTCCAATTTTAACATATATGGGGCAAATAATTCATTCGCTTCTCTTGCATCCTCAGAGTCTGAGGATGAAGAGGAAGAGATAAGTGAATTGGAGGCGAAACTGGCGATGGCAAGAGCCCGATTACAAGAGAGACGCCGAAAGAAAAAAATAGCGGCGCTCGAACAAGAACAAAACCAGCAACAACTACAAAAGCTAAAGCCAAAAGTCGGCCAACAGCAACAATCTCACCATCAACAGCAACATCAACTTCAACATCAGCACCATCAACAGCAACAGCAACAGCAACAATTAACACAAAAGCGATCAACGAACCAGCAAGCAACACAGCAGCAGCAAAGCAACAATAGCAGCGGAAAAATAAAGATGCCACCAATCAACACCATAGATGTTGACTGTAAGGAATTGGTAAGTCTTTGTAAGCTAGCCATAGGTAACAATTTTGCAGTTAAAAGACTGACGGGTAACAGGCACGCCATTCAAACATATACGGTGGCAGACCACGACAAAATTAAAGAGGTCTTAAAAAGAGCCACCGCGGAATTTTACTCGTTCACGCCGAAACAAACGAAGAGCGTAACGGTTCTATTAAAGGGTGTCGACCCTGAAATGGAACCGGAGGCTCTGCTCGAAATGCTTCAAAACCTGAAGCACGAAGATCTCGAGTTTACCGCGGTAAAACCATTCACCACACCCAAGGCAAGAAGGGAAAACCGCAAGCTACCCTTCTTTTTGGTGCAATTAACACCCAACAGTAGGATTGGTGGTCTAAGAAAAATTTCAGTCTTGGATCATCAAATGGTCACATGGGACAAATTAAAAAAAGGCAGAGACATCCTGCAATGTCTACGTTGCCAAAGGTTTGGTCACTCGGCGGCTAACTGTGAAATGCAGCGCCGTTGCGTAAAGTGCGGAAAGGACCATAAGGCAGAAGAATGCCCTCTGGGAAAAGAACGGGTAGAAGACAAAACCCTTCTAAAGTGCGCAGTGTGTCGGAATGAGGGACACCCCGCTAACTATCGAGGATGTCCTAAATTCCGAGAAATAATGGCAAGAAGTGTGACCCGGCAAAAAAACACAGAGCCAGCTCGTACTTCAACAATGCCCGTAACATCGCAGCGGTCGTACGCACAAGTTGCTTCGGGTGGGAGAACACCAAATCAGGCTACATCACAGGTAGCCACAAATACTCCCACACAGACTGAAACAACACCGCAAGGGGACGTGTTCGCAATCCTGCTCAATCTGCAGAGACAGATGACACAGCTACAAAGCCAAATAAACGAGATCTACTCGCATTTGCCCAGTCTAAATAACAAGTCGATATAAACCCTCTAACCACAACATCAATAAAAGCTCTTGTCGTGAATGTAAATTCACTAATAAGAACTGAGAGAAGAGCCAATCTTTTTAACCTGTTGCAAGAGGAACAACCTGATGTACTTCTGGCGGGGGAAACAAAGTTAAACCAGAGACATAAGATAGGACATAAAAACTACGATATTATACGAAGAGATCGACCTAACTCCTCTCAAGGGGGGGGTGTCGCAATCTTTATTAGAAAAGGGATCAATCATAAAGTAATATATAGTGGAGAAGTGCGCAGGTTCCGGGTGCTGGAAGCCTGTATCGTCCGCATACCCCTTCAGCAAGGAAGGGGTTTGTATGCGATTGCGGTCTACGCACCTGAGGAGCACCAACAAAACCTATTTATAGCGGAGCTCGAGACACTCTTTCGATGCTTACAATTGCACCTGGACAAAAATTACTTCATCCTAGGGGGAGATATGAACGCCAAGCATAGAAATTGGGGAAATTATATATCTAATGCCAGAGGAAATCAGTTGGCTGGTTGGTTAGATCAGTATCATATTGAATATAGAACTGACCTGCTAGCTACGAAATATCCATCGTTCCCCAGAGGTAGATCGTTCTTAGATATCTTGCTAATCGACTCACGACTGAGATTACTTAACACCAACAGACGAAACACAAACTGTTTACGGACAATTGAATACGACAGTGACCACTGTGCATTCACGGCAGTAATAGAGCTTCCGAACGAGCTCGCAGATCTGGAGGAATTCGTGACCCCGCAACCCTATAACTACGGGGCAATGCGATGGCCGCGGTTCACCAGATCATTAACAAGAGAACTTCGTTCGAATGACTTTAATCTGCCAGTAAACAGAAACCTGACTAATGACGAAATCGACAAATACATTCAACAAATGGACGAAGCCGTAAAACAAACAATGGACAAAACAATTCCCAAAACAACAGTTACAGATCACATTAACATGTACAGAAACGCAACAATAAACGCACTCCACAAGAAAAAGAGCAGACTGCTATCGAAATTAAAACAATTACACAGACAGTTTACAGACAGACAAGACCAGGAGATAATATCACTGAAATCTCAATTAAAAAACCTCCAACAATTACTTAAAGCTAATTATAGATTAGCAACAAATTTGTATTGGAACAACAGAATTCGAGCTATAAAAACTAATAACCCGAATATGTTCCCACAAATAAATAAAATATTCAGGAGAAATAATCAAAACGAGATTCAGTGTCTCCAAATTCCACGTACCGAGGTAAACAAGCAGCTGCTAACCAACATTGGCATAGATACAGAGAACGCTATCCTCAATAGTGAGCTCTTCGTGATCGAAGATCCTTTGGAGAGGGCGAACGCTGTGGGAGCTGTCTTTCAGGAAATGTACAAGGTGAATGAAAGCATTCGCCGAAACAATGACCTGGAGGACAGAATTCGACTGAATCACCTGCACCTCCGGAATGAAATTTCACATTGGCAATCGGAGAATCCTGGTTTTACGGAATTCAGTGACGATAATCTGTCAATCGACATTAATGCCAATGGTGGGGCTAATAGCCTTTTAATCACAAGGGAAGGAATCCAGAGTATCTTCGACTCATTAAGAAGCAAAAAGTCAGTGGGAATAGATGGAGTACCTAACATCGTACTCAAGAACCTGCCCCCAAAGGCAATAGATATATACACGGTCCTGTTTAACAACGCGTTGAATAATGCATATTATCCCGCGCGTTGGAAAACGGCTATCATTCAGCCCATCCCAAAAAAGGGCAAAGACTGTACAAACCCAATGAACATGCGTTCGATAAGTTTACTCCCAAGCATCAGTAAAGTATTTGAAAAAATCATTAACAAAGCTCTGCTAAAATGGGTAGACGACAATAGCATTATTCCAAACAACCAGTTTGGCTTTAGGGCGGGTCATGAAACCACACATGCCGCAGCTAAACTGGTCTCCGATATACAATGGAATAAATGTAGGAACCAATGCACAGGTGCCTGTCTGATCGACCTGGAAAAAGCCTTTGATACCGTCTGGATCGAAGGGTTGTATTACAAACTGGTCAGATATGGCATACATAAGCCTTTACTATATGTACTTTACGATATGTCAAAGGACAGGAGGTTCGTGGTCAAAAGTGGTAATGTGACCTCTAATAAAACGTATAATATCAAGAATGGCTTGCAACAGGGCGCGGTACTCTCTCCGATTCTTTTTAACATTTACATTAGCGACTTATTAGATGCACTTCCGCAGGCTATTGCGTACGCAGACGATCTCATAATTTACAGAACAGCTCCGAAAGTTGCGAGCATAAATAGGTTAATACAGCGAGACTTCAAAAAAGTGCAGCGCTATTGCGATGACTGGAAACTTAAGATCAACTTCCAGAAATGTGAAGCCATCCTATTTAGAACTCCATTATATAAAGCCACGTACGACACAAGGAAAAACTGGCGAAAGCTAGTTATCGTGGGACCGCATGGAGATAAACTGGAAACCAAGAGTTTAGTTAAATACCTGGGCATCTGGCTAGACCAATATCTATATTTCAACAGACATGTAGAGGCTGCTTTGCTCAAAGCGAGGAAAACTTTTGCTATGACAAGGAGGCTATTTCATAGTAGCCAACTTGACAGCAGGGTAAAAGTCATATGCTACATGACGCTAATCAGGCCAATGCTCATATATGGTTGCCCAGTATGGTTCAACATAGGTCCAAATTTGATAGAAAAGATTCGGGTGTTCGAAAGAAAGTGTCTCAGAAGTTGTCTCAGATTATATCGGACACCGGAATCGGACTATAAAAAGTATTACTCAAATGAGACTTTATATAATGAAGCGTACATAAATAGGGTGGATAATTTTATGATTAAATTAATCAGAGGACATATTGCGAGAGCAATAAGCTCGTCCAATGACCTAATTTTCGGGGCTTATTATCCAAACACCTTATACTATGAGAGCGTGCGTCGCAACGGCTTTGTTCCACCAGAGGCGTTCCTTGACTTGGATATGAAAGGGCTTATACAGGATAGATCCGGAATTCCGCTGATCTATCATGTAAGTAGATCATCTGTAGACGGGCGATTGTGCTATGACCGGGAAGTAGCGCGCACCGAAGAAGAGCTCCTGCGCTTCAGTAGGGCTATCTCCCGCAGAGACCGGGACGATAGTATTAGACAGCGTCAACAGTTCTGGTGGTTGAATGGCATATAAAGACCTGGATACCAAAGTCGGTATAGAATCACACTATCATCAGCTAGCTTACATAGACTTAGCTTTTCTAGAATTAGGGTAGTATAAGATTTAAGTTAAGTTAGGCTAAATGATTTTACATAAAAAAAAAAAAAAAAAAAAAAAAAAAAAAAAAAAAAAAAAGTAGATAAGTTTAGGTAAGTTAAGTAAGTTAAATTTTAAGAAAAAAAAAAAAAAAAAAAAAAAAAAAAAAAAAATTTACAAAGTTTTTCAAATTTTTCTTTGTCTTTCAAATAATTATAAGTTATGCCACAAAGTTCTGTCGCCGAAAGGCAAATTATACAAATATTAAGTAATGTTTAGCTTAGAGCGTCTGCGAAGGACCAGTAAGTTATTATATAAGATATTTAAGCTAGAATTTAAGCATTTTTTGTCTAGCCTTTAATTTAGAAAATAAGAATATAAAAAGAAAATAAAAAAATGTTTAAAAAATGAAAAAAAAAAATGAAAAATGAATTTTCGATGCCACGGCTAAGTGATGAGCTTTGCCGTGGACTTAATGTTTTCAGGGATGGTGATGGAGAAAAAGGGGTTTGGAAGGAAAACCCCCACAGTAAAGGTAAGCTGCCTACAGATATTCATAACAGTTATCCGATTGGGTAACTGTATTAATTCCAGCGATTTGGCTGGCGGTAAATGCCGTAGCAAGGTTACGCAACCTTGCTGAAGTTCGACTTAGAGGTAAGTCGCTTCGCCTGGAATAGTGGGGATCGAATGATGTATGGCTCTTCGGGCCCTGAAAAGCCCCACAGTGCGGTTGCGACATGTCCAGTTTTTCTGAAAAAACAGGCGACCATTTGCTTGGAAGTTCTTCGTGCGCGAACTGCTTTTGTTGGATTTGGCTCATCTTGAAACACCCAGACAGTCGACTGCTGTTTACTTTCGGGCTCATACGCGTAAATCCACAATTCATCACCTGTCACGATGTCATAGACGTGTTTCGAAGCACCGCGACCGTATTTTTTGAGCATTTCTTTCGACCAATTGACACGATCCTTTTTTTGGGCGATTGACAAATTGTGTGGGATCCAACGCGAACAAATTTTTTTACAGTCAAATGTTTATGCAATATTGAATGTATGCTGGTCCCACTAACGCCTAAGGTTGTCTCAATCTCACGATAGGTCACATGACGATCTTCCAATATCAGTTCGCGCACAGCATCAATGGTTTTCGGAACAACAACTGATTTTGGACGACCTTCACGAAATTCATCTTGGAGTGAACTACGACCACGATTGAATTCACCATACCATCGGTAAACACTGGTCCTTGATGGAGCTTCATCGCCAAAAATTGAATTAAGTTCATCCATGCACTGTTGCTGAGTTAATCTACGCCGAAAGTTGTAAAAAATAATCGCACGAAAATGTTGACGATTTAATTCCATTTTTGGGCCGAGATGAATCTTTTAAGTTACTGTAAACAACACAAATAGCGCTCGTATGTCAAAACGTTCTGAGTGCGTATAACCTCAAAAATGTCCAACTTTACGACAGAGCTGTCAATGCCGGATTGCAACACTAGGGGTGCCAAATCCCGAAACATAAGAGGCAACCCTCGTATAATCTTTTCCCGTAAGTGTATTCACTCATCTTCATGTTCCCATTCCCTTCATAACTACCTCTTGACCATTGTGCAATGTATTCGAGATCTTGGGATTCTTTGCGACAGGGAGCTTAACTTCCTCTCTCGCATTTATGAGACGATCCGGAGAGCCAATTCTGCCCTCGAATTCGTGAAACGATGGTCTAAGGAATTCTCCGACCCTTGCGTTACTCGATCCCTTTACCTTACCCTCGTCCGTCCACTACTTGAATATTGTGACGAGCTGGCAATGCTCCAAAACAAAGTACTGGAATATTCTGGAAAGTACTGGGAAACTGGAGATTATGAGCAGAAAGAAGCGAGAGGAAAAACGATGTCTTCAGTGAGAGAAGTGTCACTTTTGACAGAGGAGCGAATAAGAAAAGAACGATTGTCAAGAGCATGAAAAATAAAGATTTAATAGAAAATTGATTTCACGGCTTATTTTGTGTGAATAATTAACCCAGCGAGCCCTAAGCTCGCTACAATATGTTAGCCAGGTATGGTCTCCTTATCACAAGATCCATATCTGTAAAATCGAAAGTATTCAACGTCGCTTCCTTCGGTTCGCTCTCCAAAGGCTAGGGTGGGAAAACCCCTTAATCCTTCCCCCGTACATTAACCGTATAAAATTAATCAACCTCAGAACCCTTGAGGAGCGCAGGGTCATGGCTGACATAATATTCATTCATCGGGTCCTCTCCGGCTCGGTCGACTGCGCCTATCTCCTTAACTTAATTCCTCTGAACACAAACCCTCGAAATACGCGTAATCCCCGCCTTCTCCACATCCCCATCCACCGGACCTCATATGGTCTGAACGAACCCCTTTCGCGGATGCTGAGAAATGTCAACTGCAATTCCACCTGGTTCGACTCCGGCCTCTCTACCCATACTCTCAAGCACAGCCTCCTAAAGCATTCACACCACCAATCTTAAGCGGCGCTTCTACACTCTAATATAATCTGCCCCAACCTCTCGCCCCTTCTCCCACCTTCTTAATTTGTCCCGGTTACCTTAGGTTAAGCCTAGTTAAGATAGTTCTTAAGCTCTCTAGTTTTTAACTTATATATACTCTATATGTAGGTAAATATGTTGCTTGAATTAAGCCAATAAATGGGGTGGTAGCTCCACTAAACTTATTTAGGGACTTTGAGGGCCGTTATAGGATCGAATAATGCAAAAGCAAATATCATCGCGAAACTGCTGTAATTATTATGTGTTCCCTCCTACTGCTTAGAGAAACGTTTTTTATAGAGAGGACTCACATATTCAGTATAAATAAAAAGTCAGACTTCATCGTCCGTTTGTGGATAAAAATGATTCATCAGCTTTTCTGATTGCATACCCATATACAGCAGCTTCCGGTTGATTATACATTTTATTAAAAGCCCGAAGGACTCAACAGAGGGGCAGAAGAAATGCCTTCACACATGTCCCCGGAAATCATATCAACTCTACGATACCTAGTGGCTAAAATGGTTTCCAATGGTCTGCTCACATATCAAGTGACAATAACGAGTGATCGTGCCGAACTTAGTATTCCGCAATAGCCACTATGTTGTAACTAAAATTGAACAAGGCAGCCGACTCACACTCACGCGACACATCCACACATTTTAAATTACTCATCGGTGAGAATAATGTCTAAAATATACCTCTTCCACCGCAGCAACGAGAATCTGCAATATATTTAGAAGACCGTTCTACCGCACTGTCTCCATCGGGCATATCCTGGTAAGGCAACTTAGTTGGTGGTGTCTAGCAACTACAACGGCAGTCTCTAAATTGATTTCTTAATAACAAAGCGCGTTCGTCAAGACCCAAGAAAGTCAAAGAGTATTGAGATTTCAAGGTGACAAACCGGGATACTCTACAATTTCTTTCCCTCCAAGGTGACCCTGGAATTTACCTCCATTCGCACATTTGTGACTTGAAATAGGCGGACTGGTTAGTTAATATTGTTTACGAAACGTGTGTTGCCTTTTGTAACCTGTGGGGGATATGACAGTGAATTAGTGGCCACATATGGGTGTGTATGTTTACTTCATATATTTGTTTTCTGTGTCCTTGGTGGATAAGATTACACACGCTACTCCGGCCAAATATTATCATCATTTGAACTAGCTTCATATCGTTGGGAATGATTTCGCTTTCTAGGGGAAAGTATTGGGGAAGCAGCCGTTGGCGACATGTATATGAACATCCAGTGTATTTGTGTTGTATTCTGTGATGCTTGAACACAGAGTACCTTCTTGTATCATATTTTTAATCTATTATCTCTGGTCGCCTTTATTCGAGTCGAAACCTCCGAATCATTTCCAAGAAGAAACTCATTCAATTTAATTTCCATTTAATTTCTTTTTGTATGCTTCTTGTCTTGTTTCGTCAAAAAAACCCCACGACACGGGGAGAGGCTCGCGGATGTTGATCCACCTAGATACTACTCTGGTATGATGGATTTTGGGGCCGCGATAAATTTTAATGATAGCATGAAAAGTTTGGCGGCACGTATTATGATTGGACGGATAGTTGAGAGATTGCCGTGAGGCAAAAGGGGACAGTGTGACAGATGAAAGATTAAGTCTAGAAGCATAGCCATGTACCAGTTGTATGAATGTCAGCAATGAAATTGTGGTATAAGCTTGAAACTGTCCCTTGTTTATGCCATGTAATTTCGCAAAAAGGGTTATGGAAGTACAGTTGTATTTTGGAAGACATGAGAGTCTGAATACGAAAGAGAGCTTTAATATTGTCGAATTTGTCTTCACTGCTAGCTTTAAGGCAGGCATGAAACAAGTTACAATTAATGTATCATAACCTTTTTGGGCTTTCACTATTTGGGGGTCTTAAAAAGCATACAATCGGAGAAAGTTGTCGGCAAAAGAAGCTGCGAAAACTGATGGGGAATGTAGCAATACATAGTAAAGACATATATCTCAGTCATAAATCATTGATCCACCTTCGGTTGTTCATTATTCTACTGAAATGTTGGGAACTTTCAAATAGATAATGTTGTTTGGCGATCAAATAACTAGAAAGTAAGTCAAAAACCATTCACAACACCCAATACTGTGTATTTTTGAAGAAAATTGATTACACTGTCCAACTACTCATAGTTAATAGCGGTTTCGTGGTTAAGGTAAAAAAGAGAGCCAATTGGTTTGCTTCACACTTTGCAGCACATTCAAAGATCTCTGATCAAATATGAACTTCGCCTCAAGTTGATCTTAAGCAGCCCACAGTGATCTAGATTTGCTTATTGATTATTGCCCGAGAATTCAAAGGGTTGGACATTAACAAATTCACCGGCCCGTTTGGCATGGAAAGATGGTCTCTTGTCAATTAAGTCACTCCATCGTCAACTCCGTAGGAATGCAACCAAACGGGCCTGTGAATTTGTTAATGTCCAACTGTGGCGGTTCCTTTGCACGCCACTACTCATCTTCCCATTAACCATGTAAAAACTCCCACCTAGGGCATACAAAAACCTGGAGAGCAAGTACTTACCTTTAATAGTTGTACCATAAAGACTTCAAACGCTGTAAATTCACAATATTCGCTGATGCAAAATCCATCAGCATCAAACAGGCATGTTCCTTTTGGGCAATTTGGTTGCATCACCATGCAACCAACATGAACCGAACCAATCCATTAAACATGTCTCGGATCGAAATCCATCATATAACAGGTATCTTCCACACGTAAGAGCAATTTGGTTGCACCATCTAGCAACCAACATTGCCCGAACCATCTCCCTGAGATATAGCCTTACGCGCCAGCCGCACACATGCAGGAAATCTTCTATCTTTTCCTTTTGCATACATGCCTACATCAATCGGTCATCCGACCGACAAATACATGATGGCATACGGCTGACCGCCCACGGAAGTCGAGTTCTCAAAATGGAAAATTACCATCGAGAATTCGACTACGTGGTGATGCCGCCAACATATGCACGATCAGCATAAATGGTTTACGCAGTCGCTGATCGTGTAATCACTTTAATCCCTATGTCGAGATATTTGCATCAGCTGTACCTATGCCAGCTGATGTCCCCCTTGTGGATTCGGTTAATCCACGGTCCGCATACTTGTGGACACACACACTGAGCAGCAGAGACGATCATCGTGTGTGTGTTTCACCCCTTTTTTGCTGGACCAAATAGGAGGATGACACCTTATATGGTCACCGAAGCGAGGGATGGAATTTTTGGTATTCTGTCGCTTCGGTGCCAGTAGTTAATCGTTCAACAGATTACGTGGAGGTAGGTCGGGCCTCCACGTTAAACAAACGGCAAAAAGTCGAGTGCGGTATCCTTCAGACGCAAGTCAGTGCTGTCTTGGTGTACGTGTTATAATTTATTATTTTTGTTTTCATATTATGCTGGCGAATATGTGTACAGTGTTTCGGAAAAGATATAAATATTTTTTTACTTAAAATAGAGAATTTAAGCATTAACAACAACAATTGGAAGCGCGAGTGAAATGACTTTCAGCGAAGATAAATTGAGATCTGGTGCACATTAAATTCAAAACATTACAGATAAATAAATCCAAAATCGTTTTAAGTAAATGAATCCAAAACAGTTTTAAATAAATAAATCCAAGAACAACCATTAAGGTGAACAAACATAGTGTTTAATTTTTTTCTGGTGTGAACGGTCGTGGCGGATTTTTGACCCTTCGGTTGTGATCAGTTTGCGGCGTTGCCCAGTGTTTGTTTCTACGACTGGTGGTGTGATTGGACAGTGAACTATTGGACTGAGAACAGAGCTCGACAATTCGTTTAATAATGATGGGAATCTTCGTAGAACCAGTGCCAAAGCAGCAAAGACGAAGATAAATACCCATACAACCCTTTCAATTCTCGGGCAATAGTACCAGTGCGAAAGCAAATCCAGTTAGAGTTCACGATACACAGATTCAATGGATAAGAAAAATTTGTTTCTAGCCAGTCAATACAAGTAGTTCTGTGGGGTTCTCTGTACTTAATGGAGAACCAACCCACAATTTCAACCAAATGTCACCCTGATTTCGACCGCTTTTAGCGTGTCATATCAACCCTTATTTCCCCTAGAAGCTGTTCCACCTGCATAAACACGACGCCCAAATGGACGCATAGCTAAACTCATTATTCTATGCAGATAATGCATAATTGAGTTTAGATACCTTTTCGCCATGCGGCAACTCCATGTCGCTAACCCATAAGATTTCCACCGGAAATCGCATTTCATGTCGGTTAGCAACGGCATAGTCTGACCAAACGACGCGGTTGCATAACCATGCAATCGCTGGGGAAATTATCAAAGTATTTAATTCAGCTCCCACGATCAGATTACCTAACCGATTCGGCGTCATATTCACTTTCCCCAGACACTCCATTCACTGGGGATCAATGATCTCTTCTTGCAGGTGAATAGCTACAAAACATTTTCCTCTCCTTCTCATTTTTACCTTCCCACAGTTCAATGTACTCTGAGATCACCACATTCACCGAATTAGGTCAGTGGGCTAACCTCAGAGTTGCATTGGTACGTGTACACAAAAACCAAATCTACAACGGGATCATTGCACATTGTGTTCCGGTTCTCTCATTCTCCCTTGTCCGTGGACTATCGAATTAACCGAAGCGTTTATCCACCTCAATGGGCGGGGAACATGAGAGAGCACAAATGTAAAGATGATCTCGATTGGTTGCTTGTGGTGGAAATCAAAAATCCCAATCTTCATCCCTAATCCCAACGATTCGATATTCAACTGCGGTCGTGGCCACACACGTTTCGCGAGTCACATCTCAACACCATAGTGCTCACACGCATTTGAGTCAAATTATTAATTACAGCGGTCACAGTGTCGAGAAAGAAGTGTTTCAACTTGTATAAAAATGTATATAAATCAATTTAATAATATTGAAGTGTTTCAACCTGTATAAAATTTATATAAATAAATTTAATTATATTAACAATAAGTTCTAAGTGAAATAAAAGAAAAGGATCATTTGACAATTTGAAAAAAAAACAACACGCCAGCGTTTTCATTTATTCCTGCCACTCTTGGATATCTTACGAACTTTTAGCAACATTCATTCAACTAATAAAAGATTTCTTGTCCATTACCCAATTCGCCCGTGGGTTAAGCTTTTCGTACTCACTTGAACATTCTCGATCAACCTCTTCGAGCCTGATTTTCAAACACCAGAATTTGATGTTATTATTTAAATACGATCTCAACCAAATACACCAATAGGAATTAGTCAACCATGTGGAATTCAATGCCACTGAAAGCCAGTGCTGCTTCTTGTTGTCAAAAACGAATCCCAATGTATACATGAACGCCACTTTCATCGTCATAGCCAAACAACTATCTATTCTTCGCACTAGATTTAATTCAACTGTTAATTGAAACGACCACACATTTGATATTATGAACATTCCTGCCAAATGTATAAAGTTTCTGAACACCATTTTCCACCACCCTTGCCGTATCCCTTACAGTATAAGTTTATTAATATTCCCTTAAGCATTTGCATATATTTTTAAAACGAAGCTTAAAAAATATATATAGGAAGTTGAACTGTTAAGCAATAATCATGCGTACACACTCTGATATAACCACTGCCAACAAAAACCACAACTTCAAATCGCTACAGATGAGAAAACCTCGTAAGTGCTGTGAAATCTTAACAAGAGCAGTTTAAAGTTGACTTAAAACAATTTCTTGTGTGAAGTTACATTCCCCAGAAGTACATTGAGAATTGTCCTTTGTTGACAGTCAATCTCTCCACACGATTTACTCCTTGGTCTATTTAACTTTCAGATTTGAAAAAGAACAAAAGCAAAAGGCCAAAGTGCTCGCGCCTTAGAATGCGCCCCCACACTAAGTCAATTAGGATAAAATATCGATGTCTTGAAAGATGCTTTACATTCCAGATTTTTTCAGCATCTTGCACGTTTCTCTTTCAGTTCCAAAATACCGCAGTGGTCCAGCAAGATTTATAAATATTCCAAAATAATAATTTGCCCCATTCCAAAAATAGCGCAGAACACTAAACCGGCCGTTCCAATAGATCCTTTGGCTACTCACAAATCCCTTTTTGCTCACCAGTCATTAATTTTTGACCATGGAGTCCCCTTGCACCAGATGCTACCGCTTTGTGACCAACTGCTTCAATAAAACGCGACCATATCTTCTATTCTTGACCGTCATTAAATAACCCCACGTTGCAAGTTATCTCTTGGTATACAAGCGAATATACATTTGCCGGAAATGTCCCACCACAACGCGGCTGGCACAGATGTGCTCTTTCCGCCCACGAAATTGACTTTTGCAACACTAAAGTCATCGTGACGAGCATGAGGATAAACGATCAAAATTTCAGATTCTAATTTTACTTCCTTTGATTCGTAATAACAAAGCAAAGGAAGCATAAGAAGGAACCGTCCAGCATGTTTCTACCCCAATCAAACAATCAAATGTCTAGCCCTGAGAAGGCGACACCGGCACTGCTACTATTGTTCCCCCGGTGTGATAGGACTTATCCAGCGACTACGCTGGCAATTGTCCGGATTGAATTTTGACTATGCATTCAAATTTTGATTCAACTGCCGGCGAATAAATTCAAATCCAAGGGCCAACGAACATATCCTTACTGAATGTAGGATTTGGCCCAGCACCCCCACTACTCGATTTCTGACGATGTTTTCTTCCGTTCTTGTTCTTTGGTGTCTGCTCAGTAAATTGATGGCATGGGTGTAAATAGGTATTGCAAATCCTACTCAGTTGAACCTTTCATTTTCCCTTTTCCCTTTTATTGGCCGGGAATAATTGAATATACTCGTATGCCTGTTGGTTTCGATGTAAAGGCCCAACAGTCGTCCTCCTTTACGGGCAACTGTCCAATAATCCTGGTTCTATTGTATTTTGTTATTTATATTAAGGCATGTATTCTATTGGTTGATATTAGTAAGCCGTTAAGATGATCAAGGAACACGAATATGTCCGTGCGGACCTTTA
Source organism: Microdon myrmicae (assembly GCA_963931805.1). Lineage (NCBI taxonomy): Eukaryota > Metazoa > Arthropoda > Insecta > Diptera > Syrphidae > Microdon > Microdon myrmicae. The sequence goes on from OZ007500.1 coordinate 46,419,751, forward strand.
AAAAAGGACTTGTCTTTTACGAAATATCTGTGTAGATGCGTATTGGCTTCTAAACGTGTGGCTTGTATGAAAAAAGATTGAATTGTATGGTTCGAGTGACCGCACATTGATCTGATTGTCACTCGCAATGATACAAACGTCTCCTCTTTCTTTATCCTTGCTGTAACATATGCTGAGTGGTTGGGTACAACGACTTTGTTAGATAACGTGATATCTGTCAGCGCAGTCTTATGATTGACTTTCAATTGGGATCAATGAACTAAATAATCCTTTTACGTCGACCGACACGAATATCAAATTGAATTTGTGGCTGACCGCCGTCCTCCTACATCCCTGTAGGTTAGGATAGTTTCCTTTGTAAAAGTCGTCACAGGTCCCCAAATGGTTTTTTCGTTTCTTTCTTGCCCATTAAATTTTGCCTGTTTCTTTTATCCTAATTCGACTGATGATATATATTCACATAACAAATGTGATTTTGCGATATTTCTCTGTTGAGATTTTTTTTTTCTCTCCCTCTCTCTATAATTAACAAGGATAACAGAGGTATTGTTTACAATACTTGTGTGTGCAGCATTTATGTGTCAAGTGAAAGGTTGCGTTCGTATAAATTATTTGCGAACCCTTTTTGATCCTGGATTTGCAACAAATAAGGACCTCGGGACAGCCCTCGACTACATATTTTGGAAAGTGAATCGGTTTATTGTATTAGGCAGATTAGGCTTTATAAAATTTGCTTTATTAAACTTTTATCCCAATACTTACGTCTCAGATCTACCCTGCCTTCTGAATGATGTCATACACTAAAACTCACACTTCTTAATACACACCCACCAGGGACGCCTCCTATCATGCACGGAATCACTTAAGTGGAATTCCCATGTGCACCATCAATGATATGCATAAACAGTTAATAAAAAACACTACGGTCGGATCATCCCATTCGAATAAAGCCAGGCCATCGTCATTCATAAAAACCTACTTTATGATTAAATACCCCTCATGGGAAAAGCCGTACCACCCATAAAAGCAATTGCGTGAGTTCTTAAACGCTCGCATTGTAATTCAATTAAGATTATGTTTGGATGCATTTCTGTTGAACTATAGCGTTGAAGGAGTCGACTTATTACAACACTCGTGTTTTGAAGAGTTGACAATCGACTCGTGTTTTAAAGATTCAATGAGTAAGGTAGTGTTTGAAGAGTCTCAACTCGGTTACCTGGCAGGAAAGAGATGAGATAATAAATTCGAGACTGGAGTTTTTTTTTACCAACACTTGGTATTTTTAAGGAAGTTTCATGCATTAACTTGTAATTTAGTTCATATGTGTACATTTTAATATGAATATATATAGCATAAAAACCATGTAATTTAGTATAAACAAAATCATCATCATCATCATCGGCACTACAACCGGGATCCGGTCTTGGCCTTATTTAGCAAGTCTCTCTACCGGTATCCGGACTTGTTAAATTGTCCATAATAACTTGTTTTTCCGGGCAAGGTTATTAGCCTTGCGCCAAGTATACACAATATAATTCAATAAAATTAATGTGAACTTTGACTGTAAAGTAAAATTTCACTCGCAATCATACAAAATGATTTTAAGAAGAAAGCAAAAGACAAATAACTCCTGCCTTAGGAAACCTATTAAGTTCGAACTTGGCTTTCTAACAAAAAGTTATGGCCATTAAAGAAACTGCGGGGGTTCTCTATACTACATGGAGAACCAGCCCACAATTCCAACTTAATTTCGACCGCCTGCAGCGCGTCACATTATCCCCTATTCCACCGTTTATGCTATTCACCCGAAATATCATGTTTTCCAAATGGACGCATAGCTGAATTCATTGTTCTATGCAGATGATGCATAATTGAATTCAGCTACCTTTTTGCCATACGGCAACTCCATTTTTGCTAGTTCATGAGATTTCCATCGGAAATCACATCATGTCGGTTAGCAACAACAAATCTAACCAAACGACGCCGTTGCATCATAGCGAAACCGATGGGGCTATTTCAGCGTCTTAGAGTCTGGTTTTCACGCTGATTATTTCCCAAGCATCAGCGGCGTCCTATTGACTTTTCCCAGACCATATATTCGCTTGGGTTCAACGATCTCATTTCACAGATGAATAGCACCAGATTCCTCTCCTCCACAATTCTGTCTTTCCATAGTTCGATGCACTCTGAGATCACCACAATCACCGCACTAGGTCAGTGGATTATTCTCAGATCCTGCATTAATACACGCACACTAAGCCAGATCAACCCTGGGTTATTGTGCTTTCCTTTTGATTTCTTCATCCTTTCTACGCCCATCGACGTCGAACGAGTACACGAGTACTTAACCACCTCGATGAGCCTGGGGACTTGAGGGATGCACAGGAGAGCACGATTACCATTGGCTGATCGTTGTTCAAAAGCAGAAATCTCAATTTCCATCCCTAATTCGAGTCAGTCGCTTGTCGTTTATCATCGCGGTCAGGTTACGCCGTCGCTCGGGGAAACAATTTAATTTCGTGTATGTTTAATGAAGTCGAATAAACTCGTTACTCAAACACAAATGAACTGAAGTAAGTATGACACTGGAGATCAGTTTTGGATTTTTTTTTTTTTTGCACTTCACTGGACTGTTTTCACATTTATTATATGTTTTGTTTGTTTGATTTGCAGTTTCTTTGTTTTGACTGTCTCGTCTTTTTTTTTATTTTGGTCGACTAAATGAAATAATATATCTTCATTTCGCTTTGTTTGTTTTATCGATGGCATTTATTTATAAATAGTTTTTGTGATTTAAACGCTCCCGGGCTCACATAAACAACTTTTTAATTTCACTCAATAAGCGAATTGCAAACACGTCTGAATTCGGTCACTGTGTCACCAATTATGGTGAAACACCCCTACAAATACTCATTATCGATACTGAACATTTGTTCACACGTTAACAAAAAAGATATTTCTGGCACCCTTAAATCGCTCCGTCGAAGAAAAGGTAGACAGCGAATCAGCAAATAGATATCATATTTTTTGGTATATATTACCCGTATCTGAATAAGTTTTTTCATTCTCTTTGCGATCGTCGAAGTGTGTAGATGCGTCCAACTACTCCTTGTGAAAAACAAAAGGGAAAAGGAAAATTAAAAGAAAACACGTGTGCGCGTGCAGACATAAATGTGTGACCGTCATTAGGAACGGTCTGTGACCGAACAATGGTGTATCGTGTATAGTATTAAGTGGAAAATTTTGAGAAATTTCTGCGCGACATTTTAAAATTTAAGTAAAATTGGTAAACCAAAACATAAAATCAGCGACCGCATCCGGAGTTTGCGTTCGCAGATGCTGGTCAGCGGCCCCAGTACTGCCGAGCTACCTAAAAAACGAAAGAAAAAAACTACTCATAGTCCTCTGAACGCACCGAAGAAAGTAGCTACAAAGCCTACTCAAGTAACAACCGAATACCACAAAAAATACGATGACGCGGTGGAAACAATAAGGATACTAACAGCCCAAATGGAACAACTACAAGAAAAAATTCGCTCTCTTCAAGCGCAAACCAAAACCAATGTCGACGTTCCCATGAAGGAAGTTCCTCCCCAACCCATCTCATTAACATTCAACAATAACCCATCATCATCGAATACCTCGCCACTGCCCCAAGATACCCACAAACCAGAAGACCACTGGCAAACAGTTGGACAGAAATCTGCAAATAAGGTGAGACCACCCCCAATTTATATTAAAAATCCTAATAGTACCAAAGAAGTCATCAAGACGCTTGAGAATGCCCTTGGACACAGAAATTTTACCACAGACTCAAAAGGATCTTCGATCTCTATCAAGACGATGACTCTAACGGATCACGACATGGCAATAAGAAAACTCTCAGAGAACAAACACGAGTTCTTCACATTCCAACATGCCCAGATAAAACCAAAAACACTCATCATAAGGCACATTGATCCAGCATGGACTGCCGAGGAACTTACACTCGAAATCTTGAGGATATGCCCGTCAATGAAAATCCACAGATTGGACTACTTTCAAACCCCACACATGAGGGAGAATAATATTAGGAGCTTGCGAATCATACAGATCCCACCGAACAGTGATGTCACCCAACTTAACCAAATAAAATATTTGTTCACACACAAAATCACGATCGAGGAGCCACATAAACAGAGCATTCTCCATTGCAAAAGGTGTCAAGGATCAGGACACCTAGCAGTTGCGTGCCGCCTAAGTGCACGATGCGGAAAATGTGCCGAACAGCATATACCAGGAGAGTGCAAAGTGAACCCGCCTGGCACAGAACCATCAATAATTCAGCAAACAAACGCCGATGGATCAACATCCACGAAAAAAATTACCATAACTTGCTGTAACGGCGGAGGCCCACATCCAGCTAGTTTTTCACAATGCCCCGAAAAGCTACGGATTCTGGAGAGACGTTCGTTACATACGGTAACTAATACGGCCAAACCAGCTGCAACGAAACCCTTATCACCACAACCATCCCATCTCAGGGGGTCAGGAACATCATATGCAGAAATTACGAAAAGTTCCCGTAGCTGCCCGAAATCTCAACAACCCAACCCCAACGTTCTCAACCTGGATATCTTGGGATACATCAGGAGCCTGGATACACTACTACCAACCTTAAAACACAGTTCCGAATTGGAAAAAAGGTCAGATCTTAAATTTAATAACTTCCCACATCCTTTCCCTTAATGTATAACTTAACCCTTATCTCCCTCAACTCAGAGTCCATTTATTCCCACACCCGTAGACAACACCTCCGACTGTTTGTTGAAAAGTTCTCCCCAGATATTCTTCTGCTTTCAGAAACTTGGCTGAAATCCACTTCTCGAGTCTACATACCTAATTACACATTTGTGTCCAACCCACGATCCTCTGGCCCTCATGGAGGTACGGGAATCCTAATACATAAAAAATTCCAATTTACTGAGATTAGATTTGCTAATATAACTAGTGTCGATTACACGGCTGTTAAACTTTTCTGCCGAAATAATAAAGTACTGGTCTTGTCCTCCATATACATTCACCCTTCTCGTGAACCAAACTTCCCTAGTGCAGACATCTCACAAATAATCCAACAGTCTCTGCCAGCACCTTTCATAATAGGAGGAGACTGGAATGCACGACATACTGCATTTAATGACATCAAATCCAACAAATACGGCTGCCAGCTCCTTGATCTCCTCCGACTTCATCCATATGTCTACGCAGACTGCCCGTTGCAACCTACTCGAATTTGCAGCTCAACCAAGTCAACAATCGATTTCTTCCTAAAGTCTACAGATAGCTATTCATCTAATCCTCCCACAGTGTCCTTCACATTCCCTTCGGACCATGGCTCTGTCCACACCTCGGTTCAAATCCCCTCGCTTGAACCACTCTACACTCTGAATCCTATTCCAAATTTCACCAAAACAAACTGGAAAAAAGTCAATAAAGATATTGCTGCTAGCTTTTCAAAATTTTCTTTACCGGAATCTTCTAACCTGCCCCCTACACAAGTTGACCAAGCAGCGGCCCAAATAGAGCAAATACTGGGAAATGCTCTCTTCAGCCATACTCCCACTATCGTTCCTCATAATCACTTAGGAAAACCCCTACCCAACCTACTCACAAAATTATTACGTATAAAAAAACAACTCCGACGAAAATTGCACACTAGCTACTCACCTTTTATTAAACAACAGATCCAGCTATTCATCATCATCATCGGCACTACAACCGGGAACCGGTCTTGGCCCTATTTAGCAAGTCCTGAGGCTTGTTAAATTTTCAATAATGATTTATTTTGTCTGGGCAAGGTCATTAGTCTTGCGCCAGGGGCCTCCTGATAAATGGACAACTAAACGTTTTCACTAATCAGACCTACACATCCACCCTAAACAGTATCAAACCAAATCGCGATCTATTTAAAAACATAAACAGACTAACGGGTCGCAAACTCAAGCCTCGAACAGATTATCTTATTCACCCAACTAATAATAACATCGGCCAGTCGGACACTGATATAGCAAACTGTCTCGCTGAACATTTCTGCAAAGTCCATAAGCAAAACGATACCCTCCCAGTAACAAATTTCCACGATACCGTGAACGATTACATTCCACGCTCACTGGAGCTATCCCTCACACCATTTATTACTGAATTCACCGAAACCAATCAAGCATCACACCCCGTAGGAATCGACACATTCCTAAGCCTTGAAGAACTATCCGAAGTCATTACTTCACGTAACAATAAAAAATCGACTGGCCTAGATGGAATCCCTAACCTCCTATTCAAAAGACTCCACCCAGGCAACTTGCTCCCGATTCTCGTTCTTCTCAACCACATAATAAACGCTTCACATTTCCCTAAAAGTTGGAAAACAGCGGTGATCGTCCCTATTAGCAAATCTGGGCCCTCCAAGTACCCGGATAACTTCCGTCCGATATGGCAGCTAAACTCAGCAAGATTCTTGAATGTAAAATCTACAAAAATCTTCTCTCATTTGCCAGGGATAACTCCCTCATTCCGAACTCTCACTTTGGCTTCCGCTCACAACACTCCACTTGTCATGCTCTCTTAAAACTGACACATGATGTGACGACCCACCTCCAAAACCAATCCCCAACGGTATGTGTCTCCCTAGACATAGCTAAAGCATTCGACAGTGTCTGGATCGCAGGACTGTTATGTAAACTTCATTCAATGTATGGATTAAACATCCACTCCACAAAACTTCTCGCTTCTTACCTCTCTGATAGAAAGTTCATGGTGAAAATAAACTCAACTCTCTCGACACCTTATAGCATAATCGCAGGAGTTCCTCAAGGATCCATCCTCGGCCCACTACTATACCTTCTTTATACATCAGACGCACCGCAGCCACTGTTACCCAATACAACAATGCTCAACTATGCCGACGACACCTTAATTTATTCAAGCAACAAGCTTGTCAAGGAGGCAAGAAACTGTATTAACAGATATCTCCCAATCCTGTCAGCCTACTTTACCAAGTGGAGAATTCAACTAAATCCAACCAAAACTCAGCTCATTGTTTTTAAAGGCAGAAACGCGAGTTGTACAAACAACACTATTCGCTGCCATAATAAAATCAGAATTAAAATAAATAACAATATAATTAAACCCTCCAAAAACTTCAAGTATCTAGGTATAACCTTTACCAACAATCTGTCATTCTCCGCCCACATTAAAAATACGATTCGTAAAGCCACAACCCAACTGAACCTCTGCAGAATAGTCATGAACAAACCGAATGGGCTCTCTCCCAAAGTCAAATCACTTATCTACAAACAAATAATCAGACCCACTCTCACATATGCATGCCCGATATGGTACCATATCACACCCGCCCAAATGGAGAAGCTACGCATTTTCGAAAGGAAATGCTTCAGACTTATCACTGGCCTCAACCGACATCCTAACTCCCACAAATATTACAACAGTAGTTCGCTCTACTATGCCGCTAATATTGAACGCATAGATCGACGCTTCCTCGAGCTGTCCATCAAATTTATCGAAAATCTTCCCAATAATCCCAATCCGATAATAAATGCGCTCACATCGACTCCGTCAGACAACCGACCTGCCTACCCGAACCGTCTCCACACCAGAACCCTCTTCACCTCTGGCAGGTTGGTCAACAACTCCAATGAGATTGTATACCACAATACTGAACTCTCACCTCACCAGTTTAAATATTGTAATATACAACCCTTCTCTAATATCTTGCGTTTCAACGACCAATCGGAAAGTGTTCCCCCAACCCATATCCCCGACTGATAGTACCACCCTAGCCCAAATCCTACCCATCGACCACTATACCTTCCGCCCCACCCTACTCTAACTTATTGTAATAATAATAGATTTAATAATTAGATAAGCTAGGCTAAGCTAAGTTAAGTTAAGTTAAGCAAATTAGTTATAGGTTAAGTAAATAATTATATCCTGGTTTTCTGACCTTTTCCAGGAAGCCCCACCTACTCCTATCTTGTCCACCCATGAAATATGTAACTTTATAATAATGTTTGGAAAATGTACTAGCAAGTATGTGTAAACGATTAAGGCTAAGCTAATTATAAGTTATCTGTATTACTTATTGTGGGGGGATGGGTGCGAACATACAGGGCAAAGTCTCTGATTGCCTTCAACCCGGCGAAGGCCAGGACGATCCTTGTCCCTGTTCAATCCAAGTTGACATGCAGTCTCCACGTGACACCCCTGGATAGCTACTTTGACACCCGCCAAGTAGTGAACCAATGCATGCAGCGACATCCTGAGAAAGGTTGGCGCAAGGCTAATAACCAGGCCCGTAAAAATGAATTATTATGGCAAATTTAACAAGCCTCGGATATGGACCGGATACACGACGACGACCACGGAAACGAAAACGGCTAAACGATTTAAGGAATTTTTCATGGAACATACGCTCACTATACAGAGCTCGAGCTGCACAGCAACTAGCCGATGCCCTGTCCGAATATAAGGCTGACATAACAGCATTACAAGAAATAAGATGGACGGGGAGTGGTGTTTAAGAGTATGACATTTATTACAGCTGTCACGCAAAACACCATGTGCTCGGGGTAGGCTTTCTAGTCAGCCAAAAACTGAAGCCTGCCATCATCGGCTTTAATGCAATAAATGAAAGGCTATGCACTCTTCGCGTGCGAGGCAAATTTAAAAACATAAGCCTCATAAACGTTCACGGACCTACAGAGGAGTCCCCTGACGACGAAAAAAAAGAATACTACTATGAGAACGTCGAACGGGCCCTCAATGCCTGCCCAAGATACGATGTGAAAATCGTTCTTGGGGATTTGAATGCGAAAATAGGTCGGGAGCCGGTTTTCAGGCACTACGCAGGTTCCCATAGTTTGCATGAGAACACTAATGACAATGGACTACGAGTCATCGAACTGGCAGCATCGAAAAACTTGGTCGTTGCGAGTACCAGGTTTCCGCGTAAAGATATCCACAAAGCCACCTGGGTATCACCTGATGGAGCCACTCGCAACCAAATTGACCACGTGTTGATAGATCGCCGCCACTCTTCGAGCCTGATGACGGTACGAACGTACCGAGGTGCCAACGTCGACTCGGATCACTATCTTGTTGGTACAGTTTTCCGAGCGCGGATTGCCTTACGGAGACGTATTGCATCCGCGGATCAGGTTCGAATCAACACGACTGCCTTACGCAATGAGAACACCAGCAACACCTTTGGTCATGCGTTAAGACTCGCCCTCGAAGAGCTCGACGGAGTGAGAGTAAGTCCTGGGGCCAGAATGCCGGGCGTAGAAGAGAAATGTACACGCCTTAAGAATACTGTCATTAGTACTGCCAACTCCATCTTAGGCAGTAGTCGTAGAGATCGGAGCGACTGGTTTGATGATGAGTGCAAACTAGCGACTGAACGTAAGAATGCTGCATACCGGGCAATGCAGCAGTCTCATAGGACGCGGGTACGCGAGGAGAAATACAAAGAGCTCAGAAGAACTGAAAAAAGACTTCACAGACAAAAGAAAAGTGCCTGGGAAAAAAATCTTGTCTGTGAAATAGAGAAAAGTAGAGATGGAGGTCCGCACCAGGCGCGGAAGTTCTACCAAATAATCCGCAGTATGACGCGGTACACACCACGCTGCACTTACTGCAAGGATAAAGAGGGTAATCTGATCACCGATCCTGAAGGCATTCTGGAGCGATGGGAAGTGCACTTTAATGAATTGCTAATTGGTCAGCTCACAGAAGAATTGGAGGCTCCACCAATGCAAGACCAAGACCAAATGCTGCCGCCACCAAGCATTGAGGAAACATTAAAAGGCATTAGACAGCTAAAATCAAATAAAGCCCCTGGAGCTGATGGCATACCAGCTGAGCTGATCAAACGAGGAGGGACAGCGTTACATCACGCAATTCACGAGATCGTGGTGCACGTATGGGAGCAAGAGGAGATGCCGGAAGATTGGCGTCGTGGTATAATTTGCCCCATACATAAGAAAGGAGATATCACACTGTGCAGCAACTATAGGGGTATAACATTGCTGAGTACCGCCTATAAGATACTCTCCACTATCCTACAAGACCGGATATCCCCATACGCTAAAGCCATCATTGGTCACTATCAGTGTGGCTTCATCCCAGGCAAATCAGCCATTGATCAGATATTCACCCTTAGGCAGGCGATGGAAAAATGTCAGGAATTTAAGATTCCACTATATCATCTGTTTATAGACTTCAAGGCCGCCTACGACAGCATAGCCAGGGTAGAACTATATAATGCCATGAGAGAATTCGGCATTCCAAATAAATTGATACGACTTTGTAGGTTGACCATGACCAACGTAACTAGTCAAGTAAAAGTAGCGAGATTGCTGTCCAAACCAATAAACATCTATAATGGACTCCGACAAGGGGACGGTCTGACCTGCCTCCTCTTCAACCTGGCGTTGGAGAAAGCAATCCGTGACTCTGGCGTTACAACAAGAGGGACTATTGTCACCAAGTCCAGCCAGATAATTGCCTACGCAGATGACATCGACATCATCGGTAGAACCGAATCGGCGGTACAGGAATCCTTCACCCAGATCGAGTAGGGAAAAACCAAGTACATGGTGGCAACTTCTGCGAAGAGAAGACCTAACGTTGGTCAAACTATCAGGGTAGTGGAGCACGAATTTGAAGTAGTGCAATCCTTTAACTACCATGGGTCAATAGTATCAGCCGATAACAATACGCCGAAGAAATACGCGAACGGCTGATTAAATCCAACAAAGCCTACTATGGTCTATCAAGGCTCTTTAAAGCCCGAAATTTATCCAGAACATCCAAGCTACTACTGTACAAGACCATGATCTTACCAGTACTCATGTATGGATCCGAGACCTGGGTGCTTAATAAAAGGCACTCTGAACTCTTGGCCGCGTTCGAGAGAAAGGTCTTAAGGAGAATTGTTGGCCCCGTATGTGAGGAAGGACGATTCCGGAGACGCTACAACCATGAGTTGTACGCAATCTACCTTGAAGCTCATATTGTAAGAAAAATCAAGCTAGGTAGACTCCGGTGGGCGGGACACCTAGCTCGAATGAGCGAAGAGGAACCTGCCCGGAAAGTCCTTTGTGGCGGGATGTATGGAAGGAGACAGCGCGGCAGACCTTGTCTGCGATGGAGGGATGGCGTAGACCAGGACGCCCAGAGCCTGGGAGTGCTAAACTGGATGACATCGGCTCGAAATCGGGACCGGTGGAGAGATTTGTTAAATAAGGCCAAGACCGGATCTCGGTTGTAGTGCCGATGGTGATGATAAATAGATTTAATAATTAGATAAGCTAGGCTAAGCTAACTTAAGGTAAGTTAAGCAAATTAGTTATAGGTTAAGTAAATAATTATATCCTGGTTTTCTGACCTTTTCCAGGAAGCCCCACCTACTCCTATCTTGTCCACCCATGAAATATGTAACTTTATAATGATGGTTGAAAAATGTACTAGCAAGTATGAGTAAACGATTAAAGCTAAGCTAATTATAAGTTATCTGTATTACTTATTGTAACAAATCATTTATGGTCAATAAATACAGAAATGTAAAAAAAAAAAAAAGAATACGTTTTTTTTTTTGCCCAACCATCTCGAACCGACGTACCCAATACATGAATGTTTAAATTAGTTACAGGCAAAAAATACGTTTTATTAAAACCGATTATTAATCGAAAGACATTTTGAAGCGGTTCGTTATTGAATTGAAAATGATTGAATTGTGAGTTACGTTTTTGCAAAAGCGGCATTGTTCGGAGATGTTTTGAATAATCGAAGTACTCCTGTTTGAAAATGTAAAGCACATTTTTAACGCTTGGTACACCAGTTATTTTGTCTGTCAACACAATATTCAACATTTCTATTGTATTTTGTGCTGTGCTTTATTTTAATTTTATGTTGTTGTTACTGCTGCTTTGTTATTGTTTTTCCTGTTTTTGTATTTATTTATTGTTTTAGTTGTTGTTGCAGCTGAGTTTTTAATGTCCACGATCTCTTGTTTGTTGTTCGCTTGGACGAACGACCGTTCGTGCTCCGAATCAGAACCAAACCTATCCATTGAACTAAATATTTAAATTGTCAGTTTGACTTCACGCTGTGGACGATTTATTTGAAATAACTCACAACTTCACCAGTCGCCAAACACGTCCATGCGTCCAAAAGTGTCAGAAGAATAAATCTACTGTATAAATAACAATTCGTTAAAGCAAATACCCACCGTAGCTTAACGATGATAACCTTCATTTATTGCCAGGACTGCAGTTCTACGAATATTTGGGTTGGGTTGGTGTGTTAAGAATTAAAGTATGTTTTTGAATTTTGCCAACATTTAGGATATCATAAGAGTATTTTAGCTTTGTTGATGCATTCAAAGTTTGCTCATGACCACACGCAAGTCGTACGAGACGACATAAGTTAGAATTACCAAGAAGACCCAAGAAGTAATTTTTGAGGGTCTACCAGAATTGCGGTTGGAAGTTGCAACAATAAACTTATAATGAAATGATGACTAAAGTACATCGGTGGATAGATGGAGTTCAGCACCTCAATCTTCATTATCTTGTAAGTAACTACCGGCTCTTTGTCGTTTGTTTACATTTAGGGGAAGGTTGTCTGTTTCTATTTTCCTTTAACTTAGGCACCCTATTATTGAAGATTCAATGATTTTGTACTATTTCCCTTTGTGATCCGTTTTTTCCTGTTCTTTCCTCAATATAACCTTACTTAGTTTCGCTGGCCTAAAACAAAAGAAGAAAGACTTCCTTAGCCAGGAACCCCTCGTTGTAATTACGAAACCATCCCTTCTCTGATAATTATTTTGCATCCTAGAAGTCGAGTATCTCAGCTCGCCACTGTTTGCATTTTATTAGATTTTCTTTTAACTGTTACTCGGGGTTTATGTCGCGTTGCATGTCTCTAGAGCTAGTACTTCGTCCTTCAGGAGACAGTTCTGCCAGTTGGGATAGCACGAATGTTTTTTTGATTATGCTCCACGCCCTCCTTGTAACTTATATTCACTTTTGCAGTTGTTTCTCGTTTCCCTTTTTAATTTCTGTTTGCCCCTGTTGCGGCGAGGACTAGGTGCCATAAAGAGGATTGTTTCAGAGGCTTTCCTCTTTAAGAGACGTGAGAGAAATTGCCAATTTAATTGCACTTCGTGAACTGTGTCCTCTGTTTTGTATGTTCTTTAGTTTTATACTTCTCTCACTTCGTATTTAATATTCGGCAGTTTGTTTTTTGTGTGCCCTGTTTTGTGGGTGAGTCGTACGGTTTCTGGGGTGTATAGTGAATACCGGGACGAAAGGAGCGTCGGTAATTAACCTACATTTCCTTGAAAGTAGTGCCAGTAAATATGAAGAAGGAGAACTTTTGTTGAAAACTGGAAAAGTTTAAAACGTCAATAGAAGTTGGAAACGAGGCGTTACCAGTACCGCATCATCCTTTATCCGTTTATGCAATGTAGCAAGCAATAATAGCAACAATTATTCGTTTCTTTGCAATTAAGATAATTTTTATTGAGCACCCTGTGTCGTATGGGAGTTGTATATTTACGCGAAGATTGGTATATAATGAAACTTCTTGTATAGACAATGCTGTAGATGATTTAGATGATCATGAAATTTATTTCATGGACATTATTTACGTCTAGGTACTGGAAATTTTTGCAGGCCAGAATTTGAAAGAGGAGGGGAGACTCTTTGTTTGGTATTTCGGTAAATAATACTCCTCATTGTTCATAGGTGCGCCTCTGTTGATTATAGCCTGTCATATTCTTAGATGGTTAAGTGAGAAATTTTACTGGTGACTAAAGTTGGCGAGGTATTCAGTCTTAACCTAAAATTCTAACTACCACATAGTCGGGTTTCATCTATTTAACTATTGTGAATTGTGGGCTCGTCACCGTGTTCGGAATTTCTCATTTCCACTTAAACTAATTCCCTTTAAAGGCATGTTGTTCACTTGTTTTTTGACTATATGTAGTTTTCTCGCTAGTTTTATTAAGAAATACTGCCACCCAACATTTTCATATCTTCTATAGTATTTTTATTTCCCATTTCGTTTTTATTGTTTGGCCATTACGTACTTTATTTGTTTATTTAAATGCTGCCATCTTCTATGGGTTATACCCAATTAAGTTTGCATGAGACTTCTACGTGATTGAAACGTATTTCTTTTCAAATAGACAGGGACATTATCAAGCTCTTAGAATATGTGTTAATGATTATATTAGCAATATTATTTATTACTTTCAGTTGCTGGCTATTCGGGAACACTCTAAACTACAATGGGTGGGTATTAAAGAACAACATTGTGCATGCGTTTGTAGTGCTCCAAGAAGCCCTACCATTTTCCTCCCACATACATTTCTACCCACCTACTTTATCATTAATCCATATCCCCAAACTCACATTCAATCCAATGCTAGACAAATTGAATTGTTCAATTACCATACTAATATTCCCAAATCCTTCCTAAAAACTAAACAGCATAATACATATCTTCATATGGAAACAAACACACATTAAAAGATATCCATTTCGTTCCCATACACTCAATTCTAAAATCCTTATCTCCATCTGGATTGCAGCCAGATGTGTATATTCTAAAAATAGATATTCCATTTCCTTTTCTCCAATTTTTCACCTACAAATCTCAATGAAGATTTGTGTAAAAGGGCGATGCATTTTAAATTCGAGGATCAGTCTCTAGGTTGGCGTCCAACGTTTAAGGACGTCAATCATTTAAATTTAATATTGAATAATAATAATATAATAAATAAAAGTAGTGGCAGATTCAAAAAGCTGCATTTTTATTGGGCCTGGCCGATGCCTAGGACCCGAATTCAACAATCGTTCGCTTCTCTTCCTCGTTGATCGAGAAGCACGGAAGCGAACCGTACTACAAAATGGTGGCAGCGGTGGGATCCAAACATCCCCTACCAATAAAATAAAAAATAAATGAGCAGTGGATCGGACTGATTCATTCATCCCCTACAAAGAAGACTGACGGCAGCGGTTTGGATCTGAGACAAATAATCCCCTACCAAGAAGAGTCTCAATTGGCGTTCAGGCAAAGATCAACTGGGATTATACCATAATCCCTTACCAACAAAACGAGAACGACACTCCATAAACAAAAACATCACAGTTAATAGTGAAAAAAATATAATTTTTAAAACAACGTCCAGCGGCCAAAAGCAAACACACCAAACACAAACTATATCGACACATGCGAATGGAGACGGAAACTCTGGCAATCAATAGGCAGGAGCTTTAGTGGGACTGTGAAATGTAAAACTAGCAAAACCCGATAAAGGTCTCAGTCTGAACAGCTGGCTACTTGTCCAATCTACTATTCCCGGCAAGACACTAGCAAAAGGAACAACAAGGTGATCAGGGACAACTGCAACATACTCAACATCATAAACAACAAAAATTTCATGTCCATATAACAACACCGCACCAGTAGGAGCAGTCAATACAGCTGTAGCAGCCAGCAACACCGGCACAAAAATGTACAAGGTATGCACATACATTCTATCTATAAAATTGTATTAGTTAATTTAAGAGGACAAACAAAACCCACAATACACATTTAAAAAGTTCATAAAAACAAAAAAGGAACGCATAGAAAATCACCAAACAAATTAAATTGTGAAAAATTAATCAAAGGGGATATCAAGAAAAGCAAATTTTGAAAATTTTATTTTATAAACAGCATTTTTTAACGTAATCACTTGAATGGTTTACAATAATAACAAAAACCCCAAGAAAAATTTAAATATACACAGGGAGAATAAGAAAGTACAAACCCTACACTTATAAAATCAATTTTTACTTACATTTTTACATATACCTATACATACGCACATATTTACATTCATTAAATAAGTTTCTTAAGGATTTAATTTACTTGATGAATATTTTCCATACTTTCTAACAGGAAATTCTCGATTTTAACGCGCTCACCCTTATCTGTCTGTTGGTCTTTTTCCTTTCATCTGTTTAGATCAAAATTCCTTAGGATCACTTTCCCCTATCCAGGATCTTTCCACTTGCAGGCTCGTTTCACTTTGGGCTCGATAAAAATGTCCTCTCTTTTTACCATTGCCTTCTTTCACAGGATCTCTTCTGCTTATCTGTCTACCAGGATTTTTCGAAATTAGGAATGTTTTACTTCGGTGTCAGTAAAAATCTTTTCCTACCTTCGATATTTTCGAAATTTCCTCTATAGGTGAAGATGTGTTGGGTTTGAAAGGATCTCTTTTGCTAATCTGTCTTTCACACGATCTTTCGATATTAGGATTGTTTTACTTCGGGTCAATAAAGATCTTCTCCTTACCTTTAGTATTTTCGAAATTTCCTGTATATATATCGACATATTTGGGTTTGAAAGCATTTCTACTCTTTTCCCTTTAGTCTTCTTCTCTTTTCGCTTCAGTTGGGTTCGAAAAACACTCTTCTCACTATTCGCCTTTGTTACACTTGTATTTGGTAGGATGAATTTTCCGAAGGAATATTTCGCCCAAAATAATACCCGAATCGAATATTTGAAGTGCGCGAAAAAATGAAGGTCACAATCGGGTTAAAGGATATTTTGGATTTCGTACCGGTGTTTAACGGTAACCCGGACGAATTGGATAATTTTGTTTCTTGCGGAGATATTATTTTTTCACAGGCACAGGACGACAGTCAGCATGCTTTTTATCTAAGCGTGGTGAAAACCAGACTGAAAGGGCCAGCATACGACCACATCCGGTACAAGGTCATTTCAACCTGGAATGATCTTGCTTCCGAATTAAAGGGAGAATTTAAAATTCTCACCTCAAGGTCAGCGGCACAAAACAGTCTGGTGAAAGCCAAGCAAGATAGCAAGGAAGATGTGAAGGAGTTGGGAAACAGACTCGCACACCTCCTGCATCTGCTGAACAAAGCCACGTTCGAAAGCACTGTCGATCCTGCGGTGCGAACATATCTCCTCGAAGAAAATAAAAAAGCTCGCCTTGCATACTTTTGAAGATGGTCTTAGGGATTCCCATTTAAAACTCTTAGTGAAAGCACGAGGTACCCCAAGTCTTAGAGCAGCAATAAATTACGCTCTCGAGCAGGCCCCACGACTAGGCGATAGAAACCTTCTTAATTTATCTTATAATTCCAAATATAGCCAACCAGCAATTTGCCAATCGTGCAATAGGTCTGGTCATACTTCTGCGACATGTCGTCGAAATGAAAATGGTTGTAATGCTATTTCCCAAATTAAAGCAGAGGTTGAACGCCTCCAATGCACATATTGCAACAAATTTAATCATTCCCAAGCAGAATGTAGGAGACTGTCCCATTTCAGAAGTCAAAACGACTCCCCATCAAATAAAAATAATTTGAGAACTCAGCCCACTTCTACCGCAAACGTTTGGAGAAGTGGAGTAATTAACAAAACGAGTAGGGTACAGCAATCACAAATTTATATAGGAACATTAAACAGCCAAAGATCTAAACAATCGTTATTAGAAGCTAATGATATAAACAGGAAGGTAGAAAATGCCTCACCTTACAAGGTGTCGTCTACGGATGAAATTGGCATTAGAGATAATAGGGACAAAAATCAGAGGCAGGACGATCTAGAGGCCCCCCAAATAGAGGAGGTATTGGCCAAAGATCGCATCCAACAGTCAACATTTGAATCCGTTTGTCTACGGGCCGGATCTGATGATTCGACAAAGACTCCTGACCATACTATCCTAACACCTCCATCTACTTTTATATTCTTAAATGCTCCGACTTCTAGTAACAACACGTCCAAGCTCATAGAGCACAAACAGAAAATTCCGGCAAAATGTAAGCCTGAGGAGCAAGAACTCTCAGCAGATTGTAAGCCCGAGAAACAAGAAATTTCAGCTAAGTATAAGCCTGCGGAACAAAGAGTCCCAGCAGAACTTAAGCCTGAAAAGCCACTAGAACTCCCAGCATCCAATAAGCCTGAGGAACAAAGATTCCCAGCTAAGAGTAAGACTGAGGGACAAGAAGTCACAGCAAAATATAAGCCTGTAAATAACAGCTATATCAAATTAGCTCTTTTAAATTTCTTGTTTGTCCGTATCGTTTCCCTCGTTTCTCTAATTTTTCAAACTTCAAAATGGATTCTGCAAATGAAACATAAAAATAAACAAATGATCAAAATCCCTTTCACAAATAAAACAATGGTTAATCTTCCAAAATCGATTATGAATTCTACATCCTTTAAAATGCTTTTCATAGATAGTTTTACTGCCCAAACTTTGAAAAATTTTACACAAACCAAACCGACGAGAGTTTGGAAAGTCTTCCACAAATTTAAAGAAAAACTTAAAGTGAAACCATTGCATTTTCCTTTATTATTCAAACATATATGTATACGTGTATGAACATATAAATAATAAAATGCCAATTCTCACATTATAAATCTAAAGATATATAAAAAATTCTCACATTATAAATCTAAAAATATATAAAAAACTATATGTAAATTAAATATATCCACATAAAATATATAATTAATAATATTGAATTCCCCTCTTAACAAATAATTGTACAAAAACAAAATAGATACATATACATAATAACGCAAATAAATAAAATAAAACAACCAACTTTGTTTTGGGAAATTTATGTGTCTAAAAGAAAATTGTCTATAATAAACATAGAAAAATTGTAAATAATACAACAGTATTAACAACTCAGGGGATAATAAGCAAAATATAATACAAATAAATCTTTAAATTGCTTATATTATGAAGAAAATCTCCGCAAATTCATATCAAATGAAGTTTGTAAATATTATATAACTAACGCTTATATATATAAAAGCTTGACATAAAATAAACAAATAAACTGCCTTGAATTATTCAAGTACAAAGCTGTAAATGACAGTTTGAATAACTTTAAGTAAGCAAAAATTAATAACAAAAATCTATGAAATAAACAATATTATATACAAATATAATAATTTCAAATACCTATGTAACATTCTTCAATTAATCTAATCACATATATCCTAAGAAAAATAAGGAACTAACATTTTTCACTTTAGATCAAAATGAATTTTAAAAATTTAGAATTAAAACTTTCTTTATAATACAAAAAAAAAAAAACAACATAAATATAGTCCTCAAAATGAAACAGAAATATACTCTGTAGATAATGTAAATTCCTATATAATACATAAGTTGTAAGGCTTACCTAAAATTGATCTGTAGCACAAATTGAATTTAATATTTTATTTAAAATAATCTTATTTCATAAAAATAATTCACAATTAATATTAAATATATTGAAAAAACCAAAGAACACTGTAAATAACATTATTAATACATGTAACTTAAAAATGTACTTATATACACGATAAGAAAAATTGTAAATGTAAGCCTATAGTTTAACACATAATCTTAGATTTTCTAAAAACATAACAAAATACTGAAGAACACTCTACCGTAAGCTACAGAATTAACATAAAATATTGAATAATATGTAAAAACAAGAACAAACATTTAAAAAAGTAGCAACCAATTGTAACTACAATGAAAATTTAAAGTAACCATTATAATTTGAAATCCAAATTATGTAACGAATCATGATGACATCGCCCTTCACCTTTTATCGCGCCACTCCTAGAAAATTAATCTGTTACAGATTAATTTTTTCTTGAAGGAGGGGAGGATGTAGTGCTCCAAGAAGCCCTACCATTTTCCTCCCAGATACATTTCTACCCACCTACTTTATCATTAATCCATATCCCCAAACTCACATTCAATCCAATGCTAGACAAATTGAATTGTTCAATTACCATACTAATATTCCCAAATCCTTCCTAAAAACTAAACAGCATAATACATATCTTCATATGGAAACAAACACACATTAAAAGATATCCATTTCGTTCCCATACACTCAATTCTAAAATCCTTATCTCCATCTGGATTGCAGCCAGATGTGTATATTCTAAAAATAGATATTCCATTTCCTTTTCTCCAATTTTTCACATACAAATCTCAATGAAGATTTGTGTAAAAGGGCGATGCATTTTAAATTCGAGGATCAGTCTCTAGGTTGGCGTCCAACGTTTAAGGACGTCAATCATTTAAATTTAATATTGAATAATAATAATATAATAAATAAAAGTAGTTGCAGATTCAAAAAGCTGCATTTTTATTGGGCCTGGCCGATGCCTAGGACCCGAATTCAACAATCGTTCGCTTCTCTTCCTCGTTGATCGAGAAGCACGGAAGCGAACCGTACTACACGTTGAAGTCCTGCGATGTTGTTGGGTAGCATTTCTTTTGATTACCATCTCTCTCGTGTATTGGTTTGGCTGTGGCCTTCATTGGCATAAGATATCTGAGTTTTTTTTTTTCTGGAACATAAGGAGTGGCTACAAAGCAACGAGTATATTGCTATAAAACATTTTAATATAAACGTATATACAGTGCTGTTAACAATTATAGACTCAAACGTATTTTCAGTTTTCTTGGAATGAGTAATAAACTTTTATGACTAGGTTTGTGACAAAATTTGTCAATCGACACCATCTCAGGAAAAGTCTTATAATGGCTTAATTCCTTTTTTAACAGGAATCGTAATTCAGTTTTATTAAGTAAGATAAGTTTATTACTCATTCCAAGAAAACTGAAAATTTACGTTCGAGTTTATAATTTTTCAAACCACTGTATAGTGAGCTATTATGGTCGTTCTTTATCCATTCACTGTTCTAAAACAATGCCGAAAGTTTTCTTCCGTGAGGTATTTCAAGAGATGTCCTCTATCATCGGCTGTATTTGCTTGTACCACATGAAACGTCCGATTTTATAGTAAAAATTTAAAAGCCAATATTATTTTTTGCCTAAATTTGTATTCACACAAAAAAGGATCTGCCTATGAGATTTTTCCAACGTGATACTAGATTAAATATTCCTTTTTCGTAGAAGTACTGACTTTTTGAGGCAATGAAATCTTCAAAGGCGTCTATGACCTCTGCTCGGTTTCGGAAGACCTTCTACCGGCATAATGAATCCAGATTGCGGAACAGATGGTAGTCCGTTTGGGGAAGAGTACGGTGGCTCCGGAAGAATTTCAAATCCCAACTTCAACAGTTTTTGCACCGTTGCTTGTGAGGTATGGGGTATAGCATTGTCATGCAAAAGGATCGGGCCGTGCCTATTGACCAATGCAGGCTGCTTTTCAGCCAATTTGGCATGGAATATGTTGATTTCCTCGCAATATTTGATAGCGTTTATCGTTTCTCCTGGTTGAAGATATGAAAAGTGGATTGGCAATTTCGATGATCACCAAATTGTACCATAACATTTGCATGAAGATTGGGCTTGGGGGTGTTTTGGTTTTTCACCTGCATCCAACTGTTGTGGTCCTTCTCTCAGGGAGCATGTCTCGTCCTAAAAAGGACGAGGGATCTCTTTGAACCGCTCCTGAGGGGACCCGTTGCGGTCACCACCGTGAGATTCGGCCGAACCCAATGAGAATACTTTTATTTTTGTTTATATATATATATATATATATATATATATATATATATATATATATATATTTATTGTCCTTAAACGTCGGACGCCATCCAAGAGACTGATCCTCGAATACAAAATCCATCGCCCTTATAAAGAGAAACAAATCGAGATTTGTATCTCGAAAAAACACAATTTCATACAAAAATCCCGATTTTGGTATCCTGAGTGAGATGCTCAGTGTTTATTTAAGATAGGAATTCAATTTCTTGAATTCTTACGAAACTATTTCGCAGATATGGATATGTATCTGGATTTGGTTTTCTATTTGTTTAGTTTAATGGAATTTTTCAGATAGAGATAACGATCTCTGAATTTTGGATATGATGATGCCGTGGTGCAAATGTGAAACGATAAACGAATATTATATTCGTTTATTGTGAATTTTAATTTAACTTTAGATTTTGGATTGAATCATGCCGTGGGGGCAAATGTTATGCGATAAACGAATGATTGATTCATTTATTGCGAATTTTGGATCATATTTGGGTTTTTTCGGGTTTTGATAGGATTTTGGGTTTTAAGGTAATATAGCTGGGATTTGGATGTAGGAATGGGGGGAAAAGGTGGTAGGGCTTTTTAGAGCACTACACAACCACTGCCCAAGTCTTTTACGGTTACCATACAGAATTCATCACAGCTGACTAGCCGGTGCACAAACGGTTCAGTTTGGTTTCTTAATCTAAGCGATGCGCATAGTTATCGTTTTTGAACTTTTACACATGGAGAGGTTAACATTCGTTACTGTCGTGGAGAAAGTGCACCGAAAGACCAGGGAATTAATGCACCGACGATCAGGACATATCCCCAGGATTGGGGTTACACTCGAACACGCTCTTCTTAATTAGGATTTTCCACACCGACACGTAATGCCATGGACGCGTGTGCTCCGTTCGATAGTTAGAATCTGACTCTCCCGTGGCTGTTGCACTCCATCCACTAGCTGCAGTGGTGATCGATTCCATCGAATGGGAGGATCAAATCCGATCTTTTCATTTGGCGATGACCAATGAACGATCGATTTGAGTTTTGTTGGAAAATTTCCTTGGTGCCGTGCAGGTCTAGTTGGAAACCCATTCGTTGAAAGCCAGCACAAACGGAGAAGCGAAGGTGCACAAATGAAAATCCAAATACGCGGCTGATCAAATAGATGATCGAATACGGGGCTGGCTGCCTTGCCATCACAATGATAGGGAATACGTTTTTTTTTTGTTTATGTTATGTCAACAGAACTTCGCTGCGATGGCAAAGTCTACAATGCATGGGCGCATTTTTATTTTAGCAATTCGTTAATGCAAGGGTATGTTGCCGCGCAGGCCAAAATAGCTTCTTCTGTTTACACATTGTGTATGCAGAAGCGTTCCGTTGATAGCCAGCGTGAGAATCGTTAGGCATGACCGATGCGGTGATCGTTCCTCGATAAGGCAACGGATCATGCAATTGGTCATGCAACTATACAAATAAGTGAACGTACATTAAAGCTGAAGCCATGCCGTTGAAAGCAATAGGCCATATTGCAGACAGTGGGAATGGATTCTTCTGTGATGTTAGGTCAACAGAAGATTTGCTCGCCATGGCCAGGGCTAGGATAAAGATTTGTTTGTTTTTCGAAAAATGTATCGTAGGGCATGATCATTGGAAGTCTGGCTTGCAGATGTGCAAGCAAACAAATAAGTAGCATGTCTTTTTTTGGACCAACGGTGGTGGGAAAAAAATAAACACAGTGAGATTACTGTGTGTTTGGTTTGGAAACAGATCGTGGGACACGGCCGTTGATTTGTAAACAATCAAATTATGATCGTGTCCAACTCGATGATCGGTTATCGCGGCGTAGGCGATCGATCATCGGAAATTTGGCTTCCAGATGTGCAAGCAAGCATGTTTCCCGACGGGTCCTCTTGGACCAACGGATTGTTGGAACAAAAAACACAGGAGGATTGGTGTATGTTTTCATATGATGCCATGGCAAGATGATGATCTTGCCGTGGGCTTATTTTTCAGGTAAGAAATTATTGAAGAGAGCTTTGTAC
Organism: Microdon myrmicae; assembly: GCA_963931805.1. Taxonomy (NCBI): domain Eukaryota; kingdom Metazoa; phylum Arthropoda; class Insecta; order Diptera; family Syrphidae; genus Microdon; species Microdon myrmicae. Next base: position 46,443,397 of record OZ007500.1, read on the forward strand.
TGCTCGTATACAGGTAAGCTGCTTATCGTTGGTGCTGGTATTTGCAGGTTGAGAACGGGGAGTTGGGTTAGGACGATGGGTGGTTCTTCGGGAATGCTTAAAGAACCCCCACAAGTTTATTACTCATTCCAAGAAAACTGAAGATTTACGTTTGGGTCTATAATTTCTCGGGCACTGAATGTTTGCAACTTTTTCCTGTTCGGAAAAGTAGAGAACCATGAGAAGGCGACGTTTTGCCACCACTGCCACCTCAATGGCTGAGTTGGCTAGGAGGTTGTGGGGTAGGTTTGTAATGCGCCAGCAAGGGCGCTGAGTTACTAAACCTTCCACCGTCTAAAACCAGTCGGACCATCGTTCACCAACAAGAAATAAAATAAACACTCAGGAAACTGCTGTTTATAGATAATTTTTAATTCTTCCTTTTATTTGTTCACATTTAACAAAGATTTGAGGTGAATCTAAAGACTTAAACCAACAAGGAGAATCTTTAGCACTTTGTTGATATGGATATATTCACGCCACTAGTGTTAATATTTATTAATAGGTTCTATTTTATTCACATTAGTCTCTTACAGCACGTTTAGTTGACTTTACGTTACATTGTTAGTTCACGATTAAAACGAACTCGTTACCCACAAAGCGCTTTATTCATAACACCAAACTAAGCCTACTTGTTATGAGATACACGCCTGAACTTAGGAAAGAAACTCGATCGACTCGCGGTTGGCTTTCGCACCGGGGAGCGGGAGTGACACGACCTGCCCGGTCGGCGGATGTAATAGGACTCAACGATATTAAATCGCTGTATAAGGAAATTTGGCCAGTGAAACTGGCTCTCTTACTTTAAGGGTGAATTTTCTATCCCAAGAGAAACGTAAAGTAAGTAAAGTAAAAAAAAAAAAAACCAGATATCTCCTAGCTAAGATTTATAATAGTACACATGTATGTGTGAACATTGGTTCTTTCATGGGACAAAGCCATGGGAACGAATCTGAAAACAAAGAAAAGGGAATAATGTGCATCAGTGAGATGTGAGTTCGGCTAAGTAAACGGGCCGAATCTCATTGGGTGCTAAATGGGGTTTCTGTTTTTTCACGCCGCTAGTCATGAGAAGCAGATCCAGAAATATGGGAAGGCAAAGATTTCGAGTAGATCATTGTCTAAGCTATGCATTGCAGCTGTAACGATAGCCGTAGTGCAGCATGCACATGGTGCTAATTGATTCTAGCTTATTTACAGGGAATTGGTGTTTATTGCATCGCTGCCAAGGGTAAGTAAACCATACCTATTTACATTTGCCTATGCTGTAGGATTTAATTTATGGTTTAAGACGCGAGATGCATATATTTGCTTTTGTCGCCAGCCAATGTATATGGTGAGGCTGGGAATAGGCGACGCAATGTTTATGATCCCTGTTATGATGGTTACATTGTATGTAAACCAAATTGTTTTGTTTTCAGGAATTCGACTAGGGAAAATGTGTGTGTAAGATAGAGATTTGCCTGGCAACCGAAGGTGCCGAATTGGGTTTGGGATTAATGAAGTTTGGAACAGAATTCTTATAGGGAATTTTGAATTCGAATAAATGAATGAAGGTAAGAATTCTCTTCCAGGAGCTTTTAGCTAAATACATTTGATGACTGAAGCATTTACAGGTGCTAATGCAATTGCATTAGCAGAAAACTATGGCGGTTGGGTTGTAGTTTTGGGGGTTCTTCGGGTAAGTAGACAGTGGGGGTTGGCGGAACCGCCACAAGGTTATCTCATTAGTTTTATTGTGCATACACACATTCAACTGGCAGTTCGAGCTATGGTGGCAAGTCAGCACAATTACTGTAAGGTAAATTAGGCCCCAATGCCATGGCTTCGTGAAATGGTTGGGAGGAATACTTGGTCATCTTTCGAAGATTGGTTAAAGGATCCGATCTGTTGCAGCGCTATAGATGCACCTTTTCTGAGAGAAGCAGGATAAAAGAAATGAAGAAAATTAAATCGCTGAAGGAGTTAAAAGTTTATACTGGAAAATTAAGTTCCGGAAGTGCTTCCAAGATGGGAGTAAGAACTTACATCAGTGTATTACATCTGAGAAACATTACAAGATTGACGTTTATTAAAAATACAAATTCTTTACAAAAAACCACAATTTCTGTTATGTTTGTATTCCGAAAAGGCCGTGTAAAAAAAAAGGATAGTATAGCCTGTGGGGGTTAAGGTTGTATGCCGACGTACGGCAAGAATTCACTTTCTTCCCCGACTGCACTCATCGATTGTTCCGTCGTAAATTGTTCAAGGTGAAAGATGGAATAAATAAAAATGCACTGGTGTGGTTTCGTCGTTTAAATGTTTCTTTATTGTATTGTTTTTTTTTTCCTTTACTTATGATTATTAATATTACTAGATTGATTTTTTTATAAATATTATCCACGTGAATATTATCCAATGAACACGTCTTTCCCGACACCGTGACCGCAGTCATATAAATTTAAACTGGACTTATTACTAAATTGAATAGAGACTCACTCGACGTTGCGACTGTTTGAGGACTGAATATCGAATGGCGCGAAATAAAATTTTCTCCACGATCGGCGGTATGACCAACTGCGGTAAAGTACGACTAGCGACTGACTGAATTAGGGTGGAAATCGTAATTTCTGCTTTTTAGACATTGATCTGCCAATGGTAATCATGCTCTCTTGTGTGTTCCCCAACTCACCACACTCATCCAGGTCGAAACGTACTTGTGTATTCGTTCCACGTCGATGGGCGTAGCCAGAATGGAGAAATCAAAAGGGAAAGCACAATAGCCCAGGGTTGATCTGGCTAGGTGTGTGTCCGTCAATTCCGTGTATACGGCTGGTCTACTGACCTAGTGATAATCTCTTAGGTCAACGCACTATAGCAAGACAGAAATACGAGAGAGAGGGCAAACATAGCTAAGGTTATTCAGCAGCAAAAAGAGATCATTGATCCCAAGCGAATGGGTGATCTGGGAAAAGTCAATAGGACGCCGCGTCGGCTGGGGATATAATACCATTCTGTGGAATGTTCGATAAATACCCAAGCCTATGGACTATGACGCAACCGCGTCGGTTGGTTTGACTTGGTTGTTGCTAACCAATACGAATGGAATTTCCGGTGGAAATCCCATGGTTAGCGCAATAGTGTTGCCGTATGTCGTTGATTGTAGCTAAACTCAATTACGCATTATCTGCATAGAATAATGAGTTTAGCTATGCGTCCCTTTGACATGTTTTACAGGTAAATAACTTATCAAGGAAATGGGTAGGTATTGTGGTTGGAATTGTGGGCTGTTTCTCCTATAGGATAGAGAAACCCGTACAAGCCTACTAAATAATAACCTTGGTACTTCAGTTTTCAGTCAAATCACGCATATCCAATTTTCTTTATACAGTACATGTAATCGTCTGCCATACACAGGAAAGAGCGCAAATATCACGTTTGTTATTGCGCATTTCCAAAACACAAAACGTAATAAGTTATGAATTCAGTAAGACGAGCAAATTATACGAGTAGATTCCTGACCCTTTTCGGTCGTTGAAACTCGCTTCTCTAATCCTCGAAATAGGGCTACAAACACCACTAACAACGCCAAAGTAGTGTAATGCGCCACCTTAATGTACTCACAGTTACAGCAGCAATCTACAAATTTAAGCTCTGAAGTACAAGCGCCGGATCATAATCCTGTCGGCCTATTTTATTTTATTTCGGTTTCATGCTTTGGGGACTTCCCTCGTTAGTGATGTTTCTCGCATTTGCGGTCAATTTGCTGACTTGTGCCCGTCACACACCAAAGCCTCCTCTCTCCGTGTGTAGAACTAAATGAAGTTATGTTTCAATTATCTGCTTGCCAGATGACCTGCGGGCAAATCTGAACCACTGACCCATCTCGCATCATCGATATTGTAAGTTCTCTATGAAATTCGGTTTGCTAGTTTTTTCTCCTTTTTGTTGCATATTCAGTTAGCCGGGTTAAAAATACGCAAAGGCCGGAAATGGCTTGACGACAAAGATCATTCTGAAGAATTTCGAATCGCGTCAACCCACGCAAAAATTCACCACCCCATTTCGTATTGAACATAAGCGTGACATTTTTGATCTGATGTTCCATTTACATATCATAAGGTCAATGTAAATGTCAACGTAACACATGCTTGGCCGTTTTTTGTTGTCATTTACGAGACATAAAGTTCGAATACAGCTCCAAGGGAGAAGCCGGTTGAAAGAACAACAAACAAAAAATGACAACCATCCGGCCGGCTATTGCGATGTAGCTGGTCAGAAGCAAACTTCTTTGACTGCGGTCGATTGTATATCATGCCAAAATCGCTATAGCAGTTAGATCCTGGTAGCCAGATAGATTCAGAAAATTGACTCGTTACGCTCTAAATGGAAAGATAATATAGTGAGCAGGCAAAATCTGCTTGGTATACGTTGATAGCCGAACAGAGATTAAGTGCCATGTGTGCCACAGTCATATATCACTTGTGGTGGTAACAATACAGAAGGACAGGGTAGGATAGGATGGCGACACTAGTGGTGTTGAGGGTGTTCGTGGCAACTAAATCGCCTTATTCATTCTATTCGTTGGACTTTTCACTGTTCCTTGGGCGAATGAATGAAATGTCAACTACCTAAAACGATGTGTAAAGTATCTAAACTGTCGTCCGGCGCCTTTTCGCTTCTTAGCTGTTTCTGCTTTCCTGTCTATAGTTAGTCGAGTAACCACCACCGTCAAATAGCCCACTGGAATCCTACCAGCCCGGAATCAGTCCAGTGACCCAAGCGATGTACACGAATATATAATAGGATCAAGGATAAAAGTGAACAAAAGTTTCAATTGTTGCCTCTGCGTCAGCAGACTTCGCACGATGGCGTTGATGATCGCATTGATTACAAGGTTTGTTGTGTGGAATGGAGGGGACGGACCAGTCAATATTTTTGTTGAGTCGTTAGGTCCTTAGGTGGTAAGTAGTAAGTGGCATGGAGGCTCCACTGACGAAAGTTTGCGTATCGCTGGCAAAATTGATTGATTGTTTGGTGGGTTCGTTTTACTCAGTTTTAGGGGCAGAGTGCAGTCAATTAGTGGCGTAAATATGGATGATCACGTGTTATCCAGTCAGAATATTTACTGTTCAGTAGAGAGGAATAGAACCAGTTGTATTTTTTTTTTTTTTTTGACTTGAAAGGCCCATTTTATGGAGAGTGTATTATTGTTGATTTACGGTAATTGAATGAAACGCAGGACCAGTCGGTAGAAAGCATTTGATATATTCGTATGCGTAATACCCTTTTATTGGCGTATGTTACGATGTTTCTCCCCTTTTATCTGTGCACAAGATGAATTCGCAGTTAAAACGATTAGGATTGCCGACTGTTCAAGCGGATATTGTGATTCGGTTTGTTGTTGCTTTGCTCTGTGCTCAATGTGTGCGTATGCCATTGGGTTGAATTCTTGACTCAGTTATGTATAAATAGAAAATCTGTTAGGCGATACAATTGAAAGGACCTAGATGCGTTCGAATGAAATCCGCGACTACAAACACAAGACGAAAAAAAATAATAAAAGAACCGCTGAGTGCTTCTGGCACAGTGAGTCCTGGTTTATAAATGACCCAAACTACCTCCATACCCTGGTCACTGTGAGAGATTGTTTCCTAAAAACCGTCTTGTTTGCTCTTGGTATTAAAAGTAAAGGCAGAAAAAAGGATCAGCGCCGAATGCGGCCAGCGAACGCACTGCACGCGATTTCATCGTACGTTGGTGCACAACATTGTAAAAGGGTAGTCTGGGTTGCAGGCGGCCTCTCCCCCAAACGTCCTACTTTTGTAGCGAAAGCTGTGGTTTGTGCTTTGTCCTTCATCTTCATGGTTGAGTTTTACCATTTTTTCTCTTTTTTGTTTGTTTTTGTGTATTTTTGCTTGGAATCGTTTCCTTTTTGGTTGATTTTATGTCTTTACCCGGTGTTGTGTTACTTTGTTGGTATTGGTGTTGCCGCTGTTCTTGTTTATTGTTGCCGTTGTTTTTTTCGGTGCAGTTTTAAACTGTTGATAGAACGAAGAGTACAGCTGTGGCCATTTCGTTCCAAATTTATGAGCTCAAGTAAGTTTTTGAAGTTTATAGCGAACCGTAAAAATCATGGAAACCCAAAGAGGGTGCTGCCAGAGCATCATAAATATAAGGACTCACCTGCAAGTCGCAGTACACTTGTTGTATGCGGTCGGTTTGGTCCTCATATCATTTACGTTTGGTTTTTTCTTCTTTTTATTTTATTGGCTTGCGTTTGAGATGATACATTTACTGCTGCTGATGTTGCGGAAAATTACCTACTGCTGTTTTCCTTACGGCTACGTTTAAGATGAATGACAGAAGTGAAGCAAAACAAAAAGAACAAAAACTCAACAGAAATGGATGGACTCATCCAGTTGTCCGAAGCAGTTATCTTGATATATAAATATTGTATTTTCCATGTTTCATCAACAGATGACTTTGGGAATAAGATCGTAGAAAAGCTGCAGTTGTAATTATTATAAAAGATAAAGCAAGAGCGCTAGGATAATAAAATATACATACATACATATAAATAAGTAAGACCGACGGAAAAGTGGTGAAAGGACGTAAGAGAACGTTTGAATACACAAAAGCAACATCTGGAAAAAGAAAACGGAAGCATTATATGCATAGCAATCGGAAGAAATACACAGAAATTACAAAAAAGGCGGGTAGAGCAGAGGGAAGTATATTACAATTGAACTACAATCAATTTTACACGGTTGTAATTTCCAAACTTGGCACAAGGCTAATAACCTTGCCCGGAAAAAGAAATTATTATGGAAAATTTATCAAGCCTCGGGACTTGCTAAATAAGGCCAAGACCGGATCCGGTGGTAGTGCCGATGATGATGAATTTCCAAACTGCTGGTACTATAATTATCCTAATGACGGATAATTTTATTCTTTACATGCGTGTTAATCGATTGTTTACTTAATTGTGAGATCAACATGTTATTCGTGATGGAATTCGTTATATTTGGCTGGAAAGTCACAAATGGCTACTGTTAGAACCCCCAACCCCCCAATGTCAGTAAATAATCTGTATCGAACCACAGGTTGACACCATGCAACTGGTAAAGTGCAATATTGTCGAAAAAAATGAGCAAGCGAAGTGAATTGAATCCGCAACGTAGGGGCATATAGTGTATTGCGACGATAGTGAAGAACGGGTCATTCGAACTGACGCTATGACGGTTAGAATCACTAAAAATGTAACCAATGCTCAACACATCAGGCCATCAGGAATTCGATTTCTAAACACAAGTACACTCAACTGATGTGGAATTGTTATGTTATCGCTATGGTATACGGCTCTGATGCTTTGCTTATTCGAATTTCCTTTCTGTGTTCTTCACTATTTGCTTGCATATTGTGTGTATCTGTTAGAAACGTCACAGGCAAACAAACAAAAATGAGCTCAAAATAAAACAAAAATGACAAGATTTCAATGGAGCAATTCATGAATAAACAAAATGATAGCGTTTACCTAACAGAACGGCGGTACAAGTATTTGGATATTTAAGTGAACCCCAGAAGTCAGACATGACCGTCTGGCATGCTTTAAGCCGCCGTGACGGTCGATGAACACCCTCCGTTGGTGTTTTGGTCTGTGGTGTCTATATGCATGGGACGGCGAAAGAGAATATGGTGCGAGATAGTGTGTGTTTGAGGGAGGGGGAGGACTAGAACTCTGAATATTACCATGGCGTTGCCCCAATGGAGTGGCGCAAGGCTAATAACCTTGCCCGGAACAAATGATTGTAGAAAATTTAACAAGCCTCAGACTTGTGCCGATGATGATGATGATGATGATGTTAACCCAATGGAGGCACATTGTCGATGAAAGGCACTTGCATGGTCGGAGTCAAAGAACTGTTAATTCTTGGCACTCGATTTAATTTTATTTTTAATTAGAAAAATCTGTGCACTAATTAGGCATTGATCAGAAACACAATCAAACATCATAAAAGGTATTCGGGTTTAAGAAAACAATTAAGTCCAAACCTCGGTTTGACGATGAGTGCAGGGCAAAGATCGAAGAACGTAAACATCTCAAAGTGATCCATTTAGAAACATATGATGAAGCCAACGCAGGAAGATACGCGACTATTCGGAAAGAGACAATAAAACTTTTCAAACGCAAAAAACGCGAATGGGAGAAGACTCAGATCAAAAAATCCTAGAAAATTCCAGAGCAAATCAGAATTTGTCATCATCATCATCATCATCGGCACTACAACCGGGAACCGGTCTTGGCCTTGTTTAGCAAGTCCTGAGGATTGTTAAATTTTCCATAATGATTTGTTTTTTCCGGGCAAGGTCATTAGTCTTGCGCCAGAGGCTCCCCGACGGGGAATCGAACCCCGGTCTCCCGCGTGACAGGCGGGTATACTAACGTAAACGCGTCAGAGTGATCCACTTACAAAGATATGATGAAGTCAACGCAGTATGATACGCGACAATTCGAAGAGAGACAATGAGACTCTTCAAACGCAAAAAACGCGAATGGAAGAAGACTCGAATCGAAAAAATCCTAGAAAATGCCAGAGCAAAGAACATCAGAGGTATGTATGGCGGCATAAATTCAATTAGAAATGGCTACCGAGGGCGAGCCAAAATAATCCGAGACACAAACGGCTGTCTGGTGACAGAAACAAAAAATATCGTGACAAGATGGAACCAGTACGTTGAAAACTTGCTCAATGTGTGCATCCATCAACCACAAATAAACGCACCAGACGTACATACAGCCGAGTCTCAGATCCCAGAGCCCTCTTCCAACGAAGTTGTAGACGCAATAGATCGATTGAAAAACAACAAGGCTCCCGGAGTCGACTGCATCCCGGCAGAGCTTATGAAGTATGGAGGAGAGGCAACCGCTCGAAAGATCCACAAATTCATCAAAACAATATGGGATAAGGAAGTCACTCTGGAAGCATGGAAAACCTCAATAGTCGTTGCCATTTTCAAAAAAGGCGACAGATCTGACTGCGAAAACTACCGAAGAATGTCATTGCTCCTAACCACATACAAAATACCAACATATGTCATACTGGCGAGAATCACACCGTACGCAGAAGAAATACTGGAAGACTACCGGCGCGGATTCCGTAGGAACTGGTCAACAAGCGACCAAATGGTCACAATAAGGCAACTGCTCAAAAAGAAGTGGGAACACGAGGAGACGGTTCACCAACTGCTCGTTGACTTCAAAAAAGCCTACGACTTAGTCGCAAGGCAAAGACTCTACCATATTGTAGTTGATGTGGGAATCCCAAAAAATATGCCGCCCTCATTCAAAGCTGTATGAACGAAAACAAAGGGCGAGTTGGAATAAAAAACCGGATTACCCCTGAACGGGGTCACACAAGTGCTCGCATATGGGAATAACATCGCCGTTTTGGGCGATAATCTAGAAACTGTAATTAAAAACAGTGAAATCTTCATGCAAGCGGGAGATGAGGTGGGGCTAGAAATAAATGAAGACAAAACAAAATACATAAACGTCAGAACCGAGATATTTGAACAAGTTAAAGAATTTAAATATCTGGGAACGATACTGATGGCCAGTAACGAAATGTCGAAGGCAATTAACAAAAGTCTACACTCCGGTAACGCTAGTTGGCATGCAGTCAGTAAACTGCTGAAATCCGAACTGCGATCACGTAATATAAAGCTCCGTGTTTATAGAACCATAATCATGCCGATTGCTCTATACGGATGCGAAACATGGCCTCTCACAAAACGGGAAGAGGACAAATTCCTCGTAATCGAGAATAAAGTTTCAAGGGGTATCTTTGGCGGTATGACAAGGAGGCAGGACAATGGAGGAAAATCCATAACCACGACTTGGAAGAGCTATACCACAAGCCTACAATTGTGAGAGTAATCAGTCGCGAAGATTAAGATGAGCTGGACACGTGGCGCAAATGGGCAACGATAGGACCGTGCGACATTTGGTCTGAAAAGAAGAGAAAAAAAAAGGACCGTGCATAGAATTCTTAACGGTAAACCAACAGGACGGCCGCGACGGAGATGGGAAAACAATATTAGGTTTGACCTCAAGGAGATGGGATCGGATGGTCGAACGTGGAAGGAGAGCGCACAGGACAGGGAACAATGGCGGAGTCGACCCGGTGAGGTCATAAACTTCCGGGTTCCTACAGGCCAATAAATAGAAAAGAGATTTAATTAGAAAGATCACGTATTTAAAGATGTGACAAGTGTATCTAATGTATGGGTTTTCTTAAGAGATACAAGACCCTACTCTACCAGAAATCACAAGGCGTATAATCGCTGTAAAATGGATATCAATTCCCATGTTTTGTCGGAAGCTGGTGTACAGTACATCACTTGAAATACTTTCCCCGGACACCCCTAAATATAAGAATGACCATCAGCTCGAAAGTTGACTTTGAACGTACGGATAAACAAACAACATCATGATCATGAGTTTCTTTGTCATTTTGCAGGTATCGAAGACCAATGCTCAACCCTTCTCCAATATTTTGCGTTTCAACGAACCAACGGAAAGTAGTTCCCCAACCCACATCCCTGACTGACAATATCCTCACTAACCCATAACCTACCTATTGATCACTATGCTTCCCCCCTCCACACCACACTAACTGATTTCAATAATAATTAGGTAACTAGACTAAGTTAAGATAAGTTAAGATAAGTTAAGTTAAGTTAAGCAAATTAGCATAGGTTAGGTTAAGTAAATAACTATATCCTGGTTTTCTGACCTTTTCCAGGAAGCTCTACCCACTACAGTCTTAACCCATAATCAATATATAACTTTTATCATATTGTTTGAAAAATGTACTAGTAAGTATATGTAACCAATTATAGCTAAAGTATCATAAGTTATCTGTATTGCTTATTGTAAAAATTATTGATGGTCAATAAATACAGAAATGTAAAAAAAAAAGAAGACCAACGTACATCGGCACTTCTTTTGCCTATCCCCTTACCCCATTTCTGCTTGCACTGCAACACTTTAACATGTAACCACACCTCAATATCTCTTTTAAGTACGCGTTCAGTCTACGAAAAAGAAGAAGAAAAAAGCGTATTCTTTAGCGAACTCCGACGAGAATTCAAAATTGTTCCATTGTACATAATGTCATTAAATATTCTACTTGAAAAAGTAAGTCATATATTAATTTTGTATAGAGCTACCAGTTCTAGGGGCGAAGCCCATTCGTTGTTACCTTATTTATTGTTATTGCTACAATGGGAGAGAAAGGATACATCGTGCATTTTAATTACAAATACGAGTATTCGTATGGAGTTGATTATAATTTGTCTGGCGTCTTCCCTGAAACAGAAACCGAGTGTTTACATGTTTGGCCTCCACTGAATTTATTCCAGGCAATCTATTAAACTTAACGCCTACGAAGTAATTGCAAACACATACGCAACTGAATGGCTGCTATTTGTTCGGAGGCCCTGTCGAAAGAGCAACACAAACTTTCCAACAATCGCCAATATTTATCTTACATCCATTATTCTGTTTATTTTATATTTGTTTAGCAAAATCCTTCCAAATATAACATTCGAAGTAACATCAAATCTTATTACGCACGTTCAAAACGTTCAGCAACGACTCAAATTTAATTGGTCCAACGCATAGAGTTCAGTTAATACCATCACTTAACAAAGTTTTCCACATCGACCGGCTTTTATTAGATATGTCGGCTGGCAGCAGTGTCTCACAGCGATTACCTGGGCAAGCCACTCAATTTAGGACACAATATTTTCTTAATGATCAAAATGAAATGTTCAATCATAACTCTTACGTTATCCTTGTGAAGGGATTAAATTCCGCAAAGGAGCCCAGTCGTGCTGGTCCTTGGACCCGACATTGAGTACGCATTTATTTCAAGCATGAAAGGACTTCCGGTGCTTAAGAAGTCAGACCACAACGAGAAATATCTCATTTCATGTTATCCTTTGCGCTCATCAGTATGCAAATCCTTTCATCAGCACTAACGCCAATAGGGATATGACTTTAGTAGTCATACACAGCAACTGATACTTAGTCCTTTATGTTACTAGGTATCCTTATGTACACTGCTGCTGCACGTATTTTCAACAAACGACACATTTCAGCTGGTTTCCTCGTTCTTCGTATCAGTGAGCTTCATGCGACATCATCCAAGTGGAGTATTTATTTTGTGAGAGTGAAATAAACTGTGTATCCTTCAGCAAGGGGATGCCATTTTCTTTACCGGCAATCAGGTCGAAGACAAACTGTCTGAATCTTCCAAATCAGCTAGAATGACTAGCCCCAAAATGTATGCCTTTGTTCATTGTCGTGCGTTTGTTTAGGTTTTCTTTCATTTTTCGTTATCCTCAAAACTTAAGTCAAGCTTCTGGCGCAATGTCTCCTACGACATGTGTATGTCATGCGAATGATATGACGCACACCAAACTATATAATGAACACAAGATAACATCTGTGTGTTTTGGATTAACGATGAACCCATCACGGAATTTCTATGATCGGCAAAGGATTTGATACAAACTACGGTACACTTACTTTTGTAAGGGACTCCCCAATCATGGCACTTTAATATTTCGATGGAAAAATTAAATTAATTGTACAGAATTTATCCTAACGCAACCCGAAAACAGACTCACGAACAACTGTTAAAGTGCCCAGGGCACTCGACAAACTATCCGTAATGGAAATTGTTTTCCATCACCATCACTAACACCATCTCATAAAAGGATATTCATCAATAATTGCAAGCAAGCCACAGCTGACGCTTAAAGTAAACACTGCTGGCACAATTCAAAGGGGTTTCCGAGAGAGGAACCTGTGTATCAGAACTTTACATACGGCATAGGAATGAATAATTAAGAAAAAGAAATCCTTTTGCAAGGATTACAGGACATAATAAATTATTCAAGGGATTTACTCGGCGCACCCACTGATGACTCGGTAATCCCTCATGAACGTAATCTGTGAAAAAGCCACTGCCGCCGACTCATCAACATAATTAGTGATGTGCGAAACTTACAGCTCTGCAGTTACTTACCAATTTTACGGATCAACTCACCAGGGTAAGATGTACTTAAGGGTGAGAAATTATCTTCTAGTGTCTCATGGAGAAGAGTGTAGAGCTGAGTACTGTTTTAGTTGCTTTTCTTTGTCGCACCTCTCAAAGGACTGCTATAGGGACAATAAGAAAGCGTAATTAAGTTAATAAATAAAGAGTTGTCGCATAGTTGAAGCTAAGATCGTCAGTCTCTGTTCTAAGCAAACCCTAGGAAACAAGTTGAAGACCAGTGAAATATTGAAGGTTGCGTTCAGTCAGCGCTAGATTTTTTTATCGTAAATTTACTCACTCATAAATTATGTAGACAAAATAATTCCAGTGTAATGATATACATGTTCACAGTTCACGAGTTAGCTATTACTTCTATATATTGTTGACTATATGTTAAAAATGTTATATATATATATATATATATATATAGCTACGTGTAGTAACTTTATGTAAAAACGATAATTGTAAAGTAAGTTTTATCATATAGTCCAAAGTTGTAAAAATGTGTAAATGTATGGCAAATGAATTTGTGGCGTTCTACGGACGCACAATTCGCACGGGTAAGGTTCCTACCCTTCAAGGAACATACCTACCTGAAAACGTTACACGCGCCCTCAGACGCGTGCCGCCAAAGCCCTACTAGGGGCCAACACCATGTAGCTAACGTTGAGCCGACACCAAAAAGCAAGGAACCGAACATCCCAAAGCTTTTAATGCCAAGCTCAACATTCGTAAGTCATAATACCTGAAACAAGAAAAAAACATTCATTCTGCCTGCGCCCATGAACATTCCATTGAATCGGCAATTTCAAACATCTATGCAAGGAAGTGCTATCGCCAGAAAATGAGCTGATCAACGGTACACGTGCGGGTAGTCTACCACAATAACCACCCAAATCCCTCGAGCAAATAAAAGGCAGCGGCAACCTACTTCAATAAGGTCTATCGGTCATCCGCTACCAGATTCCTGGGAAACTTAAACATCTCAACGAGATATGACGTGAATTTGTACGAGGCTAAAAATAACAAAAGGAACTACTTCAGTTCCACGTTCCTTACCATATTTTCACACCATTAGAAAGATCTAATGGATTGTTGATATTAACTACAGAAGTTAAACAACTCACGGACTTTACGTCCATAGAAATTGCATGATACCCTCCGGCCTGTGCGCCAGATGCCTTATGCAAATAGAGGCGGCACTCTATCCACGGCCGTCGAAATGAAATGCTATCACCACCACCGAGGGTGATAATGATGTATGATGATGAGCGAGTTTCTCCTTTCAGGAAAATAGGAAATTATCCCTGGGATAAAATAGTATGCTGCTAACAGAGATTTCGGGAATTCTGTTGGCAGATCGAATAGGGAAATTTCGCCTGTACAGATACAGATACCAGTTTTGAATCTGGATATCTGTTTGGGCAGACAGCAATCTACTCCGAACGCTCGAGACATCAGGTCTATTGGGAGTCTACAAGTGGTCGTCAACGAGACAAGGAGTTTGTGATTTGAGGTCGAACCGTCATCGTTAGAAAACCTCCAACGGAAGTTAAGACAAAGGAGTCGAAGAAGAGTTGTGTGTGAGAGGTACCCAACGGGTTTATTTTGTAATTGAGTCCAAAACACGATCGTTTTGAATTACCGCGTGTGTCGCTCGATTGCGTACATTAAGTCATTGGAACTTTCTAGATACTTGCGTGTAATGAAAAATTGTGATCCTTCGGAATTACCGCCGAACTCCGTTATGAAGACAAATAAAATAAATTAAACTCGATCTATAACCATCAGTGTTTGTTTTTGACAATTGTTTCCGCTCCATTTGTGCTCCGGTGTGGATATCGCTTTCGTAAACAGTGTTTGGCGGAACACTTACAACATACACACGCCAAAGTTAAGTAACCAAAATACAATCGCCAAAAATTCGTATGTAAATATAAAAAAATTCGTTACTTTTTGGGTAAATAAAAGCATTTTGATAGCGTTGTTTTGGTAGTGCGATTAGAATTTTGAAAAATTCGATCTTTTTCGTATTTTGAACTCCTCATACCCCATTCCTATCTCATAATTGCTTTTTTTTTTATTGAGAACATCGAAAATAAAAAATTAGAACGGTATAAGAATATACTATATACAATAATTAGAACACACAAAGATTTTAAACGAAACGATGATTTCTCGTACTGCGGATTGGTTTTGACGGTTTGCGGTTTTAGAGGCGGCGTAATTTAAAGCGGCCACAGTCTGATCATTTGTGCTCTTTATCATGTCTAACATTGTAGCGGTTCTACGAACCATACAACTCCTTACAGGTGAGTTATCCTTTCCGCCAAAGAACTCTACTCACCTTTCGCAGCACACGTGCCCACAGACACGTGGCCCAATAGCCATTACCATACCTGTAACAAAGGTTATATGGAATTGCAACAACGTTGAACCCGATATCAAAAACCAAGGAACTTAACGTTCAAAAGCTTCCAATATCGAGTTCAACGCATCCATACATGGTATTCTACCCCAATTTAAAAGGGCAGCCAAAGCATCGCATCTAAGCAATGCGTCAAATGCAGCAAGCATCGCATACTGGTTACCAATCTCCCATCCTAAACATCAACGCGACGTCTCCAAAGAAATACGATTGTCGGTAAATAGACCAAACAACGGATGCATACGCTGGTAGCTAAATGCAATTAGCAACTAAATCCTTGGCACGACCTAATGCAAAGGCACACTTATGCAAACAAGGCATATCGCTTAGCTGCCGTCCAATGGTCATGCAATCATAAACATCTTAACGTAGATTGTTCGCTAGATGTTTATGATTCGAAAAGCCTAACAAAGGAACGATATCAATCCCACGGTTTCTTTTTATTGCCCATTAGAAACACACAAGAGCATTGTTAGCTTAAGCCAGATGGCTAACCTAAACATAGCCCATAGGCCGTGCACCCATCCGAAGTGCATGCGATCCTTTGCCCGCATGCCAGATGTGTAGTGCAAATAGACTACGGAAAGATCGGAGAATATGCGCCGGCATCCGATCCTGAAACAAAAGAAACATGATTCCGACCACCAGCAACGAATGGTGATAATGATGATTATTAGGTAAGATTTCTCCTTTCCAGATTCTATGGGAAATACTCCTTTTGAGATGGAAAGGGAAGTTTTATGCTGTTAACAGATACGATGGAAAAGTCTGTTAGCAAATTGGATGGAAAAATGTTCCTTTGCAGATACGAGTTGAGTAATGCGAATGGGATATTTTTAGGATAGAGACAACCAGTCTTTATCGAACAGTCGATCATAAGGAGTCGAAACGAGGAGTTACAGTCACTTTGAACCCCAACGAGGAGTTCGGTCCGTTAAAAAAAGTAACGTCGAGTGTGTAATCTAGCGGGTGAAATTTGAAGTTGTACCTAGTGATTCGTTTTGCCACAAACACCTAGCTAGAACACTATATCGTGCCGTCGAACGACAGTATTGAATTATAAAAACATTATATTGTGAACCCCAAAGTGGTTGTGTCTCGTCATCAGAAATTGTAATATTGCGAACACTCGAACGTTTGTGTACCTACCGATAGTTCAATTAAAACAATTCTTTCTGAGTTTCAATTTTGTACTGTATGCGCTCCGTTGGTGTTTTCTTTTCTCTGCGGTAAACAGTGTTCGGCGGAACACTTGGACAACACACAAAACCGCCAAAACATAATCATAATTTAGGAAAGGAATCAATAAGAAAAAGTATGACTAAAACGTCGATTTTTTTCACTCTTCTCTTTAGACATCAGCTATTTTATTGCTTTAAGCGATTTTTAATAAACAGTCTTTTTTTCTGTGTAAAAGACGCTATCCTCTTGACGCGCGGTATAATTTTTTAAATTAACGCCGAAATCATCCAAATTTACTTTGAAAATTGGTTGCTGATTCGCGGAACTTATTGACGACGTCGGGATTATTATGCGCGGTATTCACGCATCATTGGGCCACATCTTGTCAAAAATGAGGCCAGGGCTCGCGTTATCCTCAAACATCTCCATTGATGATAATGCGAGCCCCGGCCTCATTTTTGAAAAGATATGGCCCAATGATGCGTGAAAACCGCGTTATCACAGCATGATCAGTGAAAACTAGAAGCATTCATCCGGGTGTGCTTTAAACCATTGGGAATCGTCGACTTATTGAAATCCAAATTCGACGCCCAGAATGCTCTCCACCAAGAACAGCCGCGGTGGTCACATACCTGAAATCACTCTCATTCATTCAAGTGCATTTTTGCCTTATACGAGTAAATTATACATTCTGTTAAAAAAGTACAGAGAATTGATCATTTAAAAACCCTGCTTAAAGGGATCGTCAAAATTCTTTTCCTTGTTAAGTTGGTAAAACTGTTTTCTATTTTAACGCGAATTTTGAATACGATCTGTTATTTACTTTGTTTATTGTGCGCATTTTCCCTAATCGACTTGAGATCTCGCCGCGAGCTCTCTTTTATGTGTTCTATCGACTGAAAACGCATGCCCTGAAGTGGTGAATTGAGTTTTGGAAAGGGGAAAAAAAATCAATCGGAACCATATCGGGCGAATACGGTGGGTGTTCAATGATATTTATTCAGTTTTCGGCCAGAAATTCGTTCACAAAGATAGCCTTGTGAGATGGTGCGTTATCATGGTGCAAAATATGTATAAATTTTCTTTCCGCAAATCTGACCTTTTTCGAAAAGTTTGCTCTCTCAAACGCCACACAATCTCAAGAACATTTATTTTTTATTTACCGTTTGACCTTAATTTTCGAGTACACAGCACCGCAATAATCCAAGAGTCAAAATTATCTTGACTTTTGATCGACTTTGACATGTTTTTTTTTTCGGTTTTGGTTTTTACGCAATTGAGTTTTTGAAGAAAATTCAGGAAAAATCGCAAAACACACTTTAGATACACTGACAAAATTCAACACTGTAAACAAACTAAATGACAGATCGTGGTCAAACTTCACGTCAGGATAATGGACAGTTGTGCCATCTTAGCGACAGAAAGAATTTTGGCAATCCCTCTAAGCGGGCTTCTTAAATGATCAATTCGTGATATTTTTTGACAGCATGTACGAGGGTTGCCTTTGTTGTAGTCCGGCGCCGTGCTTCCTCGGTTGAGGGAAGAGCGGGGACCTTTTAGTATTCCTTTATTTAATCTTCTTTCATCATGTTTTGTTTGATTTCAATTCTTGATATAAAGTTGTCCGTTTTTGAATTGAAAAATCGTTTGATTATGTGGGCGGTTTCTATAGTTTCTTTTCTTTTATTGTGTGTTACTTTGTTTATTTTTATTACAGCTTCTCCTTTTTTTTTAAATAACAAAACTCACACTAAAACTTACAATTCAATTGCTAACTCAAACAATTCTTCGACTGTAATCTCCAACTAGAACTCTCTAACTAAACTTCTTCTTCCAACAGCCAGAACTAAACTCTACTAACTTCCAATCTCAACTGAACTTTATGAACTCAATTTTTTCTCTATCTGTTTGTTCTTTTTGACTTTTCACATTCAATTCGGACGAAAATCCAAGTTGCTATGTTTTCAATAAATAAAAAGGTGCAGGTTATTAAGTGTGCTGTAACTGGTAATATTGTGAATGTTTATGAATGGTATGTATTAAGTGAGAATGTAATATATGTTAAGTGAAGTTTTTAAGGATGTGTTAGGAGATTCAGTGTTAAATTTAATAAGGGTAGTATTCTGGAATACAACACCTTTTATATTTCGGGATTAGAGAACAAAAACAAATATTGATCATCGAAAATCACTTTATTGTTTTTCAAAATATTCCCCATGAAGATCTATACACTTTTGCATGCGTTTGAACCAATTGTCGAAGCACTTTTGCCACTCTGATTGAGGTATCTCCAACACATGCATTCTGAATGCAGCAACCGCTTCTTCAGGTGTCGAAAAACGTTGACCTCTGAGTTTGTTTTTTACGTACGGGAATAAAAAGAAGTCATTCGGTGCCAAGTCAGGACTATACGGCGGATGACCCATCAAATCGATGTTTTGGGTGCTCAAAAATGCAGTTGTCGCAGCCGATGTGTGAGAGCTCGCATTGTCGTGGTGAAGAGTGATCCGTCTTCGGCGGTTGGTTTTCCTGATTTCTTAGAAGACAACTGGCAAACAAATGGTTGTGTACCACTCAGAATTGACTGTTCTGCGTTGTTCTAGTGGTACGGTTGCGACATGTCCAGTTTTTCCGAAAAAAACAGGCGACCATTTGCTTGGAAGTGCTTCGTGCGCGAACAACTTTTGTTGGATTTGGCTCATCTTGAAACACCCAGACAGTCGACTGCTGTTTACTTTCGGGCTCATACGCATAAATCCACGATTCATCACCTGTCACGATGTCATAGACGTGTTTCGAAGCACCACGACCGTATTTTTTGAGCATTTCTTTCGACCAATCGACACGAGCCTTTTTTTGGGCGATTGACAAATTGTGTGGGGGTCCAACGTGAACAAATTTTTCTGACGGTCATATGTTTATGCAATATTGAATGTATGCTGGTCCCACTAACGCCTGAGATTATCTCAATCTCACGATAGGTCACATGACGATCTTCCAATATCAGTTCGCGCACAGCATCAATGGTTTTCGGAACAACAGCTGATTTTGGACGACCTTCACGAAATTCATCTTGGAGTGAACTACGACCACGATTGAATTCACCATACCATCGATAAACACTGGTCCTTGATGGAGCTTCATCGCCAAAAATTGAATTAAGTTCATCCAGGCACTGTTGCTGAGTTAAACCACGCCGAAAGTTGTAAAAAATGATCGCACGAAAATGTTGACGATTTAATTCCATTTTTGGGCCGAGATGAATCTTTTAAGTTACTGTAAACAACACAAATAGCGCTCGTATGTCAAAACGATCTGAGTGCGTATAACCTCAAAAATGTCCAACTTTACGACAGAGCTGTCAATTGCCGGATTGCAACACTAGGGTTGCCAAATCCCGAAACATAAGAGGCAACCCTCGTATTATCCATTGAATCAGTGCATCGTTAACTCCAGAGGAAAACAATTTTGAGAAGCGGGTTGTGTGTCAAGCCATTTAAGAGGTTTTCGAAATATAATCAGCCAGCTAAGACTGATCTTTCCTAGAATTAGGGTAGTATAAGATTTCAGTTTATAAAATAAATAAATAAAAAAAAATAGAAATATGTTAAATTTTAAGTAAAAACAAGAAAAATAATTGGTACACAATTTTTCTAGGTTTTCTTTGTCATACAAATATCCATAACTAAAGCAAACTCCACACTAGTCATATAATGCTTAGCTTAGGGCGTCTGCGTAGGACCACTAAGTTATAATATAAGCTAGTTAAGCTAGAATTTAAGTATTCTTTGTCCAGCCTATAATTTAGAATCTAAGAAAACAATAACATCCAACAGAATCTACGGACGAAGAAACGAAGGACACGTTCTACGAGAACCTAAAGGAAGTATTTGATGGGATCTCATCATTCGATGTTTAAATCCTCCTCGGGGACCTCATTGCGAAAATTGGAAAGGAAGATATCTTCCAACCAACTATAGGTAAAGAAAGTCTACACGACGTTTCCAATGATAATGGAATTTGAATTATTACGTTCGCAGCGTCAAAAGATCTGGTAGTGAAAAGCACGATGTTCAAGCACAAGCAAATCCATAAGGCCACATGGATATCACCCGACGGCGTAACGCGTAACCAAATAGACCACTTCCTTATAGACAAAAGACACCACTCGAATATCCTTGACGTAAGATCATATAAAGAAACAGATTACGACTCCGATCATCTTCTCGTGATGAGCAAAACCAGGAGTCGGCTCGCAGCAAACCCACATGGGCAGTCACGGGAGACGACCAAAATGTTCGACATTGATCAACTAACAGACCTGCGGAAAAGGGCGGAATGTCAAGACGAACTAACGAATAGATTTAGCATCCTAGAGAATGGCAGTAATGAGGAAGACGAAGCCAATGGTGTGGACACTAAACGGACATCGATCAGAGACACAAACAAACACACAGCCCAAAAGTATCTAAGAAAACAATTAAGTCCAAACCTTGGTTTGATGATGAGTGCAGGGCGAAGATCGAAGAACGTAAACGCGTCAGAGTGATCCACTTCCAAAGATATAATGAAGTCAACGCAGTATGATACGCGACAATTCGAAGAGAGACAATGAGACTCTTCAAACGCAAAAAACGCGAATGGAAGAAGACTCGAATCGAAAAAATCCTAGAAAATGCCAGAGCAAAGGACATCAGAGGTATGTATGAAGGCATAAATTCAATAAGAAATGGCTACCGAGGGAGAGCCAAAATAATTCGAGACGGAAACGGCTGTCTGGTCACAGAAACAAAAAATATCGTGACAAGATGGAGGCCGGAATTTGAAAACATGCTCAATGTGTGCATCCATCAACCACAAATAAACGCACCAGGTGTACATACAGCCGAGCCTCAGATCCCAGAGCTCTCTTCCAACGAAGTTATAGACGTAATAAATCGATTGAAACACAACAAGGCTCCCGGAGTCGACTGCATACCGGCAGAGCTTATGAAGCATGGAGGAGAGGCAACCGCTCGAAAGATCCACAAATTCATTAAAACGATATGGGATAAGGAAGTCACTCTGGAAGAATGGAAAGCCTCAGTAGTCGTCCCCATTTTCAATAAAGGCGACAGATCTGACTGCGAAAACTACCGAAGAATGTCATTGCTCCTAACCACATACAAAATACCAACATATGTCATACTGGCGAGAATAACACCGTACGCAGAAGAAATACTGGAAGACTACCAGCGCGGATTCCGTAGGAACTGGTCACCAAGCGACCAAATGGTCACAATAAGGCAACTGCTCAAAAAGAAGTGGGAACACGAGGAGACGGTTCACCAACTGTTCGTTGACTTCAAAAAAGCCCACGACTTAGTCGCAAGGCAAAGACTCTACCATATTGTAGTTGAGCTGGGAATCCCAAAAAATATGCCGCCCTCATTCAAAGCTGTATGAACGAAAACAAAGGGCGAGTTGGAATAAAAAACCGGATTATCCCTGAACGGGGCCACACAAGTGCTCGCATATGGGAATGACATCGCCGTTTTGGGCGATAATCTAGAAACTGTAAGTAAAAACAGTTAAATCTTCATGCAAGCGGCAGAAGAGGTGGGGCTAGAAATAAATGAAGACAAAACAAAATACATAAACGTCAGAACCGAGATATTTGAACAAGTTAAAGAATTTAAATATCTGGGAACTATACTGATGGCCAGTAACGAAATGTCGAAGGCTCGCGTATGCGGATGACATCGCCGTTCTGGGCGATAATCTAGAAACTGTAAGTAAATACTTTGAAATAATCATGCAACGGGCAGAAGAGGTGGGCCTAGAAATAAATGAAGACAAAGCAAAATACATGATTACAGCGAGAGGGGAGACACACTTCTCCTCCTCTCGCAAGGTGGCCTTCCTATCAAAATCTTTTTTTTTTTCAAAAAAAAAATATTGAAGATCGACATTAGAGTTAATACCTTAATACACAATGGAGACGTTTTCAGGGCAGCTAATGCTTGCATAAGGGAAATAGGTTTACGTGCACCCGATCTGGATTATCGAACTCGTCAGACGCTGGCCTGTCATAACAGAAATAATTGAAACTTTCTTTTAGTCTAGAGTAAAAAAACGATGTATGCTTTTATGCGCGCGTACTGTTCTATAAAGTAATAAAGAGCTAAATTTCCAATTTTAGAGATAAAGACACTTTTGACAATCCCTTTAAGCGGCCTTTTAACTGATCAAATCATGGAATTTGTTGACACAATGTAATTTCCACTTCTATTGGGATTGAAAAGGAGTTTTCTTCTAGTCCCCGTCATTTTTACCAATAAATTTAGTACATTCTAAGAGTACGGACTGTTTTATAATTTAGTTATAACAGTTTTGTTAACGATGAATGTGACAATGAAACAGTAATATTAATCGCTTCAGGTGATCTACTCTATACAGCCGAACCATATGAAGTGCGTCCAAGTATATCTTCAGTCTTGTGATCTCCAGGCATTAAGGACCAATGTACACTGCCGCAAACTTTGATCATCCCCTTTATATATTTCTGGCCACACTATTCGACGATAAAATCCCATTAAAAATTAGTTGTTCCTTAAGGGTGCGTACACAGTCATCATTTTCAAAAAATCGGTTTTAAAAAAAAAACTATTTTCTGAAAGTAAAACATCTCAGAAATGTTTTCCTTAAATTCCGAGTCAATTCGAAGCAAATTGAATGAGATGGAGCATTATCAAGCCCCCATTTCCGACCGGCTACTATCCTTATTGGAAACTATAAACATGTTTCTTAATGAGAGTACAACATTTCAGAAATGTTGCCCTGAAACTTCGAACCGGCTCGAAGAAAATTGAATGAGATAGAGCATTTTTAAGCCCCACCCGTCCGGTCTTCTATTCTTCTCTAAACTGAAAATGCATTTTTGCTTCGTATTCAAAAACAAGCACTGCACCTGGCATGAGACATTTTCACACGATATCGTATTGCAATTGGATTTTTTGCTTGATATCCAAAAACAGGTGTCGTATGGCGACTGCCGGCGCCTTCAAAGGCAATTGGCGTTTAACGGATCTTCCGCCAAGTTGCTGAGATCGAGCGAAAAGCCAGACATAGAGACAAAACGCAAATCTATTAAACGATACAAATGGCTTGAACGTGGGCAATTTTACTTTAAATGGTTTGATCGGGTGCAAAAATCAATTAAGCAATACAATTGCTTAAGCCAAAGCCCCTGCACCTAAAAGACGGGTAGATCAATCATGTGGTGATAGCAATTAAGCAATGCAGTCGACTTATCCTAGGCAATTGGACTCAATATGGCTCATATGTTCTGGGTATAAGTCCAAGCGGAATATGATGCATCCTTTGTGTTTCTGGGCCGATAATTTGGGTATATAAAGAGTGGCTGTAACGGAGTAAAACTCAGAGTTAATCCAATAGCCAAGTGGTCTTTTAGTCCCCTCACTATTGAGGAAGCACGGCGAGCGGCGTTACAATACACATACCGGAAATCATTTTTTGCACAAAATCGTTAAGGGTGATGAAAAGTGGATTTTGTGTGACAATCCTAAACGCAGGAAACCATGGGTTGATCCAGGCCAGCCATCAACACCAATTGCAAAACCGAATATTTATGGCAAGAAAGTGTTACTCAGCAAAACCAACCCAGGAACGAATCTTCTCCTTAGGCTGAGAAGTTATCCAGCAAGTGGCGTATTCTCCACACTTGGCTCCTTCTGATAACCGATCAGATCGATTTTATATTATTTGAAAGACCAGCCGCTTACGGATGTTGAAGATGTGCGAAAATAGGTGCATCACTATTTTGCTTCGAAACCACCAAGTTTCGTTCGCGAAGGTAAACATCAAATGGCAAAAGACTATAGATAGCAATGGTGAATAATTCGATTATTAATTTTTGTAAAAAATCCGAGTTTCTACTACACCTATTATTTTAGATAGTTTTAAATACACTTAACAGTTACTCACTATTCAATGGTTTCGTTTAATTTTTGTTTCGCATCCCGGATCCATTTTGATATGTAAACGATTTGTTTTAACGCGGGCACGGACCATATTGGCACACTTGTGCCTTCAACTTATTTATTCTCTAGCTGCTTTGGGATGTGAATTGTATCTGTTTTCGTTCTAAATAACTCACGGATGCGAAGGAAAATGTCAGGGAGAAAATAAAAACAGTACACTGGCAGTAACACGTGAAGGAATCGTTTATCCTTGGATGTCACACGATACTTGAAGCATGTTGCCATAGTGCACATAAAACGGAACTAGTATCCTTCGATGATAGTGCTGAATCATGGACACGAAGCCTGCCAGCTGGTAAATCTTCTATAGAACTGTCTGGTGACAGCTGGCACTGAACACATCGGCCAAGTGCATTAAATAATGAAACAAAAGGATTTGAGAAGAAGCTTTAAGTTAAATGTGGATTCCCCTTCGGGAGCAATACTACAGTCACTGAGACTTTATTGCAGGTATTTGAAAGTAATGCTGTCCGGTAAGTATGATTACAAGGCATCCCTGCTAGGGCTCTTCGTGAACGGTGCATTTGCCACAGATGGAGATTGAAGGATAAATAATGAATGCATTCGTTGGGTGTCACCTATTTGGATTGGCCATGAACGACTTAAACTGCCCAACATGGATGGAAATATATTTAATTAATAGCTGCCATAGAGTCTTTTACTCACAGAAGGATAGATAAATTCTAATATGTCATGTGCTGCCCTTATCTATGCCCCAAAGCGAAAGAAAGGAAAGATACAATTGCTTAGTCACTAGAGAGAGGATTGTACGAAAAAAGGTTTTTTGGTAAACAGAACGCATATCTTCAATGATGTCGGGGGTTTTCTGAATCAATGAGTGGGACGAGAATATCAAAAGTTGAGAGGTGGACTATTAAGTGATCGGCGATTAGCATCGTTTCACAATGGAAGGATCTATACATGATAATTATATAACAACTAAAAAAGGATGATAGGATAGGAAAAGGAGAAGAAGAGGTCGAACGTTAATCGGAGTGAAATAGTAACAAGTTTATAATAATCTGGATGCGCTAAAGACTATGCACACTCTGAGGACATCAAAAGAAAGAGGGAAAACAGGAATACAAAAAAAAATGTATAAAAAGGACGATTGGTAACGTCAATTTTCTTTGAACAGCTATCTGCCACTCACCTCTTATCAAATAGACCTTGCGAACTTCCATCCAGATAAAATAAACATCATAAGAACCAGAGAAAATAATCGGTTAGAATCTCGAAATTAAAAAACTAGTACAGTTTTGCAAGGTCAAATCGTCGCCAATGTAATGCTCATGCGTTTACGCGTGTTAAGAGTGTCGGTGCCATCATAGACAAAGATGATGTACATGAGGTCATTGATGCACTCAAATCAAACTCTCTCTCACTCAGAACCATAAAGCAATTAATTGCACATTTCATCGCAATCGGTGAACCACATAAAGCAATTAATTGCATATTCCAAAATAATTGCCTGATAATGCAAAAGCAATTAATTGCATAGCTCCTCAATAGTATACTGGTTAGTATACCCGCCTGTCACGCGGGAGACCGGGGTTCGTTTCCTCGACGGGGAGCCTCTGGCGCAAGACTAATGACCTTGCCCGGAAAAAAACAAATCATTATGGAAAATTTAACGAGCCTCAGGACTTGCTAAATAAGGCCAAGACCGGTTCCAGATTGGTGATGTGATATGTATATGTATATATGTACATATATATATATATATATATATTTCGGCGCAAGGCTAATAAGTAAAAATAAATTATTATGGAAAATTTAACAAGTCTCGAAACTTGCTAAATTAGGCCAAGACCAGATCCCGGTTGTAGTACCGACCATGATGATGAATTAAATGCATATTGCGGAACGATTAACATATCACGGAAAAGCAATTAATTGTATACGAAACACTAATGAAATAATTGGGTCGATTCGCAATTGCGGATAATGAACTGTGCTGGAAATCGATGAAGAAATATCGGCTGACGC
This sequence comes from Microdon myrmicae, assembly GCA_963931805.1. Classification (NCBI taxonomy): domain Eukaryota; kingdom Metazoa; phylum Arthropoda; class Insecta; order Diptera; family Syrphidae; genus Microdon; species Microdon myrmicae. The sequence goes on from OZ007500.1 coordinate 46,470,171, forward strand.
CGCAGTACAAAGCAATTGCGAATTGAAGTTAAAATACGGAAATTAGGTCAGTGCGAAATGTAATTGCATTACCGTCATCGGGAGGTGTTGAACCCGACGTGACGACTTTTGATTAGGAACAGGTTAGCGGCAGTCTGTCGTTAGTCAGGAAGTCTGGTGCATGAATGGTGATGAATCGGGAAGAGATAAGGTTTTGGAGGTTTGTTGAAAAGGTGTTTGGTGAGCGGTCCGACGAAATGTCGATTAGGTGAAAAGCTCGGTAGTGCAGATTAGTTTAAAATAAATGTTATTGATAAGAAATTGAAAAGAACACTAAAACAAACATTAAATATATGTAGCTGCTAAAAACCTCTGTGAATTATAATTGTTATTGATAGGGAGTGGAAAAGAAGTGCCTAAACAATAGTAATAGTAATAAGTGAATGAGGAAGTGTTAAGAGTAAAACAAACATTAAATATTTGTAACTACTAAGAACATCTGTGAACTATGATTGAAGAGAAGTTTTGTTAAATAGAGTTAAGACTAAGTGTAAAAATAAATAAAATAAATGAAGAAAAGAGAGAGATAGCAAAATAAAGTAAAAAATAATAAAAAAAAAATAAAGTAAATTATAGACTTGTTTCCTTTATAATTGGGAATGGTCTAGTGCGGAGAAAAAACACTTGCAGAAACATAACTTGCGCATGTCCAAGTGAATTGTTCCACAAACAAAACTTATTACTTGTTGCAATGAAATATGCTAATCGCAGTGAAGGATGTGTCGGTGTTTGTCACAATCGATGTCACCTTCACCATACGAATGTTTCAAGGCGATAAATGTTATTCTTAAATCGTATAGACATTTATCGACTGTCGACTCAAACTAACTAAATTTGAGACAGATCGGCTCAGATCGGCTAATGTTGGCTCAAATAAGTCCAAATATAATCATATTGACGCTGGTTAGCAAGGCTTGAGTTAAAGCGACCCAGATCAATCTAAAAAAACTTATATCGATTTATGTTGACTCAAATATTTTAAAAACGAATATATTTACTCCGATCACCTTAGATGAATCAGGTCGCCTCAGATTGACTAAGATCGACTCAGCTGACTCAGATCGACTCAGGCTGACTCAGGTCGATTTAAATAGACTTATATCGATTCATGTTGACTCACATATATCAAAATCGAATTATATTTACTCCTATCAGCTTAGATGAGTCAGATCGCCTCAGATTGATTCAGATTGACTCTGATTGACCAAGACCGACCCATACAGTGTTTTATAGGTGCATGCCTAATCATATCGACAAGCATCTTTGCAAATTGACTTATACTGTGGGGAGCGAAGTCGATGTGCCGGCGTACGACACGGGGTTCTACTTCATCCCACCGTCACTAAAAGAAACTACCACTGCTGAACCTGATCCGTCAAAAAGAAACAAAAAACGCAACACACCGATCACAAAGAGTAAATAAAAGGCACTGTTTGGGTCTATTGAATCGAATGTTCTTTTATTGATTTTACTTAATGATTACACGGTGGGACGTCAATTTATTTAATTATTGAAAGAAAAGTTCGCGGATGGTAAAGGACTCCCCGAGGATAGAATTCTGAAATGAATTCCACCCTAAGTTAGGGTTAAGAAACAAGAGAAGATAGAGAAAAACTTTTCTCTTAAGGGTGCGGCCGCCACAGAAATGCACCCTTTCAGTGCAGTGGTGTGTGTGCATGGTTCTTTCATGGACGAGAACGAACCTAGAACAAAGAAAGGGCATAACGTGCATTCATAGGATACGATTTCGGCAAAGCAAATAAAACCAAACTCGTCGGATGCTAATGGGTTTGCTATATGCATCGTCCGGTGATGAGGGTCAGCTAAATAAATAGCAGCCGCTCATTAAATGAACAAAAAAATTTTTTTCGGATACCACAAACGATATGAGTTGTTAATGGTATCGCAGCAAACCTATGCAGGAACAGCGTTCTTCTGTTTGCATTGGTGCGAGTTAGAGAATTTTATTGCTGGGAGAAAAAGGTCGCCGGCCAATGTGTACGTAAAGAAATTTTAGCGTACACATGGCGAAGTTGGAAAATAGACGGCGCAATATTAATGGTCCCTGTCATGACGGTTACATTGTATGCAAACCGAATCATTTTCTTTACAGGAATTTGTCTGGGGGGATGTGCTTGGCACTGAAGGTGCCGAATTGGTTTGAGATTCCTGATAAGATAAGAAAGAAATCTTACAGGAATTGTATGCGAAGTGATGCATGAAAAGGTAAGTTTTCTTCACAGGGACTTTAAGATTATAGATTTGATCTAATTAATGCGTGAAGCATTTTCAGGTGCTTAATGCGATTGCATTAACAAATCTTATGCGACTGGTTTTTAGGTAAGTGTACCGTAGTGTTTGGCGGCACCGCCACAATACCATCTAACATCGTTAAAGTCAGTTACTGTTTCAAATTTATAAAAACTAAGTTACAAAAAAAAAGTACAACACAACTGGGTGCAGAAGGTAACAAATTTAGATTCAACCAGCTAACTGTTCACTCATAACAAGAACAGGGAAGAGTTATAAGAAAGACATATAAAAGTCCTCGGCGGTCAGGCACGGAACTGATATGTCTCTGATCTGTTCTTAAAAAAACCATTTGTTCATATTTATGTTGTTTTTGATACTCTGATGTGTAGCGACCATTGTGCCCATAATTGACCAAGGCAACTTTCGATAATTGAGGAATTCTTTTTGGTTGCCATTGAGCTTCAATTTCTATTTGATATAGAATGCAGTATAAAAGGCTTATAGAGAAAGTTGCTGGTAAAGAGCAAAGTTTCACTCGCATACCATTTAGTTGGTCCATACCACGATAGTGTACTACATTAATCGGCCAAGGGACCCATAATGGAAACAATTTAAATAAAATGCACTCTAAGCCCGCATCGTCCCGTGTGTCCTTTAGGCCGGTCATTCATGGTGGCCGTAATTGTATACAAATTTTCCACCTATAGTGTACAACAATCGGTTGTGTAAAGAAAGAAATAAAGGCAAACAAAAGGACGTATTCATTCAACCATATCTCCCTAATCCCGCGCCTCTCCGCACTCTCACATCCTCGGAAGCAACGTGAAGCGATGATAAAGCAAAATCTACTGAAATTTAGGGCCTAAGCTAAAAACGTCCCACCAGAGAAGAGTATAAAGGACAAAAATACTCTCACAGTGCCTTTAATAGCCGTCCTAAAACACAAACAAAAAGAATAAAATAGTCCGAATCATGAAAGAGGCACAATTCGGTGTCCCTTCAACAATCTATTAGGTTGCGCTCCAGTATTACAAAAAGTCGCAAGTTGTTTGCAGTACCAGCAACGGCCCTAAGAGGCAATACACTGGAATGTTTCTACCGCCGGTGGTGTTTGGCATTTTCTGCACCATTAAATCGAGTGCTCCTTTTATTCCGTCCTCCTCTTCATCCAACTGTCGCCTTCATCCTCAGCCATTTTTCCCGACGCGCCCACCGTTTGCCTGCTCCAGCACCTACCATCTCTCTAGTCCGAACTCATCCAAACACCAAACCACCGGGATATGCTAATTCCTTGTAAATCGACTTCTCCCCCTCTATCTTTAAATAGGTTTTCCGATTCTTCCCTTTTCCACATTAAATTCCGCACATCTAGGGCTGGCAAGATAGCCAGGCAACGCAATGAGGCAACAGAAACTAGAGTGGAACCTCCACTATATGGTATTGGAAAACGAGCGTACAGTCAAATTGGTGGCAGTTGTAGTATCCTTCGAACTCACACAGGATCTCATTGTACAAGGGTGGAACTTCAATGGATCTCTACGTGAATGGTTTATTTAGTATGAACTTTAACCGTCATCAAGAGGGCAGGAATTTGAACAAGCGACCGAGGACGAACCCATCAAGGAAGTTATGAAAAGTTCTGGGAAGACAGCTGGAAGTTGAAAATTGAGTTGCAAAGTTAAGGGCAGTCTTCGACAATCGAACAGGTTTTTTGTCAGCTGCAGTAATTTAATTTGTGCTTTTCATTTTTACCGGGTGCTGTAACACGATGTAGATATCCTGTAGATGGACAATTGATAATGTACATTTACCGTCGTTATATTGATTAAATAATCATCAGCGATTGATGATGAGTTCTAAACTTCAAGCGGCACAACTTTTATGTAAGAATGAAGAACAATGCCACTTGGGAACGGGAGAAATATTACCACCAAACGTCGGTGATCATGGAAATTGATTTCTGTTGCCATGCATGGGATGATTGAAATAGAAATTGGAAAATGATTTATTCAAACAACTTCAACTGGATGGGAGTGTTCCATGGAATGGAGTTTTGATAAAATGTTCAGAAATGCCCGACGTCGGCTCTGATATCAAGTAGGTTAAGGGTATGTTTAGGAGCAGAGCTCGAAACATGAGAGCCATATTCGACTGCTGGTCTAATTTGGGATTGATACAGGAGAAAAAGTTGGGCCGGAGAAAAATATTTCTTTGCTCTAAAGAAATAACTCCGTTTTCCAGGGGCGAACCGTGGGATGTTCGACAAGTGTTTACGCCACGATACGTTCTCACAGACCGTGGGAACGCTTCACAGTTCATGCTTTTCCCAGATTTGAGAGCCTGGCCATTCATCATCAGCTGTGGAGCCGATGATCCATTTTTATTTGTGCATGTTGTATATTGTGTCTTCGTTGCATTAAAGTCGACAAGATTGGCCTTTCCCCATTGCAAGTCCCCGATTGAGAGAGTAGATCTGGAATCAGGAATTAACAGGATACAGATTGGAAGACTCGCCGTCTACGACAATCCGGATCGATCGGCCCTCGAGGAAGGAAGAATCCATATTGACGATCAGAAATCCGTTGCACTCTAAATAATTAAGTCGGCATTGATGACCTTTTCCATCACCTTAGATAATATAGACAGTAATGATATCGGTCGGTAATTTTGTGGGAGACACTTTTTCCACCACTTTAGGATTGACTTAAGCAATTTTCCAGCAGGTAGGAAATGTCCCCAGTGCAAAAGATAACCGAAAGAGCCTGACAAGAACCGGCGTAAGCTCTGGAGCACAGTTCTTGAGGACTATTGCTGGTATTCCGTCCAGGCCGGTTGCCTTCTTACAATCCAGTTCACGTAGAATGCATTGAATAGTACGCGGCCGGAACCCCACAACCCGCATCGAAGACCGTACTGGCCCGATCATGAGTGGCCCCGAGAGACAGGCACCGCGGTTTGAATTCGCGGAAAATAAATTCGCGAACACATTAGTATTATCTTTTGAATTTGTGACTAGTACCCCGCTGTCCATCACTAATGGAAGGAGAGGGGGGGGGGGGGGGGGGTAGAAGTTATAGCTGACAGCTCTTGCCATTGACCAGAAGGGACGTGAACCAGTCGGGCACTCAACGAGTTATTTGCTGTATCGATTGCCTGGTTTCACGCGTGTCTGATTCTAAGAAAATTTGTTCTGTTAACATCGGTGGGATTGGAGCCAATGTTTAAAAGCTCTATGCTTGGGGTTTTATCAAACGAAGGTTTATCCGATGAATTTCGTTTGATCAAATGCCGAACGTAAATCTCTATCCCGAGAAAAATAATCTCCCTGATCGAGGGAGATTATTTTTCTCGGGAAGCCCACAAGCGTTCATATCGGAGTCTCCAAAACACACCCCCGACCACGGAAAGGATGCGAAGAAATCTTGCGAGTTGTCTTAGTAAGCAGCTCCATACATGCAGACATGGCGAAGCTGCTTAGATCGGTTATTCGTTTGAAATGCAAGTGGCTGCGCGACCAACACCAGGCACTGATCTGAGTTTGCTAGTGGCGCAGCAACTTCCACGGTATAAACGTTCGGCTCAGATGTCAAATACAGATCCAGGGTGTTCGCATAATCACCCTGGTTATCCGGCAGTCGTTCCAGAAATGTGAAGCCATCCTATTTAGAACTCCATTATATAAAGCCACGAACGACACAAGGAAAAACTGGCGAAAGCTAGTTATCGTGGGACCGCATGGAGATAAACTGGAGACCAAGCGTTTAGTTAAATACCTTGGCATCTGGCTAGATCAATATCTGTATTTCAATAGACATGTAGAAGCTGCTCTGGTCAAAGCTAGAAAAACGTTTGCTATGACAAGGAGGCTATTTCACAGTAGCCAACTTGACAGCAGGGTAAAGGTCATATGCTACATGACGCTAATGAGGCCAATGCTCATATATGGTTGTCCAGCATGGTTTAACATAGGTCCAAATTTGATGGAAAAGATTCGGGTGTTCGAAAGGAAGTGTCTCAGAAGTTGTCTCAGATTATATCGGACACCGGAATCTGACTACAAAAAGGATTATTCAAATGAGACTTTATATAATAAAGGGTACATAAATAGGGTGGATAATTTTATGATTAAATTAATCAGAGGACATATTGCGAGAGCAATAAGCTGTCCAATGACCTAATTTTCGGGGCCTATTATCCAAACACTCTGTACTATGAGAGCGTGCGTCGCAACGGCTTTGTTCCACCAAAGGCGTTCCTTAACTTGGACATGAAAGGGCTTATACAGGATAGATCCGGAATTCCGCTGATCTATCATGTAAGTAGATCATCCGTAGAGGGGCGATTGTGCTACGACCGGGAAGTAACGCGCACCGAAGAAGAGCTCCTGCGCTTCAGTAGGGCTATCTGCCACAGAGACCGGGACGATAGTATTAGACAGCATCAACAGTTCTGGTGGTTGAATGGCATATAAAGACCTGGATACCAAAGTCGGTATAGAATCATAGTATCATCAGCTAGCTTACCTAGACTTAGCTTTTCTAGAATTAGGGTAGTATAAGATTTAAGTTAAGTTAGGTTAAGTGCTTTTACATAAAAAAAAAAAAAACAAAGTAGGTAAGTTAGGTAAGCTAAATTTTAAGAAAAAAAAACAAAAAAAATTGACAACGTTTTTCAAATTTTTCTTTGTAGTCCGACTAATTATCAGTACTGCCACAAAGTTCTGTCGCCGAAAGGCAAATTATACAAATGTTTAGTAATGTTTAGCTTAGAGCGTCTGCGAAGGACCAGTAAGTTATGATATAAGACAATTAAGCTAGAATTTAAGCATTTTTTGTCTAGCCTTTAATTTAGAAATTAAGAATATAAAAAGAAAAATAAAAAATGTTTTAAAAATGAAATGAAATATCCGGCAGTCGCGTAGGTTCTTCCGCAAGTGGAGTCGAATTGTGGCTAACAGCGAACATTTCCCTATCCTCCCAGCATCGTCGGTTCTGTTCGAATGTACCAACCAGCCTGAGTTGTGTACATTAAAAACGCCAAGGACGATTATTGCAGAAGCCGGATGGTGGATTTGTATCCAGTCGATGGTAGAGACAACAAAGAAATTTAACAGAATTCTTCAGCATGACCTTCAACCACATGCTGTTCAAGCTATTGGATTCTAACGCCTCCATCCTTTAGCAAGCTAGATCGGACCACGCAAAAACGCAGACTGCACCGCTAAAACGGAATCTCGAATGCGAGTCATATCATGACCAATGAAGGTGTGGCGGTTCCGCCAAACCCCACGGTTCGCTTTCCTGAAAACCCCCCATAACTTTTACCCAATCTCCTAATTTCGCTAATGCAATCGCATTAGCATCTTAAATACTCCATGCATTAAAGAGTTCAAATCTGTGATCTAAAAAGCCCCTGGAAAAGAAAACTTACCTTTTCATGCATCTCTTCGCATACAATTCTCCGTAAGATTTCTTTCTTAACATTATCAGTCAGAACCCCATTATTACAACCCAACTCCCATTGTTTCCCGCCAATGCAATCGCATTGGCACCTGAAAACATTCCCTTCCCAAGGATAGTTAAAGTTTTCAATCCATTACCTGGAAATGCTGCAAAGAATTTTTCCTACATGGGCATTCATACATTATCAATGCATCTCTGCATTAGTGACCCTAAAACCGAATTTCCAATTAGTGTAGATATTCACACTATAGTTTGATCCTGCTGTCGCCATAGATGCCATGCATAATTGACACAGATGGTATACACAACCGTCATTGTGTATCCATCTAAATTACTTTTCGAAGACTTGCAACTATCGACTCAGTTGCAAGCACTTCTCGCGGAAATATTTCTTTGTTTGAATCTTCAAACAATCACCCACGTCACGCTTTGCCGTCGGATTGGATTCAATAGCATAAACACATGCAAACAAAATAATCCGATTCTCCCAGTCGGCAGAGAGACGATATACAATTTCTATTGTATAAATTATCGCAATCCCTTTTAGCATCTAATGAGTGACTGCTATTTAGACAGCTGACCCTCATTACCGAAAGATGCCTTAGATCGTTTTCCGTTTGTTCTTTTTCCCTCGTTGTAGGTTCCGTTTATCCTTGGCTAAACGCATCGATAAACACGGTGATGTGTACGAACACACACATACAGCACCACGTCCCAGAGATCGCCTTCCATTGGTCACTGGTCAAAGGAAATTTCATTTCCTTTTCACCACACCACCAACAACTCACCCCAAACGATCGAATGTCGTTAAGTCGTATTCCAATCACCGATGCGGTCGGTGCGTCTTCCGCTCTCCGGCGCACACGGAGACGCGTAAATACCAAAGCGAGTCGAGTAAGCGCGCGATTAATAAAAAGTGATGCCTGCTAGTGCCTCCAGTATAATGCGGTTATCGATTAAAAGTTTAATGTCAGACAAGTAGTGTGCATCATCTTATATTGTCTTTTTGTGCATCAGTTTCGTTGTCAATCTAATTAGCATCTGTGTCCAGTAAAGTAATTAAGTGTAGTGAAATTAATTGTGAATAAAAGGAACCTTTTGTAGTCAACCATTCAACAGTGCGTTTCATTCACTTTCGCTTCGGTGCCATCCGTGTGCTTTAATTTCTGTCTGGTGGATAGAGTTTTTCCCTACTCCCGGTTGTGGACAAACGTGGCGGCGTTACGTTCCTTTGCTTCGGCGGAATTGTTTAGTGGTCGTCGGTGGAACAATTTATGATGGAGGAGGAAGTGAACGGAGTGTCCGTGTTAGACATAATACCTCCTCCCCACAAAGGTATGTCGAATCAGTTGACGAATCGACCTGAGTCTCAGTTAGGGCAAGGATATTAAGTTTCGCTGTTTGCAAATATTGGTGAACGGCTTTTACATTCGTATTGGTGAAATCGATTCCCCTGAAATGCCGTTATCACTCGAACGTCGACAGAGTTTCGAGAACGAACCCGATAACGCGATGACGAATTTCTTAAAGTTCGGTCATTAATCAAAACACTAGCATGATGTTCCCCCTGACATAGTCCGCCCTGACATAGTCCGCCCTGACATAATCCGCCGTGATATAGGTGCCCCGCCCAGAGAACCGACCGGGAAACTAGTTTACCTCCGAAATTCTTTAAGTACCATCCTAACTTATCTTCGTGTCACTCCGGGCCATCAGCCATACATCCAAAACATAGTCGAACATCCTGACGATGTCGCCGAATGTACAGCATGACGGGTGGTATCTCGCTATGGGACCGGGTTACCACCTAAACCAATCTTTTCTTGAACCGGTCCATCAGCCACGCTCCAGAGAGTTCTCCCGACCATTTCACTGAGCCTATAACTTGAGGGGGTGGTATTTCACCGAGCGACGGGGCGTGGGGACCCCACCTACTACTCGGCCTTTAGTCGCCTCTTACGACAACTCGGCCTAGCTGTGCGTATAATCTATAGCCCTATTCACAAGGCTGGAAAAGAATTGAAGAAGGAAGTCGATTATGAGGGTTTTCATGGATTGCGACGGTGTTGTGCATCACGAATTCTTGCTACAAAATCAGATAGTGAACGGAATGTATTATTTTGGGAGTTGTGAGAGGGTTGCATGAAGCAATTCGTCAAAAAGACCGAATATGTGGGGAACAAACTCGCGGATTTTCCACCATGATAACGCACTCTCGCACAATGCCATCAGTATCCCATCCACTTTGGACTAAGAACGAAGAGAATATCGTCTAACAGCCACCGAATTCCGTAAAATAAATATACACAGCGAATTGTTTTTCACTGGGACTACTCCAACGACTTGATCTTATGTTTGCCAGCGCCTACAACCTTCAGAAATTCAAAAGTAGTATACACACCTCCCTTCTTGATCATTTTCGTATTATTCCGTGGGCAGTATGCATTAACATTTAACAATATGAAACAGTAGTTAAAAAAAAATCATCAACTTGAACCTGCGACGTACACTCGCAATTTATTTCAGCAATGTAAATTATCTTATCTGTTATAAAGAAAATACATCTTCTGTTTTCATTCCTCATAAATTTCTCCAGAGCTTATTATAACTTGTACTGCTATAAAATAAAATCTAAAAACTTTGTAGTTAACTCAAAAATAGAAAAATTAAAAAATATAAAAATAACAAAAAAAAAAAAATACTGAACGAATTCCGGATTGAACTATTTACAACATAGACATTTATAAACTGCGCTCATAGGGATTTCGTGATAGCTGTGCGTTTATCTTTCCGCCACGGACACAGAGGGACGATAATAAAGCTCTTTTCTGAGCACATAACTCGCACAATGGAACTGAACATATCGCATCCGATTCCAAATTCAACCCACAATTCTAGTGTCATTTGCGCTCTCAGTTCCAACATCATCAGGATGTGTATATCAAAGTAATGTAATGCACATATCCTAATAAAACTATCAGAAAAGCACAGCCTAACGCAAGGACGGAAGAAAGTTGGCAATCAGCCAACATTTCAAAACTTTATAACAAAATACAATTTACCATTCAAGGTTCATAAGCGTCAGCACCAATCTGGCGGCGTGTCGAATCACAATGATTTATTAGTGTTTCTGTATCCAAAGAATGTACCCCTCTGTTCCTTCATTCCTACGTACATTAGCCTGCAGTTCATCTGTCTTCACCATTAAATAATTTACTAAGTGTCGGTTGAAGGTTGGCAAAGTTCTGTCTGCAGCAGATGGTTCTAATCAAACAGGGAACTTTCTGATGCAACGATATAACAGATGGTGATAAAATTCCACTGTTGCTCTCTTCTACTACAGTAATATCCCATTAATAAAGTTGAATTGCTTTGGAAATTTAATTCAGCCTGCTGACCATGTTGCTGTCATCAGACTTCAATTAGGGATACCATGCAAGGATGGCATCAGCAGCAGTAGCAGCAAGCCCACAAGAATATCATCTTAGATGTGGCAGACCGTTCAAACGTGACACATATGTCGGGCCGTTCATATCAAATACAATTTATAAAACACGATCCTGTCTTTGTCCATCTATTCGTACACTCGACCGATGGCAACGCAGGACTTTAGCTCGCATCATACTATGCTTTTTCGAGAATCTAAGAACATGATCTAAATAACCAACAACAGCAGGCAATGAACAGGAAAAATCGACTAAATGTTGTTGTACCACATGCACACACACATATACACACCCTAGAAATAGGATAAAATCCAACAAAGCTTAATATGCACTCGCTTACAAGGATATCTAACTATCATCACTGAAACGGTGAGAATCGAGACCACATTTGTTGCACTGTTGTCATAAATGTTGTTTTAAACTGGAAGACCACAGGGAGTAGTCGAGTGGCAACATGGATGGCTATTACATGCGCTCAGAGTTTAATCCTTTCAGAAACGGAATGATTACGATGACTAAGCAAATTTTTGAGCAACAATGAGAACTCAGGAGCAAAACTCATAGCACAGTGTTTCGTCATGTATTTGTATACGACCAAATATGGGGTCAACGAAAAGGCAAAAATCCTTTCTTTCCCGCTTGTTTTCAGCCATCTATCTGTCGGTTTGACATGGACTGCTTCCCCCATGTATGTTCGGAAAACAAATTTTTATTGCAACTTTTTTGAAGTGATTTTCAGTTTTGAATTGTCCAGCTGAAGACCAACATAGTAGCAAAGTTCACCACCAGAAGCAATAAGCAGTCGCATGTGCAAGTTGTTTCGTCGACTTTGTTTAACATCTAACATCAGATAGCCAGATGAGCGTTCAGTTCACGGTGTTTCACAACTCGAGTGGCGTTTCTCGCATTTTGTCCTGAAAAAATATTGTGGCACGTATACGTGTCTATGAATCTATTCTCGTTGTGGAACTGAAAATTTACGTACAGTCTTGCTGAAGGCAATATTCTACCTTTTGGCGCCCATTTACGTCTTAGAAATTGAATCGAATACCGATGTCCTTTATGGCGCAAGGCTAATAACCTTGCCCGTAAAAATAAATTATTATGAAAAATTTAACAAGCCTCGAGACTTGCTAAATAAGGCCAAGACCGGATCCCAGTTGTAGTGCCGATTATGATGATGATGATGACTGATGTCCTTTTCGAAATATCAGGATGGACACAGTCAGACAAGAATTAAATAATAATAAATGAAATGAACAACATTTTATATGAAGAGTACTTACTAAGCTTAGGTGGGAGACATACGAATGTATGTCAGCTTATTACATCGTCATTACGGTCGTCATTTACTTTCCGGTCACTCATTCCCATCATTCTTCCTTAAGCTACACCAAGCTTATTACATGTGTACTATCCATTAGTCCCGCGTATATTTCGAACTTACGGTCCCATTTGAGCCGGTGCGCTCCTTAAATCGGTGACCCTATTTATTCTATTAATTAAATCGTCCAGAGGGAACCCGTCAAGTAGAAACCCCAATACTAGCAAAGCGCTCCCACGCCCCCGTTTACCAGAAAAGAAAACTATAAGAAAGCAAATAAAAAACGGAAACAAAACAAAGTAGAAACAACCGCCCCCCAGGAAAGGCCTTAGTGAGCAATAAATTCATTTACCAAGAACGAGCGAAAATACTTAGAATGTCCTTTTTTCGTGAAATTCGAAGCAAAAAGCACACTGCTGCAGGAATAGCCTTAGTTCCGGCATCAAATTGTAACCGAAGTGTAATTTGAATTAGACAAACTGTAATTGTGGTAGTGGAACCGCAAACATGTAATTAAATGAATACTCCAGCGGATAATTTGAGGTAATGAAAATTGTGTTGATTTGCCTACGTGTGTGCGCGTGTGTCTATTCGTACAGCGAAAAAAATAATTGCATTAAAAACAAAGCTTGCCCTTCGGCGACCTTAAGCAGGCAGTTGATATATATTTTAGGTCAACGGCATTCACTTGTCCTATACAGCACCTCGTTTTATTTTCCCTTTATTCTGTGATTCTCCTTTATTTCATTCCACTCTACAAGCACAAGGACATTGCTAATCTGTTGTAACAATGGTCGCATATCTGAAGAACTTTTTTAATCCACATTTTGTAACAAAAGACAAAAAACACAAGAAGAAAAAACAGTAACATTCCTTTTATGGAACTGTTTAACCACATATCCGTCGACCAGAGAGATGAACATAACCATCCGCCCCACATCTTTAATCATAACGCAATTGGTGAAGCATCGTTGTCTTGACATCACGGATATGCATTTAGTTGAGGAGTTAAAACTTGGAATGTACTCAATTGCCTAGCTGTCAAATGTCATCTTACACTAGCCTGTAGCGGTATCTTCTTGCCCGATGAACCTTTGGAAATTTTGTTCCCTATGCACAATTTAATTGTCCACTTTCACAAACGTTCTGATTCCCTATTTTTAATTATAAATAAAAATTTAAAAATAATACGAAGGCAGTTTGATAAATCAGTGACTTTTTGAATAAAAGATATGTTCTTCGGCAAATAAGCATTTCATTTCTCAACTCAGTCTTGTGGCGTTTCTAACAGATACACGCACACCATACAAGCAAATATTGAAGAACACCGAAAGAAATTCGAAAAAGCAAAGCATCAGAGCCGTATACTATAGCGATAACATAACAATTCCACATCAATTGAGTGTATTTGAGTTTAGAAATCGAATTCGTACATGCGGGTGTTAGGCTGATGCTTCAATGAGTCGCTTCTCACCCGTTTCATCGTGTGTTCAAATCACCATCTTTCCCTATCCTTGTTTAACGCAACAACCCCGACGTGATCTGTGTACAAACAGCACACAATATTGTATAGGTAAACAGGATTTTTCTCCACTGTCCCGGCTTCTGCACAGAGCACCGGTTCAATCGCCTGCTCCCAACGTTCTCGATCGTAACGAAGTTACTAAGGAGGGAGTAGTGTGGCGTTTCCAATAGATACACACACAGTGCACAAGCAAATAGAAAAGAACAACACAGAAAGAAAATCGAATAAGGAAAAGCATCAGCAGTATACCAAGCAAAAACATAGCAATTCCACATCAGTGCTTGAGTTTAGAAGTCGAAATCGTACTCGTGGCAGTGGCCTGATGTGCTGAGCATTGGTTCATTTTTTAGTGATTCTAGCTGCCATAGCGTCGGTTCGAATCATACATTTTTCACTATCGTCGCAAACGCTATACTACCATAGTCGTCTTAATAAAGCACGACAAGAGATTATACATCCCAACGACTTGAGGGCCACCTTTGTGCTGACTTCACCATACGAGTGAAAAAAGAGCATAGTCTACTTGAAGTGGAAAGAGGTATACTGAGGAGAACTGACCGCACTGAACAAGAAATCTCGATTACCGAGTCTTAAGCCTAGTATTACTATTACTATTTATTGGGGTGTAGCAACCCAAAAGCTCATAATCTTACTGACTCGGCTACGACTTCGCTCCTTGTCCTGTGCACTCAATTCCACCCCCCGCCAGCTGATCCGACCTCCTCAAGGTCACCCCATTCATTGTCCTCAAAACTCCGTCGCGACCTTGTGGCGGTTTTAATAACGCCACCGCTCGCTTGTCCTAGGTACAACGTCTAACTTTCCCTAGGGCATTACAGAAAGCATAAAAACCTGGAAAGCATTTACTTACCTTTCTATGGTTAGTACCGCAATACCTGAAATTCGGTAAACCTACAATTTTCGCTGATGTAAAACACATCAGCAACAATGGACATTCACCACAAGGGCATAGTTGCACGAAACGCACCAATGTTCCCTAAAGGCAATTTAGAGCAACCAACATTGCCCAAACTGTATCCAAGAAATACATCCTAATGTGTCTGCCACATACCACGGGGGATATTTCTTCCTTTTTGTGGTCGCCTATGCCCACATCGATCGGTCACCCGATCGACAAGCGAATTCATTGGTACTAGTGAAATGCCCCTGAAATACAACTCGGTACAACATTACGTAACCGACATAAGCCCTTGACGTTGTCCATGCACACAAGAGGAAAGAATTTTTCCCACACACGTGCATGGCAAGTCATATCAGAGGACGCCAGCAACGCGCGCCCGATCAGCATGAATGTCCCACACAGTGCTGATCGGATAAACATTTCCTTATAAGGAATTTCAATGTCCACGGTGCGCATGCTCATGGACACTAGTCATGAGCGTGCGAGGTAAATGCATCTGTGTGAGTGCACATCCTCATGCGATAAATGGAAATCACCCCTTAAATGGTCACCGAAGCGATGGATGGAATTTTTGGTATTTTGTCGCTTCGGTTGATATAGTTAATCGAAAATCAGATTCCGTGGAGGCAAGTCTAGGCCCTCTCGTAAAAACGCGAGTCGTGTGGCGACGCAGAGTGTTGTGCGTGAAATAACGTTTCACGGATTATTGTTTCTTCTATTTTATTTTCCCTTTGAATTGTGATTGTATTTTAATGACGTAACGAATCGATGTATTGTTTTGTTTGTTTTACATTGATGGTGAAATAGTATTAACGACTTTTTATTTATGAAATAAAACAATTTAAAACGTGGTGTTGTAAATACAAGAAGTGTGTTTTAATTCCGTTCGACTAGTTTTGGACTAACCCCAATCGGGAAGTGCATTGCCCGCCATCGAAATTCCTTGACCCCTGTCCTTCTTTTTCTTATACCTCTTCGTCAGTTGACCCGCCGTTGTTAATGAAGTGTCGTTTCATTGAATTACGATAGACTCTATATTTACGATATGGAAAAGCACGTCGACAAGATGCTCTGTGAAGTCAATGTGTCTCGAAGCAGCGATTGTTCACAGAAGTAGAATATTTCAAACTGTAGAACAGCATCCACGGCAGTGCACTTCACAAAGTGATCGTCAGCTCCGTTAATAACAAAGCCGAAACCGGAGCTCGCACTCCACATTGACGACTACCCAATGGGGTAACTTGATGGATAGGAGTAGAACCGGTTCCAACGACGGCACATATACTTTTCTACCCATAACCTTCCTACTGGTTTCTTTCCAGTTGGTCTTCCGTCGAGAATTCTACGTACGATTCTGTCATTACCCATTCTTGCTACGTGTCCAGCCTATCTTTGTCGTCGTGAGCTGATGATTGTCATTGAGGAGTCCTAAGCCTGAGTTCAAAAACACCGTGACATAGGAAACTTGGCAAGAAAAGTAGGGACTCCTTCAATTGCTTTGGTTGCAGGCACTTAGAAACAATATACGAAACACATACTTGGACCAAGTCAAACAAATTATGAGATAGTATCACACCATTCTTCACTCCGATGAGTCTATAGCGTTTGAGATGATAGTGAGGAACGTGTAATTCGAACCCACGCTTTGACAGCTAGAATCAATAAAAAGTAGATCCAATACGCAACACATCAGACTACTGCCGCGATTTTAAATTCGATCGCTTTTCTCAAGTACACTCAACTGATGTGGAATTGCTATGCCATCGCTATGGTATATGGCTCTTATGCTTTGCTTTTTCAAATTTTCTTTCGGTGTTCTTCACTATTTGCTGGTATATTGTCCGTGTATTTGTTAAAAACGTCACAAGTCCCCATCGTTGATGACACGTGAAGAAGTCTGGAGAGCACGGCGTCGTTGACTCTAATAACCATGACAAAGGAGTCGTCACCTCTGTACGCACCATCAATAGCAAAAATGCCTAGACAATGGTGGTACCAATGTATTTAAATGGACCGAGTCGATCTATCTGAGTACTATTTCTGGTTCGTGGGTTCATCCATCGCCAAGAAGACGGGTGTGAGAGACAAACCAGAAGAGAAAATAATCGGTGGACGATGGATAATAAAAGGATCCCTCGCAGACATCTAATGTCACACAGAACAAGCAACATGTCGATCGAACTAAGAAAAATTAACAGTTTGAACCTCCCA
Organism: Microdon myrmicae; assembly: GCA_963931805.1. Taxonomy (NCBI): domain Eukaryota; kingdom Metazoa; phylum Arthropoda; class Insecta; order Diptera; family Syrphidae; genus Microdon; species Microdon myrmicae. Next base: position 46,487,353 of record OZ007500.1, read on the forward strand.
TAACTGAAAAAGGAGACAACTAGAACAATTGAAGAAGGAGACAGAAATAAGATGTGAACACGTACAGACGATTGAAGGTCAACTAATCTACGAAGGAAAAGGACCCCAAGAACTCTTATGGCAAGATTATGATGACTCCAATAAAAAAAAATTTAATAAAAATAAAAACACACGAACAGGCAACCATAGTAGAAAACACAGCATAAAATTTGTTCTTTTTTTAATAACTTACATGCACCCAATTATGAACACCCTTCCGCTCTTATGGTGTTGAAAGATACAGTGACGAATAAAGATGTTTTCTACCGGCGAGTGACGGAACAATATCTCGAGACTGCGAATGGACTTTGCACTGTTATATTATAATGAGTAATTAATTTATAGGCTCAACAAACAAACAAAAATTCAGTTTTATCGGGTAATCTTCATCATGCCATATTAGATAGACTGTTTCTTATGATTATGAGCCGAAACAGCGTCTAACAAGGTCCATTCTATGGTTCCAATCTTCGTTGAGATGTTCGAGTATTTTAAGAGGTTTTTTTTTTTGCTTGTAACTTTGGACTTTTGGTAACCTCAAAGGAACCGTTTATTTGATTAGTATTTCACTCAGAATATTACTTCTTGTTTATATATTAAATTTTTTCTTGAATGCAAATTGTATCTAATTGCGGCGAGATAAATCTCCTCCTTTGCAAAAGTAATACGAGGGCAGTTTAATAACTAAGTGACTTTTTGAAAAAAAGATTTTTTTTTTTTCGGAAAGGAAGCATTTTATTTCTCAACATACTCTCCTTTTCGGGGGATGGGAGTGAACATACAGGGCAAAGTTACTGATTGCTTTCAACCCGGCGAAGGCCAGGACGATCCTTGTCCCTGTTCAATCCAAGTTGACATGCAGTCTCCTCGTGACACCCCTGGATAGCTACTTTGGCACCCGCCAAGTAGTGAACCAATGCATGCAGCGACATCCTGAGAAAGGTTGGCGCAAGGCTAATAATCATGCCCGTAAAAACAAATTATTATGGAAAATTTAACAACCAGGATATGGACCGGATACACGACGACGACCACGAAAACGAAAATGGCTAAATGATTTAAGAATTTTCTCATGGAACGTCCGCTCACTATACAGAGCTCGAGCTGCCCAGCAGCTAGCCGATGCCCTGTCCGAATATAAGGCTGACATAACACCATTACAAGAAATAAGAGGGATGGGGAGTGGTGTTATTCAAAGAAACGAGTATGACATTTATTACAGCTGTCATGCAAAACACCATGTGCTCGGGGTAGGCTTTCTAGTCAGCCAAAAAACCGAAACCTGCCATCATCGACTTTAATGCAATAAACGTAAGGCTATGCACTCTTCGCGTGCGAGGCAAGTTTAAGAACATACGCCATGTCGGGGTTCTTTAAGGCGCCCAAAGAACCACCCATCGTCCTAACCCAACTCCCTTTTCCCAACCTGCAAATACCAGTACCGATCATAAGCAGCTTACCTGCATATTAGCTGTTCAAAGCTCTCCTTCATCAGTTTGAACTGAAAAATAAGCCCACGGCACGATCAGTATCTTGTCACGGCATCAATCAATGCATACGACCAAACCATTTCGGTTCATCTTACATGAACCATTTAGCAACCCGATCGGGTCAGCTTGTCTGCAACCATGATCATTAAACATAGGCCAATTTTTCTGTGTGTTCTTCTTCCAACAATCCGTTGGTCCAAAAAGACACGTCGGGCAACTTACTTGCTTACACAGCTGCAACCAAATTTCCGACGATCGGTCGCCCAAGCGACAACCGATCACCGAATGGGACACGACCATGATTGTTATTCAAACAATCATACTAATGATCATGCCCTAGGATATATTTTTCTAAAAACAAACAAATCTTTATCCTAGCCCTGGCCATGGCGAACAAATCTTCTGTTGACCTTACATCACAGAAAAATCCATTCCTACCTGCCGCAATATCTCCTATTGTTTACAACGGTATGCCTTTAGCCTCCATGTACATTCATTTATTTGTACAGTTGCATAAACAATTGCATGACCCGTTGCCTTATCGAGGAACGAGCACCGCATCGGCCATGTCTAACGATTCGCTGTCTATACAACGAACAGCCACGATTCTCACGCTGGCTATCAACAGAACGCTTCTGTATACACAATGTATAAACAGAAGAAGCTATTTCGGGCTGCACGGCAATATTCCCTAGCATAAACGAATTGCTAGAATAAACAGAGCAACCTTTTTCGGCCGCTGTCGAGCGACCATTTGTTTGCACAGCTGACTGGTAGAATTTCCTTCTTTGCATACAATCTTCGATGCAATTGCGTACACCCATGCACCGGAACCCTTCCAGCGAGAACTCTCTCGCTGTTTTCCTCATTGGCTGCTGCTTGAAAGGAAAATTACACGTCTCTCTCTCTCTCCCTCGCCCACATAGTGGAAACCCACCCCAGCCATGACTGGCTGGATCTTAGGCGCGATAACCGCGGCAGTGGATTTCCCACAACCGATCAGGAGGAGTCAGATCTTAACCACCATTACGTCCACACACGGGGAGTGAAGCCATATAGTGTTTCGCCGCGGTCGCAGTTGTGTGTTTTTAAGATAGTGTGTACGAGTGTGGTTCCTTTTGTTATGACTTTTCCGGCCATTTATTAATTCAAGTGGTTGTGCTATTGCCACGTAGCGGTTCAGAACACTTACGTGCAGTGTGTAAATAATATCCAAATGACTAGATGTTTAACTAACTCCACTTGGGGTAATGCGAGAGTGTGACAGTTTATTTCTCGGATTGTTAATTATGTGAAAATCCACAAACTTGTTTGGGACTAAAATTTGATTCTAGCGAGAGGAGATTACCACCAGCGTATTTTGTAAAACTAATAAATCACTAATAATTAAATATTGACTTAAACAACATACCAGTGTTTAGTTTTTTTTCTCCTCTAAAGCTTGCGGGCGAACTCGGTGCTTTTGCATCCTGTGGAATATTGGTGAAGCCGTGTCCTTGTTGACACAATACATAATAATAACCCACAGCCTCATAAACGTTCACGGACCTACAGAAGAGTCCCCTGCCGAGGAAAAAGAAGAATACTACGGGAACGTCGAACGGGCCCTCAATGCCTGCCCAGGATACAAAGCCACCTGGGTATCACCCGATGGAGCCACTCACAACCAAATTGACCACGTGTTGATAGATCGACGCTACTCCCCGAACCTGATGACGGTACGAACGTACCGAGGTGCCGACGTCGACTCGGATCACTATCTTTTTGATACAGTTTTCCGACCGCGGATTGCGTTACGGAGACGTATTGCATCCGCGGAGTATGTTCGAATCAACACGGCTGCCTTACGTAATGAGAATACCAGTAACACCTTTGGTCACGCATTAAGACTCGCCCTTGAAGAGCTCGACGGAGGGAGAGTAAGTCTTGGGGCCAGAATGCCGGGCGTAGAAGAGAAATGGACACGCCTTAAAAGTACTGTCATTAGTACTGCCAACTCCATCTTAGGCAGCAGTCGTAGAGAAATACAAAGAGCTCAGAAGATCTGAAAAAAGACTTCACAGACAAAAGAAAAGTGCCTGGGAAAAAAACCTTGTCTGTGAAATAGAGAAAAGTAGAGAGTGCGGTCCGCACCAGATGCGGAAGTTCTACCAAATAATCCGCAGTATGACGCGGTACACACCACGCTGCACTTACTGCAAGGATAAAGAGGGTAATCTGATCACCGATCCGATCAGCTGAGCTGATAAAACAAGGAGGGACAGCCTTACATCACGCAATTCATGAGATCGTGGTCCACGTATGGGAGCAAGAGGAAATGCCGGAAGATTGTCCTCGTGGTATAAGTTGCCGCATACATAAGAAGGGAGATATCACACTGTGCAGCAACTATAGGGGTATAACATTCTCTACTCTTCAGTATCCTACAAGATCGGATAGCCCCATACGCTAAAGCCATCATTGGTCAATATCAGTGTGGCTTCATCCCAGGCAAATCAGCGATTGATCAAATATTCACCATTAGGCAGGCGATGGAAAAATGTCAGGAATTTAAGATTCCATTATATCATCTATTTATAGACGTTAAAGCCGCATACGACAGCATAGCCAGGGTAGAACTATATAATGCCAGCAGAGAGTTAGGCATTCCAAACAAATTGATACGACTTTGTAGGTTGACCATGACCAACGTAACTAGTCAAGTAAAAATAGCGGAATTGCTGTTCAAACCAATCAACATCTTTAATGGACTCCGACAAGGGGACGGTCTGGCCTGCCTTCTCTTCAACCTGGCGTTGGAGAAAGCCATCCGTGACTCTGGCGTCACAACTAGAGGGACTAATATCACCAAGTCCAGCCAGATACTGGCCTACGCAGATGGCATCGACATCATCGGTAGAACCGAATCGGCTGTACAGGACTCCTTGACTCCTTCACCCAGATCGAGCAGGCGGCACAAAAACTGGGACTGCACATTAATGAGGGGAAAACTAAGTAAATGGTGGCAACTTCTGTGAAGAGAAGACCTAACGTTGGTCAAACTATCAAGGAGGTGGAGCACGAATTTGTAGTAGTGCAATCCTTTAACTACCTTGGGTCGATAGTATCAGCCGATAACAATATGGAAGAAGAAATACGTGAACGGCTGATCAAATCCAACAAAGCCTACTATGGTCTATCAAGGCTCTTTAAATCCCGAAATTTATTCAGAACATTCAAGCTACTACTGTACAAGACTATGGTCTTACCAGTACTCATGTATGAATCAGAGACCTCGGTGCTCAATAAAAGGGACTCTGAACTCATAGCCCCGTTCGAGAGGAACGTCTTAAGAAGAATTGTTGGCCCCGTATGTGAGGTAGGACGATTCCGGAGACGCTACAACTATGAGTTATACGCAATCTACCTTGAAGCTAATGTTGTAAGAAAAATCAAGCTTGGTAGACTATGGTGGGCGGGACACCTAACTAGAATGAGCGAAGAGGAGCCTGCCCGGAAAGTCTTTTGCGGCAGGGTGTATGGAAGGAGACAGCGCGACCAGGACGCCCAGAGCCTGAGAGTGCCAAACTGGATGACTTCGGCTCGAACTCGGGACCGGTGAAGAGATTTGTTAAATAAAGCCAAGACCGGATCCCGGTTGTACTGCCGATGATGATGATGCTTAAATACCTGGACGGAAACATCAGAAGGATTACACATGAATCAACGATTGTTGCAATAATTGACGCGAAACTCTTGCTCGACACAAAAGTCTAGCTGCTTAATTGGAACTTTTTCCCGATTGAGTACCGCAGTCTTTAATATTACAATTCACTTAATAATAAAAATCCCCCTGGGTGAATGTAAATATATGCATGTAACATTGCAAGCATTAGCGGCATGTCTTCTGATGCAGATAGGCTTCGACTTGTATTCCCTTTTCGTTGGTACTCTTGTGTCAACTGAAAGGACCATTGTGTGAGATAGCTCTCCTTTACTCTAGTTAATGACTTTCTGTTTCTTTTGTGGTGGTCAATGAATTTAGTAGCATCATGTGATAGTCTTCTTTGTCAACAAAAGCCGTCGCACCTCTATTCAAAGGCATCATGTGGGAGTTTGTTTGTATCATGCTATACAACCAGTACATATATTGGGCGTATCGGGTGTTGTGATCCATTCTCCCTGTCATACAGGGCGAAATGAACAAAAATGTATCAATTTATCATTCTCAGTGTTAATGTATGAAATTTATTGTTGGCACCCGCCTCTAAGCTCTCCAGACATGACCCCTTTTACAATTTGCACCTATTCAACTCCATAAGAGCAGAGACAAACTTTTATGTCATCCTCTTAGAAGGAAACAGGTTACCTACTAAATCTTTCCAAAAACGACAGCAAGCAAAAGAAATTTTCGGATCATCTGTACCGCCCACCACTTCGTCAAAGAAGAATCCTGTATGACGACTTGTGTAAATGAAAAAAATGACGACAGTACGGAGTGCAAACTCTAGCACACGTTACTTGTACAACGCTGATACGGCTGTTTGTTGGGTGGTCTGTTTTGACAAATGAAGTAGCCTGCATATTTGGTGTAGTCTTGTGTCGTCATCGAGTCCTGTTAAAGGGATGTAACACTGTCAGACAGCTATAAATGCTGATGGTTACATCCTTGTGTCTGCCTCTCTAACTAGGTTACGATTACTCTCTAAATTTATTGATAGCACACGTTATCCTTTCGTGAAAAGAAATATCTACTGTCTGAGTGACTTTCATTTCAGGCCTTCCCACGATAACCAGTTAACACATTCACTATACATACATCCAACTGGATGAGTAGGTTCGAATGCAAATCACTAAAGAACTGGCCACGGGCCTAATCAATTCTCCTCGTTTACAACGAACAACAACACGGGTCGTTACACCCAACTACATAAAATCAGGAGCAAAGTAGAAGTACGTTCGTGAATGCTACGGATGGAGGTGACCTGTGGACAATTAATATAAAAGAGGGGTAGTTGAGAACAGGAAGGTACTCCCTGAAAGCACAGGATAATAAAAACAATGGACAATTTGGCTTGGAGTATTTTGTGGGACCTAGCAGGACGACGGCAATGTAATGAAAGGCACACTTCTAAATATCGTCCAAATTTAGAGGCCACATCCCGCATCTTTAAATTTATGATGCTGTAGGCAAAAACAATAAGATAGTGACTTTCTGAACTGTGGACATTAAGGGATAATCTCCGAAAACTTAACAAAACTGGTTGAATTGTGCTTTTCTTTAGCGGAATCTTTGGTACTGATAAAAGCGGGATATTCGAAGTACGGAAGAATAGGTTTTTACAGGGTTTCTTCCCTTAGAAAGGAATTAATTTCCCAGAATCATCGGCATCCTCTTTTATAACACACAACGGCGAAAAACGTCAAACTAAACGTAAGAAAGTCATTCATTAATGTCGAACAGAACTGACAATGGCCAAACAAAATAACTATGTGGTAGCTTTATCGATTCCCGTGTTATTGGAGCGAATGTCATTTAAAGCTTTTTACGACGAGCATAACTGTGGGTATATTACATCGCCCTACAGCAACCAACAAAGATATGATCGACATCTTCTAAGTCAAAGAATGTTCGAATTGACTTGGCTCATAATTGATACGTCTGTGCATTTCAGTTTGCGAAAAATGCATTTGGACGTCCTGAGTTTGTCAAGCGCCGGATGAAATATTTAATACTATCTACAAATCTGACCACGAATTTTGAATTTAAATTTCGTAGGTACATAAAAATTCAATTAGCTTTTGTGAATTGGTAGCGCTGTAACAGAAAGTTGTGTCGAATTTCATTTTCGTTTTTATCATCTTTTAAGCACATAACTGCATTGCTATAAATTTTATCCGTGTGATAAAATGTATGCTACAGAAACGTTGAAAATGTTGCCTTTGGTGACCACATTGTGTCAGAAGGATAGCATGTGAGGAGCATAAAAGGTTCAAAGGAGATCGAAAACGCGTTGAAGACGTGACCCAACTGACATTCGCCCGGCCCTTTCCCATAATCCCCGCACCTTACCTCCTGGCACTTTGGAGTACCAATGCCTGCGAAGCCTCGCACCTCACCTCCTGGCACCTTGGAGCACCAATGCCAGCGAGACTCTAACCTCACCTCCTGGCACTTTGGAGTACCAATGCCAGCGAGCCTTTCCACACCACTCGACTACACTCAACTAGCTTCGACTCCTTTTTCACCTCTGTTCACCGACACTCGACTCCACGCGTTTCACCGCTCTCCAGGACGGTTTATTAATAACCACCAGCTACTACACGTAGCAAACAAACGGTAGGACGCCGGCCCCACCCCACATCCTGGCACATTGGAGAACCAATACCAGCGACCCCCCACTTTACCTCCTGGCACCTTGCAGTACCCAATGCCAGCGACCCCCTATCCCCACCTCCTCACATCTTGGAGAACCAATGTCAGCGAGCCACATGGGATCCGACTAAATGGAAAATACCACTCGTCGGCACATAAACAACCCAAATACCACCATGGACCGTACCGCACATCTTTTGCCCCTGTCGGCAAACGGGTCCATTGGCAATTTTTCATTGTACATAGTACATTTTAATTTTTCGTTGTAACTTTTTCGTTTTCTTTTCCTTTTCCGCGCCCATCGCCATCGGAGCGATCCTTACCCTACCTTTTTATCGGGACTACGTCACTACGTACTGTGTCGGGACCCTTGAACGCCACTACTCATCTTCCCATTAACCATTTAAAAACTTCCACCTAGAGCGGCCGAAAACCGATAAAACAAGTACTGATTGCTTGCCTAGCAATTAAGCATGTACTTACCTTTTTGTCACCCACCAAAGTGTCTCCTAAACCATATTTTCGCTAATTCAATAGCACGAACCACAAGAGACATTTTCCTCACGGGCATCATGTGCTAGAAAGTAATTCGTCGGGTGTATGTTGCATCATCGGATTTCCTAGTAGGAAACTATAACATGCGACATACGCCAGGCAACCAACATTGTCCGAACCATATCACCAAGATATACCCTTGCGCGTCAGCCGCACACGTGCAGGAAATGTTTCATATTTTCCATTTCATACATGCTCACATCGGTTGGTCATCCGACAAATACATTAAGGCATACGGCTGACCGCCCAAGGAATTCGAGTTCTCATAAATAGAAAATTACCATCGAGAATTCGACTACGTGGAGATGCCACCAAGTTGTGCACGATCAGCATAAATGCTTTACGCAGTCGCTGATCGTGTAAACAACAAAATCTCTATGTCGAGATAATGGCACCAGCTGCAACCATGCCAGCTAATGTTTCCCCTTAAGGAATTATTGTATCCACGGTCCGCTTGCTCATGCACAGCCTGAAAGTGCAAAGTAACCGCATCTGTGTGTGTGCACATCCTTTCGGTGATCATCTGCTAAGATCATCCCTTATATGGACATCGGGGCGATGGATGAAAACTTTGGTGTTCTGTCGCTTCGGTCGATATCTTTAATCGCGTTACGGATTCCGTGGAGGCAAGTCGGGCCTCCACGTTAAATAAGCTACAGTCGAGTCGAACCATCCGCTGGTGTACGTAGGTTTAAAAGGGTCCTCCGTCATGTAAAATATATACGGATTATATTAAATAAGTGAACATTTGCAATTTAATTTCAATGGTGAATAAGAATACAAGTTATTGGATTCTCGAATATATTTCAATAGTGAATAATTATACATGTTATGAGATTCTCAATTATAGTAATTCAAACTGTCATGTAAAATATATACGGATTAGATTAAATTTGCAATTTAATTTCAATAGTGAATAACAAGTAATTGGACACTCAAATTTTGTAAGTCACCAGTTATGTAAAATATATTCCGATTAAATTAAATATGTAAGCTGTAGTTTGTGTGAATCATCATCATCGGCACTACAACCGGGAACCGGTCTTGGCCTTATTTAGCAAGTCTTGAGGCTTGTTAAATTTTCCATAATGATTTATTTTTTCTAGGGAAGGTCATTAGTCTTGCGCCAAGTTTGTATTAATATCTAACAATAAAAAAAAGAAAAGAAAAGGAGAAACACGGAGTTTTACTTTTTTTGGAACGGAAAGGAGGGACTGGGTATAGCGGGTCAGTCGTTACCAACACGTCAAAGAGATAAGACGTATACCTGACAACAGGAGAAAGCAAAAGAAAGGAAAAAAAATAATAAATAAATAAATTCGTCGCGCGAGTGTAAGTGAACAAGTGTGGATTACACAATGTGGCCGCCACTGAGAGCGGTTGTTTAAAAAAAAATAATAATAATAATAAAATAAAAAAATAAAAAATTATGGAAACAAACAAAGTGCTAAAGAGCTCGTCGCATTTCATGAAAAGGGGCCAGGCAGACCTGAAAGCGATAACACGGAGCCGACTCGAGCGACAGCCGAGTATTATAACAAAGCGGCACAAGCCAAATTCGGACGGCGAAAAAAATGCAAAAGGAAAGAAAAACGAATACACAGGCGCAGGCAACCAATTCAACGAATTGGTTGACCTTGACCCAAGTGAAATCGAATTACCTGCTGAGGAAGAAAACAATATCACAGGTACTGCAACAGATCCGGCGGAATTAGAAAAACTCCTTGCGGATATTGACACAAAAAGAGAGGAACTCAATAAACAAAGAGAAGCAATCCTCAAATTAAAAGACCTGGTGCAGCAACAATAAAGCCAAGAAAAGACAACAGCACAACGGAAAAATCAGGAACAACATCAGGAAGCAAACACAAGGCAGCAAACAAAGGAGATGCAGAAGCAGCAAACAAACCAGCACATCGTAACCAACAAAAAGGAAAAGGCGCTGCCTATAATACTTACGTCCATGGAAACAAAGGACGTTATAAAATTAGGTGAGTTAACTTGCAAAAATTTCAAAACAAAAAAAATTAATGATTCTAAAATAAAATTAATGTGCGATGATATTGAACGTTATCGCAAAGTAATGACTGCTTTGGGTAGGACAAAAAGCGAGTACTACACTTACACCCCGAAATCGGAGAAAATAATCTCCATGCTCCTAAAAGGCGTTGATCCATGTTTTTCCCCTGAGGAGGTATTAGAGGAATTAAAAAATGTCGAAACCGACAATTTAAAATTTACAGGTGTGAAACCCTTCTCTACCGTCAACTCCAGAAAACGCAATTTCAAATTGCCTTTCTTTATTGTATCACTGAGTCCCAACAGTAAAGTTGATGCTCTCCGATACATCAAACACCTCAACCACCAAACAATAAGTTGGGAAAAAATTAGAAAAATCGATCGCGTATTGCAGTGTATGCGTTGTCAACGCTTCGGGCACGCGGCATCAAACTGCCACATGCAATTCAGGTGCGTAAAGTGCCTCTCCGACCATACCATTGGTGAATGCCCCTGGGGCAAGGAACAGCTTCCAGATAGGAAAACACTGTCCTGTGTCCTCTGTAAAAATACAGGTCACACTGCTAATTTTAGAGGATGTCCTAAATTTCAACAAATGAAATTAAAATTGGAATCCAAAAAGAAACAAGTTGAAGAAGAGAAAAAAATGAAAACTCGTTCTTACAACAATTTCGTGGCTCCTTGTGTGTCATATGCACAAATGGCCGGTGCTCCTAAGCAACCAGCATCCATGGAACATACATATAGTAATGGGAAAATGCCTGCACCAGAGGCACATTCAGAAATAATAACAATGTTATTAACCATGCAAGGACAATTTGCCGAATTTCAAAGAACACTGACTGAACAAAGAGCACGAATATATACTCTCTATTTAACCCTGTTCTCAAATAACTCTCCACATCAAAATCTTCAACCCTCCGTCTGAACTTAACCTAAAAATTATAGCTGTGAATGTAAATTCACTAATCCACATCGAAAGAAGGGATCATTTAGGGAATCTGCTCCAAGTCGAATGCCCAGATGTGCTCATGGCTAGCGAAACTAAGCTAAACCAAAGGCACAAAATGGACTACAAAAATTATAACATAATTAGACGACATCGACCACACTCTACTCGAGGGGGTGGGGTCGCTATCTTAGTTAAGAAAGGTCTTCACCATAAGGTCGTTTACAGCACGGAAGTACACAAATTCCAGGTGCTAGAGGCATGCATTATAGACATTCCGCTAAAAAGTCAAAGGCATCTATATATAGTCGCTGCTTACGCTCCTGAATTTGTTCAAGGTACCCAATTTATCAGTGAAATCGATACGCTTTTCCGAAGTCTCAAGTTAGATTTGGAAAACAATTACTTTTTAATGGCAGGTGATTTTAACGCCAAGCACAGTGCCTGGGGCAATCTGACCTCGAACACCAGAGGCAATGCCTTGTTTGATTGGTGGCAAACAAATGCGATCGAGCATAAACTAGAATTGTACGCTACAAGTACACCGTCTTATCCAAGAGGTAACTCCTTCCTGGATTTACTTATGACAGATGATCGAAATCAGTTACCAGATACCGAGGTAACTACTCGAAATTGTCTTCGCACAATTGAGTACGATAGCGATCATTACGAACTTGGAGCCGTAATACACGTGCCAAACGAGTACCATCTACTTGAGCAGTACGACCAGGTACACTCTTTCGATTTCCGAAAAGCACATTGGTCGCGTTTCGATCGCATAGTAAAAAGAGAAATACGCAACATTGGCATAGACCCACCGACTAATAGAAACCTTCGTAATGATGAAATCGATCATTACCTCCTAACTATGAACGATATTGTTACTAACACAATGAATCGTTCCATCCCCAAAGTAGCTCATATGGATGGCTATACCCACCGATACAGAAATGCAACTATCGATGCTTTGTATAGGCAAAAGAGCACCCTGCTCTCAAAGTTGAAATTGTGCTATAGGCAGTTCAGTGACCCAAATCGCAATGAAATCAAAACAATCAAGTTCTTGATTAAAAATCTTCAAAAACTGATCCGGGATAATTACCGAGCAGTAATAAATGAGGAGTGGAGCAACAGAATTCGAGCTGTCCAAGCAAACGGACCGAACATCTTTTCACAAATCAAGAAAATATGTCGAAGAAAAGATCACAATGACATTCCCTGTCTCCGAATTCCACGGACTCCCGAGAATTGTCAGATAATGCTGAACGCAGGACTCACCTTAGAGCACATCAACTCCAATGATGAAGTAATAGTAGTCGAAGATCCGCAAAAGAAAGTGAATTCAATTGGAGCCTGTTTCGAACCAGTGTACAGAGTTAACGAATCAGTTCATGCTAACATTGAAATTGAAAGCAATGCCCGTCAAAGACATTGCTCGCTGCGCAACCAACTTCACAACTGACGATCCGAAAACCATAGTTTCATCACATTCGGCGAAAATAATAGGGCGGATTCTGCCGTCAGAAATGAAAATACAGATATGTTTGTGCGCAAGGATGAACTTAGAAATAATAAGAAATCATCTGGAATAGATAGCATTCCAAATGTGATTCTAAGGCATTTGCCTCGCGAAGCAGTGAACATATACACTACTTTGTTTAACAACGCTCTAAACAATGCACACTATCCAACCCATTGGAAGACTGCAGTAGTCCACCCTATCCCCAAAAAGGGTAAGGATAAGAGCAATCCAGCTAATCTGCGCTCGATCAGCCTGCTTCCCAACATCGGCAAGGTCTTCGAAAAAATTATAAACAAAGCACTGATATGTTGGTGTGACGAAAACGATATCATCCCCAACAACCAGTTTGGCTTTCGAGCGCGACATTATACAGTTCATGCAGCGACGAAACTTGTTTCCGATATACAGTGGAACAAGGCAAAGCGACAATGTACAGGCGCCTGCTTGGTTGACTTTGAAAAGGCTTTCGACACCGTATGGTTAGAAGGACTTGTCTATAAGTTAACAAACCTGGGTATGCCGCAATATCTGCTATACATTATTTATGATATGATAATGGACAAACATTTTGTGGTGAAATGCGGGGACATACTCTCCAACAAGACCTTCCAAATTAAAAATGGCTTACAGCAGGGAGCTGTGAATTCTCCCATTCTATTCAATATTTACACTAGTGATCTAGTGAGTTCTCTCGAAAACGCCATTGCGTACGCCGATGACATAGTGGTGTACAGAACAGGAGGAAAATAGACGACATCAATAGGCACCTTCAAGATGACTTCAACAAAATAAAACAATTTTGCAACGACTGGAAATTAAAAATTAATTTCCAGAAAACCGAGACTATTCTTTTCAGAACGCCCCTATCCAGGGCCTCGAGGGATACGAAATACAACTGGAAACACTTTTCTATTGTAGGTAACAATAACCTTCCACTGCAAGTGAAAACTGTAGTTAAATACCTTGGTATCTGGCTAGACCAGTATTTATATTTTGACAAGCACGTATCAGCGTCCCTCTCCGCAGCTAAAAGCGCATATTCTATGACAAGAAGTCTATTCCGGAGTAGTCTGCTTGACCCCGAGTCAAAATAATTTCGTACTCGGCATTCATCCGACCAGTTTTGATTTATGGCTGTCCAGTATGGTATAATATATCTCCACTTTATATGGAGAAGTTTCGTGTGTTCGAACGGCAGTGTTTGCGTTCCCGCCTCGCACTTTATAGAACACCAGAGTCGCAATACAAAAAATTCTATCCCAACAAAATCCTCTATAACAAATCAGGGCTAAATAGGATAGACAATTTCATAATTAAAATGATTCGTGGTCACACAGCAAGGGCAATGTGCAGTGACAATAATCTTATCGCGGGAGCATTCTATCCCAATGATATGTATATAGAGAATACCCTCCAGAATGGGTTTATTCCCCCAGAAGCGTTCCCTTTCTTGGATCAAAAAGGCCTTATCCAAGACGTGCTTGGAGTCCCGATTATTTACCACGCTTTCCGTGGTGCCAGGGAGAAACGAATTCTCCATGATAGTGATATATCCAATGCCCCAGACCGCATGCGTTTTAGCACGGCGATCAGTGAAAGAGATAAATCAGCCAAAAATCGAACATCTCCCAAATGGTGGTGGCTTCTCAACGAGGAGAGGACTTTTTGGCGGATAGTTAGTCTATCTGGATCGTAAGTGTTCCGCCGAACACTGCTGCTACAAGGACTTACACGAAGCAGAAAACTGCACACACGCAAAACACTGTGAAAATAGTCACGAATGAAACTCAAAAATATTAACTTTCCTTTATTCGCACAAGTTTTTGTAAGTTCATGAGTATACAATTCCTGGTGTTGTAACTACAAGCTTTTTTTCTGGTCGCGACTGTTCGTTTGCACACTGACGTTACTTTCCGGTTGTATGGTTAATACGCGGATCAACTCCCTCGTTTGGTTCTCGTTGTTCGGCTCGTCGCGATGACTATCACTATCTGACTGTCTGTCTGCCCACACAGATATCCAGATTCCAAACTGGTATCTGTATCTACACGGAAAAATTTCCATAATTGCTCTGCTAACAGAACTTCCGAATTTCTGTTAGCAGCATGTTATCACGTCCCAGGGGTGATTTTTCATTCCTGAAAGAAGAAACTCGCTCATCATCGAACATCATTATCACCATCCGTGGTGGTGGTCGAAATTCAGTTCGACGGTTGTCGATTGTATGCCGCCTTATTTACACAACACATCTGGCGCGAAGGCCGAAAGATATCCTGCAATTTGCATGGATGCATGGTTCATGGGTTTTGTTTGACTTTTGTCAATACACCCGAAATCCATTAGATCTTTCTAATGGGTGTGAAATACAAACAGACACCGTGGGATCGGAGTAGTTTCCTTGTAGGTTTTCAACCTCATACAATTTGAATTATCTCGTTGAGATAATTACGGTTGCCGTTTCTTTATGTTTGCCGATAGACTTGGTGGTCTTTATGGCAGCTACCCGCACGTGCATCGTTGGTCGGCTACTTTGCATTGCATAGACGTTTGAAATTGCCGATTCAATGGAATGTTCCTGGGCGCAGGCAGATCGAATGTTTCTTTTTTGTTTCAGGTATGATGACTTACGAATGTTGAGCTTGGCATTCAAAGCTTTGGGGACGTTCAGTTCCTTGCTTTTTGGTGTCGGTCTCAACGTTGGCTGCGAGTTGCAGGCCCTATGGTGGGACTTTGGGGGCACGCGTCTGTTGGCGCGTGCAACGCTCACAGGTAAGTAAGTTCTTTGAAGGTAGGAACCTTACCTGCGCGGAATTGTGCGTTCGTAGAACGCTACAACTTCACTTCCTCAGATATAGTATGCCTCTCAAGAGCAACGCTCTCCTTCCTCTTGTCCCCCCTCCCCCTGTCCTCCTTTCCCCATTACTTTTATTTTTATTTCTTATTTTATGTTTTATTCGTTTTGTTTTGAAGTTTTTGTTTGTTATAAGTAACAAAAAAAAAATTGTAATAATAATGTATGCATATAGATGTAAACAAGGAGTCCCTCTAATATATGACTTATTTCATATATATATATATAAGAAACAAAAAAAAAGCATGTACGCCGAAAGGCATATATAAAAATCAAGTTGTAATGTGTAATTTAGAGAGCTCGCATAGAGCCAGTAAGTTAATTTAAGGACTGTGATTGTAGAAAAGGTTTTAACATTTACCCCTAATATTATACATGTAAAAGGAATTAGGAAAATAAATGTGGTTTAAAAACTAAAAAAAAAACTGGGTATAGCGGTGAACCTGTGCCCCGGAGGCACCTTGTGGGGCTTTTCAGGGCCCGAAGAGCCATGCATCGCTCGATCCCCACCATTCCCAGCGATGTGACTTACCTCGAAGTCGGATCTTCAGCAAGGTTACGCAACCTTGCTACGGCATTAACCGCCAACCAAGTCGCTGGAATTAATTCGGTTATCCCCAAGGATAACCGACATAAATATATATTTGGCAGCTTACCTTTCTTTGGGGGTTTTTCTTCCAAACCCCTTTTTCTCCACCACCATATCTGAAAACATTAAGTCCACGGCAAAGATTATCACCTAGCCGTGGCATCGAAAATTTCATCCTCAGGCATCACCATATCTGAAAACATTAAGTCCACGGCAAAGATTATCACCTAGCCGTGGCATCGAAAATTTCATCCTCAGGCATTACCATATCTGAAAACATTAAGTCCACGGCAAAGATTATCACCTAACCGTGGCATTGGAAATTTCATCCTCGGGCATGCATTGCACCCAGTGCATCTCGTTCCCATAGCCTTATGCCATGGAAACAAAATCAACAAAGAGTTCATTGATTACTCGTTGTTTTTGTTTGTCCATGGCACCCCTAGCATGCGGCTATCAGGTCCCATCTGTTTGCCACCGCCAACAAGGTTTCGGCGGATGCAAACCAAATATTTCCCTAATTACCAGCAATAGCTGGTTTCCTATTATCGGTCTCCACCGATCAGGGACCGCAAACAAGCAGCGAATTGGATGCAGCCATCAAGTGTTTACTTTTAACATCTGGCAATGGCTGCACCCTATATTCGTTGCAATACCTAAACATTGCATTACATCTCAGATGGTTTACGGTATATCCAATTCCCTATTAACGGCCGCCAACCGTCGGCGGACCTAGGAAAATTCACACCCATCAACTCAAATGTTGATTTATGGCCTCTCCTAGGATGACCAGATCTTCGGCTCGTGTTGTTTTTACCCCAGATGGTTCTGTTGCTGGCATGTATTGCACAATCAATTGTGTACACAGCCGCAGGCCATGCATTGTTTGCATTCGTGGAAGATGCAGTTGCGACGCTGGCATCCATCCTCGGTCACCGGACGATCGTATGCGAGGCATACACACACATGCGAAATGTATGCCTATTCCCCGGTCCAATCACGATTAACTACCTCGAGTTAATCGTGCAGCTCCTCCCCTTTTGCGGTTTTCTTTGCGGTGTCCTTTTTTTCGTCGGCAGCGAATAGGCAGTCAGATTGTTACCACCAGCGAGGACGTACAGGAGTTCGCGTAGTCGAAAGTACATATTTTTTTCTCATACAAGGAGCTGTGCGCGGAAAGCTCCATTCTCTTGAGTCGAGGCGTTTTGATTCGTGTTTTTATTAAAAGGCTGTGCGCGGAAAATTATATATTTGTAACCGAAATAAGTGGTTAACTAACAAGTTAAGACATATTCCCTAGTAATAGATTTTACTCCTTTTTTTTGCAATAAAGAACTGTGTGAGTGGAAATAGAAAGTAACGGAAATAAATGCAATAAAAAAACCAGAGTGTTTCATTTTCTTTTTCCGCTCGGGACGGCGTCGCAGAATCGGAAGTGATTCCAGAGGACCCGCCGTTGCGAAGTAGTGGAAGTTAGTGAATCCCGCGTCCGTGTCGACGCACTGACTAATCTTACACCACAACCTTACCACTAAAGTCTAAATATACAACATACCCACGTTGATACGAGAATAACCACAGAGGTACCACATCCGAGATGACCAACTGTTGGAGAATATGTCGCGGAAATCAAAGATTTTTGGTCAAAGAAATGCTGATTGACAATAAGGGAAGGTGGTATTAGCATTTCAGTTGGATCAGTAAATGTGTTCTGCACCTAAAAAAAGTTAAATCTCGTTTGGAATTTTTTAAAATATGTGTGACTTCTTCCATAAACTCAAAAGATCACTCCGACGATATTTTTTTAACATGATGGAGAAAAATGGAGAGCCGAATCGGCGCCCAATATGAAGACCATTGATGTAATAGACTTTAAAAATTGTTTTGAAGTTTGGAGGAAACGAAGGCATACGTGTCTTGTATGTGACGGAGGGAAAGAGAGACTTTTTTGAAGGCCATGAAATTGATTTAGAAATAGATCTTCTAGGTACTAGGTTGTTCAATAAGTTCTTAGAATATCCAAGATATAGCGATCGTAGTAACGAAAATGGTTTTTGTTTAGTAAACATCATTACTCAGTAGACAGCTGCATGAAAAATTGGAACCGAAAAAATGGGTACCCCATCTCATCATCATACTCTCACTGACCACCCCTGGTCCGTCCTTGTGATACTCGGATCTATACTTTCACTTTCCCTGTCTTTTATATTTTCTATTTCGCCCCTTCTAAATGCCAATATTTAAGACGTCGTGAATAAAACCTGAAGGGTGAAGCAAGATTAGTATCATGCGTAAAAGTTCTGTACATTTCACATCATTGAGAGACTAGGCAATACAGAAGCCACAAAATAAATTATCGACATGATGACGAAAGTATTTAAGAAGCAGTTTATTCACGCACTCAAATGGTTACCGTTTTCAGTGGCCATATTGTGTTCCTTGTTCAAGGAAGGAACATCACTATCAGACGCAAAATCGTCCATGTACTTCATAACAACTCAAACAAATAAGTGTAGAAAAATAACGTTTGATAGCAACCGTAAAATACATCTACGTGTAAATCAGAATGTATCAGCGCACATCAGATAAACTGTATTATGAGCCTCGATTATCCTCCAACGTGAGATGAGTGTTCGCCCATCCTCTGATGCGCAGTCTTAAAACTTTAGTACAAATATTCGAGGATAGGAAATTGTCTGTAAGTTCTTAAAACCATATCGGGGATCAACTGATTCGAATTCGATTTGAACATTCTCCAATAAATTCTCGGTTTCCCGTTTACCCAGCAAATGGCCCCACATGACTAAAGCATTACGACCGCACATCACTTAACGTTTCTGCAGGTTGCTTGTACCTAGTCTTACTACGTTTCACCTTCTCACACCTCACCCACAAAAAATACGTTCACATTTGCTCTTTTGAAAGCAGGTACGAGTGCCTAGTAAATTTCCACATCGCTTTGTGTAGCTGTAATCGGAAACATTATAAAACGAATTTACGAGCTTTTCGAGTGCGAGTTCGTTTTAAAATTTCGAATGGTACGAGTAGAACCACGTCCAAAGTGGGTCCCTTAACACAGTCAAGTTCAACTTCAGTTGGTTAAGATAGGCACCCTAAACGCAATTGTGGCTGAAACAAGGAACTGAATTTATTCCTTATTTAGTTTTCGGGCATCAGTAAATCTGATTTGATGTTTTTCCATTTTTCTATTTTGTTTTTGTTGGTATTCAAAAGTTTCAGTGAAAACTACACAGCTGTTGACTGCATGCATCACACGCACAGACAGTTTTGTTTGAGATATTCTGGAAAATTTTCTGTCACAACCAACTTGGCCCCCGTGCAGTACGTGACAGGGGAAGAATATTAGCGAAGTAGACACATGTGTAATATAAGCTCGAGCATGTCACTCAAGGGATCGATCTTAAATATATTCCTGCCATCTTAATAATGTCGACTCCAGCTGCTCTAATGCCATTGTAGCAGCTTGGAGTGCAAGTAGAGTATCATAATATCATGAATATCATGTAAAAGACGTTGTAATTTAATTCTTCATCTTCAAATATTGACAGTAAACCATGGAAGTATTATTAATATATGGACAAAGGCAGA
This sequence comes from Microdon myrmicae, assembly GCA_963931805.1. Classification (NCBI taxonomy): domain Eukaryota; kingdom Metazoa; phylum Arthropoda; class Insecta; order Diptera; family Syrphidae; genus Microdon; species Microdon myrmicae. Next base: position 46,507,331 of record OZ007500.1, read on the forward strand.
CCTATAAGCACTTTATTCCACCTCCGTCAAATTCTAAAGATGTGCTTTATACTTTTTATTTGCAGTAGGTGGCAGAAAAATCTTTCGGGACAAAAGGTCTGTGTCGGGCAGTTTTTGAAACATTTTAATACCTTTTCGATTGTATGTGACATCGTTTTTTGAATGTCTATTTTATGTTTTAAGGTGGTGTAAAGGGGCATTTCAGAGCTCTGAATTATGTTGTTTGCTCAAAATATATGTCTTTTTTGTCTCGACTCTTGTATTAGCGTCAATTGAGACCTAGACTAATTTTCCTATTGATGATTTTGGAATGTTGGTCAGCGCTCAAAGGGTTTCCTGTAGATTGTCGGTAGGGCAATCCGTATTGATAATCATTCAAAAATCCCTTCGATTTTAATATTTAGTTAATTTCGTGAGAGATACTTTTTTCCTTTCTTCGGGATCGGTTGAACCGAGTGGTTTGCCGTCAGTTAGAAAAGCATTTCTATGTATAGGAAATGCGGATAAATTTACAAAAACCAGATACAGAATAAGGAAATGAGATATCGATGAACATTGGCCTTCAACATCAGTATATTGCAGTGACAAAAAAAAACACAAGATCAGGCAAAACATTTCACATTCGTGTGGTACGGCTGAACAATTGTTTTCTATTTTTGGCGGCTTTCCTGGTTTTCTTTGTAACAATTTTCACCGAGATCTGAAACATAGTGAAAGACTTCTTCCGACTATATAGCGGAATCTATCATATGATAGAATGGTATCTCGCCAGGTGACTGGAGTTGGCAACCAACCTACCGTCTATTTCAAACTTAAGGCTGATCTATCAGCCAAACTCTGAAGGATGATCAAGGACTTCAATACATCGAGGAGCCATGCCATAGATGATTCACTGGGGCAATGGGGTACAATCTAAGACCTTTGAAAAACGGTTATTGGAAAATGTTGTCATATTCAGGCTCCTCGATAGTATAGTAGTTAGTATACCCGCCTGTCACTTGGGAGACCGGGGTTCGATTCCCCGTCGGGGAGCCTCTGGCGCAAGACTAATGACCTTGCCCGGAAAAAAAACAAATCATTATGGAAAATTGAACAAGCCTCAGGACTTGCTAAATAAGGCCTAGACCGGTTCCCGATTGTAGTGCCGATGATGATGATGATGTCATATTCAGTCATATAATTTTTTTTAAATATTTTTATACCGCTTATACTAAGAGAAATAAATCAGTGTTCTTTCCTCACCAAATTCAAATCTTTTAAAAATTATCATCTGGCGATAGTTATATGAGTATAACGTCCGTGTGCCGTCGTTGGCACGGGTTCTACGCCTATCCCACGCTGCTGCCCCATTGGTCGTCACCAATGTGGGGTAATAGTTCCGGTATCTGCTCGTTATCGAAGGAGCCGAAGGTCGAATTGTGAAATGCACTGCCGTGGATTTTGTTCTAAGTTTGAAACTTTTTACTCCTGTACACGATCGCTGCTTCGAATTTACTGAGCATCTTGTCGATGTGCTTTCCCAATCACTATAATCGCGTATATTGTAATGCAATGTCCCATCACGTCATTAATAAAAGAGGATCGACTGATGAAGAAGCAGTAAAAGGATAGACGTCCAGGAATACCAAGGGTGAGCAATGCACTTCCCGATTCTAGTCAATTCAAAAGAGTCGAACGAGATTAAAACACACTTTCATTCCTTTTACACAGCACATCGTTGCTATACTTGTTTTTATTTCATATTATCGTTAAAACAATTCACAAAAGTGGTCAAAAGGCAGTCACTGCTAACTTAAACGCTGCTTTTCAATTTACTGATTTTAGTTACTATTGTTGTTAATATATTTACAAAGACTGTCACTGCTAACTTAAACACTGCTTTTCAATTTACTGATCTTAGTTAATATACTTTTCCACCGACGGTTGTTGGGCTCAGACTTAAATTATTTAACGTCGAGGCACGACTTGCACGATTGATTTATTTCAAAAGATCACTTCATTTTCCACTTGTCGACATAAGGGGATGATTTTCCTTGGTAAGGATGTGCACCCACACAGATGCGGTTACCTCGCACGCTCATGTTGTGTCCATGCATGCGTACAGTGGATATTATAATTCCATAAAAGAAAATGTATATCCGATTGGTACCGCGTAAGGGTCCTCTGATGCGACTTGCCATGCACGTAAGTGGGAAAAAATATTTTCTTTCTGTGTGCATGGACAAGTTTGAGGATTCATATCGGTTACGTAATGTCGTAACCGAATTGGATTCCTAGGAATATGCTGCGTTGTATGCAGGCATGCCCCTGGGGACAATGCTTATAGAATGTTGATGTTTGTCGATCGGTTTACTGACCGATGTGCTTGTAGGTAAAAGGAAACGAAGGAATATCTTTTGCATGTGTGCAGCGGAATTCGTTCGGAGACATGTTTAATGAATTGGTTCGGGTCATGTTGGTTGCTTGGTGATGCAACCAAATTGCTTATAAGGAACATGTCTGTTTGGTGTTGATTGATTTTGCATCAGCGAATATTATGGATTTACAGCATTTCAGGTATTTATGGTACAAACTATGTAAAGGCAAGTACATGCTTTCCAGGTTTTGGTGCTCTAGATAGCAGTTACTTGGATGATTAATGGGAAGGTAAGCAGTGGCGTTCAAAGGAACCACCACAGTTAGTTACCATGGGATCGTATAAACTGGAACCCAAGTGTGTAGTCAAGCACTTTGGCATCTGACTAGATCAGTATCGACCTCACCATCATCAATTCGACAGACAAGCAAACACTGAAGAAAGAGCAGGAATATGTTACTGAATCAAAAAATTGAGGTAAGGCCCTTGTTACCAAGAAAATATTGTACTGTCCTACAGTTGTAATTTTTAACACTAACGCGAAACAACTTATTGAGGATCTGAAAGTTAAAACTGCATCCCTTAACTTCAAGGTGCCGTAAAACTAGTCTTACCTTCTACTATCAGAACGTAAGAGGTCTTCGCTTAAAAACCCAATCTATTCTGAATAATTTCCACCCCCTACCTATTCACATATTCACTATAAGCGAAGCGAAGTTAATCCCCAGCATTCGTAACCTGAAACTGTTTCCTCCTATATTTGATGTCTTCCACGATGACGATCTCTGTCTATAACAGCCTCGAGTCGTCACTGATAACTTTCCTTACCTCTTCGAGGCCCGATTTCGCCTCACTCAAATCACTCTTTCTCGTAAATCAATCCTTGTCATGTGCTTTTGGTCTTGCCACCCCAGTCAATCTATGTTTATTTCATTAATGACTCTTTTGTTGCAGACCCTTGATGCTTCGATTCCTTACCTTACTTTTCCCTTGGAACTCTTCTTCCAAACTCCATAGATCCGGCCTTAATCGGATCTAAATTACTCGAACTCAACGACGAGTTCACTCGGGGCACACATGGTATCCCAGGAATACTCCTAAAGAAATGCTTAACCAGTCCCTCTGCTCTGTCTTCGAAAATCTTCACTCTCTCACTCTCTCATTGCGTATTCCCTCACATTTAGAAAACCTCCTTCACCACTCCCATCCACAAGAAGGAACCCATAAACGATGTCGTAAACTACCGCTCCATTGCGAAACTTTCCAATATACCCACAATTCTCTAAAGCTTTCTATATGAATCTTACGGTTTTCATTGCAAATTTTGTGTTCTATCAAGGAAGCACGATTTTCTCAATGAGATCAACAACTACCAGCCTTGGACTCCTTCCTATCTTAAGGACAGACTTTGTACCGTTCGGTTCAGATCCGTGATATCCAATCCCTTCCATATTGCCCCCGGAGTCCCTCAAGGAAGCCACTTGGGCTCACACCTGGTTATTCTAGCCATTAATGCCATTGATACGGTCATTAAGCAATCCCGTTTGTCTCTATACGCTGATGACACTAAATTCTATAAGATCATCGACAACTTTTCCGTTTGGTGTAGTAAAAACTGGTTCTCGATTCTCTTTCTCCAGTCGCAAAGCTGCTCTGTTTGCGCTACTCCGTCTGCGCTTGCTCAGCAATGTTCCGGACCAGACGCGGTGAAAAACCTTGGAGATATCCAATGCGACCGCCCTTGACTCACCATGTCCCTCAAGCGCAGATGTCCATATATCGGTTATAAGGGTCAAAAGTTCCCCCGTGGATCGCCTGCAACGGAATCCGTATTGACGATCATTCAGAAGTCCGTTGTACTCCAAGTACTTAATTAACTCGGCATTCATGACCTTTTCCATTACCTTAGATAACATAGACAGTAATGCTATCGGCTGGTAATTTTGAGGGAAACACTTTTTCCCCTTCTTCGCTATTGGCTGAAGTTGGGCGATTTGCTGGCAGGTAGGAAATGTCATCCGTGCATATAATAAGCGGGAGAGCCTGCCAAGAACCGACGACAGTCCGAAAAAGAGGAAACCAGCGTACTATCATCTGCAAAACTGAACACTCGGTTATCCATTGACTCTAACAAACCATTTATGTGAAGCAAAAACAAGGTTGGAGCCAAAATAGAACCTTGAGGCACCCCGAAATTAACAGGATACAGATCCGAAGACTCGCTGTCTACGACAATCCGGATCGATCGACCCTTGAGGAAGCTCTTCGTCCAGACGCAAAGGTGCTGGGAAAGTGCGTATGAACGAAACTCCGTGCCAGACGCGGTCAAAAGCTTTGTAGATTTCCAATGCGACCACTCCTGATTCACCATGGCCCGCAATTTCAGATGTCCATATATCGGTTATACGGGTCAAAACGTCTCCGGGAGTCCACCTGCCACGGAATCCGTATTGTCGATCAATTAGAAGTCCGTTGCACTCCAAATACTTAATTATTTCGGCATTGATGACCTATTCCATCACCTTAAATAACATAGACAGTAATGCTATCAGCCAGTAAAATTGCGGGAAACATTTTTTACACTTCTTCAGGATTGGCTAAACTCGAGCGATTTGCCGGCAGGTAGGAAATGTCCTCCGTGCATATGATAAGCAGGAGAGTCTGCCAAGAACCGAGGACTGTTTTGGAGCACAGTTCTTAAGGACTATTGCTGGTATTCCGTCTAGGCCGATTGCCTTCTTACAGTCCACCCCACGTAGAATGCGTTGAATTGTAGGCGGGAGGAACCTCACATCACGCATCAAAGACTGTACCTGCGCGATCACAAGTGGCTCCAAAAGATCGGGATCGAGGTTTCAATTCGCGGACACATTAGCTTTATCTTTTTTATGTGTGACTAGTGTCCCGCTGCCAGTCACTAACCACTAACGGGGGAAAAGAGGAGGAAGCGAAGTTATAGCTGACAGCCCTTGCCATTGCCCAGAAGGGACGCGAACCAATTGGGCGCGTAAGGAGTTTATTGGTCACTCTGCTGTTGTAAGCCCACCTCGCGGTATCAATCGCTTGGTTGAACGTGTTTCGATTCCAACGAAATTCGTTACCCCCGATGGGATTGGAGCGCCATTGCTTAAAAGCTCTATTTTTTGCCGCTGTAATCTGCTCATATTTCTTTATCAAACCCCGGTTTATCTATTGAATTTCGTTTGATGGATGGCAGAATGTAAATCTCCATCCTGAGAAGAATAATCTCCGTGACCGACTTCGCGCATGCGTTAACATCGGAGTTTCCAAAGCACAAAGCACAAAAGCGAAGCTGCTTAGATGGGTTATTCGTTTGAAATAAAGTTGGTTGTCGACACCAAGCAGTGGCCTGAGTTTCCCAGTGATCTGAGTTTCCTAGTGGCGCAGCAACTTCCAAGGTATAAATGCTCTACTCGGATGTCAAAAGCAGGTCCAGGGTGTTCGCATAATTCCTTCGGGTATCCGGCACTCTCGTAGGTTCCTCCACGAGTTGAGTCAAATTACGGCTAACAGCAAACATCTCAGCCAGCCTCCCAGCCTCGTCCTCCTTATTTACCAAAATAATAAATATTTAATTAATTATCGTAAATTTCTTTTTTAGAAAGAGATGGAAAGTCTTGGCAGTAAGTCAAGAAGAACGTGCAACTATTTTCTCCCATCCAGACTTAACCATGGATTATTACCAATGCATTTTATACCTTCTTCATGTCAGATGCCTCCACTCCAAGGGCTTTTCATCTTCCTAATTTTGATTATCGTTCACCATAGTTATATAACAAAAATAAATACCAAATAAGGTCGAAGACGGAAAATAGATTTCCTTCAAACCGTAACTGATCCAGATATATTATACCAACAATAAACAATGAAATGTAATCCTGACAAACATGTGGTGTCGGCTCTTGAAGAGGATTGAACATCAATGCCCAAAAACACTTATGAAGCATCAAGTAACCGTTCAATGCAATTTAAATCTTGAAATCTTCGGGATTGTGGAAAACGGTCCCTCAAGCAGTCGTGATAATTAAATGGAGTCTAATTATGTAGCAGTTCACATTAACATCATTTCCTTTCGGGTCTTTCAAGGGTTGCACACCTCCCTGCTGCTGCTCATCGCCTGTGTGAGCTTTTGATATAGGGGTTTTACCCTCAAATCACCGTATTGGGGGTTTCTGCCCCAGCTACTGCTCTCTAATCACTTTCTCCTTTTGGCTCCAACTCAAAAGTGTCATTCTAGTTGAAATTTAATTCAATTCTAGGACTCCAATGCGAACTCAGATGCTGATTCGAATGCAGATTCCAATTCATGACAAAGCTGGCGTCGAATAACTTACAATGCCTGACTACCGCTAGTGGATGAAATTGAATAACTGGAGCGCCAACAACAGCGAGGTTTGATACGTAAATTGCTTCTTAAGTGGGTGCAGGGTATCTCTCGTAAATTTTCAACTTCCTCAATGCCATTGAAGGTTGCGATTTCTTAAAATATCATCTTTTCTTTTCGGTGGCAAAAAGGATATTCACTGTGATAAGAGCTTGTTGCCAGCATGTATGTGAATCACTGTTCTTATGCCTCCAAGGATAACTAAATCAATCAGATGCTGAAAGAAATTTAATAACAAACGTGTGTGTGTGGGTGTGTGATAGAGGCTTTTGTTAAAATTCCTTTTGGATCACGTTAAGTTTTAAGGCAAGGCGAAATGTATTGTACTCCGGAAGGGATACATCTATCAGCACTTTGGAAAAGCCCAATACGTAGCCGGGTCTAGAGTATATGACAGCTGGGAGATTTATTTCAAACAACCTGTGTCGTACCGCAGATATGGAATATGGGAAGTACGTATATTGCCCCGGTAGCGTAGCCTTATTAGGAACATATCGATGAAGCAGATTTGTAGCGAAGTATATGCGGTGCTTTCCCATTAATACCCTTCCATCGCCCAGCCAATATCATTCCGCTTTGAAAACAGTTCATGTAACAGTACATAAAACCAGTAGAATAACCTCCACGGGAAACAACCTGACACAAAGAGAGAGAATATTTCACGGTCTTTTTAAAAATGAAGTCTAGCGGCAGGTAATAAATCTCACGATAAGGAGAAAGCTTAAAAGTGACCCGCAGACTTATGTGAAATCCCACAAAAGGGGATTTTGGAGTGCCCTTAAATGTCAGAGCACAGTGCGAGCGAAGGAGAGGAAGTGGATAGGGAAAGGAGATATCGATGTACATTGGTCTTAAATGCCTGAACATTACAACGACGAGGAAACACATGATCAGGAAGAGTATTTCACATTTGTGTGGTTCGGCTAAAGAATGACTCCCTATGTTTGTTTGTGCGCGTGAAGTGGACTTTCAACGTAAACTGATGTGCATTCTCAGATTGACGGATATCGCGGTAAAATGTTTGAGAGGGCAGAACACATTCAGCAAGTTCTGTTGAGCAACGACCGTAATAATACCTATAGAGGAGAGATAGGCATGATACTATAGCGTTTTGGATGATAGTGAAGAACGTGTGATTCGAACTGCCGCTATGACAGGTAGAATCACCAAAAATTGAACCAAAGCGCAACCCATCAGGCCACCGCCGTGTGTACGAATTCGATTTCTAAACTCAAGTACATTCGACTGATGTGGATTTTGTTATGTTATCGCTATGGTATACGGCTCTGGTGCATTTTATTATTCGATTTTCGTTCGGTATTCTTGACTATTTGCTTGTGTGTTGTGTGTGTATCTGTTAGAAACGCCACACTACTCCCTCCTCAGTAACTTTGTTACGATCAGCTTCGTCTGCGAACGACGGAGGGAGGAACGATCGAGCGAGAGATCGTCGGAGCAGGCGAGTGTGCCGGTGCTCTATGCGGAAGTCGTGATCGTGTCGTGAAGAACTGTTTTACTACGGGAAAGTGTGTGCTGTGTGTACACATGTGACATGATGGGTGTTTCCGTGTTTAGGAGTAGCATCAATGTTTCGTTCAGGTATCATATTACAGAATGCCAGTGTAGTGCAATATTCCATCAAGTAGTGTAACACCTTGTGTTCTTGGATGTTTATACGCCATTGTAGCTTAAATGTGCTAACGGAAATATGCTCGTGCAGTGTTGTGCGGTTTAGAAACGTGTGTCCTAGAAATGTGTTACAGGTATATGTCCCAATGTTGCATGAAATTGTACCGTCATGCACAACCGCAGTTAGCGGCCGGCAATTCACACCCTGCGAAACGGGAAATTAGAAAGATTTACTTGTTACCTGTGGTTACAGCTTCTTCAACCGGGAACTCCGCAATCGTTCCTCGAAACATTCAAACTCGCAAGACAAAAGATGTCACTCCAATAAATATGTGTAACATTTATTTCAGCTAATACACTAACGTTCCTTTGATAATTCTTGATACAAAGTCAATTTCACATAGGTGTGTCAAAGGGCACATTTAAAAACTCCCGTATCGTGTGATCTCTCGATTTCACGTTATAATGTACTTTTTAAATACAGATCCGGGCACGAACGAAAAACACAAATCTTTACATTTAGCTTACACGACTTCTTTTTACGACCACCGCTCTTTACCAGTTCACGTCTACTTTTTCTGTTAGAAGTCTTTACCAACTCTCGTGTACGACTCAAATAAAACTGTCTGCTGCTTAACCAAGACTGTTCGCTGCTCAATCAAAACTCTATTCCACTCTCTCTCAATCCTCCATCTGTCCCCAGCATCAATTTAATTTCGACGACGGTTGACTTCGAAACTAGCGAAAGTCACCACCGCCGAAAAGAAGCCGGGTTTACACACTGCATGTATTCTAACTCGATTCCACCCCAGCCGCATTTAATTAATCTTCAACTTAGATAGTATTATATAATTTTATAATATAATTGTCTTTTTGTATATTTAATTAATTCATTTAAGTTTTTATTTAATTATTATTTATACTTAGGCGCAAGACTAATGACCTTGCCCGGCAAGAAAAAAAAAAAAAAAAAAACAATCATTATGGAAAATTTAACAAGCCTCAGGACTTGCTAAATAAGGCCAAGACCGGTTGACGGTTGTAGTACCGATGATGATGATGATTTATACTTACATTTTGATGCAGCCGATTTGGTCGAAACAAAAACGACACGAAGGTTACTCACGTAACACACAGATCACGCCGTAGTCACCAATTATAGCGTTTGGGATGATAGTGAAGAACGTGTGATTCGAACTGACGCTATGACAGTTGAATCACCAAAAATTCAACCAATGTGTAACACATCAGACTACTGGCCGATTGTACGAATTCGATTTCTAAACTCAAGTACATTGAACTGATGTGGATTTTGTTATGTTATCGCTATGGTATACGGCTCTGATGCATTTTCTTATTCGATTTTCGTTCGGTGTTCTTCCCTATTTGCTTGTTTATTGTGTGTGTTAGAAACGCCACAATACGTTGCGCCTATGTTCTAACGACGGAATTGCTCGACTCACAGCTGGGTCCCCAATAAGTGTCACTGCTCGTTTTTGCATCCTATCGAGCACGTGTAGCGCAGTTTTGGACGCGCCTGACCAAATATGGGAGTTGAACTCCATTTTGGGACGAGTATACGCTCTGTAAATAGTGGACAGGTTGAATGGAGTGAAGTATTTTTTGCATCTCCTAAGGAACCCCATGCATTTGTCCGCACTTTTCGTAGCTTCATATATGTGGTCGCTCCAATTAATATTCGTATTAATTCGAGTGCCGAGGATTGATAGTTCCTTGGCTTCGTCGATGGAAGTGCCATTCATCGACAGTATATTTACTTTGGGGTTCACCTTTGACGAGAAGAGACAGCACTGAGTTTTTAAGGCATTGAGCTCTACTCGGTTAGATAATCCCCATTGATATACCTTGTTGAGGTCGGAATGCAATGTACTGAGCATAACCTGCTGATTGGTACTGACGTTCGAAGAGTTTGGTCGTATGAGCATGAGAAACTCAATGTGGTATCATCAGCAAACGAGTGGATTGGGTTGTGGGTAATGGATAAGAGATCATTTATAAAGGTGAGAAAGAGAGTGGGTTTGATACTCTTTACCCTGTGTCGAATAAAGGTTCGCATGCCAAGCAGCATCCTGTCTGTCAATGTGTTTGTGACGTTTTCTTCTAACGCCACTACTTATCTCTTCACTTATATTTCGGTAACATCCCAAAAGCCTACAAAAAACCCTATACTACAAGTATTTTAGCAGGTATATCTGAGCGGCATTGCTTGCCTGGAAAATGGGCATATCAATTTTTCATTCACTGCAGTAGCATGCAGACATTTCTACTCTTACGAGTTTTCCCCACAAGATGCGTGCGATGCCTCTTCGAAAATGCCCTAAGAAAGAAAACTCATTCATATATTACGGCGTCATTATATGGCGCCAACGATATTTATCCCAAGCATGATTTCCACCAAGTGAACCATATTTTTGTGTAGGAAATACGGTCGATCCCTGAGCAACCAATATAAGGTGAAACACCCATGTTCCTAAAAGGCAAAACGGTCGCATCACTAAACAACCGATGCAACTTGAAATATATTTGGGCGCGCATATCTCCTGTATAATACCGCCGCACACGTGCAGGAGATATTCTCTCTTTTCTGTTTTACAGCGAGCATCTCGGTCGCTAAACCAACCCACAGCCATTGTATGAACCATGCCTACCTGTCCCAAGATAACCAAACCAACATAGCACCACCGAAAACGCTGCACCAATTGCCAACGAGGAGTGTACGATCAGAATAAATGCTGTACGCAGTTGCCAATCGTATAAACATCAGGCGTCCCTTTATACAACGAGTGCACAGCTGCAACCCTTTTGATTTTTTTTTTTTTTTTTTTTTTTTTATTAAATTTCTCTCGGGAGAGGCGAACCTATAGCGTCGAGTGGGTGCCCCGAGATACCATCAAATAACTGTTGCAGTTCTTTTTGAACAGTTGCAGGTTGTAACGCTCCGGGAACACTGGCGTGGGAAGGCAGTTCCACAGCTTCCCCGCTCTGTAACGGAAGGAGTTCTGATGCAGGGATGTTCGCGCCGTCGGGAGATGAACCATAAACGGGTGCGATCCGTCGGATTGTCTTGTGGAGCGCATATAAACCGAATTGCGTGGAACAATGCCAAGAATCTCCGAAGAACAGTACCCGTGATAATATCTGTAAAACAGACAGAGGTCGGCCACGTGTCTTCGATGTGATAGCGACTGTAGTGCCGACGTCAGCGCCGAGTCCCCGATCAGACGGATCGCTCGTCTTTGTACGCTCTCAAGTAGGTCGAGGGTATGTTTAGGAGCCGAGCTCCAAACATGAGAGCAATATTCGAGCGCGGGTCTAATTTGAGATTTATATAGGAGACGAAGTTGGGCCGGAGTAAAATATTTCTTGGCTCTAAAAAGATAACTCAGTTTTCCTGAGGCTGATCTGGCGATACCTGATACGTGTTTATGCCATGATACATTCCCACAGACCGTGACGCCGAGCAATTTCAAACTTTCCCCAGCCTCGAGGGCCCGGCCACTCATCATCAGCTGTGGAACCGATGATCCAGCTTTCTTTGTGAATGTTGTATACTGGGTCTTCGTTGCGTTGAAGTCGACAAGATTGGCCTTTCCCCACTGCAGGACTTTATCTAGATCCTGGTTCAGAGAGTCAGTCTGTCTACATCTCAGCTAGTGCGACGCAGATGCACCAATCGGCCGATCACTCGAAAAGGAGGAAACAAGCGTACTATCATCCGCAAAACTGAACACTTTGTTATCCGTTGTTTCCAAAAAATCATTTATGTGAAGCAAGAACAAGGTTGGAGCCAAAATAGAACCTTGGGGCACCCCCGAATTATCAGGATACAGATCCGAACACTCGCCGTCCACAACAACCCGGATCGATCGATTCTCGAGGAAGCTCGTCGTCCAGTCGCAAAGCTGTTGGGAAAGTCCATATGAACGAAGTTTGCTCAGCAATGCCCCGTGCCAGACGCGGTCAAAAGCATTGGAGATATACAATGCGACCGCCCTTGACTCACCATGCCGTTCAATCGCAGATGTCCATATATCGGTCATAAGTGTCAAAAGGTCTCCTGTGGACCGCCTGCCACGGAATCCGTATTGACGATCATTCAGAAGACCGCTGCACTCCAAATACTTAAACAACTCTGTATTGATGACTTTTTCCATTACCTTAGATAAAATAGACAGTAATGCTATCGGACGGTAATTTTGTGGGAGACACTTTTTTCCCGTCTTTGGGATTGGCTGAACTCGAGCGATTTTCCAGCAGGCAGGAAAGGTCCTCCGTGCATAAGATAAGCGGAAGAGTCTGCCAAGAACCGGGGATAGTTCTGGAGCACAGTTCTTAAGGACTATTGGTGGTATTCCGTCCGGGCCGGTTGCCTTCCTACAATCCAGTTCACGTGAGATCACAGGTGGCTCCAAAGGCCGGAATCGAAATTTGAATTCGCGGAAAATAAATTCGCGAACACATTAGCTTTATCCTTTGGATTCGTGACCAACGTCCCGCTGTCTGTCACCAACGGAGGGAAAGAGGAGGAAGCAAAGTTACTGCTGACACCCTTTGCCATTGACCAGAAGCAGCGCGAACCAGTTGGGCACCGAAGGAGCTTATTGATCACCTTGTCGTTGTGAGCCTTCTTCGCGGTATCAATCGCTTGATTATTTTCTGTTTTTGATTTTTTCCTATCTGCGTTCATGTTGGCCGGTCACGAGACACCAAGAAGTATCATGCGTCGCGACTGGCCGCCGAAGGAAACGAATTCTCGGTAGACTCAACTGTAGAGCTATAGAGTCAACATGGTTATTGAGTCGTTCAGATCTTCCCAGTTGGCTTTCTCGTAGAACTTCTTTCGCGAGCTTTCTCATTAACGTTACTGTTGGTTAGAGGAAATTTAGCAGTGGTCTGAAGTGCCCAAGGACGAAGAAACTTCAATTGTGTATTTGTTTGGGTGGAAGGTGAGAGACAGGCCCAGGGTGCTGGCGAAATTACCATATATGTCTGGTACCCGTGTTGGCTCATTGACAAGTTGGGTTAAACTATTTGGATCAGCAAAAAGCTGAACATATTGACCCTCGGAGGTTGTATGTCCGGGGTGACGAAACCACTGAGAGTTATGCACATTAAAATCAGCCGCAATAACGATTTCAGTGTGCGGATATAGGGTCAAGATCATATCGATAGAATCAGACAGAGCATCAAATTCTGTAAAGAAAGCAATAATGTATGATATGCTTACTAACGTGAAGTTTTAGCCAAGAGACATTAAATTCTGGATTGGAGCAGAGCCCATATTGTGCCAGAAGCTGATAAGCAATGTCATTTCGTATGTATGTGACTATACCGCGATGTGGAAAGAACAGAGGCACTAAGTTATATCCAGGTAGATTAAAATCGGAAAAATCTGTATTAGTAATTACCTGGGTTTCGCTAAGTGCAAGGATAGTTGGTTTCTGGTTAGAAACGTGGGCAGACACAGAAGAGAAATTGCATCTCAAGCCGCAAATCTTACACAAATCAACGCGAAATTCCCGTTCCATTGAAATGGCCTGACACAGAAGAACAATACCGCCTCAGAAAATGATGCTAGTTGGACACGGCGATAGATAAGCGAAAGCAACCACTACAGGTGTTATGCCCTTGTAGTAGGTGCCCCACTAGATCCGTGCCGAAATCCAGGTCACATCCCTTTCGTGGCGAATATTACGCCACTCAAAACACCAAAAGCCCTCAAAAGATTATAAATCAATCGAGAGTATCGATGCTTGAGGGACGCAACAGAGGTGGGAAAGGGGGGAAAACAGATACAAGGAAAGGAAAGGGTATGACTTTTCCTACTTTGTACACTTCCACACAATTTTCACACTACGGCGCGAATCTCATAAATATTACTGCACTACACTCGGATGCGTTTGTGGTGATCCGTTTGTTTACTTCGGATCCCACAAAATACATCCGATGGTACGGATCACTAGGCTGAATTATTTTAATGGAGGTTAGTTTGTGGGGGTTAGGAGTATTGTGCCAAACACGGACACTCGGTTCACTCCTATCCCCATCCGACTGTTAACAGTTCCGCGGAAAGCAAGTCACAAACAAAAAGAAATAAAGGCACCGAGGAACTGCGGAAAATTAAACGCACTGTCTGTCATTTTGTTTTAGTTTTATTTCTATTGCTGAAGACCACTTTTCTCTGTCATTATTAAATACGTTGGTGTTTTTTATATTTTACTTAAACTTGTTATTACTATTAACTGATTTTTATAAATTTTAATTTACTTCACGAACGACTCGGGGGTACATTCGCGTCCTCGGCGTGCGACGAGGAGCGGTAGCGACAACGACCGTGGCGGTCTGCGGATGGAAACGTACTCAATGGTATTCGTTCGTTGGCAAAGGAAATTCGACCAGTGAAACTGGCTCTCTTAATTAAGGGGTGCATTTTCCGATTTCAAGAGAGACGTAAAGTCTCTCTTAGATCTCATACAGAAGATCGTTACGGTACACATGTGTGTGTGTACATTGGTTCTTTTATGGATCAAGTCCATGGCAACGAATCTAAACAAAGAAAGGGAAAATGTGCATTCATGGGATGCGAGTTCGGTAAAGCAAGCAAAACCGAAACTTGTCGGATGCTAATTGGGTTTTTTGTTTGAGATGTGCGTTGTGGCTAAATAAATAGACGCGACGCATCGAAGAAATGGTGTTAATGGGATTTAGATTACCGGGAAATGGTGTTTATGGCATCACTGGTACGGGTAGGTATTGAATTCCTATTTTCATTTGCTTATGTTATAGGATTTAATTGGTGCCAAGAGATGCGTATATTTGTTTTGATCCCTTGGGTGTAGGTCGCCAGCCAATGTGTTTGTATGGCGATTTATGATACACATGATGAAGCTGGGATAAGTCAACTCAAGGGTAACATTCCCTGATTATGTGGTTGTATTATATATGAACCGATGAATTTTCTTTTAGGGAATTTATGATAAGCTTGGAGAGAATTCTTATAGGGGATTTTAATTGTGAAGTTATGCATGCAGGTAAGAATTCTCTTCTAGGGGATTTTAGCTAAATGAACTTGATCGATTTGATGCGTGAATCATTTAAGGTGCTAATGCGATTGCATTAGCGAAAGCTAATGTTCTTTAGTTAAGTAGTCAGTGGGGTTTGACAGAACCGCCACAAGTTTAATGGCGGTAGAGAAACAAAAGACCTCGCATTAAGAAGTTCACTGCATTTCGTTTAGCGTTCCCAGTAATGTACCAGGCTAAACTTTAGCAGGAATATGATTAAGCTCGCATCATTCAAAAGGTGAATTTTCATCAGTAAAAGAGTTATTAACGTTGCCAACTCATAATTAAACTTCGTTTTGGTAAATAAAGATATTAGCAGGCCACAGAAGAAACCTCTGTTGTATGTTATCACAATTAGAATATCCCGTTTTGAAAATTTTTCAATTTCTTCATCTTTCATTTACCAATCACTTTGGTCGCGGCAGGTTCAGAACGCCGGGCAGATAACTCCCCATGGTGTTACGGGCTCCATGGACGGTATAAATTCCAGGACACGGTCCGGTAAAATGTGGGGGCTTGCTTTGGACCTTGGCGGTGAGCGGGGATAAGATTAAGAAAAATGTATCTTCTAAAATAAAGAATTCCAAAAATAGATCACATGCCTAACACGATCTCCTAAGGAGCCCTGACTCCGGAGGAACTAAGTATGGATAATTTGATCAGAAAACAAATAGTAATTAGCTCATCTTCGCAAAACCTCACCTACTCGTAACACACTACAAATTTTAAAGTTATAATGGCACTTTATAATGTCAGAAGAAACGTAAAAGTCGTTCACCAACTATTACTAAAGATATTCAGATCAGCTAAAGATAGTGTTTTTAAACTATGATGATCCATAGTAACTGGTGCAAGGCTAATAACCTTGTCCGGAAATACAAATTATTATCGACAATTTAACAAGTCTCGGATAAGGACCGGATATCGGTGGAGAGACTTGTTAAATAAGGCCAAGACCGGACCCCGATTGTAGTGCCGATGACGGTGATGCTGATGCTGATGATCCATAGTAACGGAGTGTATATATACATAGTCCTGCGTGGGCCGCAAAAACTCCAACATCCACAACAAAAATGACAACTACGAAAGAATCTAAGTGTACCATGTGAAGTGCCGTTGCAAACTAGATTGGAGGACCTTGCGCGCTTCTGTCCTCGGACATTGGACGAAATTGTTTGGAACAATGTGAATACTGCCTCACTGCGATTGATTACCTGCCAGATGAGGCATAAGCTTTCATACTAGGAAATTAATGGGACAAAGCCAAAATACCGACAACGGCGCTGCAAAGGTAAGCGACTCCTACAATTCTAAAAAATTATCTGGATTCCTTTATTTAGTTGGAGAATTTAAAGCCCTGACTCTATCTACATCATTACAAGGTCCTTGTCCTTGTTATTATTTGTGCTTTATATTTGCCTTTACCCTCACCATCTACATATTTAAATGGGTTACTGTATCTTTCACCTCCAGCTGTCTAAAGAAGGCAATCGATTCATATAGAATCGATTTGCATATTTTCTCAACCGTGAAGTACAAACGCCTGTGGAACCATTTCAATTTCAATTTGGACTCTGCAATCATGCAAATATATTGAAAGACACTTAGTTCCATCCGGTGTGGGTACATTGCTCACCATACTCTGGTGTTTTATTTTGCCCTCTGCGCCATAAATGTCCCCCTTTTTGGAAACTTTGATTCCCAAAGACAACAAATTATTACCTATTGAAATCCACATAAGAGTACTAGGAACTCTTCACCAAACAAAATGGTTAAGTGTCTAATAAGACAAAAGTCATCCATATTTGACAAGGACATCATTTCCGGCATACGACACCAATTCAAAAAACGGCAAACTTCTGCTTTATCTTATTGTTTTGTTTGTTTGTGCTCTTTTCAATTCGACATACTCATACGCTATGGGAATCACCGATTGGCGTCCTGAACTTCTGTCAATATACTTATTCTTATGTGGTATTCCTTGCTATTGTTATTCTCTTGCTCCTGGAATCCGTATGTAAGTCAGTTTTCTTTTGTCGTTATGCTTGATGGGAACTAGGGTAAATGTTGAATTTTCTTTTCGTTCCCTCTTAGTCTGAGAACGAGGAGGAGAGGGCGACAACTAAGATACACTATATATGTTTCCTAGTTTGAAACTTTAACCCATACACGGTACGGTGAATATAAGTCGATAAGTAATAGCTGATACCTGCATCCCAAACAATTGTAATTTTTCTGTTGATATCCACGTTGGCCCAACGATAGCTAGTTGAGCAATCGTTTAAGGCACGAATTCATGACATCCACAGTTTCAGAACGCTATGGAATTAGTCGGATTCCCCCTCGCATACCTTATTTTACGGCACAACAAAAACCCGAGGTGCCTGAGATATATTTCTCGTGGGTTGTTCATAATAAAGACAATAAACAATTTTACTTATTATATTTATCCCTGGAGTTTCGTGCGGAAACTTAAATAGGACATGATAATAATAATTTACTATTACTTAAAATGTCCTCTAGGTCTTAATAAACAAACATACAATCATACGACGTGATTGTGAATATATCCTTGACATCAATTAAAAACTAAATAAAGACAAATCAAATTAAAATTCAGGGTGCAGATGTTTCGTCTAGCCGCTCAACAACTTAAGATAAAAGACTTTGATCATTTTAAAAACGTCAATAACAGCCAGGTCCTTAATGAGATACAAATCAATAAAGTGAGAGTGGGATAAAAAGGAAATAATTAACTGGGAAATTTTGTTGATTTAAGAATGATGGTCACGACAAGACTTCAATTAGAATATAGACAGGGTTAGCGAGAAGAACAGGTCTATAGCCAGATAGGGCCTTGTAATCATAGTCGTTTCCATAATAAGATAGAAGTACAATAGTTAATTGGGGACATTGCTAGTGACTTAGAAACCCCAGCCGAAGTATTCACGGCTTTAATCAGAAAATGAAACCTTTAGTTTTACCCAGAGTGGTTCCTGTAACAAGTAGTACCTCTACGATAAAACAGAACTATATCGTTAACGACCAGAGACCTTTGTCAAAACACAATTTAAGTCAGAAAACGGAAACTTGACCGCAATACAAGTTTGTAGCTAGAAAGATCTTTGCTACCAGAGCTATCCTCTACGATAAGAGATAAACAATTAATTAAAAATGTCGTTAATAACCTAAAAACAACCAACAACTAAATATGATTTAAGTCAAAAAAGGGAGGCCTGACCGAAATAGAGTTTCGGGTAGAGACAATGAAACTTTTCAAACGCGAATGGGAGAAGACTCGAAAAAATCCTAGAAAATGCCAGAGCAAAAAATATAAGAGCTATGTATGCCGGCATAAACTCAATTAGAAATGGCTACCGAGGGAAAGCCAAAAATAATTCGAGATACAAACGGCTGCCTGGTCACAGAAACTAACAATATCGTGACAAGATGGAAGCCGTATTTTGAAAACCTGCTCAATGTACGCATCCATCAAACACAAATAAACGCACCAGAAGTACACACAGCCGAGCCTCAGATCCCAGAGCCCTCTTTCAACGAAGTTATAGATGTAATAAATCGATTGAAAAACAACAAGGCTCCCCGAGTCGACGCATACCGACAGAGCTTGTGAAGCATGGAGGAGAGGCAACCGCTCGAATACACAAACTGATTAAAACAATATAGGATTGTGGAGGTTCTTTAACTTTACGCAAGAACCACCCACAATTTTAACCCCAAACTCCTTTGGCAATTTCGCAGTTACCTGCAAAAATCCCCTTCACATTTCCTTCATTAAGGTTTTATCCCATGTTCCTGTAAAATAATTCTTACCTTTCACGCATTCAATGCACATCCAAAATTCCTGAGAGAATTCTCTTATATACGTATCATAATTAGGGAAACTATTCGTCACCCTTGGTTGCCAGCCAAATCGCAGCCTCTCATGTGCAGAACAATTGTCTCTACATGCACATTGGTTGGCGACTTATTTGTCTAAACGATAAGAAACTACGTCGGACAGCTTGTTTATTCAGCTGCAATATACCGACCCGCGATCGGTTTGTCCAATCGACAAACAATTACCGCAATTTGCGCATTATCGCCGAAACCGAATTCTTCAGCATGCATCACGTGCAAACAAAAGAATTCGGTTTTTCCGAAGTTCCAGTGGCTTTTAGCATCTTATCCTTCCTTAAGAGATACAGCTCGTTACACACGATACCCTTTGTTCTTTCAATGTTTCAGGATTCGTTTCTCATGAGCTTGTTGCATGAGCAAACAGTGATCCATTAGCACATTGCTAAGATCACCGCACGCACACCACTGCGTACCAGAGATCGCCTTCCATTGGTCACTGGAAGAGAGGAAAAAATTCATTTCCTGTCTACCACACCACAGAGAGACATTTTCACTTTCCCCGCAAACTCACCATCGAACTGGGAGTTGAACCAAGAGTCGGATTCCAATCCTCGGTTCAGTCGTTTTCCAACCACCGAACGAGTAGGTCGAGTGTTTCTTCTTCCGCTCCCCGTAGCGCGCCGGGGACGTGTGCACACCAGAGTCGCGAATTAACACCACCGAGTTTTCCTCTTCCGAGCATGTTTAAAACTAGCGTCTGTTCAGTATTTGTAGACCTTTCAGTCCTTTTTATAATGACGTTTGTGTTTAGATAATAAAAGTCCACACCATGATGATGTTGCAAAAAATAGACAAAATTACATTTAAAATAATGAAATAACATTTGAACAATTAACAATCAGCGCGTTTTATTTTACTTATTCCTTGTTTGGTGATCGTTCTTCTGGCGACATTCTACGAAGTGATGGGGATAGGAGGGAACCCAGTGCCCATGACCGCACCCTTACTTACTTCCCCACAGGATAAGGAAGTCACTCCGGAAGAATGGAAAACCTCAACAGTCGTCCCCATTTTCAAAAACGGCGACAGATCTGACTGCGAAAACTACAGAGGAATATCATTGAGCCCAACCACATACATAATACTAATAAATGTCATGCTGGTGAGAATCACACCGTACGCAGAAGAAATACTGGGAAACTACCAATGCGGACTCCGTAGAAACTGGTCAGCAAGCGATCAAATGTTCACAGGAAGGCAACTGCTGGAAAGGAAGTGGGAATACGGAGAAAAGGTTCACCAACTGCTCGTTGACTTCCAAAAAACCTACGACTCAGTCGCAAGACAAAGTCTTTAGCATAGGTTTTCCAATAGGGACTTGACAACTTTGAATTTAATTTGTGAACACACCCTTTCAGTAATCATCGAACCGTTACTGTCAATTTATTCAGTAAACTCAATATTTTTACCATGGTTAAGTACACGGACGAACAACGTCTGCAAATTATAAAAATTTACTACCGAAAAAAGTTGTCAATTCCCTATTGAAGAACCCATTAGTTGAGCTGGGAATCCCGAAAAAATATGCCCCCTCATTCAAATTTGCATGAACGAAAACAAAGGGCGAGTTAGAATAGAAAACCACCTATCAGAACCATTTGAAACCCCGGACGGACTAAAACAGGTAGATAGACTATCACCGTGCCTTTTTAACCTTGTGCTCGGTTATGTCATCGGAAAGGGACAAGACGACAACATGACGGGATCATCCCTGAACGGGGTCACACAAGTGCTCGCATATGTGGATGACAACGCCGTTCTGGGCGATAATCTAGAAACTGTAAGTAAAAACAGTGAATTCATCATGCAAGCGGCAGAAGAGGTGGACCTAGAAATAAATGAAGACAAAGCAAAATATGTGTTTACGGCGAAAGCTGGTCGACCTCAGGGAACACATATAAGCGGCAGAGGCAAGATATTCCAAAAAGTTAAAGAATTTAAATACGGCCAGTAACGAACTGTCGAAGGAAATTAATAAAAGACTACATTCCGTCAACACTAGTTGACACGCAGTCAGTAAGCTGCTGAAATCCAAACTGCTATCACGTAATATAAAGCTCCGGGTCTATAGAACCATAATCATGCCGATTGCTCTATACAATCGGCAAAGTAGCTATCCAGGGGTGTCACGTGGAGACTGCATGTCAACTTGGATTGAACAGGGACAAGGATCGTACTGGCCTTCGCCGGATTGAAAGCAGAGACTGTCCCCTGTATGTGACTAACCAACCTAAACATTCTCACCGAATATAAAACTACGAAGTTATGAAGTGATGAAAGGAGTTATCATTACCGAGTTTATTAAATATTTAAAATGCAACGAACTCCTAAGTGATCACCAACACGAATTCCGCAGCAGGCGATCCTCAGCTGAGTTTTGTGAATAACATCTGGACGTCTGTAATTGAAAAGCATTGTGTGTCAAGAGCAGTTGCGTTAGATGTCTACAAAGTTTTTGACCACATCTGACACAGAACCCAGTCCCAACAACTGCGCGTTTGGATAAAAAACTTTTTGGGAAAATGATCGGTTCAGTTCTTGAATCCCTTTACCAATAATTCCGGAGTACCCCATCGTTCCACATTGGACCCAACTCTATTTTTGCCTCATATTGATAACTTACTAGTATCAACAGTTAGCAATATTTAAACTTTTTGAATCATTGTAAGCTGATTTGTTCATTTTTGAACGGTCGACGGGTTAACGCATCAACGACGCATCGAGATATGGAGCGAATTCCAAACCAACGACGAGGCAATCTCGTTGCCATCAATGCAAAAAGAATGCAATATACAACGTTTAGAAGAAAACACAAATTTTCAATACCACAGTTTGTCATGAACGGCCAAGCCATTGTGGGGGTTCTCTATATTACGCGCAGAACCAACCCACAATGGCAACCCAATTTCGCCCGCTAACCGCACACCACCTCAACCCCAATCCCTTCCGTCAGCCTATTTCACCTGCAAAAGGTACATACCCAAAGGACGCATAACCTGAATTCATTCTTCTATGCAGATAATGCATAACTGAATTCAGCCCTTCTATGCCATATGGCATCAATATTCATAGATCACTTGAAATTTCTACCGGAAATCAAAAATCTCATGTTTGTTTAGCAACAGCAAAGACTAGGCAAGCGACGCTGTTGCTGTATAGCGAAACTGCTTGGGTAATATCAAATTCTTTTAGTTTTGCTCCCACGGTGATATTATCCCAAGCCATCGCGGCGTCCTTCGACCTCCCCCAGACACGGCTATTCGCTCGGTAGCAGGTGAATAGCACGAAAAATATACTTTTCATTCCACCCCATTTCCCCTTCTCAGAGTGCATTGCACTCTCAGATCAATCCAATATCAAACTGGGTCATGCGGTCACCATTGGGCTCCTCGATAGTATAGTGGTTAGTATACCCGCCTGTCACCCGGGAGACCGGGATTCGATTCCCCGTCGGGGAGCCTCTGGCGCAAAACTAATGACCTTGCCCAGAAAAAATAAATCATTATGGAAAATTTAACAAGCCTCAGGACTTGCTAAATAAGGCCAAGACCGGTTCCCGGTTGTAGTGCCGATGATGATGATGATGATGCGGTCACCATTGGTTTTGCCTTCGTTGCATGCGAAGGCAAATCATCCCCGAGATCATCACGCTCTTCGTTTCAGTTCTCACATTCTCTTTAAGTCCATTTACTATTGGGTAAATTCGCAAGAGTTCATTTACCTCGATGGCCGGGGAAATGAGAGAATGCGGATGAGTGTGCGATCGAGATTGGTTGATCGTCAACAGTCAAGTTTCATCCCTCGGGGAAAAAAAGTCGAGATTTAATCACCGGGGTGCATACACTCGCGATTTTTATGTACGAGTCAGTCAATTTTCATCCCCCGTGGAGTCTACACCAGATAAGTCGAGTCTCAATCGTTGTGGTGTTCGATTTATTAATTTTAGAAATAATAGTCTCGGATATTTACCTCAATATAGTGTGGGATGTGCGAAAATATAATTACCATAAATTTGATTATATATAAAGTCAACCAAAACTTAAAGGAATGTTTTATTTAAAATAAAGTGACCAGTATAGCTGAAAACATTGATTAAATCCACTAAGCTCGTAGCAAAATTTATAAATCTATTGCGAAGTCTGGACTTAAATTTAAATGTACTTAAATATACAAGGCGCCTCAGCGGTCTGTGAGTTAAAATAAAAAACTAATTGCAACCAACCCAGTGAGTTTTATGTTTTTCTTCCCTCTTGCCGACCAGAATTTCGGCGGAACAATCGTTGGGATATAAGTGAACCAGTGCCCGTGCCGGCACACCACTATTTTTTACCCCCACACCATCATCTAAGGAAAACATACATTTGCTTGGTGTCACAGGCAGATGATTTGGCAATAGTAGCCGTCGCTAAACATCAAGATGACCTGGAGAATATTTGCTCCCAAGCAATCCAGAGCATTAAATGCTGGCTAGATATGGCCGCACTGAAACTAGCTGGACATAAGACGGAGGCACTTTTCATAAACAGCCCCAAGAAAGTTGAACACCTTGATTTGGAAATAGAAGGACAAATAATCAGATCCAGTCCCTATATTAAATGTCTTGGTGTTATACTCGATAACAGGTTGAGCTTCAAGGAACACCTGAGGAAAACGAGTGAAAAAACGGCAAGAGTATGCAAAGGTTTGGCGAGACTGCTACCCAATGTTGGAGGACCCCGGGCCCCACATAAGGAAACTCATAACCAGTGTCAACACCTCGACTGTAATGTATGCAGGTCACATATGGGCAGGAGCCACGCAGTATAAGTCATACATGAGGGGAGTGAACTCAGCACATACACTGGCATCACTAAGAGTATGCTGTGCATTTCGAACGGTATCCGAAGATGCCATAAATGTTTTGGCCGAGAGGACACCACTTGACATTGCAACTAAAGAAAATGCTGCATTGCATAAGGTGTCCCAAGAGAATCGTCGGAGAATGCGGCCACAGTTAGAGCTCTCAAGCCTAAGAGAATGGCAACGAAGGTGGGATTCTTCCACCAAAGGAAGATGGACCGACACCCTGATACCTGATAGAGAAACATGGGTGAAAAGAAAACATGGCGAGCTGAATTACTACTTGACTCAGCTAATATCAGGACATGGATGCTTCCGGCAATACTTGCACAAGTGTAACCATGTGAATCACCCATACTGCTTGTATTGTAAAGGCAAAATAGAAAATGCGGAGCACGTACTCACAGAGTGCGTGAGATTCGAGACCGCACGAACGATTTTGGAGAGACATATGAGACGGACAGTTACTCCGGCAGGAGTAATAGAATACATCATCATCATCATCATCATCGGCACTACAACCGGGAACCGGTCTTGGCCTTATTTAGCAAGTCCTGGGGCTTGTTAAATTTTCCATAATGATTTTATTTTTTCTGGGCAAGGTCTAGAATACATGCTGAGTTCAAAACAGGCATGGTCCGTAACCAATGGTATTCTCTGTGAAATGATGCAGCAGTTGCGACGTGACGAGCGGAGTAACAGGTAAACTTTGTCCCGCCCCGCGATGGAATATCTAAAAGAAAGTTCCGCGCGGATCAACGGGAAGGCCTGGCGGGAGGTGGTTTTAGTCGGTAAAAACCGGGCATGCCACTGGATCGGTCTAGAGGTATATTTTGAAGATTTCCACCTTCCTACCGAAACCAAAAAAAAAAAAAAAAAACACGGCATAAACAAGTGTCAAATAACGTCGTCTCCCTGAAGAAAAGTAAATTATTTTTACACTTTTTAGTTCAGCTCCTATACAAATCTTAAACTGGATCCACCTTCGAATAGTGTTCACTTGCTTCTGCTCCCAAACACCCTTTAGACCTAGTCGACAGCATTCACAGACGGGTAATTAACTTAACTGATAACGAAGAACTGACGTCAGAGTTGATATCAGGGCTACAGTCACTGTCACATCCATGGCGTGGCGGACCTTTTCTCTTTTACATATTATCATAGATAATGTTCGTTAGAGATTTGTGGTATACTTTAAAGCAATTTAGTTTATTTGCAATTCATAAGGATGGATTCTATCAATTCGTAGTTCATGCCTCAGCGGCACATAACCTCATTATCAAAATTCGTTTTCTTATAGCTGTGAAACTCCCTTCTGGCCTAAGTGCTCTCCAACCACTACAATTTACAACGGTTAAAGAGCAACTTCGATAGATATCTAATAGCATTTCGAGACACTGATTCAATCCTAAAGCTTCATCATTCCTAAGAGAAGTATATTTAAAAAAAAGACTTGTGGTCACTCTACACACCCCGTCCCCATAAGCTCTGAGAACCACCTGATCCTTCGCTCCTCGAAGGGGCCATATCTGCACGAGTCCCATCCCTGCATGGCTATTCTATAACACATGTTTCGCAAAATCGAAATTGTTGGATAAACAAAAGTTGTCAACAGCGATAGCTTAACATATTATCAGCAGATGTTGGCTGTCTCCATAAATCCTAGATCTAACAGTGTAATTAAAAATCCATCAAAAGAACGCAAATATTGCGATCCTCATCGGGTAACCCCGTTGAGTAAACACAATTAGCCAAGATTGTTAACTTAACGCATTATCGCCAGATATTGACTGTCTAGTCAAATGCCAGACTATAGAGTCCAATTAAATACATAAAAAATGTAAATATTACAATCCCCGTTTGGATGCCGCGCCGACATGAAGTGTAAGTAATAAAGTGCAAATTGTGGTACACACCCGACACTTTATCTTTCCACAGAAAGCAAAGTCAGAGTTCAAATTTTACACCGAGGAAATTCATTCCCTAAAAAGAACGTCGTAAAGCTGTGAAATTCCCAGACGATTCTGATCGCATTTTCGTGTACCCAAACAGCCTCGTGAGCCCTGTATCCTACCAGTGAACGAAAGTAGGTAGATGTGAAAATGATATCGGAGGGGTGTTGTTGTCGAAAGTCAAAAGGCGCAACTGTCCTCCGTAAAGAAGTTAAGCCACAGTAACCATAATCATCTACATAAAACCGTATTCAAAACTTAACTATAATGAGCCAAATTAACGACCAAAGTGAAATTTTTTATTCTCACCACGAATTTTATGCGTCATATATAAAAAACCATTTCGAAATCTCCTGTTGGATCGTCCTAAATGTGGGATTTTTCAAAACAAAAGTACGATTTTATACTATGCGCGCTGTAAAAGTATTATGAATTTCGTTATGATATAAAAAGATACAGTGAAGGAAATAAATGACAGCGATAATAGAAGGGAGAGGAGAAATGTGGTAAGTGGCAGTAAGACTTTGTTTTATTTACAAGAACGTATATCCTTGGGGGAGACACGTTTTTCTGGTTGAGTATAAAAATATATTTCCGATTTGCATCCAGTGTTAACAGTGATACGTAAACACTAGACCAACGTCACTCAGAATGTGAAGATGAAAATCTCGTAAGAATTCCTAAACAATAATGCTAAATAAAGTTTGTACGTTAAAGTGAGTTGATAGTGTACATCATCATGCATTAATGTTTCTGAAGGTGAAAGGTAGAGTCGTGAATTATGCAGCGAGTACAAAAACCTAAGATAAGGTGTTGTAAAGGATAGAATAGTACGATTCTAAGTGAAAACAAGGGATGAAAATATAATAAGTTTGTTGAAAAGAATGAATGCAGTACTTCAACTGGTTATTAATATATATCAAAAGATTATTGTGTTTATGTTATACAGAAACTTTGATCCATGAAAGTCCTCCCTTCTGCTGCAAGGCTAGCCACCTCTATATATCATATTTATTTGGCTATTTTAAGAATCATTATGCTCCGACAGAATTCAATGGAATTATGAAAACGCCCAGTAAAGGCGAAGCCATCGTGAACGATGACATTATAATAAACTAACACGAACAATTTTTCAGATAACTTCTTAATGAGAAAAATTCATTGCTTTCCAGTCAATTTAATGGTACGCCACCCAATTAGGGATGTATGCCGTTGACATATTTACCTCCCGGGTGAGTGGTTTGCATTTTGATGTACTTACATATCGTGGAAAGTACAATAATTTTAAATTCCTCTTGATGCATGGACATGGCTGGCCGTATGAGTTACGGTTCGAATTTTGTTGAATACCACCGCAACAGTAATTGAATTATTGGTAATACCTTCAATTACAGCAACGTTCCATATTATTGCCACCTGAAAATATTTTAATTAGTCAAAAGACCCCGCTGGACTGTTTGGCTATTATTTCTTACGCTTGACGAACGTTGTATGGGAGGAAGGGGCTGAGAATATTCTTCAGTGGATGTCATTTTAGTCCTACACATTCTCTTCACTTTTTCTATTTTCTTTTAAACTAACACAACTGGCGGGTGGATTAGGAGGATTGCAAATCCTTTAAATACTATTGTGTACTGTGGTCGGGAGGAATATTAGATGAGGGATCGGCTTATGTAGGATTTACGGATGACTTTGACTGCCTGCTGTGTATACGATGACAATTGGAGGAGAGAGGACATATCAAGATATCCTCCTGGTGCGCCGAAGGGAATTATCCTTGAATTTGAAAGCACAATGAAGTACTGACTTAAACGAACATTACAGTTATAAGAAAACAGTAGTCTCTTCATAAGAATGACGGTATGATGTTTCTTACCTCAACTCGATATTCATAGTGAAAATAATGGAAGGGTAAACGCAAACACGAGATTACTGGTCATTACATATACAAAGTGTTGTGGTCACGTACAACTTTTTGTTGTGAATTTGTGGGTCGGAGATGTGTAAATGAGTGTTTGACCCACTAAGTTACTGCACTGGTGGCCAGATCCCTTCCATGAGGATACTACCGCGTTTGCGACGATAGTGAAGAACGTGTGATTCTAACTGACGCTATGACGGTTAGAATCACTAAAAATGGAATCAATGCTCAACAAATCAGGCCACTGCCGCGTGTACGAATTCGATTTCTAAACTCAAATACACTCAACTGATGTGGAACTGTTATATTATCGCTATGGTATACGGCTCCCATGCTTTTGCTTATTCGAATTTCCTTCGGTGCTCTCCCCTTTTGGCTTTTTTTAAATTTTTTTTTACCCAAAGGCGCGCACAAAGGGGATTTTGGAGTACCCTTAACTGTCAGAGGACAGTGCGAGCGGAAGGAGAGGAAGTGGATAAGGAAAGGAGGTATCGATGTACATTGGTCTCAAATGCCTGGACATTACAATGACGAGGAAACACATGATCAGGTAGAGTATTCCACATTCGCGGGGTTCGGCTAAAGAATGTCGATGTACATTGGTCTTAAATGCCTGGACATTACAACGACGGGGAAACACATGATCAGGTAGAGTATTCCACATTAGCGGGATTCGTAACGTAAACTGGTGCGCATTCTCAGATTAACGGGTATCGCGGAAAAATGTCTGAAGAGGCGGAACACATTCAGCAAGTTCAGTTAAGCAACGACCGTGATAACACCTATAGAAGAGAGATAGACACGATACGTTGCGCCTATGTTCTAATGACGGAATTCATCGACTCATAACAGGGTCCCCAATAAGTTTGCTGCTCGTTTTGCATCCTACCGAGCACGTGTAGCGCAGTCTTGGATCCGCCTGACCAAATATGGGAATTGAACTCCATTTTGGGATGAATATCATCATCATCATTGGCACTACAACCGGGAACCGGTCTTGGCCTTATTTAGCAAGTTCTGAGGCTTGTTAAATTTTCCATAATGATTTGTTTTTTTCCGGGCAAGGTCCTTAGTCTTGCGCCAGCGGCTCCCCGACGGGGAATCGAACCCCGGTCTCCCACGTGACAGGCGGGTATACTAACCACTATACTATCGCGGGATGAATATACGTCCTTTAAATACTGGCCAGGTTGAATGGAGTAAAGTATTTTTTGCATCTCTTAAGGAACCCCATGCATTTGGCCGCACTTTTCGCAGCTTCATATATGTGGTCGCTCCAATTAAGAGTCGTATTAATTCGAGTGCCGAGGATTGATAGTTCCTTGGCTTCGTCGATGGAAGTGCCATTCATCGACAGTATATTTACTTTGGGGTTCACCTTTGACGACAAAAGACAGCACTAAGTTTTTAAGGCATTGAACTCTACTCGGTTAGATAATCCCGAATGATATATCTTGTTGAGGTCGGAATTCAGTGTATTAAGCATAACCTGCTGATTGGTATTGACATTCGAAGAGTTTGGTCGGGAATGTTCGTATGAGTATGAGAAACTCAATATACTCTTTTCAGCAAACGAGTGGAATGGGTTGTGGGTAATGGACACGAGATCATTTATAAAGATGAGGAAGAGAGTAGGTGAGAGTACTGAACCTTGGCGAACACCTACGGTAATTTGGTGGGAGGCAGATTTACCAGCAACAACAACAACAATTGAGCGGCCAGAAAGATAGTCTCTTATCCATTGGATTAGAGAATTGTCCACTCCATATAAATGTAGTTTTGATCAAAGGGCTTGACGCCAAACTCTGTCGAAGGCTTTCGAGCTATTCAGTGCAACAACCTTGCTTTCTCCGAAGTAGTGGATGGAATGGCTGCACTTTTCGGTAAGGTACGCCATCAAATCTCTTGTGGATATGTTGCTACGAAAGCCATATTGGCGGTCATTGAGGAGGTCATTTGATTCCAGATATTTCGAAAGTTGACCGTTAATCAGTGACCCTGTGGCGGTAGAAGTTGATGTGCCACGGTATGACACGCGGTTCAATCGTATCCCCATCGAGTTCTGCTGCAATAATTGTTCACCCGAGAAGATGGAATAAATAAACGCACTGAATGTTGTTTTGATATTAAAGTTTCTTTTATTTTTAAATGATATCCATATCGATAGATGGTGAATGAGTTTTATATCATTTGGATTTATTAATTGTTTTAGTATTTCTTTTAATTCACTTAACTTATATGTTATTATTAATATTACTAGATTGATTAACGGGACACTAAGTTCGTCTGACAACACTTCTCTTTTGGCGAGGTTAATCCGTACGTGCGTGCGCTAATCCAAGAATACGGTTGAGATGAAACAGCAGAATGTAAGGCACGCCAACACACTAACTGAGTACGCCACGGTAGCATTTCCACGAGTTAAAACTGTATGCATTATAAAATCAAACAATAAAAACTTGCTGACCGAACGGAATTGGAATGGATCTAATTTAAAATCAAACTCGTTTTAACTCTTTAATGGGAATGGTTGTTGATACTCAAATTGCGGACAGACACATCTTTCCTTTTGCTTGGAGGTCGAGCGTGTGCAACAGCGTGCACACGCTGCGGTAGTTGAATAACCGCTTACTTGGTTGATGGTTGTAAATCGACTGATTGAAAAAGGGATGAAGATGGGTAATTTAATTTTTGCACCAGACAACCAATAGAGAACATACTTCTGCGCTCTCATTGCCACGCCCGTCGATGTGTGGTGAATTACATTGGTTGATTCGATAATCGACGAACATGGGAGAATGAGAGGACAGACACACAAAGTCTATGATCTCGGGGTGGGTTTGGTTGTGTGTGCATGAATCAATGCACTTCTGAGAGTAACCCATTGACCTAATTCGGTGAATATGGTGATCTCAGAGTATATTGAACTGTACGAAGACAGAACTGTGAAGGAGAGGAAAATTAAGCTTGCGTTATTCACCTGTAAGATGAGATCGTTGATCCCAAGCGGGTGGATGATCTGAAGAAAAGCCGAAGTGACGCCAAATTGGCTACGGTAATTTATCATGAAAACCAAACTCGAATAATTTGTAATTACCCCAGCCGTTGTATGGTTAGACAACAGTGTCGTCTGCTAAGACTTGTTGTTGGTAACCGACATGATGTGATTTCCGTTGAAAATCTCATGGGCTAGCAAAATGGAGTTGCCAAAAGTATGGCAATAGGGTAGCTAAACTCAATTATGCATTATCTGCATAGGGTAATGAGTTTAGCTATGCGTCCTTTGGGAAATCAATTATTCTCAGGTGAATACCAACGGTGGGATAGGGGTTAGTGTGACGCGCTGTAGGGGGTCGGCAAAAGGGTAGCTAAGCTCAATTATGCCTTATCTGCATAGGGTAATGAGTTTAGCTATGCGTCCTTTGGGAAATCAATTATTCTCAGGTGAATACCAACGGTGGGATAGGGGTTAGTGTGATGCGCTGTAGGCGGTCGGAATTAAGTTGGAATTGAGGGTTGGTTCTCCATTGGAACCCCCACAACCCCTTTACCTTCGAGAAAATAGAAGTTAGTGCTATGGGTCGATGCTGGCGCAAGGCTTATAACCTTGCCCAGAAAAACTAATTATTGTGGAAAGTTTAACAAGTCTAATGACATTCTAAATAAGGCCAAGACCTGATCCCGGTTATGGTGCCGATGATGATGATGATGGGTCGATAAGAAGAGAGGGATGATTTGTCGCCCTTTTTGGGAATTGGCTGAATATTCGCTGACTTCCACCTATTTTGGAAACGGCCAGTAGAATAAGACAAATGGAAGAGTTTCCGCAGTGGTTTAGCGAGTGAAGAGGAACATCTCTTCAAGAGATTTGGGGGAATGCCATCCGTACCAGCGGATTTGTTTGCGTTTAGCTCTTTGAGTGCCCCGGCAACGGCACGTGTTCGGAAGTGAATCTGGCTCAAGGTGTGCTGTTTATTCTCAAGTTGAGGCGGAATTGATGTGGTATTATGCAGCGTTGAGTTGGCTGCAAAATGTGCAGCAAGTAGATTCGCTTTCTCTATTGCACTGGTGACTGCTCTGTCATCGACTATTAGCGAAGGAATGGATAAGGAAACGGAGTTTCTGATGTTATTCACACATCCCCAGAAGTTTCTACTAGCTGTGGGAATGTGTATTATTTTTTGTCTCACTCTCTGGTCATGCAAGAACTTTGCGGGTTGAATATACGCATTGCGGTCATATCTAGCTCTCTTAAATCTTTTCCGGTTTTCCTCAGTATTGTTTGATTTATACAACCGGAAGCTCAGCTCTTCAGCCTTAATGGCTTCTCTGCACCCGGAATCGAACCTCATATTTCTCTTGGGTTTGATACTCTTTACTCTATGTGGAATAAAGGTTCGTATGCCAAACAGAATCGTGTCCGTCATTGTGTCCGCTATAGAGTCAACATCATTATTGAGGAAATATAACGATGAATTTAACTTCCCAAAAAGGCGTTCAGACCTTCCCAGTTGGCTTTCTCATAGAACCATACTGTTCTTTTAGGAGTTTTCTCGTAAGCGTTGCTGTTGGTTAGAGGAACTTTAGCTGACACGACACGGCTTGTGTACTGGGTGTGTATTTGTTATAAACGCCACAACACTATTTATAAATTTTACTATATTGACGTTTATTTATAGTGTGACAAAAATATTAAATTCCCCTTTCATTTCGACGTTCTTCATTTTGCAATCACGCGAGAAAACGAATTTGATGTCCTACTTCATTAACCGATGGTAGTTATTAAGGGATTTCTTTTAAGTAAAACTGCAAAATCAATCGCAGCATCGTTGCGTACAATGCGGATAGGACCATAAGGCAGAAGAATGCCCTCTGGAGAAAGAATGGGTAGAAGACAAAGCCCTTCTAAAGTGTGCAGCATGTCGGAATGAGGGGCATCCCGCTAACTATGGAGGATGGCCTAAATTCCGAGAGTTAATGTCGAGAAGTGCGACTCGGCAAAAACAAAAAAACAGAGACAATTCGAACAACATCAATGCCCGTAACATAACAGCGGTCGTATGCGCAAATTGTGGCCGAGGGGAGAACAACGGCGCGTTGTCTTGGTGAAACCGGATTTTCCACAATTTCTGCCTTCAATTGGTCAGGTAACGATTTGAAGATATTGTAATGAGTTTTTCCTTTTCACCACGGAATTGTTAATAACTTTATTTCACCACTCTTTGCACACCAAACACACATTAAATTAATCACTGTTTGTTCTTTATTCATTCCTTCATTAATATTTGTTTTAATTTAAATCGAACATATACTAGTCATGGTTTTTGAATTTACTAAGACGACACACTGTACCACTTTACTCCTTCCTTCATTAATATTTCTTGTTACTTAAATCGAACATATACTAGTCATTGTTTGAAGTTACTAAGACGACACACTGTACCGCGCCTAATCGAACAATATCCTGACCGTCTCGGTCAATCACCAGAAACCAACTCTCTGTCCGTTCTGGACTCGTCTCCCTTTCTCGGCCCAAAATCTGTAGTCCCAACCATCGTTAGTGGTTTTCTCATTTTTTTTCTTTTCTTTAGGGTCGCAATCTGGTTTCCTCTGGCAGATAAAAGGATATTTCCTTTTTCCCGCCCGATCTTTTTTGGGTAAAGAAAAATCAATAGTGCTTTTATTGCGCCAATTGTTTTCTTTAACTGAATGGGCAAGGATATTTTCCGTGGGAAACCGATAGCAAGAGAGATCAATAGCGCCCAGGTGAACGTGGATTTTGTTTTATTGCCTGATGTTTGTTTTAAGTTAATGGGCAAGGATCTTTTCCGTGGGAAACCGATAGCAAGAAAGATAAATAGCGCCCAGGCGAACGTGCATTTTGTTTTATTGCCTCTTGTTTCTTTTAACTTGATTTGGTTAAAATGGAAACTGGCGCTGGTTGTTTTAATGGTTTTAGGTAACCATTTTTCTAAGGGGTCATAAAATTGCTGGCGCGCATTTTTATGATTCTCAGCGATTTCGTTTGAAAGACGGCATCTGGCCTACACATTTGGCTCTTAGGCGGTTTTTGTAGTGAACCTTTGGTTCGATGATTATGTCAAAGTTTTTTATGTGAGCAAATTGAACGTTTAGTTCAATTTGCTTGGGGTTTAATTGATTAGCACAAATTGAACGTTTAGTTCGATTTGCTTGCCATCATCCATTTAAGTGGGACCATTTGGTATATGGGCTAATGTTTTTGGTTTAGGTAATGTCACATCCTTTAAGTGGATGTTTTTGGCGTGTATTGCCGTTAGTGGTGGAGACTGGATCCAAAGAGGTAAGTTTTATGGGATAGATGGTTGTGGCCGTAACAATATTCGATTAAGATAACTTCATTACTATCCCAAAACAACAGTCGTCATCATTTTCCCAGCCAAAAAAAAAACAACAGTTTTTGCTTGCGCCAACAGAGCGTTTGAAATGTTCACTCGAACACGTTTTTGGTTTAACGTGAGTAAACGCGGCACCCAAACCACGGACAGCTTTCTCATGCCTAAATCTTGATTGATGTGACAAACTCGTTCTCTAGACATTTTCATAGCCTCTGCTATCTCTCTCACTTTAATTCAGCGATTGTCTAGCACCATTTGGTGAACTTTAGCGATGTTATCGTCAGTTGTTGGCGTTTCTAGGCTGACCGAACGTTCATCGTCTCCCAAGCTCTCACGGCCATGGTTAAATTCAGCTGGCCAAAATTTCACTGTGGTAAATTATAGTGCAGAGTTCCCATACACAGAGTCCAATCCATCTTTGATTTGCGTAAGCATACTGCCTTTCAAAAACAAAAATTGAATGACAACTCGATACTCAATTTTGTCCATTTTTACAAAAACACTCACATCGACTCACGCAAACGACTGTCAAATAAAAACTACGCTTCCAAAATGGCTGAAATTTTGGTGAATGATGCACAACTACATTCACTAGGTTTTATTAACAAGTGTTGCTATCTTCACTTTGAGGTCGGAATCTATTCAGGCCACCCATGTCGGTTTTGTAGCAACAGATCTAGAAGAATTATTATGGAGTACTTTACCGAAAAGTGGAGCCATCCCATCCACTGCGTCGGTGGAAGTAAAGTTATCGCATTAATAACTTCAACAGCATTCGATAAAGTTGGACATACAGCCGTGTTATTCGATTATTTATTGGACAAGAGACTATTTTTATGACCACTGAATGCAAGAAGTTCTAGATGGAGTCAAATCTGGCTCTCATCAGATACAGACTGCTCTTCCCCAGTACTCTCACTCGCATAAGTACCCATTTTGGCAAACGATGTTTTGCCCATTACCCACAACTCAGTTCACGTGTTTACTGATGACAACAACTTTCACATGCCTAAGCAACGCCTTCGAATATCAGACAACTGGATATGTTCAACTTATTGAATTATCAACTCAAGACGTACCAATGGCGATCATCTAAAAAAGTTGAATTCAATGTCACGAAAAATCGCTGTGTTGTCTCTTGTCATCAAAAATGAATCCGAATGTGAACATACTATCGACAGATTTATTTTTTTCTTTTAAATTAACGCCCGCACGAAGAGGAATTTCGAAATACCCTTAAATGTCAGAGCACAGCGCTTGCGGAAGAAGGGGTAGAGAATCTGCACATGAATCGTCTAAGCCAAGGAACAATCAACACCGGATTCTCGATTTTTAATTAGAACCAGTACATATTGAATATGCGGGAGCAGACGTGATTATGTCTACGGTTGTGGCGGCTTTTCCAAACGCCACTTCTCATCTCTTCGCCTATATTTCGGAAACTTCCCAAAAGCTTATAAAAAACCCTATACCGACAGGTACTTTGGCAGGTATAGCTGAGCGATATTGCTTACCTGGGAAGCGGGCATTTCAATTTTCCATTCACTGCAATAGCATGCAGACATTTCTACTCTTACGAGTTTCCCCCACAAGAAGCATGCAATGCATCTTCGAAAATTCCCTGAAAAAGATAATCTCATTCATATATTACGGCGTCATTATACGGCGCCAATGATATTTATCCCAACCACGATTTCCACCAAGAGCACCATCTTCTTATTCTTAAGAGATACGGTCGAATCCCTGAGCAACCAATATAACGTGAAATGTATTTGGCCGCACGTATCCCCTGTTCGATTCCGCCGCACACGTGCAGAGGATGCTCTTTCTGTCCATAGCCAGCTTAAACATCTCGGTCACTTAGCCGAACGACAGAAAACTTACAAAGGCACGTCGGGCGGTATAGTTAGTGCGAACCAGGGACAACACCAACGGAGCGCAGCTAAAGATACGAGATCGTCGGAAATGCTGTGTGCATTGAGCTAGGGAATAAACATCCAATGTCCTCCTAATGGCACATAGCGTACAATTGCAACCGTTTTGGTTGCGATCTAGTTTTTCGTTGTATCGACCGTCTGCGAACAGGTACTAGTAACCTAAAGTGCTATGCGCGGTTGAATTAATATAAACACCATCGTACGATAATTTGCCACAGCTGTAGGGGTTGCTCGCATCCCGAAGTCGTATCTGTGTGTCCGCTTTTCGTGCTGGGGAATGCCCAGCATGAGCGACCGTGGTATGGAATGTGTGTGCGCCGCCTCTTATGGATCGTTCGTCGAGGATCGTTGTCGGTGTGTCGTGTGGACGGGGTGCTGGGGAAGATCGTTCGTTCGTGCGATGTATCGCACGAATGGTTTGGAAATTAGTCTGAATCGGTCATAAAGTGGAACCGGTTGGGTTTTTGGCGACGTGAATTACTGTTTGAAGAACTAAACTCTTTTTATTTCCAAATAGTGTGCTACCATTTTAATTTTACTGTTCAATCAATATAGAACTCTTTTCATCTTCAAATAGTGCTACTGTTCAATCAATATAGAACTCCTATGATTTCCGAATTGTGTTGCCGTTTGAACAATTAAGAACTCCAATTACTTACAAATTGTGTATCGTTTATTGTCTTACAATTGTATTACCATATAAACAATTAGAACTCCTATTATTTCCAAATTGTGTTACTGTTTTGAGAAAGTTAAGATAAATTGTATCCTTAAGTTCATTGTTGCAGAAATATAGAAATAATTAACTATTGTGTTGCGTTCAAATTGATTGTTAATTTTGTTAAACACTGAGTCAGAAGTGAAACGGTACGACGGTAAGGTTTGTGTAAACCCGTGTCCCTGCTGGCACATAACAGGAAAACCTTTGCCTAAAACACTTCACGGTCATTTCACGATTTTGCATCATTAAATCTGTTGACCAATAAACTAACAATTTACACTCTGATAAAAAGGACTACAATTGCAGCAAACGCTTGAAACAGGGACTTTGACTTTTGCTTTTTTTGTTTTTGTTTTTTTTTTGCTGTGATCTGCTTTTAATAAAACTATCATTAATGAGAGAACATTTCATTACTTTATAATTAGTCACTAATTGCAAAAGCGACCCTAATCTAATCTAAATCTCTCAATAAAAGGCATTTAGGCAACGGTGCCTTTTGAAACATCATAAGACCAAGACCCTGCTCAACTGAAACGAAAAATTAAATTTATTAGTCAAAAATGTATGCCTTGGGGGCGGTTTTGTTGAAATGCCAACCATTTATCAGGTTGTATATGTTATCCCATCGTCATGGTAATCTCATTCAAATCGACAGATTGTATTGTTTGTATACGCAAATTCAGCAACACCGTTCGCCCAGTAAATATAAATTAATTTTGGGGACAGCTTCGGGGCGATCCCATCATAAATCTAGAAAGTGAACGGTGATGGCAGGATTCCATGGTGATTGTTGATGAACCATGTTGTCCGGTTGCTTAAAACGCCCCTCATTAAAACAGGCGACACCGACATAAGCATCGGCTTTCAGTTAATCGTAAAGCTATCTTAATGGTTCTAATTACGTGAGTTTCACATGTAGGGACACACCCGCGTGTGTGCCGTTCGCAAATTGAATACCTGATGGATAGCCTAGCATAAATTATTCAAATTATTCAGTGCATCTCTACGTCCTCGTCCCACAAAAGGTTCAGCTCAGGATCAAGAAGCACCCCTTGCTAATGCCGTATATCAAATGTTACTTAAAGTCATCTGACCGACGTCATACTTATAACAACTGCTTCCAAGGCAATGAAATTCAATCAATCAATCTGTCAGCTGCAGCAATTCGCATCTAAGTTCCATTGATTGCTATTGCCCTTGTTATGTGTTGCTCTATGAATTAGTAACTCTTATGCTCGCATATGAGTGTGTGGATGGATTGGGTAATCTTCAAATTGGTTGTTGTATTTGGTAACTTGGGGCGGTTGAATGGTGAGCCGGGTTGTGGAGCACCTGTCTGAAAGTGACAGTTAATTGGGGGACTGCAAGAAGTACTTGGTCTTCATATCGTTTGACTTCGCTTACATCTTGGGGAAAAATTTCACGATTGGAGTATGCGACGGTAGCAGATGCGAATAGATGGAGAACCAAGAACGTTTTATATGAATGATGGATACGTGACGTGTTGATAATTTGAATGTTGGCACACAAAACTGGAGCATGTTGTTTTGTCTGCTGTACGACGACACTTCACAACAACTCACCGAAGCAAAGAGGAGTCTTTCTTTTAATGAAAACTAAGCAATTTCTAGCAAGTGCCAATATAAGGTGGAAATGCGAAATGAAATCTCGACGTTCAGTAGTATGGGTGAACTAGTATTGTCAGAATAGAAGCTATATTAAAATGCCATTAGATGTAGTGCTTATTATGAATATATACTGGATCGAGCTTCAAGTTTCGTTCCAAAACTGAGGTGGCATTTCAGAGATACATTATAATGTCTTCTATGTGTGTGAGATACAGAAAAACCTTGATAAGAACCGCTCCCAACAATACGAAAGCGATGTGCATGCTCTTCGCTGAACTTCGAAAATGTATCATTTAAGAAGTTGATATACACCCAATTGGATATATCACAAACATTTGGCCAACCAACATGGAAAATAATCTGAGCACTGAGTTATCCTGTACAGCTTTAAATTATATGGTGCACTCAGCTCATCTAGATCGCCATTAAAAATGAGTAAAGGCAGATTGCTGATGGACCCAAATAGTCCGGGGCGTACAAACAATCCTTTCAGTGGATTTTGTGTGGTATTTTCCAATACTATTTGCTTTTCATCACCCCCCATGAACAGGGCCGAATATATAAAAAAGCGTTTCGATATATGTTGGACTATCATGCCATGCGAAAGGTCAGCGATAAAAGGAACACATCAACACAAATTTAACGAGCGACGGGAAGGAGGCAACACTACATAGTTCCAGAAGAAGGTCGTAGTTGCATGGAGGGAGAACTCCTTTTAAAATGGTATACTGAAAATTATAAAATCATATCCTTTGAAATAGATTCACTTATGGAAAACGGGGCCATTTAGTTCTGGGAATCTATTTGTAATTACAGTTTTTATTTGTATTACTTCCAAGATTGCCGAGTTTTTTTCAATTCTGCTCTGTGCCTCTCGAGGCTCCGAAAGGGGACTTGCTGGGGGGAATTGTCTCTTAATTTTTAATTTCCAATTATGCAGTTTGTTGACAACGATTTCCCCCCTGATCTGTACACCACACTATCGCCGGTGTAGGCAATAACGTTATTGGGAAAAAACCTACTAGACCACCATTAAAAATGATACGAAGAATGGGAAAATTGTTCCTCTTGCAAAAAGTTGTACTTCAGATTACACCATCGTATTTTCTCAAAATTAAAGATAATGTACAGCCAATATTCATTGATGTCCAGATTTGATAATTTATTTATAAATCCTTCGAACAACACGAGGTTGAAAGGCCTTCCAATGTTAACTGAGCATGTGCCTATGCATTGTCGGTTTGCTTGTGCACCAGGTTGTAGCAAGTAAAATTTATCGCGTATGCAGTGGGCACCCCCCGCTTGGTAGAAACCTTGACGTGGTGCGAGGGCTTAAACTACAATGAATCACTCAGGCTATGCTGACGGAAGCATATGCTTCCACTAGGGCCACCCATGTCAGACAGGCTAGCGAGGAGTAACACACAAAGATCTACCACCACTAATCCAGGGTGTTATGCGTCACCGTGCCCATTGAATGGTTTGCAGCCAGGGGTATACCAGCTGTATTATAACGGCGCCTCTCTGACAGCAGGTCGAATCAGACCAGTAAGCCGATCTTACCATATCAAAACGGGGCTCTGATGTGGCGGACTATTTGAAACCCCAAGACTCGTGGGATCAAAAATGAATAATCAATATACAAAAAACAATCCTACGAAAAATCCGGTAGGCGTAGGTGTGATGAGCCTGTAGCGTTCTACGAACGCACAATTCTGCGCAGGTAAGGTTCCTACCTTCAAAGAACTTACTTACCTGAGAGCGTTGCACGCGCCCACAGACGCGTGCCCCAAACTCCCACCATAGGGCCTGCAACTCGCAGCCAACGTTGAGATCGACACCAAAAAGCAGGGAACTAAACGTCCCCAAAGCTTTTTAGGTCAAGCTCAACAATTATAATTCATCATGCCTGAAACAAAGGTATAAACATCCATGCGTTCTATTCCTAAAAAAAAAAACAATTCCCAAAATGCCATACATGCTGCCTGCGCCCAGGAACATCTCATCGAACCGGCAATTCCGAAATTCAATACAAAAGAATTGCTATCATCAAAGAATGAGCCGATCAACGGATGCACGAGCGGGTAATCTAACGCAGGGACCACCCAAATCCGTTGAACAACAGAAGGCAGCCACGACCTATCGCAATCGAATATATCTCAACGAGACATCCGATAATTTATGAGGAGTTAAGCCAACAAAGGCAATACTCCGGTCCCACGGCCACGCTAGAATTTCGCACCATTATAAAGATCTAATGGATTTCGATTCCGGGTACCAAGTTCAAATAAGACCCACGGACTGCACGTCAAAACAATCGCCGAATATCTCTGGTCTGGGCGCCAGATGTTCTGTGCAAACAGAAGGCCGTGGAAATGAAATTCTATCACCAATGATAATGATGTATGCAAGGAATGACTTTCTCCTTTCAGGAAAATAGGAAATTACCCCTGGGATGAAATAGCATGCTGCTAACAGAGATTTCCGGAATTCTGTTAGCAGATCGAATAGAAAAATTTTTCCGTACAGATACGGATACCAGTTTGGAATCTGGATATCTGTGTGGGCAGACAGGCAGTCTAATTTCGATCGTCGACGAGACGACTGGCTATATCGAACAGCCATATCGCGAAGTCTGTTTGAGAGCACCCGAGGAGGTCGAGAGGAAGTTACGAGGACTAGAGGGCGTATGCGCGTTACCAGTTTAGAATCGATGGCAATTTATCACCACAACATAACTAAAAGAGAAATCCGAGTACCGTCAGTGTGTTGTCGAGCCTCGAGTTCACATAAACTAAAGTGATTTGTTAATTCAAGAAAAGTGACTTAATAAACCAAAAGAAACAATAAAAATAAAAATCGAGATAATAAACATAATCCTTCTGAGTTTAATTCGTGACAGCATTCGCTTCGGTGTTTTCAGTTGTTTCGTGGACAGTTCTGGCAGAGCACAGCATTAGCTCTGGGTGTTAAAATCATCCGCGATACACAGTGTTTGGCGGGACACTTGGACCAACACCAATATCGACAAAGTAAAAATAACCAACCTTTGCTACCGCCAAAAGCCGACTCTACCATAAGGGAAGAAATCATCAAGAAAACACCGACTCGGCAAAAAGAAGACGTAGGGAAAAACTGAGAAAGCGGGATATACGCGTCGGCACGTGGAATGTTCGAACGTTATATAAACCAGGCGTGATACAGACGGTCGTAGAAGACGCAAAACAACATAAAATGGACGTCGTCGCGCTTCATGGAGTCCAACTCCCAAATCAAGTAATCGAAACCAACGGATTTACACTGGTGTGTGGAGGTACCGATACATATAACCTCGGAACCGGCTTCATCGTAAGCAAGAAGATTACGCCCCATGTAAAAAATGTGCAATTTATTAAACACCGAATGTCGGTGCTAAAAATACAGGGCCCATGGTACAATTATACATATATAAACGTACACGCCCCAACAGAATCTACGGACGAAGAAACGAAGGACTCGTTCTACGAGACCCTAGAGGAAGTATTTGATGGGATCTCATCATTCGATGTTAAAATCCTCCTCGGGGACCTCAATGCGAAAATTAGAAAGGAAGATATCTTTCAAAAAACTATAGGTAAAGAAAGCCTACACGGCATTTCAAATGATAATGGTATTCGAATAATCTCGTTCGCAGCGTCAAAAGATCTGATAGTGAAAAGCACGATGTTCAAGCACAAACAAATCCATAAAGCCATATGGGTATCTCCCGACGGCGTAACGCGTAACCAAATAGACCACTTCCTCATAGACAAAAGACACCACTCGAATATCCTTGACGTAAGATCATACAGAGGAGCAGATTACGACTCCGATCACCTCCTAGTGATGGGCAAAATTAGAAGTCGGCTCGCAGCAAACCCACATGGACAGTCACGGGAGACGACCAAAAAGTTCGAGATTGATAAACTAAAAGACCTACGCAAAAGGGCTGAATATCAAGACGAACTAACGAATAGATTTAGCATTTAGAGAATGCCAGTAGTGAGGAAGAGGAAACCAATAGTGTGGACACTAAATGGACATCGATCAGAGACACTATCAAACAGCCCAAGAGGTATTAGCATTTAAGAAAACAACTAAGTCCAAACCTTGGTTTGACGATGATTCCAGGTCAAAGAGTGAACAACGTAAACGCGTCAAAGTGATCCACTTAGAAAGATATGATGAAGTCAACGCAGAAATATTCGCAACAATTCGCAAAGAGACAACCAGACTTTTCAAACGCAAAAAACGCGAATGGAAGAAGACTAGGATCAAAAACATCCTAGAAAATGCCAGAGCAAAGAACAGCAGAGGTATGTATGCCGACATAAATTCAATCAGAAATGGCTACCGACGTAGACCCAAAATAATTCGAGACACAAACGGCTGTCTGGTGACAGAAACAAAAAATATCGTGACAAGATGGAAGCAGTACTTTGAAAACCTGCTAAATGTGCGCACCCATCAAACACAAATCCCAGAGCCCTCTTTCGACGAAGTTGTAGACGCAATAAGTCGACTGAAAAACAATAAGGCTCCCGGAGTCGATTGCATACCGGCAGAGCTTGTAAAGCATAGAGGAGAGGCAACCGCTCGAAAGATCAAACCAACTGGTTA
Organism: Microdon myrmicae; assembly: GCA_963931805.1. Taxonomy (NCBI): domain Eukaryota; kingdom Metazoa; phylum Arthropoda; class Insecta; order Diptera; family Syrphidae; genus Microdon; species Microdon myrmicae. Next base: position 46,550,740 of record OZ007500.1, read on the forward strand.
AAACAATATGGGACAAGGAAGTCGTTCCGGAAGAATGGAAAACCTCAATAGTCGTCCCCATTTTCAAAAAAGGCGACAGATCTGACTACGAATATTACAGAGGAATAACATTGCTCCCAACCACATACAAAATACTAACAAATGTCATACTGGCAAGAATCACACCGTACGCAGAAGAAATATTGGGAGACTACCAATGCGGATTCCGTCGAAACCGGTCAACAAGCAACCAGATGTTTACAAAAAGGCAACTGCTGGAAAAGAAGTGGGAATACGGAGAGACGGTTCACCAACTGTTCGTTGATTCCAAAAAAGCCGACGACTCAGTCGCAGGGCAAAGACTCTACCATATTGTGGTTGAGCTGGGAGTCCCAAAAAAATATACCGCGCTCATTCAAACTTGCATGAGCGAAAACAAAGGGCGAGTTAGAATAGAAAACCACCTCTCGGGACCATTTGAAATCCGGGACGGACTAAAGCAGGGAGATGGCCTATCACCGCGTCTTTTTAACCTTGTGCTCGAGTATGTCATCAGAAAGTTACAAGACGACAACATGGCCGGATCATCCCTGAACGGGGTCACACAAGTGCTCGCATATGCGGATGACATCGCCGTTCTGGGCGATAATCTAGAAACTGTTAGTAAAAACTGTGAAATCATCACGCAATCGGCAGAAGAGGTGGGCCCAGAAATAAATGAAGACAAAACAAAATACATGATTACGGCGAGAGCAGGTGGACCTCAGGGAACACGTATAAACGTCAGAGGCGAGATATTTGAAAATGTCGAAAAATTTAAATATCTGGGAACGATACTGACCAGAAACGAAACGTCGAAGAAAATTAACAAAAGACTACACTCCGGCAACGCTAGTTGTCATGCAGCCAGTAAACTATTGAAATCCAAACTGCTATCACGTAATATAAAGCTCCGTGGCTATAGAACCATAATCATGCCGATTGCTCTATATGGATGCGAAACGCGGGCTCTCACAAAATGGGAAGAAAGCAAATCCCGCGTATTCGAGAATAAAGTTCTAAGGGGTATCTTTGGCAGTAAATATGACGAGGAGGCAGGACAATGGAGAAAACGCCACAGCAACGAATTGGAAGAGCTATATCGCAAACCTACAATAGTGAGAGTAATCAAGTCGCGAAGATTAAGATGGGCCAGTCGCGTCGCGCGAATGGGCGAAAATAGGACCGTGCATAGAATTCTTGACGGTAAACTAACGGGAAAGAGACCGACAGGACGGCCGCGACGGAGATGGGAGGACAATGTTAAATTGGACCTCGAGGAGATTGGATCGGATGGTCGAACGTGGAAGGAGAGCGCACAGGACAGGGAACAATGGCGGAGCCGAGCCAGTGAGGTCATGAACTTCCGGGTTCCTACAGGCCAATAAATAATAATAATAATAATAATGCAGTGGGCACGTTTTCTCGCAACGTTAAGAATTAATTAAAATGAAACAAAATTCTAAAAACATATTAGAATTTTAAAACAACAATAATAATAATAAAGATAAAAAAGAACAGAACCAAATTATCAAAATAAAATTTAAAGCATAAGTAAATTATGAAATGTGCTTCAATTGTAAAAGGAAACTATTATTGCTGCTTCGGTAAGAGCATTGACAGGTTTTCCAGGTCTGCTTCTAATTCACACAATTCATTGGCACTTTAAAGTAACTTGCGCCATCGAAAACGCATTATTTGACTCGTCGTAATATTGTTAAATGTCGTACGCAACTGTTCATAAGTGTTGTTTGACGTTAACATACGCAAAAACCATTATTTTATCGCATACTTTTGCTTGAATTAACTCAGACATGACTAAATGTTAGAGACTAAGCTTTACACGTGGATATGATTGCCCGTTCAGGTGAGACCATTCGTGCTATCGTTTCCAAATTAGGTATGTTTATAGCATATACGAGGGTTGCCTTTTATATTTCGGGATTAGAGAACAAAACAAATATTGATCATCGAAAATCACTTTATTGTTTTTCAAAATATTCCCCATGAAGATCTATACACTTTTGCATGCGTTTGAACCAATTGTCGAAGCACTTTTGCAACCGCTTCTTCAGGTGTCGAAAAACGTTGACCTCTCAGTTTGTTTTTTACGTACGGGAATAAAACGAAGTCATTCGGTGCCAAGTCAGAACTATACGGCGGATGACCCATCAAATCGATGTTTTGGGTGCTCAAAAATGCAGTTGTCGCAGCCAATGTGTGACAGCTCGCATTGTCGTGGTGAAGAGTGATCCGTCTTCGGCGGTTGGTTTTCCTGATTTCTTGGAAGACAACTGGCAAACAAATGGTTGTGTACCACTCAGAATTGACTGTTCTGCGTTGTTCTAGTGGTACGGTTGCGACATGTCCAGTTTTTCGGAAAAAACAGGCGACCATTTGCTTGGAAGTGCTTCGTGCGCGAACAACTTTTGTTGGATTTGGCTCATCTTGAAACACCCGGACAGTCGACTGCTGTTTACTTTCGGGCTCATACGCGTAAATCCACGATTCATCACCTGTCACGATGTCATAGACGTGTTTCGAAGCACCGCGACCGTATTTTTTGAGCATTTCTTTCGACCAATTGACACGAGCCTTTTTTTGGGCGATTGACAAATTGTGTGTGATCCAACGCGAAAAAAATTTTTTTGACAGTCAAATGTTTATGCAATATTGAAAGTATGCTGGTCCCACTAACGCCTAAGGTTGTCTCAATCTCACGATAGGTCACATGACGATCTTCCAATATCAGTTCGCGCACAGCATCAATGGTTTTCGGAACAACAACTGATTTTGGACGACCTTCACGAAATTCATATCGGAGTGAACTACGACCACGATTGAATTCACCATACCATCGATAAACACTGGTCCTTGATGGAGCTTCATCGCCAAAAATTGAATTAAGTTCATCCATGCACTGTTGCTGAGTTAATCCACGCCGAAAGTTGTAAAAAATAATCGCACGAAAATGTTGACGATTTAATTCCATTTTTGGGCCGAGATGAATCTTTTAAGTTACTGTAAACAACACAAATAGCGCTCGTATGTCAAAACGTTCTGAGTGCGTATAACCTCAAAAATGTCCAACTTTACGACAGAGCTGTCAATTGCCGGATTGCAACACTAGGGTTGCCAAATCCCGAAACATAAGAGGCAACCCTCGTACTTCAGGTCCATATCACAATATTGCGCTAATGGAACGTATTCGCCTATGACAGTCGTGTTAGTCTTTATTGAACACATCTCATATACAGCATAAAAAAAAAATAAAACAGAAGCCTCTTTAAAAAAGAAAATATGAAAGTTGCACAACGTTGAACGGATCAATGAGTTGATACAGAATGTCGACCGGATGTTGGATACTGACGTACACTTCCAACAATATGTAGCAAATATAAGGGCAAATAAGGCAGAAAGTTTACCTCATGTAATCAAGGATCACAAAAGTGTCTTCCACTTCATTACCCTTTGTCTTCAAATCAAATCTGTTTAAGTCCCCCATCGGTACCGGTAAAATATACGGTGGGTATAAGTGGGCTATCTGTCGACAGATATTTCCCATGACCATATTTGGGACCATGATGTCAGAGTAACATATACTCAAAACCTTTAACAAGCTTATTGTCATTGTCATTAGAATATCAAAAATACAGCCATCTAATAACCATATCTACTCAGTCCATGTCAACAAGTACTATAGATTATTCCCATGGTATCAATCTACCCTAATGGATAGCAGTCAAGTACCACAAATTAATGGGACGCATGAACTTAATTCAGTCACACAAGAACATCATCTTTTGATGACCATATACAGAAAAGTTAAATTTTCAACTGGATTTAGCTGTCAGTGTTCCCAAAAGGATACGAGATAACAACTGTGGGGAATGATGTAGTAGTCGACGAACGCATTGTGTTTTCCTCCTCATTGATGTTAACATGTTGCCAAAGATGGTTCGCTTGTACCTCCTTAAGTATTCAACTTTACTCGGTTTCAAGGACAAACTGTGCACAAATAAATTGAAGGCACACCTTCAATTTTGCAGAAAACTTTCATTAGCATAAGTTTACTGTGATGACTGTTGTTCCACAACCCTAATAATAATCTTTATTCGACTACCCATTTTTCCTGTCTGACATTCGATGAAAGGGGAATACAGATAAAAGAATAAAGGATTCATATACCAGCTACAAAAGTTACAAAAGAAAACAAAAAATGATTGTAAACGAAAATAAAGACAACTAAATACGATTAAATTATAAAAAACGATCAGAATAATCGTTATTCTTCCTTCTTAAAAGGACTTGAATGTGATTCTTGTCTCGCACGCACACCTCTCAACACCACCAGATTGCCCATTGAATACTAACATTTGGGGCGAAAAGAAAGCACATTACAAAACATACGACCGTTCGTAATGGAAATATGAACAGGATAAAACTTTCATTTTCGAATTTGTTTCCGTCTATGGCCCACATAGAACCAAGAACGAAAAAAAGATACGTTTATTAAAAGCAAACGACAAAACAAAGACAAGGGCTGAGATAGAAGCGGACACGAAGCCGGATGCTGAGACACAGGCCAAAGAGCTGCCAGAAGAAAGGATTTACTAATTCATGCTGCCAATAGACAAAGCAGCACATTATCCCAAACTAACGATGTTATTGTAGAAATTTATGAAGCTCCCTCTTGTTCATCCGATGCCGTTCTAATGTTCATATCTGCCAGTAACACAAAATTATTTAGGGATAACTATGCCTAAGAAGACACAAACACAAACTAAACAAACGCCAATTCCAAGAATAATAACAAATTGTTTACATGCTTAACCTCAATGCTTGCCGAGCTTCTGAGTCCTGCACACACACACCCATACGACATATCCTTTCATTTAACAATCAATTGGATAATGTGAAGAATGAAGTATTCGAATAAAGCGATTCATGGTGAACCCGCACGTGTATAGAATCTGCCATCAACCTCATGAACCGTTGTTGGTTATTCGTTATTTGTTGTTACTCGAATAAGTCTGGCTTTGTATTGGGGCACAGCACTTTCTTTCCTTCCGATTTCTTAACCCGACTAGAAGAATTGTTTTTCCATTCTGTCGTCATTGAAACCGTTCAATCGCTTAATATGATATCCTAAGTATAAAAGAACAAATGGTCGCTCAATTTGATTGCGGCGCTCATCAAAAAGCGCGCTTTTATGATACCGTATAAAATTATCCTGGATTAGATATTTTATCCTTTTCTTGGCTTTTACCACAGCGATTTCGAGAGTATAACGCCGAATGTCCACGGAGATGTATAATAGAATATACACGTACCGTCACACATGTATGGAAAGTCAAACGATGTTTTATTGTGGGTACACGAAATGCCGGTACATTGATGACCAAAGGAATTGTAAGCAAATAATTCAAACCGAAATTGCCATGAGGAATCACGATTGGGAGAACATTCGAAATTTATAGATCAATTAAACGTTTTATATTTTTTGTCTCGTTAAATATTGAATCCTTCGCACAGCTTCAATTTATTCTGGTGCCCTCGAGAAGAAGTCAACTGAGTTGTCTCCTTGGTCTCGTCGGTAAGAAGTTGCACATATCATACATTATATGCAAAAGAAATTCGTTATGTACATTGCGAATTTATTTTAAGGCCTCTAATTCTTGTCGAGGACACAATTATGACGAAATATGACACTACTTTAATTAAAGTCTCCTCTTAATACAACAAACCACTGGAAAAGAGTCGACTGTGTATAATCTCCATATATAATGCCATAATTTCAGAAGATTTACCGTAGCAAGTCCATTTGCAGACCCGTTAAAGGACTTCCCCTGATAGTTCTTTTGAAATATGCTCTTACCCAGCACAGACAAAAAATTCGACATCAGCATTAAGGTTCATTTCAATATATGACAGCCTCTTTATACAATGCAATGTAGGCCTAAGTAAGCCCATACGCAGAGTAGCATGAGTTCAATGCCAGTGTTATGTATGCGAGACGCGAGTATAGATTGCCTACTTATTTCTGTACAAAATGATAAGCGAATTTATAGGTAACATGGTCTACGTTTTTGTGATCTGTACGCACTAATGTGCGCCTCCCCAGAAACAAGAGCAAAAACGGTTAGTACAGGAATAAATAATAAGAGCAAAAACTGTTAGTACAGGAATAAATAATAAGGTAAATATGCTTGAATTTGTTTTACTACAAGTTAGTGGTTTTAGGTAAACAGTGGTTCACTGTAAAATATGTCTTACATATATCCCCAACAGAAGCTCTTCACAACAAGAAACAGTCATACAAGCCAGTAATTCAACTCCACACAGTAAAACCGAAGGTAAAAATCCCATAAAATTAACCAAACCTGTCACTTGTGTTAACTTTCCAAGTATTAACGTTCACATGCGATCTGCTGTTTTCCATTCCCACGGTGCGTGTTTTGAAATAGAACAACAAACGGTATGATCAACATATAAATAATAAGTCATTGGAAACATAGGCACCAAAGAAATTAAGCACCTGTAAGTGTGTTGTCATTGTCATGATCTTTGTTTTGAGTGAACGAATATGGAATATACCTAAAACTGAAATGAAACAAGGTTGTGCTGTATGTGGCAAATGAATAGTAAGGTACTGAGTGTATCCACAATAGAAGGCAAGAACTTGCTAACAACTAAATAAACCTATTTCCAGCATAAAAATGTTTCTGTGAATCTTTATTCACTCATTAGAGTTGAGAAAAAGCATAACTTATTTTTGGAGCCCAATATCCTGACATCCTTTTGGTATGCGAAACTAAGCTAAGCCCGAAGTACAATTTGTGTTACAAAACCGATGGTATGTTAAGGATAGATAGACCCCACTGCAAACAAAGCGGCAGTTTTAATTTAAAAATGGGTTTTCGCATAGCACCATAATGCACAGGTTTCGAGAGTCGGAAACCTGAACTGTATATATCTCCTTTTCAACTCAGAAGCACCTGTAGGTGGGTTTTTGGCGGAAGTTCGTTGTAGATAGACGCTATGACGTATTTGAATGTTGGCCTATTAGTTGTGGGAGTGTTCCGCCGAACACTCTCCACGCGAGAGAAACACCACGGAACGAACACAGCGAAGAAAATGAGACACCAAAAATGTTTTTATGTAAAATCTGTTTTTATTTTTTTTCCTCGACTTTGTTTTATTTCAGAAACTATGCCTAATTGACAACACGGAGTGTCTGTGACACGATTACAATAAGAATGTTCGATTCGGTGTATATATAAGCCACGCGGAACTTGCACACACTTCACGGATTGTTCTTGCACCACCGGTTATGCATATAATACGACACGAAGATTTTCTATTTTTGGTCGGTTCCGTTGGTTACAGTTAAATCGAATCTTTCCTCCTAGACGCTTCGATAGAGACCTTCCGGCTCGAGTAACTTTCCTAGACTAACTGTCCCTATCCAAAAAATATCCCGTTCTAATTCCAGGATCCGTATCTGTAAAAGAATTTTCCCTCATTCAATCTGCTAACAGAATTTCCCGCCGTATCTGTTAGCAACATAACATTACATCCTTATCACCATCAGTGGTGGTGATTAAAATTTGGTTCGACGGCTGTCGATTTTGTGCCGCCTTTATTTGCACAAACCACCTGGCGCGCAGGCCGAAGGATATCCTGCAATTTGGATGGACGTACGGTCCATGAGTCTTGTTTAACTTCTTTAGTTAAAACTAGCAATCCATTAGATCTTTATAATGGGCGTGAAATTCCAAAAAGGAGCCGTGGGACTGGAGTATTTCCTTTGTTGGCTTTACTCTCGTAAATATTCACGACCTATCTCGTTGAGATATTTATTGTTGCCAGGAATTTGGCAGCGGATAAGCGATATGCATTATTGTACTAGGTTGCCGCTGCCTTTGTTTGCTTTTTCCATCATACATCTATCTGGGATAGTGTTTAGAGTTTATGATTGTTCGCCTGCTAATCAGCAGTGCAACGAATTGATTGTTTGCGCAAGTGTGCCTGGTTTAGGTGCTAATTGCATTTAGCTACCAGCGTATGCATCCGTTTTTTTTTTTTTTTTAACATACTGTATTTATTTGACCAATAATCAATGTTTACATTAAGTACTACAGCTAACTTATAATTCTAGTGATACAACAGTTTACATGCATTACACATTTTTCAAACATAACTGAATGTGTGAATAACTATTCGAGTATAATAGGTTTTAATATTAACAGTTTTCCTGGAAAAGGTCAGAAAACCAGGATTTTTATTTTTTTAATTTAATCTAATCTAATACTTAACTTAACTCTAACTTATTCTAGCTTAACCTAATTTATTTTATAATAAGTTAAATATGTAATGTGAATTGGGGAATATAGGGATTGATGGTTAAGGAAGTAGGTTGGTGTGGGATATGGTCAGTTAGTGGGCTCAGGTGCGGTAACACTTTCCGGTTGTTCGTTAAAACGCAGAATGTTGGAGAATGGTTGTATGTTACAGTATTTGAACTGATTGGGTGCCAGCTCGGTGTTATGGTACACTACCTCGTTGGAGTCATTAACCAATCTTCCAGAGGTGAAGAGACTTCTAGTATGGAGACAATTCAGATAGTGAGCCCTGTTACCTAGAGGAGTTGGTAGTAGTGAAGTTATTATGGGATTGGGATTATTTGGGAGGTTTTCAATAAATTTTATAGACAGCTCTAGGAAGCGTCTGTCAAGACGGTCAATATTAGCGGCATTGTATAGCAAGCTGTTATTGCAATACTTGTAAGAGTTGGGTTGTCGGTTGAGGCCAGTGACCAACATGAAGCATTTCCTTTCGAAAGTGCGTAGCTTCTCCATTTGGGATGGTGTTATATGATACCACAGTGGACACGCATATGTCAGTGTAGGTCTGATTATTTGTTTATACATGAGCAGTTTGACTTTGTGAGAGAGACCGTGGGTTTCCACATCACTCTTCTACAGAGATTCAGTTGTATTGTGGCTTTACGTAAAGTATTTTTAATGTGGGTGGAGAATGAAAGGTCATTGGAAAAGGTTATTCCCAGATATTTTAAAGTTTTAGAAGGTTTTATCTGGGCGTTATTTAGTTTGAGTCTAATTTTGTTGTGGGTGCGCCTTGTGTTGTTTGTGCAGTGCTCATTTTTGCCCTTAAACACTATAAGCCATTTTTCCATTTATTGAAGTATGTTGATAGATTTGGGAGGAAGTTATTAATGCGGTTTCTTGCCTCTTTTACAAACTTGCTGCTGGAGTAGACTATGGTGTCATCAGCATAATTAAACATTACGGTATTGGGTAATTGAGGCTGCGGTATGTTTGAAGTATAAAGGAGGTATAATAGTGGTCCAAGAATTGAACCCTGCGGAACCCCTGCGGTTATATTATACGACTGGGAGATAGAAGAATTTATTTTGACCATGAATTTTCTACCAGAGAGGTAGGAAGTAAGAAGTTTGGTAGTATGGGTGTTTAATCCAAATATGTAGTGCAGCTTGTAAAGCAGTCCTGAGATCCAAACACAGTCGAATGCTTTAGATATGTCGAGAGAGATACAGACCGTCGGGCTTTGGTTTTGAAGATTAGTTGTGACATAGTGCGTTAGTTTTAACAGAGCATGACAGGTGGAGTGTTGTGAGCGAAAGCCAAACTGCGAATTTGGGATAATAGCGTTGTCATTAGCAAATGAAAGGAGATTTCGATATATCTTGCATTCAAATATCTTGCTTAATGTGTTTAATAACGAAATCGGACGATAGTTGCTGGGGTTGTTGGAAGGACTGGACTTACTGATAGGGACTATAACAATGGTTTTCCAGTTATCTGGGAAATGTGATCCGTTAATTATGTGGTTGAGAAGAACGAGAATAGGGACTAGATTTGACGGGAGAAGTCTTTTGTAAAGAAGGTTTGGAATTCCATCTAAGCCTGTCGACTTCTTGTTATTGCGTGATGTTATAAATTCAGATAATTCGCCTGCTGTTAGGAAGGTCGCATTATCCAGAGGATGAGACGCTTTGTTTGTTTCATTGAATTCCGCGATGAAAGGGGTGAAGGGTGGGATCATTGTACGTGAGATGTAGTCGTTTACAATATCTTGAAAATTGGACACTGAGAGGGAGTCGTTTTGTTGATGGACTTTATAAAAGTGATTAGCTTGACAGTTTGCTATGTCAATATCTGATTGGACTGGCTGATTGTTAGTAGGGTTGATAATATAATCGATTCGAGGTTTGTATTTTCGACCCGTTAGTCTGTTGATATTTTTGAATAAATCACGATTGGGTTTAATATTTTTAAGTATAGACGTGAAAGCCTGGTCGGCAAATTGTTTTAGTTGTCCATTTATCAGGGTAGTCAAGAGTTACGTTTGATTTTTAATAAAAGGGGAGTAACTGCTATGTAGTTTTCGTCTAAGCTGTTTTTTTACGCGTAACCGTTTTGTAAGGATGTTGGGTAAAGGTTTTCCTAGATGATTATGAGGGATGGATGTAGGTGTGTGGCTGAAGAGGGCATTTTTTAGTATTTGCTCTATTCTTAAGGCTGCTTGATCAATTTCAGCAGGGAGTAGATTTGAAGTCTCTGGCAAAGTATAGTCTGTAAAACTGGCAGCAATGTCCCTATTGAATCTTTTCCAGTTTGTCCTGAAGAAATTCGGGATCGGATTGAATGAGTAACATGGTTCGAGGGCTGGGATTTGCACAGTGGTGTGGACGGACCCATGATCGGAAGGAAATTCGAAGGATACTGTAGGGAGGTTAGGTGAGTAGACGTCTACGGATTTTAGGAAAAAATCGATTGTTGATTTAGTAGTATTGCAGATACGTGTTGGCTGTAATGGACAGTCCGCATAGATATATGGATGGAGTTGAAGGAGTGCTAGAAGTTGACAACCGTATTTATTGCACTTAGTGTCGTTAAATGAAGTATGCCGAGCATTCCAGTCTCCTCCTATTATGAAAGGTGCAGGTAGAGACTTTTGGATTATCTCAGTGATGTCGGAACTAGGGAAGTTTGGTTCCCGAGAAGGGTGAATGTATACGGACGACAGTACAAGCACTTTGTTGCTTTTGCAAAAGATTTTAATTGCCGTGTACTCAATGTTATTTATATTGGTGAACCTAATTTCGGAAAATTGGAATTTCTTGTGTATTAGAATTCCAGTACCTCCACGAGGTCCAGTGGTTCGTGGATTAGAAACAAGTGTATAATTCGGGATAGATACTCGGGAGTTTGGTTTAAGCCAAGTTTCTGAGAGGAAGAGGATATCTGGAGGAAACTTTTCAACGAACAATCGGAGGTGTTGTCTGCGAATATTGGAATATATGGACTCTGCGTTGAGGGAAATTATGGTTAAATTAGCCATTAAGGGAGCGGATATGTGAAGTTATAAGAGATAAAATCTGACCTTTTTTTATATTTCTCAGCTGTGCTTCAACGTGGGCAGCATCTTCTGTAAGCTACTTATGTATCCTGTGATGTCCAGATTCAGATTGTTACTGTTGGATTGGTGATTTCTTGTCATGTTAAGGGAATCCTTGACAACCTTAGCGTATGACATTCCTGGTCTTGTATGATTTATTGATTGATATGATGTTGTTTTGGTTGGTGAAGGTTTGATCGTTGCCATGTGTGTTGTTCGCCTTTCTAGAATCCTCAGCTTATGAGGAAATTGCGAGAAGTTGGCAGGGTGGGGTCCTCCACAGTTACAGCATGTCACTGTGATTTTCTTCGTTGTAATGGATCCATCGGGGTTTGTTGTTTAGATTGTTCCTGGTTCCATCCCACGCGGGCTGACCTTACATTCTCCAGGTTGATGTTGCTCTGCACACTTTACGCATCGTACGCTTAGATGACATGCGGCCGCCAAGTGTCCTGAACCTTGGCATCTTTTGCAATGAAGGACGTTTTGTTTATGTGGTTCCTCAATCGCAATTTTATGCGTGAACAGATATTTTATTTGTTTGAGCCGGGTGACATCGGTTGGACGAATTTGTATGATACGTAAATGCAGATTCTTGTTAGTCCGCATGTATGGTGTTTGGTAGTAGTCCAACCCGTTTATTTTCAGCTCCGGACAGATCCTGACTATTTCTGCTGCAAGCTCCTCATTAGTCCATGCTGGATCGATATGCCTTAAGATGAAAGTTGCTGGTTTCAACTGTCCATGTTGAAAAGTGAAAAATTCAAGCTTATGTTGCGCAAGTTTTTCTACCGCCTTGTTGTGATCCGTTAAAGTTGTTGTTGTGATGGAAGTCGAAGCTCCTCTTGTATTTGTGGTGAAATTGCGGTGGCCTAAGGTACTTTCAAGCATTCTAATTAGTTCTTTGATGCTTGTTATATTTTTAATATAGATGGGTGGTGGTCTTGTATTTTTGGCGTGCGTGTTAGGCATTTGATTCCCGGTTGTCTTCTTTTGTTGGGGCGATGGTGTTTCGGGGAACAGCAATTGTTGGTTTGGAGATGATGGAGCTAGTCCGGGGTGTTGAGCAGGCGTTTCTTCCATGCAGACGTCATCTCTGATTTTATTGGTTGTTTTTAGGGAGCGAATTTCCTCGTGGAGTTGTTTCATCTGGAGTCGAAGTGTATTGATATAATCCACGGCTTCCAGATACTTTTTTTGATAGCCCATAGCTAGTGTCTCCATGGTTGTTGGTTTTTTTGTTGCGCTCAGTAAATCGTCGGTGGCTCTTCTTTTACGCTCTATCATGAATTGTTGGTCATCACTGGGGCCGTCGTCCGGCATGCGTTACTGTTAGTTTTCACTGTTTTCACTGTTTTATTACTACAAGTATTACTAAAAGTATTTTTACACGTGCACTTCACCCACGTGTGTTACAGACTTTCACAAACACGACTTTCAGCTATTCTATGAGCGAACGTCTGTTCGCTCTGAAGTACTCGATAAGAATGTATGCATCCGTTGTTCGGTCTCTTTACCGAAAATGGTATTTCTTTGGAAACATCGCGTTGATGTTTAGGCTGGGAGATTTATGACCTGTATTTTGGGATTGGTTTTGCATACGATGAATGGATGCGTTGACTCGATATTGAAAGTTTTTGAACGTTAAGTTCCTTGGTTTTTGAGATCGGGTTCAACATTGTTGCAGCTTCCTATGACCCTTGTTACAGGTATGATTAAGAGCTTCGGGAAACGTGTCTGTGGGCACGTGTAATGAATAAGGTAGGTATGTTCCTTGGCGGTCCATGTAGGACTTCCGTAGCCTCGCGTGTAACCACTTCGCGAGGGTTTGGTTGAATCTCAGTGGCTGCCGTGCCTTGCGTTTCGGAGAAGTGTGACGGATGGCATACGGGGCAGCTTTCGGCTGCTGCCACTGGTTGCTGGTATGCACGGTTTCAGTCTTTCGACACTGACGGTGTATGGTTTTCCGTCGATGTCAATGGAGAAAACTCGGTCGTTTATTCGATCCAGCACCTTGTATGGCCCTTTGTAGGGGGGTTCTAGAGGTCTCCTAACTTTGTCCACCCTGATAAAGACGTGCGTGCAGCTGTCCATCTCTGGGTCAACAAATATCCTCTTGGAACCGTGTCTGGCGACCGGTGTTGCCCTGGCCTTACGCATGAGTTTGCGTAGGTTTTCCAAGTTTGGCAACTGTTCGAGTGGCGGTTCTCCATCGGCGAAGAACTCTCCTGGGAGGCGCAGATTGGTTCCGTAAGTCAGATCTGCTGCTGAAGCTCCCAGGTCTTCTTTTATGCTTGTGCGCAAGCCTAAAAGAACTGTTGGTAGTACGTCCAGCCATTGATTATCGTCATGACACATCAGTGAGGCTTTCGGCGAGCGATGCCATCGTTCAATCATCCCATTGGACTGGGGGTGATAAGCTGTCGTATGGCTTTGTTGGCAGCCGAGTAGATCGGTCAGCTGCCTGAAAATCGCTGCCTCGAACTGTGGTCCTCGATCAGCTGTGAGAGTAGCTGGGACGCCGAAACGTGTGACCCAAGTCGAATAGAATGCTTTGGCTACATTCTCTGCGGTCACTGTTCGTAGTGGCACTGCTTCTGGCCATCGAGTGAAGCGATCGATCATCGTCAGGAGGTACATGTAACCTCTCGACGGCGTAAGCGGTCCCACAATGTCGATGTTTGTGGCACAAGTTTCCCTAATGGCAGGCAGACTTTTTACACAGCTGCAGGCACACCACCATGATGCCCTTTGTATCATTTCTCGTTTTCGTTTGCCCATGACCTGGCAACATGGATAAAACATGTAATCTGGCCGTGATCAACTCGGATTGATGCTCTCCGATTGGTCACCACAAAGAGAAACTTCACGTTTCTTTCGAGAACCAAAACTCACCCCCAGCCAAGGGCCGAATCTCCAAGAGTCAATGAGTCGAAATTCAACCACAGAAGGAGTCGGTCGCGTTCGTGGTTGAGCTGAGTGCGCACACACCCGAGTCGAGTTTCATCCCCCAAATTGTGCACACTGTTCGAGTGTTAATAGGAATCTTGGTGTTGTTCGCTTATATTAATATTAAAATAAAGTGTTACATAGAACTTTCATCTGTTTATGTTAATATCAAAATCAAGTGTTACATAGAACCTTTCGTCCGTTTATATTAATAAGAAATTAAGAAAGTAAATTGTTACAAAGAACCTTTCGACTGTTTATATTAATATCAATAAAATTAATTCAAACTATATCTGTAGTTTCATTGGTCAAATGGTGAACGAATAGCGGCGGAATTCTGTGGTGGTATACGTGAACCCGTGCCCGTGCCGGCACACCGACACCGACACCCCGCAGAGCTTGTTGGTTACAATTGGACACTCTACAGTAAATACTGCTTCGAGGACGATAATAATAGAAAAATGGCGGTAACATATGTGTCATGCGAAAACTCGTTCAGCAAAACGACGTCTAATCGACAATTCGTCAGGAAAGGAAAGTGATGCGTGTGAAGTTGACATCATGGAAAATAATGATGTTCACTACGTATGGGTAGGAAACAAATACGGAGAGTTGGACACACGAAAGGCAAATTAAACAGAAAACATTGACAGATACATCATCATTATCATCATTATCGGCACTACAACCGGGAACCGGTCTTGGCCTTATTTAGCAAGTCCTGAGGCTTGTTAAATTTTCCATAATGACTTGTATTTTCCGGGCAAGGTCATTAGTCTTGCGCCGGAGAGACAGATACATCACCACGTTGAAAAAACGCAAAAAAAAAAGGCACACTAAGATGAAACCAGGGAGTCGGAGAAAACGAATACAAACCAGCGTCCTGAGGAACCAACAAAGACAAACCAAAATAAACGCCAACAGCAGCAGTCACAACAGAAGCGACCATCACAACAGTATCAGGAAGAAACCACAAAGAAGGTGAGGGTACCACCAATCGTCCTCAGCTTCACTGAACCTAAAGATATAATACAATTAGACAAGTTGGCCTATGTTAATTTTAAAATGAAAAGAATTGGTTTTGAAAAATATAGCGCAGCATGTGACAGTATTGAAGACTATAATGAATTCAACAACAGTCCTAGAGAGAGCAGAAAACGAGTACTTTACGTACACACCTAAATCGGGGAAAACAATCTCCAGGTTACTCATAAGAGTAGATCCTGAATTTTCACCCGAGGCTATCCTAGAGGAACTTAAGTCTGCCGAAACGGACAGTTAAAAATTCATTTTTGTAAAGCAATTCTCCCCCTCATTTTCAGGAAAAATAAATCGCAAGTTACCTTTTTCCATAGTTTGGTAGGTCCAAATACGCAGCAAGTTTCTCCAGGATACCTGCTATAGACGAAGGCCGCACAAGGAGCGCAACCACTCTACATCGCCACCACGAACTCCATACGCTGCAGATAGAGACCACAAAGGATTTTCACATGAGTACCCTCAGCAAAAACATATATATTGACAATTATATTGAGTGCAGAAAAAGTGGTACATTTCAAGTGTTACACGTAGCCTACTGGCTATCCTCGCCTTTCCCTGCCCTACCATCTATACTATCGTCTATTCATCTCTTTTTTTTTAAATTTATTCGTAAGTTTATTCTCCATTTTTCATATCATTTGTACTAAGCGAAATAAACGAGGGTCCTGCCCTCACTTCAATTGCAATAAGGGTAGACTGTCCTTAAAAAAAAAAAAAAAAATATATATATATATATAGCGTCGAGTGGGCGCCCCAAGATGCCACCAAATAACTGTTGCAGTTCTTTTTGAACAGTTGCAAGTTGTAACGCTCCGGGAACACTCGCGTAGGAAGAGCGTTCCACAGCTTCCCAGCTCTGTAACGGAACGAGTTCTAATACAGGGGTCTTCGCGCCGTCGGGAGATGAACCGCAAACTGATACGATCCGTCCGATTGTCTTGTGGAGCGCATATAAACCGAATTGCGTGGAACAATACCACGAATCTCCGAAGAACAGTACCCATGATAATCTCCGTAAAACAGACAGAGGTCGGCTACGCGCCTTCGATGTGATAGCGGCTGTAGTCCCGATGTCAGCGCCGAGTCCCCGATCAGGCAGATCACTCGTCTCTGTATGCTCTCAAGCAGGTCGAAGGTATGTTTAGGAGCCGAGCTCCGAACATGAGAGTAATATTCGAGCGCGGGACTAATTTGGTAGTTATACAGAAGAAGAAGTTGGGCCCGAGTAAAATATTTCTTGGCTCTAAAAAGATAGCCCAGTTTTCCCGCGGCGGACCTGGCGATGCTTGACACGTGCTTATGCCACGATACATTCTCTAAGACCGTGACGCCGAGCAATTTCAAGCTCTCCCCAGATTCGAGGGCATGGCCATTTATCATCAGCCGTGGAACCGATGATCCACTTTTCTTTCTGAATATTGTATATTGTGTCGCTGCATTAAAGTCGACGAGGTTGGCCTATCCCCACTGCAGACCTTATCTAGATCCTGATTCAGAGAGTCAATCTGTCTATATCTCAGCTGATGCGACGTAGATGCACCAATCAGCAGAGTACTCGAAAAGGAGGAAACAAGCGTACTATCGTCCACAAAACTGATCACTTTTGATATCCGTTGTCTCCAACAAATCATTTAAGTGAAGCAAAAGCAAGGTTGGCGCCAAAATGGAACCTTGGGCCACCCCGGAATTAACAGGATACAGATTCGAACACTCCCCGTCCACAACAACCCGGATCGGTCAATTTTCGAGGAAGCTCTTCGTCCTGTCGCAAAGCTGCTGCGAAAGTCCATATGAACGAAGTTTGCTCAGCAATGCCGCGTGCCAGACGCGGTCAAAAGCGTTGGAGATATCCAACGCGACCGCCCTTGACTTACTATGCCGCTCAATCGCAGATGTCCATATATCGGTTATAAGTGTCAAAAGGTCTCCCGTGGACTGCCTGCCACGGAATCCGTATTGACGATCATTCAGAAGTCCGTTGCACTCAAAATACTTACTTAACAGACTTTTTCCATAACATAGACAGTTATGGTATCGGTCGTTTATTTTGTGGGAGACACTTTTTTCCCGTCTTTGGGATTGGCTGAACTCGAGCGATTTTCCAGCAGGCAGGAAAGGTCCTCCGTGCATAAGATAAGCGGAAGAGTCTGCCAAAAACCGGCGATAGTCCTGGAGCACAGTTCTTAAGGACTATTGCTGGTATTCCGTTCCGGCAGTTTGCCTTCCTACAGTCCAGTCCACGTAGGATGGGTTGAGTAGTACGCGGAAGAAACCTCACACCCCGCATCGAAGGCCGTACCAGGGCGATCACAGGTGGCTCCAAAAGACCGACATCGAGGTTTGATTTCGCGGAACATAAATTCACGAACACATCAGCTTTATCCTTTGAATTTGTGACCAACGTGCCGACGCCCGTCACCAACGGGGGAAAAGAGGAGGAAGCGAAGTTGCTGCTGACAGCTTTTGCCATTGAGCAGGAGCTTATTGGTCACTCGGTCGTTGTGAGCTTTCTTCGCGGTATCAATCGCCTGGTTGCACGCGTTTCTGATTCTAACAAAATTCGTTCTGTCAATATTGGTGGGACTGGAGCGCCATTACTTAAAAGCTCTATTTTTTGCCGCTGTAATCAGCTCGCAATTTTTGTCAAACCATGGTTTATCAGATGAACTTCGTTTGATGGAATGTGGAATGTAGATCTCCATTCTCAGAAGAATAATTTCTGTGACCGACTCCGCGCAAGCGTTAACATCGGAGTCTCCAAAGCACACCTCCGACTATGGAAAGGATGCGAAGAAATCCCGCAAATCGTCTCAGTTAGCAGCTCCATGCTTCCATACATGGCGAAGCTGCCTAGGCCGGTTATTCGCTTGATATGCAAGTGCTTGTGCGACAGATACCAAGCAGTGATCTGAGTTTCCCAGTGGCGCAGAGCCCTCCACGGTATAAATATTCGATTCGGATGTCAAAAACAGATCCTGGGTGTTCGCATAATCGCCTCGGGCATCCGGCACTCGCGTAGGTTCCTCCACACGTTGAGTCAAGTTGTCGTTATCAGTAAATATCTCTGCCAGCGTCCCAGCTTCGTCGGTTCTGTTAGAATGTAACAACCAGCCGGAATTGTGCACATTAAAATCGGTACGGACAACAATTTCAGAAGATGGGTGGTTGATCTGTATCCAGTAGACGGTGTGTGAAAGATGTTCCAAAATTGCCGCCGGTCGATCGTCATTCGGGGAGCGGTAAAGACAACAAAGGAATTTAACAGAATTCCTCAGCACCACCCTCAACCATATGGTGTCCATGTTATTGGGTTCCAACGCCTCCATGCTCTGGCAAGCCAGATCGAACCGCGTGAAGACGCAGACTCTTCCCTTAAAACGGAATCTCGAATGTAAGTCGTATCCTGGGCAACCACCTGGGTCTCAGTTAGGGCAAGGATATCGGGTTTCGTTGTTTGCAAATATTGGCGGACGGCGTTTACATTGGCATTGGTGAAACCGATGCCCCTGATGTTGCAAAATGCCGTTACCAGTCGAGCGTGGGCAGAGCCTCGAGAACGAGCCCGGTTATGCGATCGCGGACCTCTTAAAGTTCGGTTATTTATCATAATATCTGCATGGTGTTCCCCCTGACATAGTCCCCCCCCGGAGATCCGAATGGCGGACTAGTTTACCTCCGGAATTCTTTATATCAGAAGGTACCATCATGGCTTCATGGCGGTTTCAATAACGCCACCACTCGCCTCTTCCAGGTACGACACCCAACTTCGCCCTAGGGCATACAAAAAGCATAAAAGCAAGCATTGTGGCAGTTCTAGGGAACGCCACTACTTACCTTTTCCAATTGCCAACATAAAAAGTGCTTAAGAATCTAAGCTAATAATTTGCGCTAAGGCAATAAGCAAATAATAATTTTCTTAAGGGCATGGTTACCATAAACGCGCCATGTTCCCTAAAAGCAATTTGGTCGCACCATCCGCAAACCAACATGACTCGAATCATTTTGATACATAAAACTCGTAACTAAGGCAGCATGAGCGTGCAAAGTAACCGGATCTGTGTGAGTGCACATCCTCTCCGCGACCATCATCTAAGATCATCCCTTATTGATCACCGAAGCGATGGATGGAATTTGGTATTCTGTCGTTTGGGTGGCAATCACCAATCGTTAAACTGATTCCGTGGAAGTAAGTCGGGCCTCCACGTAAAACGTCGAGTGGAGTCGCGACGCGTGGTGTTGTGCGTTTGTTAACGTCTACGCGGTATATACATTTTTTTGTTTTAGTGTGAAGTTTATTTTAAAGACTGTGAATTTATTTTAATGATTGTCAATTATACGGAATAAAACAAGAATATAAACGATGTGTTGTGTTGAAGGAAATGAAAAATGTGTTTTAATCTCATTCGACTAGTTTTGGACTGGCCACAATCGGGAAGTGCGTTGCTCGCCATTCCTTGACCTCTATCCTTTTTCTACCTCTTCGCCAGTTGATCCGCCTTTATTAATGATGTGTCGTTTCATAGCATTGAGATAGATGCTATTATAGTGGTATAGAAAACCCCATCGACAAAACGCCCAGTAAAATCGCTGTGTCTCAAAGCAGCGATCGTTTACAGAAGTAAAATGTTTCAAACTGTAGAACAAAATCCACGGCATTGCTTTCTACAATTCGATCTTCAGCTCTATTAATAACAAAGCCGATCATCATCATCATCATCGGTACTACAACCGGGAACCGGTCTTGGCCTTATTTAGCAAGTCCTGAGGCTTGTTAAATTTTCCATAATGATTTATTTTTTTTTTTCTGGGCAAGGTCATTAGTCTTGCGCCAGGGGCTCCCCGACGGGGAATCGAACCCCGGTCTCCCGGGTGACAGGCGGGTATACTAACCACTATACTATCGAGGAGCCAAATAACAAAGCCGATACCGGAACTTTTACTCCACATTGATGACAATTACGGGGTAACTTCGTGGGATAGAAGTGAACCAGCACAGTACGCCTGCACACACATACTTCCTACCCCATAACTTATTTCCGTGTCAGTCGGGGCCATCAACCATACATCCGAAACACAGTCGAAGACTTCTCCGGACGATATCGCGGAATGTACAGCGTGACGGGGTGGTATCTCACCTTGGGACCGACTACCACCTAAACCAACCTTTTCTCGAACCGGTCCATCAGCCAAGCTCCGAAAGATGGGCGGGAATTTCTCCCGAGGAGGCGGTATTTCACCGGGTGACAGGGCGTTGGGACCCCACCTAGCACTCGGCCTTTCGTCGCCCCTTACGACTAGCCGGCCTAGCTATGAGTATATTCTAACGCCCTACTGACAGGGCACAATATAGTATACTATCAAAGAGGAAGATATTGGAAATTAAATTATTTGTGCTATCTTATAAAAAAATCTGGATATGTATAGGACTTAATAATTTAAGAGGAATACCTCTTAAATGTTATCAAAGCAGATGCAAATATTGGAAAATCTGGGAACATTGTCGTTCAACTAATCAGACCATATTTAGACAAAGGGCTTACTCTACTCTATATGTTGGTAACTGGTACGCAGGTCCGGCATTCTTTACCTTTTTACATAGAAATGGTACTAACACCTGTGCCACAGTGAAAAAAAGGCGCAAAGGTATGCCAAAAATGGATAGCAAATTGAAAAGGAGGCGAGGTGAGTTTCTGGTCATCGAAGAATTTGCTACCTATGGGACGACATGATAAAAAAGATAAGTGTATGCCACCGACTTTTCACACAGAAGAATTTGTAAACACAAAAATCATTATTACACAAATGACATGATCATAAAACTGAAGTGTGTCGTAGATTATAATCGATTTATGGGAGCCGACATGGTAACAAGTATTATTTCGAATGGAAAATTTTATGCGTATGGAGCGTCTATTGTTTATATAAATTGAAAACCAGGAAACGTATCGATGACAAAATTTTACCTTAAACTAATGTAATGCAAGCAGAGGCAGAGTCGCCATGTAATGCAAGGGGGGTTTTTGTCGTTAAGAAATGGTAAGACTTCGTTTAATTATTGTACGAAGTTGCCATGTAATGATATGTATATGATCGCCTTTAAAGGTAATTGGCTGGAAAGATATAACCTTCGTAATCTGCGATGGTCTACGATAAAGCTTCCCTAATGGTTTGCTGTTTAAGCGCAGCCCGTTGAAATTGGATGGCGATATCGCCGCAGTTGGTGAATCGAATTCCACAAGAGGTTTTTGATTGATTTATTATCGAAATTGCTGGGGTATTTATACTCCCAATCAACCACTTAATTATTCACAAATTTCTTAATCTACTCATACAATTTTGCTTAACAAGCCATTTCATTCTTAATTCATAATTCACTCAATACAATTGGCGTATCGTGCTATTGTATTTTCTATCACCAGCTTGGCGCATAGTGTAAGAACAATGACACGATTTGACCCAATTAATTTGTGAATCACTCGGTAGTGGCAAGCTCACCAGCGGGTGTCATATGATTCTTTCAAATCGTAACTGGAGAAATTCGTTTCTTTTACTCAATGAAAAGAATCGACCTTGAACTATTGTCGACAATGAATGCTGGTTACGTGACACTTGCTAATTGTGACAAGGGCAGTTGATTCATTTGATATTATTCTTCATGGTCATTTCATGGACATGTTGTTACACTACACTAATTCCACAAATTTCAAAACGATATCATTCCTCAAAAGCCACGAAGAGTTCTAATAAATCTGGTCATGTTAATCGAAGGCGTCTTACTGCAAGATATTTTCTATCACTTCATATAAATAACAAGGCGAAAAGTAAAAATCCATTAATGTGTGGTATGCATAAAAAACGATAAGGACAGACAAAGACGATATCAGTGTGAAAACTGCGATGTTGGCTTATGTGTATATCCGTGTTTCTAAAAATTTCATACAGAACATTATTATTTAAAAGAACTTTTCAATATTAAGTTATCGTAATGATGTATGACATAGTTATCGTAATGACGTAGGACATACAAATATTAGCTGTAGTGCTGAATTATGGAAAAATTATAAATACAAATAATTTTGTTTCTATAATTAATGTCACAAAAGTTATTTTCGATGCAAAATTTTCGCCTCGAGTGCTAAAGTTTGAGCGTTACTCACATGAGTGAGTCCGCGGCGAGGCCCGCCATAGCAAAAGAGTTAATTAAAATTATCCTAGGGGTATCATAAAGACCTGACTGACCTTTGTTCTTAGGAGGAGACTCATTTTTAGTCCATTGTTACACATAACATGGCACCTTGCTGTACGCAAACTGCCAATACCCTCCATATAAATCTGTTAAACATGACATTGCATTTTGCTGCACGCAAACTGCCAGTACCCTCATCCAAATCTAACAAATAACCCTATTCTGCGAAAAAACCATAAAATTTCATGCATTGATTAAAATATTAAAACCGAAAGCAATTCTCTAAGTATAGCATCCATAAATTTTTGCTACAATCCATAGAATCCTTTCGGTGTAGCATGTGAAACCTTATCACATGTCTACACATTGCTAAACGCCATACCCTATACAAAAAATGCAATCTTGCATTCTCCCACATTTTTCGTATTTCAAACGAATAACTTTGGAATGCATTTATTTTCATCCTCCCACCTGAATTGCAATTCGGCAATTCTCACGTACTCACCTGGACGATCGCATCCGGCACCCCATCAGCGCCCAGGTAATTCTACCTGCGCACTATGAAAAAATCAGATTCACGTCACCGTGAATCGAAATGTTTTCATGGCCTTGGGGAAAGAATTTTCGCAACGCTGCGATTCTCACCGTCGTTGGCCTGGTCTTTGACTGCAACTGGCGTCAGGTGACTGTCTGGAGAACAGCCGTGACCGTGGGAATGCATGTGGGGTTTTTTGTTTCTCTTACCTTAAATTAATTGATATAAAAAGGGCAGCTCCGTTAGGAGATTATCAATTGGAATCAGACAGCCGAGGTGTGGCGTCAATTATATAAACTAAAATTAATATAAAAAGAAGAAAAATAAAGACATAGAAAAAGAGTCTTCTTATTTACAAACACCAAATCAGAAGTCGAAGTCTCAAAGGAGAAGACTCCGGCCAAGGTCCCTCAGCCGAGGAAGGCCAACCTCAGGGGGACCCCCGGAAGTCCAGAACCCCTACCTTCACATCAGCTACAGAGGGAACCCAAGGTGGGCTCGAAGTGGCACAGCGACGGCCCCTCAAGAAGACGGGGTCCACATCATCAACCGGTCGAGGACCAAAGCTGGAGCAGGGAAGCAATCCCCTGGCCAGACCCCACGCCACAGACGGAGGCAGTACGCACCCTCGCCTAACCTCCCTCACACCTACAACTACGACACTGACCAATCAACTCCCAGCTGATTAAACAACACGAGGGAAGTCCCCGGCATCCAGCCAACCTCCAGTTAACCAGTGGAAGATCACCAACACGAAGGAAGTCGTAGCGTTCTGCGAACGCACAATTCCGCGCAGGTAAGGTTCCTACCTTCAAAGAACTTACTTACCTGATAACGCAGCGCACGTGCCCACAGACGCGTTCCCCAAAGTCCCACCATAGGGCCTGCAACTCGCAGCTAACGTTGAGACCGACACCAAAAAGCAAGGAACTGAACGCCCCCAAAGCTTTTTAGGTCAAGCTCAACAATTATAACTCATCATGCCTGAAACAAAGGTATAAACGTCCATGCGTTCTATTCCTAAAAAAAGAAAAAAACAATTCCCAAAATGCCATACATGCTGCCTGCGCCCAGGAACATCTCATCGAACTGGCAATTCCGAAATTCGATACAAAAGAATTGCTATCATCAAAGAATGAGCCGATCAACGGATGCACGTGCGCGTAATTTAATGCAAGGACCACCCAAATCCGTTGAACAACAGAAGGCAGCCACGACCTATCGCAATCAAAAATATCTCAACGAGATATGCGATGATTTATGAGGAGTTAAGCCAACAAAGGCAATACTTCGGTCCCACGGACACGCTAGAATTTCACACCATTATAAAGATCTAATAGATTTCGATTCCGGGTACCAAGTTCAAATAAGACCCACGGACTGTACGTCAAAACAATCGCCGAATATCTCTGGTCTGGGCGCCAGATGTTCTGTGCAAACAGAAGGCCATGGAAATGAAATTCTATCACCAATGATAATGATGTATGCAAGGAATGACTTTCTCCTTTCTGGAAAATAGGAAATTACCCCTGGGATGAAATAGCATGCTGCTAACAGAGATTTCCGGAATTCTGTTAGCAGATCGAATAGAAAATATTTTCCGTACAGATACAGATACCAGTTTGGAATCTGGATATCTGTGTGTGCAGACAGGCAGTCTGATTTTGATAGCCATCGGCACGAGAAGTCTCTTTCGAAGGACCAGGGGAGTCTATATCGAGGAGTCGCGGAGATAAGTCGAAGGATTGAGGGTCAACGTAGATCATTCGAACCGCGAGGATCTCTATCGAAGAGATTCTATTAAAGTTAACCGAATGAGGTCGTGAAGAAAATTATTCGAGGAAGTCGAGTTAGCGTGTGTTTCGTTCGGTGGCTACCTGCGTTCGTATTGTTAAGACCATGTATAACACCAGTGTACAATAAACGAGTCTTGAAACTAAAATGTGTTGTGTTTAATTGATGACGGCATCCGCTCCGGTTTTTTGATTTTTGTGGACAGAGCTGGTAGAGCATGTCATTCGCCGTGTGTTAAGTATTGGACAGTGTCGGCGGATCACTTCCTCCGGCGATAATACCCAACTTCGCCAAAGTTATATAATTTAATATCGCCAAAAAGTCCCCGGCCAATAGTCAAGCCGGAAGATAACCTATCACGAAGGAAGACCCCGGAAGAATTATATTATTATTATTTTTGACGCCCGAGCAGGGACCGGCACGAGTCGGAAGCCGCTGGACAAACTTCCAGCGAAGAACACGGGCTAGCCAGCCGGAAGCCGGTAAGTTGTGTGAGTGTGTTTAAATGTTTATACAACACTATGTTTCTGTTTCATTCTGGGTAAACGCTGCGCCAACCTTGCGCGCAGCTTTTTCAGCTCCAAATTTTCAAGCAACATGAGAAGTTCACCATTCTTTGAAATACCTACCATGCCTGTTACCTTTTGCAGTTCGTGAAGTTTTGCACTGGTCTACCAGTCGTATCCGTGGATTTCCTCTTTGCAACTCATACAGCCTCGTCACTCAATATTTTGTTATTGTAAACGAAGAACTAGACCCTCAACCGTAAAGTCCAGTTCAGCTTTGATATTGGTTGGAGTGTGCACTTTCAAATAAAATTATTGTGCGACATAACGACAATTGTGTGCTGTTTGTAAATACACTAAGGGCGTTGTTGTCGAACAAATACTTCAAATTTCAAACTTTTTCCTTTGCCCACCGTTTTTTTTTTTTCGCCTTTCAAACAATAACCGCCGTCTGTACGCCACGCCCGGTACTCCTGGTTCGTCACAAGCATCATTTAGTCTAAAAATAGTAAATGTTTCATGGCTCTCTAGGAAAATACGTTATCAACCTCAAGTCAAAATATGGAATAATAGTGCACCCCACTAAAATGCCACAAACGACGTAAATGGACAGCCACGAATAAAAATGGATTGCGTGCGGGTGTTGTTCAAGTGGCAAAACACTATTTAACATTGATCAAGGTACAGGTGTTGCCTATTTGGTCGCATCGGTGACATGCCATTAATACACATTTCTTGTATCCTTTACCGCAGTAGTTCCCACATAATGTCTATAGTGCCGATGTCACAAAGTGCTGCGACCACTGAAGACACAACGCCTGCTGGGATCTACGGTTTCAGCTTAAATCATCGAAATCATGTTCTTGTCGATGATGTTTTCCGGTGGGTTGACTCCCCGAAATATGACATAAAGCAGTTTCACAAGAATCGAGACATGTATTATCTAGGCAGTACTCGATTCACAAGTCACTCGATTTATTAGTCCTCGCAAGTAAAGTCATTGTATGGGTGTAGTAGAACAATAGCTTCACAGGCGACTCCTTCTGCAGGGTAAATGATTGCGAATAATGTCGTCCATAAGCTCCATTAACCCGCATCCTTTAATTGACAACTAATCGCATTCATCACTGCCAACGAGTTAGGATGCTGGGTAAATCCCAAATCATTTTTCAGGGAGAATCAATTGTTTTTGCATTTCTTCCCGCGAACCGCTGGCGAATCAATCATTCAGCGTCAAGTGGTTTGTGTTGGCGTGCATTGCCGATTATAAGGATTGATATGAGCTACACGGCGTGGGAAATATAATCACGGATTACCGATTAAAATTCATTGCCCTGCGGGTACCGGAATCTTTTTGGGTGTGGCGTACGCACAAAACTCGGTTGAGATACGATTATTGTTATTATTGTTGTCCGTTCAATTTAGTAACTTTATCTATGTTTTCAGGAACGGACGAAATTGCCTCATCACCATGGGATATCCGCAATGTAGTGTGCTGGTTCGATTCACTGATCTAATAATCCATTCAGCAATTAGATTTCATTTCAATCTCAATGCGATAACGTTCGGCTAACTAGATTTTTTCAAGTGAGCCTATGTGTGTTTATCTTAAGTTGTTTCTTCGACATCCTGCTTCCTTAAGAAATTATCGATAATTGGTTCCACGAAATCGTCAATAGACGTTTCCTTATTCTACAGAACTTAGAACAAGTGGCAAAACTTTTCGGGTAAATACTTTCTACCCCAAGTTGTACGGCGTCCGTACAACTATATATCGCCCTGCGAAAGTGATACTTTGTACGATTTGTTAAGAAGCAAGCGTACTAATGTACTCAGTCATTGATACTAATGTACTCATGAGCGTTAATTGACTTTAAATGTTGGGCGTTGTTTGGTATGTTTAAGTAATTCGAACCTCATCGGATGCATGTGTTTGGCTTTAGGGTATTTGTATTCTGACATTGATATGGCGGTGATATCAAGAACACATACAAGGTCGAGTGTGGTTATTGGTTGATGAAGGAACAGTAGAATAGCGGACGACAGGGTTGACTTGGGTGTTCAGTTGACACACACATGCAAAACACAGTCATTTAACAAAAGTTTGTTTCATTCAAGGATTATTAAAATTGACAACGCATCGTTTCAATTTAAGTATGTGAAACTAAAAGAGAAACAGAACAATCTTGTAGCACTTATGCTGCTTTAGAGATTCAATAAGATGCGACAATTGTTTTAATTTCAGAAGAACCCTACCTAAGCTCCCAAGCCATTGATCTTTTGAGATAGTTATCAAAAGTGAAAGTGAGGAAAGTCAATATATATATATATATATATATATATATATATATATATATATATATATATATATATATATACATATATATATATACGAGGGTTGCCTTTTATATTTCGGGATTAGAGAACAAAAACAAATATTGATCAAGGAAAATCACTTTATTGTTTTTCAAAATATTTCCCATGAAGATCTATACACTTTTGCATGCGTTTGAACCAATTGTCGAAGCACTTTTGCCACTCTGATTGAGATATCTCCAACACATGCATTCTGAATACAGCAACCGCTTCTTCAGGTGTCGAAAAACGTTGACCTCTCAGTTTGTTTTTTACGTACGGGAATAAAAAGAAGTCATTCGGTGCCAAGTCAGGACTATACGGCGGATGACCCATCAAATCGATGTTTTGGGTGCTCAAAAATGCAGTTGTCGCAGCCGATGTGTGAGAGCTCGCATTGTCGTGGTGAAGAGTGATCCGTCTTCGGCGGTTGGTTTTCCTGATTTCTTGGAAGACAACTGGCAAACAAATGGTTGTGTACCACTCAGAATTGACTGTTCTGCGTTGTTCTAGTGGTACGGTTGCGACATGTCCAGTTTTTCCGAAAAAACAGGCGACCATTAGCTTGGAAGTGCTTCGTGCGCGAACAACTTTTGTTGGATTTGGCTCATCTTGAAACACCCAGACAGTCGACTGCTGTTTACTTTCGGGCTCACACGCGTAAATCCACGATTCATAACCTGTCACGATGTCATAGACGTGTTTCGAAGCACCGCGACCGTATTTTTTGAGCATTTCTTTCGACCAATTGACACGAGCCTTTTTTTGGGCGATTGACAAATTGTGTGGGATCCAACGCGAACAAATTTTTTTGACAGTCAAATGTTTATGCAATATTGAATGTATGCTGGTCCCACTAACGCCTAAGGTTGTCTCAATCTCACGATAGGTCACATGACGATCTTCCAATATCAGTTCGCGCACAGCATCAATGGTTTTCGGGACAACAACTGATTTTGGACGACCTTCACGAAATTCATCTCGGAGTGAACTACGACCACGATTGAATTCACCATACCATCGATAAACACTGGTCCTTGATGGAGCTTCATCGCCAAAAATTGAATTAAGTTCATCCATGCACTGTTGCTGAGTTAATCCACGCCGAAAGTTGTAAAAAATAATCGCACGAAAATGTTAACGATTTAATTCCATTTCTGGGCCGAGATGAATCTTTTAAGTTGCTGTAAACAACACAAATAGCGCTCGTATGTCAAAACGTTCTGCGTGCGTATAACCTCAAAAATGTCCAACTTTACGACAGAGCTGTCAATTGCCGGATTGCAACACTAGGGTTGCCAAATCCCGAAATATAAGAGGCAACCCTCGTATATATATATATATATATATATATATATATATATATATATATATATATATATATATATATATATATATATATATATCTTTTCTATTGTTGACAATGAACCAATCCTTGTCAAATACAATCTGCTTAGGATCTCCTTATGCACATCCAAAGTAATAAACATGTGCCGACGATCAATCAGAAATCGCAGTGTGAACATTCGTCCCAATATTTGGTAAACAAAGAGTGCACTGCGATACTCTGATTATAATGAGCCATAACCAAAGGGTAAACAAATGTGAAAATCCTACAATCGAAGAAAAGTCGCAGTTCAGCCACTAGCTTTTGAAAAGGTCGGTTGCACTGTATAAATCGTGTTTTAAGAGATGACCGTTATCGAAGACGAAACTATATTTAAACATAATTAAAAAGAGTCGAGTTAGTTGTTAGCCTTGTCAATCGTATGTTTTGTGACTTTGTTTAGTGAACCTTTGCGTTTAAATAGAGTTAAATTAAATTAAAACTGGAAGATTTGTATTTTACAAAAAGAGTGCGTTTCTTATGTAACGAATGTGTTAAATAGCTACTGGCTACAATCCACCGAACTAGAACTAGCTGACCACAAAACGTTAGTAGACGCTAATAACTAATCGAAAGCGTGCGGAATATGCTAACTTCCAGATTGGGAATTAGAACATACGATCAAAGTTGGGAGTTAAGTTATTGAGGGCCATGATCGTGGACACGGTGTTGACGTGACTACAGTCGCTATCACATCGAAGGCGCGTAGCTGACCTCTGTCTGTTTTACAGATATTATCAGGGGTACTGTTCTTCGGAGATTCGTGGTATTGTTCCGCGTAATTCGGTTTATATGCGCTCCACGAGACAATCTGACGGATCGCGTCATCTTCCGACGCCGCGAACTTCCTCTGCATCCGAGCTCATACTGTTACAGAGCTGTGGAATTCTCTCCCCGAGCGAGTGTTTCCGGAGCATTGAAACCTTCACCCGTTCAAGAAGAACTGCAACGGTTATTTGGTGGCATCTCAGTGCCCCGAGTGGCCACTAGAGAAGAATATAAATAGCTTTAAAACTATTGAACAAGAGACCACAAGCTGCCCGAGTGTGAACCTGCAGCATTTTGCTCTACTGATAAAAAAGGGTTTTCTTCAGTGAAACTGAATTACCTGGCATTTACCAGGGCGTCAGCACGGACGCGGGTTAAGTGAAATACCCCACAACACTATACGGCGCACTAACCTGTTCCCCAAGGAAAAAAGAAGAAAACCGAACACACTGATATATCCAGCGGTAATAAAATACACAGCTACTTGATTGAATTTTATTGTCTAAACTTTATTGAACATTATTCACTCGTACATTTATTCCTTTCTGCAAGATTATATTTACATTGTTCTGTAGATGTTTGGCTTAGCACGTTATCCACGGAGGATATCATTCAATAAACTTAATCCGGCTATTACATTCAACTTTACTTGTCTGATGCCGCGGCGATGATTCGCACAACGAACACAATATCTTATAACCTGCACGAATATATATCG
The DNA here is from genome assembly GCA_963931805.1 of Microdon myrmicae. Taxonomy (NCBI): domain Eukaryota; kingdom Metazoa; phylum Arthropoda; class Insecta; order Diptera; family Syrphidae; genus Microdon; species Microdon myrmicae. The sequence goes on from OZ007500.1 coordinate 46,581,442, forward strand.
TCGTCAATTAATTTTAATTTAACACCGGAAGAAAAGTTGAAAAATACGTTCTGCTAGCTACGGTATGTATAGAACATTAAGTAACGTTCCGACTAGACACTTAAGGCTCTCAACCGCGCTCCTCAAGCGAAGAAATTTGACTCCGCGCTATAGGTTGTGTTTTTCTCGCTGCTGCGGTTATTGCTCCGTCGACCCAGCCAGTCATAATCCAGATCGGCTTCCCCTGAGTGGTCAGAGAGAAACTTGGAATTTCCCTCTCATGCAGCAGCCAATGAGAAAACAACGAGAGAGATCGCGCTGGAAGGGTTCCGGCGCATGACGTACGTACCACTCTGTACTTCCAAGCAGCGGAGGGGAGGATCGACGCAATTGCGTCAGAGATTGATTGCACCGAAGGGAACTCGACCAGGTCAGCTGAGCAAACAAATGGTCGCTCGGTAGCGACCGAAAAAGGTTGCTTTGTTTAAACTAACGATTCGTTGATGCTAGGGAATGTTGCTGTGCAGGCCGAAATAGCTTCTTCTGTTTATACGTTGTGTATACAAAAGCATTCTATTTCGATAGCCAGCGTGAGAATCGTGGCTGTTCGTTGTTTAGACAACGAATCATTAGACATGACCGATGCGGTGATCGATTTTCGATAAGGCGACGGATTATGTAGCTACACAAATAAATGACGTACATGAAGGCTAAATCCATCCCCTTGTGAGCAATAGAAGACATTGCGAACGGCAGGAATGTTTTTTTTTTCTGTGACGTTAGGTCAACAGAAAATTGGTTCGCCATGGCAGGGGCTGGGACACGGCCGTTGATTTGATTGTTTAAACAACAATTATGATCGTGTCCAACTCGATGATCGTTTATCGGCATAGGCGATCGATCCTCGGAAATTTGGCGTGCAGATGTGCAAGCAGACAAGTTGCCCGACGTGTCTTCTTGGACCAACGGATTGTTGAAGCAAGAAGACACAGGAGAATTGGTGTATGTTTGTATGTCGTATGATGCCATGGCAAGATGATGATCTTGCCGTGGGCTTATTTTTCAGGTGAGAAATTGTTGAAGAGAGCTTGGTACTGCTCATGTCCAGGTAAGAGGCTTTGGTGGGGTACAGTATAGCACGGTTGGGGAAGGGAAGTTGGGTTAGGACGATGGGCGGTTCTTCGGACGAGCCTTAAAGCACCTCTACAAAACCACAATTAAATTTTTTTTTATTAGTAACTTTAGGCTGCAAAATACAGAAAGGATTACCGGATATGTATCCGGTGAGCATGGAAGCCAATTGTGTATCTCAAATGAAGTGTGGGGCGTTGTTTTACACCCATTTTTGTTTGGGCTGTCCGATGTTGGAGTAGAAGAGATACAAGGACGTTATATAATACATAGGCGCAGGTCTGGTTTTTTTATCGGATTGCGCACTTTGGCACACCTATAGAAGAAACAATAGTATTCTCCGTAGTAGAACGGTAACCAAGTGCAGTATCCAGCCAACAAGCAAATGCCTGGATCTATATTTTTATTCATTGTAAAAATTGACACGCTGTATTGACATCAACTGACCGAGCCAACGGTTGTAAACACTGTGATTGACAGAGACTACTCAAACTTAAAATCATTATTAACGGCAGCTGTTGCAATCTGGGGAAAGAGCGACTAGTGTGGGCAGTTTAAACCGACAATTTCCGATAGCAATAATTTTTGACTGAATATAAATGGTAAAAAAGGCGTCAACATATTTGGTGTAATAATAATTAATAATAATGCGATACCTCTAATATCGCTTCTGAAGCAATAACACACCATAGTTAAATTCATCACTCAACATTAGAGGACAAGATCTGAAACAGTATTTCATCGACTCCATAGATGACGTGTGGAAGCCATGGAGTATAGCAAAGACATAAACCGGCGTAATATTTTCCAGACGTCCTTGCGGTTAGGTGTAAAGACCTCGGTTGTATTTTTTAAAAGAGGAATAGCGAAAGTCAAAACACGGAATGAAGTTTTTTGCGTAGTAAACACTTGTCTTCCTCTACGCGTGGAATAAATCAATCACTGTAGTAAAATCAGTTTAACCATGACTATCAGTACAAGCATTCTGCAAGTGTCTCAGTATCACAAGTCTGCAAAGCTTAGTGAACTATCCCCATTTTTCATTTAATACAGTTCCCAGTACTTTAGGCATACCGAATTTTGATGCTTTCACCTCACACACACGACCCCAACATTGTTGATACTTGTCTTGCTTATTGCTTTTCCCGCAAGGGCACTTTCAAATACTTCGTCATTTCCGATTTCGATATCTGTAGGAGAGGAATGTGAAATTCAATACCATGCAATGTCTTGCTTGTGCGGCTCCCACAACTCGTGTTATTTGATATCTCCCTCAACCACGTCTTTTAAAAAATTCCACGGAGCTTATTCTCGCATACGTTAAAGGGAGATCCTCTTTGTGCATGATGTTCTCAGCGAAAAGGAGAACGTAAATGTTCATTGAATTCCTTGTTCAAGTTTGACTTTTATTTCATTAATGTTATATTTTCTTTGTTTACATTTTGCAACCGGATACAACGATATCCTGGGGCAGGAGAGTTTCAGGTAATCGTTCCCCCTGGACGGTAAAAAGAGTAACATGCCAAGTGGATTACGACGTGTTGCTTGTACGGAATAGCTACACAAACCTCATTATGTGTTTTAATTAAATTTTAATATTAAACCAATTGGTTAATCAATAAAGAAATGCACCACTCCAAATAGCTCAAGCATGGATTGTGATAATCATATCCACACATTGAGGATTATGTTATGTACCTGATTGGGAACATAAAAAAGAGGGTTTGTGCCCTAATTTGCGAACTTAGGTTGCCTTCCTACTTCGAGGTGGGGTAAATGTATTTATTGAACTAATAAATCCAGTGAAGAAATTTTGAATAAAATGTGAAACATCCTTCATCATCACCAACATCGTCACTACATCCGGGAACCAGTCTTGGCCTTATTTAGCAAGTCGTGAGGCTTGTTAAATTTTCCATAATGATTTTTTTTTTTTTTCGGACAAGGTCATTAGTCTTGCGCCAGAGGCTCCCCGATGGGGGATCGAACCCCGGTCTCTCGCGTGACAGGCGGGTATACTAACCACTAAACTATCGAGGAAACATCCTTCAACGAGTTAAAATTAATATTGAATGCACCTCTAAGAAGTAGAGAGAAAAGAGAGAGTATATATATGTTGCAGCTCCTCAATTAAGACGGTATAAAAGTGGGATGTGAACTCGTGTGAGTAGGCGAGGAACTCCTTTTTTTTGTAATACGTGAGCATAAAAGGGATGTTTTCGGTATCCTATAATACCAAGGTAAAGTGGGAGAGGATTGGGAACGAATATGATGAGCCACATTCGTCTTAAATGCCTATAGATTGTAACCGCGTTTAACGAAAGTCGATTTTGCAGAGTAATTTGCTATACACATAGGAATGCATTTTTAGATCATTGAAAATAAAGTATGCAATTTATCTAGGTTTGCGGGATTATCAACAAGAAAACATGCGGTCTATTCATAACAGGGGGGGTGGGAGCGAACATACAGGGCAAAGTTACTGATTGCTTTCAACCCGGCGAAGGCCATGACGATCCTTGTCCCTGTTCAATCCAAGTTGACATGCAGTCTCCACGTGACACCCCTGGATAGCTACTTTCGCACCCGCCAAGTAGTGAACCAATGCATGCATTGACATCCTGAGAAATGTTTGCGCCAGGCTAATAACCATGCCCGTAAAAACAGAAACAGAAACGAATGATAGATCGCCGCCACTCCTCGAGCCTGATTACAGTACGAACGTACCGAGGTGCCGACGTCGACTCGGATCACTATCTTGTTGGTGTAGTTTTCCGAGCGTGGATTGCCTTACGGAGACGTATTGCATCCGCGGATCAGGTTCGAATCAACACGGCTGCCTTACGCAATGAGAATACCAGCAACACCTTTGGTCATGCGTTAAGACTCGCCCTCGAAGAGCTCAACGGAGGGAGAGTAAGTCCTGGGGCCAGAATGCCGGGCGTAGAAGAGAAATGGACACGCCTTAAGAATACTGTCATTAGTAGTGCCAACTCCATCTTAGGCAGTAGTCGTAGAAATCGGAGCGACTGGTTTGATGATGAGTGCAAACTAGCGACTGAACGTAAGAATGCTGCATACCGGGCAATGCAGCAGTCTCATAGAACGCGGATGCGCGAGAATAAATACAAAGAGCTCAGAAGATCTGAAAAAAAAGACCACAGACAAAAGAAAAGTGCCTGGGAGAAAAACCTTGTCTGTGAAATAGAGAAAAGTAGAGAGCGACGGCCGCACCAGGCGCGGAATTTCTACCAAATAATCCGCAGTATGACACGGTACACACCACGCTGCACTTACTGCAAGGATAAAGAGGGTAATCTGATCACCGATCCTGAAGGCATTCTGGAGCGATGGGAAGTGCAGTTCAATGAATTGCTAAATAGTCAGCTCACAGAAGAATTTGAGGCTCCACCAATGCAAGATCAAGACCAAATACTGCCGCCACCAAGCATTGAGGAAACATTAAAAGCCATTAGACAGCTCAAATCAAATAAAGCCCCTGGAGCTGATGGCATACCAGCTGAACTGATCAAACAAGGAGGGACAGCGTTACATCACGCAATTCATGAGATCGTGGTGCACGTATGGAAGCAACAGGTGATGCCGGAAGATTGGCATCGTGGTATAATTTGCCCCATACATAAAAAGGGAGATATCACACTGTGCATCAACTATAGGGGTATAACATTGCTGAGTACCGCATATAAGATACTCTCCACTATCCTACAAGATCGGATAGCCCCATACGCTAAAGCCATCATTGGTCAATATCAGTGTGGCTTTATCCCATGCAAATCAGCAATTGATCAGATATTCACCCTTAGGCAGTCGATGGAAAAATGTCCGGAATTTAAGATTCCATTATATCATATTTATATACTTTAAGGCCGCCTACGACAGCATAGCCAGGGTAGAACTATATAATGCCATGAGAGAGTTCGGCATTCCAAACAAATTGATACGACTTTGTAGGTTGACCATGACCAACGTAACTAGTCAGGTAAAAATAGCGGGATTGCTGTCCAAACCATAAACATCTTTAATGGACTCCGACAAGGGGACGGTCTGACCTGCCTCCTCTTCAACCTGGCGTTGGAGAAAGCAATCCGTGACTCTGGCGTTACAACAAGAGGGACTAATATCATCAAGTCCAGCCAGATACTTGCCTACGCAGATGACATCTACATCATCGGTAGAACCGAATCGGCGGTACAGGATTCCTTCACCCAGATGGAGCAGGCGGCACAAAAACTGGGACTGCACATTAATGAGGGAATAACTAAGTGCGTGGTGGCAACTTCTGCGAAGATAAGACTTAACGTTGGTCAAGTTATCAGGGTGGTGGAGCACGAATTTGAAGTAGTGCAATCCTTTAATTACCTTGGGTCAATAGTATCAGCCGATAACAATATGGAAGAAGAAATACGTGAACGGCTGATTAAATCCAACAAAGCCTACTATAGTCTATCAAGGCTCTTTAAAGCCCGAAATTTATCCAGAACATCCAAGCTACTACTGTACAAGGCCATGATCTTACCAGTACTCTTGTATGGATCCGAGACCTGGTTGCTCAATAAAAAGCACTCTGAACTCTTAGCCGCGTTCGAGAGGAAGGTCTTAAGGAGAATTGTTGGCCCCGTATGTGATGGAGGATGATTCCGGGGACACCACAACCATGAGTTGTACGCAATCTACCTTGAAGCTAATGTTGTAAGCAAAATCAAACTCGTTAGACTCCGGTGGGCGGTACACCTAGCTCGAATGAGCGAAGAGGAGCCTGTCCGTAAAGTCCTTTGTGACAGAATGTATGGAAGGAGACAGCGCGGCGGACCTTGTCTGCGATGGAGGGACGGCGTAGACCAGGACGCCCAGAGCCCGAGAGTGTCAAACTGGATGAATCGGCTCGAAATCGGGATCGCTGGAGAACTTTGTTAAATAAGGCCAAGACCGGATCCCGGCAGTACAATGATGATGATGATAATTCATGACTGGAACGTAATGATGTACTACGAACTACGGACTTGAAATTGTCCTGCTCAAATGTTTCAAGCAATCATATCAAACACGATTGTTTTAAAATTGTTAAGATTAATTAAAGTAAATTGTCATTCATAAAGCGGTTGATGTTGCAATGTGCAGTATATGTTCGACATCTTTATTTCAATTCAAGAATGTTACCCTGTCTTTAAAACTTCGGACAGGGAAATCAAAAGAATCCCGTATTCAGGGGACTGAAATTTCCCTATTAGTGGCATGCATAACGTCAATTTCAAGTTATCTAATTAAGTTAAAATGTTGTTATCCGGGAAGTGTGTGATGTTCACTAGAGTACGTCAACTGGGTCTTCCATCTTGACTCCAATTATTATTACTTTTGTGTTGTATATTATTTCATGAACCACAAGGGAGTCCATTAAAGATGATGTACTTCGCGAGTACAATTCGATTTGCCCTACGCAGCAATACTTGTAAAAGATTTAATGAATATTTTTACCATCAACAAGTCGCGGAAACTCCCATAAAAACATCCCGAACGTGAATGAGGAGTAGATAAAGACAAATGTATATATATGAATGACTAGTGCCTAGCAAGGGAAGCATCACAATTTATTACCCGCTTGTGTTTTAGTTCGTAAAATTATTGTGAAAAGAAATCTTTTTTATCGAGGAAAAGTGCGTGATATGATGGCTTTGGCTAGAATTGACAGGTTCATTAATTTTCCTGCGTAGACATTATAAAATGGCAAATGGGGGCAACTTTTACTAATAATATTTAGTGCTTGTCTGTTGGTATTTTCAATTGATCTCGGTTTTAATAGACATACCTATTTACCAAACATGCCGTACTATATTTGCTGAACAATGTACTTCGTATTTTATGAGCTTACCAATAATGATATTTACCTTTCCATTATATTTCATGTGATCTTTTTCTTAATGATATTTCACGTGAACATAATTAAAAGGCGCCTGGGTTACCTTATATAGTTTTAATTTAAGAGTTCTACGTGAATCGAGGTTAGAAGGTGAAATGATACCGAGAAAGCCAGCATTATAAAAAAAGAAGCCACGCCCAGACGCTATAATAGTATCCAAATCCGGGGAAACAATATATGCGGATATATTGAAGTTCATGAAGGCCAAGCCCGAACTAAGTGAACTCGGAAATAGCGGCAATAAAATTCGCAAGAGCCCAAACGGGGAATTGCTGCTAGAACTGACACTCCGACCAGAGGCCACCACTGAGACCATGCAAGCAAAAGTACAACAAGTATTAAAGAAAGATGCCAGTGTGAAAACGGTGTCACAGAAAATCACAGTCGAACATCGTGATTTAGATGAGGCTACCACTATAGTGGAAATTCTGACAGGGATCGCAATGGAGTTCCCTGTACTGAACGCGATCCTACAGGAAGTGGTAAAGAGTTTAAGAAGGAAACCAGATGACACGCAGGCTGCCAAATAGGGAGTTATAAATGCCGAGCGATGTCCAATCACCTGAATAAAAATGGACAGGTTTAAATGGATTCAAATTAACTTAAACCATTGTGAAGCCGCACAAGATCTCCTTTCCCAAATGGTTAAGGAATATGGTGGCGACGTGCTACTCATCAATGGGTAGTACAGGATGCCTGACACTGGTACAATGACATGGAAAGAAGACACCAGCGGAGCAGCGGCCATCTGGACAACTGGAAATTCTCCCATAGAATGCAGAAGTGTCCAGCAGCAGGGATGATTCTCCTATGCTCAGATTAGAGAAATGCATTTCCACTGTTGTTACGTTCCGGCAAAGTGGGAAACATGAGAATTCAAATGCTATTTGGACATGGGAACACAAGAAGCTAGAAATAAGACCCCCTAAAATTGTTGCTGGAGATTTCAACGCTTGGGCGGTAGAATGGGGAAGCACAACGACCAACAGTAGAGGCCAGGAACTACTCGAAGCCTTCGAAGTTCTAGATGTGATGTTACTTAGTCATGGTGGTGATGACACCTTCATAAACGAGAGAGGCCGGTCCAAAATCGACATCATATTTGCCAGCTTAATGTTGGCAAGAAGTATGGAGTGACGAGTTTTGGACACCTACACCCATAGTGACCACAAAGCCGTGATGTATGAAATATTGCCACACAGGGAATTAATCACTGGCAAATTGGCGAAAAAAGCCCAGAAAATGGGTTGAAAGAGAAGGACCTTGATGCGGAACTGCTCGATTATATACTGGAAGACCAAATCGAACGGCTTGACGCAGAGGCCGATGCGAACAAGCAGGCTAGAAAAGTCATGAAGTGGCTAACTACCGCATGTGATGCTTCTATGTCACGCCAAAGACAACCAGCAAGGGCAATCAGGCCAGTGTATTGGTGGAACCCAGAAAACGCCCATGTGAGATCGGAGTGCAACAGGTTACCACGCTTGCAACAAAGAGCAAGAAACCGTAACAACTACCCACAGTTGCACAGCGTATTGTATTAGCCGAAAGCCCTAGCAGCTAGCGCTATTTAGAATTAAGTTACTGTGTAATTAATTACATCGTAATAAATAATAATAATAATAAATAAATACCCACAGTTGCATGCGGAATTCGTCAACAAACGAAAGAGTTCAGGAATATGATCCGCAAAAGTAAATATGATGCGTTCTACTCCGTAAGGGATGAATTAAACCCATGGGGCAGCGTCTACAGGCAAGTCATGAAAATACTACACAACAACAGTAGTCAAACGCAAAAAAATAAAAGTGACGTGCAGACTCGTTGCTGTCCTCTTCCCGCAGTGTGATGAGGTGTTGAGAGCGCAAGAGGAATGGAACATCACTGAAAGAGAAATATCCCCCGTGACCACCGAAAAGGTGCTCTTGGCTGCAAGGATTGTTAAAAAAAACATGACTCCGGGACTGGGTGGTATTTCTAACACTGTAGTGAAGACCGCTTTAACAAAACAGCCGGAAGTCTTCAGCAATCTCTTCACAACCTGCCTTCAAACAGGACACTTTCCTCAACGATGGAAAAAGCAGCGGCTTGTGTTTATACTAAAAAGGAGTCAAGAGTCCAGAAGCGACGTCGTCCTATCGCCCGTTGTGCAAGATGGACACAATAGGGAATCTGCTTGAGCGAGTAATGGCCACACAACTCACTGAGAGGACATCTGGGCTCTTTGAATGGCAGTATGGGTTCCGGAAACGTAGATCGACCGGTAAGGCACTATATATGATGTGCGATATCGCTCGCATGTGATAGCTGGAGCACGATAGCTAGGAGGTACGAAAATTTATTGCGCCGTGGTGACAGTAGATGTAAAAAATGCATTTAACTCGGTGAACTGGAATCGAATTCTAGCTATTAGCTATTAAGTACATATACTCGGAAAAAACATGTTAAGAAACTCTCTTAACATCATAACTTGGAATGCGAGAAGCATCAAAAACAAAAAGCATGCATTTTTTAGTTTCTTGATAAATTTTAATATTGACATTGCACTTGTTTCAGAAACCTGGCTCAAACAAGACATTTCTTTCTCACATCAAAATTACATATGTTATCGCCTAGACAGGGTACATGCTAGTGGTGAAGGTTCGCCATTGTTGTGAAAAAATGTATAGAACATTCCTTGCGTCCTTCATTGCACCTTAAGTTAATTGAGGAAATTAGTATAGATTAAGTGATAACTCCAAGGTGAGTATTTTTTCGGTCTATTTCCCTGGAGGAAATGGAAACATTGAGAAATCTACTTACTTTAAGCGGGATCTGCAAAAATTGTATAGACTCAACACTCGAAACAAGGTAATTATTGGTGGTGATCTAAACTGCAGACATCAGTCGTGGAATTGTCTTAGGGCAAACAGCTGGGGTAACATTTTACTAGATGTTACTGAATCTAGCCCAAGTTTTTCCATACTTTATCCAGTTCTCCCCACCTATATCCCGGCGAGTGCTAACAAGAACCCCTCAACTCTCGATTTATATATCACTAATATTCCAAATTACTGCACAGTACCATTAACTCTAAATGCGTTAAGTTCAGAGCACCTTCCAATCAGCCTCACAGTGAATCATACAGTAGGTGTAAATCGTACCAGTTTATACCACAACTATTCCGCCGCCAACTGGAATTGTTATAAATCATATATAAACACGAACTTGGTTCTAGGTGATACCAGCCTAAATTCTATAACCTGCAGCGAGCACATTGATATCCTATGTAACAATTTTGTTTCTGTTATCAATAGAGCGGCCGATCTTGCGATATCAAAATGTTTCACTGCTCCAGTTGATAAGGCACCGCTCCCTGAAAATATCTTACATCTGATTAGGCTACGAAACTCTGAAAGAAGAAAATGGCTGCGTTATAGAATCGATTGTTTTCTAGTTAATGTTAAAGTCTTAAATAATATCATTAAAAAAGAAATCTCAGCATATAGGAACAAGTGTTGGAATAAACACCTTTCTTCTCTTGACAAAGCAAGCAAACCGTTCTGGACAATATCAAAAATTATGAAAAAGAGAGGGTCAAGTATTCCTCCGTTTAAAGTTCACGACAAGTTGTTTATTTCTTCAGTGGAGAAATCGAACCTACTTGCTAACACGTTTAGTAAGAACCACTCCATATCTATGCATCGAAGCGACGCGCATACTGAAGCTGAAGTTGCTAACACCATCCATGTACTTTCTCAAACACCAGCTGAAAGTACTCACGCAACTAATATTAGCAAAGTTAAAGAATTGATAAAAAATCGAAATCTAAAAGGGCTGCTGGCCTTGATAATATTAACAACAAATTAATTAAAGCACTTCCACCTGCTGCAAGTAACTATTTAACGTTCATTTTCAACGCTTGTCTTAAGAATTGTTATTTTCCGGACTGTTGGAAAACAGCAAACGTAATACCTATTCCGAAACCCGGCAAACCGAAGAACAGCCCCGAAAGCTACAGACCTATTAGTCTACTTAGCTGTCTAAGTAAGCTCTTAGAAAAAATCATTAAGGAAAGGATTGATCGTTTTGTGGAAGACAATAACATCTTGCCAAACTTTCAGTTCGGTTTCCGTAGTGGTCACAGCACAATCCACCAAGTCTTGCGCATTAAAAACCACATAGCTGGTAAATTCATCGACAAGGAGTCAATGGGACTGGTTCTTCTAGACATCGAAAAAGCCTTTGATACGGTATGGCACGATGCCTTGATTTATAAGCTACTAAAACTAAAGCTGCCAATACCGCTTATCAAAATTATCCAGCTTACTTCGTTCGAGAAAATTTGTTGTTAGTATAGGAACCGACAAATCCTCTACTCACCAAATCCACTATGGTGTACCCCAAGGCTCGGTCCTTGGTCCCATATTATTCACATTGTTTGTCGCAGATTTACCATGTCTAGGTGAAGATATTCAGGTAGCTATGTTTGCCGATGATACGGTCATTTTCTCTTCGGGTGCCTTATTCACTGACGTCTACAACTTTTTGCAAGCAGCTCTTGACAAACTAGCAGTATATTACAGGAAATTGAAAATAAAAATAAATGGTAATAAAACACAAGCTGTCTGGTTTTCGAGATGTAGGAAACTCTGCTACCTACCAAATGGCACTAAACTCAGTATGTGTGCAGTTGATATTGATTGGTCCGAAAACTGTAGATATCTAGGTATTATTCTAGATAAAAAACTTATCTTTCAAAAACACATCACTACCACAATTGACAAAATAAACAAAGTCGTAAGAGTTATGTATCCATTAGTGTGTAGAAAGTCAAAGCTTAGCATCGAAAATAAAATTATAATTTTTAAAACCATTTTTCAAGCTATACTCCTGTACGGCGCCCCTGTATGGTATAATTGTGCTCGCACACACAAAATAAAATTGCAAAGGTGTCAAAATAAAATATTGAAAATGTTGCTGAATTTGCCATGGCATTATTCGACACATGAACTACATGAAAACGCTAGAGTTCCTTATTGACAAAATCAATCGAAACTTCTTCGTCAATTGTTCTTTTTCTGACAATGTTCCCGTTTCTCGTCTTGCGTTATCCTAAATCACTACATATGTACCCTGTCTATGAAAATTATAAATTATTACATAAAATAACCGGAAACCTGTGCAATATTAGTCTTAAGATTCAAATACGGGTTTTTTCTTGTAGTTTTCCCTTAATTTATTTATTATTTATTATTCATTAAAATTGTTCTATTGTCATTATATAGATTTAAGATAATAGTTGTAAAGGAATTGCTGTCCTAAATCTCCTAAATACTAGTTGTAAAATATAAATGTACCATATTATCTACCTAATAAAAAAATGAATTGAATTGTTAATCCTACAACCATTCATGTATTTGCATCCCTCCAAAATCGAGCTTACTACAGCCTTAATCAACAGTCCAAAGAGAATGTTTGACCCCATCACTCAAAAAACTCATCACAACTATTCCCTTATCCCACTTTAGACCCCCATTATGTCATGTTATGTTATGCTGTTCATTAGGTAGTATGTTGTGTGCTTGTATGTTATCATGTACGTTATGTCGTCATATCTTCTATTCTATATGATGTTGTACAAAATGTTGTATATTATGTTATAAGAATTAATGACATTTTAGTTCATTTTGTGTCATTTTATGGGGAGTTGTGCTACTTGTGTTATCTACTGTGGTGTTGTGTAATATGATTGTCATAGTTTTGTCTTATCTGATATTATGCAATTGTATCTTAAATTATACTATTCAATTTGTGACGATTATGTGACTTCATTATGAATCATTCATGGAGTGTGGAAATCTGCGCTTTGCGAAAATGAACATTCAATTTTTCACCCTCACAAGTATACTACTGAGATAGTAGTTCTATAGAATCGTTTGAATGGAAATGAACCATTTTAAGAGTAGCATCCTATTTATGCGGTATGAAGGTCTACTTAGACTCGACGACTCCTTCAGGCGGTTTCACAACATTTTGGGAATCACCGCCGGCAATAATAGAGCAGCGAGCAAGAGTCTCACCTTGCAGTCCAAAAACTGCCTTTGATACAATAAGCAACGAACGAACTTACCCTTTGATCAAGTAGATCTGGTTCGCCCTTCACAGACCTTGAATGAATAGCCCTTAGAGGCGCTTAACTTTCAAATTATATCAAAAGCAAATGTTATTTTATGTTTGGGGTGTCAGATCCCAGGATGCCTTTAGGTATAGAAATGTTTCCATTAAAATGATGTTTGGAACCTTCCAATTCCATGTTCAGTGTTCATCATAACAATTTAACGCGGTTTCTTCGTCGGCTTCATTTTCGATGATTGTAACAAAAATTCACCTTATTTACACAGTCGGTACATGAATTAATTCTAAGACGAACATCTTCTAATGTTAATTGAAGTCGTTAGACTGATGAGGCACGGATAGTTACAGATCCGTGCAGTCGGGTGAACCCCTTGAATCCATTTGCTTAGGTGAAAACCTGTTATGCAGGATGAGGGTTTGTAGAACAGGACTATGTCTAACTGTGAACGCCACACAAAACTCAATAAAGGAAGAAATAATGTGAATTAAGTTACCAACCAGATACCGGATTTAATTAAAAATTTATTAGCAATTAACTCGTAACGCGATTCATCTGCCCCTCGGTTCATTGCAACCCGCTCGTGTGTGTAATTTAATATTTATTTTAATTAGTTCACGATGAAGACACCACCAAATTGCGACCATTTATCTCTGACTATTTGAAAGTGCTTTGAACAAGTAAGAGGAACGTCCACTAACCGACTATGCTTGGTTTTGTTTGTGCGTGTGTGTCTGCGCGGTGAACGGGATTGACATGTACTTCCAATGCGGGGCGAATGAATTGGTTCCTGGACTAGGTGGGGTTTTGATTATGTTGTGGAGTAATCACACCTATCGGTGAGGAGGGTTTCTTTATTTAGTTCATGGTCGAAGGGTATGCAACATTTACCAGTGTTAGATGGGATAAGAGCTACTCCAAATAGTGCGCAATGTTAACAAGCATTCTTTTCAACATGGTGGAAGACCAACGTCCGTTCAGACTAACGAAATTAAGCTTTAGTAAAAGTAGAAAATTGGGTACAATAATTACAATGCTGTACGACGAGGCCACCATACTTCTTCACAATTTATATTAGAAGAGCTCCCCAGTGAAGGGTTGTGGGGAGCGAAATGTGAAGACCGTAGACACCCCTTAGCATCAGAGAAGGTGATCTTGATTATCACGGCTTATCCACTCGAAGTACGTTAGTCTGCTTTCTTTTCAACAAAGCTCGGGAGAGTCTTTCACTGCCTGCAATTGCATTCTGCGCAAAATTTTAATATGATAGATCTACAGCGAAGAAACTGATGACAAGAGATTGATGATAGTATTTCATTCTCGACTACTATTTCGCAGTGGATAGTATATATGCTAAATGCTATGACATACAGGTTTGATGATTTATGTTTCGATTCTCTTGCTGCTGTTCTTCACTATGGTTTGCGAATTCGTGTGTGTAAGATAAGAGGTCGATCGAAGAATGGAGGATCGACAACTTGAAGGTCTTTAAACATGAAGTGAAGAAGAGAACATCAACAATATTTGATCACCTATAGAGGATTGACGGCCAATACATTTTTTTTTACACGGACGTTTGTTGACGGTGGTGTATGGTTCGAACTACAGTTGGAAAAATGATATGACGGTACTATCTGAGATAAAGAATCCCAACGCAAGCTAGTCTTATATTCAAATTCTCCGGAAGGATTATCATAGGGAGAACAACATGCACATTGCTGTGGTCCTTCTCTCAGGGAGCTTGTCTGGTCCTGAAAAGGACGAGGGATCTCTTTAAGAAAGCTCCTGAGGGGACCCGTTGCGGTGCCGCCGTGCTTCCTCAAACCTTGAGGGAAGAGCAGCTACCGATCGAATATGGTCCTGGGAATCGGCCAGGATCAATTAAAAATACTTTTAATTTTATTAAATTTTAATTTTATTTGTAAATTCATTTTCTGGCGTCCTTACACCTAGAACGCCAATTGAGACTGATCCTCGAATCTGAAATTCATCACCCTTATAAAGAGAAACAAATCGACATTTGTATCTCGAAAATACACAATTTCCTACAAAAATCCCGATTTTGGAATCCTGAGTGAGATGCTCAGTGTTTATTTAAGATAAGGATTCAGTTTCCTGAATTCCTATGAAACTATTGTGCAGATGTGGATATGTAAATGAATTCGGGTTTTTCTTTGTTCACTTAGATGGATTTTACCAAATTGAGATAACGTATCTCTGGTTTTTGAATTTAGATGATGCCGTGGGGCAAATGCAAGACGATAAACGAATATATGATTCGTTTATTGGGAATTTGATTTTAATTTAAGATTTTGGATTTAATTATGCCGTGGAAGCAGCTAATAAGCGATAAACGAATGTTTGATTCGTTTATTGCGAATTTTGGTTTATGTTTGGGTTTTTTCGGGTTTTGATCGGATTTTGAGTTTTGTAGTAAAATAGCTGGGATTTGGATGTGGAAATGGAGGAAAAAAGGTGGTAGGGCTTTTCAGAGCACTACATCCTCCCCTCCTTGAAAAAAAATTAATCTGTAAGAGATTAATTTTGTAGGAGTGACGCGATAAAAGATGAAGGGCGATGTCATCATGATTCGTTACATAATTTGGATTTCCAATTATAATGGTTACTTTAAATTTTCATTGTAGTTACAATTGCTTGCTACTTTTTTAAATGTTTGTTCTTGTTTTTAAGTATTATTCAAAATTTTGTGTTAATTCTGTAGCTTACGGTAGAGTGTTCTTCAATGTTTTGTTATGTTTTTATAAAGTCTAAGATTATGTGTTAAACTAAAGGCTTAAATTCACAATTTTTCTTATCGTGTATATAAGTACATTTTTTACGTTTTGATATTGAATTAATTAAAGACTATATATATATTAATAATGTTATTTACAGAGTTCTTATGTTTGTTCAATATATTTAATGGTAACTGTGAATTATTTTTATAAAATAAGGTTATATGAAATAAAATATTAAATTCAATTTGTGCTACAGATAAATTTTAGGTGAGCCTTAAAAGTGTATTGTATTACAACTTATGTATTATATAGGAATTTACATTATCTCCAGAGTATATTTCTGTTTCATTTTGAGGACCATATTTATGTTGTTTTTTTCATGTATTATAAAGACAGATTTTATTCTAAATTTTTAAGTTTGTTTTGAGTTAAGCCCCCGCTTGGTAGAAACCTTGACGTGGTGCGGGGGCTTAAACTACGATGAATCGCTCAGGCTATGCTGACGGAAGCATACGCTTCCAGTAGGGCCACCCATGTCAGACAGGCTAGCGAGGAGTAACACACAAAGATCTACCGCCCCTAATCCAGGGTGTTACGCGTCACCGTGCCCATTGGATGGTTTGCAGCCAGGGGTATACCGGCTGTATTATAACGGCGCCTCTCTGACACCGGGTCGAATCAGAGCAGTAAGCAGACCTTACCATATCAAAGAGGGGCTCTGATATGGCGGACCATTTGAAACCCCAGAGTGATCCAATGAAATGAATGATCAATACACAAAAAACAATCTCACAAAAAACCCGGTAGGCGTAGGTGTGATGAGCCAACACTACCATAAGGGAACAAATCATCAGGAAAACACCGACTCGGCAAAAAGAAGACGTAGGGAAAAACGGAAAAAGCGGGATATACGCGTCGGGACGTGGAATGTTCGAACGTTATATAAACCAGGCGCGATACAGACGGTCGTAGAAAACGCGAAACAATATAAAATGGACATCGTCGCGCTCCAGGAAGTTCGACTCCCACATCAAGTAATCGAAACCAACGGGTTTACACTGGTGTGTGGAGGTACCGATACACATAACCTCGGAACTGGCTTCATCATAAGCAAGAAGATTACGCCCCATGTAAAAGATGTGCAATTCATTAATGACCGAATGTCTGTGCTAAAAATACAGGGCCGATGGTACAATTATGTATTTATAAACGTACACGCCCCAACAGAATCTGCGGACGAAGAAACGAAGGACACGTTCTACGAGACCCTAGAGGATGTATTTCATGGGATCTCATCATTCGATGTTAAAATCATCCTCGGGGACCTCAATGCGAAAATTGGAAAGGAAGATATCTTCCAACCAACTATAGGTAAAGAAAGCCTACACGATGTGTCAAATGATAATGGAATTCGAATTATCACGTTCGCAGCGTCAAAAGATCTGTTAGTAAAAAGCACGATGTTCAAGCACAAGGAAATTCATAAAGCCACATGGATATCACCCGACGGCGTAACGCGTAACCAAATAGACCACTTCCTCATAGACAAAAGACACCACTCGAATATCCTTGACGTAAGAGCATATAGAGGAGCAGATTGCGACTCCGATCATCTTCTAGTGATGGGCAAAATCAGGAGTCGCCTCGCAGCAATCCCACATGGGCAGTCACGGGAGACAAGCAAAAAGTTCGACACTGATAAACTGAAAGACCTACGCAAAAGGGCTGAATATCAAGAGGAGCTAACAAATAGATTTAGCATTCTAGAGAATGTGAGCAGTGAGGAAGAGGAAGCTAATAGTGTGAACACTAAATGGACATCGATCAGAGACACAATCAAACTAACAGCCCAAAAGGTATTAGGATTTAAGAAAACAATTAAGTCCAAACCTTGGTTTGACGATGAGTGCAGGGCGAAGATCGAAGAACGTAAACGCCTCAGAGTGATCCACTTAGAAAGATATGATGAAGTCAACGCAGAAAGATACGCGACAATTCGGAGAGAGACAATGAGGCTCTTCAAACGCAAAAAACGCGAATGGGAGAAGACTAGGATCGAAAAAATCCTAGAAAATTCTAGGGCAAAGAACATCAGGGGTATGTATGTCGGCATAAATTCAATTAGAAATGGCTACCGAGGAAGAGCCAAAATAATTCGAGACGCAAACGGCTGTCTGGTCACAGAAACAAACAATGTCGTGACAAGATGGAAGCAGTACTTTGAAAACCTGCTCAATGTACGCACCCATCAACCACAGATAAATGTACCAAGCGTACACACAGCTGAGCCTCAGATCCCAGAGCCGTCTCTCAACGAAGTTGTAGACGCAATAAATCGATTGAAAATCAACAAGGCTCCCGGAGTCGACTGCATACCGGCAGAGCTTGTGAAGCATGGAGGAGAGGCAACCGCTCGAAAGATCCACCAGCTCATCCAAACAATATGGGATAAGGAAGTCACTCCGGAAGAATGGAAAACCTCAATAGTCATCCCCATTTTCAAAAAAGGCGACAGATCTGACTGTGAAAACTACAGAGGAATATCATTGCTCCCAACCGCATACAAAATATTAACAAATGTCATGCTGGCGAGAATCACACCTTACGCAGAAGAGATACTGGGAGACTACCAATGTGGATTCCGTAGGAACCGGTCAACAAGCGACCAAATGTTCACAATAAGACAACTGCTGGAAAAGAAGTGGGAATACGGAGAGACGGTTCACCAACTGTTCGTTGACTTCAAAAAAGCCTACGACTCAGTCGCAAGGCAGAGACTCTACCATATTCTAGTTGAGCTGGGAGTCCCAAAAAAATATGCCGCGCTCATTCAAATTTGCATGAACGAAAACAAAGGGCGAGTTAGAATAGAAAACCACCTCTCAGAACCATTTGAAATCCGGGACGGACTAAAGCAGGGAGATGGTCTATCACCGTGTCTCTTTAACCTTGTGCTCGAGTATGTCATCAGAAAGGTACAAGACGACAACATGGCCGGATCATCCCTGAACGGGGTCACACAAGTGCTCGCATATGCGGATGACATCGCCGTTCTGGGCGATAATCTAGAGACTGTTAGTAAAAACTGTGAAATCATCATGCAAGCGGCAGAAGAGGTGGGCCTAGAAATAAATGAAGACAAAACAAAATACATGATTACGGCGAGAGCAGGTGGGTCTCAGAGAACACATATAAACGTCAGAGGTAAGATCTTTGAAAAAGTTAAAGAATTTAAATATCTGGGAACGATACTGACGGCCAGTAACGAAATGTCGAAGGAAATTAACAAGAGACTGCATTCCGGCAACGCGAGTTGGCACGCAGTCAGTAAACTGCTGAAATCCAGACTGCTATCACGTAACATAAAGCTCCGTGTCTATAGAACCATAATCATGCCAATTGTTCTATATGGATGCGAAACATGGGCTCTCACAAAACGGGAAGAAAACAAATTCCGTCTATTCGAGAATAAAGTTTTGAGAGGCATCTTTGGAGGTAAATATGACGAGGAGGCAGGACAATGGAGGAGACTCCATAACCACGAATTGGAAGAACTATATCGCAAACCTACAATAGTGAGAGTAATCAAGTCGCGAAGATTAAGATGGGCCGGACACGTGGCGCGAATGGGGAACGATAGGACCGTGCATAGAATTCTTGACGGTAGACCAACGGGAAAGAGACCGGTAGGACGGCCGCGACGGAGATGGGAGGACAATGTTAGGTTTGACCTTGAGGAGATCGGATCGAATGGTGAAGCGTGGAAGGAGAGTGCCCAGGACAGGGAAGGATGGCGAAGCCGAGTCGGTGAGGTCATGAACTTCCGGGTTCCTACAGGCCAATAAATAATAATAATAATAATAATTTGAGTTAAGTAAAAAATGTTAGTTCCTTATTTTTCTTAGGATAGATGTAATTTGATTAATTGAAGAATGTTACATAGTTATTTGAAATTATTATATTTCTATTTAAAATTGTTTATTTCATAATTTTTGTTTTGTTTAGTTAAACATTTTTTTTTTTTTTTAACTTAGAATTATATATGTTTTTTATTTACAAATTAAGATCATTTATTATTAAAATATTTTTGTTCATTTATTTAAATTTTAAGTTAATGGCAATTAATTAAAATATTGTATAATATTTACAAAATTATTTTATTGAGGGAGTTAATATTTGTTTCATCATTTGTGTGTTAATAATATGAATTTGGGGAGATTCTCTTCATAATATAAACTATTTAAAGATTTATTTGTGTTATATTTTACTTATTATCTCCCGAATTGTTAATTAATTATAGACTATTTTCTTTTAGATACATACATTTTCCAAAACAAAGTTGGTTTTTTTTTATTTTATTTATTTGTGTTAATATGTATATGTTACTATTTTGTTTTTGTACAATAATTTGTTAAGAGGGCAATTAAAAATTATTAATTGTATATTTTCTATTTAATTTACATACAGTTTTATTTTTTTATTTTTTCATTTTTTACATCTGAGAATTTGTGTTTTATTTTTATATTCATACATCTATACATATATTTGAAAAGGAATAATCCATTTGTTTCACTTTAAGTTTCTCTTTAAATTTGTGAAAAATTTTCCATGTTTTCTTAGGGTTGGGTTGTGTGACATAGTTCAAAATTTGGGCAATAAAACCATCTAGGAAGAGCGTTTTAAAGGATGGAGGAGTCGTAATCAATTTTGAAAGATCAACGTTTGTTTTATTTATAAACGGGGTTTTGATTATTTGTTTATTTTTAAGTTTCATTTGCGGAATCCATTTTGAAGTTTGAAAAACAAGGGAAACGATGCGGACAAACAAGTAATTTAAAAGGAATATTTTGATAGAGCTGTTCTTTACAGGCTTATATTCTGCTGTGACCTCTTGTTCCACAGTCTTACTCTTAGCTGGGAATCTTTGTTCCTCAGGCTTATTGGATGCTGGGAGTTCTTGTGGCTTTTCAGGCTTACATTCTGCTGGGACTCTTTGTTCCACAGGCTTACACTTAGCTGAAAGTTTTTGTTCCTCGGGCTTACAGTTTGCTGGGAGTTCTTGCTCCTCAGGCTTACATTTTGCCGGGGTTTTCAGTTTGTGCTCTATGAGCTTGGCCGTGTTGTTGCTAAAAGTCGGAGCATTTAAGAGTATGAAACTAGAGGGAGGTGTTAGGATAGTATTTTCAGGCCTCTTTGTCGAATCATCAGATCCGGCCCGTAGACAAACGGATTCAAATGTTGACTGTTGGATGCGATCTTTGGCCAATACCTCCTCTATTTGGGGGGCCTCTAGATCGTCCTGCCTCTGATTTTTGTCCCTATTATCTCGAATACCAATTTCATCCGTAGACGACACCTTGTAAGGTGAGGCATTTTCTACCTTCCTGTTTATACCATTAGCTTCTAATAACGATTGTTTAGATCTTTGGCTGTTTAATGTTCCTATATAAATTTGTGATTGCTGTACCCTACTCGTTTTGTTAATTACTCCACTTCTCCAAACGTTTGCGGTAGAAGTGGGCTGAGTTCTCAAATCATTTTTATTTGATGGAGAGTCGTTTTGACTTCTGAAATGGGACAGTCTCCTACATTCTGCTTGGGAATGATTAAATTTGTTGCAATATGTGCGTTGGAGGCGTTCAACCTCTGCTTTAATTTGTTGGGGACCAATATTTAAAGAATTTGTATTTCGATAACAAGTCCAGGAAGTATGTCCAGTCTTATTGCATGATTGGCAAATTTGTGGCTGGCTATATTTGGAATTATTACATAAATTAAGAGGGTTTCCATCGCCTAGTCGTGGGGCCTGCTCGAGAGCGTAATTTATTGCTGCTCTAAGACTTGAGGTAACTCGTGCTTTAACTAGAAATTTCAAATGGGGATCCCTAAGACCATCTTCAAATGTATGCAAGGCGAGCTTTTTATTTTCTTCGAGGGGATATGTTCGCACCGCAGGATCGACAGTGCTTTCGAACGTGGCTTTGTTCAGCAGATGCAAGAGGTGTGCGAGTCTGTTTCCAAACTCCTTCACATCTTCCTTGCTATCTTGCTTGGCTTTCACCAGACTGTTTTGTGCCGCTGACCTTGAGGTGAGAATTTTAAATTCTCCCTTTAATTCGGAAGCAAGATCATTCCAGGTTGAAATGACCTTGTACCGGATGTGGTCGTATGCTGGCCCTTTCAGTCTGGTTTTCACCACGCTTAGATAAAAAGCATGCTGACTGTCGTCCTGTGCCTTTGAAAAGATAATATCCCCGTGAGAAATGAAATCATCGAGTTCGTCCGGGTTACCGTTAAAAACCGGCACGAAATCTAAAATCACTTTCAATCCGATTGTGACGTTCATTTTTTCGCGCGCTTCAAATATTCGATTCGGGTATTATTTTGGGCGAAATATTCCTTCGGTAAATTCATCTTCCCAAATACAAGTACACCGTAGGGCGAAGAGTAAGAAGAGAATTTTTCGAACTCAACTGAAGCGATCCTAAAGAGAAAAGAGAAAAAATGACTTCAAACCCAAACACATCGATATATCTATAGGAAATTTCGATAATACTAAAGGTAAGAGAAGATTTTTACCGACACCGCGAAAAGCAATCCTAATATCGAAGGATCCTGTAAAGGACAGATTAGCAAAAGAGATCCTTTCAAACCCAACCCATCTTCACCTATAGAGGAAATTTCGAAAATATCAAAGGTAAGAAAAGATTTTGACCGACACCGAAGTAAGACATTCCTAATTTCGAAAAATTCTGGTAGACAGATAAGCAGAAGAGATCCTGTGAAAGAAGGCAATAGTAAAAAGAGAGGACATTTTTATCGAGCCCAAGTGAAACGAGTCTGCAAGTGGAACGATCCTGGATAGGGGAAAGAGATCCTAAGGAATTTTGATCTAAACAGATGAAAGGAAAAAGACCAACAGGCAGATAAAGGTGAGCGCGTTAAAATCGAGAATTTCCTGTCCGAGAGAATGGGAGATGTGGAAAATGTAATGTAATTTAAATTATTAAGCAACTTATTTCACGAATGTGTATATGCATATGTATATGTAAAAATGTACGTACAAATTGATTTTATATGTGTGAGGTTTCCTAATTTCTTATTACCCATTTGTATATTTAAATTTTGTTTGAGGTTTTCGTTATTATAAAGCAAATATATTTAATAAAAATTTAGGCTTCATTAAATTTGGGGTTTCATTTGTCCTCTTTGTAAATGCAAATTTTAGATTTAGTCCTCTTAAATTAACTAATATATATAAAAATGGACATAAGTACCTGTGGTTGTTGCTGGACATTCTGTTGAGTGTGTTGCTGTTGTAGGGTGTTGTTGGTGATGCGTCTATTGTTGCAATTGTTGTTTTTGTCCTTGATCACCTTATTGTTCCTGTTGCTGGCGCCGTGGTGGTAAGAGTATATTGCTGCTGTTACTGTTGTTTGACCTGCTGTTGCACTCCTCGTTGCGCACTTGATCACTGTCCCAGGGGGACAGTCCCTTGCAGTTTCCTTTTTTCACTTTAGCGAATTGATATGCTTGCCACTAAATTTTACTCGGGAATCTGGAACTGGTGTAAGTGTGATGTTTTTGTTTATGGGGTGTCGTTCTCGTTTTGTTGGTAAGGGATTATGGTATAATCCCAGTTGATCTTTGCCTGGACGCCAATTGAGACTCTTCTTGGTAGGGGATTATTTGTCTCAGATCCAAACCGCTGCCCTCATTCTTCTTTGTAGGGGATGAATGAATCAGTCCGATCCACTGTTTATTTATTTTTTATTTTATTGGTAGGGGATGTTGGGATCCCACCGCTGCCACCATTTTTGCTGTGGTCCTTCTCTCAGGGAGCTTGTCTGGTCCTGAAAAGGACGAGGGATCTCTTTAAGAAAGCTCCTGAGGGGACCCGTTGCGGTGCCGCCGTGCTTCCTCAAACCTTGAGGGAAGAGCAGCTACCGATCGAATATGGTCCTGGGAATCGGCCAGGATCAATTAAAAATACTTTTAATTTTATTAAATTTTAATTTTATTTGTAAATTCATTTTCTGGCGTCCTTACACCTAGAACGCCAATTGAGACTGATCCTCGAATCTGAAATTCATCACCCTTATAAAGAGAAACAAATCGACATTTGTATCTCGAAAATACACAATTTCCTACAAAAATCCCGATTTTGGAATCCTGAGTGAGATGCTCAGTGTTTATTTAAGATAAGGATTCAGTTTCCTGAATTCCTATGAAACTATTGTGCAGATGTGGATATGTAAATGAATTCGGGTTTTTCTTTGTTCACTTAGATGGATTTTACCAAATTGAGATAACGTATCTCTGGTTTTTGAATTTAGATGATGCCGTGGGGCAAATGCAAGACGATAAACGAATATATGATTCGTTTATTGGGAATTTGATTTTAATTTAAGATTTTGGATTTAATTATGCCGTGGAAGCAGCTAATAAGCGATAAACGAATGTTTGATTCGTTTATTGCGAATTTTGGTTTATGTTTGGGTTTTTTCGGGTTTTGATCGGATTTTGAGTTTTGTAGTAAAATAGCTGGGATTTGGATGTGGAAATGGAGGAAAAAAGGTGGTAGGGCTTTTCAGAGCACTACAACATATTGGAATTAAAAACCAACAATTCGTCTCCCTCTTCACTGAATGTACATAATTGTACGATGGGGCGTAATCTTATTACTTATGATGAAGCCAGTTCCGCGACTGTGTGTATCGGCACCTCCACTCTCAAGTGTGAAAACGTTGGATTCAAATATTTGGTTTGGTATTCGGACCTCCTGAAGCGCGACGATGTCCACATTTTATACTGTTTCGCGATATCTATGACCGTTTGTGTCGCGCCTGGTTTGTATAACGTTTGAACATTCCATGTGCCGACGCGCATAACTCATTTTTTTCTTTAGGTCGTACTTTAGCCAAGTTTTTGTTATCTTAATGAATTTTCCCTTGATGGTAGTGTTGGCTCATCACACCTACGCTCACCGGGTTTTTTGTATGTATATTCATACAAACGTGCGTTTTTGGGATAGAAATGCTTATTTACATTTTATGTTGTGCGAGGCCAAACAGAGACTAATGCTTATAAAACCAAGAAAAGAAGAAACAAGAAAAAAAAATCCCTAACAACTTAGAATTATACTTAACCTAAAACGAAAAAGTAAAAACGAAGAAGAAGAAAAAGAACAAAAATGGAAGGAAAACGGTGGGAAGACCGCGACGAAAATGGAAGGACAATATAAGCCATGACCTTGAGGGGATCTGATCAGAGGGCGAAGCGTGGAAAGATAATGCACAGGACAGGGAATGATAGCGTAGCCGAGTCAGTAAGATCATAAACTACCGGGTTCCTACAGGCCAAGAAGTAATAATAATAATACTCATAATAAGAAGTCTTCAGCGAATGGGGTCCACTCAGGAAACACCATCAACGTACAATTTGTGACGGTGTTTTTTTTATATAAGAGGAGTCGGTTTCATATGAATATGGTATATGAATGAATATGAATGAATATAAACGCGGTTCAAAATCATCAACAAACATCGAATCGCAAGTAAGTACATTGTCGATGAACGGCATTTGCCACAGCGAAGTCAGGGAACTATCAATCCTCGGCACTCGAATTAATTTGACTCTTAATTGGAGCGACCACATTTTTGAAGCTTGAAAAGTGCGGCCAAATGAATGGGGTTCCTTAAGAGATGCAAAAAATACTTCACTCCACCAACCTGGCCACTATTTATAGGGCATATATTCGTCCCATGTCACGTGGGAGACCGGGGTTCAATTCCCCGTCGGGGAGCGTCTGCCGCAACACTAATGGTCTTGCCCGTAAAAAAACAAATCATTATCGAAAATTTGACAAGCCTCAGGACTTGCTAAATAAGGCCAAGACCGGTTCCCGGTTGTAGTGCCGCTGATGATGATATTCGTCCCAAAGTGGAATTGACCTCATATAATTTGGTCTGGCGCATCCAAAACTGCACTACGCGTGCTCGATAGGATGCAAAAACGAGCAGTGAAACTTATTGGGGACCCAGCTGTGAGTCGATCAATTCCGTCGTTAGATCATACGTGAAACGTATCATGCCTATCTCTTTTCTATAGGTATTATCACGGTCGTTGCTCAACTGAACTTGGTCAATGTGCTCCGCCCCCTCAGCGATTTTCCCGCGATACCCGTCAATCTGAGAATGCGCATCAATTTACGTTGAAAATCAACTTCAGGCGCTCAAATAAATATAGAATTATTCTTTAGCCGAACCACGCGAATGTGGAATACTCTACCCGATCATGTGTTTCCTCGTCGTTGTAATGTCCTTTCCTTATCCACTTTCTCTCCTTCCGGTCGCATTGTGCTCTGATATTTAGGTGTACTCCAAAATCCCCTTTTGTGCGCGCGTTTGTGCAAAAAAAATTAAATATTTCTTAGACGTTTTTCGAATACTGAAGAATACATATTTAGCTACTGTCCGCTTAGGAACAAAAGGTTATGATTTAATATAGTAGTTAGAGTTTAAGTATTTTAATAAAAACTGATTGTAAAATGGAAAAAAAAATTTTAAATTGCTCCGTCAAATTTCTTTGCTATCTTTACCGCTCACAAATCACAGGCAATCAGCGTAACTCTTCAAACATCTTTTATACGCCGTCGACTGGATGCATATCAACCGCCCAACATATTGTCATTTGCTGCTTTTAATGTACACAGGTCCAAATGGTTAGTATATTTATACTGAGAGCCTAGTGGAAACCTTTTCTATTAGAGGCAATTTGACTGAGGATAGTGGAGGAGAGTACGCGTGGGGAAGTTAGTGACTCTGGTAACTCTTTGGATCTGTTTTTAGCAAACATCTCTTCCATACAAACGATTGCGAGATTGAGAAATTCGGACCATCGTCTGATATCTGTTGTACAATGGCGAAGTTGAAAAGAATGTGGTGTCATGCGTCTGATTGTTTATGCGTAGGTTCGATTGACGACTCTTGCTATTGTGGCAGTACGGGACAATTACTCAGCGATGGATCGGGTCCCAATGCCTAGCCGTCCAGTAAAATACTACACCATTAAGCGAATGTCTCCGTGAAATGATTGTGAAAGATCTTTCGGGGCGCAGCTCTATAGGTTCGGCTTCTCTGAGAGAAGTGAGACGACTTCTGGGATTTTTTTGCGGCAGTCGCTGAAATTATCTTTCTGGGAATCGACCTATATTATTATTATTATTTATTGGCCTGTAGGAACCCGGAAGTTCATGACCTCACCGACTCGGCTTCGCCATCGTTCCCTGTCCTGGGCACTCTGCTTCCACGCTTGACCATTCGATCCGATCTCCTCAAGTTCAAACCTAACATTGTCCTCCCATCTCCGTCGCGGCCGTCCTACCGGTCTCTTTCCCGTTGGTTCCCGTCAAGAATTCTACGCACGGTCCTATCGTTGCCCATTCGCGCCGCGTGTTCGACACATCTTAATCTTCGCGACTTGATTACTCTCCCTATTGTAGGTTTGCGATATAGCTCTTCCAATTCGTTGTTATGGAGTTTCCTCCATTGTCCTGCCTCCTCGTCATATTTACCACCAAAGATACCCCTCAAAACTTTATTCCCGAATACGCGGAATTTGTTTTCTTCCCGTTTTGTGAAAACCCATGTTTCGCATCCATATAGAACAATCGGCATGATTATGGTTCTATAGACACGGAGCTTTATGTTACGCGATAGCAGTCTGGATTTCAGCAGTTTACTGACTGCGTGCCAACTAGCGTTGCGGAAGTGTAGTCTTTTGTTAATTTCCTTCGACATTTCGTTACTGGCCGTCAGTATCGTTCCCAGATATTTAAATTCTTTAACTTTTTGAAATATCTTACCTCTGACGTTTATATGTGTTCTCTGAGGTCCACCTGCTCTCGCCGTAATCATGTATTTTGTTTTGTCTTCATTTATTTCTAGGCCCACCTTTTCTGCCGCTTGCACGATGATTTCAGAGTTTTTAATAACAGTTTCTAGATTATCGCCCAGAACGGCGATGTCATCCGCATATGCGAGCACTTGTGTGACCCCGTTCAAGGATGATCCGGCCATGTTGTCATCTTGTACCTATCTGATGACATACTCGAGCACAAGGTTAAAAAGACACGTTGCTAATCCATCTCCCTGCTTTAGTCCGTCCCGGATTTCAAATGGTTCTGAAAGGTGGTTTTCTATTCTAACTCGCCCTTTGTTTTCGTTCATGCAAATTTGAATTAGGGCGGCATATTTTTTTTTTTGGGACTCCCAGCTCAACTAGAATATGGTAGAGTCTCTGCCTTGCGACTGAGTCGTAGGCTTTTTTGAAGTCAACGAAAACTTGGTGAACCGTCTCTCCGTATTCCCACTTCTTTTCCAGCAGTTTTCTTATTGTGAACATTTGGTCGGTTGTTGACCGGTTCCTACGGAATCCACATTGGTAGTCTCCCAGTATCTCTTCTGCGTACGGTGTGATTCTCGCCAGAATGACATTTGTTAATATTTTGTATGCGGTTGGGATCAATGATATTCCTCTGTAGTTTTCCCAGTCAGATCTGTCGCCTTTTTTGAAAATGGGGATGACTATTGAGGTTTTCCATTCTTCCGGAGTGACTTCCTTATCCCATATTGTTGGATGAGCTGGTGGATCATTCGAGCGGTTGCCTCTCCTCCATGCTTCACTAGCTCTGCCGGTATGCAGTCGACTCCGGGAGCTTTGTTGTTTTTCAATCGCTTTATTGCGTCTACAACTTCGTTGAGAGACGGCTCTGGGATCTGAGGCTCGGCTGTATGTACGCTTGGTGCGTTTATTTGTGGTTGATGGGTGCGTACATTGGGCAGGTTTTCAAAGTACTGCTTCCATCTTATCACGATATTGTTTGTTTCTGTGACCAGACAGCCGTTTCCGTCTCGAATTTGACTCTCCCTCGGTAGCCATTTCTAATTGAATTTATGCCGGCATACATAGCTCTGATGTTCTTTGCCCTAGAATTTTCTAGGATTTTTTCGATCCGAGTCTTCTCCCATTCGCGTTTTTTGCGTTTGAAGAGCCTCATTGTCTCTCTCCGAATTGTCGCGTATCTTTCTGCGTTGACTTCATCATATCTGCTTTAGGAATCGACCTATATCTAAAGCAAAACCTTAAGAGTACAACAATGCCTGAAGTGTTAGAAGATGAGAAGTTATCCAAGAGCAAGCAGGACATAAGAACAAAATCACGAATTCAGGATTCGACCACAAATCAGGACTTGGAACAAGACTTTTATCTGGAATCTACGTTAAAAAAGAAGGAAAGTAAAAATACAGAAAAGATAAAGAGTACGGTCATGGTCAATGCTACGCGAGAGTATCACCGAATTATTATCTTAGAACATTGAAATATGACGCACCTCCATAATTGAATAAGAAAAGGCAATAATTGCAGCTAGGATCCCGAAGCGTTAACCAACGGATTTGAACGTCCATTTCAACATGTTTAGGACCTCTTTGAAAATAAATTTCAAGAACTTCCGGTTCGAAATTCTATTGAAATTCAAAGAGAATTAAATAAAAACTAAAGAAAGTTTTAATAAAAAAAAAGATAAAAGAGGTGTAGATAAAAGTGAATAAACCCAGAAAACAATCTCAAACATTCCACCCTCGGGAACGGTTAACAGGATAAAACATTTACACTACGACGAACAGCCCCATTCCGGGACCTAAGTACGTGCGATGCGAGATTACGCATCAAATGACGGATAAATATTTGAAAGGATCCGTAACCGTGAAAGTGTCATGAAAAATTCTTAAGGAATTTTATTCATCCATTCCTGAAGTCACACCCCACCCCAAACTATATGAAATGGGCAGACAGCACGTTTGGTCCTCACCTCACGAAGTTATGGTCCCGTTTGAAAATGAAATAAAAGCAGAAGAGATGAAACTAAGCAAAACTGAAGAACAAGAAGAAGAGGAATTAGAAGAAGGAGCAAAAAGCAGAATACACCTCCGTAATTTCAAAGGAAAAACCAGCATGCAGAGAGGATGAGGACAACTAGTATTTCGGTATTTTAAAGTCTTAAATGTCCTTACAGCCAGCCACTATCATGCGATGTAGCCTTTATTACGTACTTGTACGTACCTTATTCGACGATTTAACCTCCTCCATCTTTCCACCTTTATGTTTTATTTCCTTGCCATTTTGCAAGGATATCTGCATATTTCATATCTCTATGGTTGAATGTGAATATTGTTTGCGAGAAGTAACGCTTTCCGCAGGGCAACCGTCATATGGTGGATGATCCTTCGCTTGCCAGAGATTGTATTTTAATTGCTTGACACGATGAAGATAGTGTTTCCCTTTTTTTGTTTTAGTTTTTTTGATTCTAGTTTCTTAAATTGATCAAATAAGCAAATGTTCACAAAAGTGAAGTGACTAAGCCAAACATAGAGCGATTTGAGAGAGAGGATTTCATACCCACACGCGTACGCATACAAAATAAGCAAACAACGGATCAAAATTATTATGTCCCAGCTCTAGGTTATATTACGCAATCGGTCCTACGGCATCCCAATTACAAAGCAATCCCCGCTACATAAATACGATATAAAAATTCCAACACATAGTCCACGAGGAGGCGGAAGGATCAGGACTTTAACTAGAACGTTCGTTGTACAAGCAAGCGACAGAAAAGCGTGGCACAAAACTGTGGATGTATAGAAGAGGGAACGCCGTTGAAGCAGTGGCTTGACGGCTAGTGATGTTGGTAGCGTTACTGAGGGGTAGAGTAGTAAATTATTCATAAAACAGTTGTTCGTCGGGCGCCAGGATATCTGCCACAACGCAATATAAACCTAAACTCTTGGCGTCACTCTTATATTTGAAGAGCGATGCCAGGATTAGGCTAATGGCTGGTAAGGGAAAAGTGGGAAGGGGCTGGGTGCATTAGTTCGTCCTGAAAATCCTTGGTCCGTCCCCAATTAAAAAATTAATTCACAATTTGAATTTTAACTCAACGGCCAACGCGGAATAAGCAGGAAGACAAGGACTCATGTTTGACAGCCACAATACAGTTAAACGGTCAATTTCCGTCTGGATACTGGGGAATACTGGCATCGGAATATTTTATTCGGCATTCCCTCTCTATCACCACTCATTGTTTCGTGTTCTTTTTGGCTGGCGAATTTTTATGGAGCAATTGATGAGAGCGCCGGCTATCTGCCAGTTGAAGAGACACATTTAATTGGCGTGAAGTGAATGTAATCATGTTGGCAGGTGTCTAGTTGGTATTTGAGTTGTTTATCTATGTCCGCAGTGAATGATGCCTTGCGGTATTCTGGTTCATCATACAAAGTGGGGAGACGAAGTCGAAGGCATACTTTTACCATTGGATTGTCATTAAAATCTATTCAACAGTCGGAATTTCAAGGATAACAATAATAGGAAGTACGAGAGGTTTTTTTCAACATCCTGAATATTGTTTAAAAGCTGCTTTTCTTTAGTGTGTTCCCTGTGCTAATGACATGGCAAAATGTGGGTGTTAAATAGCTTCATGGTATTTGGTGTTGCTTAACAGGATAACGAAGATAGGGTGCCAGGCAGACATGGCAGAGATAACATTGGTGGTAAGGATATTTCAGAGCCACAGAAGGCGACAATGGGCGTCATAGCGTTGCAAAGCAGAGCAAAGGGCAGTAAAAATGGCGGCAGGAGATTAAAGAAGAAAGCAGAGGGAAATAAAAGCACCATATATCGCGATAGTCAAGGGGCATACAATGACTGCTAACAACAGTATGGTAAATGACAGTAGATGGCCGTTAATAGCAATACATGACACTACAAGCTATACAGCACAAAATATCCAGCGATGCGCATTATGCTAGTGTTGCCTTGAAAGTTCTCCGTAGAAGTAGAAACTCTTGGTGGGGGACTGTTACCAGACCAATGCTAAACTGTTCAGTGCAGAACGATGAAGACATTAAGGGCACATTATTCATCAATAAGTTCTTCGCACAGAGTACTTGGGGGTTGCTGTTTAAAGTGCTGATGAATGTATATCCATGACATACATTGAGGCAGAGTTGTTGGAAACTAAGGATATCGCTGTTGCCCCAAATATGAGATGCCTCAGCTGTCTTCCGCAAAATTTGCTGGAATCATTTTAACCGGCTGGATAATTGATTTTCAAGTTAGAGGCTGAAGTTTGTCCCCGGCGAGAGGCGACAAAGATCCCGGATACAGTGGCTGATTATGCGAGTGGATTAGAATGTGGTGGCTTCCAACTAGAAAGATATACTTAAGGCTGGATTACACAGCTAATTGTTATTACAGCTACTTGGATGCTATTAACTGATTCTGGGATAAAATTCTGATAACGGCTCTTTGTCCCATTTAACTTTTTTTTTAATTGGAATTGTCGTTTATTTGCGCCCATATACGCTACACACACTTACACTGAAAGACTCATTAATCTCGTACACAATAAAGCGCAACGTAAGTACTGGATTCGTGACATTAACATTCAGGCTAATCAATAGCTTAATAAAATAAAACTGCTCTCTAGAGACGTGTGACGTTAACATATGACTTGAATAATATTTTAATAACTTGTTGCATTGCTGTATGGATTTGTGAGAATGGGGACGCAAATGTCCTTTTTGAATATTTTCATTCAATAAAGTTAGACATCCCTCCGAAAAGATCCTATAGTGCAAAGCGCCCAAAGAAAGTTTGTGTTCGGAAATTAGGTTAATTACAATCAATTTAAGTGAATAACCGCCAAGGGTCTAAAAAAGGGATTATGACTCCAAAGATAGTATTGAGGATAGGCTGAATGCTAGGTTTTTTTTTAATACGAAATGCGCACACAAAAGGATCTTAGGGTATACTTAAATACCAAAGCCCAGTATAGACGTAAGAAGAAGAAGAAGAAAAGGAGGTTATGTGTCTTGATAGTATGGAGTTTAAAATGCGAAGGAAATAGATCAACCGGTAGATTATTCCACATTCATGTAGTTCGGCTGAAGATTGGTTCCCTGAGTTTAACCGAACATGAACTGATGAAAATCATATTGGCGGCGAAATAATTGGAGACGTAGATTATCAGTTGGTCATCAACCAAGCTAATACCTACAGAAAAGAGAAAAGCAGGATACTTTGGCCCTATATTCTAAAGGTGATATTGAAACGTATTCGCCTAGATCCCCAATGAATTGCATTCGTCATTTTTACATGCTAACATGTTATTAACGTCCAGCGAGGTATAAGATGCATTTAACCAAATCTGGGAACTGAATTCCAGTCAACAATGAAT
The DNA here is from genome assembly GCA_963931805.1 of Microdon myrmicae. Lineage (NCBI taxonomy): Eukaryota > Metazoa > Arthropoda > Insecta > Diptera > Syrphidae > Microdon > Microdon myrmicae. Next base: position 46,614,636 of record OZ007500.1, read on the forward strand.
AAATGTCTACTAAATAGTTGCTATGTACCATGGTGTGAAGGATTCTTACATCCCCCCAGAAGCACCACACAATTAGTTGCACTGTACATAGTTTCAATAAAGAGGAAATTTAACGAGTTACAATTTTGGATGCGTCTAAGCAAATATGTAGATATAATTCTCTTTTAGGATGTGTAACTTGTAGCCAGGTTGGACGGATGAAGCATTCCTTCCATCACTTAAGAAACCCCATATATTTGGTGGTATTCTTCACAGCTTCAAATATGTGGTCAATACAATTAAGAGTCGAATTAATTCCAGTACCAAGAGTTGATGGTTCCTCGGCTTCGTCGATGCAAATGCGTTTCATCAACCCTATATGTACACTAGGGCTTGTCTTTGACGACAAGAGGCAGCATCGAGTTTTAGAGCCACTGAATTTTAGTTGGCTGGATAAACCCCATTAGTATATCTTGTTCAGGTCAGGATCCAAAGAATTCAGAATATCTTGTTGCCTGGCAATGAGCTTCGCAGGGGTTGGTGGGGAATGTTTGTATGAGTATGAGGAGCTCAACATGCTATCATCAGCAAACAAGTGAATATGGTGTGTGTAATGGACAAGAGATCGTTTATAAAAATGAGAAAGAGAGTGGGTGATATTGTGGCGGTTCTACGAACCACACAAATCCTACCTAAAGCATGATTCATTCCATATACCCAACATTGAATTCAATGGTCAAAACCAATCGAACTAAACGTTCAAATTTTCTAATATTGAATTAATTCATTCATTCGATTCAAATCCATTTACGCAATTTCATCCAATCAATGCAATCCCTTAAAATCAAGCAGCATGATGGACATCTTCTCATGTACGCTAATAGCAATTAGCACCTCTTAATTCCTTGCAAGATACAAAAACCGGAATGCGCACGTATGCAAACAAAAGCACAGCGAAGCGACCCGTCGACACAGAATTCTTGCAATCATAAACATCTTAACGCATATCTTCTCATGCCAGATGTTTTATGACTTGAAAATGTAATCTAGAAACCGACACCAAATTTCCACCGTTTCTTTGTTACCCATCTGAAGCACTATTGTTGGCTTAAGTCGGATGGGTAACGCAAACCAACCCCATGAAAGGATCGAGTAATAAGTGGCGGTACGCCTGATCCTCGACCAAATATACAGATAAGAAGATCGAAATGAAAATTGAGATGGTAATTTTCTTTTAAAGATAGGAGGATTAGTATGAAAAGTATGATGGGAAATTTCTTTTACAAGATGAGGGGAAGAGAATTGGAAAGGGAAATATAAATTTGACAGACAGTCTGGTTAGAGAACCCCACGGAGGAGGTATTCGCGATTCGAAAAACAAAAAGTCGAGTTTAACGGTGTCGAGTTTAACGGTGTCGAGTTTAACGGTGTCGAGTAGTAACGTGATGTGTGCGATTCGTATTTTAAAAGAAAATATATATTCGTTACAATTCTGTAAAGTCGTTGTGAGAACAAAACATTAAAAATGTGTGTATTAAATCCTTAAACTTTTACAATAAGTAATTCAAAAATAAAACAAAAATTAAAACAAAACATTTCGCAGCGTTTCATTTGTGCGATCGTCTCCGTGTTCCGGTTCGTTTAATTTCTTTTATTGCGGACGGTATTCGGCGGAACACCGCAGCTATCAACAGTCGACTTAAAGGACAAAAAAACCATCCGCCAAAATATTACGAAGCCCTGAGGAACACCTCCGTTAATTTGATGGGAGCTAGATTTGACACGACCTAGAACCAGATTGAGCGGGCAGAAAGATAGCCTCCCATCCACCGAATCAGCGCAACTCCAGAGGAATTCAATTTCGACAACATGGCTGGTGTTGCAATATTAAAATTGCACAGAAATAATATAATAATTAAGGAGCACTCACTGTGTTGCCCCTGGGTTTGACTCGGCGGGCTTGTCGTGGTTTCTTCTTCTTTGGTCAAGGATGGCTCCTCACTCGGTTCGTGTGGCCTTGGTGTTTTCGCTGCTGGCTATCCTACCGGGTTTTGGGGATTTGTTACTCGCTTCTCTGTTTTACTGGACTCGTTCCTTCGCTGCTTTAAAACAATTAGTTTTTGGTTTGTTGTCCGATCACAAGAGTAACGACAAACGACCTCAAACATCCACGAGACGATTTTCAATCAATAACTGAGAGACCATCAATCACTCATTCATTCCTGTCCTACTATACGAGGACCGAAATTTGCCCCCCAACCATATCGTTTATCAATTTGTCAAGATTGGTTTGGCTCTCGCGAACCTGACCCCTTTCAGCGAATTCAGGTGTTCGGTACATAAGGTAACAGAAAATTTGTTGGGAAGGGCCAATGTACCTGGTTGTGTGACAAATATTCAAAGGCCCTCGAAAAGAGAATTTTGTAATTTGTTTTAATTTAAGAATTACGAAAATGCGACATAGGGGATGAAAAGGGTGGAAAATATTTGTATGTAATACAATGAAAAATGTTGACCGTGACAACTGTTTTTGGGATAGGATGGTATTTTGTTAGGGGGAAATATTTGAATTAGAAAATGTGCATTGAAGTGTAGGTCAATGTTGTATTGTATAAGATTGTGGGGGTAGAAGTATTATGCCGACGTATGGCACAGGATTCACTTAAAAACCCCCGACACTTGTTACTCCGAAGGAAATGGAAAACACCTTTTTATTTATTTAAATTTATTTCACTTTGGGTAATTTTATTGTCTTTTTGTTGGCGATTTATTTTAATTTAAATTAATTTTGTAATTTTTGTTTTGGAAATGGTGCCTTTTGATTTTTATTAATTTTGTAGTTTGTGCCCGAGAGACAGCGTGTCCGATCGTAATGGAGATTTACAAGCTATTTCTGACGCGGTGCAGCGTAACCGACCGCGGTAATGATTGAATAGCGACTAACTCTATTTAGGGTGGAAATCGGAATTTCTGCTTTTTACACATTGATCTGCCAATGGTAATCATGCTCTCTTGTGTGTTCCCCAACTCACCACACTCATCCAGGTCGAAACGTACTTGTGTATTCGTTCGACGTCGATGGGCGTAGCCAGAATGGAGAAATCAAAAGGGAAAGCACAATAACCCAGGGTTGATCTGGCTAGGTGTGTGTGCGTCAATGCCGTGTATACGGCTGGTCTACTGACCTAGTGACAATCTCTTAGGTCAACGCACTATACCAAGACAGAAATACGAGAGAGAGGGAAAACATAGCTAAGGTTATTCACCAGCAAAAATAGATCATTGATCCCAAGCGAATGGGTGATCTGGGAAAAGTCAATAGGACGCCGCATCGGCTGGGGATATAATACCATTCTGTGGAATGTTCAATAAATACCCAAGCCTATGGACTATGATGCAACCGCGTCGCTTGGTTTGACTTGGTTGTTGCTAACCAATACGAATGGAATTTCCGGTGGAAATCCCATGGTTAGCACAATAGTGTTGCCGTATGTCGTTGATTGTAGCTAAACCAAATTATGCATTATCTGCATAGAATAATGAGTTTAGCTATGCGTCCCTTTGACATGTTTTACAGGTAAATACCTATCAAGGAAATGGGTAGGTATTGTGGTTGGAATTGTGGGCTGTTTCTCCTATAGGATAGAGAAACCCCTACAAGATATGTGTATTATATGGGATAAGGACGCGAATTTGAATTGGTTTAACGGTGGGGGCTGGGGTGGGGGCTGGTAGCTAACATCGTTAATTATGTAGCACTGGGTGCTCCACGATAGTATAGTGGTTAGTATCCCCGCCTGACACGCGGGAGACCGGGGTTCGATTCCCCGTCGGGGAGCCTCTGGCGCAAGACTAATGACCTTGCCCGGAAAAACAAATTATCATGGAAAATTTAACAAGCGTCAGGACTTGCTAAATAAGGCCAAGACTGGTTCCCGGTTGGTAGTGCCGATGATGATGATGGGTGCCAAATACAACCAAATGTTTTGAAATATCCACTCCGACGACTTCGGTATCGTACAGATCTCCTTTGGACCTGTTCCTTAGAAGGCCATATTGGCTGTCGTGAAGGAGCTCATTTGATTTCAGATATTTTGCAAGTTAAGGGTTAATTAGTGAATGCATATCCCTCGAAAATATCAAAGTTCCTGGGGTGACTATATCGTAAGATATATGAACTAGATTGCGCTCCGAAGCGTTTATCAAGTCAAGAAAAATACCATCTCAAAAAGACCTTTTTGTGTACTCAGGGAACAGCAGAAATTCGAAAGTGAACCTCGTTTATACTGTCCTGCTGGTGCTCAAGTTGAGGCGGACCTGATATGGTATCAAACAACGTTGAGTTGGCTGAGAATGTACCGCAAGCAGATTCGCTTTCTCTATTGCTTTGATGACTAGCCTTGTGGGGAAGAAGCATGTTGCGGCGGCGTACGGCGCTCGGATTCTTTTCTTCCTCCATCATATATTGTTCACTGGACACGAAACACTGAGCGAAACAAAACAAAACCTCCGCAACACAATGTCCACCAGAGGAGAGCAGAAATAAACACCGGAGGAATAGTTAAACGCACTGAAAGCTGTTTGATTGTTGAGTTGTTCTTTATTATTTTCACTAGGCACTGTATCTACGGAAATTTATTTAAAATCATCCTTCACATGTAATCTAATAAAATTGCACTCGTTTTGTTTTTTTTTACTTCTTTTATTTGATTAAAATAGTGGCGCGGAGTTTCTACACGACTCGACTTCGGGATATATACGCGTCAGGGGCGTGTGCACTCCGATGCACGCTCTAAAGGGGGTGTACGACGACCGCTCTGGTTAGTGGTTATATTAAGACTAGTTATTATCGCTCCCGTCCGCGGAACGGGAGCGGAAGTCCGCACGACTGTTGTCGTCGGCAGATGGAAAAGGACTTAGCGATATAAATTCGGTGGCTAGGGAATTCGGTCAGTGAAGCTGGCTCTCTTAAATAAAGGATGTATTTCCTGTTCCAAGAGAGGCGTAAAGTCTCTCTTTGGGGTAACCAACAGATCTCATACGGAAGATCGCCACAGTACACATATATGTGTGTAAACTGGTTCTTTTATGGATCAAAACCATGGGAAGGAATATAAACAGAGAAAGGAAGAGGTGCATTCATGGGATGCGAGTCTGGTAAAACAAACAAAACCGAAACTCGTCGGATGCTAGTTGCATCTTTGTTTGAGATGTGCGTCGCGGCTAAAGAAATAGACGCGGCGCAATGAAGAAATGGTATTAATAGGTTTTGGCTAGATTACCAGGAAATGGTGTTTATGGCATCACTGGTAAGGGTTAGTATTGAATTCCTATTTGCATTTGCTTATGCTGTAGGATTTAATTGGTGCCAAGAGATGTGTGTATTTGTTTTAGTCCCTTGGGTGTAGGTCGCCAGCCAATGTGTTCGTCTGGTGATTTATGATGCACATGATGAAGCTGGTATAAACCAACTCAAGGGTAAGGTTTCCTGATTATGCGGCTGGATTATATATGAACCGATGAATTTTCTTTCAGGTAATTTAGGATAAGATAAAGAACTCTTTTAGGGGGTTTTACATGCGAAGTTATGCTTGCAGGTAAGAATTCTTTTGCAGAAGCTTGAAAATAAATATATTCGGTAAGCTTAATGCGTGCAGCATTTACAGGTGCTAATGCTGTTGCATTAGCGGAAACTGATGTAGATTGGGTCGTAATAAATGGGGGCTCTGCCTGATAAGGTAAAGAAAGGATTCTTACGGGAAATTATATGCGAAGAGCATGCATCGAAGGTAAGTTTTCTTTGACATGGACTGTAAGATCATTGGCTTGATCTATATGATGCGTGAAGCATTTTCAGGTACTAATGCGATTGTATTAGTGAAGTTAGGAAATTGGATGGCAGTTGTGGGGGTTTTAGGTAAGAGAACCGTGGGTTTTGGCGGCACCTCCACAGCCTCTCATGAATTATAAGCGTACAATAAGATGAGGAGGGTTTTTAATGTTGTATAGAAATATGGCGCAAGGCTAATAACCTTGCCCGTAAAAATAAATTATTATGGACAATTTAACAACCCTCGAGACTTGCTGAATAAGGCCAAGACCGAATCCCGGTTGTGGTGCCGATGATGATGATGATGATGATAGAAATACCCAGGAGTCTGCCACCTCTGTGAGAGCGTAGTATTTTTTGCCTTAATTTCTGGTCGTGAAGAAAATTGGCGCTTTGAATTTGTGCATTGTAGTCATTTCCGGCCATGTTAAATCTTTAATGGTATTGTTGGATTTATTGTATTGTGGCTTTTATTTATCCGGAATCTTAACTGTGAACGATGTAATTGGCTTTGGTCAACATATCATCGAAATACTCGATCAAATTATGGATATGGTTTAACAAGGTCAATATTAGGGAACGCAGGACATCGCCAAGACTGATCTCAAAATGGTTTTAAGGCATTTCCCAGGAGCTAATCACAAAAACAAGCTCGAAAAACCGTGATGAACTGGATAAAAGAAAATGTAATGGAACGAATTCTCGACTCGCCGTTCCCAGCCCATTTCTTCCAATATATCCCTTGTCAAGGACATAGTGTGAGGCTTGGCGTTGTCATGGAGAAGGATGACATCTCGGACGGGGATACCTCATCTTTTGTTTTGATACCTCGTCTTTTGTTTTGATATCTTATTCTACTGGCCGTTTCCCAAATAGATGGAAATCAGCGAACATTCAGCCAATTCCCAAAAAGGGCGACAAATCATCCCTCTCTTTTTATCGACCCATAGCACTAATTTCTATTCTCTCGAAGGTAATGGAATTTCTTATCAACCGTCAACTTTCGAAATATCTGGAATCAAATGACCTCCTCAATGACCGCCAATTTGGCTTTCGTAGCAAAGCCACAGGATATTTAATGGCGTATCATACAGAAAAGTGGAGCCATTCCATCCACTACTTCGGAGAAAGCAAGGTTATTGCACTGGATACCTCGAAAGCCTTCGACAGAGTTTGGCATCCAGCCCTTTTATCAAAACTTCTTTCATATGGAGTGGACAATTCCCTGATCCAATGGATAAGAGACTATCTTTCTGGGCGTTCAATCCAAGCGGTTCTTAATGGTGTTAAATCTGCATCCCATCAAATTAATGCAGGTCTTCCCCAAGGTTCTGTACTCTCACCCACTCTCTTCCTCATCTTTATAAATGATATCTTGTCCATTACCTACAACCCAATTCACTCGTTTGCTGATGATACCACATCGAGTTTCTCATACTCATACGAACATTCCCCACCAAACTTTTCGAACGTCAATGCCAATCAGCAGGTTATGCTTAATACACTGAATTCCGACCTCAACAAGATATATCAATGGGGGTTATCTAACCGAGTAGAGTTCAATGCCTTAAAACTCAGTGCTGTCTCCTGTCGTCAAAGGCGAACCCCAAAGTAAATACACTGTCCATGAACGGCACTTGCATCGACGCAGCCAAGGAACTATCAATTCTCGGCAGTCGAATTAAGTCGACACTTAATTGAAGCGACCACATTTCTGAAGCTGCGAAAATTGCGACCAAATGCATGGGGTTTCTTAAGAGATGCAAAAAAAATTTACTCCATCAAACCTGGGCACTAGTTATATTCGTTCCAAAATGGAATTCAACTTCCATATTTGCTCAGGCGCATCCAAAACTGCACTACACGTGTTCAATAGGATGCAAAAACGAGCAGTGAAACTTATTGGGGACCCAGCTGTGAGTCGACGAATTCATTTCGTTAGAACATAGGCGCAAAGTATGGTGCATATTTCTCTTCTATAGGTATTATCACGGTTGTTGCTCAACTGAACTTTCTGGATGTGTTCCGCCCCCTCAGACATTTTCCCGCGATACCCATCAATATGAGAATGCGCATCAATTCACGTTAAAAGTCACCTTCAGGCGCACAAATAAAGTTAGAAAGTCATTCTTTAGCCGAAGCACGCGAATGTGGAATACTCTACTTGATCATGTGTTTCCCCGTCGTTGTAATGTCCAAGCATGTACACCAATACCTCATTTCCTTATCCACTTCCGCTCGCCTTGTGCTCTGACATTTAAGTGTACTCCAAAATCCCCTTTTGTGCGCGCGCGTTTATTTAAAAAAAAAAAAATAAAACACTTCTGATGAGATTTCTCCAACAGTTAAGTGGCGATCACTTTCAATAAGCTCTCGAACGGCGCGGATATTATAATCTGTACGACTTGTCCTTGGGCGTCGATCATGACTGTCGTTTTCGATACGTTCTCGCCCACTTTTAAATCCTCTGGCCCACGTATACACACGCTTCTGAGGCAGTGTATCATAACCAAACTCTGCCTTCAATCGAGAAAAAACTTCCGAGGGCTTAACGCCTTCATTTGTTAAAAAAATTATAATAATCCGTTGCGCAACAGACGTGTGTCCCTCTTGCTCACTCATACCTGTACTGACTACAAAGTCGAGTGCGACCGCTAGCCAAGCCGGTTCCCCTACTCTTCATAAACCAAACAACAGCCACGCACAAGATTATCTAGTTCGTAACTTCAAAATATCATTTATATTTGATTCACCCACGTACTTTCCCCGCTTGGTAGAAACCTTGACGTGGTGCGGGGGCTCGAACTAGGATGAATCGCCAAGGCTATGCTGACGGAAGCATACGCTTCCATTAGGGCCACCCATGTCAGACAGGATAGCGAGGAGTAACACACAAAGATCTCCCGCCCCTAATCGAGGGTTTTACGCGTCACCGTGCCCATTGGATGGTTTGCAGCCAGGGGTGTGGGGGTAGAAGTATGGATGCCGACGTACGGCAAGTATTCCTTTAACTCGCCCAACGATGATCCGCAGAAAGAAACTTGTTCATCCGAGAAGAATGTAAAATAAATGAAAACGCACTGGGAGTTCTTTTATAGATAATGTTTTTTTTAATTATATTTTAACCGGAATATCCTTTAATTAGGTTTGGTGGTGATACCTGTCTATTTTTGTTACAAGTGAATTTATTTTTATAGTGCACAATTTAATAGGAAACTTTAGTAATTACTTGATTACTTTATGACGAAAATACCGGACAGAACTAATTCTTAGCAGAGACTCGTGCGGCAGCGTCTCTGACCGCGATGGAGATTGGATGGTGACTGTTGGAATTCGGGTGGAAATTGGGATTTCTGCTTTTACACACCGATCCGCCAATGGTAATCATGCTCTCTTGTGCATTCCTCAATTCCCCACGCTCATCGAGGTAGAAACGTACTTGTGTATTCATTTGACGTCGATGGGCGTAGCAGGGATGAAGGAATCAAAAGGAAAGCACAATAACCCAGGGTTGATCTGGCTTAGTGTGTGTGTATTAATGTCGCGTATGCGACTGGGCCAGTGACCTAGTGATGATCTCATAGGTCATTGAACTATAGAAAGACAGAGTTGCGAAGGAGAGGAAAATTTAGCTGGTGCTATTCACCTGCAAAAAGAGATCATTTATCCCAAGCGAATGGATGATGTGATGAAAATCGATAGGACGCTACGGCTAGGGAAATGGTACCGTGAGAAAAACTCTAAGGAATGTTGGTAATTACCCATGCCAATGGATGATTATGCAACCGCGTCGTTTGATTCGACTTGGTTCGACTTGGTTCTTGCTAACCAATACGAATGGTATTTCCGGTGGAAATCTCATGGTTAGAGGAATAGTATTGCCGTATGGCGAAAATGTTAGCTAAACTCAATTATGCATTATCTGCATAGAATAATGAGTTTAGTATGCGTGCTTGGGGAAAACATGTTATTTCAGGTGAATAGCATTTAAGGGGAATGGATAGATATGACGCGCTGAAAGCGGCCGAAATAAGGTATGGAATTGTAGGTTGGTTCTCCATGTAATATAGAGAAACCCCACAGGGGTATACCGGCTGTATAATAATGCCGCCTCTCTGACACCGGCTCGAATCAGAGCAGTAAGCAGACCTTATCATAACAAAGAGGGGCTCTGATATGGCGGACTATTTGAAACCCCAGAGTGATCCCATGAAATGAATGATCAATACACAAAAAACAATCTCACAAAAAACCCGGTAGGCGTAGTTGTGATGAGCCGACACTACCATAAGGGAACAAATCATCAAGAAAACGCCGACTCGGCAAAAAGAATACGTAGGGAAAAACAGAAAAAACGGGACATACGCGTCGACACGTGGAATGTTCGAACGTTATATAAACCAGGCGCGATACAGACGGTCGTAGAAAATACGAAACAATATAAAATGGACATCGTCGCGCTTCAGGAAGTTCGACTCCCACATCAAGTAATCGAAACCAACGGATTTACACTGGTGTGTGGAGGTACCGATACATATTACCTCGGAACCGGCTTCATCGTAAGCAAGAAGATTACGCCCAATGTAAAAGATGTGAAATTTATTAATGACCGAATGTCTGTGCTAAAAATACAGGGCCCATGGTACAATTATGTATTTATAAACGTACACGCCCCAACAGAATCAACCGACTAAGAAACGAAGGACACGGTCTACGAAACCCTAGAGAAGTATTTGATGGGATCTCATCATTCGATGTTAAAATCCTCCTCGGGGACCTCAATGCGGAAATTGGAAAGGAAGATATCTTCCAACCAACTATAGGTAAAGAAAGTCTATACGACGTTTCAAATGATAATGGAATTCGAATTATCACGTTCGCAGCTATAAAAGATCTGTTAGTAAAAAGCACGATGTTCAAGCACAAGCAAATTCATAAACCCACATGGATATCACCCGACGGCGTAACGCGTAACCAAATAGACCACTTCCTCATAGGCAAAAGACACCACTCGAATATCTTTGACGTAAGATCATATAGAGGAGGACATTGCGACTCCGATCGTCTTGTAGTGATGGGCAAAATCAGGAGTTGGCTCGCAGCAATCTCACATGGGCAGTCACGAGAGATGAGCAAAAAGTTCGACACTGATAAACTGAAAGACTTGCGCAAAGGGGCTAAATATCAAGACGAACTAACGAATAGATTTAGCATCCTAGAGAATGTGAGCAGTGAGGAAGAGGAAGCTAATAGTGTGGACACTAAATAGACATCGATCAGAGACACAATCAAACTAACAGCCAAAGAGGTATTAGCATTTAAGAAAACAATTAAGTCCAAACCTTGGTTTGACGATGAGTGCAGGACGAAGATCGAAGAACGCAAACGCCTCAGAGTGATCCGCTTAGAAAGATAAGATGAAGTCAACGCAGAAATACACGCGACGATTCGGAGAGAGACAATGAGACTCTTCAAACGCAAAAAACGCGAATGGGAGAAAACTCAGATCGAAAAAATTCTAGAAAAGTCTAGAGCAAAGAACATCAGAGCTATGTATGCCGGCATAAATTCAATTAGAAATGGCTACCGGGGGAGAGCCAAAATAATTGGAGACGCAAACGGCTGTCTGGTCACAGTATAAACGTCAGAGTCAAGATATTTGAAAAAATTAAAGAATTTAAATATCTGGGAACGATACTGAGGGCCAGTAGACTACACTCCGGCAACGCTAGTTGGCACGCAGTCAGTAAACTGCTGAAATCCAAACTGCTATCACGTAACATAAAGCTCCGGGTCTATAGAACCATAATCATGGCGATTGTTGTATACGGATGCGAAACATGGGCTCTCACAAAACGGGAAGAAAACAAATTCCGCGTATTCGGGAATAAAGTTTTAAGGGGTATCTTTGGTGGTAAATATGACGAGGAGGCAGGACAATGGAGGAAACTTAACAACCACGAATTGGAGGAGGTATACCGCAAACCTATAATAGGGAGAGTAATCAAGTCGCGAAGATTAAGATGTGTCGAACACGCGGCGCGAATGGGCAACGATAGGACCGTGCGTAGAATTCTTGACGGGAACCAACGGGAAAGAGACCGGTAGGACGGCCGCGACGGAGATGGGAGGACAATGTTAGGTTTGATCTTGAGGAGATCGGATCAGATTTTCGGGCGTGGACGGAGAGTGCACAGGACAGGGAACGATGGCGGAGTCGAGTCGGTGAGGTCATGAACCACCGGGCTCCTACAGGCCAATAAATTGTAGTAAATAGAATATAAGATCAATATTCTATCAATACAGTCAAGTAAACTATCCAATTAATTTAGGATTAGTCTTTTTCCAACTCCAGGCTTTGTCATTGCTATCTTCAGGTGGGAGGTTTGATCTTGAGGAGATCGGATCAGATTTTCGGGCGTGGAAGGAGAGTGCACAGGACAGGGAACGATGGCGGAGTTAAGTCGGGGAGGTCATGAACTTCCGGGTTCCTACAGCGGAATAAATAATAATAATAATAATAATTCACCCACGTACTTAATTTTGCAGGAAAAGAATTTTAGTCGAAAAGACGCAAAACCAACAGAAACAGCTGTTAAACTGGGATTGACTACAAATGTATGTGTTTCGTGGAATTTCAATGGTATCAGCTATAATGAGCTACTATCGTCTGGCCAAAGGGCTCATTCGAATCTCTACAGCCAGTAAGTAATACAATTGAAGCAAGAAATTGAATAAAAAATGTAAGAATTTATGATCAGGAAAGGGGCAATGTTTCATAATAACCACACTAAACTACATTTATCTATGAACTTGTCTGGAAAGTGTTGATGCATTCACCGTCTAGGCCTACCCCCTCAAATTATCATTTGTTTCAATTTATGCAACGCTCTCGTTGCTGTAATATCTACCTTAATCTGCCCAAAAGCCCCTGTGTATATTTTTCACCCCCGAATTCTACAATAAAGTAATAATGGTTCTCTCCAATAAATGGAGTAAACATATTTTCTTGAATACAAAAAAAAAAATGCAACGTTCACTCTAAATGAGATCGAATTATAATAGCGAATTATTGATAAAAACTAATAAAAACAAAACACTTAGATAAAATTCTTAAACTTTTAATGAAACAAACGCGTTTTTGGTGTTCACCGTAACCTGACTATTGAACCAATATCCATAACCTTTCACTTTCCGTCATTTGACACCGTACATCCAGCTCTTGAAACGTAATCACAAACCTAACAATTAGAGAATTCCCCAGGTGATATAGGTCAGGCAATTTGTTTATATCAAGGTAAATAATTACCTGTTTTGTTGGACTATAATGCAATCCGGATGGACACTGCAAAAGAATAGGTGATCCATTGCTGCATATGTAGAACTCTTCGCAACTTACAGGTGAAGCATGAATGGTCGCATAGGAGTCCTTATCGTCAAGTACCGGACAAGCAAGTTGTGCGGAGCCTATTGAGCTCATAGCGAGAAGGATCAAAGTGCCCACAACTACCATAAAGTATTTCATTCTGAGATCTCTATCACTGAACTAACATCCAGCACTGAAGAATAATTGAAAATTGCCAACCTTATAAAGACCTGTCATTCCAATTGTGTTTCCTGGGCACTAACTTTACCTCGATGAACGTACGTATCAGCACTTGAGATAACAACCAACTGAGTAGATGACAGAAGTGTAAATTTGTTTTCTTCTTTTCCGCAGCAAATGAAACAACATTGAATTCAAGTCTGTTTGCGGTAAGTAGCGAAAAGGGTGTTTCACTTGAGTACCACTAATTAATACAGACTCGAGGGTGATCTTATGCCCAAAGGTAATGTTTGCGTTCTGTTTTCTGGCAATATCCAGATTCCCAGTTGGAATCTGCTGCAAAACAAGGGTAATCTGTCAAGAATTATATCACGGCAGAGAAATTCGTTGAGGAAATCAAATTATAAATACCCTTTAGATTCATTACTTCAATGGAATGGAAAACCTGAGGAATCTAGTCATATACAGCGAATTCCACTCGAGAGCAGATGGATTATTCTATTTTACAAAGGTAAGCTCGATGATAGGGTTAATGGGATTAAGCGGGGTAGATAGAAAGGGTCGTGGATCGTGCAACTGATTGTGCATTGCTTCAATTGATGACAGTTTGCTACTTACGCTATATGAGTGAATTTTCTGAGGAGGATTGGAAAGCAAATGTTGTATGGCATGTAACCTTACGTCCATCGGAGTAGTGCTTACTGAAAGTTTCGCTGAGGTTTGCCATTAGATCCCATTTAGAGAACTTAGTCAGACTAGGTGTAGGTATTTTTCTCTAGAGGCGTCAGCACGGACGCAGGTTGAGCGAAAACACCACGGATTGTTCACAGGAGATTATCGACGTGAATTTATTTTAATGTTACTTTTATTTCCACGAAAATCCTTACAATTAAAACAATATTGTGCCTTTATTTGTTCTGTAGGCTCGATTTTAATTTTCACTGTGCACTTGTTATTTACGGTGTGGTAGACGACTTTATGCAACAACGTCACATCCTTATTCGGCAATCATTATTTAAGTAAGTTTATTACTATAAGATATTAAATTCACTCCCACAGAACTTATGTTTACCGACCAGAACTCGACACGGAAATCTGACTCCCGTTATTTGGAATTTACGACAGACTGGTGAGACTCGACGTCTCTCCTCGACGGATGAAATTTGACTCCCCTGTGGCCGTAGAGGCCTGGATGAAAATCCATTTATTGGAAGCCACGACCACGCAGCAGCGAAGGGTGCGCAAAAGGAAGTTCAGATACTTCGGAGGATCAAATAAAAGATCGAATACCGAGGCTGGCTGACTATGCCATCATAAATCATAGGGAATAGAGTTTCCTTTTCTGTTGATAACATGTAACCAAACTTCGCTGCAATGATCGAGGCTACGGTGCTTCGGTGCATATTTATTTAAGTGTTCATTAGCACAAGAGAATGCTGCCGAAGATAATTGCTTCTGTTTACGTTGAGTAAACAGAAGCATTTCGATTCGATAGCCAGCGTGAGAATCGTGGCTACTCGTTGTTTGGACAACATATCCTTAGTCATGACCGGTGCTGGTGGTCGTTCCTCGATACGGCAATGGATCGTATAATCGGTCATGCTGGTATGTAAACAAATATGCGTACATGGAGGCTAAAGCCATAATGTCGAGAGTTATAGGGCATATTGCAGGCGACGGAAATGGATTCCACTGTGGTGTTAGTTCAGCAAGGGATTGCTCGCAATGGACAGGGCTAGGATAATGGTTTATTTGTTCTTTATTCTTTTTCGAAAAATAGATCGTAGGCCATGCACATTGGAAATCTGGCTTGCAGATGTGCAAGCAAGCACGTAGCCGACTTGTCTTTTTGGACCAACGGGTTGATAGGAGTATGTTGATGAAAATGTTGCCGCCCAGAGGAACCGCTCAGGTTCCTAATTCATCCATGTAAAATGAACCACAATGGTTTGGTTGAAATACATGCTGTTGCTGAGGGTTTAATTTTCAGGTGTAGGATATTGAAAGGGTAGCTTAACGCTGCTCGATTGCAGGTAAGTTGGCTATGGTAATTGCAGGTTAGGTGGGGTTAAAGCGATGCGTAGTTCTTCGGCGCCTTGAAGAAATCCCACATAGGCACTAGAAAGCCCTTCTAAATATATTATATAGCATCTTAAAATATAGAAAATTTATTGTTAAAAGTGGCAACGTGACATCCAACATTATTTTTAAAATAAGGAATGGTCCACTACAGGAAGCGGTACTATCTCCGATTCTTTTCAGCATATAGACCAGTGATTTAATAGGCACTCCACATCAAGCCATTGCGTATGCAGAGGTTCTCATAATCTTCAGCTCAGACCCGAAAATTGAGACCATTGACAGTCAATCGCAGCGGGACTTTAAGGATGTTCAGTGCTACTGCGACGACCGGAAACTCAAAATCAGTGTACAGAAGTGTGAAACTATCCACTTTTGTTTTTAGTTTAAATTACGTATAAGGGCTCGGAAACGCTCGAAATAGCCGCTTCGCTTTTCGCAGAGTTTTGGAGTATCATAATTCGGTCGATAATTTTTTTTTTTTTTTGTCCTTATAAAACTTTTACTTTAGAGAGAGATAGCACGAGATAGTAAAAAAATTGACAATAACGTATTTCATAAATTTCGTCCTGTAAACATGTTTTGAAACTTTAAACGCGTTTTTCTCAAAGCCATGTTTTTCAAGTTGGTGTGCAATATAACTCGGGCAATTTTTATTGGATCGACTTGAAATTTCAACGATAGTTTCTTAGGTAAACCATTTTTTTTTAATTTAATGAATTTAATGATTAATTAACAGATACATTTTTTATAAACAGTTTAAGGTCGATTTTTTATCGGAATTTCAATTTTTTTGTTTAACTAGTAGCATGTTGCGAAAAAATAATATTTTGTAATAATCATGCCTTAAAAAAACTCATATAGATAATGAAAACAATTTTTTTATTCTAGGTGCTGTTGGAGAGTCGTTATGGTGCACACCGTTTGACATGTCAAGAAAAAAGGTTTGGACTTGACTAGCGGTCACGCCGCCATTTTGTACTTAAAATAAAAATAAATAATTTTTGTATCCCTAATTATGTGTAGAATAAGTCCTTCAAAGGTTTTTTTAAATGCTTAATAAATATCGGAGAAAAAATTCTTTGAAAAAGTGTCGTTTCTCGGTAATCTCAATACATACAATACCGACAAACAACACAGACTAAAAATGTAGTCAAATATCTGGGCATTTGGCTGGACCAATACCTATACTTTAACAAATACATGGAGGCTGCTTTGGCCAAAACAAAGATAAGTTTTGCTATGACACTAGTCAACTTGGCAATCGTCAGGCCAATGATCACCTGTGGATGTTCAGTGTGGTTTAATGTAGGTCCATATCTATGGGAGAAGAATCGGGTTTTCGAATGACAATGCCTCAGTACTTGCATTGGTTTATACCGGACTCCAGAATCCGACTACAAAAAATACTATCCCAATGAAGCTTTTTATACAGGATTATTATTATTATTATTTATTGGCCTGTGCGAACCCGGAAGTTCATGGCCTCACCGACTGGTTCTGCCATTGTTCCCTGCCCTGTGCGCCCTCCTTCCACGTTCGACCATTCGATCCGACCTCCTCGAGGTCCAATCTAACATTGTCCTCCCATCTCCGTCGCAGCCATGCTGTCGGTCTCTTCCCCGTTAGTTTATCGTCAAGAATTCTATGCACGGTCCTATCATCGCCCATTCGCGCTACGTGTCCGGCCCATCTTAATCTTCGCGACTTGATTACTCTCACTATTGTAGGTTTGCGGTATAGCTAACTATCTATCCTGTTTATGTTATTCAAATGAATGAAATGAATAAAATAAACAGGATTTTTTTTTTAATAGACCTCTCTCGGGAGAGGCGAACCTATAGCGCCGAGTGGGCGCCCCGAGATGCCATCAAATAACTGTTGCAGTTCCTTTTGAACAGTTGCAGGTTGTAACCCTCCGGGAACACTAGCGTGGGAAGGGAGTTCCACAGCTTCCCGCTCTGTAAAGGAACGAGTTCTGATGCAGGGATGTTCGCGCCGTCGGGATATGAACCATAAATGGGTGCGATCCGTCGGATTTTCTCGTGGAGCGCATATAAGCCGAATTGCATGGAACAATACCAAGAATCTCCGAAGAACAGTGCCAACAGTAGGATAGATAGTTTTATTATCAAATTGATCAGAGAACATGTCGCGAGAGCAATGAGTTCATCCAACGATTTAATTTTCGGGGCCTATTACCCAAATATGATGTTTTATGAGAGAGTTGAATGAGAGGATATATTATGGGTGAGAAGTCGCATACACAGATGAAGCCTGCCTCCCGTGCAGTAGGGCGGTATCTCACAGAGAACAAAGAGCAGTTAAGAAACAACCCCAGCAGTTCTGGTAGTTGAATTGCAACTAAAGACCTGTGAGCCGCAATGGGCATAGTACATAACACCTTAAAACAATTTTAAGCTTACATAGATTTAGCTTTTTTACGGTTAGGGGAGTTTGGCGTTTCTAACAGATACACACACAGGACACAACAAATGGTGACGAACAACACAGATAAAAAATCGAATAAGCAAATGCATCAGCCGTATACCAAGCAATAACATAGGAATTCCACACCGGTAGAGTGTACTTGAGTTTATAAATCGAATTCGTACACATGGCAGCGGCCTCATATAACCGTCATAGCGTCAGTTCGAATCACACGTTCTTCACTATCGTCGCAAGCGCTACAGGTAAGTTTTAAAAATAATATTAAAAAAAATTTGGTTAAGTTAGTGAAGTAAGTTTAATTAGGTGTAAAAGAAAAAAAAACATCACAACGTTTTTTTTTGTTCTAAATTTTCTTTGTTTTGGTAAGTTATTAATGAAGACTTCAATTAGTATAAAAGAAACAAAGCGAAAAGGCAACAATACGTGGCAATAGTTGCCCCATGTTTAGCTTAGAGTGTGCGCAGTCGACCAGGAAGTTCGAATAAATAAATATAAATAAACTAGAATTTAAGTATCGTTTGTCTAGCATGATAAATATAAGAAAAGGAACAAAATAAAAAAAATTTACGTAATATGGAAAAAATGGACCTGCTGCAACGAGCCGAATAATGACAGTCACTTAGAAGGTCATATGTCTCAAAATACGAGGGTAGGTCAATAAGTCCTTAGAAACGCCTTCGATGGCACTCGCAGCATCGCTAATGGTCTGTTTTCAGTAAGCATCATTCCTCACTAGGTATCTGTCAATTTTAAATTTGTTTCATGTCTTACTTTTGCATGATAAATTGGGTGTGAAAAAAATATCGTCGTCCTAGGCGATTTTAATGTGCACAATTCTGGCTGGTTGTTACGTTCTAGCAGAACCGACGAGGCTGGCAAGCTGGCGAAGATGTTCGCTGTTAGCCGCAATTGGACTCAACTCGTGGAGGAACCTACGCCAGTGTCGGATGCCGGAGGTGATTATGCAAACCACCCTGGATCTGTTTTTGACATCCGAGTCCAACATTTATACCGTGGAAGTGGCTGCGGCACTGGGAAACTCAGATCAGTGCTTGGTATTGGTCGCCCACCCACATGCATTTCAAGCAAATAACCGACGTAAGCAGCTTCGCTATGTATGGAGGTATGGGGCTGTTAACTGCCACGATTTACGAGATTTCTTCGCATTCTTTCCGTGCTTGGAAGTGTGCTTTGGAGACTCCGATGTTAACGCATGCGTGGAGTCGGTTACAGAGATTATTCTTCTCCGGATGGAGATTTACATTCTGCATTCCATCAAACGAAGTTCATCTGATAAGCCTTGGTTTGATAAAAAATGCGAGCAGATTACAGCGGCAAAAAATAGAACTTTTAAACGATGGCGTTCCAATCCCACCGATGTTAACAGAACGAATCTCTTTGGAATCAGAAACGCGTGCACCCAAGCGATTGATACCGCGAAGAAGGCTTACAATGACAGAGTGACCAATAAACTCGTTGAGTGCCCAACTTGTTCGCATCCCTTCTGGTCAATGGCAAGGTCTGTCAGAGCATTAGTCACAAATTAAAAAGATAAAACTAACGTGTTCGCGAAATTATTTTCCGCGAATCCAAGCCTTGATGCCGGTCTTTTGGGGCCACCCATGATCGCGCCAGTACGTTCTTTGATGCAGGTTGTGAGGTTCTGGCCGCGTACTATTCAATGCATTCTACGTGAAGTGGATTGTAAGAAGGCAACCCGCCCGGACGGGCTATCAACTGTCCTCACGAACTATGGTTCTTGCCAGGCTCTTCCGATTATCTTATTCACGGAGGACATTTCCTACCTGATGGAAAATCGCTTGAGTTCAGCCAATCCTAAAGAGGGGGAGGAAGTGTCTCCCACAAAATTACCGACCGATATCAATACTGTCTATGTTATTTACGGTGATGGAAAAGGTCATCCATGTCGACTTGATTATTCGGAGTGCAACGGACTTCTGATCGTCAATATGGATTCTGTGGCAGATTGTCTACGGGGGAACTTTTGACCATTATAACCGATATATGGACATCTGCGATTGAGGGGCATGGTGAGTCAAGAGCGGTCCCATTGGATATCTCCAAAGCTGTTGACCGCGTCTGGTACGAAGTTTCGTTCATACGGACTTTCCCAGCAGTTTTGCGACTGGACGAAGAGCTTCCTCGAGGGTCCGGGTTGTCGTCGATGGCGAGTGTTTGGATCTGTATCCTGTTAATTTCGGGGTGCCTCAAGGTTCTATTTTGGCTCCAACCTTGTTTTGCTTCACATAAATGATTTGTTGAAGTCAAAGCATAACCGAGTGTTCAGTTTTGCTGCTGCAAGTACGCTTGTTTGCTCTTTTTCGAGTGCTGGGCGGATTATTGCATCAACGTCGCATCAGCTGAGATGTAGTCAGAACGACTATCTGAATAGGGAGCTGAAAGGGGGGCTGTTGTGGGGAAAGGTCAATCTTGTCGACTTCAATGCACCGAAGACACTATATACAACATTCACATAGAAAAGTGGATCATCGACTCCACAGCTGATGCTGAATGGCCAGGCCCTCGAATCTGGGGAAAGCATGAAATTGCTCGGCGTCAAGGTCTGTGGGAATGTATCTGGAAAACTGAGTTATCTTTTTAGGGTCACGAAATGTTTACTCCGGCCCAACTTTTTCTTCTGTATAAATCCGAAATTAGACCCGCGCTCGAATATTGCTCTTATGTTTATAGGTCCGCTCCTGTGCATACCCTCAACCTAGTTGAGAACATATAGAGCCGAGCGATCCGCCTGATCGCGAACACGGTGCTGACGTCGGGGCTACAGTCGCTATCATATCGAAGGCGCGTAGCTGACCTCTTTCTGTTTTACAGATATTATCACAGATACTGTTCTTCGGAGATTCGTGGTATTATCCCGCGCAATTCGTTTATATGCGCTTCACTGGACAATCCGAGGGATCGTATCACTTTGCGGGTTATCTCCCAACGGCGCGAATACCTCTGCATCTGAACTCGTGTGAAATTCCGTCCTCGTGCTATAAATGCCTCATCCGAGCGAAGTGTAAAAAAAAAATTGATCTCCAAAGATCTTAAAAGGTGTTGCCAAAAAACTTCACTTGTTTGGAGATTAGACATTTTCTCCATTAGAGTAAACTATGCATAAATTATTGTTTTCATTAATAAAAAATAAGAAGAAAGACCTATCTACGTCCTATCTAAGATTTAGCTTTTAAACACGTTTTCGGGTCTTTTCCTAAATAAATGTTTGCTGATTAACCAGTCAATCAGCCAATCAATCGATCAATCAGACAATCAATCGTTCAATCTGTCAGTCGATAAATCAATCAATCAAGCAAGCAATTAACCAATCAATTAGTTCCGATGAGCAATTTTTGAAATATTATAAAGCATTGCCTGCTTTTGATGAGAGTAGATACAATACGTAGGGTGTAAGCAACGGTCAGCATGGCTTGTATCAAGAAACGGTTGTAGATCAGAATAATTATTTTAGAAGCCAGACAAAATTTTGAAATGCACTGGAATGTGAACCCTTCTGAAGACCACACATCTTTCCAAACTTATTCCATATATTACTGTAACAAATATCCGAAAGTGCTTTAGTGTAGAACAAACATAGCCCATCCCAAAATTATTTAGTTTCCAATACACCGCCGGCTGGGAATAAAATATGTCTCAAATTTCATTGGTCTATATATCATGAGGTCAGATTATATTTGCTTGCCGACAAGATATGTTTCACTTTAAAGCTCTTCGTCAATTAGTTATTAAAGTAAAGGACCCAGCATAACGAGCAAAATAGACCGTCAGTGCTTATAGCAATATCCTGTAAAAACCAGACTCGTGTTGTATCACAATTTATGATAATGGTGCTATTCAAACTTTATTAACAAGTTTTTATTGTCATTGTTAAAATTAGAACTGTGTACTAAGGCAATTCGCTAGGGCTTTGCTACAAATTTTTCTTGCATTGGAGATATTTAGATTTTTTTAATAGTCATAGCTAACAGCAATCAGTGTTACAAATCACCCAAAGAACGAAAAGTTTTCGATATGTAACGTATGCATTCAGGGCGAAATAAGTTCGCACTCTAATATTCGTTAGATTTATCTAAAACAACTAAGAATTGTGGAAGACGTATTAAGACTACGGTATTGAAATAGATTAAATAGCAAAATGTAAAGAATAATAAAAATGTGTTACATTACCCAGCGGGTCCACTCGCAGGATAATCTCCTCAGCTGGGGCCCTTGCTATGCAAAGAATTGCAATTAACCAAAAAGCGTAATCCATTATCGCTGCTAATTGTCGGATACGCGTAACTTTTTGACGACGAATGACGGCGAATCTGTTAGTTGACAAGTATTCTGATGATGACACGTTACTTTTTCACGATAATCTTCGTTTTATTTTATTTTATTTATTTATTTTCTTCTTTTTTTCGCGATTCAAGTACCCTTATTACACGCGTGACATGAATTGGATGCGATTAATTAAAAGCACTTTACTGGTCACGGTCTTTGCGTTAAACAAATGGACATGATTTTAAATAACTTTAACAGCACATTAATCCTGACGCTCGGGCAGTCACAACTTCATATAGAGCGGCTGTTTTATAATATAATGACAGGGAGCCTCTCTCCAATTCGTATCCGCACGAATATGCTGAAGGGCATAAATCCAACGAGGATGTAGTCGTCGTTGTCCAGATCTAGTGCATCCGTCTTTTTTTTCGTTTTTTTTTCTACCCGCTTTTTTACCTATTCAGATAGGACACCGTATATCAAGGAAGGTTGTGCCCAAAAATACCGGGATACTTGTTAAATACCGGACAGTGCCATGTTCACATGTAAAGGATGGTCATTTCAACTATCTGTCTTCCGGTGGATGAGCGCACGAAGGATTTATGTAAGTATGGTGATTAAGGGAGATGCTGGAATCTACGCGCGAAAGTTCCGTTCAGCGTTAATGCTCAATCTAAAAATATATCTCATTCTTGATTTACAGTGGTAGGTGCTAAAGTCTTTCTCCGGGAGGTAATAACTTTTCCTAACCATTTCATATTGGATAACAGCTATTTTACAGTCCACTGTCCTTATACCCATTTCGTTTCTGTGTCCATGGCTGAATTAGAT
Organism: Microdon myrmicae; assembly: GCA_963931805.1. Taxonomy (NCBI): domain Eukaryota; kingdom Metazoa; phylum Arthropoda; class Insecta; order Diptera; family Syrphidae; genus Microdon; species Microdon myrmicae. Next base: position 46,637,657 of record OZ007500.1, read on the forward strand.
ATCACCCTAAAAAATGTTGCCGGCTCAGTATAATGCATACGGACCTTCGCAAGTACACCCATCCCAAACATTAAATTGCCACTTTAAAATCAGCCAACCGATAAAAATGTCGCATCCAAATCCCAACGATAATTTTTGTCAAGAAATTTCAAAACTTCACTGGTCACTCTGTATTCACCAACTGATCAACTGTTGACATCGTTCGAGTACGTACGATGTGTAAGAAGCGCGCCGAAATACGGTCTCCCAACAAGAACGTGTCTAGCGTACGTCTTTTCAACGACTAAAGTGAAATTGACGAGCAAACCACTACGATTCCGTTATCACCGAGTTAAGACTAAAGGACGATTTGTTATCACAGGACTCATCTCGCATAGTCGGCTTTCTTGATTCTACCACCACCCCATTGAAGCACACCATGTGGTGGATTTGAAAGGCTCTCTTCACAAGAAATATTCGCATGCAAGAGCAACTTATTTGCCGCAGGACATTCAGTGGTGTTTTGAATTGATAGAATTTCGGCACTGTGACCCTCGTGCTGATTGTAGGGCGATGTATCTGGTTCAGTGGAACATTCACTGTCGCTTCGAATTTCTTATCAGTGCCTAGTTGATGTGACAGTGCGCATGGTCTATTCATTCTACTCTCTTGCCATTGAGACAAATACGTCATATTCACCATTAGTGAAGGTTCAGGATATGGTATGGAATAACACAAGAGCTTCAAGTTACGAGTAATCTCTCTTTCGAATCACGAATCTCTTGCCTTCAGATTAAAACAGCTGAAGTTATTGGCCGCTTCGTATCGTCGTCAACAAACAGATGATAGTGGACTACCCACCATCGGTGAACGATGTTATTTACATTGACGAAAGGTATTTTATCACGCATTCACCTGATGTCAACTCTACGTTGATTAATAGCATTTTTGGGACCAAGGCCAACAAATCCATGTTGCTTGCGGAATCACCAATTTATCATCCGTGAATAACCCCTTGTCTTCTCCTGTTCCTATTATATGCGTCCAAGAAAAACATATTTTGACACAATTAAAGGGCAAAGCATACTGCGGACGAAAGGAAAGGGAAATGGTTTCGATTTTTGTTTATACACTCTCCGTCAGCCTCCATTTTTTAATAGACGGATATGAAGAGGATTTATTATATATATTACATGAAAATGTCGAAGCATAGATCGAGCGGCAGTTATTGGGAAAATAACTTTATTTATAAAAAAAAAAAAAAAAAAAAAAAAAAAATATATATATATATATATATATATATATATATATATATATATTATATACATATATAATATATATATATATATATATATAAAATAATATTTATATATATACATATATCTATATATATGTATATAATTTATATATATATATATATGTATATATATATACATGTAAATGTGTGAGCGTGTTTTTATAAAAATATTAGCCCGTTTTTTAACTGATACGCAGTCCAAAAGAGATCACTCGGTAACCTGAAAATTCCAAGCCTACAGCGGCTAAAAGATATCAGAGAGGATCTTAGTCTGTGTATATTCATGGATGCAACAGCTGCCCTCTTAAAAGTGTCACCTGTTAATCTTTTTTACCATTTCGTGGTTTAAATTCGATCTGAAGGTACCCTGAAAATTAAAAACCTAGTGCGGAAGAAGATATCAGAAAGGATGGTTGGCCTTCTGAAATCAATATCTATTACCTCTTACACTAAAGCGGAACTCATGATAGTCTCAAAGGTATTACAGACGACAGATACCAGAAGAGATGTTGGCGGAAAGAACGTTTTTGCTGGTGATGTTGACTTATTGATGAGCCGAGTTCAGATATATAACCAAGTGTATTGTAGGGTTCTTTAGTCCTACTGTTGTGGTGCACTGTAGTGTAGTGTAGTGTAGTGTAGTGTAGTGTAGTGTAGTGTAGTGTAGTGTAGTGTAGTGTAGTGTAGTGTAGTGTAGTGTAGTGTAGTGTAGTGTAGTGTAGTGTAGTATAGTGTAGTGTAATGTAGTGTAGTGTAGTGTAGTGTAGTGTAGTGTAGTGTAGTGTAATGTAGTGTAGTGTAGTGTAGTGTAGTGTAGTGTAGTGTAGTGTAGTGTAGTGTAGTATAGTGTAGTGTAGTGTAGAGTAGTGTAGTGTAGTGTAGTGTAGTGTAGTGTAGTGTAGTGTAGTGTAGTGTAGTGTAGTGTAGTGTAGTGTAGTGTAGTGTAGTGTAGTGTAGTGTAGTGTAGTGTAGTGTAGTGTAGTATAGTGTAGTGTAGTGTACTGTAGTGTAGTGTAGTGTAGTGTACTGTAGTGTAGTGTAGTGTAGTGTAGTGTAGTGTAGTGTAGTGTAGTATAGTGTACTGTAGTGTAGTGTAGTGTAGTATATTGTAGTGTAGTGTAGTGTACTGTAGTGTACTGTAGTGTAGTGTAGTGTAGTGTAGTGTAGTGTAGTGTAGTGTAGTGTAGTGTAGTGTAGTGTAGTGTAGTGTAGTGTAGTGTAGTGTAGTGTAGTGTAGTGTAGTGTAGTGTAGTGTAGTGTAGTGTAGTGTAGTGTACTGTAGTGTAGTGTAGTGTAGTGTAGTGTAGTGTAGTGTAGTGTAGTGTAGTGTAGTGTAGTGTAGTGTAGTGTAGTGTAGTGTAGTGTAGTGTAATGTAGTGTAGTGTAGTGTAGTGTAGTGTAGTGTAGTGTAGTGTAGTGTAGTGTAGTGTAGTGTCATTCTGATACTGTTGGTCCAGAATAGCGAAATCATAGTGAGATGTGCGTGTTGAACTCACGCGTAAGGTCGATTTCAGTGCGCGTATTAAAACTCCAGCAGGCCAACGAAATTATGAAATCCTCTTGGGTAAGCAGCAATAACAAACAGCATTAGTGAAAATAAGTTTGCGTCACGAGAAGACAGTTACCATATTGTGGCAGAAATTTTTCCCCCAAGTGGGAAAAATAGAGCCATCGTATTGGAATCGAAAATATCGATATCACAGATATCAAACCTTGGTTGCTTAGAACTCGTCTGGAGTTAGATAGGTGGGCGAACAGAGCAAAGAAATCGCATCTTATTCTACAAATACTGCACTGCACGACGCGCAAATCTCATGGCGTTGCAACGGTCCCTAAGAAAAAAACCTATATCGGCACAAATCGTATGATGGCAGAAGTCCGCAATTGATGAGTGAAGGTGACGGTGTTATACCATTACAGTAAAGGGTCAGCTAAATCTAAGCCCAGGCAGAAGCTCTGTCTTTTAAACGTTCCCTTAATAACAGTACACAACACAACAGTATTGCAAAATTATATTTGGGAAACAAAGTTTCGTTCGACCTTGCTTTGGACTCGCCTTTATTATCATTGCATGCCGCGGTACGTGGAGATCTATAGCGTTAAGCAAGGATAGTGAAGAAGGTGAATTGAACACACGATGAAACGGTTGAAAAGTGAAGCAGTGAAGCATCAGACTACTGACCGTGTTTAGAATTTGATTTCCAAACTCGACTATATTCCACTGGTGTGAATTATTTTTTGTTATTTATCGCTTGGTATACGGTTCTGATGTATTTTTCTTATTCGATTTTTCGTTCGTGTTCTTCACTATTTCGCTTGTGAATCGTGTGTATCTGTTAGAATCGCTACAGATCCGTTTGATGACTTAATATTTTACACTGCATATGTGCATTTGAGTATTATGTGTGTACTTATCGTATCCCTGACGGATTGCACTAACGAAATCAAAATGATTGTTTCGAGAGGCAAGGTGGGGCGATAACCCAAGAAAATGCCAAAAAAATGTAAAACAGTGAGATAAAAGAGTTCAATACACAGAAGCCAAAGACAACAAAAACCTCGATTACAAACTCGACGGCATAAAAGTCTATGGAGGAAAAGTCTGTCTGTGAGAGAAATTGCAAGACAAAACCGTCCAAGGCAAGAAAGTACGAGATAGGAAGCTTGAACATAAGAAACTCAATAATAGAAAGCGCAGCGCTATAAAGTTTAAGTCTAAAGAGTCCAAAGCCAAAAACAAAGAATCTCGAGGTCTAAGGGTGTAGAATCGACATCAGTAAAATTCATGACACTGAAGTTCACGACAGTAAAGTTTAAGTCAAAAACGTCCACGATAAATAAGTCTAAGACAAAGAAATCCAAGACAAATAAGTCCAAACTTAAGAAGAGTGTAAGCAGGTCGAACACAAGAAAATTCAATACTGGAAAGCTCTAGACCAAGAGTCTCAGGACAAGCGGCTCGAAAACAGAATTGTATTGTAATACAATAAAGCCCAAAACCAGAAACTCGTAGAGGAACTAATACAAAGAAAAAAGTACGAAAACAAGAGTCCAAGACGAAAAAGCCCAAATTATGAAATCCAAAATAGAAAGATGGGAAAATCCAAGTATTAGCCTGAACGTTTTCCCCCTCGTTTTTTTTACTTCTTCTATCTTTTTACTTTTATTTTTTAATTTATGTCTATGTTTCTCATTCGTTTGATTTTATGAAACCTAAAAAAGAGGAAAATTGAAAAACAGAACAGAAGATAAAATACTAAAACCAATGAAAATTTAATGAGTAAAACCCGAAAAAATTGAAACTAATAATTATATACATTTTTCAATATGATAAGGCTAATCATCTGTAAGTCAAATCTGTCACCGCTAATCATGGCTAATAACGTCACCGTTGCTCGGGGCGTATTACGGAAATCGCGTGTCAAAACCTTATACTTATCGATTCCTGCCAAATTCATAAGGAACCATTTTTGCTTTGATGTTTTGTTTTCACTACATGAACGTTTGGTATTATTCGAATAGCAGCCTAGTGAACTGAGAGAGATGGGTTGACTGGTTATTTGTACAAAATAAAATACCACCCAATAGGTGGAATTTTGCGGATTTGTTGTAGTTCCAAGAAACCAGACACTGGCCACAATTCTAATAAAGTCACATAAAAGCCACTCAAGATTTTCAACTGCGAGTAATTTCGCATTAACCTTTTACAAAGACATTGGAAGTGGACGTCGAAATGATCTGCCCTTCACCGTAGACAGATTCATTAGGACCTATTAGTCTGGGCACTCATTCTGTTCTTTCTTTAACCGCACCGCATACTCTGTATTTTAAAAAGCGTACGTGTTAATTCCGTGTCCGTTTATTGTAAAAAGAAGTATACATTAATCGTACGCTTTCACACACCTGCTCTCAATTCGGGTAAGTCTTATCTAAAGTTCTGTAGTACAGCCCGCTAGACAACATCCTACCCAGATGACATCGTGGTGGTGTATGCAATTAATTCCATGTGCCACCGCACTCTATTTAAGTTAATCTTAAATTGAATCCTGCTTGCAGGGATCTATGTCTTTGGTCAAACTCGGCTATTTGCAGTAGACAATGACATTTACGTCACACTATTTAAGATGAAACAATAATAAATTATCGGACAGGGTAATGGATCGATAGTCTAGTCTGTATTAAATAAAATTGACATTTCTCATGCTAGCTAGTTATCCTTTCTGTTTTGTTATTGGCATAAAAAGGTTAATGTCCACAATTGAATGTCCTTTAGCAATGGGCGACAAAACCTCGGAAGGATGAAAAAGCTTGTTAATTTAAAATGAAACCAATTTATAGCTTGCGACTTTGACACATGGAACCTCTTACAGTTTGCAACTTTGAAGGACACCTGAGACTGTGCCAGGATTGCAATTAAAGAAACTCGTGAGTGAAATAGAAGAAATAAAGTTGACCAAAGAAAATTCATACATCAGAGGAACTCATCTCAGTCGTCATCTGTAATCAATAACCATTATTTACACATCTTCTTTACCAAGAAGGCGATGGGAAGTTTTAACAGGGACCGACTTCTTACGTTTGTGTTTAACATCACCGAAGTAATTGGTTTAATGGTTCGGTTGCTATTAAAGTACTTGTGCAAATCTGAATTATCAGACAGTGAGGTCATGTTCTGAAGAGAGATTTTGTATTATGAACACCGACATATGGGTAATTAAGGAACAAAACAATAAGTTCATGTGTTGAATAGTGGGATGATGACCCCACTGAAAGTCATACCCAATTATCTCAATTATCAAAACCATGGGAACGGAAATGCGAAGTTATTTGATATTGTTGATCGCTACATAATCCGTCGCAATAATGTGATCGGAAATGCAAGGTGATATCCTCCTTTTCATTATTAAAATTATGAAACATGAACTGCATTAGTTGAGAACTTTGCATCGCCAAAAGCTATCGACCGCAAGGTAAGAACAAGAAGCAAAAATAGACGCATTTTCCATTTGTAGAGTCTGAAATGAAGCGTTGATGTGTTCAAAGAAAAAAAAACAATTTTTGCAAAATGTTAGACAAGAAGAAATGAAAAACAGAGATAACTGAAAGAGACAAACAGCGAAATAATACGATAACAGTTTGATGAGTACAGTGTCCCAAAATATGACAAATAAGGATAATAAAATAAGTGTAAGAAATTGGAAAAAAAGTTAATGATGGAGACTTGTGGGGTTCAAGTAGGTGCCAAGACACGGGCACTTGGTTCACTTAAATCCCCAACACGTCATTGAACAAATAGCACTCCGAAACGTAACCAACGAGGGAGGAAAGAAAATAAACACGAACTGTTATAGATTGAAATAGTTTTGTTTTTATTATATTTGTCCAATTTGGCTTGAGTTACAGTTGTTCTTTTAAATTGTTAATGAATTCATTCACTTTTGCTTGGGTTTGTCTTTTTGATTATCACTTTATGTTGCTTATTTCCATGCAATGGAAATTCAGCAACACCTATCGAGGTAAGTTAGCTTAACTAGTTTCTATCCTTTTGTTGATTTGATTAATGATTTTATTTTGTTTTGACGATGAAAATAGTGTGACGTCAAAAAGGAGACTTAGTTAAAGAAAAACACGACACAGCTCTGTACAACTACTTGCTCGCCACTCTGGAGTAACTTTTGTACACCTCGTGTGAGCGCGTCACGGGGAATTAAAAGGAACTTTAACAGCGCGATCGTCCTCTTTGGGTGATTGAATTACTACCGTTTTTTTTTTTGAACGTTCGAAGTACCGGCGTGTGTTTGACCTCGGTTGTGGTTGAGTAATGACTGACTTAAATACACGCGAAATTATGGTGAGCTTCGAGCGGCGGCGTGACCTCCGGCAGTAGTAGTTGGATACCAACTGATTGGAATTAGGGATGGAAAACGGGATTTCTATTTTTACACAACGATCAGCCAACGCAAATAATCGTGCTCTCTTGTGCATCCTTCAATTCCCCACGCTCATCGAGGTGGATAAGTACTTGCGTATTCGTTCGACGTCGATGGGCGTAGAAAGGATGAAGAAATCAAAAGGAAAGCACAATGGCCCAGGGTTGATCTGGCTTACTGTGTGCACCAGCGATGTTGGCTGAGTAACGACTGACTTAAATACACGTGAAATTATGTTGAGTCTCGAGCGGCGGCGTGACCTCCGGCGATAGTGGTTGTATAGCGACTGCCTGGAAAAAGGATGAAGATGGGTAATTTTACTTTTGCACTGGACAACCAATAGAGATCATACTTCTGCTCTTTCATTGCCACGCTCGTCGATGTGTGGTGAATACATCGGTTAATTCGATAGTCGACGAAAATGGGAGAATGAGAGAACAGAAACTCAAAGTACTATGATCTCGGGGTGGGTTTGGTTGTGTTTGCTGGTATCAAATGCTGTTTCTGAGAACGGCCTACTGCCCTAGTGTTACGGCTGTGGTGGTCTCACAGTGCATTGAACCGTATGGAAACAGAATTATGGAAGAGAGGAAATGTAGCCGGTGATATTCACCTGCGAAAAAAGATCATTGATGCCAAGCGAATGGATGATCTGAATAAAAGCCGAAGTGACGCCAAATTGGCAAGGGTAATTTTACATGAAAACCAAACTTGAATAATTTGGAATTACCCCAGCCGTTGCATGGTTATGCAACAACGTCGTTTGATTTGACTTGTTGTTGCTAGCCGACATGATGTGATTTCCGATGGAAATCTCATGGGCTAGCAAAAATGGAGTTGCAATATGGCATAAAGGGTTGCTAAACTCAATTATGCATTACTTGCATAGGATAATGAGTTTAGCTATGCGTCCTTTGGGAAATATGATATTTTAGGTGAATAGCATGAACGGTGGGATAAGGGTTGATGTGACCCGCTGTTAGCGGTCGAAATTAGGTTAGGATTGTGGGCTGGTTCTCCATGTGATATATAGAACCGCCACAGACTAAACTCGTAAAATAAGAAAAAAAAAGATTAAAGGGGTTTTTTTTTTTTACTTCCATAGTTCACGCTCAGAAAAGTTCCGTGACTTTTATAATATATACGCCCAAAAAGTTTTTAGTTTGATATCCTTAACTGTTGAAGCACCCTAAAGGGGGAGAAGAGCGAAATAATAAAGTAAAGCAATATCGCCGCACGTTGGTCTTAAGGGGGTATTCTGGTGTAGAGGGCCAAATTTGAATGTTTTTTAGAATAGTGTTAAAAAAAAAACGAAAGATATTTTTATTATCGGATTTTTGCCCAATATTTATTTATAACAAAACAAAATAAAATAAAAATTTAAATAAAAATATCGAAAATTTCTAAAATTCGTGCGTCACATGATTTTGACTCTTCTAATTATCTGAAAAAAAAAATTGATTCTTAATCAGTGAATCGTCCTTACATCGAAGAAATAAAAAAAAAATTCCGCAAAATGGCAACTGTTTGAAAAAAATTTTGAGTTTTCTCATAATTTTTTTCCGGTTATTAATTTTTTAAAAATAGTAAACAATTTTTTTTTTATAGCTTAGTGGGGACTTTAGAGCGTTATATCAAGAAGGTGTGTACCGAATTTCAATTCAATCGGTCATTAGAACTTGAGATATCGTGTCAATGACTTGAAAAAGTGGTTTGGAGAAAAACGCGTTAAAAAATGTCAGGGTATAGTAGCTTCAAGTACCATAATATTGCGTTATACTTACACCTTGTTAGTCGGCAATGCCTGGTCCATACGTCACAGAATACAATTATAATTCATTTCAAAGTCATTTTTCCGTGACAAAGGGTTTGTATGGAGGAGTATGTACTGTAGTGTAACAATATACCCACGAAACGACCATGAAGAATCATATCAAGTAAATCAATTTGCCCTTGTCAAAATTAGCAAGTTTCACATAACCAGCATTCGTTGCCGACCATAATTCAAGGTCGATTCTTTTCATTGAGTAAAAGAAACGAATTGCTCCGGTTACGATTTGTAAGAATCAAATGACAATCGTTTGCGAGCTTGCCGCTGGTAAATGATTCACAAATTAATTGGGTCAAATCGTGTCATTGTTCTTACAATATGCACCAAGCTGGTGATAGAGAATAGAATAGCATAATAAGCAATTTGTATTTGAGTGAATTACGAATTAAGTGTGAAATGGCTTATGAAGCAAAATTTGTATGAGTAGATTAAGAAATTTGTGAATAATGGAGTGATTGATTGGGAGTATAAATACCCCAGCAATTTCAATAATAAATTAATCAAAAACCAATCGTATATTTGATTCATCAACTGCGGCGCTCTACGCCATCCATTTTTAGCGAGCTGCGCTTAAACAGCAAACACTAGGGAAGTTAGGTTGTAGATAAACTTCCTAGGATAAAGCTTACCCAAAATATATTACTATAAATATAATATATGGCGATCATGCCCACATATACTACATGGCGATCCTGCTTCATTACAATACCGTCTATTGTTCGATTCGTTCCGGCAGGACCGGTCTAGTTGCCGCGTCACTAAATCAGGTGTAACTTTGGCAATTATTGGAATTTTAAAATTTCCTTTGGATAGCATATTCTTAAAAGTATAAGAAGAAAATATTTAAAAAAAATGGATTTTTTTTTCACAATTCTAGACCAGAATACCCCCTTAAATGCCTGGTGATTGCAATAATGGGGAAGTATGTGCCCGTACGAATCATGCAACGCTCAAGTGATTCGGTTTAATAACGATTTCTGTATTTATCCGAAAGTCTTAAATCAATTTATAATGTGAAACGATAGTTGGCATGCATGACGTACAAGTATCACATCATTTAACTGCAATTTTCGGCAAGCTATGCTATAAAATTTCCTGTGAAACCATTGCTGCGAACACTTTTTGGCGTATAATTAAGAGATCATGTGCCTTAAGGTATTTACTGGGGCCTCTATAGCCTGAGTAAGCACACCGAATCAGCACCAATCCGAGAACCGTATATTCATTTATAACAAACAACGCATCGCACAGAAAATTCCAGAAGAGTGATAAGCCACGACTTGACTTTGGAACATCGATAATAAACATCAAGATTGATAAGCCACGATTCCACACTGGAACCAAGTATAAATATATAGAGTGATAAGCCACGACTTGACTTTGAAACCTCGAGAATAATCATCAAGATTGATAAGCCACGATTCAACTCTGGAGCATGAAGTATAAGTATCAAGAGTGATAAACCATGACTTGATTTTGGAACATCGAGAATAAATATCAAGTTGATAAACCACGATTCGATACTGGAACATCAAATATAAATATCATCGCATGACGCCGTCAGGCATTCTATCCTGCACCGTAGTTACGAGACATTGTGGGGGTTCTTTAACACTGCGCTGAGAACCACCCACAATTCCAACCCCAACTCCTGTTGCCAACCCGCAGTCACCTGAACAGAATTCCAACCCCAAGGGCATCATTTCATACATTTAATGCATCTCCAAACAATTCCCTGAGAAGAATTCATCAACATGCATGCAATCATTATAATTAGGAAACATTATCGGCTCCCATGTCAGCCAGCGTACCCTGCCACACACGTGCGCGGCACATTTTCCTGGCTTATCCACAGTCACGGCAGCCTTTTGTCCAACCGACAAAAGCAGTTTACGCATCTCGCGTCTAGCCGCAAAAAACCGAATTCTCCAGCGTGTAAATATACACACAGAGAATTCGACCCTACCGCCAGAATATATACCGTGCACAATCAGCAGTGTGCAAGTATCTAACTTGCTTTTAGCATCAGTTTTCCTAATGGCATGCAGACTATTTACACAGCTGCATGCATGTCTCCTATGATGCTCTTTGTTCTATTGACTTTTCTCAGTTTCGTTTACCCATGACCTCGTAGCATGAGTAAACAATGGATCAGCCCCACACTAGCTAAGATCAACCCAGAGAGATCCTCTCCAATTGGTCACCACAAAGAGAAACTTCACTTTCCTTCTAGAACTAAAACCCACCCTTAACGGATGGCTGACTCTGCATTAGTCAATGAGTCGAAATTCAACTACCAAAGGAGTCGACCGTGTTCGTGGTTAAGCACGGGAGTGCGCACACATTAGAGCCGAGATTCATCCCCCGTAGTGTGCACACTGGTCGAGTGTTAAATTAGAGTTGAGTTTTTACCATCAACGGAGTGCACCACGAAGTACGAGTAACGTCGAGCGCGTTTGTGTGTGTGTGTTTTATTTTCCAACTCGGGGAAGTTTTAGTTTATTTTTCCACGTAAATTTATCCTTTAATCTGAGTAATAACGTAAAGTTGTGTATCCTAAATTGTTATTATCGAGAACATATAGTGCGGCACAAAAACCATAAGCAAAAGCCTCTCTGATTAAAAAGTAACATTAAGGTGTTCGATAGTTTTTGTAAAAACCAATAAATCATACAACTAAATTAATAGACAAACCATAAATCCTTTTTTAAATTTCACTAACTGATCGATTGTCAAAATAGAGGAAGAGTTAAAATAAATAAACATTTATACAAAAAATAAATAAACATTTATAAACATTTATACATTTATACCACAGTGTTTTATTCAGTGAATACCTGGGGGATATTAGTGAATCTGTGCCCGTGCCGGCACACCGACTTCTTACCCGCACAACATAACTATAGAAGTAAAACTATATTGATTTAATAAAGGACCATATGTCCCATGAAAATATATTTTTGTGTTTGCCTCAGTCAAGTGCAATAACTGGTGCGATAAAATGGTAGGATGAACTAATAAACATGTAAACTAATAAACACATAAACAAATAAACTAATAAAATAATGAACTAATAAACTAATTGACCAGTTAACAAAATATATAATTTTTATTTTAAGTTGGTGGTTATAATGTCCTATTTATTCGCTTAGTGCAAACTTCCATTTATTGTGAACTATTAACGACTCAACGCATTCTCTATCGTGTGTGAGTTTCTATCTTACCTTAGACGTCGCTCTCTCTCGGCTGCGACGTTGACGAGGACTCAATGCAAGACTACCTCTACGCTTTCCCCGCATTCAAGGCGCCGAAATGTCGAAGTTCGCGGCACAAGACCGGATGTCTCGAGCATTTCAATCTTAAGAAGAAGCAACCATCCTCTTTGGGTGCCATAGAGGCTCTTCAGCAAAACCTTCACCACAAATGGGAAGGTATTCTGAGGCGCCATGAAGAAATCTTGCAACTGAGAACTGCTGACAATAAAAATCACAACTATTTCAAGGAAGAATTCTTCAATACGGCAGAGGAAGCAAATCTGGATGATATTAGGAGACGGAGTTTGAAGACTCAAGCCGAAAGACATTGATTTTGAGTTAGCATTCGATAGCATTCTGGAGATAGGTTCATTAGACCAGTATGACGTGTATGTATACGGGTAAATATAATAAGCATCAATTGCGTAAATTGAATAAATTCATAGGTTGTCAGTCAACTATCAACAAAAGTGTGCTTGTGATCCTATTTTTAGAAATCGCAATTTCTTCGATTTAGACTTTGAATTGGTATGGGTATCCTAACCAGACAAAGTCGGACTTTGCTATTTCAAGAAAACACACGTACCCCAAACTCTTGTGCACCTAATACCAATCGATCTTCCAAAAATGCATGTAATCATATGTATACTCCGGAATAATACTGCATCCGTTTTCTTATCATTATACGCTTATTGTCCCCATCTAATGCTATTAATTTCGAATTACTAGGGAAATCATTCCACTTTTTGTGAAGACATGACGTAGAATTCATTAAGGGCATCGTGTGTGGTGGAATTCGTCAGGGATTTAGTTGGACAAATATCTTAATGTCAAAAAACTTGTAACGATCGTCTATACCTATTCGTGAATCTCATGGATGCGCTTCCAGTAAAATACTATAAATTTAACAATACAGATGAAAATTGCATATTTACGCGCAGAGTTAATCGTTCTTCAGTCGAACCACACGTCCATTGGGTAAACACTTAAGACTCCTCAAAAATGCCGACGTTTTAATTTTCTTTATGCTTTGACATTTAAAGTTATCGCTTTTGTGCTCTCGCTTATAAACATAAGTTCAGTTTTAGAATAAAATCTCTTTATTAATGGTAAATAAACTAGGCACAATAAAATCAAGAGCTGATTGTCTGCCTGTCAAAGGTGAACCTTATCTGTGTGCTTCTGGGTTTACATTACCCAATTCTTCACCCGGGTTTGAGGCAATGAAATATTTCATAGACAGAAATTTTATATTGGCAAGCAAATTCAAATCCAGGCCCAAAAATTCGAATCCCCCTTAGCAAAAGAATAATGAACTTAACTTGAAAGCCACATTAAGAACCGTACCTGTATTTTCAAATAATATTTCCTTCTGTTCTATTTGGAGCCAGGTATTGGAAGGTATACAAGAACGACAACCACAACAAAGTCAATTCCGGTTTGTATTCGCCAATTCTGTTTATCAAATAGCTTCTGACATTACCTGCAACTCGAGTACAGACCGTGCAATCAATTCTTCTTCAATCAAGTTGAAATGTATCTCTTGAATAGCATGCTCTCGAAATTTCTCAGCAACTCCTTTGAATGTCTGGTAGGTTTTGTACTGTGAACTAAATTAATGTATACTTCGTTTTCGCAATTCGCATATGCATAATAAAGGTAAAGATCAAAGAAACTCAGTGTCAATCAGATTCAATTATTGTAAAGACAAGTGTGCCCCTGAGGCAGTACTCCTCCTGTGTAAATTCGCCTGTTTGAATCTTTGATATACGTATATGAAATGTAAACCCCAATTAGAGACGAAAATTAAAAGATCAAAAATAGAAGGGAACCTTAGCCCCCAGCTAAAATTCAAAAACAAAACTTCTGAAATCGTCTGAAAACTAAATTCCAAAATTTAGCAGTTAAAAACGAACGCACACATGCCGCATCTGTTGTAATAAGCCAAATAAAGGTAAGGAACTGAACTCTACCCGGTGGCGTAACTACCACTTACCAGGTCTTTGTTTGGTGCAAGGAGTAATAAGTCGAACCAGTATGGGTATGCGCGGCTCCGACCGGAGCAAACCGTAAATGATGTGCTGATCTTGTTTTGATGGTGCGTTATTAGCTTTTCAATGTGAGGAAGTTAAAAAGGATATTCTTCATATTCGACGTCAGACTTTGTAACAAATTCAGTTTCTCGTAAATCGAAACAACTGATCTGATTGATTGCGGCCCTGTAATCCCTAAATTACCTTACGACGATGTCAATAATGTATAAAATTGCTTCAATTACTAGCTTCAGCCTGCTGAAATCGTCATAGGCACCATAAACAGGGAGTCGGTCGCGCTTGTGAAGGTGGTTGCGTCAAACATTAAGCATTTAAGTTCGTGAGAAAATCTATTTAACATTCAACATTGAACATTTAAGTCCCAGTGAATCTCTCCTTGCATTAAGCCTTTAAGTTCGTGTGAAAATCTATTTTAACGTTAAACCTTAAGCGTTCAAGTTCATGTAAATATCTATTCAATATTAAACATTAAACATTTATGTTCCTGTGTTTCGTTTTTATTCGCTGTGCTGTGATCCACTATACAAAGAACATATAGAGCGTTGAGCACGTGTGTGGCAAGTGCGCTTATACGATTTATAGAGGATGGGTTTAGAGGTGAACCAGTGCAGTACGCCCGCCCACATACATCTACCCATAAGTCCATATGAGTGAAGTTTGCTCAGAAATACCCCGTGCCAGCCTTGGAGATATTTAATGCGACCGCTCTTGACTCACCATGCCGCTCAATCGCGGATGTTCATATATTGGTTATAAGGGTCAAAAGGTGTCCCGCGGACCGCATATCTCATTCGATCATACTATCATTCAGAAGTCCGTTGCACTCCAAATACTTAATTAACTCGGCGTTGATGACCTTTTCCATTACCTTCGATAACATAGATAGTAATGGTATCGGCCGGTAATTTTGTGGGAGGCACTTTTTCCCCTTTTTGGAATTGGCTGAACTGGAGCGACTTTCCAGCAGGTAGGAAAAGTACCTCGTGCGTAACACAAACGAAAGAGTCTGCCAAGTACCCCCGATAGTTCTGGAGCACAGTTCTTAAGGACTATTGGTGGGATTCCGCCCGGACCGGTTGCTTTCCTACAGTCCAGCCCACGTAGAATGCGTTGAATAGTACGCGGACAGAACGTCACATCCCGCATCGAAGACTGTACCGGCGCGATCGCAGGTGTCTCCAAAACACCGGCGTCGAGGTTTGAATTCGCGGAAAATAAATTCGCGAACACATTAGCTGTATCTTTTGAATTTGTGACCAACGTGCCGCTGCCTGTCACTAACGGAGGAAAAGAAGTGAAGTTGGTGTTGACAGCCCTTGCCATTGACTAGAAGGGCCGCGAACTAGTTGGGCACTCAAGGAGTTTATTTGTCACTCTGTCGTTGCAAGCCTTCTTGGAGGTATCAATCGCCTGGTTGCACACGTTTCTGATTCTAACAAATTTCGTTCTGTTAATCTAGTTGAGATTGGAGCGCCACCAAGTTATATTTTTCGCCGCTATAGTCTGCTCGCATTTTTTATCAAACCAAGTTTTATCGGATGAAATTCGTTTGATGGAATGCAGAAGGTAGATCTCCATCCCGAGGAGAATAATCTCTGTGAACGACTCCGCGCATGCGTTATCATCGGAGTATCCAAAGCACACCCCCGACCAAGGAAAGGATGCGAAGAAATTTTCCAAATCGTCGCAGTTGGCAGTACCATACATCCATACATGGCGAAGCTGCTTATGTCGGTTATTCGTTTGAAATGCAAGTGGTTTGAGTTTCCCAGTGGCGCAACAATCTCCACGGTATAAATGCTCCGCTCGGATGTCAAAAACAGACCCAGGGTGTTCGCATAATCACCTCGGGTATCCGACACTCGCGTAGGTTCCTCCACGAGTTAAGTCAAGTTGCGGCTAACAGCGAACATTTCCGTCAGCCTCCCAGCCTTCAACCACATGATGTCCATGTTATTGGGTTCTAGCGCCTCCATTTTTGGCAAGCCAGGTCGGACCGCGTGCAGGCTCCACAAAGTTAATTTGTTGCACATTGATTCAAGTCCTAATAATCGTAACATCATGAAATGCTTAACTCTAAATGCATTTGATGATTTCCCCTTCCAGTAATTTATACAAATAAATTCCTATCAACTTCCCGGAATCCTATTCCAATTGAAGTACACAAAATCTTGTTTGTGCTTTTTGGAATTTTTAAATAAAATTTGACAAATCCCGATGACCCAGAGTATAAAAGGGCGGCACATTTTTATTTCGACATCAGTCGAAATCCAAAAGCCGATCAGTAAATCCCGAGGGCCGAACTACGGCCAAAGGCATAAAGGAAGAATAAGGGCATTTGAAATAAAACTCAAGTAAAACATAAAGCGTTTCCTTTAACCATCCATCTGTGGCGGGTAGCCTCACCACATCAACGGTGAGAACTGTGAATCGGTCAACCTCAATGATCAAAGCTCTCAACACCACCGGCCAAATGAGCCGGACGCCATCCCACGGAGAAGCTATAAGACAGTTCGGCTATTAAGGACCCGCAGGACCCTCGGGACCAGGCAGAAGACGCCTGGTCGGCTCATCGGGGAGGCTCCCACTAAAGAGGCCGGGCACATCCTTTACGCCGCCCTCACACCTCCATCTAGAACGGGCGTCCACCCTAAAAGGTAAGGGTAAACCAAAACTTAATAAAAATATAACCCCAACATGGGTCTTGGTTAGGGCAAGCACATCAGCCTTCGTTGTTGGCAAATATTGGTGGATGGCGTTTACATTCGTATTGGTGAAACCGATAAACCTGATGTTACAAAATGATATTATCAGTCGAACATCGACAGACCCTCGAGAAAGAGCCCGATTATGCGATGACGAATTTCTTAAAGTTTGGTTATTTATTATTATATATTATCTGCATAATGTTACCCCTGACATAGTCGACTGAGGGACAATTCTCTGTGTTTCTTTTCCTTAGGGCGAAATCTGTCTAGAGGGTTGTGACTAAATAGGATAGGGATGAGTACTTTTCGTTTTTCTTAAAAAACTTAAGCATTTTTCACAGCTTCTAATGTGTGATCATTCTAATCAAGAGTAGAAATAGTGCAGGTAGCAACAGTAGAAATAAATTTGATTGAGACGCTAAGGGAGTCAGTCAAAAGCAACAGATGAACGTTGGAGTTTCTCTTTGAAAACGAAGGCAACATTGTGTTTTGAAGGCAGAGAATTCCATACGACATAATAATCGAAAATGGCAGATTTTTTTGACATCGGGGTTCAATGAACTTATAGCGTTTGCGATGATAGTGAAGAGAGTGTTTTTGGAACCGACGCTATCACTGTTAGAATCACTAAAAGATAGAACCAAAGCTCAACGCATCAGGCCACTGTCACGTGTACGAATTCGATTTCTAAACTCAAATGTGGAAATGCTATATTATTGCTATGTTATACGGCTTTAATGGACGTGCTTTTCGTGGTGTTGTTCTTCACTATTGGTCGTGTGTATCTGCTAGAAACGCCACAAACTCAGCATACGCATCCCGCTATCCTCTTTTTGGTTTGATATATGTGATCATATGGCTCCTCGATATTATAGGGGTTAGTATACCCGCCTGCCACGCGGGAGACCGGGGTTCGATTCCCCGTCGGGGAGCCTCTGGCGCAAGACTAATGACCTTGGCCAGAAAAAACAAATCATTATGGAAAATTTAACATACCTCACTTGCTAAATAAGACCAAGACCGGTTCCCGGTTGTAGTGCCGATTATGATGATTATATGTGATCATTCTAGTTAAAAGTCGCTTTTATTCAACTGCCAAACTCAGAGACCACTTTGGCTTCAATGATTTCACTGCAACTCATAGACTATCTTCGACGTTTTGTTTAATATGCTTTGGAGACATGATATCCCACCGGACTACATAACTCTATCTCTATCTCTCTCTCTCTCTCTCTGGTATATCTTCTTAAGATCAGAGTTCAATGGGCTCAGCGCAAACAGGGGTTTAAGTGCAATGTCGTGAGGGATTGATCACTCATCGAACCAATATTAGGAAATCTGCCATTAGCATAAAGTGGACTGGATTTTAGGTGATCGATAAAAGACCGTTGATGAAATAAAAGGTTAATAATTATACCTAACCCTGAGGAACACCAGCAATTATCTTACAGGTCCCAGATTTGTGGTCTCTAAGCTCTGAATAGGAAGTTAGTATATTCGTCGCTGAATTAGAGACTCATCAACTTTATAGGAGTGCAATTGCGTTAAAATGGTAAACTGTCATATTATGTTGAATAGTTCGGTACGGTGGAAGTTATAGATGGGGGTGTGGGGCGGAAGTATGTACCAAGCACGGGCACTCGTTTCACTTCCTTCCCCATAGTACAGTGATACAAGTTTCGCCGAATTCCGCTGCGATTACGAATGCCAAGGTGATTGTCCCACCGGACGTCCGGCACCACAAGAAAAGAAATACTTACTGTATTGTTTGTTTATTAAAGAGTTACTTTATTGATTAGATAATGTTGAATTTTACGTTAATTAATTTGAGTTCAATGTTCATACTTTTGACACACAAATCATTCACATATTACGTATTTAAGTTGGTAAAAAAGGGTTCATGAGAGTGTGGCGTCACACACTATTAGTTAACATTAGATTGTTTTAGTTTTAACCATCGATTAGGTTTCACAATCGGAAGATACAATCTCTGTTTTAATTATCAATTAGATTTGACATTCGTATTACAACCTGAATTTAATTATTAATTAGGTTTACATTCGGATACAACCTCGGTTTTAATTATCAGTTAGATTCCACATTCGGATTACGACCTGGATTCACACTCGACTTTTGTTTCGCGTACTCGTGCGCACCGGGGAGCGGGAGACAGACTGGCCGATCGCCTCGGTCGGGCGATGAAAAACGATTCCGCGATATTCATTCGCTATCAAAAGAAATTCGGCCAGTGAAACCGGCTATCTCAAATTAAGATACACATGTATGTGTGAACATTGGTTCATTCATGGGACGAAACCATAAGAACGAATCTAAAACAAAGAAAGGGCATAATGTGCATCCATGCGGCGTGAGTTCGGCTAAGCAAGCAAGCTGAATCTCATTGGATGCTAATTGGGGTTTTGTTTGCTCATGCCTCGAGGTCACGAGTAACGGATCCAGGGAAATTAAAAGACAAAGAGACCGCATAGATCGTTGTCTAGGATGAGCATCGCGGCTAAATAAATAGACGACGATGCATCGAAGAAATGGTGTTAAAAGAAAAGATGGGACGAGGGCATCATAAAAGTCTTAGATGAGTGATGCCCTTGTGTAAATAGACAAATAGCCATTAGAAGGAGGTGCTAATGGACTACAATACTTTATACAATGAGAATTGTATATCGTATCTTGGGTCGGTGGCCGAAACGAATCCCTTGCTTGCATTTGTATATGCAGGGAAATTCGTTTGTGGCAGAAATGAAATTTGTGATTATTTATTCGCTTAGACGAAGGCTCATGGTCGGGTATATGCCAGCTGAACAAACAAGCTGCCCGACGCTGCTTTGGCAGTTGGACAATGAATCGCCAGCCAATGTGTATGTAAGCCATTGTTTTACGCATGTGAGGCTGGGAATAGCCAACTCTAGGTTAAGATTCCCTGATTATGCGGTTGTTGTGTTCTTGGTTTCAGGAAGCGTGTTTCTTATTTTTTTCACTCTTGCCAGTGTTTAGCCCCAGGCACGCTGTTGTTATCAAAATTTTTGGTTTTTATTTAATTATTCACTTACTCCTGGTGTCTAACCCCAGGGAACGCTTTAAAAAGTTTTAAGTTTAAATTACTTTCCGGTGTTGTAGCCCGGAATACGCTTTAAAATGTACGTATCGTTGATGTGTCCACGAACTTCGTATTCGTGTTTGGCAGCAGATTTCGTGTCGCAGTGGGCACGAATTTAGACAGATGATGTTTAGTGAACCGGCTGAGAGTACCTTCAGCAGAACAACTCGTTTGCTTTTGTGTCGTCCAACAGTGTTTCTTTGGTAGGGGATTGTTGGATAATCCCACGCCGCTTCTTCTTCTGTGGTAGATTGTTCGAAAATCCACGACCGCTGGAGCCAAAATTGTTCAATCCCACCGCGGCCACCAACATTTTTTGTTGTGTTCTTGGTTTCAGGAAGCGTGTTTCTTAGTCCTTAAAAGGACTAAGTGATCTCTTACAATAGCTTCTGAAAACCTGTCGCACAACAGGGTTCGTTGCCGTGCTTACCCTGAATCCAAAGGGAAGAGCAACGTCCTTGGATTTGGCCTTCGTCCTTAGTCTTCAGTGGGGGCCAGGTATTGGATAAAATTAAAAGTCCGTTTTTGTTTTCTTTGATATGTGTTTATTACTTTACTCAAGATTATTCAAAGATTTTCCTGGGGTACTTCCTCCAGGGACAATAGACGAATTTAGACTGCTGCCCGGAGATCACTAAACCATTCCTTTATAAAGGAAAAGGAATCGAAAATTGTATCCCAAAGATACACATTTTCGTGCAACAATCTCGATCTTTTGGATATTTCGAGCGAGATGTTGTGTTTACACAAGATAAGAAATCAATTTCTTGAATTCTTACGAAACTATTACGCAGATGTGTGAATGTATCTGCTTTTGAGTTTTTGTTTGTTTAACTCAATGGAATTTTTGGGATAGAGATAACGATGTCTGAATTTTGGATTTGGGTGATGCTGTGGAGCAAATATAGAACAATAAACGAATATTGGATTCGTTTATTGTGAATTTTAATTTTAATTTTAATTTTGGATTTAATTATGCCGTGGGGGCAAATGTTAGGCAATAAACGAATGTTTGATTCGTTTATTGCGAATTTTGGATTATGGTTGGGTTTTTTCAGGTTTTGATAGGATTTTGGGTTTTAGGGTAATATTGCTGGGATTTTGGATTAGGAATGGGAGAAAAAGATGGTAGGGCTTTTTTGGAGCACTACACGGTTACATTATATGTGAACCGATAAGTTTTCTTTTCAGGGATATGCTGTTTGGGACAGGATTCTTAAAGGGAATTTTGAATTCCAATAAATGGATGAAGGTAAGAATTCTCTTCCAGAAGCTTTTGCTAAATACATTTGGTCGTTTTGTTGTGTGAAGCATTTACAGGTGCTAATGCGATTGCATTAGCGGAAAACTATGAAGGATGGGTTGTAGTAATTGGGGGGGTTCTTTGGGTAGCCTTAAAAGAACCCCCACAGGGGTACATAGAAGGAGGAAAACTAAGGATCGCACCATTTGGTTGTGTATAAGGAGTCTTCCATCTACTTAAGAATGACAAGCGAGGAAAAACAACTTTAAAGTCATAGGAAATCAGTGAATTTATGTACATTCAGTTGTTTTAATTGTTCGGGCAACAGTCCGAGCCCGACACTTTATTATTAATAGTTGTTGTAGAGTAAAAATGGGAGGAGTTTTAGAGAAAAAAATGTTTGGTATACGAGTGACAACTTTGTTTTAAAGGATATCTAGTGTTTACGGTGAAAATACGTGCTCTCCTCTATGGTCGACCTTTTGTAAAAATTGTCGATGAAATTATGGATAGGGTCCAAGAGACTAAAATGTGAGCAGTTACAATATCGCTATAACTTCGTGCCTTTGTTCTTTCCACATCGTGGTCTAGTCATATACATACGAAGTGATAAGCAATCAGCTTCTGCCACAATATGAGCTCTGCACCAGTCCAGAATTTAATTTCTCGTGGCTAAAAAATTCTGACGAATTTGATGCTCTATCTGATTCTACAGATAGGACCCTATACCCGCACACTGAAATCTTTACAGCGGGGGATTTCAATATGCACAACTCTCGGTGGGTTCGCCAGTCCGGGCACACAACACCTGAAGGTCAGTATTTTCAGCTGTTTGCTGAGTATAATAATTTAACTCAACTCGTCAATGACCCAACACGGGTACCAGATATAGATGGTCATTCCGCCAACACACTTGACCTGTTTCTCACCTCCCACCCAACCAAATACAAAACTGAAGTTTCTTCGCTCTTGGGCACTTCAGACCAGCTAAATTTGCTGTAACCAACAGCAACGCTAAAGAAAAAACGCCCAAAACTTCTTATCAACCCATAGCACTAACTTCTATTTTCTACTTTCTAAATATCTGGAATCAAATAACCTCAATGACCGCCAATATGGCTTTCGTTGCAACAGATCCATAGGAGATCTAAAAACATATCTTACCGAAAAGTGGAGCCATTTCTACTTCGGTAAAATCAAGGCTGTCCCATTGGGTATTTCAAAAGCGTTCGACAGAGTTTGGCGTCCAGCCATTTTGTCGAAATTCTTATGTACTGGTCAATTCACTTATTCGATTAATAAGAGACTATCTTTCTCCCCGTTCAATCCAAGTCGTTCTTGATGGTGTGAAATCTGCCTCCCACCAAATTAATGCAGGTGTTCCCCAAGGTGTTCCCCAAGGTTCTGTACTGCCATCTACTCTCATCCTTTTCTTTATAAATGATTTCTTGTCAATTACCCACAACCCAATTCACTCGTCTGTAGATGTTAGCACATTGAGTTTCTCATACTCATACGAACATTCCCGACTAAACTCTTCAAACGTCAATACGAATCAGCAGTTTATGGTTAATACACTGAAATCCGACCTCAACAAGATATATCTGGATTTTTCTTTATAGCCTAGACTCCTAGACTCTCCAGTGGTCCCGATTTCGAACCGATGTCATCCAGTTTGTCACTCCCAGGCTCTGGGCGTCCCGGTCTAAACCATTGTGGGGTTTCTCTATATTATATGGAGAATCAACCCACAATTCTATACCTAATTTCGACCGCTAACAGCGCGTCACATTATCCCTTATCCCACCGTTCGGCTATTTTACCTGTAAAAGAGCATATCTGAATTCATTATTCTATGCAGATCATGTAGAATTGAATTCAGCTACCTTTTGCCATACGGCAACTCCATTTTGTTTAGCCCATGAGATTTCCATCGGAAATCATATCATGTCGGGTAGCAACAACACGTCGAAGCAAACGACGCCGTCGCATCAAAGCGAAACCGCTTGGGAATTTATAAAAATATCTAATTAGGTTTCATGATAAATTACCCTACCCAATTTGGCGTCACTTCGGCTTTTCATCAGATCATCCATTCGCTTGGGATCAATAATCTCTTTTTGCAGGTTAATTCCACCAGCTAAATTTTCCTCTCCTCTGAAATTCTGTCTTTCCGTAATTCGATGACCTATGAAACCTACCATAATCATCACTATGTGACTGGGCCAGTTGCATACGCGGAATTAATGCACACACACTAAGCCAGATCAACCCTGGGTTATTGTGCTTTCCTTTTGATTTCTCCATCCTTGCTACGCCCATCGACGTCGAACGAATACACAAGTACGTTTCTACCTCGATGAGCGTAGGGGAATTGAGGAATGCACAAGAGAGCATGATTGCCATTGGCGGATCGATGTGTAACGCCAGAAATACAGCATTTCACCCTTAATTCCGATCAGTCACATCTCAACCATCATAGTGCACGGTGTCTATTTTTTTCATCAAAGAACTTGACTTAAATAGCAACTTACGTGTAACATTTTAAATGTATTTATTCAAAAATCAATCGAGAACAATATAGAAAAAAAAATGAAATCTACCCTAAACCCCAGTGCGTTTTCATTCATTCATTTTTACGTTTGTGAAAAGTGTCGAAGACAAGCGGTTGGCAAGTGGATTAACTTTTGACGAGCCTTTGGAATCCGTTGAATCTAGTGTGTCCGGTGGAACAAGCGGTGGGGAAAAAATAAATACTTGCCGTACGTCGGCATTCAAACTTTCGACCCCCACACCATCCCTCCATCGCAGACAAGATCTGCCGCGCGGTATCCTTCCATACATACTGCCACAAAGGATTTTCCGGGCATGCTCCTCTTCGCTCATTCGAGCTAGGTGTCCGGCCGACTGAAGTCTACCCAGCCTGATTTTTCTTACAACATTAGCTTCAAGGTAGATCGCGTACAACTCATGGTTGTAGCGCCTCCGGAATCATCCCCCCTCACATACGGGGCCAACAATTCTCCTTAAGACCTTCCTCTCGAACGCGGCTAAGAGTTCAGAGTGCTTTTTATTCATCCATACATGAGTACTGGTAAGACCATGATCTTGTACAGTAGTAGCTTGGATGTTCTGGATAAATTTCGGGATTTAAAGAGCCTTGATAGACCATAGTAGGCTGCGTTGGATTTGATCACCCGTCCGCGTATTTCTTCTTCCATATTGTTATCGGCTGCTACTATTGACCCAATTGGTGCTCCGCTACGCTGATAGTTTGATCAACGTTAGGAAGGAAGGAGTCACTTGGAGGAAAAAATTGGAAAGTAATGAAGAGGCCGAGGAGCAGATGCGGAATTGGCTAACAACTCGTCGTACATTCTACGAACAAGGGGTATTAAAGGTTCCAAATCGATGGCAAAAGTGTGTAGATCATGCAGGATATATTGAAAAAATGTTGACGGTATAGTTAGTGTGTAACATTATTCAATAAATTTATAAAAATAAAGTACTGTTTATATTTGAATCACCTTTGGATAATTTAAACGACGGTTATACTCTAACACAAGCGCAAGACTGATGACCATGAAACAAATTATCATGGAAAATTTAACAAGCCTCAGGACTTGCTAAATAAGGCCAAGACCGGTTCCCGGTTGTAGTGCCGATGATGATGATACTCTAACACAAATTTGACGAAATTCGCGACTACTTTGCTATCTTTCATTATGACTCAAAAACATCAAGCCGGACATCAACATTGATCTGTGGACTCTGAAAAGTGGCAACAAGCGAAAAATGAAGGAGAACTGAAAGATTTCGATCATGATGATTCAGAATTGTCACTAATAGTCTTGTTGGTTTATGTCAAGCCAACAACATTAGAACAGCTCAGGAACAATATTGAACATGAAATTGCTAGATCGACAAGGAACACAGTTTAAAAGAGTCGTATCATCATCATCATCATCGGCACTACAACCGGGATCCGGTCTTGGCCTTATTTAGCAAGTTCTGAAGCTTGTTAGACTGCCATAATTTATTTTTACGGGCACGGTTATTAGCCTTGCGCCACAAAAAAGAGTCGTATACTGGAGCATAAAACGTAGCAATACACAACTAAAGACCGAGTTGAAAGGCCCTCGTGACGACGCGCCCGTGGTCTGATGTGTTGATGTTTTTCATAGCGTGAATTCGAATTACTATTTTCAGTTCGTCGCAAAATACAATAACACATATACCTGTAATATATGGTCTGGCATTGATCCTAGTAAGTTAAAAAATTTCATGATGTACTCGTTGCCGAATTTGCAAATAGGTTTTTCAAATCAACACCCACAATTTTTCGAAAATTACTGAACCGATTACCTTAAAATTAGCTGCGATCATTCAGTGCATTATTACGTAGATTTTGTCATAGGATCTTTTTTTCTGTTGCTTAGTTTTTTTTTTTCAGTGCCAAAATAAGAACAAAAGTTTAAATGCCCGAGGTTTTGTCCAAAATCAATATTTTCAAAACCGCCTACGACAAACATTTGACTATAGCACTATAGTTTAATAATCTTATTGGGTATTTGTTACAAATGATTGTTGAGGTAACGCCAATTGGTTAAGGACTTTCCTTATGGATGTCCAAAAAAAAAAAACATCACAACGTCATCAATTTTGGAAATTTTTTAATAAAAACTTTGGAAAATATTCTTCAATGCGTATACTCTTAGAAGGGAAAACCTCTTAGATCGGAAAATTCGTAAGCATGCCCTTTTTCCGGCTCCTGGATGTGTGGACATTTGCTCGTCGTTCATCAAGCGACAAACATCGTAAGAAGGTGAGCAGTTCTAAAACAAAGAATATCGAGTGCGTGTGTGCGTGAATTCGTGAATAAACTGTGTTTTTCGCAGTTCGGCCGGCGTTGCACGGCGAAAAAAGAAAAAAAAAACGGGTGTGTGTGTGTTTCGAACCCAAAATGGGCAAGACGAAGGGCGTCGAATTAAAAATGGCACACTCATGTGTAGTCGCTAATTCAAAAACAATCAAAAAAATTACCAAAAGGAAGAACGAAGTATCAATTATAGATGCCAGCCCAGTGGCAAATGAAGTCCGCTCAAACCTGTCAATGGAACGACAAAAATCAAATGTGACGAAAAAAACCGTCACAGAAGAAAATATACCTGCCAAGGATACTTGTTACTCAGGAGCAGGGAACAAATTTAAGGAATTGGAGATACTGGAGTCAAACATTCCCGAAGGAGACGATGACCTAAACAGCTTAATTGCTGATCTCATCAAAAAAACGCGAAGAACTTTCCAAACAAGTACGAGCAGCCCTGGAAGAGCGAAACAAAAGACGGAATGAAACCGAAGCAAAAAGAGAGCAAAAACAAATCACCAGCGGCAGCATCAACATTCGCTACAAATAAGCGAAACAATGGACGATCAACAACAGCATCACAAACAACTGCAGCAGACAAAGACAGCCAAGGACGAGCAACAACAGCAACCAAAAAAGGAAAAAATACCTTGGGTTGTTGGGTGAGTTGACTTGTAAAGATTTTAAAACAAAAAGAATTAGTGCTGAAAAAACTAGAATTTTGTGCGAAGACCTAGAAGGTTACAATAAAGTAAAGTCTGCTTTGGGAAGGGCAAAAACCGAGAACTACACGTACACCCCAAAATCAGAAAAATCAATTTCCATGCTCTTAAAAGGAGTTGATCCTTCGTTCTCCCCAGAGGAGCTACTCGAGGAATTAAAAACAGTTGAAACAGCTAGTTTAAAATTTACAGGTGTAAAACCGTTTTCAATTGCGAATTCTAGAAAGTGCAACCGCAAATTGCCTTTCTACATTGTATCTCTAAGTCCTAATACTAAAGTTGATGCGCTTAGACATATAAAATGTCTAAGCCACCAAATTATAAGCTGGGAAAAAATTAGAAAATCTGAGCGCGTACTGCAATGTATGCGCTGTCAACGACTTGGGCACGTTGCATCAAACTGCAATATGAAATTCAGATGCGTAAAATGCCTCGCTGACCATAACATGGGCGAATGTCCGCTGGGAAAGCAACAACTTCCGGATTGGGAAACACTGTCATGTGTACTATGTAAAAATACAGGACACACGGCAAATTTTAGGGGTTGTCCCAAATTTCAACATATGAAGTTAAAATGGGAATCAAAACAAAAGCAAGTGGCAGAAGAGAAAAAAATTAAAACTCGTTCTTATAATAATTTCGTTGCCCCGCGTGTATCATATGCACAAATCACGGGCAATTCTATGCAACGAGTCCCCGTGGAATCCTCACATACCAATGGGCGAATACCGGCAGTAGATGCGCAACCTGAGATATTAAATATGATATCGGTCATGCAAACACAATTTGCTAATTTTCAAAAAAATATTGACGGAACAAATAGCCCGAATAGATATGCTCTGTTCGGCTGTGTTTTCAAATAACTCCTTCCATCAAAATCTTCGACCCTCTAACTGAACTAAAACTAAAAATTATTTCGGTGAACGTAAATTCACTAATACACATACACAGAGGAGATAATCTAGGCAACATGCTTGAAGTCGAATCCCCTGATGTACTTTTGGCTAGTGAAACTAAACTAAACCAAAGGCACAAAATCGTCTATAAAAACTATAAGATAATCAGACGTGACAGGCCAAATTCTACTCAAGGGGGTGGGGTTGCAGTTTTAATTAAAAAAGGTCTTTATCATAAGGTAATTTATAGTACAGAAGTACACAAATTTCAGGTGCTGGAAGCTTGCATAATAGATATTCCGTTGAGAAGTCAAAAGCACCTGTATGTGGTCTCCATTTATGCCCCTCAAGCTACCCAATGTAAGCAATTTATCAATGAAATTGATATGCTATTTCGACACCTGAAATTATATTCGGAAAACAACTATTTCCTAATAGCGGGTGATTTCAACGCCAAGCATAGTGCTTGGGGTAACTTAACCACGAACCCAAGGGGCAATGCTTTATATGATTGGTGGCAAATGAATACTATCGAGCGCAGATTAGAATTGTACGCCACAAGTACACGGTCTTATCCTAAAGAAATTCATTTCTGGATTTACTTATGATCGACGATCGAATAAATTTGCCAGGCACAGATCTAACTACGCGAAACTGTCTTCGCACAATTGATTACGATAGCGATCACTACGGATTTGGAGCCATAATTGAAGTCCCAAATGAACAATATTCACTAGAGCAGTTCGAACAGATCAACTCTTTCAATTTTCGAAAAGCTCACTGGTCACGCTTTGATCGATTAATAAAAAAAGAACTTCGTAACAGTGCCATAGACCCTCCGACTATTAGAAACCTCCATAAGGACGAAATCGATCATTACTTAACAACATTGGACGATATTATTACCAATGCAATGAATCGCTCTATACCTAAAGTTCCCCATACCGATGGTTATACTAATAAGTACAGGACATCAGCTATTGACGCTTTGTATAAGCAAAAGAGCATTATGCTCTCAAAGCTGAAAAGACTTTATAGACAGTTCAGCGACCCAAATAGTCAGGAAATAAGAACACTTAAGTCCCTAATCAAAAATCTCCAAAAATTGATCCGTGATAATTACCGTTCAAGTATAAATGAAGAGTGGAAGAACAAAATTCAAGCCATTCAAGCTAGCGGATCGAATATGTTCCAACAAATCAATAAAACTTTTCGAAAGAAAGATCACAATGACATTCCATATTTGCGAGTCCCACGGACTCCTGAGAATTGTCGAGCAATGCTGAACGCAGGACTCAATCTGGAGCATATCAACTCCAACGAAGAAGTAATATTAGTCGAAGACCCGCAAGACAAAGTGAACTCTATTGGTGCATGTTTCGAGGCAGTATACAGAGTGAACGAATCCACTCACTCCAATACGATCCTCGAAAACAACGCATTCCAGACCTACAGCTCACTGAGAAATCAACTTTGTACCTGGAGGAACCAAAACCGTAGTTTTACCACATTCAGTGAAAATAACAGAGCGGACTCCCCCAGGAGTAACCAGAATATGAATATGTTTGTGAGTAAGGATGAACTTACGAACATCCTTAAGTCAATCAAAAGCAAAAAGTCTTCTGGGATAGATAGCATCCCAAATGTAGTTTTAAAACATTTGCCTGCTGAAGCAGTAAAAATCTACACTACGCTATTCAACAACGCCTTAAATAAGGCATACTATCCAACCCACTGGAAAACTGCAATAGTCCACCCCATCCCTAAAAAGGGCAAAGACAGGACCAATCCAACCAATCTTCGCGCGATTAGTTTGCTGCCAAATATCAGCAAGGTTTTCGAGTAGATCATAAACAAAGCTCTGATGAACTGGTGTGATGAAAATGAAATCATCCCCAACAACCAGTTTGGCTTTAAAGCGGGACATAGTACGGTGCATGCCGCGTCAAAGCTTGTTTCCGACATACAATGGAACAAGACAAAGCGCCAATGCACAGGTGCCTGCTTAGTTGACTTTGAAAAGGCTTTCGACACCGTGTGGTTAGAAGGACTTCTTCATAAGTTAGAAAACCTGAGAATGCCTCATTATCTATTGTACAACATTTACGAAATGATAACGGACAAGCAGTTTGTGGTAAAATGCGGAGATATATTCTCAAGAAAGACCTTCAAAATTACAAACGGTTTATAACAAGGGTCGGTGAATTCTCCCATTCTGTTTAATATTTACACCAGTGATCTAGTGGGTACGCTTAACAATGCCATTGCATACGCAGACGACATTGTGGTATACAGAACAGGAGAGAAAATAGATGTCATCAATAGACTTCTCCAGGACGACTTCAATAAAATAAAACGTTTTTGTAATGACTGGAAACTAAAAATTAATTTCCACAAAACCGAGACTATCCTTTTCAGAACACCGCTCTCCAGGGCCTCTCAGGACACAAAGCACAATTGGAAAAACTTCTCTATCGTAGGGAATAATAATCTCCCACTACAAGTGAAAACTGTAGTCAGATATCTCGGTATTCGGATGGATCAGTATTTATACTTTGACAAGCATATAGCAGTCACTCTCTCTGCAGCAAGAAACGCATTTGCTACCACAAGAAGTCTATTCCGAAGCAGCATTCTCAATCCAAAAGTTAAAATAATTTCATTTTCGGCATTCATCCGACCAGTGTTGGTCTATGGCTGTCAAATATGGTACAATATATCCCCATTCTACATGGAAAAGATTCGCGTGTTCGAGAGACAGTGTTTGCGTTCGTGCCTCGGACTTAATAGAACATCAGAGTCACGATACCAGAAATTTTACCCTAATAAAACCCTGTATGATAAATCAAGACTAACTAGGATAGACAACTTCATTATAAAAATTATTCGTGGCCACATTGCAAGGGCAATGTGCAGTGTAAATAATCTTATCGCGGGAGCATATTACCCGAACGATATGTATCTGGAGAGTACCCTCCAGAACGGGTTCATTCCCCCAGAGGCGTTCCTCTTCTTGGACGGAAAAGGTCTTATCCAAGATGAGGGTGGAATACCTATTATATACCACGCGTTCCGTGGTGCTAGGGATAAACGAATTGTCCACAATAGCGATATCTCTAATAGGCCAGACCGACTTCGATTCAGTACGGTGATCAGTGAAAGAGATAAATCAATAAAAGAACGGGCCAACCCCAACTGGTGGTGGCTCCAAAACGAAGAAAGGACTTAACGTCCTCAGATATAATATTCAGCTTTGGCGCAGCTTCCTCCCTTCTTTTCCTTTGCCCTCCTTCCCGTTAACTTCTGTTATTTTATCTTTTTTATTTTCATTAAGCACTTATTATTTTGTTTTTAAAATTTTTGCATCCTCCAAAAAAAAAAAAAAAAAATCTTTATCTTTTTGTCATAATGCTCAGAAGAGGTAGACCTCTAAGATAATAGTCTATTTTTTTTATAAAGTATGTGTATTATATTAAGAATAAATAAAAGAAAATGTAAGCTGAAAGGCATAAATTAAACATATAATATTGTATAATTTAGAGTGCTTGTGAAGAGCCAGTGAATTACATTATGTAGTAAAAATTATTAAGATAGGTTTAGCATTTAGACTAAAATTGTAAAACATAAAAAAGACTTTGTGAATAAATGCGTCTGCAAACAAAAAAAAAAAAAGCTCCTGGATGTGTATCTATCCTTCAGATACCGACTACGGATTGTAGTACTGAGATTCGACATTAAGAATTTCGAGACAAGAGTGCACGTGCTGGCTTTTCAGCGGTTGTAATTGTATTGAGATGAAACATAAATCGATCTATCCATCTATCTACAATAATATAATATCAAGCATTATTTTTTAGGTTTATCACGCGTTTCAATACCAGGACAAGCAGTTTGAGCTCATGCGATCTATGCCATTACAATGATGGTTAAGCATTCTTCTCTAGTCAAACACTTAAAAAATGGCTGTTGTTATAGAGTGAGTATAGATGAACTATGCTGTCACGGTTGTGTTGTATGATGGAGAAAATGCCACAAAGACAGTGTTAGCGAATCAAAATAATTAAATCCATTAATCTACGAAAACGTTTTCGCGAGGACTTTTTCAACACTTCTACCTACTTTCGAGAAATACTCTCCACCCAAGATAATTTTTTTACATCCTTGACTTATTCTCGGTTTTCGGCTCTCAAGTGATTGTCACTATGGTAATCCATTATGAAAAACTCCAATTTTTCGCGGAATCATATAAACGTTTCAACGTAGAGGTTACTTTTGAAGACCGCTCGCTTAATGGAAAACAAATATTGAATAACAATTCCACATTGTGGATGAGCTTTAAATTTTAGCTGGTGGGATTGATAGCGAGAGCCAAAGGGAAAGAACCCTTTTCAACGAAAAGTTATATCGTAAGTGGTTTGTGTATTATGGGACCAAACGCAGGAATATCACAACTATTTTTCAAATCCATCCAACCACCCCCTTCGGCATTTAAAAAATTCGTCATGCTTTCTATGGTTGGCATGTTGACGTCTGTCATTTTTTCCGGCTTGTTTTAGATGGCAAGGGTGTCCCTAGAAACAATCGTATGAAGTTTTTGTGGAAATACTAGGTCGTAAATTGTCAAATTTCCAAGAGTGGGAGTAAAAATCTCTCAGAGAGAGGCAACATTTTCTAGAAGTCATAGAACGCGTGAAACAACAATTGTTAACCAGTATTTAAACGTCAAAAACTGAAGTTAAAAGCTTCTATTAGTGGTTTTAAATAATATCTGTTTTAATGCATTGGTATGCCTTAGGAGAGGATTCAATTCTCATTTGGTGTCCTTTTTTTCATTTTTCACATTACCAACACAAACTCCAATCAGGAAACAAAAATTCCGGAATTGACAGATCGTATAATTTTTAACTACAGAAATTTGATGGGTGAAAATACGTAATTTCCGTTATGGATAGAAAATGTGTCACTCTCTCATGTCCCTTCGCTTTTACGAATTGTTTGGGTCAGGGAACGGAGTTGCTCTAAAATTCGTAACAATTTGTACAAATTTTCGGGTAAGGGAACTGACCTACTGTTTCGTGTGCGGTCAAGTAACACTCGATGCGATAAATGAAGGATGAAAGTATTACCGTCACGTTTAGGAGAACAATACCGCATGGATAAAGGACACGAGTTAATCGATAATTAAAATGAGGAGTGCGAGAGAGTGAAATTTAAATGTTAGATGTTTTTCATAGAATCACTTGCCCACAAAAACTGCTAATACGCGGTAGAATCTAAATGGAAATTTAAGACAGGCAGATATAGATAATTGATTTTCAGTGCAAGTATACAAGCCTTGACCAGTATCAGGCTCAGTGGATGCAAACGTCCCAACTCTAGAATGATAAACCGTTCCAGGATTTTATGCTCATCTACCACCTGATCCAGAAAAAGTCGCCATCATTCGGGATACTTTTTTACACTATACTCGTATCGAATTACTCTAAAGCGTTGAAGTCCCAGGATTGACAACTTTTTCAATCATAAGGTTACCGAAGTCAGGTAAAAAGTCCGTTAAACGCCCCAGACCAGTGTCGCCCGTGCACATCTACTCTAGAAATTTCGACAAGACAACTCGACTCAGTACTATGGCCATCAATGTTTGTCATAATAAGATTCGACATTAATGGTCTGTTACATCGCCCAGCTATACGGCTAATAACGAAGTTGCGTTGATCAAATGAAAGATTCGGTCCACTTTTGCAATGACTGGTTGTCGTTAGACTTGGAGCTGAAGTTAGAGTAATCGTCTATATAAATTGATCGAGTGCCATGGAATGATTGATTCATTTCCTGTTTGAAGTACGTAACTGTAGCATGGACGCTGTGCGAGTCCTTGCAGCAAACATCGAACTGCAACAGTTGGCGGAAGCGTCGGACAAATTGAAGGTGACTTGTTGAAGAAGCTCACTCAATTAAGGTGTTTCTATCCATGTTCGCAACATCCACTTTAGGGGTGTACGCTTCACATAAAAGTAGAACTAGCATTCGTGCTTGCTACTTTATGCTGTCTGACTTAAACTGCAAGCAAAATGCTGTAGACAGAAAATGCAGGGACATTATACGATGGTGTACGTGAAGGTGGCCACCGCCAACGACATCGTCGGAACCATTATGTGTTGTCGAGATGTTTGTTTTGCCAGAGGCGATATTCGCACTAGTTGTGTGATATAGTTTAGTCCTGTGTCTGGACTGTACGTTGTGACACTTCAATGAGCGTGGTTTCCCCATTTATGTGCATCGCTGCATTTTTGGGAACATTAAATGTGAATTAGATCACGGATGTATTGTATTCTTAAAGAGGTATTCCTCTCTTCTCTTGTTTACGCTGCGGATGGGTAATTGAAATCAGGACAACTTTTCAACATTAACAAAAAACAGTGGATTATGGAGTGAACTCTTCGTTGTGTTCTTCATACAGAGTGCAATTTTTAAGTAAAGATAAAACTTGCTTACTATTACCGTTAATTTTAACTTCAATATTGTGGACAACAACATTTATGTAAACCAAGGATCAAAGTGACTCAATATCCATAACGATATCTGCGTTGTGAAATTGTAGTGCCAAAGACTGCCTGAAGCTATTGCTTCTGGATGCTGTCAAACCTGCCTCTCACCAAATGAATGCTGGTGTTTCTTCGGACTTAGTAGTTTTCCCACACTGTTCCGCATTTTTATAATCAATGATGTGTTTATGACTTACAACCAACCAATGCGCTTCCTTACAGATGAAGTCGAGTTTCGCATGTTCACTCGTTTCTTGTCGTCGAAAAGACGTGCCATAGTGAAGGTCGTGATTCGAACGCAACTGAAGGTTAGAGTCAACGCATCAACGTACCAGACCACGGCCGCTTGCACACGAGGATATTTCAACTTGCTATTTAAGCAAAGGATTGCTACATTTAATGCTTTGGTATACAGCTCTGTTGATTTCTTTTTCGATTCTCTTTTGGTGCTATGTTCTTCACTTCTTGCAGATGTGTAATCTGTTGAAAAACACTGCATCGTACCCAGTAACCATGTTATAATGAAGTTCTATGGAACGATGATGCGATGAATTCCTTCAGAGTGACGAAGCAATGGAACAGGTGGTGTATGTAGCGGTTCGGATTCGTCTGCTGGAATTATCACACTTCGGCAACTTAGAAAGATATCTCGGACATGACATCGCTGCTTTAGGGCATTTTTAGAGCGTAGTTATTTAATTAAAACACGTCGATAATTTTACTTCGGTATTGTTACTACACTCACCCGATCGTTTATTTTTACACTCCCAAGGGTCTTTTATAGTATTTTTCGTAAGGAACTGTGGGGTACGATTTGGTCTTATGCCTGACACGGGCACGCGGTTCACTCCTATCCCCATAATATTTTACCGCTGGATAACGTTCACGAGAGTAAAAAGGAAACACTGGTTTTTGGTTTTATTCTGTTTTGGTTTATGTTCTTTTTTATTTGTTAGTTTTCTTTTTGTTCAATGGAGATGATGCTCAATTCGGTGAACAATAGAAAAATGCAATTATTTACAGTTTTTTTTGTCTGCCCATTCACTTTATGACTAAACATCTAAGATCACTTTTAGAGATTTGATCAACTCATTTTTGGATGCACTATTTAAGAGATAACTGCAGCAATCACTGAATTACTTTAAGGGGTAAATATTCAACACAGCTAATCCTCGGCAGCAAGACAACTCGGAGTACGTGTACGCACCCGCGTGCGGACACGGCGGTGGTGGAAAGACGACTCGTTAAGCAGTGTGACCATCCGCGATGATGTTTGAGTAAAGACTAATCCCAATTAGGGATGAAGATGGGTAATTTTGCAATACGCACGGCTATTAGCCAATTATCATTGCGCTATTCTCATGAATCTTCTCATTTACATGTCTCAGTGAGGTGAATATCGTTCGACAGTCACTGGGCAACCGAAGGATGAAAAGAACAAAAGAGAGAGCGGTTGGCTTAGCTTGTGTGTTTGTATCAAATGCAGCCTCTGAGGATGAGCTACAGCCCTAGTGCGATGGCTGTGGTGATCTCAGGGTGCATTGAACTGTAGAGAGACAGAATTGTGGAGGAGAGCATAATGTAGTTGGTGCTATTCACCTGCGAAAAGAGATCATTGATCCCCAGCGAATGGAGTGTCTGGAGAAAGTGAATAGGACGCCGACATGGCTAGGGAAATCTGATCATGGGAACTAAATTAAATACTTTGATAATTTCCCCAGCGGTTGCATTATGATGCAACCGCGTCGTTTGATCAGACTATGCCGTTGCTAACCGACATGATGCGATTTCCGGTGGAAATCTCATGGGTAGCGAAATGGAATTGCCGTATGGCGAACAGATAGCTAAACTCAATTATGCATTATCTGCATAGGATAATGAGTTTAGCTATGCGTCCTTTTGGGAAACATGTTTAAAGGGTGGAATAGCTTGAACGGTGGGATAGGGGTTGATGTGACGAGCTGTTAGCGGTCGAAATTAGGTTAGGATTGTGGATTGGTTCTCCATGTAATATAGAGAACCCCGACAGAACGGTGGGGTAGTTTTTACCTTACGTCTGCACGGACGTGGGTTCGTAGAAACTCCCACGGATGGCTCACTGTTTATTGTCCACCGATCGAGCAGTGGCAGAACTTAGAAACGAAGATCGATGCGATACCCTGAAATCACCAGCGGAAAATAAACACACGGTAGTTTTTAGTTAGACAATCACACTTCTTTATTCATGGGAGATAGTTCGTTTGGGACTACCAATGAATTTTTTACATTGTTCGAACACTTATAATCACTACAACGATCTTTACTATTGCCATTTAAGTTGGTAAGGCCGACTTTCACTAAGAGTTATTATGGGTAAGCGACTATCACATCGACACAAAAAAACCTCCGACACGTATAAAGCCTCTAAATGGCAACTAACTACCAAAACTCCATCCACGACAAGCGACTCGACGGAAAACGATTGTAATTGATAAGGTGACCGGTAGCGGTGTACGTACTCCTCTCGCGATGAAATTGGACTGGTTATTGGATGTCTCTTTACAGACATCCAACGAAAACGAACCTAAAGGATTCGCCGCCAATGGCGAAGGTCCAAACGAAAAGGAAAAGAGAAAAACTCATGTAGCAGATCGAATCCACTGCTACATGTTTGGGCAAGATAAACTGCCGCCATACCCAAGGGATAGATTCCTGATTGACGTGAGTCAATAAAATGTATCAAACATTGGGCATGGCAGTTGTTAGATCATCTAGCATAAACAAATTTCGGTCGTATGACTCGATGCATGTTATGTTAGGGATGTGTTAATCCCGTTGAAAGGCACTATCAGGCGAAAGTATCCGCTTGAATGTTTACTTTGTGTAAACTAAAATTGGTGGCCATGACCGATGCTGGTGATAGTTCCAAGAAACGGCAACGGATCATAAAATCGGTCATGCTTAGATCCAAGCAAAATATGCGCGCCTGAAAGGCCAATGTTTGATTTGATCTTCTTTACTTAAGGAAAGATAGATCGTAGACATGCCGTTGGAAATCTGGCTTGCAGCTGTGCAAGCAACCCGAAATAATGCTAGGTCAATGAATGGGTACGAAAATAACACACGGAAAGATCAGCGTGTGATGATGGATATGTGCCATCCATTGTTCGGTCGCGGAAGCTCGGTTGATGGGTTGATGTCATGGCAAGATGATAATATTGCCGTGAATTGTGCTTTTAGGAATGACCGTGGGGAAGAGGTTTGGAAAAGCACCCACAAAAGGTAAGCTGCCTAATATATATATTTATGTCGGTATAACCGGATTAATTCCAGCGAATTGGTTGGCGGTTAATGCCGTAGCAAGGTTGAGTAACCTTGCTGAAGATTCGACTTCAAGGTAAGTCGCATCGCTGGGAATGGTGGGGATCGAGCGATGCATGGCTCTTCGGGCCCTGAAAAGCCCCACAGAACCATTTCGCAACGAACCCCCGTTTTCTTTTCCGCGTCATTATCTACATAACACTTGTTAGATGACGTGTGCCAGACATAACATCCGACTGAGAGGACAGTCAAAGAAATAAATAAATATCAACAAGATGGCGCCAAACAGACACACATTAAAACACACCGTCAGAGATACACACATACATCGCGCGTCTGAATCACACCGCAAATATGTGTTTCCAGATATCACGTAAAACAATTATTGAATTTAATGATAACGCGAGAACAATTTATACGCGAGTGTAGTGCAGTGCGGCTTGCAATGTTATAAAATAAATTGAGGGCAAAGAAAAGCTAAATACAAGCTAATTGAAGGCCTATCAAGAAAATATAGAATACATAATTAAAAAAGTGACAGCCGAAAAAAAGAGAAAATAAAATTAAAAACCCCCAAAGTGACAATCAGCGAAGAAAAAGCAAAGGGGATCCTAATTAGTGACAACAAAAAAATACAATAATATAAAATTGACAGAAAGTAAAGAAGTTTCCATACTTTTGCGCGGAGGTGCTTTCGATTGCCCCCGTAATGATTGTTTCAGTACATGGTAAGTTTTGTCTTACTAAATTGGATTTCCAGCGAAGTACACAACAGCTGTACTCTCCCAACAGCAACAGGGGGGTTATTTCACAGGTGAGTGCTGTTATCTACCACACAGGGCTCACTGTAATTAGCAGGTAGACAGCTGTACTCACCTACTGCATTTTAGTTGTGCAAAGGAAGGTTTTTTTTTAAAACTTATGATGGCAACTAGCAGTGGTGATATAGAGACGAGCGCGGATCAAAACCGTAACCGAAGTGATGATGGTTCTTTGGTTTTCGGACAACTCGGGGAGCAGATCGCAAAGTTAACAAAGATGAAAAAAATTAAAAAACAAAGGTATATTAATAATGCCGTGCGAGAGTTGGTCGAGATCATTAGTTGCCTCTATGATAAGGAAGTGCAAAATCGTCTAAAAAAGCCACCTGCGTCGGCTGAAGCAAGCAGTGGAAACATGGAAATCCAACCAAACCAAAACTCACTCATAGACATAATCAGGGTTCCGGGACAGATCGGTGATTCGTGGTTTACAATTGCCCAGAAAGAAAAGAAGAGGGATGCAAGGTTAAAGGATGAAGAGGCCCAAAAAAATGATACCGGGAAAGCCAGGATTGTAGCGATCCCAAATCGCTACCCCTATCTAAATCCCCAACATCATCCATAATCCTATAACGAAAATCCCAAATTTCATATTGAATCAATGAGCGATAAATTAAACCAAAAGCCAATTATCGCACATTGATTCAAAATTCCACATAATAAACCCAAATCCCAAACTTTCCATTTATCCAAATTCCACATTGAGTCACATGTACAACGAATTTAACCAAAAGTTAATTCATCATACATTGACTCAATTCCTAAAAATCCTAACATCATGAAATGCTAAATTCAAAACGCATTTCATGATTCCCTTCCCAGAATTTATCCAACAAAACCCTTTAAATAATTCCCAGAACAAAATTCCAACCGAAGCACTAGTCATTGTGTATGTTTCTTGGAATTTTGACAGTAAAATAGTTGACAGAAGTCAACTCCAAAATCTATAAAAGGAGAGTGCTTTTTCAATTTCGTTATCAGTCTCTTTTCGAAGTCCGAACCTCTGGCTGTTCAACAACCAATTTCAAATCACCCTTGTACTTTTAAATATACACAAAGAATAAAGTTAAGTGTCGTTGTTTTGACTTGACCTTTTCGCGTCTTTCATTTTCACCGTCGACACTCCGGGCTCTTCTCCCAACCGTTCGGGAAAGCACGGCATCGGAGCATTACAGCATTAAAAACAAAAAGAGCCCGGACGCTATAATAATATCCAAAACCGGGGAAAAACATATGCGGATAAATTGAAGTTCATGAAAGCCAAGCCCCAAACTAAGTGAACTCGGAAATAGGGTGAACAAAGTTCGAAAGACAGCAAAAGGGCAATTGCTGCTAGAAATAAAACGCCGACCCGAGGCCACCACTGAGACCCTGAAAGCAAAACTACAACAAGTATTAAAGAAAGATGCTAGAGTGAAAACAGTGTCACAGGAAATCACGGTCGAGGTTACCACCGTAGAGGAAATCCCGACAGCGATCGCTATAGAGTTCCCTGCACTGAACGCGATCCTACAGGAAGAAGAAAACGAGATAGCACGCAGGCTGCCATGATCCGGTTACCAAGAGAAAAGGCTAGCATGTTTCTGGCTACAGGTTTCCTACTGGTCGGATGGGTGAGAGAATACATCACACCTACACGGTGTTTCAGATGTTGACAATAGGGACACGTGGCAAATCTGAAAAGATCGCTCGTAAAACTGTTTGAAATGCGGTGGAAAATGCCACAAAGCGATGAGCTGTAATGCACAGCCCAAATGCATGTTCTGCGAATCAGGGTGCGAGAGCGGTAACCACCACTCAATAGGGAGTTACAAATGCCGAACATTTAAAAACGCAATGCTCAATCTTCTGAATAAAAATGGACAGGTTTACATGCATTCAAATTAATTTAAAGCATTGTGGAGTCGCACAAGGTCTCCTTTCCCAAACGGATAAGAAACATGGTGCCGACGTGCTACTCATCAATGAGTAGTACAAGATGGATGACACTGGCGCAATTACGTGGGACGAAGACAGCAGAGGAATAGCGACCATATGGACATCTGGAAACTCCCCCATAGAACACAGAAATGCCCATCGGCAGGAAGGATTCGCCTATGATAAGATTAGCGGAATTCATTTCTACTGTTGTTACGCTCCACCAAGGTGGGAACTGGACACTGAAATAACATAAGATTATAGAGCTAAGAGCCCCCTTACAGTTGCTGGAGATTTCAACGCTTGGGTGGTAGAATGGAAAAGCACAAGGATCAACAGTAGAGGCCAGGCACTACTCGAAACCTTTGAAGTCCTAGATGTGGTGTTACTTAATGATGGTGCTGATGACACCTTCATAAAAGAGAGGCCGGTCCAAACCGACATCATATTTCCCACCTCAATGTTGGCAAGAAGTATGCAGTGGCGAGTTTTGGACACCTACACCCATAGTGACCACCAAGCCTCGATGTATGAAATATCTCCGCTCGCACTGTGCTCTCACATTTAAGGGTACTCCAAAATCCCCTTTTGTGCGCGCATTTGCGTAAAAGAAAATAACACACAGGGGATTCATCACTGGCAGATTTGCGAAGAAAGCCCAGAAAAGGGGATGGAAAGAGTCGGACCTCGATGCGGAACTGCTCGATTATATACTGGAAGACCAAATCGAATAGCTTGACGCAGAGTTCGATGGGAACAGGCAGGCTGGAAAAGTCATGAAGTGGCTAAGTACCGCATGTGATGCTTCAATGCCTCGATAAAGACAACCAGCAGGGGCAATCAAACCAGTGTATTGGTGGGACCCAGAAATCTCCCATGTGAAATCGGAGTGCAACAGGTTACGATGCTTGCAACAAAGAGCAAGAAACCGTAACATCTACCCACAGTTACATGCGGAATTCGTCAACAAACGAAGGAGTTGAGGAATATGATCCGCAAAAGTAAATATGATGCGTTCTGTTCCCTAAAGGGTGAATTAAATAACAACCCATGGGGCAGCGCCTACAGGATAGTCATGAAAACACTACACAACAATAGTAGTCAAATGCAAAAAAATATAAGTGACATGACCAGAATCGCTGGTGTCCTCTTGTGATGAGGTGTTGAGAACGCAAGAGGGATGAAACACCACTGAAAGAGAAATACCCCCCGCGACCACCAAAGAGGTGCAAGGGTTGTTAAAAACAAAAACAAGACCCCGCGACTGGATTGTATCCCTAACGCTGTAGTGAGGACTGCTTTAACAAAAAAGCCGGAAGTCTTCAGCTGTCGCTTCACGACCTGCCTTCAAACAGGACAATTTCCTAAACGATGGGAAAAACAGCGGCTTGTGCTTATATCAAAACGAGTCAATAATCCAGAAACGCCGTCGTCCTACCGCCCGTTGTGCGTGCTCCACACAACAGGGAAACTGTTTGCAATAATGTAAGGAACCCACTGCATCAAGGTGACACATTATAGCCCGTAGTATTAAACGTTTCCCCGGCTTGGGAGAAACCTTGACGTGGTGCGGGGGCGTAAAGTACAATGAATCACTCAGGCTATGCTGACGGAAGCATATGCTTCCAGTAGGGTCACCCATGTCAGACAGGCTAGCGAGGAGTAACACACAAAGATCTACCACCCTTAATCCAGGGTGTTACGCGTCACCGTGCCCATTGGATGGTTTACAGCCAGGGGTATACCGGCTGTACTATAACGGCGCCCCTCTGACACCGGGTCGAATCAGAGCAGTAAGCAAACCTTACCACATCAAAACGGGGCTCTGATGTGGCGGACTATTTGAAACCCCAAGTCTCGTTGGATCAAAAATGAATAACCAATATACAAAAAACAATCCCACGAAAAACCCGGTAGGCGTAGGTGTGATGAGCCGGCACTACCATAAGGGAAAAAATCATCAAAAAAACACTGACTCGGCAAAAAGAAGACGTAGGGAAAAACTGAAAAAGCGGGATATACGCGTTGTCACGTGGAATGTTCGAACGTCATATAAACCAGGCGCGATACAGACGGTCGTAGAAAACGCGAAACAATATAAAATGGACATCGTCGCGCTTCAGGAAGTTCGACTTCCACATCGAGTAATCGAAATCAACGGGTTTACACTGGT
This sequence comes from Microdon myrmicae, assembly GCA_963931805.1. Classification (NCBI taxonomy): domain Eukaryota; kingdom Metazoa; phylum Arthropoda; class Insecta; order Diptera; family Syrphidae; genus Microdon; species Microdon myrmicae. The sequence continues at coordinate 46,680,309 of OZ007500.1, forward strand.
GTGTGGAAGTAGCGATACACATAACCTCGGAACTGGCTTCATCATAAGCAAAAAGATTACGTCCCATGTAAAAGATGTGCAATTTATTAATGACCGAATGTCTGTGCTAAAAATACAGGGCCCATGGTACAATTATGTATTTATAAACGTACACGCCCCAACAGAATCTACCGACGAAGAAACGAAGGATACATTCTACGAGACCCTAGAGGAAGTATTTGATGGGATCTCATCATTCGATCTTAAAATCCTCCTCGGGGACCTCAATACGAAAATTGGAAAGGAAGATATATTCCAACCAACAATAGGTAAAGAAAGCCTACATGACGTTTCAAATGATAATGGAATTCGAATTATCACGTTCGCAGTTGTAAAAGATCTGTTAGTGAAAAGCACGATGTTCAAGCACAAGCAAATTCATAAAGCCACATGGATATCACCCGACGGCGTAACGCGTAACCAAATAGACCACTTCCTCATAGCCAAAAGACACCACTCGAATATCCTTGACGTAAGATCATATAGAGGAGAAGATTGCGACTCCGATCATCTTCTAGTGATGGCCAAAATCAGGAGTTGGCTCGCAGCAATCTCACATGGGCAGTCACGAGAGATGAGCAAAAAGTTCGACACTGATAAACTGAAAGACTTGCGCAAAGGGGCTAAATATCAAGACGAACTAACGAATAGATTTAGCATCCTAGAGAATGTGAGCAGTGAGGAAAAGGAAGCTAATAGTATGAACACTAAATGGACATCGATCAGAGACACAATCAAACTAACAGCCCAAAGGTATTAGGATTTAAGAAAACAATTAAGTCCAAACCTTGGTTTGACGATGAGTGCAGGACGAAGATCGAAGAACGCAAACGCCTCAGACTGATCCACTTAGAAAGATAAGATGAAGTCAACGCAGAAATATACGCGACGATTCGGAAAGAAACAACTAGACTTTTCAAACGCAAAAAACGCGAATGGGAGAAGACTCGGATCGAAAAAATCATAGAAAATGCCAGAGCAAAGAATGGCTACCGAGGGAGAGCCAAAATAATCCGAGACACAAACGGATGTCTGGTGACAGAAACAAAAAATATCGTGACAAGATGGACGCAGTACTTTGAAAACCTGCTCAATGTGCGCACCCATCAACCACAAATAAACGCACCAGACGTACATACAGCCGAGCCCCAGATCCCAGAGCCCTCTTTCGACGAACTTGTAGACGCGATAAATCGACTGAAAAACAACAAGGCCCCCGGAAACGATTGCATACCGGCAGAGCTTGTGAAGCATGGAGGCGGGGCAACCGCTCGAAAGATCCACCAACTGGTTAAAATAATATGGGACAAGGAAGTCATTCCGGAAGAATGGAAAACCGCAATAGTCACCCCATTTTCAAAAAAGGCGACAGATCTGACTGCGAAAATTACAGAGGAATATCATTGCTCCCAATCACATACAAAATATTAACAAATGTCATACTGGCAAGAATCACACCGTACGCAGAAGAAATATTGGGAGACTACCAATGTGGATTCCGTCGGAACCGGTCAACAAGCGACCAAATGTTCACAATAAGGCAACTGCTGGAAAAGAAGTGGGAATACGGAGAGACGGTTCACCAACTGTTCGTGGACTTCAAAAAAGCCTACGACTCAGTCGCAAGGAAAAGACTCTACCATATTGTGGTTGAGATGGGGATCCCGAAAAATATGCCGCCCTCATTCAAATTTGCATGAACGAAAACAAAGGGCGAGTTAGAATAGAAAACCACCTCTCAGAACCATTTGAAATCCGGGACGGACTAAAACAAAGGGATGGCCTCTCACCATGCCTTTTTAACCGTGTGCTCGAGTATGTCATCAGAAAGGGACAAGACGACAACACGGCCGGATCATCCCTGAATGGCGTCACACAATTGCTGGCGTATGCGGATGACATCGCCGTTTTGGGCGATAATCTCGAAACTATAAGTAAAAACTGTGAAATCATCATGCAACGGGCAGAAGAGGTGGGCCTAGAAATAAACGAAGACAAAACGAAATACATGATTACGACGAGAGCAGGTGGACCTCAGAGGTCCCGTCAGGGGGAAGATATTTGAAAATGTCAAGGAATTTAAATATCTGGGAACGATACTGACGACCAGAAACGAAAGGTTAAAGGAAATTAACAAAAGACTACATTCCGGCAACGCTAGTTGTCATGCAGTCAGTAAACTGCTGAAATCCAAACTGCTATCACGTAATACAAAGCTCCGTGTATATAGAAACATAATCATGCCGATTGCTCTATGCGGATGCGAAACATGGGCTCTCTCAAAACGGGAAGAGAACAAATTCCGCGTATTCGAGAATAAAGTTTTAAGGGGTATATTTGGCGGTAAATATGACGAGGAGTCAGGACAATGGAGGAAACTCCACAACCACGAATTGGAAGAGCTATACCGCAAACCTACAATAGTGAGAGTGATCAAGTCGCGAAGATTAAGATGGGCCGGACACGTAGCGCGAATGGGCGATGATAGGACCATGCATAGAATTCTTGACGGTAAACTAACGGGGAAGATACCGACAGGACGGCCGCGAGGGAGATGGGAGGACAATGTTAGATTGGACCTCGAGGAGATCGGATCGGATGATCGAACGTGGAAAGAGAGCGCACAGGACAGGGAACAATGGCGAGCCGAGTCGGTGAGGTCATGAACTTCCGGGTTCCTACTGGCCGGTAAATAATAATAATAATAATAATAGTATTAAACGTTTATGTAATATTTTATACAGTCTATTATAAGAAAATTGTAAGGAAATATTCAATAAACATAGTTATTGTGAATATAAAAAGATATAAGTATTCGAGTTTGCACTTTTAGAGGAACAAAATTGGGAAGTAAGGACTTTCTCATGCCCTTTTGCAAGATGTTTAGTTATTATGTCTGCAAACTACATTAATACATATAGAAATGCAAAACTTACGGCAATACAGTGGGGGATGGAGACTTGACTTACCTAGAATGAAACAAAGAAGTAAAAATTAGTGAACGTTCACCTAGATGAAGTAATAAATGATCTAAGAAAGATAAGTAACATAAGCATAGTATCGCAAGTCTTACTTTGTTGACACAATTCTTAGCTTCAGATTTGGAAAGCATTGTCAACACTGGGAGTTCTGTTTTTAAAGCAGGAATCCCTTTGTTATACCAAGTAAATGTTATGTTAAAAACCCTACCAAATAAGTTTGGCAAAAGACGTTGCGGTAATAGTCGTTTCTCGAGAAATAAATCCATTATTTTTTACTTTCTAAAAGTCAGTATTAACCTTCTCGCTGTTCCTAGGAAGTTAGGATGGCTATCGCACATATTTTACTTCTCTCTTACTGCAGGACCTTCAAGATAGTAGGATGTCTAGACCACAGAAAAGCTACTAAGAGTTCTTTCAAAAATGTCAAGTATACGTTTCCCTAATCGGTCCCATTAAATTTAACCTTGATTGAAGAAATAACGTGTCGACATATGTGCTTTTAAAGCCTCAACAACACCAAACATAACAATGGAAGCAAATATTTGTGGCGTATGAACCGGCATTAGAACTACAACTACGATGCGACAGGAGAAGCACTCTTTGGAGTAGGGATGATGCTTGTAAGGTTGCCTGAAAATCGTATCGGCCATTAAGAAACTATCCAGAGGCCATAAAGAATCAATTGTATGCTCCCCCGTTACCGACAGGGAAGAACAGTACTTCTGGCTGTGTTCTCGGTCCTACAGACTGATGGATGAGATGGATCGGAATGACGGAGTCGATTTCATCCCGTACATTGAAAATTAAGCATTGAACAAAAGCGACTTTAATGCGAAAGCGATGCCAATTCACATTAGCAACGGGTATGCCATATTCACGTAGGGGATAACGATTACAGACTAAATACTACAGACTCCCTTCTTCGTTGGAAAACTGAGGACCCCGTCTGACCCCTCCGCCTGCTTCGCATTCTATTTGTTTCTTCTGTTATTAAAGTGCGTTTAATTCTTAATTTGCCTTTTCAATTGCTTGCCTGGAACCCCGTTGAGCACACGACCTTGGAACCTGTGTATCCAAAATGATATCCTTTCTTTTTTATTTATTTATACTGATCCTTCGCTTTTTCTCTGTAGCTATTCTTTAGGTTCGTATGTTAGTACACTCCACCCAAATCTACCCGCGTAAGGTAAATTTATTGAGACAACAAATGAAATTTCTCCAGAGAAACGAATCCATTGTTAAACCAATGCCGGGTTACGTTTCGGCTTTACGAGGGTGTCCGCCTTCTCTGTGATGGAGCTATCATTGTTCTTACTAAAAGTCTCACAGTAACGACTGGGAACTGGAGAACCCCGAATCTGTTCCTTCTAAGCCCACATCCAACATCAATCCAATGTATTCAAATGAAATTTAATTACACCTCTTTTGGGCGTACAATGGTATTTTCGTCAGACTTCTTCTGTTCGTCTCTTTGATTTCGGTTCTAAATTTTTGAGAATTTCGCAGGCCATGCTGTAACAGACTGTCGGATGGAATGAGATATGTTTTTAATTGGCAAAATAACGTGTTACTTTTTCCTCTGCTTCGAGGGCTGTGGATGGGATTTAAGTGGATGTGTAAGTCATTAATTCTACCGGATGTGAGTGTGGAGCTGCATTCAGGTGGGGATCTTTTGAGAAGTATAAAGGGTTCCCCAAAATTCACCCAAGATTTGGATTGTAATTTGTGCAGCGAAGTGTTACCAACGAAAAGAAAAAAAAAAACAGCGTAACAACTGACGGTTCAGGGTTATTAAAAATGGAGAGCTATACTAGAGATTAACGCGTTTAATCCATGAGTCATTTTCTGTTCGTGTAAGCTACCGTTTCGATGATCAGAATTAGTGGCCCAAATCATACGATTTAGTGCCAATCTCCTTCATTGGTTAAAATCTTATTTTCAAACTATAAAGTATATACCCACTCCTTGACCGATCATTCGAAAATAAGGAAATAAGAGTACTATTACCCATAAATCTGAGTATTTTGATACCTGTTGATTCTAATAAATCACTAATAGGGTTGGCACCAATATGGAACCCTGAGGCCCTCTAGAATTAATGGAACAGATATTGGGCAATCTACAACAATCGAAATCGATTGATTTTCTGAAAACATCACAAAGTTGTGCGGAAAGTCGGTATGAACGATGTTTACTTAGTAACGCTCTGCGCCAGATGCAGTCGGGAGCCACGGAGATATCTAATGGTACCGCTCTTGATTCACCAAGTTTTTCAGTTAGTTGCAAATGTCCAGATGTCAGTTACAAAGGTCAAAAGATCTCCATTGGCTTGCCTGCTCCGGAATCCGTATTGGCGATCATTTAGAAGGCCGTTGCGTTACAAGTAGTTAATCAACTCGGTAACTTCGATTATCTTGCACTCACGTATGTTCTCCACCAGTTGAGTCACTTTGGGGTTAACATCGTTACGACTAGCCTCTTAACCCCGGCAGTTCTATTAGAATGCGATAACCAGTTGGAGTTGTGAACCTTAAAATCGCCAAGAACGACAATCTCAGAAGCTAGGTAGTTGATTTGTATCCAGTCGGCGATAAGTGAAGGATGTTCCAAAAATGTCGTTGGCCGATTGTCATTTGGGGAGAGATAGAAACTACAAAGGAATTTGACAGAATTCTTCAGCACGACTTTCATCCGAATGCTGTCGAAGTTATTGGGATATATTACTTCTTCCCTTTGGCAAGGTAAATCGATCGGACGGAGACGCTGACTCCACTTTTAAAACGAAATTTTGAATGCAAGTTGTGTCACGGGCAACGTTGAGTCAGTTGACAGGTAAACCTGGGTCTCGGTTAAGACTTGAATATCGGTCTGCGCTGTTTGCAAGCATTGATGGGCGGCTTTTACAATCGTATTAATGAAAACTGATACAAAATTCGATTTCGTTTTGCGGGTGAGCCAGTGGGGGTTCTTTAAAGCTACGCAAAGAACCACCCACAATTCCAACCCCAACTCCCTTTGCAAACCTGCAGTTATCTGCAAACATATCCTTCCCAAAGAAATCGAATGCATCCCCCAAAACACCCTGTAAAGAATTCGCTAACATTTATGCATTCAATGCATTATCAAAATCTCTGAACAGAATTCTTTACAGGCAAAGCATCATCATCTATTAGGAAAACCTTATCCGCGCCCCTGTCAGCCAGCGTACTCTGCCACGCACGTGCCCAGCACATTTTCCTGGCTTATACACAGTCTCGGCAGCCTTTTGTCCAATCGACAAAAGCGTTTTCGCATCTAGCGTCTAGCCGCCAAAAACCGAATTCTCCAGCATATAAACAAGCATACAAAGAATTCGACCCTTTCCGCCAGCAAGGATACAGTGCACAATCGCCATTGTGTACCTAAATTCCTTTTAGCACCCAGTTCTCCTAATTGCATGAAGACTATTGATACAGCTGCATCCATGTCTTCAAAGATGCCCTTTGTTCTTTCCTCCTTTCTCAGTTTCGTTTTCCCATGAGCTCGTTGCATGAGTAAACAATGGATCAATTAGCACACTAGCTAAGATCGATCCAGAGAGATCCTCTCCAATTCACCACCACAAAGAGAAACTGCACGTTTCTCTCGAGGAAAGAAAACTCATCCTTAGCTGAGAGGGACTCACCACGAGTCTCTCGAGGTTATGCCTTGAGCACCGATAAGTCGAAATCCAGCCACCGCAGCGTGCGCACGGGAGGACACACACCCCTTTTTCGTTTTACGGGTTACTAAACCCGCGTCGGGTAATAACTACCAGTACTAGTTAGTCGCGTTTTGTTGGTGTCTGTCGTGTTCTAATAGTTTGGCATTTAATTTGTCGCTTTGTGTTGGTGTTTTAACGAAACACCTATTGTTTACAAATTAATTCAGTATAGTGTACTGTGGCGGTTCCGCCAAATCCCACTGCCAACTTACCTGAAGAACCCCCATCCCTACAACCCAATCTGTATAAGTTCGCTAACGCAATCGCATTAGCACCTTAAATGCTTCACGCATCAAATAAATCAAATTTATTTATCTAAAAGTCCCTGTAAAGAATCCTTACCTTTCATGCATCCCTTCGCATACAAATTCCCTGTAAGAATTCTTTCCTAACTTATCAGGAATTCCAAAACCAATTCGGCACCTTCGTCGCCAAACAAATCCCCCTAGACGAATTCCTGGAAACAAAATGATTTGGTTTACATACAATGTAACCATCATAACAGGGACCATAAACATTGCGTCGCCTATTTCCCATCCTCACCAAGTGTATCATAAATCACCATACATACACATTGGCCGGCGACCTACACCCGAGGGACCAAAACAAATATACGTTTCTCGCGTCTCTTGGCACCAATTAAATCCTACAGAATAAGCAAACGCGAATAGGAATTCAATACCTACCCTTACCAGCGATGCCATAAACACCATTTCCCGGTAATCTAGCTAAAACCCATTAGCACATTTCCACATTGCATTGCCGCCTATTTATTTAGCCGCAATGCACATCTCAGACAAAGACCAAAACATTCCCTTTCTCTTCTCATATTTCGGGATCTGCTTCTTTTCAGGAGCGGTATAAGCAAACACAAACCCAATTAGCATCCAATGAGATTCGGCTTGTTTGCTTAGCCGAACTCACACCTCATGGATGCACATTATGCCATTTCTTTGTCTCAGTTTCGTTCTCATGGCTTTGTCCCATGAATGAACTAATGTACACACATACATGTGTACCACCATGACCTTATTACAAGATCTGGTTGCCTGTTCCACAGAGAAAGACTTTACGTTTCTCTGGTGGTAAGTAAATACATATCCTTAGTGGAGAGGATATCTACCACCACACCAGAAACTCACCCCATTAGCGAGTCGGCTCTGCACGAGCCGTTTATCGCTGAGTCTAATTACATCCGCCGACCACCACGGTCGTGCTATCGCCTGCTCCCTGTGGCGACGCGGGGACACATATATCCGAAGTCGAGTCGGTAAAGTGCGCTTTAAAATAAGTGACTTTTAATTCATGTTTTGCATTTAATCAACCTTAAAGTAATTATCCATTATCTGCAATAAACCTTTTAATTAATAAGCCATACACAGTGCGTTTTATTTTTTTATTCTCCTGTGCAGCAGTTTCCGGGATGTTATCCTTCATCCTTCCGCGTTTGATGAACAGTTTTCTTTCAGTGTTTGCCGGAACATTTTTGGAACCTTAGTGACACCCGGATGGAGATAGGAGTGAACCGAGTGCCCGTGTCTGGCACAATATACTCCTAATCCCCACAGTACTAATCAGGATCATTAAATAGTTATCCCAGAAAATTCCATTCAATGGAAAATCGATGTGACGTAAAAACATATAGTGCGGCACGGTGTTTAATACTTTTGTGAAAACGAATTAAACATACAAAATTAAAAGGCAAAAGCAATAGACCTTGTATAGATTTCATTAACTGTCTGAGTGTCAAAAATTTATAAGTACATTAAGTTAGAAACTAGGTACATGTCATAGTCGAAGAGTGTTTCCTGTCCCGCTGAAAAACAATAAAAATGAAAAATAAAAATAAAAGAACATTTATCACAAAGAACGTACCTCCCCGTGTTTTATTTTTTTCTTGTCTGGTAATCGTTTTGCTGTGGGATTCGCTGGGTGATAAGTGAACCCGTGACCATGCGGGCACACGGACTTATACCCCCACAGACCCGATTACGCGGAGATGAGTTATTTACAGTTCCGTTTTTTTTATCAAAAAATGTACCCGATGTTCCCGCTGAGCCAGTCCCACTTTCTGTAGATTCGGTTGTGGACCTAGTTTACCTCCGGGAACTTTTATTTCAGTAGGCACCAACATGTTGAATCTCAACGTGTTGTATCTCAACGTATTATATTTCATATTGCGGAACATAAAGCCTGATGGGTTGGCATCTCACTTTGGGACCGACTGGCCGTCTATACCAACTTTTTTCTTCTTTTTCAAATCGGTCCATCAAGATCTGACAGATGGTCAGGAATTTCTCCCAATTATTTAATGCACCCTACACCTTGATGAGGTAGTATTTTACCAGGCGGCAAGGCGCTGGGAGCCCGTCTATCACTCAGCTTTAACTTGTCTTTTACAACAAGCCGACCTAGCTGTGGGTATATTCTAAGGCCTTACCCATATACCATTCCACGTTGTACCACTTGAAAATGCCGCTTCATCAAATAGTGCCTTTAATTTCAGGAACAGTACCAACTGAGCACTGCGCAACAGCTTCTGAATAGTAAGTTCAAGACCGAGTTTTTTGTAGTAGTCATCTTGTTATCTCTAATAACTTGCCGCACTTACTAGCTACGACATTTGTTACTACTTAACGCTACCGCTGATCGCTGTTCGCGGCACGTATTATATCAAGTGGACATCAGCCACCAGAATATGGTGCTTCTAAATGAATTGCCTTATCTTAAGTGTCTACACCGCTCTCGAGCACCCGCAAATGATTTGTTGTTTTGTATATAAGTTGGGCAATTCTGTATACAACTCACAGTTTACAAGCAGCTAGTACAAAGGATCTTACAATGAAATACACTGCAGTAGTCTTGTGCATTTGCTCGGTTTTGGCTATGGTCTCAATGGCCATGGGTCAGTTATCCTGTCCGGTGGTTGACGATCAATTGGCAATAACAATTCATGCATCTCCTATTAGTTGTTCAGAATTTTACATATGCAGCAATGGTTCGCCTATTCTCATGCAGTGCCCATCGGGACTGCACTTCAGTCCCACAAAACGGGTAAATCGTTATTGGACATCACTTTATATTCTCTTCATGACGATTTCTTATTTACGCTTTACAGGTATGTGACTACGTTATAAATGCAGGATGTGCGCTAGGATAAAAAAAAAGTCAATGGAACTAACGATGGATTGTATGGAACGATGGGACTGAACATTTTTCCTAAATATATAAATATATTTAATTAAACTCTAATATCGTTCGAAACAGTATCTTTTCTTTGTCCTGTAACTCGGGAAAAGGGGTAGGACGAGTATTTTTAAAGACTTGAATTATTTGTGAAGACAAAAAATCAATTATCACTCACATATGATAGGTTATTGCTTTCTTTTTCCTTCTATCATCATCATCATTGGCACTACAACCGGGAACCGGTCTTGGCCTTATTTAGCAAGTTCTGAGGCTTGTTAAATTTTCCATAATGATTTGTTTTTTTCCGGGCAAGGTCATTAGTCTTGCGCCAGAGGCTCCCCGGTGGGGAATCGAACCCCGGTCTCCCACGTGACAGGCGGGTATACTTTCTATCTACTACCTTCTATAGTCCAGCAGAAATGAAAACTGTATACAACGAACTGTTAAAGACATTTCTGGAAGAATATGCAGAATATCCAATGGTTGAAATTAAGAACATTATGACCTAGCGTTTTTAAAATAGTAGAGATCTGACACCGTGTATTGAATGAGTGTTGGTCGAGTGCTAGTTCCTTTTCATTAATAAATTAAACCAAGACAGAAAAATGGTTCCAAATCTTTGACGACAAAAGCCAACCAACCGAGATCATCGGCGAGACAGGGCAAAATAAACAAGACGCCAACTTCACCGACCAGTGTTGCCTTTCTATTTACATCAAAATGGTAAGATTTATGATTTTATAAAATCTTCTCAAATAACATATAATTTTAGGTATAAGTTTTGATTTCATAATTTAAATTATTCGTAAAGGATGATAACATTCTCTTTCGAAGCATTTTACGGATTCAACATTTCCAAGCACTGAAGTCTTCTTACCCTACCAAAACTCATCTTGACTCGTTAACTCACTCAACCTATCTCGTTTCCCCGGAAACGACTGATACGTGCGATTCCGATTTAAAAGTGGAGTCTACGTCTTCACCATGTTTGATCTAGCTTGCCAAAGAGAAGGTGCACTAGCACGACTTGAGTATCATTTAAATGAGAGTCGCTTTCATGAGTCTTCTTCAAATTTCTTTGTTGTTTTTAACGCTCCTCAAGCTGACGATCAACCTATAGCTTTTTTCGAAAATCTTTCAAACACCATCGAATATATACAAATCAGCCACTCAGATAATCGTTTTTGCCGACTTTAATATTCATTATTCCAACATATACATTCTGAACATCTCCAATGGACGTTGGCTGACGAACAAGCCTGCTACGTCTCAAACCCCACTAGCTCCAAGGAACGTATTTTTATAAACGGTCTCGCCGACTCATGCCTCCATCACGTAAGCAATGTCCCAAATCATATGGGGAGGGAACTGGACCTCGTGTTCACAACGGACCCACACAAGTCCTCAGTTGCCCCTAGTCCACATGCCCTCTCCACCATTGATAATTACCACCCCCCGCTGCTCTTATCCATATAACTTGATCATGAAACCCAGCCTTCTCTACCTCATGACAGCTTTTCCTACAACTTCCACAAAGCTAACTTCCGCCTTTTAAATGAGCATCTTAGCAAAACAGCGTTTCGCTTTGACCGTTTGGGGGTAGAAGAAGCTCCTGCCACTCTCTATTAGAAGATCTACTATGCCGTCACCTTATTTGGCCCCTATTCTCGTCACAGGTCATCGGTTTCATCGCCGCCATGGGCTCCGCGATAGTCTAGTGGTTAGTATACCCGCCTGTCACGTGGGAGACCGGGGTTCGATTCCCCGTCGGGGAGCCTCTGGCGCAAGACTGATGACCTTGCCCGGAAAAAAACAAATCATTATGGAAAATTTAACAAACCTCAGGACTTACTAAATAAGGCCAAGGCCGGTTCCCGGTTGTAGTGCCGATGATGATGATGATGGTACAACCGCACACTCCGCGCTCTTAGGAACAAGAGAAATAACTTGTGGAACATTTTCTCGAAACGCGTTCCTTCCAAAACTACTCCAACTATCTCGGTTCCTTTTATAAATTTTCCGAGCTCTACAAGTCCCTCTACACCAACTACCTCACAAAAACACAATCTAATTTGATCAATGACTCCAAATCTTTTTTTCACTTCTTAAACTACAAACGTAAATCCGACGCCTATCCTAACTCCCTTTCTTATGGCGCGACTACTTCAACCGACCCCCCAACTACTGCCAATCTATTCGCTTCGTTTTTCAATAAATCCTTCACAGACATATCCTTCGAACCCAATCCGTCTCACTTCAAAGACTTGCCGGAATTCTCCCTCGGCCCTTTCACCCCTCAAATTATTCAGCGTCACGTGGTTGAGGAGAAATTAAATTTACTCAAAGACGAGTTCAGCCCTGAGCCTGATGGACTCCCGGCTGTATTTTTAAAGAAATTTTCCACTTCTCTTTCCCTCCCGATATCAAAGATATTCAATCTATCCCTTTCACAAGGGATCTTCCTTAGTATTTGGAAACCCTCCTATGTCACCCCCATACATAAAAAGGGACCTAAAAACGATATAAGCAACTACCATCCCATCGCCAAACTGTCTCTTATCTCCAAACTGTTCGAAGGAATTCTTTACAACGCGTTATCTTTCTGTTGTAAATCCATCATCTCATCCAACCAGCATGGTTTCCTTTCAGGCAGGTCGACCACAACGAATCTGATCGAGTTCTCATCCCATACTCTCCGTGCCTTAGAGAATGGCAACGAAGTCGATGTTATCACCACTGATATCAGCAAGGCCTTTGACAAAATCTCCCATAATCTCATCCTTTTCAAGCTGTCCTCCCTAGGTCTCGAACCCCTATTGATCAAATGGTTATCTTCTTATCTGAAAGACCGGTCCTACCGAGTCAAATTCAGATCCTCCCTGTCCAATCCTCTTCTTCCCACGTCAGGGGTTCCGCAAGGCAGCCATCTAGGTCCCCTCCTATTTATCCTTACCATCAATGATGTTGACTCCATTATTAAATACTCATCAATCTCCCTGTATGCAGACGACGCCAAACTCTACAAAACGATCATCTCTCCTCTCGACTCCCTACTTCTCCCAGCGGACCTCGACAGCTTCTCAACTTGGTGCCGTAATAACTGCCTTGAACTCAACGTTGTCAATGGCACTCCATCACCTTCTCCCGCAAACGCCCCCCCCCCCCCCACGCTCCTGCTTCCTGCTAAACCAGCAGATATCATCTGTACCTTCGATACGCGACCTCGGGGTCTTATTTGACAGGGAGCTTAGCTTCATCCCGCATATTGATGATATTATTCTTAAGGCCAACTCAGTCCTTGGGCTCGTGAAACGCTGGTCTAAAGAATTCGCTAATCCTTACGTTTCCCGTTCTCTCTACATAGCCTTCATCCGCCACCTTCTTGAATACGCCAGTCAGGTCTGGTCCTCACACTACTCATCCCATGTACGCAGAATCGAAAGCGTGCAACGTCGTTTTCTGCGTTTTGCCCTCCGCGGACTGAACTGGGCGAATCCTCGGATTCTCCCCCCATACACATGCCGGCTCCATCTAATCAACTTCAATACACTTGAGGAGCGCAGAACTCATGCCGATATCCTTTTCGTCCACCGTCTCCTTTCAGGCGCAATCAACTGCCCAAGTTTGCTCTCCATCATTCCACTTCACACTGACCCCCGTAACCTGCGAAACCCTCATCTCTTCTATCAGCCCACTCACCACACTTCTTACGGCTCTAATGAACCCATCTCGCGAATGCTGCGGCGGGCAAACTCCTACCCTACCAAACTTCATCTCCTCTCTTTCCCCCCCTGACCACGCCACTCTCCGTCTACACTCTTATATCCTGTACTAAGCGATGTGAATGAATGAGTGATAATTGATGGATAAACCCAGCAACCAACTCGCCAAACATACCCCCCCTCTTTTTTTCTTTTTAATCATAGTTTATATATATAAGAATAGTTTTAAGACGGTTGTTAAGTTTTATCGCTTGTACTAAGCTGAATATATGAGGGTTCTGCCCTCACTAAACTAGAAACTAGATTCCTGAAATTTTCCTTCCTCATTTCATACCGAGGGACTACTTGGCTGCGCCAGCATTTCGGGACGAGTCGTCATCATTTCAACTTCTGGATCTGATTTTTTGTCCTTCTATTTCTAAATCAAGATGTTCAACTTTCTTGCGGCTGCTTATTAAATCTGCGCCCGTCTTATATCCAGCTAGTTTCAGTCCGGCCATATCTAACCAGCATTTAATGCTCTGGATTGCTTGGGAGCAAATATTCTCCAGGTCATCTAGATGTTTAGCTACGGCCACTATCGCCAAATCATCTGCATACCCAATGATTTTAACTCCTTCTGGTACATTGACCCTGAGCACACCATCCATAACAGAGGACTTAATACAGAGCCCTGGGATACACCCGCTGTAATTTTGTATGCCCGCGGTCCCTCATCTGTGTCATAGAGCAGTCTTCTATCCGAGAGATAGTTTGCTAGTATACGCATCAAGTAGGGTGAGACTTGTAGATCGGCCAACGCTTCTAGAATTCGATTCCATTCACCGAGTTAAATGCATTGTTAACATCTATTGTCACCACGGCGCAATATTTTTTCGTATCTCCTAGCCATCGTGCTCCACCTATCACATTGCGAGTGATGACGCACACCACAGATAGCGCCTTACTGGTTGATCTACGTTTCCGGAACCCATTCTGCCATTCAAAGAGCCCCGAAGTATCCTCAGTGAATTGTTCCAGGCGAGTGGCAATTACTCGCTCAAGTAGTAGCGGGCGATAGGACGATGGCGCTTCTGGATTCTTGACTTCTTTTGGTAAAAGCAAAAGAAGCTGTTTTTTCCATCGTTTAGGAAAGTGTCCTGTGGCGGTTCCGCCAAACCCCACGGTACACTTACTTAAAAACTCCCATAACCTCATCTTAAGTTTTTGCTAATGCAATCGGATTAAGCACCTGAAAATGCTTCATTAGATCAAAGCTATAATCGTAAAGTCCCTATAAAGAAAACTTACCTTTTCATGCATCTCTTCGCATACAATTTTCCGTAAGATTTCTTTCTTTGCTTATCTGGAATTCCAAACCAATTCGGCACCTTCGGTACCAGACAAATTCCTGTAAACAAAATGATTCGATTTGCACACAATGTAACCGTCATGACAGGGACCATAAATATTGCGCCGTCTATTTTCCAACTTCACCATGTGTACGATAAATTTCTTTACGTACACATTGGCCGGCGACCTTTTTCTTCTAGCAATAAAATTCTCTAACTCGCACCATGTGCAAACAAAAGCATATACATGCATCTAGCGTCTAGTGCCATAAAACGAATTTCTTCGCATGTGATCATGTATACAATTCGATCCCTTTACCATCACCAGCGATACACATTTCCCATTGTGTAAATAGAAAAACCATTAGCACTTCTTCCTAATGGCGATACATTTACTTACGCATACCATTGCACTGAAAGAGTGCATGTCCTTGGTGGTCGCACCCTTAAGAGACAAGTTTTTCTCTCTCTTCTCTTGTTTTCTTAACCCTAACCTAGGATGGAATTCACGTCAGAATTCTAGCCTCGTTGAGTCGTTTTACATCAGCAGGCCAGAACGGTCACGCGATCTCCCACTCCCCACCGGCAGCGGAGACGCGTAAATAAATACCTCGGGGTCGTTGTCGTAGTGTTGAGTCAAAAAGTGTCACAGCCACCGAAGCGGATATTCCCATCGCGGTTCAGTTCTTACCTAAGCGCTTTCCTAGTTTTTATGCAATTATGTTTAAAGAAAATATACCGACAAATGTGAGACAAACCGCGAATTAACTCAATCGAAACCGATTATCAGTGCTAAGATCTGCTCTATTTCATTCAACTCCTTGTAACGCAACAAGTAAAAAAACAAGAATCGTAAATAATAAAGAACAATTTATCATGAAATAGTAAACAGAGTGTTTTTCTGCTTTGTCGTGAATGAGTTGTGGTGGAGTTTGCTTTTGGTGAGCAATGTGTAGCAGCGGAACAATTAGCGAACAATTGATTTGGCACCAGTTCTGATTTTCTTTCGGCGGAATAGTTGATCTTCGTGATAGCGATGACGGTGGAGACGAGGTAGAACTCTCGCCCGTGCGGCGTCGCGATCTCGTTTCCCACAGTCCTGTTTGGAGGCAGCTGAAGACCTCGGCTTTTTTGTTAAATCAGTCTTCACTACAGCGTTAGGAATACCATCCAGTCGCAGGGTCTTGTTTTTTTTAACAATCCTTGCAGCCACGAGTACCTCTTCGGCGGTCACGGGATGTATTTCTCTTTCAGTGATGTTCCATTCCTCTAGCGCTCTCAACACCTCATCACACTGCGGGAAGAGGACAGCAACGATTCTGGTCATGTCAGTTTTATTGTTTTGCGTTTGACTACTTTTCATGACTATCCTGTAGGCGCTGCCCAATGGGTTGTTATTTAAATTATCCCTTAGGGAGCAGAACGCGTCATATTTACTTTTGCGGATCATATTCCTCAACCGTTTCCGTTTGTTGACGAATTCCGCATGCAACTGTGGGTAGGTGTTACGGTTTCTTGCTCTTTGTTGCAAGCGTCGTAACCTGTTGCACTCCGATCTCACATGGGCGATTTCAGAGTTCCACAAATACACTGGTTTAATTGCCCCTGCTGGTTGTCTTTATCGTGGCATAGAAGCATCACATGTAGTAGTTAGCCACTTCATGACTTTTCTAGCCTGCCTGTTCGCATCGGCCTCTGCGTCAAGCTATTCGATTTGGTCTTCCAGTATATCGTATAATCGAGCAGTTTCGCATCGAGGTCCTACTTTTTCCAATCCTTTTTCTGGGCTTTCTTCGCCAATTTGCCAGTAATGAATCGCCTGTGTGGTAATATTCCGTACATCACGGCGTTCAAAACTCGCCACTGCATATTTCTTGCCAACATTGAGCTGGCAAACGTGATGTCGATTTTGGACCGGCCTCTCTCGTTTATGAAGGTGTCATCACAACAATCACTAAGTAACACCACATCTAGGGCTTCGAAGGCTTCGAGTATTGCCTGGCCTCTACTGTTGGCCCTTGGGCTTCCCCATTCTACCGCCCAAGCGTTATCTCTAGCTTCTTGTGTTACCCTGTCCAAAAAACATTTGAATTCTTCTATTTTCCACCTTGGCGGAGCGTAACAACAGTAGAAATGAATTTCTCTAATTTTCGCATAGGCGAATCCTTCCTGCCGCTGGACACTTCTGTGTTCTATGGGGAAATTCCCAGATGTCCAGATGCCCTCTGTGCCGCCGCTGTGTTCTTCCTATGTAATTGTACCAGTGCCAGGCATCCTGTTCTGCTCATTGATGAGTACCACGTCGGCACCATACCCCTTAACGGTTTGGGAAAGGAGATTTTGTGCGACTCCACAATGGTTTAGCTCAGCATTTATAACTCCCTGTCAAGTGTTCGTTACCGCCCTCGCACCCTGATTCACAGAACATCCATTTGGGTTGTGCATTACAGCTCGTCGCTTTGTGGCTTTTGCACCGCATTTCAAACAGTTTTACGAACGATCTTCTTCGTATTTACAGGATTTCGCCATATGTCCGTATTGCCAACATCTGAAACCTCGTGTAGGTGTGATGTATCCTCGTAGTCTGCATCTCACCCATCCGACCCGTAGGAAATCTGTAGCCAGAAACATGCTAGCCTTTTCGCTTGGTAACCGTGTGGGGAGGTGGTAGGTGTGCCAACGTATGGCACGCGGTTCACTTACTCCCCAACGATATTTACGCCGAACACTGTTCATAAATCGTCAAAGAAACACCGGTATATTGTTTTGTATAATGTTTTTTTATTTTAATCCTTCCTTTTTTTGTTTTGGTTGAATGTTTTTCCTTGATTTTTTTGTTTGAATTTAAATTCACTTAACTAATATCTTATTATTGAATATTATTAAATTCATTAACAGGACACAACGTTCGTCTGACAACACTTCTGGTTTGGTGAGGTTAATCCGTACGTGCGTGCGATAATCCAAGAATACGGTTGAGATGAAACAGCAGAATGTAAGGCACGTCAACACACTAAGTGAGTACGCCACGGTGGTATTTACACGAGTTAAAACAATAAAAACTTACTGACCGAACGGAATTGGAATGGATCTAATTTAAAATCAAACTCGCTTTAACTCTTTAATGGGAATGGTTGTTGATACTCAAATTGCCGACAGACACGTCTTTCCTTTTACTCCGTCCGAGAGCGTGTGCAACAGCGTACACACGCTGCGGTAGTTGAAAAACGACTGACTTCGTTGATGGTTGTTAATCGACTGTGCGGAAAAGGGATGAAGATGGGTAATTTATTATTTATATTTTCGCACTTGACAACCAACAGAGAACATACTTCTGCTCTCTCATTGCCACGCCTGTCGATGTGTGGTGAATTAGATCGGTTAATTCGATAATCGACGAACATGGGAGAATGAGAGAACAGACGCACAAAGTCTATAATCTCGGGGTGGGTCTGGTTGTGTGTGCATGAATCAATGCAGTTCTGAGCGTAACCCATTGACCTAATTCGGTGAATATGGTGATCTCAGAGTACATTGATCTGTACCAAGACAGAACTGTGAAGGAGAGGAAAATTCACCTGCGAAAAGAGAGCATTGATCCCCAGCGAATGAAGTGCCTGGAGGAAGTGAAAAGGACGCCGACTTGGCTAGGGAAATCTGATCATGGGAACTAACTTAAATGCTTTGATAATTTCCCCAGCGGTCGCAAGATTAAACAACCGCGTCGTTTGATCAGACTATGCCGTTGCTAACCGACATGATGCGATTTCCAATCGAAATCTCATGGGCTAGCGAAATGGGGTTGCCGTATGGCAAAAAGGTAGCTAAACCCAATTATGCATTATCTGCATAGGATAATGAGTTTAGCTATGCGTCCGTTTAACATGATTTACAGGTGGAATAGCTTATAAGGGGAATGGGTAGAAATGACGCGCTGAAAGCGGTCGAAATAACGTATGGAATTGTGGGTTGGTTCTCCATCTGGTATAGAGAACCCCCACAACCGGATCGTGGCAGCCTGTGTGCCAACTGGTTTCCTTCTTAAACTCTTTACCGCTTCCTTTGGGATCGCGTTCAATGCAGGGAACTCTATAGCGATCGCTGTCGGGATTTCCTCTACAGCGGTAAGCTCGGCCGTGATTTCCTGTTACACTGTTTTCACGTTAGCATCTTAATACTTGTTGTAGTTTTACTTTCAGGGTCTCAGTGGTAGCCTCTGGTTGGCGTTTTCTTTCTAGCAGCAAATCCCCTTTTGCTGTCTTTCGAACTTTGTTCACCCCATTTCCGAGTTCACTTAGTTCAGGCTTGGCTTTAATGAACTTCAATTTATCCGCATATGTTTTTCCCCGGTTTTGGACATTGTTATAGCGTCCAGACGTGGCCTCTTTTTTTAATGTTGGCTTTCCCGGTATCATTTTTTGTAGCCTCTTCATCCTTTAACCTCGCATCCCTCTTCTTTCGTTTCTTGGCAATTGCAAACCACGACTCATCACCGATCTGTCCCGGAACACTGCTTATGACTATGGGTGAGTTTTGGTTTGGTTAGATTTACAAGTTTCCACCGCTTGCTTCACCAGACGCAAATGGCTTCCTTAGACGATTTTGCACTTCCTTATCATAGAGGCAACCAATATATTTCTCTACCTATATATTTCTCTATCTGACCAAGTACTAACTATTGACAGTGTATATTCCTGATACTAAGCAACCTGGGGACAAACATTTTTCGAAACAGTATGAACCGATATCGCTACTGTTGACGGATGACCATAATCCACAAAATAACGGATACTCAGCAGTTGTTCTTTAAAGTGTATCATCATCATCGGCACTACAGCCGGGACCCGGTCTTGGCCTTATTTAGCAAGTCCTGGGGCTTGTTAAATTTTTCCATAATAATTTGTTTTTCCGGACAAGGTCATTAGTCTTGCGCCAGAGGCTTTAAAGTGTATAACCCAACCTTTATTTGTCAGCTTTTGTTAAACCAAGACATTTTTCCAGATATGTAAAATGATTCGTACAATTATTAAGAACAATTAACAATTAAATGAGTAATTGTGGCCCTGTCCTGCCATATACAAGCTATTTGAGAGTATCGAATGCAACATCACGTTCTTCCACTCCAACGCGATACTGTCGCTTGTATAGAATAACTTCCATAAGGGAGGTATATGACATCTAAATTACTAGAGTTGGTTTTGTGGGGAATAGGAGTATTGTGCCAAACACGGACACTCGGTTCACTCCTATCCCCGTCCGACTGTCACTAAGGTTCCAAAAACTGTTCCGCCAAACACTGAAAGGAAACTGTTCATCAAACGCGGAAGGATAACGACAACATGCCGGAAACTGCAGCACATGAGAGTAAAACAAGCGAAACTCCACAACAGGAAAAGGAAACACACTGATTTAGTTTTATTCCGTTTTATTCTCTTAAAATTGTGAAGGATAATTCTCTAAATAAAAACCACTTTGTTCTCAGCCATTATGAAATATGTTAGTGTTTTTATACTTCGCTTAAACTTATTATTAATATTAAATTGATTTCTTATAAATTTTAAACACGGTAAAACACTCCTATCTCGACACGACCTACGCTTCTCCGCCGCGCGACGGAGAGCGGGAGCCACACGACCGTGCTGGTCTGCGGATGTAATAAGACTCAACGATTCAACCCTCGTTTGGGGTGAGTTTGGTGGTGTGGTGGTAGATATCGTCTCCACTAAGGATATGTTTTTACTTACCACCAGAGAAACGTAAAGTCTCTCTTGGTGGAATAGAAAACCAGATCTCGTAATGGAGATCATGGTGGTGTGTGTGTGATCGTTCAGATCTGTGTTGTTTACCCATGCGCGAAGGCAAGTGCAAAACAAAGCAGGCAGGCGGCAAGGACAAAGGGATCGAGAAGATCGTTGTCTATGAAGTGCATCGCGTCTAAATAAATAGACGGCGATGCTTCGAAGAAATGTGGTAAGAGAAAAGATGAGACGAGGGCATCATAAAAGTCTTAGATGAGTGATGCCCTTGTGTAAATAGGCGAATAGCCATTGGGAAAGGGTGCTAATAGGTTGGTGAACGAAACGAATCCCTTGCTTGCATTTGTATATGCAGGGAAATTCGTTTGTGGGAAACGGATTCTATATTTGCATTGTTTATGCTTTGAATTCAATACGGCGGCTATGCGCGAAGTCGATGTTTGTTTGGAGATTCAAACAAAGAAGCAATTCTGAGTAAAGTGCTTGCAGCTGTATCGATAGTTGCAAGTCATTGCAAAGCAGATTAGATGGTTATACAATGACGATTTGTATATACCATCTGTGTCAATTGTACATGCCATCTATGGCGACGCCAGGATCGAACTCTGGTGTGAATATCTACACTAATTGGAAATTCGGTTCTGGGTCGCTAATACAGAGATGCATTGATACATGTATGAATGCCTTTGAAAGCATTAATTATCCTTGGGAAGGAAATGTTTTTTGCTGCGGTGAGATTGCGGTGCAGGTGTGGGAGGGTTGGAATTTGCCTGACAACCGAAGGTACCGAATAGGTTTTGGTTTATACACCTGTGTAATGGAAAGAATTCATGTAGGGAGTTTGTATGCGAAGAGATGCATGAAAGGTAAGGATTCTTTACAGGGACTTTTAGATTATACCTTAGATAACCTAGATGCGTAAAGCATTTAAGGTGCTAATGCGATTGCATTAGCGAAACTTATAAGGTAGGGTCGAAGTTATGGGGGTTCTTCAGGTAAGTAACAGTGGGGTTTGGCGGAACCGCCACAGTTTCCGTAACGATACCACAATCAGAGGTTAGGGATAAAGAAGACCGTATCACCATTGACATCTCTGTTACGAAGTGACTCCCCATCGCATTTGTTCAACCGACAAGCCAGCCAAAATAAGTAAGTATACAATAAAGTAAGTATGCAAAACATAGATTTATACTTAAACATAAAACATTCCGTCACTTCTTCAAATCATTCTAGAATTTGTATTCATTTTCATAAACAACTAAAATACTTAAGTGTATCATATTCACATTTTCACATTTTTACATTCACTCATACAAACATACATTGTTTCCAAACCATAAAAACTGATTGAGTGATAAGCACTAAATCATAAATCAAAACATTAACAAAAAATAAAGGTGACGCAATGACTATGAGCAGAGATCAGGTCAAGGTAAAAAGACACGGAGGAGGTTGAATCTTCAACTGAATCTGACCGCCAAAAGAAACAAATCCAATGTGAACGAGAAGCGTGAAGAATGGTCTTCAAACAAGATGTCTTGCTTTTGTCGCCGCATTTCATATCGTGGACCAGGTCATACCTCGAAAATCGGACACACCCAGAATTTGTAAATCAATCTGGGATACCCCAGGGGAGGCATAATGGTCCGCTAAGTTTCATAATATTTATTGACGAGGATGCTCAAATTCTAAAAGAGTCAGACTTAAGTATTTACAAAGATACATATATGAGTATACATTATGCCAAGTACTACTCAGTTGATGCAACTTTTTTTTTGGGATAACTATATTTACACAACTAAGGTGATTTGCTGCTCTTAAGGTACTTATACAGAATAAATTGGAGAAACTGTAAAAATGAATTGCGGTTGGAGTCATGAATTCCTTTCAGAAGTAATGCAGTATCATATATTCGACCTGATTCCTTAAACTGCTGTAAATACGATTTAAACCTCATGCGACAAAATCTGTATTTGGCATCAACAATCAGAGTCAATAAGAGCAACATTTCCTCAAGAATACTCCCCATGACGACCTTATTAATATTTCATGAAAACCTTCAAACCGTGATGAGCAATTCTGCATGAGGTCATGTTAAACATCAACAAACCACCGCAAATGTCCAAGGTATAAACTCCCCTTTCGTCATGTTTATCTGCTACCGAATCGATTGAGGATGCTGTCGGATTCATTTCAATCAAG
The DNA here is from genome assembly GCA_963931805.1 of Microdon myrmicae. Classification (NCBI taxonomy): domain Eukaryota; kingdom Metazoa; phylum Arthropoda; class Insecta; order Diptera; family Syrphidae; genus Microdon; species Microdon myrmicae. The sequence goes on from OZ007500.1 coordinate 46,703,271, forward strand.
GATACTAGTCATTCGAGCCCCAATCTTGTTATGTCGTTAATTAATTAACCATGTAAACTTAACCAATCTGTGTTCGGTCTGCGGGCACCAGGCATGGGTGTGTCCTGTCTTAAATTTTCCCTTTAAGGATATTCGGGGATCAGTGGTTAAAATGTTTTAATATTGTTTGACATTAATAGTCCGATAACTTTCCTAATATTTTTTTTATTTTGCTTTTCTTACTCTTTTGGGCTGTGTATATTTTTCAATCATTTCGAGTTTTTTTCGGGGCGGCTGATCGATCGCTTTACTATTCTGTTGACAGGTTCCACAAGTATTTGCAGGTCTGTGACGAGTGACAAGGATGAATTTTTCCTTTCTGATAGGAATCAAGACAAATTCATCATGTGTCAGGAAGAATAACAAATGCAACGTTCATTCATCTTATTCTGACAGTGGGAAAACATACTATGAGTGTTGATGGGTGATGAATTATATGGGAACACCTAATCCAAAGGATCTGACACTAATTGTCTGTCCGTTGACGCAGGATATTTACAATATATATTTCACATATACGATTTGAATCATTTGCGTAAAATGTATCTATTTTTGGTTTTCTGGTGTAATCGTTCGCTTCTTTGTGGATTTGGGTGACAGTCATGTAAGCTCTATAATTATAATGATGTTTCTATGGTTCGAGAAGCATATTACCGGAAGCTCTTGAGGGCTCTCACATAATTGATATAAATGATTCTAAGATGCGTGACAATTGCTCATCTATTTAACTATCAATTTACGCCTATTTTTGAACTTTCGTCCTTAATTTAGAGTCTGTATTTTATAGTCTACAGTTGGATTCTGTATTATGTGCTCTGTGCTCTGTGCTCTGTGTTCTGTAGTTTATAGTCTTTAATATGCAGTCTCCATTTGTAATCTTCAATATGTATAATACATGGTGTATTTTTTTTTTTATGGCCTGGAGGTGGTAATATTCAGAAGATTCAGGTGGCTCGAATCCACTTACATACCCGATTCACTCCGTTTTCAGTTATCCGACAGTAGCTACAGACTAAACCAATCCCCTGACTTCTGTATTCTCTAGTTTGCAATCTGTAGTGCTTAGTTCGTAGACTCTAATTTGTACTTAGTATTTTGTCGTATTCTGTGTATTCTGTATTGTAGTTTCCAGTCTGTCGTTTTTTCTCTACGGTCTATTCTACACCTTGTAGTCTCCATCGGAAATTTGTAGTCTGCCGTTTACTTTCTGTTTATAGTCTGTCTGTTATCTATAATTTGTACGAGTAGTAGACATTTTGAATTCTATATTTTGTAGTTTTGCAATTTCTGGTCTGTAGTTTGTAGTATGTAGCCTGTTTGGCCAGTCTGTAGTCCATCATGTGAATTCTGGATTTTATATCCTGTTTTCCGTAATCTGCAGTTTGTAGTCTGTCGCACGTATTCTACATTCTGTAGTTTGCCAGTAGGTAATTTTTAGTCTGGACTGTGAATTTATCATTCCGTTTCTTGTCTGGGTTATCCAGTTTGTACTAATAGTCTTTTGTCTGTACTAATAAGTGGGAAAAAAAGTAATTTCCGATTTTACACAATGGTATGATTTTTTCCTTCTGACACTTGTTATCTATCACTTCTAGCGGGATTTAAAAGCAAACTGATCGTGATTTTAATTACAGGTTTTAGTTGGTGTTAATTTCACCATGGAGTGCAAAAAAGAGCACTTTCGTCACATTTTGCTTTTATATATCCGTAAAAAAAAGGATCGCAGCGCAAGCTGCTAAAAAGATTGGTGATGTATACAGTGGTGAAGCCTTAAAAGAAAGACACTGACGAAATTGGTTTGATAAACTTCGTTCTGGAAATTTTCCCATCAAAGATGATCAGAGCGTTCAGCCACCCGAAGTGGATAATGACAAAACCAAAGCCAAAGAATCGGATTCATGTAATTGTACGAGATTGCAGAAAGATTAAATGTATCGCACACAACAATTCAAAATCATTAAAAATGTCTTGGATTCGTTAAGAAGCTCGATATATGGGTTTCACAGAAATTCATTTATCACAACGCACTGTTACAGAATTAAAACACCGCCCCTCGAATCATTAAACTCATTCGCATATTATGTTGGCTTAAGATACCAAATTTGAACACCCCCCGCGAATCATTAAATTGATTCGCATTAGTATCAAAATTAAAAACACCCCCGCGAATCATTAAATTTATTCGCATTATATGTTGGCATGAAAAGACAACATTCTTGGATATATCCCATTAGATTCCCTATGGAAAATCAAGAAAGTCATGCCCGGTTAGCAACGGCAAAGCTTGGGGAAGCGACGCTGTTGCTACATAAAGAAACGGTTTGAGTTATCGCGATCCTTTTGTCTTTCTAATCCCACACGCCGATAATATCCCAAGCATCAGCAGCGGCCGTTGACCTCGCCAGACACGGCCATTCGCTGGGGATCAAAAACCCAGAGACAGGTGAAAAGTATGAGAAGAATACTTTTCAACCCACGCCATTTCCCCTCTCGAAGTGCATTTTGGATCTGCACTCTGAGAGCAATCCAAACATGAAACGGGGTTATGCCGTCACCTAATTGGTGTCGCTTTCGTGAAAGCGAAATCCAAGCAACTCTGTAATCGTCATTCTCTTAGTTGCGTTTTCTCATTCTCCTAGTTCATTGACCGTCGGGTAAATTCGCAAGAGTTTACTCACCTCAATGGGTATTGAAGTGGGAAAATGAGAAAGCGGGTGCGATTAAGAACGGGTGATCGTAAAAAAGTACTTGTTCGTTGGGTCAGAGGGTGAGTTTTTAGTGAACAGTAAGTCGAGATCTGAGTATCCAAGTGGTTGGTTGTCGTGTGTGCACCTTCTTTTTGTAAGAAATTAAAATACTTACCAAGTAAAATTATAAAAGTGGTTAAATGAAAACTTAAAATACTTACCAAGTAAAATTATAAAAGTGGTTAAATGAAAACATAAAAAAACCTTGTTAAATTCCAAGTAATTAAACAGTGTAAAGAAAAACAATAATGAATGTGAAATCCTTAAAAGTGAATAAACAGTAAAATAAAAAACAAGTCACTTAATTCCAACCCGTGTTTGATTGAAGACATTACTAGAACTATTCAATTAAAAGGCCGAATTAATAAGCTCTGGAAAGTGTTGCAGTATCTATTAGGAAATCAACCCCTGAGCCGAGGAAGCAGTAGCAGCAGCGACCCCAAGTCCAGTCGGGGCAAAAAACACGTAAGTAACCTCAACAAGAATAAATATATTCGAAACTATATTGAGTGCAGAACAAGTGTATAAATAAAAGTGTTACAGCACCAACATCTGCGATTTGCATTTCAAACGTTATGAGACGAATCATAACTGGTGGCGACAAATGGGTTGTTTACAAAAAGTTCAATCGAAAACGGTCATGGTGTCCAAGGGTAATGAACCTACACAAACCACATCTAAAGACGAATTACACCAAAAGAAGATAATACTATCAATTAAATGGGATTATAATGATATTGCGTATTTTGAGCTACTTCCAAGGAACCAAACGATCAATCATTCGGATGTATACTAGGTCAGGCTGGACAAACTTAAGGTGGCGATCAAACAAAAACGACCAGAATTGGTCGCTAGACCACACATATCGGTCAATCTTAAATAATTATTGGACCTTAGTTGGGTAGCGATGTCACATTGACCATATAGCCCTGATCTTGCAACATCAGATTGTAGTAGTAGATGTTACTACTAGCCTCGCTCCCAGGTAGCGTGAGGGGGCCCGTTGCGGTCGCCCCCGTGCTTCCTCAAACCTTGAGGGAAGAGCAACAACCGATCGTTCGTAGGACGTCACTTTGGAAATAGCGTCCCTGTACCGTGCAACCTGGTACCTTCTGTTGATGTCCGTAGTCGTGGACGCTGTAAGGATTAAAACTTTGGGCTTGCCACCACTCTACTCAACGGTTCCTCTTCCAATTTTTAGGAGTCGTCCTGGTACTCAAAGAAACACCCAACGTTTTGTGATGAAGCACAATTCCAAAACAATAATAAAATGCGTTTGTTTTAATTACAGCTCAGGTTTATTAAACGTTGATTCTCCTGGGGGCGATGCCTCCAAGGCAAGAGGGATATTCCGATACTACTGCTCTCGGATACAGATGCAGATATAAATTTGATTTTAAAACAGTGTACTACAGCTCCTGGATACAGATGCAGATATAAATATGATTTTAAAACAGTGTACTACTGCTCCTGGATACAGATGCAGATATAAATTTAATTTTAAATCAGTGTACTACTGCTCTCAGCACGAGGATTAAGATACTGCGGCCCGGAGTTCACTTTGCTGTTTCTTTATAAAGGGAAACAAATCGAGATTTGTATCTCAAAAATGCCGATTTTGGTATCCTGAGTGAGATGCTTAGTGTTTATTTAAGATAAGAATTCAGTTTCCTGAATTCTAATGAAACTATTGCGCAGATGTGGATGTGTAAAGGGATTCGGGTTCTTGTCTGTTCAATTTATTAGGAATTTTTCCAGATTTAGATAACATATCTCCGGATTTTGAACTTTGATGATGCCGTGGTGCAAATGTAAAACGATAAACGAATATTTGATTCGTTTATTGTGAATTTTGATTTTAATTAGGATTTTTGATTAAATTATGCCGTGGGGGCAAATTCTAAGCGATAAATGGATGTTTGATTCGTTTATTGCGAATTTTGGATTTAGTTTAGGTTTTTTAGGGTTTTGATTAGATTTAAGGTTTTGGTGTAGGATTACTGGAAAAAGGTGGTAGGGCTTTTTAGAGCACTACAAGATTACTATTTATTTCTATCTTTACAAAACTCTTAGAATAACAAAGCTTTCAATGGACTCTGTGAAATCATACTTGGTTCAGTTTTTTGCCAGTAAAAGCCAGAAATTCTATCAGCGTGGATTCATGACTCTTACAGAAAAAAGGGAAAAAGTCATCGTTCAAAATGCAAAATATATCATCAATTGAAGTTCATTCATTGTATAAGAAAAAAAAATGGGTTATTTGTATGAAGAATCGTGAAGTACTTTCTTGCCAACTCAATATATATTGTTTTCTGTAATCTGTAATTTGTGGTCTGTTTTTTTCCTTATATTTATCCTACTTGCTAGACAAAAAATGCTTAAATTGTAGCTTATTTAAATTATATTTTAACTTACTGGTCCCCTGGGGACACCCTAAGCTAAACTTGGGGTACCTATTGTCATGTCACGTTCTTCTCTTCGGCTTTGTTTATTTAATTCTAATTACGACCTTTATTCATAATTTACCAAACAAAGAAAATTTAGAACAAAACAAAAGCGTTGTAGTTTTTGTTTTACTTTTACATTTACTTCACTAACTTAACCTAATTTTTCTTTCATATTATATTTAAAACTTACTTAACACTACCCTAACCTAAGAAAGGGTAAATCTATGTAAGCTTGGCATTGTTTTGAGATGTCATTTATAGTGCTATTTGTCTTAATTACATCAACCGTTATATTCATAATAATTGTCACAACCCATTACCTTGTTATCTTGTTTTCTTTGCCTCGTTACCGCAAAGATATAACTTGATCAAGGGTTAAATCCGTTTAGTTATGGCCCCTGGGCCACGTGAGTCAATTGAAATCCAACCTAAATGGTTGCGTTACGACCCCGGTGTTGGAGGTCAAACCCCTCCCGATAAACTTATAAAAGTTAATAATAGTGTGCTAGCCAAATTCAAAATGAGTTCAAACACTAACTAAATCCAACCACTTCAAAGTCTAATGGAGGACTCCCCTGAAATTGATTCTACCAACGTCGATCAGTGTGCAGAAGTAACAAAAGAAACCGTTCCGCCAATTGTGGTTTTAAAATCCACCAGTGGTAAAGTACGAAGTATTTTGAATAACACTGAAATAGACAATTCATCATCATCATCATCATCATCGGCACTACAACCGGGAACCGGTCTTGGCCTTATTTAGCAAGTCCTGAGGCTTGTTAAATTTTCCATAATGATTTGTTTTTTCCGGGCAAGGTCATTAGTCTTGCGCCAGAGGCTCCCCGGCGGAGAATCGAACCCCGGTCTCTCGCGTGACAGGCGGGTATACTAACCACTATACTATATTACTTAATTAAAAACATATCACTTGGGCAAATAATATGTTCCCCAACAATGGATATATACAACAAAATTAGAACCGAACTCTTGTGGTTAAAATGTGAGGTTTTTACCCGCTCGCGAAAGGAAAATCGCCCACCAAAGGTAGCATTCTCCGGTTTAGACCTAATTAGCAATGACATAATAAAAAACTAATTACACTCGGGATTAAGTGCCTAGATGTTAAAACCATCATCTTAAATTCTTCAACAAAAGCCCTGCACAAACACTACTTGCATATCGTCTATATGCACCGCGGTACTGTTAAATTAAACGAACTTAAACGTAACTACTCTACTTTGTTCAAAACCATCGTTCGATGGTAAGGTCACACAATGTCATAATTGCCAGCTTTACGGCCACGGCCTGATGCATTGTCACATAAATAGCTTCTTTACAATCTGTTTTGGAAACTGTGGGGTTATAAAAGTAGTGGTGTCGGGCACGGGCACACGTTCACTTTCTTCCCAACACTTGTTCCGCTGAAATCCAAGTCGCAGAAAAAAGGAGAAAGAAAAATAAAACGCACTGGAAGTTTTTTTTTTGTTTATGAGTTCTTTGTTTTTTTTTTTAAGCACACTGTTCACATTCATTTACATTCAGTTAAGCCGCTTTACAAATTTTCGCACCAAGTTTGTACTGTTCGTTATATATTATAACAATTTACTATTTAGCCACAATGTTCACGTTCATTTGCATTCAGGCAAACCGCTTTACTGACCACTTGAACTCCGACGTGATGATCTCGGGGTTGATTTGCTTTTGCGTGCAACGAAAGCAAACCCCAATGGTGACCGCATGACCCAGTTTGATATTGGATTAATCTCAGAGTGCAAAACTCCGAGAAGGGGAAATGGGGTGGAATGAAAATTTTTTTTGTGCTATTCACCTGACTACTGAGTTTATTGATCCCCAGCGAATAGCGTGTCTGGTGCAGGTTAAAGAACGCGCCATGGCTTGGGAAAATATCAGCGTGGGAACCAATTAAAAGAATTTGATATTACCCAAGCGCTTTTGGGATGTCTTGATTTATAAGCTACTAAAACTTAAGCTGCCAATACCGCTGATCAAAATTATCCAGAGCTTTGTTCGTTCGAGAAAAAATGTTGTGAGTATAGGAACCGACAAATCCTCTACTCACCACATCCACTATGTTGTACCCCAAGGCTCGGTCCTTGGACCTCTGGGTTGTTATTATGTTGGCATCAGCAAGGATGCGAGCTCGATATAATAGCACCACGGTTAATGCACTGGAAATTCTCACCTGCAGAATGATGACCAATTATAAATGAGGATGTTGTTGTTCCGCAGCGGCACACAGTTGACCAAGTATCCAGGAAGACAAATAAAACATCAAACTGACGAATTTGATTTAACAAGTGGTCTTTATTGTAAATTAATTTGGTATTTTTGATTTTATTTATTTATTTTTGTCACTAATTTGAGTTTAACTAAGCCGTAAGGCCAACTAAAGTTAATTTAAAAGGTCAACAGACCAACTTTACACACATGACACTTATTCAATTGACTCGTTGCACCGACTACCTCGAGGAGTATTAAGACTATTTTCACTGATTAACAAAAATCCGTCTTTCACGACTGCCCCCGCGTGTGTATCTCTTGCTAAAATCTGACTCTGGTGACTGTTCGTCATCATCCCTAGCCGCGATCGTCCTGGACTTCCCATCCAAGGGTAGCCAATCAGCGATTGAATCCCCTTGGACGGTTTCCATGGACATCGTCCAAGAGAATTGGAAGGATACACCCTGGAAGGCAAGTGCCCGACATGCCCTGGCGAAGGTAAGGAGAAGGGAAAGCAAGAAAACAGAAAAACCACACATATCGCAGATCAAATCCGTTGATCCATGTGTGGGCAGGGTATACTGCCGCCATCCGCTAGGGATAGATCCCTTGATTGACATAAGTCAATAAAACTCTTACCGAAGGCAGGAATTGGGATTGGGATTATGTATACAGAAATTGTTGCGGCAAGAGGAGCTATTGCTTAGGCAAAAGCAATGGTGCGTGGGTATGATTGTTTAAATAACAATCATATTCGTTTATAATTAGATTATCGGGTGATGGCAGATAAAGGAAAATTGGTTGCACTGTAGACAATCCGGGCACAGTGGAATACTCTGTGTTGATTTAGTTTTCATGGCATGACATGGGTAAGCATGTCATGTCGAATATAGGGAAAATGCTCCTCGGCCATGTTCGGATGTTTTATGTCGGTTATCCAAGAGAACAACCGAATTGTATTTCAGGGCATAGATTGGAGTTAATGCGATGGTAAGATTGTGTAATCTTGGTGAGAATTAATAAAACAGGTAAGCTGTCTGTGGTATTTGCAGGTATTTGCAGGTTATATGGGGTTGGGGCGATGCGGGGCTCTTCGGCGCCTTGAAGAGCCCCACAGACCCATATTATTCACATTGTTTGTCGCAGATTTACCATGTCTAGGTGAAAATGTTCAGGTAGCTATGTTTGCCGATGATACGACCATTTTCTCTTCGGGTGTCTTATTCACTAACGTCTACAACTCTTTGCAAGCAGCTCTTAACAAACTAGCAGTATATTACAGGATAATAAAAATAAATGGTAATAAAAAACAACCCAAGCTGTCTGGTTTTCGAGATGTAGGAAACTCTGCTCCCTACCAAATGGCACTAAAGTCAGTATGTGTGCAGTTGATATTGGTTGGAAAACTAAGTTTTGTCCGCGAAAGGCAAACTACACAATATATGTACCATATATGACTATATGTTTATTTTAGAGCATCTGTGTGGGACTAGTAAGTTATAATATGAGATAATTAAGCTAGCATTTACATTTCTTGTCTAGCATACAATCTAGAATCTGAGAATATAAAACGGAAATAAAAAATGTTGCAAAAATGAAAATGGACTTTGTCGATACACGATACACAGTTGTTGGTTTAAGGGAGTACTAATTAAAGTAGGCAAAATGACGACATATTCTCGACAGCATAATAAATATTTATTTCATAACTGATTATAACATCGAATAGTATGTATTTGTCGAATTTTTTTTATTAAAAAATATTTAAAAACAACCGAACTTCAACTGTCTTTCAGCACCGACTTTTTTGGGACATCACTTGTGGTGGACAAGATAATTCAAGAACGGCGTATCTGAAACATAATTCCAAAAAGATTACGTTAATATATTGCATTATATATGGTTTGAACGAACGATTTATTATTATTATTATTTACTGGCCTGTAGGATCCCGGAAGTTCATGACCTCACCGACTCGGCTCCGCCATTGTTCCCTGTCCTGTGCGCTCTCCTTCCACGTTCGATCATCCGATCCGATCTCCTCGAGGTCCAATCTAACATTGTCCTCCCATCTCCGTCGCGGCCGTCCTGTCGGTCTCTTCCCCGTTAGTTTACCGTCAAGAATTCTATGCACGGTCCTATCATCGCCCATTCGCGCTACGTGTCCGGCCCATCTTAATCTTCGCGACTTGATCACTCTCACTATTGTAGGTTTGCGGTAGAGCTCTTCCAATTCGTGGTTGTGGAGTTTCCTTCATTGTCCTGACTCCTCGTCATATTTACCGCCAAATATACCCCTTAAAACTTTATTCTCGAATACGCGGAATTTGTTCTCTTCCCGTTTTGAGAGAGCCCACGTTTTGCATCCGTATAGAGCAATCGGCATGATTATGGTTCTATATACACGGAGATTTATATTACGTGATAGCAGTTTGGATTTCCGCAGTTCACTGACTGCATGGCAACTAGCGTTGCCGGAATGTAGTCTTTTGTTAATTTCCGTTAACGTTTCGTTTCTGGTCGTCAGTATCGTTCCCAGATGTTTAAATTCTTTGACATTTTCAAATATCTTCCCCCTGACGTTTATATGTGTTCTCTGAGGTCCACCTGCTCTCGTCGTAATCATGTATTTCGTTTTGTCTTCGTTTATTTCTAGGCCCACCTCTTCTGCTGCTTGCATGATTTTACTTACAGTTTCGAGATTATCGCCCAGAACGGCGATGTCATCCGCATACGCGAGCACTTGTGTGACCCCGTTCAGGGATGATCCGGCCGTGTTGTCGTCTTGTACCTTTCTGATGACATACTCGAGCACACGGTTAAAAAGGCATGGTGAGAGGCCATCCCCTTGTTTTAGTCCGTCCCGGATTTCAAATGGTTCTGAGAGGTGGTTTTCTATTCTAACTCGCCCTTTGTTTTCGTTCATGCAAATTTGAATGAGGGCGGCATATATTTTCGGGATCCCCATCTCAACCACAATATGGTAGAGTCTTTTCCTGGCGACTGAGTCGTAGGCTTTTTTGAAGTCCACGAACAGTTGGTGAACCGTCTCTCCGTATTCCCACTTCTTTTCCAGCAGTTGCCTTATTGTGAACATTTGGTCGCTTGTTGACCGGTTCCGACGGAATCCACATTGGTAGTCTCCCAATATTTCTTCTGCGTACGGTGTGATTCTTGCCAGTATGACATTTGTTAATATTTTGTATGTGATTGGGAGCAATGATATTCCTCTGTAATTTTCGCAGTCAGATCTGTCGCCCTTTTTGAAAATGGGATGACTATTGCGGTTTTCCATTCTTCCGGAATGACTTCCTTGTCCCATATTATTTTAACCAGTTGGTGGATCTTTCGAGCGGTTGCCCCTCCTCCATGCTTCACAAGCTCTGCCGGTATGCAATCGATTCCGGGGGCCTTGTTGTTTTTCAGTCGATTTATCGCGTCTACAATTTCGTCGAAAGAGGGCTCTGGGATCTGGGGCTTGGCTGTATGTACGCCTGGTGCGTTTATGGTTGATGGGTGCGCACATTTAGCAGGTTTTCAAAGTACTGCTTCCATCTTGTTGTTGACGATATTGTTTGTTTCTGTCACCAGACAGCCGTTTGTGTCTCGGATTATTTTGGCTCTCCCTCGGTAGCCATTTCTAATTGAATTTATGCCGGCACACATACCTCTGCTGTTCTTTGCTGTGGCATTTACTATGATTTTTTTGATCCGAGTCTTCTCCCATTCGCGTTTTTTGCGTTTGAAAAGTCTAGATGTTTCTTTCCGAATTGTCGCGTATCTTACTGCGTTGACTTAATCATATGCTTCTAAGTGGATCAATCTGAGGCGTTTACGTTCTTCGATCTTTGCCCTGCACTCATCGTCAAACCAAGGTTTGGACTTAGTTGTTTTCTTAAATCCTAATACCTCTTGGGCTGTTAGTTTGATTGTGTCTCTGATCGATGCCCATTTAGTGTCCACACTATTGGCTTCCTCTTCCTCACTACTGTCATTCTCTAGGATGCTAAATCTATTCGTTAGTTCGTCTTGATATTCCGCCCTTTTACGTAGGTCTTTTAGTTTATCAATCTCGAACTTTTTGCTCGTCTCCCGTGACTGTCCATGTGGGTTTGCTGCAAGCCGACTTCTAATTTTGCCCATCACTAGAAGGTGATCGGAGTTTGTTTTTTTTTAGATTAAAATTTTTATAAATCGTTCGTTCATTTTTTCAAAAAATGAAAATGAAAAATGAACGAACGGTTTATAAAAATTTTAATCTAAAATAAAATGACGGTTTCAACGAAAAATTTATTTTTAAAGGTGCTAAATATTCGATTATCTTGCTTTAAAAAAAAACAAATTCAACAAAATTGAAAATCCTTCGTTCGGACTCCATCTACTATCATAATAAATAAGTACTACAAATTTGGAATTGATCGGATAAATAGTTTTTTAGTAATCGTGTCCACCGCAATGGTGTTTTTCAAAATACACGATTCTGAGATAGCCGCATTTAAATATTTAATTTTTTTTTTCATATAGAAAATTGATGAAAGCAGCACGCTTTAAATACCTACAACTTTGGTTCTAATGCTTAGATTCTTATAGAATTTGGTGAGAGTATTCTTGAGATAATGCATTCAAATAATATGTAATAAAAAATCGATTTTTCTGATTAACACAACTAGTACTCCCCCCTTAATGATTGCACTCACTTCACTTCGCTTACGTCTTCACCGGTCGATGGTCAATTTTGTACGTTAGTCCATGATTACTGAAAGTACTATGTCCTCTGTTTTTGTTTTTTGTTTGATTTGATAGGCTTAAGTTTAAATATCCTAATGTGTTGAGTAATTGTTGTTCTGCGAATATAATGTAGAGATAATGATTACTGCGCCTCACAAAATTGCTAATGAAACTAGCAGCACTATTTACGCATCAGTTGCCTAACTCCTAATCGTCAAACCGCGGCAATATGACTCTAAAACACTGCAATACACATTATTACTAATACCTTATACGAGGGTTGCCTCTTATGTTTCGGGATTTGGCAACCCTAGTGTTGCAATCTGGCAATTGACAGCTCTGTCGTAAAGTTGGACATTTTTGAGGTTATACGCACTCAGAACGTTTTGACATACGAGCGCTATTTGTGTTGTTTACAGTAAATTAAAAGATTCATCTCGGCCCAAAAATGGAATTAAATCGTCAACATTTTCGTGCGATTATTTTTTACAACTTTCGGCGTGGATTAACTCAGCAACAGTGCATGGATGAACTTAATTCAATTTTTGGCGATGAAGCTCCATCAAGGACCAGTGTTTATCGATGGTATGGTGAATTCAATCGTGGTCGTAGTTCACTCCAAAATGAATTTCGTGAAGGTCGTCCAAAATCAGTTGTTGTTCCGAAAACCATTGATGCTGTGTGCGAACTGATATTGGAAGATTGTCATGTGACCTATCGTGAGATTGAGACAACCTTAGGCGTTAGTGGGACCAGCATACATTCAATATTGCATAAACATTTGACTGTCAAAAAAATTTGTTCGCGTTGGATCCCACACAATTTGTCAATCGCCCAAAAAAAGGCTCGTGTCAATTGGTCGAAAGAAATGCTCAAAAAATACGGTCGCGGTGCTTCGAAACACGTCTATGACATCGTGACAGGTGATGAATCGTGGATTTACGCGTATGAGCCCGAAAGTAAACAGCAGTCGACTGTCTGGGTGTTTCAAGATGAGCCAAATCCAACAAAAGTTGTTCGCGCACGAAGCACTTCCAAGCAAATGGTCGTCGGTTTTTTCGGAAAAACTGGACATGTCGCAACCGTACCACTAGAACAACGCAGAACAGTCAATTCTGAGTGGTACACAACCATTTGTTTGCCAGTTGTCTTCCAAGAAATCAGGAAAACCAACCGCCGAAGACGGATCACTCTTCACCACGACAATGCGAGCTCTCATACATCGGCTGCGACAACTGCATTTTTGAGCACCCAAAACATTGATTTGATGGGTCATCCGCCGTATAGTCCTGACTTGGCACCGAATGATTTCTTTTTATTCCCGTACGTAAAAAACAAACTGAGAAGTCAACGTTTTTCGACACCTGAAGAAGCGGTTGCTGCATTCAGAATGCATGTGTTGGAGATACCTCAATCAGAGTGGCAAAAGTGCTTCGACAATTGGTTCAAACGCATGCAAAAGTGTATAGATCTTCATGGGGAATATTTTGAAAAACAATAAAGTGATTTTCGATGATCAATATTTGCTTTTGTTCTCTAATCCCGAAATATAAAAGGCAACCCTCGTAAATCACACTGCGAATCGTCGCTGGAGAGGATCGGACACACTATTCCTCAAACATAAGTCAATACCCATGAGATCCATATAAGAAACCGTCCAACTCCGAAATATTCTCTACCAACTTGGGGAAAGGATCTAAAAGCTGGCAGTGGTTGTTAGTCTCGCTCTTCGCTTAGAAAAGTATTGAAATAGTGTGGTGCTGCGCTATCACTCGACAGATGGCAGTGTTCATTCAAATCTGGTTATGCATCTATCTGTATTTTACCGTTACGGTAAAGTGCCACAAACTAATCATTATTATTAGCACTCACCTGCAAATTGCTACCTTCTGGACTTCATTGATCCTTCAATTTGCAATAATGAAAACTCGTGCACTTGTTTCATTCAATATTTCACCGTTTTTCCTATTAACCACTTGCATTCTAGCACGGACGCAAACAAAACACCACGGACAACACAACTCCCATTATCTCAAGTAACAACCAAAATTGCTGATCGACTGATCTTGACTAAATGAAAACCGTTTATTCTCGAGTAGGCCAATAGTCACCATGGTCCAGTGGTTTATGCCTCGAAAGGCATCGCACAATGAAGCGTCCCTCTGTCGAGAGATTTTAGGACATTTCATACATAAAACAGGTGGAGGGGAGTTTGAGGTTTGTGACTCTATGACAACTAAGTGAAGTGCGTTAACGTTAGAAATGTGGTGCACCTTTCCCAGTGCGATGTTGTCCAGCTTTGCGATGTCAGCTTCCTAAACGGTTTGAGACTGCGGTTAACTGCTCTCACGGCTATCACTTAAGAGCGTTGGCTTGTGGTGAATTAAGGACAAATGTGTGTGTTCTCTTTGCATTTGCTGTAGAGTCTGTAAATTGCAGCGAGGGGACAGTTGCATGTTAGCAGTGCTACATTTGTATGTTTATTAAATTCCTACTTTATAAGCGCAGTTTTACGCCGAAAATCGAATGACTTCCAAGGTGAAGAATAAACTATGAATGTACACCTAAATAAACGGAAAGGGGGTGGAGAAGATGGGGTCATCAAATTAGTTAGGTGTTCCGGGAGGGTTTGCTGGGCTTAAATAAAAGGGGGAAGACTTTTATCATCAGCTAGCTACTTTATCGCTTGATGGTTTTTTATTTAAAATGTCGAAAACCTTTCATGATACATCAACTTTGCGATCTATGGCCTTGATGTTTATTAAAATTTACGTCTGTATTCAAATTTAGATGAAAAATTAGAACTAGGTTTAGACTTTACTTATAGTCAGGCTGAGATTTAGACCTGGATACGAATTAATATTCAGATTTCTTTTTATTATTATTTGTCAATATACGGTGTGAGTTGAAAAAGAGAGAGGGGATTGATAAACGATGTCTTGGACACCTTAATATGAAGGGGGAGTACCAGACCTAGGAGAGCGCCCCAAGCGCTTATGGCTCGACTGCAGAACGATATACTGTATATATTTTATCTACCCAAATTGTTAGTCGGTATTTGCGTCCTAATCGATGGTATTTCGCGACCGAGTACTTACGAATGAGGGACTTAATCTCCAAAAGTGCCTTTAAGCAATGGGGTTTAAGTGCAGTCTCAAACCATCGTGATAATATCTGTTATGATTCTGTTAACGCTTTGCTCCTAGTTCTTTTTCAGAGGGATACAGAGACGACGTTGTGGTTACCATCGTGTTTTCACATATATCCGGGAGATGGGTGACCGAAATCCGACGGCCATGAATAGAGAGTTTTGTTTTCTTTAATTCCACAAGAGCTGCTCATAGTCAATGATTCTACATAGAAGTTAACCTTTGATAATAGAAGGCGCCCGGTTAGATAAACCCCATTGGGATCTTGTTGAAATAATATTTCAACGAGGACAGCATAGACTGGTGATTGATTCCATGGCCTTAGTCGAACAAAAGCTCTACCTGCTGTCATCCAAAAATGGAATTTGGGTGATGGATAAGAAAGCGTTGATAGAAATAAGAAAACCCCGAGGAATATCATCTTCATCATCGGCACTACAACCGCGATTCGGTTTTGGCTTTATTTTAAAAATCTCTCCACCGGTCCCGATTTCGAGCCGATGTCATCCAGTTTGGCACTCCCAGGCTCTGGGTGTCCTGGTCTAGGCCATCCCTCCATCGCAGACAAAGTCTGCCGCGCTGTCTCCATCCACACATCCTGCCACAAGGGAGTTTCCGGGCAGGCTCCTCTTCGCTCATTCGAGCTAGGTGTTCGGTCCACCGGAGTCTACCAAGCTTGATTATTCTTACAATATTAGCTTCAAGGTAGATTGCGTACAACTCATGGTTGTAGCGTCTCCGGAATCGGTCTCCCTCACATACGGGGCCAACAATTCTCCTTAAGACCTTCCTCTCGAACGCGGCTAAGCGTTCAGAGTGCCTTTTATTGAGCACCCAGGTCTCGGATCCATACATGAATACTAGTAAGACCATGGTCTTATACAGTAGCAGCTTGGATATTCTGGATAAATTTCGGGATTTAAGCCTTGATAGACCATAGTAGGCTTTGTTGGATTTGATCAGCCGTATTTCTTCTTCTATATTGTTATCGGCTGATACTATTAACCCAAGGTAGTTAAAGGATTCCACTACTTCAAATTCGTGCTACACTACCCTGATAGTTTGACCCACGTTAGGTGTTCTCTCCGCAGAAGTTGCCACCATGTACTTAGTTTTCCCCTCATTAATGTGCAGTCCCAGTTTTTGTTCCACCTGCTCGATCTGGGTGAAGGAGTCCTGTACGGCCGATTCGGTTCTACCGATGATGTCAATGTCATCTGCGTAGGCAAGTATCTGGTTGGACTTGGTGATAATAGTCCCTCTAGTTGTGACGCCAGAGTCACGGATTGCTTTCTCCAACGCCAGGTTGAAGAGGAGGCAGGCCAGACCATCCCCTTGTCGGAGTCCATTAAAGATGTTTCTTGGTTTGGACGGCAATCCCGCTATTTTTACTTGACTAGTTACGTTGGTCACCATCGTCATCATCATCGGCACTACAACGGAGATCCGGCTTTGGCCTTATTTAAGAAGTCTGAGGCTTGTGAAATTTTCCATAATAATTTGTTTTTCCGGGCCAGGTTATTAGCCTTGCGCCAACGTTGGTCATGGTCAACCTACAAAGTCGTATCAATTTGTTTGGAATGCCGAACTCTCTCTATAGTCTATAAATAGATAATATAATGGAATCTTAAATTCCTGCCATTTTTCCATCGCCTGCCTAAGGGTGAATATTTGATCATTTGCTGATTTGCCTAGGATGAAGCCACACTGATATTGATCAATGAGGCTTATGGGGCGTATGGGGCTATCCAATATTGTGGGATAGTGGAGAGTATCTTATAGGCGGTACTTAGCAATGTTATACCCCTATAGTTGCTGCACAGTGTGATATCTCCCTTCTTATGTATGGGGCAAATTATTCCATGACGCCAATCTTCCGGCATTTCCTCTTGCTCCCATACGTGCACCACGATCTCATAAATTGCGTGATGTTACGCTGTCCCTCCTCGTTTGATCAGCTCAGCTGGTATGCCATCAGCTCAAGGGGCTTTATTTGATTTGAGCTGTCTAATGGCTTTTAATGTTTCCTCAATGCTTGGTGGCGGCAGCATTTGGTCTTGATCTTGCATTGGTGGAGCCTCCAATTCTTCTGTGAGCTGACCATTTAGCAATTCATTGAAGTGCACTTCTCATCGCTCCGCCTTCAGGATCGGTGATCAGATTACCCTCTTTATCCTTGCAGTAAGCGCAGCGTGGTGTGTACCGCGTCATACTGCGGATTATTTGGTAGAACTTCCGCGCCTGGTGCGGACCTCGCTCTCTACTTTTCTCTATTTCACAGACAAGATTTTTTTCCCAGGCACTTTTCTTTTGTCTGTGAAGCCTTTTTTCAGATCTTCTGAGCTCTATGTATTTCTCCTCGCGCACCCGCCTACTATGCGACTGCTGCATTGCCCGGTATGCAGCATTCTTACGTTCAGTCGCTAGTTTGCACTCATCATCAAACCAGTCGCCCCGATCTCTACTCTAAGATGGAGTTGGCAGTACTAATGACAGTATTCTTAAGGCGTGTCCATTTCTCTTCTACGCGCGGCATTCTGGCTCCAGGACTTACTCTCCCTCCGTCGAGCTCTTCGAGGGCGAGTCTTAACGCATTACCAAAGGTGTTATTGGTATTTTCATTGCGTAAGGCATCCGTGTTGATTCGAACCTGATCCGCGGATGCAATACGTCTCCGTAAGGCAATCCACGCTCGGAAAACTGTACCAACAAGATAGTGAACCGAGTCGACCTTGGCACCTCGGTACATTCGTACCGTCATCAGGCTCGACGAGTGACGGCGATCTATCAACACGTGTTCAATTTGGTTGCGAGTGGCTCCATCAGGTGATACCCAGGTGGCTTTGTGGATATCTTTACGCGGAAACCTGGTACTTGCAGCGACCAAGTTTTTCGATACTGCCAGTCATTGGTCATTAGTGTTCTCATGCAAAGTATGGGAACCTGCGTACTGCCTGAAAACCGGCTCCCGACCTGTTTTGGCATTCAAATCACCAAGAACGATTTTCACATCGTATCTTGGGCAGGCATTGAAGGCCCGTTCGACGTTCTCGTAGTATTCGTCGTCAGGGGACTCCTCTGTAGGTCCGTGAACGTTTATGAGGCGTATGTTCTTAAGTTTGCCTCGCACCAAGAGTGCATAGCCTTTCATTTATTGTATTAAAGCCAATGATGGCAGGCTACAGTTTTTGGTTGACTAGAAAGCCTACTCCGAGCACATGGTGTTTTGCATGACAGCTGTAATAAATGGCATGAATAATACCACTCCCTGTCCAACTTATTTCTTATAATACTGTTATGTCAGCCTTATATTCGGACAGGGCATCGGCTAGCTGCTGTGCAGCTCGAGCTCTGTACAGTGAGCGGACGTTCCATGAAAAAACCGTTTAGCATTTTCGTTTCCGTGGTCGTCGTCGTGTATCCGGTCCATTTCCGAGGCTAGTTAAATTTGCCATAATAATTTGTTTTTACGGGTATGGTTATTAGCCTTGCGCCAACCTTTCTCAGGATGTCGCTGCATGCATTGGTTCACTACTTGGCGCGTGTCAAAGTAGCTATCCAGGAGTGTCACGTGGAGACTGCATGTCAACGTGGATTGAACAGGGACAAGGATCGTCCTGGCCTTCGGCGGGTTGAAAGCAATCAGTAATTTTGTTCGAAAATTCCAACTTCGGATTGGAACGGAGACCATATGATGGCAAAAGATGTTAAGCAATATCGTCCGTATGTACGACGGGATGCCACGATGTAGAAGGAAAAGTGATGCGGAATTATAACCAGGCTACGTTTAGTACAAAAATCGCTGGTTTGGAGTTAGATACTTGAACAAACACAACAGAGACATTGTGACTTAGGGCGCAGATGTTGCACTGGTTTACGCGAAACTCTCCAGTCGCATCAATACCTCAACACAAAAGATTAATACAGCCTTGGATTGGTATGCTTGCGGGTGTTCATAAAGAATGAGTGAAATTGGCGACTTTCGGTATTATAGCCTTATAAATCAGTGCAGAGATTCGGTCACGAACCAGTTCATAAGGGTAATAAGCCTTCCTCATAATGCAATCTTACATAATTTGAGATTAGTGATGTGTGAGGAACGCGAACGACAAATGAAAAGATGTAATTGTGTAATAATAAAACCCACAGTTAGATAAACAATTTCAATATACTGGCTGAAAAGTTCCTTGTTTTGAAGTTATTTATGCATTTATCGCCACAGGTGTAGTGGTTGGCGAAATCGTATACAGACTTTGAAATTGAAACATACGTGCTCTTCATTCTATGAGGGTGAATATAAACGGTAATTTCATTTTATACATTTTTTGAATAATGTTACACATTAACTTTACTATCAACATTGTTCAATATAGTCTCGTGCGTGATCTACACACTTTTGCCACTGATTTGGAAGGTTTAATATCCCTTCTTCGTAGAAAGATTTAGGGCGAGTTGTTAGCCAATTCCACACGTGGTTCTCGACTTCTTCATTACTTTCAAATTTTTTTCCCTACAAGTGATGCGAACAAAAAATAGTCACAGGGAGACAAGTCTGGGCTATAAGGAGCGTGTTCGAGCGTTTCCCAGCCTATTCCTTCCAATGTATCCCTCTCAAGGACGCGGTGTGAGGCCTGCCGTTGTCATGAACAAGGATGACGTCTCGAATGGGCATACCTCGGTTTTGTTTCGATGTGCGGCTTTTGCCGACTGTAACAACTGACAGGAATGAGCTGCGTTCACTGTTCGTTGTTTGTGAAGAAATCAATCATTAAAACTTCCTTTGAGTCGAAAAAAATCGTTGCAAGAACTTTTCCAGCTGAGAGACCAGTTTTGGTCTTCACGGCGCAGCATTCATCCTTCCTTCACCACTCCTTACTTGCCATTTTCGTCTCGGGAGTATAATGACGTACCCACGTCTTATCAGATGTGGCGATACGCTTCAAAAACTCTACTTGTCGAAATCGCCCCAGAAGTCTTCCACTGATCTCCAACCTGACTTGTTTTTCATTTACAGCCAATAACATCGGAACCCATCGAGCGGTGATTTTTATGAAGCTAAGATCATCAGTGATAATGGATTGAATACTTCCATAGCTGATACCTACATCTGATGAGATTTTTCCAACAGTAAACGGCGATTTCAATAAGCTCTCGAACGCCATGGAGTTGCCATCTGTACGGCTTGTCCTTGGGCGTCGATCATCACTTTCGTTTTCGATACGTCGCCCGCTTTTAAATTTTCTGGCCGAGCGCATACACACGATTTTGAGACAGTGTATCATCACCAAATTATGCCTTCAATCGGGAAAAAATTCCGAGAGTTTAACGCTGTTTTGTAATTGTATATTACAAAACTGTTATCCACCCAATGAATGTTCGGTTGTCTGGGATAATGCACGGCAGAACCAATGTATAGCGACACTGGTCCACGTTTGCTGTAATAATCTAATTTTGAATGTTTAAAGTGAAATTATTACCTTTGGTTGTTATTCCCAAATATTAGCCTTTTAAAGAAGTGAAGACTGGTGGGTACAATTTAGCAATAAAACATGAACTGTATTTCGATTGATTTTCAAGATTAATAAAGATTAACAAAACTGAATTCATCCAAAGCTAACGAACCCAAGAATTGAAAGGAAAGTTAAAGAATTGGTTGTCAAGTGACAACCAACAGAATCCATAAATGTCAGCTGATTGCTGACATTGTTCATTGGTGATGCCACGTATTGTTAAGTGATGCCACAAATTTAAATGATGCCACAAATTTAAATATTGCGAATTCGCCGGTTATTTCGACTGCGAATCCGCAACAAACGCCTTCATTCGTTGAAAATTTTATAATATCCCGTTGCGCAACAGATGTACGTACCTCTTGCTCGCTCATGGTTGTACTGACTACAAAGTCGAACGCGACCGCTAACGAAACCGGTGCCTCTACTCTTCATAAACCAAACAACAGCCACGCACAAGATTATCTAGCTCGTAGCTTGTTGCTGAGTAAAAAAGTAAAATCACCCTCGTAACTTTTAATAAATGTGATATTCTGTACTTCTTGTGATTTTCTCTAGCTTAGACTACATGTGACGATTTATTGATGCCCATTGCGTATTCTGTACTAACATTCATCGCCCTCGTATTAAGCGACTACAATGCATTAACGAAAGTGCTGGTTGGATGTTTGAATTGCAAAGTAAGTTCTTTGCTGAGGTGCTTTAACACATGACTTTTCTTGAAGTGTCGAACGCTTTCTTCCACTAAAAACAGACCAAAGACAATATTTTATAGTGGTAATCATCATCATCATCATCATCATCATCGGCACTACAACCGGGATCCGGTCTTGACCTTATTTAGCAAGTCTCGAGACTTGTTAAATTTTCCATAATAATTTATTTTTACGGGGAAGGTTATTAGCCTTGCGACATTTATAGTGGTAATAGGTGTGTGAAAATGCAACCAATCCCCGTGTTGATGTCACAATAAATTAATGAAGTTTGCCATCAATGTTAAGCCAATTGTCATTAACGGCAAAATACACAATCACTACCATGCATACAATCGCAGGAGTTAAATATACGTACCACAACTCCACGTGGGAAGGTAATACATAAAATTACACATAACATTAATTTCAGCAGCGCGTCATACGACGTACAATACTTGAGGTACCGCATATCTCTTCGAAATTTCTATACGTTGTGACCACTAGAAGTACACATGTCCTACAAGGAAGTGTAAAGCGTTTTGACATCTTCATGCGATAAAATCACCAAAAGCTATGGCAGATTGATGAACTTAATAACAGTTTATACGTTTATGGGTAATGTTTCGGATTGATGATGAAAAAACTTTGCGTTCATTTCATTCCATTGTGTAGAGAATGGTTATATTTTTAGTCGTATGGATTTGCTACAAAAGTTCATTTCTACTGCCGCCGCCTTGTAGGTTTTTAGTCGGGTTTTACACCCAAGTCCGTGGCTTTCAAGAAGAGTTCATTCCTACAACGGCGCTACTTCAAGACTGCTCAGTCGAGTTTTACACCCAATTAGGCTTTCGCCTAACTTTCTCACCTTACTGTTTATCTCGGTTTCCGTATAGTGGAAAGAAACAGACTATATGCAGTACAACACCCGTCCAGAAGCTTTTAAGGATAATTTCAGGACGAAACAAAAAGCTCCGCGCACACAAAACTACAAAAGCTGCGCTGAAATCCCTCCAGGCTCGCGAAAGTATGTCCGGTTTAGGCATTGGGTAATTTGCGTAGAGAATCACAAAAGTTTAATAGACGATGCACATAATTTGGTTTGAATATAGGATAGCCAAGTTGGAAGGACAACCTCAATAGTTTTATAGACGGTTGCACATAATTTAAATGTTATTTTCAGCCCAGCTTACTACAGCTGAAGATATCTTATAAAAGGAGATACAGATACACGGTACTTGAGTTGCACGATTTTCGAGTTACACGGAAATAAAATGGGACATTCCCTCAAGTTACACGGTATTTGAGTTACACGGGTTCTTACCAATGTTCATAAAAAGGACAAAATAATAAGTATTTATCTTATGTTTACTACTTAATCAAGCTGTATGCAGAATTCTTTTGCTCTCTGCTCTTGAAAACTGGAAATATCTGATATTATATTATACATACATATGTACATACTAAATCCGAGTTTCCACTTACACGGCTTCGAGTTATACAGAACCAATTAATCGTGTAACTCGAGTTAAACGCGGAAAACAATATAAAAACTGCTCGATTGAATACCGCATTCCGTTACGAAAAATGTGCGGGTTTTCAGCTATCCTTAAATACAAAAGCACAGGACAAGCGTTAGAAAAGGTCGAAGATAAAGAAATGAAGTGATTACACATATTGTAATTAGGTGCCTTGAACTTACAAGGCCGAGAAAACACATGGTCTGGGATTATCCGTACCTGTGATGTTAACTCCCAAAATGAACTGATACGCACTTGTCGATTGACGGATATCGCAGGAAAATGTTTGGAGAGATTTTCAAAGTTCTGTTGAGAAGAGGCCATGATGATACCTATAGAAAAAATATAGGAATGGACCCCTACCGAGTTTCACTGATCGTTTTTGCTTATTGCGACCACGTTGGGTGGCTTGAAGTATGTATTTGCCGCATCTCAGAATCCCTATACATTTGCTGCGACTGCACTTTTCGCAGCTTGAAATAAATGGTCATTACAATGAAGGGTCGGATTAATTAAACAGTTCGCTGACTTTGACCATAATGGTATTCATCGAAATTCATCTTGAGATTCATGTTTGACAAATAAGGCTTGTGCATTAAATTCCACTTTAGATAATCCGCATTGGTGTATATTATTGAGGTCGGAATTCAGTTAGTTGAGCATGCTCTGGTGTTTGACAAAGAGGTTAGAAGAGGATAGTCGAACATGTTCGGATGGGTACGAAAAACCCAAAGTGCTATCAACAGCTAACGAATTAATTCGGTTGTGGTTAACCTTTTAACACATCGTTCAATAAGATGGCGAATTTACAACTGTTTTTGTTTTTGTTTGCAGACGCATTTATTCACATAGTCTTTTTTATGTTTTACAATTTTAGTCTAAATGCTAAACCTATCTTAATAATTTTTACTACATAATGTAATTCACTGGCTCTTCACAAGCACTCTAAATTATACAATATTATATGTTTAATTTATGCCTTTCAGCTTACATTTTCTTTTATTTATTCTTAATATAATACACATACTTTATAAAAAAAATAAACTGTTATCTTTAAGGGTCTACCTCTTCTTCTTTTCGAAGCATTATGACAAAAAAAAAATAAAGATTTTTTTTTTTTTTTCTTCTTTTTTTTTGAGGATGCAAAAATTTTAAAAACAAAACTATAAGTGCTTAATGAAAACAAAAAAGATAAAATAACAAAAATTAACGGGAAGGAGGGCAAAGGAAAAGGAAGCGAGGAAGCTGCGCCAGAGCTGAATATTATATCTGAGGACGTGAAGTCCTTTCTTCGTTTTGGAGCCACCACCAGTTGGGGATGGTTCGGTCTTTTATTGATTTATCTCTTTCACTGATCACCATACTGAATCGAAGTCGGTCTGGCCTATTAGAGATATCGCTATTGTGGACAATTCGTTTATCCCTAGCACCTCGGAAAGCGTGGTATATAATAGGTATTCCACCCTCATCTTGGATTAGACCTTTTCCGTCCAAGAAGAGGAACGCCTCTGGGGGAATGAACCCGTTCTGGAGGGTACTCTCCAGATACATATCGTTCGGATAATATGCTCCCGCGATAAGATTATTTATACTGCACATTGCCCTTGCAATGTGGCCACGAATAATTTTTATAATGAAGTTGTCTATCCTAGTTAGTCCTGATTTATCATACAGGGTTTTATTAGGGTAAAATTTCCGGTATCGTGACTCTGGTGTTCTATTAAGTCCGAGGCAGGAACGCAAACAATGTCTCTCGAACACGCGAATCTTTTCCATGTAGAATGGGGATATATTATACCATATTGGACAGCCATAGACCAACACTGGTCGGATGAATGCCGAATATGAAATTATTTTAACTTTTGGATTGAGAATGCTGCTTCGGAATAGACTTTTTGTGGCAACAAATGCGTTTCTTGCTGCAGAGAGAGTGTCTGCTATATGCTTGTCAAAGTATAAATACTGATCAAGCCAAATACCGAGATATCTGACTACAGTTTTCACTTGTAGTGGGAGATTATTATTCCCTACGATAGAGAAGTTTTTCCAATTGTACTTTGTATCCTGAGAGGCCCTGGAGAGAGGTGTCCTGAAAAGGATAGTCTCGGTTTTGTGGAAATTAATTTTTAGTTTCCAGTCATTACAAAAACGTTTTATTTTATTGAAGTCGTCCTGGAGAAGTCTATTGATGACATCTATTTTCTCTCCTGTTCTGTATACCACAATGTCGTCTGCGTATGCAATGGCATTGTTAAGCTTACCTACTAAATCACTGGTGTAAATATTAAACAGAATGGGAGAATTCACCGCCCCTTGTTGTAAACCGTTTGTAATTTTGAAGGTCTTGCTTGAGAATATATCTCCGCATTTTACCACAAATTGCTTGTCCGTTATCATTTCGTAAATGTTGTACAATAGATAATGAGGCATTCTCAGGTTTTCTAACTTATGAAGAAGTCCTTCTAACCACACGGTGTCGAAAGCCTTTTCAAAGTCAACTAAGCAGGCACCTGTGCATTGGCGCTTTGTCTTGTTCCATTGTATGTCGGAAACAAGCTTTGACGCGGCATGCACCGTACTATGTCCCGCTTTAAAGCCAAACTGGTTGTTGGGGATGATTTCATTTTCATCACACCAGTTCATCAGTGCTTTGTTTATGATCTTCTCGTAAACCTTGCTGATATTTGGCAGCAAGCTAATCGCACGAAGGTTGGTTGGATTGGTCCTGTCTTTACCCTTTTTAGGGATGGGGTGGACTATTGCAGTTTTCCAGTGGGTTGGATAGTATGCCTTATTTAAGACGTTGTTGAATAGCGTAGTGTAGATTTTTACTGCTTCAGGAGGCAAATGTTTTAAAACTACATTTGGGATGCTATCTATCCCAGAAGACTTTTTGCTTTTGATTGACTTAAGGATGTTCGTAAGTTCATCCTTACTCACAAACATATTCATATTCTGATTACCGCTGGGGGAGTCCGCTCTGTTATTTTCACTGAATATGGTAAAACTACGGTTTTGGTTCCTCCAGGTACTAAGTTGATTTCTCAGTGAGCTGTAGGTCTGGAATGCGTTGTTTTCGAGGATCGTATTGGAGTGAGTGGATTCGTTCACTCTGTATACTGCTTCGAAACATGCACCAATTGAGTTCACTTTGTCTTGCGGGTCTTCGACTAATATTACTTCTTCGTTGGAGTTGATATGCTCCAGATTGAGTCCTGAGTTCAGCATTGCTTGACAATTCTCAGGAGTCCGTGGGACCCGCAAATATGGAATGTCATTGTGATCTTTCTTTCGAAAAGTTTTATTGATTTGTGAGAACATATTCGATCCGCTAGCTTGAATGGCTTGTATTTTGTTCTTCCACTCTTCATTTATTCTTGAACGGTAATTGTCACGGATCAATTTTTGGAGATTTTTGATTAGGGACTTAAGTGTTCTTATTTCCTGACTATTTGGGTCGCTGAACTGTCTATAAAGTCTTTTCAGCTTTGAGAGCATAATGCTCTTTTGCTTATACAAAGCGTCAATAGCTGATGTCCTGTACTTATTAGTATAACCGTCGGTATGGGGAACTTTAGGTATAGAGCGATTCATTGCATTGGTAATAATATCGTCCAATGTTGTTAAGTAATGATCGATTTCGTCCTTATGGAGGTTTCTAATAGTCGGAGGGTCTATGGCACTGTTACGAAGTTCTTTTTTTATTAATCGATCAAAGCGTGACCAGTGAGCTTTTCGAAAATTGAAAGAGTGGATCTGGTCGAACTGCTCTAGTGAATATTGTTCATTTGGGACTTCAATTATGGCTCCAAATCCGTAGTGATCGCTATCGTAATCGATTGTGCGAAGACAGTTTCGCGTAGTTAGATCTGTGCCTGGCAAGTTTATTCGATCGTCTATCATAAGTAGATCCAGAAATGAATTTCCTTTAGGATAAGACGGTGTACTTGTGGCGTACAGTTCTAATCTGCGCTCGATAGCATTCATTTGCCACCAATCATATAAAGCATTGCCTCTTGTGTTCGTGGTTAAGTTACCCCAAGCACTATGCTTGGCGTTGAAATCACCCGCTATTAGGAAATAGTTGTTTTCCGAGTCTAATTTCAGGTGTCGAAATAGCATATCAATTTCATTGATAAATTGCTTACACTGGGTAGCTTGAGGGGCATAAATGGAGACCACATACAGGTGCTTTTGACTTCTCAACGGAATATCTATTATGCAGGCTTCCAGCACCTGAAATTTGTGTACTTCTGTACTATAAATTACCTTATGATAAAGACCTTTTTTAATTAAAACTGCAACCCCACCCCCTTGAGTAGAATGTGGCCTGTCACGTCTGATTATCTTATAGTTTTTATAGACAATTTTGTGCCTTTGGTTTAGCTTAGTTTCACTAGCCAAAAGTACATCAGGGGATTCGACTTCAAGCATGTTGCCTAGATTATCTCCTCTGTCTATGTGTATTAGTGAATTTACGTTCACCGAAATAATTTTTAGTTTTAGTTCAGTTAGAGGGTCGAAGATTTTGATGGAAGGAGTTATTTGAAAACACAGCCGAACAGAGCATATCTATTCGGGCCATTTGTTCCGTCAGTATTTTTTGAAAATTAGCAAATTGTGTTTGCATGACCGATATCATATTTAATATCTCAGGTTGCGCATCTACTGCCGGTATTCGCCCATTGGTATGTGAGGATTCCACGGGGACTCGTTGCATAGAATTGCCCGTGATTTGTGCATATGTTACACGCGGGGCAACGAAATTATTGTAAGAACGAGTTTTAATTTTTTTCTCTTCTGCCACTTGCTTTTGTTTTGATTCCCATTTTAACTTCATATGTTGAAATTTGGGACAACCCCTAAAATTTGCCGTGTGTCCTGTATTTTTACATAGTACACATGACAGTGTTTCCCAATCCGGAAGTTGTTGCTTTCCCAGCGGACATTCGCCCATGTTATGGTCAGCGAGGCATTTTACGCATCTGAATTTCATATTGCAGTTTGATGCAACGTGTCCAAGTCGTTGACAGCGCATACATTGCAGTACGCGCTCAGATTTTCTAATTTTTTCCCAGCTTATAATTTGGTGGCTTAGACATTTTATATGTCTAAGCGCATCAACTTTAGTATTAGGACTTAGAGATACAATGTAGAAAGGCAATTTGCGGTTGCACTTTCTAGAATTCGCAGTTGAAAACGGTTTTACACCTGTAAATTTTAAACTAGCTGTTTCAACTGTTTTTAATTCCTCGAGTAGCTCCTCTGGGGAGAACGAAGGATCAACTCCTTTTAAGAGCATGGAAATTGATTTTTCTGATTTTGGGGTGTACGTGTAGTACTCGGTTTTTGCCCTTCCCAAAGCAGACTTTACTTTATTGTAACCTTCTAGATCTTCGCACAAAATTTTAGTTTTTTCAGCACTAATTCTTTTTGTTTTAAAATCTTTACAAGTCAACTCACCCAACTTCATTAAATCTTTCGCTTCTATGTAACTGATGACAATTGGAGGTATTTTTTCCTTTTTTGGTTGCTGTTGTTGCTCGTCCTTGGCTGTCTTTGTCTGCTGCAGTTGTTTGTGATGCTGGTGTTGAGCGTCCATTGTTTCGCTTATTTGTAGCGAATGTTGATGCTGCCGCTGGTGATTTGTTTTTTGCTCTCTTTTTGCTTCGGTTTCATTCCGTCTTTTGTTTCGCTCTTCCAGGGCTGCTCGTACTTGTTTGGAAAGTTCTTCTCGTTTTTTGATGAGATCAGCAATTAAGCTGTTTAGGTCATCGTCTCCTTCGGGAATGTTTGACTCCAGTATCTCCAATTCCTTAAATTTGTTCCCTGCTCCTGAGTAACAAGTATCCTTGGCAGGTATATTTTCTTCTGTGACGGTTTTTTTCGTCACATTTGATTTTTGTCGTTCCATTGACAGGTTTGAGCGGACTTTATTTTCCACTGGGCTGTCATCTATAATTGACACTTCGTTTTTCCTTTTCGGAATTTTTTTGATTGTTTTTGAATTACCGACTACACATGAGTGTGCCATTTTTAATTCGTCGCTCTTCGTCTTGCCCATTTGGGTTTCGAAACACACACACACTCGTTTTTTTTTCTTTTTTTTTTTTTTTTTTTTCTTTTTTCGCCGTGCAACGCCGGCCGAACTGCGAAAAACACAGTTTATTCACGAATTCACGCACAAACGCACTCGATATTCTTTGTTTTAAAACTGCTCACCGTCTTACGATGTTTGTTGCTTGACGAACGACGAGCGACTGGAATTTACAACTGTTCACAATAGAACATTGCATCGATTATTCGGAGTGCTGTTAGGCGCTGTTTACTCGGAAGAAAAAGGATTTTTTGCGTCGGTGTGTAAAAATAGGAAGCGAAGAGAAGACCTAACGTTGGTTAAACCATCAGGGTAGCGGAGCAGGACTTTGAAGTAGTGCAATCCTTTAAGGGGACATTCCGGTTTGGTCGGTGCAAAAAATCGGTCCTTTGAACCGGATCCAGTCTGTGGATCCAATCCACTGCTGCCAGTTCGCAGTGGACAAACGAGTTGCAGTTTCTTACATGCCGACATTCGAGGAGCTGACTGAATTCCTGGAAGCCCGCCTCACTGAGCTAGAGAGCCTCCCGACAGCGAAGAACTATTCAAAGGGTCACTTTGTTCGGGACAGAGGTATAGCAGCCGGCCCACCCAGGAAGGCCTACTCGGCAATCACATCACCAGGGACGGCTAAGTGCCCCAGATGCGCGCAGCCGCATCCATTGTTCCGATGCAGTGCATTCAGGAATCTCTCAGCTCTACAGCGAGATCACTTTGTCCGCCGCCACAAGCTATGCAGAAATTGCCTCAGCCCCGACCACAGCATTGACAAATGTGAGAGAGGTAACTGTCGAGAGTGTGACGGACGGCACAACTCTCTGCTGCATCAACCCGTAGACGTTCCGACGTTATCACCAAAGGTTGGACCATCAGAGGGATCTTGCGCGACAGTACAAACCCAGGATTCACTACTACCTACAGCAATAGTAACGGTGATGGACGTCAGAAACCAGTTGGTTCCTTGCCGGGTGCTGCTGGACTCAGGCTCGACCACATCCTTAGTCCGAGAATCATTCATTCAGCAGTTGGGCCTGCGACGCACGCAGGCGAAGGTGAAGATAAGTGGCATAGGGGAAACGAATCCACAACTCAGCCGAGGAAAGGTCGTGATGCTGCTGAAAGGCCAAAGAGGGGAAACAAGTATTCGGATAACGGCATTGGTGATGGGACGATTGACTTCGGATCTGCCGTCAAGGTCACTGGAACATGACTGGAGAAGCTTTTCATCGCTGGCGTTGGCCGACCCGCTATTCCACAAATCAAGACCCATTGACTTGTTGCTGGGTTCGGACACTATCTTCCAGATCCTGCGCGATGGACGACTGATGGATCCCGATAGTAAAATGATGGCGCAGAACACCATATTCGGCTGGGTAATCGCAGGGAGTAGACCAGCTCTGCTCGATCAGGAACAACATTGCTGCACTGTCACCCAACAAGTCGACCCATTAGAGGGTACACTGCCAATAAATATTCCTACATATAACGATGTCGGCAACGGTAAAGCTGCGAATACGAATTATCAGCAAGCTCCTTATGTTCCGACATCGGTGTATCAAGGTGGAAATGAACTCGGTATTTCTCCATCATCTTCCACACAACCACAGCAACAAAAATTCCAAAATTATAATTCACCACCTACTTCTAATATAACTCAGCAATCCTATTCCTCTGGCGCCACAAACACAATGATGGGCACTACGTACATAACCTCTCAAGTAACAAATGAACCACAGAGTTCTTATCAGATATCTTCACAACCTTATTCAAATTCAGGGACTCCGCCGAATGGGCAAATGCAAATTCAACAACAACCACCACCAGTACAAGTCAAGCAGTCAAACGCTGCACATCAACATTGTAAAGAGATCAACAGATTGCATTGTTTTATATTTAAAGGTTAAGAATACATTTTCGAAAGTAATAAAGCTAGTTTACAAATAGTTTTATCCTTCAAAAATAATATGTTAAAATTTGGAAACGAAATCTTAGTCGGTTCCAGAGGGTCGGGTCTCCCGCGGACACAAATTCGTATCATAGGTGGCAACTACCGTGTATTTAGAAATATGCAGACTATCCATTTATGGGCATTAATTTGCTTCGCTGTTGGCGAACTGTCACTTCTTTGAATATGTCGCAATCTTGTGTGACTGAACAACATGTTCATAACCGGTAATGGATAGTCGCTCCTGTGTATGTTGTTTTTACATTCGGGCGTACTGCGGGTGACCTGCGATTGCCTGAGTTTTAGTTAGTTTCATATATATGAAACTAACTTGCCCGTTGCACGGTGCAGGTGGTTTTTTCTTGTTTGGTGACTATGGAAGATGTTTCTACCGGTGACGTCGCAGGGTAGGTATTTTTGATGTTTCTTTGTTTCTTTTTCATGAGGAGGAAAAAGTATTTAGTGTAAACGTGGTCTCAGAGAGTGCACTGCTCGCGTTTAGGCGTCGGTTTCATACGTTTTTCAACGGTAAATTTTTCTAACATAATGTTTAAAAACGTTAAAGGTTTACGTAGGTCAGGGGTGCGTCCAGGGAGTCGATATAAAAAACGAAAAGGAGTTATGGGAACTGTAAATTAACTGGAAACGGAGTATGCGACTACATCGGCACAAAAATTGGTTACATCGCCCAACTTCGCTCCAACGGTCACAGTGACGGCAGCATACCTGATGTTACATTTTTTGTTCAGTTTTTTCCGAACTTTCAAACATTATAAAGTGTAAAAACTGTGACGGTTCGATAAACTTTTCAAAAAAATCGGAGAAAGGCCTAGGATTCAAACTGATCGTCGAATGCAACTGTGGTGAGAGGGTCATCGAGTCCTGTCCACGAATCGCCAACAAAGCTTACGAAATTAATCGTAGAATAGTATTCGTAATGCGCATCTTGGGTGTCGGGTTAAATGGATAACATTGTTTCACTTCACTGATGGATATTGGCGAATTTATGAAACACATCTACTACGCTGCTCTCGATAATGCACACACCGCTTGTATCGGCGTTTTTTCTTCCGTGGTAAAAAAGGCTAGCAAAGGAGAAAAAGAAAAAAACTGATGAAAGTGAAGATAAAAAATTTACTGCTTCTGTAGATGGTAGTTGGAGCAAAAGGGGTCATACTGCTAATTATGGCGTTATGACATTGATCGGCAGCAAAACGAACAAAGTTCTCGATCTTGCTGTGAAATCGCGTGATTGCCAAGGCTGCAACCTTATGAAAACAAAGAAAGGTGCCCCTGAATATGATACTTGGTGGGATGAGCACGAACCAGTTTGCACATTGGATCCCATTGTGAAGTTCGGGTAAAATGGAGCCTGACGGAATGTTAGAGATGTTCGAGCGCGCTTTTGATCTGCACGGCCGCATTTACGAAAGGTACGTTGGAGACGGGGATGTAAAAATAATGAATGAGTTGGACAAATCATTTCCAAATGTTGTAAAGGCCGAGTGTATCAATCATATGGGAAAGCAATTACGCGGTGTCATAAAAAAAGCAAAAAAAAAAAAAAAAACAGACCAATTAGGAGGAGCTGGTCCTGTCAAACTTACGGAAAGCATGATAACAGAACTGACGAGTTATTACGAACTTACGATTAGACGCAATGCTCACTCTGCTGAAGAAATTGCGAAAGAAATTTGGGCAACATACAACCACAAAATATTAACCGATGAAAATCCGCAACATCAAAACTGTCCAGAGGGCCCGGAGTCATGGTGCAAATGGAAACGCGCGGAAGCTGCGAATGAGCTGTCGAAGTTCCACCACGACAAACCTCCCCTGGATCCTAAAGTACGAACAGCTATTTACCCAGTTTACGTAAAACTGTCAGATCCCGATTTGTTATTGATTAGATAATATATTTTAGGTCACTCAATGCAAATGGTATCAAGTCTGCCATCCTTAAAAGTGAAGTGTCCCCCAGGGCTCCATACTCATACCCACTCTATTCATCATTTAGATAACGCATCGTTCATTAATTCCCGAGAGTAACTCAGAGATGGCACCCGTAATAAAAAAATCTCCCTAAACTTTTAGAAAGTACTAAACTTCAAACGATATTTGTTAAAATTTTATGACAATCATACCATAACATACTGAGTTATAGTAATTTAAGTGATGGTATTTTTAAAATATTGAAGACACTTCGGATGACTTTCGCCGGCTGCTGTCCACTCATCTGACTGCCGATTTGATTCAGGAGTGAATTGGTAAATCCGTGTTTTACATAATCATCATCATCATCGGCAACTTGGCTCCGGTTTGGCCTTATTTAGCAAGTCTCCCCACCGGTCCCGATTTCGAGCCCATTTTGAGACTCCCAAGCTTTGGGCGTCCTGGTCTAGGCCATTCCTCCATAGCAGACAAGGACTGCCGCGATGTCTCCTTCCATAATCCTGCCACAAAGGACTTTCCGGGCAGGCTCCTCTTCGCCCATTCGAGCTAGGTGTCCCGCCCACCGGAGTCTACCGAGCTTGATTTTTCTTACAACATTAGCTTCGAGGTAGATCGCGTACAACTCATGGTTGTACCGTCTCCGGAATCGTCCTCCCTCACATACGGAGCCAACAATTCTCCTTAAGACCTTCCTTTCGAACGCGACTGGGAGTCCCTTTTAGCCTTTTATTGAGCACCCAGGTCTCGGATCCATACATGAGTACTGGTAAGGCCATGGTCAGTAGTAGCTTGGATGCTCTGGATAAATTTCGGGATTTAAAGAGCCTTGATAGACCATAGTAGGCTTTGTTGAATTTGATCAGCCGTCCGTGTATTTTTTCTTCCATATTGTTATCGGCTGCTACTATTGACCCAAGGTAGTAAAAGTATTGCACTATTTAAGGGGACATTCCGGTTTGTCGGGTCAAAAACTAGGTTATTTTCATGATTTTTTTTAAGAGAAAGTATTAAAGATATAACAACAATTTTTATTTAAACATTTTATTCATCTTTCGACTACGTTTGTAAATTTTGTCGAGTCACTCCGGAACCGGAAACCCCCTCTCCAGGTGTAAGGGTTATTTTCGTCCCCGGTAAAAAAATAGGAAAAATGCAAAAATTTTATTGAACTTAAATACATTTAGCCCAATGTGAGTGAAAAAAATTTTAAAATTGATAAAAAAAACTAAATGGCGGACTATTGAAAAAAAAAATTATTTTTCGGTCCTTTTTTGCTCTATTTTTTAGTTATAACTAAAAAAATAAATAAATAAATAAATAAGTAATTCATTCACAATTTGCGCGTGCTTGTTAAAAATGTGTGTGCGAACTTTCATAAGAATCGCAAGCACCGTTTTCATATTGTCGCTTACGCCGCACTCAAAAAAGTCGTTTCGAGAAAAACGCATTCAAAGTTTGGAGATAAATTAGACAAAAGATAAAAGTGATTTTGAACACCTGGAGGGGGGGTTTCCGGTTCCGGAGTGACTCCACAAAATTTACAAACGTAGTCGAAAGATGAATAAAATGTTTAAAAAAAAATTGTTGTTATATCTTTAATACTCTCTCTTTAAAAAAATCATGAAAATAACCTATTTTTTGACCCGACAAACCGGAATGACCTTAATGACCTATAACTTTGGAACCGCCTAAGGTTTCGTTTCCAAATTTTAACATATTATTTTTGAAGTATAAAACTATCGATCAAGCAAAAAAAACAAAAATTGATTTTTTGAACCGAACAAACCGAATTGTCCCCTTAAGTCCAAACCTTAATTTGACGATGAGTGCAGGGCGAAGCTCGAAGAACGTAAACGACTTAAAGTGATACACTTAGAAAGATACGATGAAGTCAACGCAGAAAGATACCCGACAGTTCGGAAAGAGATAATGAGACTCTTCAAACGCAAAAACGCGAAAGGGAGAAGACTCGGACCGAAAAAATCGTAGAAAATGCCAGAGCAGAGAACATCAGAGGTATGTATGCCGGCATAAATTCAATTAGAAATGGCTACCGAAGGAGAGCCAAAATAATTCGAGACGAAAACGGTTGTTTCGTCACAGAAACAAACAATATCGTGACAAGATGGAAGCAGTACTTTGAAAACCTGCTCAATGCACGCACCCATCAACCACAAATAAACGCACCAGACGTACATACAGCCGAGCCCCAGATGCCAGAGCCCTCTTTCAACGAAATTGTAGACGCAATAAATCGATTGAAAAACAACAAAGCTTCGGGAGTCGACTGCATACCGGCAGAGCTTGTGAAGCATGGAGGGGAGACAACCGCTCGAAAGATCCACTAGCTAATCAAAACAATATGGGATGAGGAAGTCACTGCGGAAGAATGGAAAACCTCAATAGTCGTTCCCATTTTCAAAAAAGGCGACAGATCTGACTGCGAAAACTACAGAGGAATATCATTGCTCCCATCATCATCATCATCATCGGCACTACAACCGGGAACCGGTCTTGGCCTTATTTAGCAAGTCCTGAGGCTTGTTAAATTTTCCATAATGATTTGTTTTTTTTTTTTTTGCGGGCACGGTCATTAGTCTTGCGCCAGAGGCTCCCCGACGGAGAATCGCATCCCTGTCTCCCGGGTGACAGGCGGGTATAATAACCAATATAATCTCGAGGAGCATCATTGCTCCCAACCACATACCAAATACTAACAAATGTCATACTGGCGAGAATCACACCGTACGCAGAAGAAATACTGTGAGGCTATCAATGCGGATTCCGTAGGAACCGGTCAACAAGCGACCAAATATTCACAATAAGGCAACTACTGGAAAAAAAGTGCGAATACGGAGAGATTGTTCGTTGACTTCGAAAAGCCTACTACTCAGTCGCAAGACAAAGACTCTATCATTTTGTAGTTGAGCTGGGAATCCCGAAAAAATATGCCGCCTTCATTCAAATCTGCATGAACGAAAACAAAGAGCGAGTTATAATAGAAAACCACATCTCAGAAACATTTGAAATGCGGGACGCACAGGGGGATGGCCTCTTACCATGTCTTTTTAACCGTGTGCTCGAGTATGTCATTAGAAATGTACAAGACGACAACATGGCTGGATCATCCCTGAACGGGGTCACACAACTGTTCGCATATGCGGATGACATCGCCGTTCTGGGCAATAATCTAGAAACTGTAAGTAAAAAATGTGAAATCATCATGCAAATGGCAGAAAAGGTGGGCCTAGAAATAAATGAAGACAAAACAAAATGTATAATTACGGCGAGAGCAGGTGGACCTCAGGGAACACATATAAACGTCAGAGGCAAGATATTTGAAAAAGTTCAAGTTATCTGGGAACGATACTGACGGCCAGTAACGAAATGTCGAAGGAAATTAACAAAAGACTGCATTTCGACAACGCTAGTTGGCACGCAGTCAGTAAATTGCTGTAATCCAAACTGCTATCATGTAATATAAAGCTCCGTGTCTATAGAACCATAATCATACGGATGCGAAACATGGGGTCTCACAAAACGGGAACAAAACAAATTTCTCGTATTCGAGAATAAAGTTTAAAGGGGTATCTTTGGAGGTAAATATGACGAGGAGGCAGGACAATGGAGGAAACTTAACAACCGCGAATTGGAGGAGCTATACCGCAAATCAACAATAGTAAGAGTAATCAGGTCGCGAAGATTAAGATGGGCCGGACATGTAGTGCGAATGGGCAATGATAGGACCGTGCGTAGAATTCTTGACGGTAGACAAACGGGAAAGAGACCGGTAGGACGGCCGCGACGGAGATGGAAGGACAATATTAGGTTTGACGTTGAGGAGATCGGATTAGATGGTCAAGTGTGGAAGGAGAGTGCACAGGACAGGGAACGATGGCGGAGGCGAGTCGGTGAGGTCATGAACTTCCGGGCTCCTACAGACCAATAAATAGTAGTAAATAGAATATAAGCGGCTCTTCGATAGTACAGTGGTTAGTATACCCGCCTGTCACGCGGGAGACCGGGGTTCCATTCCCCGTCGGGGAGCCCCTGGCGTAAGACTAATGACCTTGCCCGAAAAAAACAAATCATTATGGAAAATTTACAAGCCTCAGGACTTGCTACATAAGGCCAAGACCAGTTCCCGGTTGTAGTGCCGATGATGATGATAAAATAGAATATAAGATCAATATTCTATCAATACAGTCAAGTAAACTATCGAATTCATTAAGGATGAGTCTTTTTCCAATTCCAGGCTTTGTCATTGCTATCTTCAGACAAACAAAGTCAATGTCAATTGATACCGTCTTTCCCTGTCACACTGTGCTTTGTCATTTAAAGGTATCAAGAAGTTCCTTCTGTGCGCAGAAAAAAAGAAAAAAGAGAAAAAAAAACCACGCACAAATATCATCTAAACCCGTAGACGTATTTCTCATAAGGAATTGATTTGTGGATTCTTTGTTCGTACGCGTAGCGTCGGGGTCTCGCTCGACGAAGTGGTTATGGTAAGATGCAAATCAGTATTTCCCTTTGTACATGGACGTTGTTTCGTGTTAGCAAGCAGATAAACTAATTATTACGAGAGAATCCTTGCCAGAAGTTCAAGTAGTCTGATTATGTAACTTTTCGTAATTTATACGAGCGTTAATTTTTCCTCGTCAGCAACATTTTCGGATGTAGCAAAGAGCTTGATTGCAAAATAATGAGTTTTTTTTTCTCGAAAAGGTGTTATTAGCTGATTGGTATGCAGCCTTTATACATTTTTAAACACAGTTGTTCACAGAATATTCAATCGTTAAATTATATTTACAATATCTTCCCTATAGACTCAATGGAAGTCAGATTTCAAAGGTATTCAAATTTGTCGCATTGTGCGCTTCGTTATCTTCTGTCGTCGTATGCCGTAAATAAGTTTACCTACCACGGATAATTCCACTGTGACAAACTGTGAGAAGTTAACGCAAGTCAAACGTGTTAAGCCCTAAATCCGGCATCATTTCCCAGCTGAATATAAAAGCAAAGTGGTAGCGGGCGCTATTCGTTGTCGGCATGCATTCGTGTGCACACCATGCCATGGGTATGTTCACGTGGAGCAGCTGGGTTCTATGCGTATCCACCAATTGTACCTAACCGACAGCGTGCATATCTGCTCCAAACGCCGTCCACAACAACGGCACGCGCCTCTAAAACGGGAGGTTATTTTAAGGTGTTTAATTATGTCATAAAGGACATCAGCGGGGTGGTCCTATAAGGGGAATGTAAATCACAAAATTCACGCAACACGTCACGCCAGAGTGCCTCTGCACATACGGGTCGCCTCGCTTGGATGTAGGAGAGCGGGACTTTTCAATTAAAATCCTCTGAGCAATGCATTCTCGTGCCATTAAAGAGAAGATGAATACCGAATATGGCGCGCTCGCCCCAAACAACTAAGATCGGATTCATAGAAGAATTAGGCTAAGAATAGGCCTAGGAAGTGGATGTTGCTCCCCCATCGCTTAAACTTAGGGTTGCTGCGGCTTCCCATATCAGAACGACCATTGCCGTAGACTCCACAAATAATGCTACATAAATTTGATTTGGACGGCATTCGTGTGGGACAGAAATCTTGGCTCGTCAAATGCTCTAGGATTCCTTGTGATGTGTTTGTCTTAGGCGATTGTGGCCACGAGTGGGTACTTGTGTTAATCCTGTATTTTGGAGTGGGTTTCATGGCAGTGGAAATGTTTTTTTAATGTTCTCTCGGATTAAGAGTATATAGGTCTTTGAAGGAATGAGCATACTTGCCGTTCAATGTCATGGCTTAGTAAAATATTAAAAGTAGGATGACATAATGGGAAATGGTTGAATCGGGTTAACGGAACTCCCAATGGAGAAGTATTGTACTTATGCATACAAGGGTTGATGTGCCTGCATAACAATTAGTTAGAGCTGCCATGAAATATTTGACGCGGTATGGAACAAGAGATTCGCCTCTAAAACGACTCCTATTTTTATATTTTTCTAATCACATGCAGTGGTATAGCACATAGAGTAGTTTATCTATGTGCGACGTTCGATAAGTTCAATTGATGGTTGTGAAATATTCGGATTTCCGTTATCAGTTTCAGGAAAGTAGAACATTCCATGTGATCTTTAGTTTTGTGTTTTATTTCATATTTGGGTTTACTGCAGTTTTTGTTCTTGTGTTTTTACGGTTTAATGCAAGGATGACCAAACACTTGGAATATTCTAAAACTAACTTGAACATTAACCGATAATACGGACCGATATTGGCAATAAGAACTCATCACCGCTATTAAAAAGTTTACACAGAACAAAGGCTTTTCATAAGGACCTACCTTCGAAACCACCAAAGCACAAAGTGCAACTTTCGTAACAAATACTAGCCAGTACTCAAAATCCAACAATCATAATTAAAAAATATCACCACACACATCTTCGGATTCCCCAAAACGGCGCATACCGATAGTCCTCAGTATCATTACACCACCGAGCTAGTTAT
Source organism: Microdon myrmicae (assembly GCA_963931805.1). Taxonomy (NCBI): domain Eukaryota; kingdom Metazoa; phylum Arthropoda; class Insecta; order Diptera; family Syrphidae; genus Microdon; species Microdon myrmicae. The sequence continues at coordinate 46,742,844 of OZ007500.1, forward strand.
GCAACATAGATATATTATAATAAACTGGCACACAAATTGTGTAACAGCATGTGTATTCCTTATTGACCATTGATTTTAGGGCGAGTATTTACATGCGATTCCTGATTGATTCAATTCAATTCAATTTTTTTATTTAGTAGATAATTACATTTATGTTATATTTTACACCTAGTACTTAAGAGATTTAGGATAGCAATTCCTTTACAACTATAATCTTAAATCTATATAACGACAATAGCACAATTTTAATGAATAACAAATAATAAATTAAGGGAAAACTACAATAAAAAACCCTTATTTGAATCTTAAGACTAATATTGCACGAGCTTCCGGTTATTTTATATAGTAATGACCTCGATATAATTTTCATAGACAGAGTACATATGTAGTGATTTGTAGTGATTCCTGATTGATCGCCGGCACTTGTCTATTGTTTTGGGATGTGCATATCACGACATCAAGCCCCTTGTATTCACACACGTGTCTATTCGTGATCAACGTTATCAAAGCTATTTGGTATTCTTATTTGCATCATTTCTACGCATTTGCTTATTTTATGGGCAGCACTATTTTTAAGGTATTCATTTCATTTTTTTTGCCATCGTTAGCTATAAATAATTTGCTGTGTTAATTAAGTGCATATTAAGGCCCCATTAATCCCGAAGATATCGGCAAGCTAATAAGGTCCTCGGGACATACACCCTTCATCATAGACGGCGATTTTAACTCCAGACATCCCCACTCTTTCGATGCTTACAATTGCACCTGGGCAAAAACTACTTTATCCTAGGGGGAGATATGAACGCCAAGCATAGGAATTGCGGAAATTATATATCTAATGCCTGAGGAAATCAGTTGGCTGGTTGGTTAGATCAGTTTCATATTGAATATAGAACTGACCAGCTAGCTACGAAATATCCATCGTTCCCCAGAGGTAGATCGTTCTTAGATATCTTGCTAATCGACTCACGACTGAGATTACTTAACACCAACAGACGAAACACAAACTGTTTACGGACAATTGAATACGACAGCGACCACTGTGCATTCACGGCAGTAATAGAGCTTCCGAACGAGCTCGCAGATCTGGAGGAATTCATGATCCCGCAACCCTATAACTACGGGGCAATGCGATGGCCGCGGTTCACCAGATCATTAATTAATTAATCAATTCCCAAAACAACAGTTCCAGATCACATTAACATGTACAGAAACGCAACAATAAACGCACTTTACAAGAAAAAGAGCAGACTGCTATCGAAATTAAAACAATTACACAGACAGTTTACAGACAGACAAGACCGGGAGATAATATCACTGAAATCCCGATTAAAAAACCTCCAACAATTACTTAAAGCTAATTATAGATTAGCAACAAATTTGTATTGGAACAACAGAATTCGAGCTATAAAAACTAATAACCCGAATATGTTCCCACAAATAAATAAAATATTCAGGAGAAATAAGATTCAGTGTCTCCAAATTCCACGTACTGAGGTAAACAAGCAGCTGCTAACCAACATTGGCATAGATACAGAGAACGCTATCTTCAATAGTGAGCTCTTCGTGATCGAATATCCTTTGGAAAAGGTGAACGCTGTGGGAGCTGTCTTTCAGAAAATGCACAAGGTGAATGAAAGCATTCACCGAAATCACGACCTGGAGGACAGAGTTCTACTCAATCACCTGCACCTCCGAAATGAAATTTCACTTTGGCAATCGGAGAATCCGGGTTTTACCGAATTCAGTGAAGATAATCTGTCAATTGACATTATTGCCAATGGTGTAGTGGCTAATAGCCTTCTAATAACAAGGGAAGGATTCCAGAGTATCTTCGACTCATTAAGAAGCAAAAAGTCAGTGGGAATAGATGGAGTACCTAACATCGTACTCAAGAACCTGCCCCCAAAGGCAATAGATATATACACGGTCCTGTTTACCAACGCGTTGAATAATGCATATTATCCTATCATTCAGCTTATCCCAAAAAAGGGCAAAGACTGTACAAACCCAATGAACATGCGTTCGATAAGTTTACTCCCAAGCATCAGTAAAGTATTTGAAAAAATCATTAACAAAGCTCTGCTAAAATGGGTAGACGACAACAGCATTATTCCAAACAACCAGTTTGGCTTTAGGGCGGGTCATGAAACCACACATGCCGCAGCTAAACTGGTATCTGACATACAATGGAATAAATGTAGGAACCAATGCACAGGTGCCTGTCTGATCGACTTGGAAAAAGCCTTTGATACCGTCTGGATCGAAGGGTTGTATTACAAACTGATCAGACATGGCATACATAAGCCTTTACTATATGTACTTCACGATATGTTAAAGGACAGGAGGTTCGTGGTCAAAAGTGGTAATGTGACCTCTAATAAAACGTATAATATCAAGAATGGCTTGCAACAGGGCGCGGTACTCTCTCCGATTCTTTTTAACATTTACATTAGCGACTTATTAGATGCACTTCCGCAGACTATTGCGTACGCAGACGATCTCATAATTTACAGAACAACTCCGAAAGTTGAGATCATAAATAGTTTAATACAGCGAGACTTCAACAACGTGCAGCGCTATTGCGATGACTGGAAGCTTAAGATCAACTTCCAGAAATGTGAAGCCATCCTATTTAGAACTCCATTATATAAAGCCACGAACGACACAAGAAAAAACTGGCGAAAGCTAGTTATCGTGGGACCGCATGGAGATAAACTGGAAACCAAAAGTTTAGTTAAATACCTTGGCATCTGGCTAGACCAATATCTGTATTTCAACAGACATGTAGAGGCTGCTCTGGTCAAGGCTAGAAAAACGTTTGCTATGACAAAGAGGCTATTTCACAGTAGCCAACTTGACAGCAGGGTAAAAGTCATATGCTACATGAGGCTAATCAGGCCAATGCTCATATATGGTTGTCCAGTATGCTTTAACATAGGTCTAAATTTGATGGAAAAGATTCGGGTGTTCGAAAGGAAGTGTCTGAGAACCTGTCTTAGATTATATCGAGCACCGGAATCGGAATACAAAAAGTACTACTCAAATGAGACTTTATATAATGAAGCTTGCATAAATAGGGTGGATAATTTTATGATTAAATTAATCAGAGGACATACGAGTATTGCGAGAGCAATAAGCTCGTCCAATGACCTAATTTTCGGGGCTTATTATCCAAATACCCTGTACTATGAGAACGTGCGTCGCAACGGCTTTGTTCCACCAGAGGCGTTCCTTGATTTGGACAATAAAGGGCTTATACAGGATAGATCCGGAATTCCGCTGATCTATCATGTAAGTAGATCATCCGTCGAGGGGCGATTGTGCTACGATCGGGAAGTAGCGCGCACCGGAGAAGAGCTTCTGCGCTTCAGTAGGGCTATCTCCCACAGAGACCGGGACAATACTATTAGACAGCGTCAACAGTACTGGTGGTTGAATGGCATAAAAAGTCCTGGATACCAAAGTTGGTATAGAATCACACTATCATCAGCTAGCTTACATAGACTTAGCTTTCCTAGAATTAGGGTAGTATAAGATTTAAGTTAGTTAAGTTAAGTGCTTTTACATAAAATTAAAAATAAGAAAAAAAAATAGGTAAGTTAAGTAAGTTAAATTTTAAGAAAAAAAAAAAAAAAAACAAAAAAAATTGACAAAGTTTTTCTAATTTTTCTTTGTCTTTCAAATAATTATAAGTATTGCCACAAAGTTCTGTCGCCGAAAGGCAAATTATACAAGTATTAAGTAATGTTTAGCTTAGAGCGTCTGCGAAGAACCAGTAAGTTATTATATAAGATAATTAAGCTAGAATTTAAGCATTTTTTGTCTAGCCTTTAATTTAGTAACTAAGAAGATAAAAAGAAAATAAAAAAAAGTTTAAAAAATGAAATGAAAATGCTTACAACGTGGGGTACTTTCCCCAAGCTTGGAGGCACGCTATTATTTGTCCAATAGCAAACGTTGGGAAACCAACGTATCACCCTTCAAGCTTTCGCCCTATCTCGCTTCTCACTTGCATCAGCAAATTATATGAAAAATTCATATACGAGAAACTAAATAACTTTATCAGTGCCAGGAACCTAATTCCTGATTTCCAATTTGGATTTCGAAGAGCGCACAGCACCACTATGGCTCTCAACATATTTCAAAACCACGTCTGCGTGCGCTCTTTAATAAGGAACCCACCGTTGCGGTGAGCCTGGACATTGAAAAAGCCTTTGACACGACTTGGATCGAAGGTCTCGTTTTTAAATTATTGAATACTCGCCTCAGTAGAACGCTATGTAGTATCATCTACCAGTTCGTTCGAAACAGAACCTTCCAAGTTAGAGTGAATGGAAAGCTTTCCCGAACTTTTCGCGCCGCTGCAGGCGTACCACAGGGCTCCATTCTAGGCCCCATCTTATTCAATATTTACACCTCCGATATTCCTCGCCCTGTGGACGGGAGAGTAAACCAGATATGCTATGCGGATGACGTCCTAGTGTACACGTCATCCATAGGCCCTAAACTCGCACAAATCGACTCAACCGTCACTTGGACGAACTGTATCAGTATTACAGTCGATAGAAAATTCGATTGAACCCATCCAAAGCAGTAGCTATAATTCTGAGTAGTAAACACTTCCAACCTACTTCTCGATATTCACAGAATATTCGAATAAAAATGGGAAATACTACGATTAGACCACAGGACAGGATGAAATATCTTGGGGTCATTTATACCCCAAAAATGAATTTCATCAAACATGTGACCCACATTCTCCAAAGGGGTCTCGGTCGGTCTAAGCAACTGCACAACATCTTGAAGTGGAGCAACAAAGTTGATACCAAAGTTAAGCTTCTCTGCTATAAGCAGCTAATCCGATGTGGAATATCGTACGCCTTTCACATATGGTCCTCCATATCTTCAGTTCAAATGGAAAGTCTTCGAGTTTTCGAAAGGAAACTCCTCAGAAGATGCATCAGTCACTCTAGATCATCCTCATTACCCCAACTCTCACCTATACGAAGGCGCCTCCATTACCCCTATCGACGAGTACTTGCTATAATTAGCATACAAGTACCTCGAAAGCATTCAGAACAACGAGAACGTTGTACGGGACTCTTGCGTTCTTGACCCTTCTCTCTCTCGATCTCTTCGGATCACACCACCACAATTTCTTCTTCAGAACAAAACTGAAGAAAGCACCCTTCCCAACAACATTCTCCGCTATAATATAGGATTACTGGATCTATCCCATTCGGTCTAATGTTAACAAGCCACACACACACGGACGAACAGTACAAGACGGCACAAACATACACACACCGACCAAAGCGCACATCATCAGACGCCAAAGACGTGATCTGCGTTTACTACCGCACTCAAGACCTGCTGGTCTTGTATGATTTCTTTCCCACCATCCCACTATACAAGTAGTTAGAGAATACCTGGACTAACACTGTCCACACTATCCTTGGATACCCCCCCTTTTTGTCTTTTCTTTTCAGATATCGCGAGACCGATCCCAACATCCTCACGGATGTGGGTGATTCTGGTTATCGCAAGATGACCAGAAGCCAGAGACAAGATGAAGGACACATCTGTCCTTGTCTCGCTAAAGTCGGCCCTCTCGCCAACCCATTTTTTTAAGTGTATATTAAACAACCGAAAAATGCAGGTTAAGTGGACACCATTGTAATGGGGGACAGCCGCAATACGTAAGTATTTGAGGGTGGCCTTTTTTACATAACATTTTATTTGAGAAAGGTGAACTTTTTATTGTCATGTTATGGTGTTTCTTCACTATGCCGTGAAATGAAGGAAGAATTAACTCTCTGGGTTTTGATGATTATGTGGACACTTATATAGCGATCAAGAAATTAATTAGGACTTTTCATTTGACATCATTTACACGTGTCAGTGTAAATTCAGCCATGAGCTTGAAGGTTTCCAAACGTTTTCTTTTAAAACACCATTAATGAGGGAAGGTAGATCCATATTCCAGCCTATCCTCTTGTGTACATTCCATTATGGCTGCATTAAAACAGTCATCGTTATTGGCGGATCTGCCTAGGCTCTTCCGGCAGAAAATAATTCACTGTCATGGGGCCTGTTGTATTCGTCCTAATAAATTATGACGGATATTTTTGCATTATTAGGCGGCCTTGTATAGTAAAGAGACTTTTCTATCATTATAATGTTACCTCCCATTCTACTCGCCGCTATTGTTAATGCTCATTTTTTTAGATTGTTTTACAGTTTGTGTGTGATAACGCGTTAATTGACGTTTTAGGATCTACTATTTGGTATTATCTGATGAATGTCAGACCATTGAGTAGATTGTTATTGGACAAATGATCCCAAAAGCATCATGTTCCAAATTGTGATTTAGTAGTTCCGAAACAAGGCAACATTGTCAGTGTTATCGACGTTCAGACAATCGTCTCCTAAAAGCTCACCAATCACATCATCTCCGTTTGACAAGTAAACCGAAAAATTCGTAATTTCCGACATAAGGATCAGTCCTCCGCCCTATTTGTCATTGGTAGATAACACATGTTGTGATGCCTTCGTCGGGCAGCTTACAATCTCTCTTCACTATCCTGGCATTTCAATTGAATTATGTACAACAATCCATTACGTCGAGTAACGGACCAGGCAGGAACTGCCACAGGCTGTGATTGGGCATCCTGTTTCATCATACACATTTTCGTAACTCCAATAATGGCTACCGTCAGAAGTACAGGCGTTATGACTGAGGATACTCATAGTCCTTCTGGATATATATTCGTCCCACGGGACGTATTCGATTCCAAATATTTAGTCGTTCTTGTCACCATAGTACCCAGGAAATATCTTACAGTTTACATGTGTCGTGTTAGTGTATCTATCACCGACATACTGATATCAAGTCAATGTATACACATGTCACGATTACAGGTAGATGGAGGCCAAATCTGAGGGAGTATCAGTATGAATTTTATCTCCATCATAGGGTCAAATGGGTGAGGTTTGCTCAGTTTTATTCCTTTACCAGGCCCAAACTGTCGATGACACCGAATGCAGCCGAACCGAGGAGTATTGGTTAATTGAGGTGGGGAAAGTGAATTTAATTATTGTAATATTGCGAATTGGTAAGGTGAAGAGATTGTGAGCAGTAGCGTTTGCTTCAGACGAGTCTCTTCGGATTTATGTCTATGAACTGAGGTCGTGCTAAAGATTATGTCGTTTTTTTTTTTTTTGTAACATCTTTGAGTCGCTGTCTACATGTTCCTCACGTTCAACTGTCGGTAAAGCAACAACTTTTTATGTATTCTAGACAAGAAAAGTAGATACGCTTTTATCCATTTTGTAATCGGTTCGGGCATAAAGTAATGTGGAATTTTAATTAACCAAGAAGAGTTTACATTTTCATATGTATTCAATAATGGGTAATTGTGACGGATGGCCTGTGAAAATGTGCACAGTACAAGAAAGCCCTACCAGTCTCCCGTCTTTACAAATATGCAGAATTTTATGTCGATCAGATACCATTAACAGGTTGTAGGTTGAGGATTGTCAAGAACTCATCAATTATTATACGGGCTTATTGTGACAGCCGCGTATCCTACATGGACTGAAAAGTTAATTCAATTGGTGGCGGTGTGGCGATTCTCCCGAACGCCATCATCCATTAACCCATCATATGAGGTAAAAACACCCCCATTTGGGGCAATCAAACTAATATAAAAAACAAGTACCGTGGCAGTTCCATTGAACGCCACTACTTACCTTGCAGGTACACAGGCCTGTACTTACCTTCTGCACTGTACCTGCAAAATACAAGAAAACCCTGTGAAGCATTAAGTCGCGCTGAAGTGAAATTCCAGCGGCATCAAATGCTATATTCGTCAGGGCAATTTGGTTTAATAACCGACCAGCCATATTGCCTGTGCAATATCTACGCGATATCCTCTGGCACACCAGCAAAAGAAAGGTATTTTGCCTTAGCAAGGATGCCCACATCGAACAACCGATACATGAGGGCATCCGGTTGGCGCCCCAGCGGTCGAATCCGCAAATGGAAAATTACCATTAGAGTTCGACTGCGAGGATACACCAACAACACGCACACGATCAGCATCACGCTACTCGTAGCCACTGATCGTGTAAACATTGCAACCCTTGTGCCGTCGAGATGCTCGCACCTGTTGCGAACTTAGAAGGGGGATTTTATGCAGTGTCTGCATATCCGCGGACGCACATGATGAGTAGCTAAAACAACCATCGTGTGTACATTTCAACCCCTTTTGCGTTGAACAAAACGCAAAACGGATATCTTACCATATTTGGTCATCGAGGCGATGATCGAAAGCGTCGTGTACTATCGCTTCGATGAACTAGAATGAAATTTCCAGTTAGTCTGAATATCTTTGGAGTAGTAGCCGGTCCTGATTTAAGGTTGTGTATGGGGCGTTCGTTTTCTGTTACTTGAACGAAAACCTATCATTGTTTATGAAATATTTAAAGACTTGGTCTCATCTTTGAGTTTTGTGAAATATCTAAAGACTTGGTCTCATCTTTGAATTTTGTGAAATATGTAAAGACTTAGTCTCACCTTTAAGTTTTGTGAAATAAATAAAGACGTATTCTCACCTTTTTGGGAACAAGTAAAGACCTCTTATACATTTAAGTTTAGTGTGATTGAAGAAAGAAGCAATAAATGTGTAAAAACAAATTCATTCTTGTAAACCCGGCATACGCTACAACGGTGTTTCAATCTGTGGGAGTTTTGGAGCAGTGACTATTAACTTGGTGGCTTTAGAGAACCAGTGCACCTGCCTGCACATAGCTAAGAAAACTAAACATACCACCATAGCGGCACTAGACTCATTTCGAGGGGCTGAACTGTCGCTAGTCAATGTACGAAGTTTCGTGACATTTCATCTATTCTTTTACACGCTACAGTCGTTTGATTGACGCTACTTTTGCTTTCGTAAAAAAAATGGAAAAACAAGAATATCGCATCTTGATCATACATTATTTTTTGATGGCAAAAACTTCTCAGCAATCATTGCAATGCTTGCAGAAATGTTATCCCACATCTGCTCCTTTAAGAACAACAGTCTATCGGTGGTTTAGTGAATTTAAAATGGGTCGTATAAGCACCAAAGGCACACCTCGCTCTGGAAGGCCAAAGGAGGCTACGATTTTTTTTTTATATTACGCTTCTCTCGGGAGAGGCGAACCTATAGCGCCGAGTGTGTGCCCCGAGATGCCACCAAATTACATGTTGGAGTTCCTCTTGAACAGTTGCAGGTTGTGACGCCCCGTGAATACTCGCGTGGGAGGGGAGTTCCACGGCTTCCCCGCTCTGTAGCGGAACGAGTTCTGATGCAGGGATGTTCGCACCGTCTTGTGGAGGGCATGTAAGCCAAATTGCGTAGAACAATACCACGAATCTCCGAAGAACAGTACACGTGATAATAGCAGTAAAACAGACAGAGGTCGGCTACGTACCTTCGATGTGATAGCGACTGTAGTCCTGACGTCAGTGCCGAGTCCCGGATCACGCGGATCGTTCGTCTCTGTATGCTCTCAAGTAGGTTGAGGGTATGTTTAGGAGCCGAGCTCCAAACATGAGAGCGCTTGTTTAATTTGGGAGTTATACAGAAGAAGATGTTGGGCCGGAGTAAAATATTTCTTGACTCTAAAAAGATAGCTCCGTTTCCTTAAGCGGACCTGACCAGGTTCGGCACGTGTTTATGCCACGATACATTCCCAAAGATCGTGACGCCGAGCAGTTTCAAGCTTTTCCCAGATTCGAGGGCCTGGCCATTCATCATCAGCTGTGGAACCGATTATCCACTTTTCTTTGTGAATGTTGTATATTGTGTCTTCGCTGCATTGAAGTCGACAAGATTGGCTCTTCCCCACTGCAGGACTTTATCCAGATCCCGATTCAGAGAGTTGATCTGGGTACATTTCAGCTGGTGCGACGTAGATGCTCCAATGGGCCGAACATTCGAAAAGGATGAAACAAGCGTACTATCATCTCCAAAAGTGATCACTTTGTTATCCGTTGTCTCCAACAAATCATTTATGTGAAACAAAAACAAGGGTGGAGTCTTAATAGAACCTTGGGCCACCCCGGAATTAACAGGATACAGATCCGAACACTCGCCGTCCACAGCAACCCGGATCGATCGATTTTAGAGGAAGCCCTTCGTCCAGTCGCAAAGCTGCTGCGAAAATCCATATGAAGGAAGTTTGTTCAGCAATGCCCCCTGCCAGACGCGGTTAAAAGCCTTAGAGATACCCAATGCGACCGCCCTTGACTCACCATGCCGCTCAATCCCAGATATCGTCCATATATCGGTTATAATTGTCAAAATGTCTTCCGTGGACCGCCTGCCACGGAAGTCATACTGATGATCATTCAGAAGTCCGTTGCACTCCAAATACTTAATTAACTCAGTATTGATGACTTTTTCCATTACCTTAGATAACATAGACAGTAATGCTATCGGTCGGTAATTTTGTGGGACACTGTTTTCCCGTCTTTGGGATTGGCTGAACTCGAGCGGTTTTCCAACAGACAGGAAAGGTTGTTCGATCATTAGGTAAGCGAAAGAATCTGCCAAGAACCAACCAAGAATTTGTGACTAACGTCCCACTGTCTGTCACCAACGGAGGGAAAGAGGAGGAAGCGAAGTTACTGCTGACAGCGTTTGCCATTGACCACAAGGGGCGCGAACCAGTCGGGAATCGAAGGAGTTTATTGGTCACTCTGTCGTTGTGAGATTTCTTCGCGGTATCAATAGCCTCTGGCGCAAGGCTATTGACCTTGCCCGGAAAAAACAAATCATTATGGAAAATTTAACAAGCCTCAGGACTTGCTAAATAAGGCCAAGACTAGTTCCCGGTTGTAGTGCCGATGATGATGATGATCAACAGCCTGGTTGCACGCGTTTCTGATCCTAACAAAATTCGTTCTGTTCACATCGGTGGGATTGGAGCGCCATTGCTTAAAAGCTCTATTTTTTGCCGCTGTAATCTGCTCGCATTTTTTGTTAAACCACGGTTTATCAGATGAACTTCGTTTGATGGAATGTGGAATGTAGATCTCCATCCCGAAAAGAATAATATCTGTGACCGACTCCGCGCAAGCGTTAACATCGAACTCTCCGAAACACACCTCCGATCATGGAAAGGATGCGAAGAAATCTCGCAAATCGTCCCAGTTAGCAGCACCATACTTCCATACAGGCGAAGCAGCTTAGATCGGTTATTCGTTTGGAAAACAAGTGCTTGCAGTGATCTGAGTTTCCCAATAGCGCAGAAACCTCTACGGTATAAATACTCGGTACGGATATCAAAAACAGATCCAGGGTGTTCACGTGATCGCCTCGGGCATCCGAGGGGACGTGAAAGATGTTCGAAAAATGTCGCCGATCGATCGTCATTCGGGGAGCGGTAAAGACAACAAAGAAATTTAACAGAATTTCTCAGCTCAACCCTCAACCATATGATGTCCATGTTATTGGGTTCCAACGCCTCCATCCTTTTGCAAGCTAGATCGGACACCAAGATCTGTTACCTGGAATTTTGCTACCCATCGCCTTGGGACGATCCGCAGCCAGAATAGGCATAATGTTACCGTCTCAAGGTGAAAAAGTGACAGGATTGCAGGGTTGCAGTTCCCATCACCTTGGAATAGCTTGCGTCCGACACCAAGACAAATTAGCATCGCCTTGGGACGATCTGCAGCCAGAATTGGCAGAATGTTACCGCCTCAAGGTGAATAACGACGGGATTAGAGAGTTGCAATTCCCACACCTTGGGGTGGCCTAAAACTTTCATCAGGTGACTGTCTCAGGGTAAATGAGTTAGTGCAATCTGGTCATGGAAATAAAGAAACAGTAAAAAAAGAAAGAACAAGAAAACGGTGGCTGGCACTGGTTTTTGGATATAAAAGAGTTTTATCGAAGCTTCTAAGATGAGATTAGACCGTTGGCTTCAAGCGAAAGAATGCGAATACATCGCAAACAAATTAGAATTTTTTAAATTAAATATATGTAAAAAAATAAAAGGATAGCGAGCGTGATATAATATAAAACTCAAATAACCTAAATAAAAACTAAATCAAACATAAACAAAAAAAAAGAAAAGACTAACATAAATTATCGCACTCCGATCAATAAATATAACCAGTGCTTCACTTTGTATGTACACAAAAATTCGAAAGTCTTGTTGAACAACAGGGTAATAAATACAAGGCTGGGCTCGTAGAACGAATAGGCACAGCATAAAGGATACTCCATTTGGCCAACCAAGTGTTGGAAAATCAAAATCAGTCGGTCAACCCATGGGTTTAGAAAGCCGGAAGCAATCCACGGCTCTGCGGGCCGAAAGCTACCCACGGCTTCACCCGCCGGAAGTCACCCACAGACAATAACAAATGTTATATCAACAAGCGTTTGAACTTTTATGAGCGAACTCCGAAAGCGAGAGGATGGAAAGAAAACAACAACAGAGCCGCAATATAGACATTTTCAGATAATTTGGTGGAGTCGCTTTTTGTTTTGGTCCGGCCACTCAACACAGAGTCGTGGATCAACTGCTTGGCGTCGCCCATAGCGGTTTTTTTAATCGGGTGTGGTCGCTTTCGGGGCATTTGTGGGGTACGAGATCGCGACGCTGGCATGGGCGAGAGTTCTATCTCGTCTCCACCAGTTCGCTAAGAGGTTACACGAGAGAGGCAACAAAAGAAAACCAAAACGCTGCAAGTCCGGAAGGAAGGAAAACATGTGGGGAGGAGGTATTGTGCCAACACGGACACTCGGTTCACTTACATCCCCATCGTCTGTCACTATAAGTTCCAAAAACTGTTCCGTCGAAAATTGCTCTCCAAAAGACATCGGTTCACCAGGAAAACAAACAAATAAATTTCCACAACACAAGTCATTCAACAGGAGGAATGAATTAAAACACAGTTTGGGTCTATTGAATCGAATGTTCTTTTATTGATTTTACTTAAGGATTACACGGTTGGATGTCAATTTATTTAATTATTAAAATAAAAGTTCGCTTGCAGTTAATTTAATTCCGAACACCTTAATCTTCACTACCGCTTTAAATGTGAGACGAGCTATCAAGTCAACCAGCACTTTACAAACGACCCGTTTATAAACGCATCTCCGCAGCCGGCGGAGAGCGGGAGTTAACCGAACGTCGCGAACGGTGGTCGTAATAGGACTCTCCGAGGATGGAACTCTGACATGAATTCCATCCTAGGTTAGGGCTAAGAAAAAAGGGAAGAGAGAGAAAAACGTTTCTCTTAAGGGTGCGGCCGCTGTAGGAAATGCACTCTTTCAGTGCAATGGCGTGTGTGCATGGTTCTTTCATGGATGAGAACGAACCTAGGACATAAAGTGCATTCATAGGATACGATTTCGGTAAAGCAAATAAAACCGAAATCGTCGGATGCTAATGGGGTTGCTTATGCATTGTTCGGTAATGAGGGTTAGCTAAATAAATAGCAGCCGCCCATTAAATGAAAAAAAATGTTTTCCGGATACCACAAACGATATGAATTGTTTATGGTATCGCAGGAAACCTATGTAGGAACAGCGTCTTCTGTTTGCACATGGTGCGAGTTAGAGAATTTTATTGGTGGGAGAAAACGGTCGCCAGCCAATGTGTACGTAAAGAAATTTATCGTACACATGGCGAAGTTGGAAAATAGACGGCGCAATATTTATGGTCCCTGTCATGACGGTTACATTGTATGCAAACCGAATCATTTTGTTTACAGGAATTGTCTGGTACCGAAGATGCCGAATTGGTTTGGAATTCCAGATAAGCTAAGAAACAAATCTTACGGAAAATTGTATGTGAAGAGATGTATGAGAAGGTAAGTTTTCTTTACAGGGACTTTACGATTATAGCTTTGATCTAATTAATGCGTGAAGCATTTTCAGGTGCTTAATGCGATTGCATTAGCAAAAACTTATGCGACTTGGGATGAGGTTATGGGAGATTTTAGGTAAGTGTACCGTGGGGTTTGGCGGCACCGCCACAAACACATCAAAACACATTCGATTGTTGGTGGTGATTGTCTTTATTGTTTTTCAATTATTTAATTTTAATGTCGTAACTACCATAACTTCCGATTTACTTTGAAGATACCAGGCACTGAAACACAAACGATTAAAATTAGACGTTGGAACTTTAGCACACACTCGACTCCGATGTATTTTCGCGTCTCCGTGCACACCGGAGAGCGGGAGCGGCAACCACCATGGCAGCCGGCGGATGGAAATGGACTCAACGATATTCAATCGTTACCGAAAGAAATTCAGCCAGTGAAATTGGCTCTCTTAAATTAAGGGTGGATTTCCTGTTCCGAGAGAGACGTAAAGTCTCTCTTTGGGGTAACCAACAGATCTCATACAGAAAATCGCCACAGTACACATGTATGTGTGTACACTGGTTATTGTATGGATCAAAGCTATGGGAAAGAATCTAAACAAAGAAAAGGGCATAGAGTGTATTCATGGGATACTAATTCGGTAAAGCAAACAAACTGAATCTCCTTGGATGATAATTCGTTTTCTGTTTGCTCTTGCCGCTGCTGATGAAAAGCAGATCCCGAAATATAAGAAGACAAGGGGATCGGGTAGATCATTGTCTAAGCTATGCATTGCAGCTGTAACGCAATGTCCATGCATATGGTGCTAATTGGTTTTAACGTATTCACAGGGAATTGGTGTTCATAGCATCGCCGCCAAGGGTAAGCAAAACCATACCTATTTGCATTTGTCTATGCTGTATGAATTCATTTATGGTTTAAGACGCGAGATGCGTATATTTGCTTTGGTCCCTTGGGTGTAGGTCGCCAGCCAACGTGTATGAAAGGGGATTTGTTGTACACATGAATGAGGCTGGGAATAGGCGACGCAATGATAATTATCCCTGGCTGGGATGGTTACATGATATGTGAACCGATAAGTTTTCTTTTCCAGGGATATGCTGTTTGGAACAGAATTCTTAAAAGGAATTTTGAATTCAAATAAATGAATGCAGGTAAGAATTCTCTTCCAGGAGCTTTTAGGTAAATACATTTGGTGAATTTTATTGCGTGAAGCTTTTACAGGTGCTTAATGCATTAGCAGAATGTTGATACAGGCTGGATGGAAGTTATGGGGTTTTTTTTAGGAAAGCGAACCTGGGGTTTGGCGGAACTGCCACACATTCCTTATATTTTGCCTTAAAATCTGCCTGATGAGTCTATATATTTTCTATAACACTACGGTGATTTCATTGTATTCGTTCGAATGTGGACGACCAAGCTTTTCGAAGCCTATTACGTATATTTTTAGGATATACTCAAGTGGTTCAATTCTGACCTCAATAAGGTATACGTAATAAGGATTATCTAACTGAGTAGAAATCGATGTCTCGAAAACCCAGCCAACGATTAATCCCGATTTAGGCGCATGGTCGATGAACAGCACTTGCACCGTCGGCCAAAATATATAATAAATATTTTTAATTCTTGGCATCTGCATTCATTTGACAATCATATATATACATACATACATAATTGTATTTTAAATTAATAGAACGACCATATCTTTGAAGGTGTGAAAATTGTGGACAAATGTATGGGGTTTCTTGAGAGTTGTAAGAAATGCTCCACTCTGTCTAACTTGGTCGCCATTTCCAAAGTGTACATCCGTCTTAATTAAGAATTGAGATCTGTTCCAGCTACGCACACCTAAAACATTGTTCGCCATGCCCAAACAAATTGGATTTATTGATAAAATACGACCACAACATCTAAAGTAGAATTTTCAACATCATGGGTAAATTAACACCACCAAACTTGTTTCATAAAAGTACAAAAAAAAAACCTTTTCGGAAAAAAGAGTTTCCTTTCAAAACTATTGTACACAGCGAAAAATGGAAACAATTTCGCAACATAATTTACGAACTCTATAAAACGCTCGGTGCTCATCATTTATTATTTGGCTGGCAATACAGTCGGCTAAGTTACTGAAACCGCCATTCTAAATGATAGCAATAAAAAATAACAGAGAAATAACCACCCTGTATAGAGAAATAAAAAGCTATTCAAGTGTTTGCGCATTATCTAATTAAAATAACCACAAAAAGTGATTTGGGTAGTAAATTTTACTGGAAATCCTGTGGTAACGTCTCAACCAGCCTTAAACATGTGGCAATGCCCCATAGATCTGTAGCTTTAATGATTCGTTGTGGCGGCAACAGCTTAACAGTCATTTTATTTATTTTGTTTCTTTTTTTGTTTTTTTTTTTCATTTTGTGTGTTTATTTGTTTATGTAATTTAAATTTTTAAGTGAATGTTGTGTGTTTCACAAACCATACTCCAACTGGGTGATACAATAATTAATGGTTGCGGGTGGCAAGTGGTTTTACCAGTCGATTAAATGTCTGCTCGACCGGAAGAGCGTGAGGATGATGGCCCCTGTGGTAAGATGGCCGGCAGACAGAAAATCCATACAAAACATTGAACTGATTTTATTTTGTGGACGAATATGATTTCAGTTTTTTTTGTACGTCATTTTACATTTTAATAACCTTTTAACACCTAGAATGGCTGAGGGCGACCGCCATAAATCTATCATTACCACGGGACTGTTATTTAATTGTGGAGCTCATTTTCATTCGGTAGATGATTTTTCATTCGCACTTGCTTTACGTAAAACACTTCGGAAATCAACAAAGTCATTTGTCAGAATTTGTGGGCATATGTGGGTGGGGCGCCAGTAGGTGGGTGGCAGTGTTATCTGCTGTCGACAGATCTTGGGAGAGTACGATGTTATCCACAGTGCTGAGCTCAGGATGATCTGACGTACTATCACGAACGGATGGTGAAAGATATGAGTTCTTACAGGAGACAGAACTTTGACTGTGAGAACAACAAACCATCTCACGCACAAAGCAGAACGAGGCGAAGGCTTGTACTGAGGATCATTTCATATCGAGGTGATAAGTGTTGGCCGTTACGCATCTGTTGCCATGCCTTCGTAGGGATTATGGGGACCAAATGAATCACTCAGGTAAGGTTCGTCATGATGTTTGATTTAATAGTGCACGTCTTTATTATATATTCCTATCATACTACAGTTGCTCCACAAGCTTAATGATTTTGTTTTCGAATTTTGGCTTTAAATATCTTTCTCTCTATTTTTATCAGATCCTGCGTGTTCTTCAGTCATCTGGAATTAAGTTGAATACTTTTTATTTTTAATACTTTTTACTGTCAAAGCTTCGGAAATTTACAAACTCACGATAAAATGCTACTGGTGTTTTTATTACTGCACAAATTCTTATTGTCTATAGTTTAAAAAACTACCCAAAAAGAAGCATCATCATCATCATCATCGGCACTACAACCGGGAACCGGTCTTGGCCTTATTTAGCAAGTCCTGAGGCTTGTTAAATTTTCCATAATGATTATTTTTTCCGGGCAAGGTCATTAGTCTTGCGCCAAAAAAGAAACATCACTAGGTCTTAATATTTTGAATTACAGCCGACGCTCTATGAAATTACTTGAGCATACTCAGTTTGACTTCACTTGATGGGCACCATAATTTATTTTAAGTTCTCACTAGCTGCGGGTTTTTTGATTAATTTCACTTTTAGTGTTCATCTGTATAAAAACGGAAGGAACAAAAAACATAATCGTGCAATTATGTGTTGTTCAGATTTAGACATAGCTTACTTCCCACATAACGTTCGTTAACATGAAACGTATTATTCGACACCGTTTTCTTTCGTCTATTTGCAGTCAATTAACTTTTTGTGATTCATTCCTGAAGGAAGGAAACTCTGTCCTCTTCGCCGCCAAATGGTGCTTACACCTACTTGTATTCACCCCCTGTTGCCACGTGTTTCAGATCAAGACATATCACGTGTTGGACCAATAAATACCATACTGTATCGATTGCTATGTGTACATTGTTTGCGCATCCTTTATCCGTTTTTTTTTTAAAGGCGTACTATGCGGCGCGTTAACAATGTAACAATAGCATCCGGGGATCTTTTTGCTCTCTTATCGAATAGATTTCGAAAAATAAAAACTACTCGCCAAGCAACCCGAGCGTGCTACAAAGTGGGCTTTCCTGTGTACCCTAATTAATGAGTCCGGGCGAAAATGACCCGGCGCACGGTACATTGTCACGATTGCATTTGTATACTCTATTTCAGAATGTATTTACGATCTTGCTTATTAATTCCGAATAAGAGGGAATGAAGTGGTCCAGCACATACAATGATCAGATTGTATTCAATTCCCGTTGCGATCTTTCTATCGATATAAGGACTTTGGTGTCGACTCAAGCCTAATTCACAAATTTGTTTCGTTGCGGAAATTATTTCCAAAAGTGTCTTTATGTCACGTTGTTAATATGTGCCGTTTAGACGTGGTGACTTTCCAGAGAATGTGAATACCCACTGGGGATTCAACCTACTCTGATGGATTCTGGAGATCTTCTGGGGGTCAAACGAAGGGTTGCCTGACTTTTCGTATTATTGCCTGAAAGAAGTCTTCCACACAGCGACAAAAGTGAAGTTTTATCAGTCGATCTCGTATAATATCGAACACATACGTGCACGAATATCACAGCTCTTTATGATGCTCGTGACCGAAGGTGGCAAATAAGGTAGAGATTTGAACGAATAAATACCTTGTATATTGTGGCGAAAGCAGATGGGTTATAGTATATATTGCGTCTCTCAGGAAACATATAGCGGTGTGCGGATCAGCACAGAACTTAATCCCACTCATGATATGAAAAGTTTAGAAACAAAGCACCGACCCATCACACTATGGCCGCGTGTATGCAAGGATGTGTTAACTCGCTACACAAGCTGTTATTGCTACGCTAATGCTCTAGTATACGGCGTTGACGATTTTCTAGATTCCCCTTTTGTGATGTATTTGTGGCGTAGTTTTTACAATGGCATCAGCAAGAATGCGAGTTCGATAAAAACACCACTGATGAAAATACAAATCACCAATTGCACTGGAGAAGATAGTTTAAATGAAACACGTTATTGGGTTCTTTTCTTAGTAATACGGTTTAATATTTATTGTGTAAAGTAACACTTGGTTTTGTTATTAATTACCGAAATCGCTAACACTATTACATTACTGTTCTTCTTAAAGGGAAATTTCCGGACACAATAATATTAGACGCGTACACTGGTGCGCTCCGCTGGAGGCGCTTAATACGTCAGTAATTCTTTCGATTCACTTTCTTAACACTATT
Source organism: Microdon myrmicae (assembly GCA_963931805.1). Taxonomy (NCBI): domain Eukaryota; kingdom Metazoa; phylum Arthropoda; class Insecta; order Diptera; family Syrphidae; genus Microdon; species Microdon myrmicae. Next base: position 46,762,128 of record OZ007500.1, read on the forward strand.
GATAAAACGTTCACTCCGGCATTGTCTTTAATTAAATCACAAGTAATCGCGAGCAACTTCCGCTGCAGTTCGTCCGCGCTATATCATGCGACACTCCGTATGTCTGACTTTTTAATAATAGACGTACATTAATTTTTTAACACAAATTCCGACTTTATCTACTTTATTAGATTAATGATGCAAAAGACTATTCGGTTATAATGATCCACTAGACTCTCGACCGCACTCAACGGGGGATGAATTTTGACTCATCGATGCAATCCACATCCGTCAGATTCAACGGTGGTGGATCACATCGATATGAGAGGAGTGAACGGGACCAATTTGGCAGCGGCCAATGGTGATCGAGGAAAGGGTTTAATGGGAGGGTTTTCCGAATGCTGCATAGGGACACGTACAACGCCCCTTCTGCCTGCAATACAGATAACGATCGCCGACACCTAATCAAACAAATGTACGAACATCAGAGGCTGCAGGCAATGTGGTCATAAATCATCGATGATCCACGCCTGAGAACGAAATAGGTTTTTGCTTCAAAGTAAACAAAAACGCTATTTGAAGGGTCAAATGATGAGATGTACTGGAGATGCTAATTCAATCGGAAATTTGGGTTGTGTTTGCTTTAGCCGTATGGCTCTGGAGCACAAGGCGGGAAATTATTCATGGTGGTGAGGGATTTGACCTGCAGATCTGCAAACGTCTCACCCAGGGGAAGCATGGACCAGCGGTTAATAAACAAAACAAACGCAGTGGGTAGTGTGTGCTTGCTTTGATTTGCTGGTGGGTCATCATAGTGCATGGCATGGCTAAGATTGACTAAACAATCATCATATCCATGCCCAAATTCCATGATCGGTTGATAGCCGGTGAAAGGGAATGTTGCGAACTTCAGGATATGGGTGCAATATGAGGTTACCGAATGGAAGGGAAACTATCGGCTGCACCTGTATCTGGTGAGCATGGAGGCAGTGTTTGTTTACACTTTTGCCATGTAGCGTCATTTTGATTCTACTCGAAATGTAACGTCTCCTATGTCGATGGATCGAGTGTGTGTTTACTTTAAATAACACTCGATCGCTTGTGGGTATCCAGCGATGGCTATGCTGTATATTGTCGATAGGACGCTCGGCCGATGGGTCTGCCGATAAGGCAAGGGTTAGCATGACATGCCGAATATGGGAAAAATGCTCGTGTTTGACAGCCATTGAAAGCAGACAACCGCTTGAATTCTCGAATAAGCTACCCCTGTCGTGTATTCCGATATCATAAATGAATCAAGTACCCCTTGCCAAGTTTAGAAATGCCGTCAAACGGACAACCCAGTGTTAACAAATAGAACACATTAAATAAAAGTTATTTTAATATCTCAAGAAACAGTTTCGTGCACAATTATGTTCTCAGTGAATGTCTGTACTGAGTTTTAAAGATTAATATAAACACAAATTACAATAAACATAAAGTACAATAAATCAATAAAACAAGAAAAACGAAAGCTAAAAGTGACAAATCAGTATTTCGCAGTGCATTAATAATCAAAAAGAAGTGCATATAAAAACAGTTGAGTGAGGCGCAAAAAGTGTTCCAGACAATAAAAACAAAAACAATAAAAAGATAACACTTCGGTCGCAAACGCGAAAATTAAAACAAATAATATATTGCTTGTTAAGAAAGCAATTTTTAAATCATCGTTTGGCCCGAGTGCAAGCTTACTGACTCTTAGCCGACGGTAGGCGAGTTCAACTCAGCCTGCGGGAGAAATCAAGTTGCCGTGGTTCAAAAGGTCGCCTTTGTTTTTTTTTAATGAAAACAAACTGGAAAGAACCAGAATGAACACGGAGGACGATAAAAACACGACAACGCACAAACGAAAAGGCGCCCCGAAAAACTCCATTGTGAGGCGAAGCAAAACCGCGAAATTGACGATGGATAAAGGAGATCAACAATTGGCGAACGACAGTGAGCTCCACTTCCCCTCCAACTTTAACATATATGGGGCAAATAATTCATTCGCTTCTCTTGCATCCTCAGAGTCTGAGGATGAAGAGGAAGAGATAAGTGAATTGGAGGCGAAACTGGCGATGGCAAGAGCCCGATTACAAGAGAGACGCCGAAAGAAAAAAATAGCGGCGCTCGAACAAGAACAAAACCAGCAACAACTACAAAAGCTAAAGCCAAAAGTCGGCCACCAGCAACAATTTCACCACCAACAGCAACATCAACTTCAACGGCAGCAGCATCAACAGCAACATCAACAGCAACTACCAACACAAAAGCGATCAACGAACCAGCAAGCAACACAGCAGCAGCAAAACAACAATATCAGCGGAAAAATAAAGATGCCACCAATCAACACCATAGATGTTGACTGTAAGGAATTGGTAAGTCTTTGTAAGCTAGCCATAGGTAACAATTTTGCAGTTAAAAGACTGACGGGTAACAGGCACGCCATTCAAACATATACGGTGGCAGACCACGACAAAATTAAAGAGGTCTTAAAAAGAGCCACCGCGGAATTTTATTCGTTCACGCCGAAACAAACGAAGAGCGTAACGGTTCTATTAAAGGGTGTCGACCCTGAAACGGAACCGGAGGCTCTGCTCGAAATGCTTCAAAACCTGAAGCACGAAGATTTCGAGTTTACCGCGGTAAAACCATTCACCACACCCAAGGCAAGAAGGGAAAACCGCAAGCTACCCTTCTTTTTGGTGCAATTAACACCCAGCAGTAGGATTGGTGGTCTAAGAAAAATTACAGTCTTGTTGTCAGTCATCAAATGGTCACATGGGACAAATTAATAAAAGGCAGAGACATCCTGCAATGTGTCCGTTGCCAAAGGTTTGGTCACGCGGGGGCTAACTGTGAAATGCAGCGCCGTTGCGTAAAATGCGGAAAGGACCATAAGGCAGAAGAATGCCCTCTGGGAAAAGAAAGGGTAGAAGACAAAGCCCTTCTAAAGTGCGCAGTGTGTCGGAATGAGGGACACCCCGCTAACTATCGAGGATGTCCTAAATTCCGAGAAATAATGGCAAGAAGTGTAACCGGGCAAAAAAACACAGAGCCAACTCGTACTACAACAATGCCCGTAACATCGCCGCGGTCGTACGCACAAGTTGCTTCGGGTGGGAGAACACCAAATCGCAATCTTTATTAGAAAAGGGATCAATCATAAAGTAATATATAGTGGAGAAGTGCGCAGGTTCCGGGTGCTGGAAGCCTGTATCGTCCGCATACCCCTTCAGCAAGGAAGGGGTTTGTAAGCGATTGCGGTCTACACACCTGAGGAGCACCAACAAAACCTATTTATAGCTGAGCTCGAGACACTCTTTCGATGATTACAATTGCACCTGGACAAAAATTACTTTATCCTAGGGGGTGATATGAACGCCAAGCATAGAAATTGGGGAAATTATATATCTAATGCCAGAGGAAATCAGTTGGCTGGTTGGTTAGATCAGTATCATATTGAATATAGAACTGACCTGCTAGCTACGAAATATCCATCGTTCCCCAGAGGTAGATCGTTCTTAGATATCTTGCTAATCGACTCACGACTGAGATTACTTAACACCAACAGACGAAACACAAACTGTTTACGGACAATTGAATACGACAGCGACCACTGTGCATTCACGGCAGTAATAGAGCTTCCGAACGAGCTCGCAGATCTGGAGGAATTCGTGATCCCGCAACCCTATAACTACAGGACAATGCGATGGCCGCAGTTCACCAGATCATTAACAAGAGAACTTTGTTCGAATGACTTTAATCTGCCAGTAAACAGAAACCTGACAAATGACGAAATCGACAAATACATTCAACAAATAGACGAAACCGTAAAACGAACACTGGATAAAACAATTCCCAAAACAACAGTTACAGATCACATTAACATGTACAGAAACGCAACAATAAACGCACTCCACAAGAAAAAGAACAGACTGCTATCGAAATTAAAACAATTACACAGACAGTTTACAGACAGACAAGACCAGGAGATAATATCACTGAAATCTCAATTAAAAAACCTCCAACAATTACTTAAAGCTAATTATGGATTAGCAACAAATTTGTATTGGAACAACAGAATTCGAGCTATAAAATCTAATAACCCGAATATGTTCCCACAAATAAATAAAATATTCAGGAGAAATAATCAAAACGAGATTCAGTGTCTCCAAATTCCACGTACTGAGGTAAACAAGCAGCTGCTAACCAACATTAGCATAGATACAGAGAACGCTATCTTCAATAGTGAGCTCTTCGTGATCGAAGATCCTTTGGAGAAGGCGAACGCTGTGGGAGCTGTCTTTCAGGAAATGTACAAGGTGAATGAAAGCATTCACCGAAACCATGACCTGGAGGACAGAATTCGACTGAATCACCTGCACCTCCGGAATGAGATTTCACATTGGCAATCGGAGAATCCGGGTTTTACGGAATTCAGTGACGATAATCTGTCAATTGACATTAATGCCAATGGTGGAGCTAATAGCCTTTTAATCACAAGGGAAGGAATCCAGAGTATCTTCGACTCATTAAGAAGCAAAAAGTCAGTGGGAATAGATGGAGTACCTAACATCGTACTCAAGAACCTGCCCCTAAAGGTCCCGTTTAACAACGCGTTGAATAATGCATATTATCCCGCGCGTTGGAAAACGGCTATCATTCAGCCCATCGCAAAAAAGGGCAAAGACTGTACAAACCCAATGAACATGCGTTCGATAAGTTTACTCCCAAGCATCAGTAAAGTATTTGAAAAAATCATTAACAAAGCTCTGCTAAAATGGGTAGACGAGAATAGCATTATTCCAAATAACCAGTTTGGCTTTAGGGCGGGTCATGAAACCACACATGCCGCAGCTAAACTGGTCTCCGACATACAATGGAATAAATGTAGGAACCAATGCACAGGTGCCTGTCTGATCGACTTGGAAAAAGCCTTTGATACCGTCTGGATCGAAGGGTTGTATTACAAACTGGTCAGACATGGCATACATAAGCCTTTACTATATGTACTTTACGATATGTCAAAGGACAGGAGGTTCGTGCTCAAAAGTGGTAATGTGACCTCTAATAAAACGTATAATATCAAGAATGGCTTGCAACAGGGCGCGGTACTCTCTCCGATTCTTTTTAACATTTACATTAGCGACTTATTAGATGCACTCCCGCAGGCTATTGCGTACGCAGACGATCTCATAATTTACAGAACAGCTCCGAAAGTTGAGATCATAAATAGTTTAATACAGCGAGACTTCAACAACGTGCAGCGCTATTGCGACAACTGGAAACTTAAGATCAACTTCCAGAAATGTGAAGCCATCCTATTTAGAACTCCATTATATAAAGCCACGAACGACACAAGGAAAAACTGGCGAAAGCTAGTTATCGTGGGACCGCATGGAGATAAACTGGAAACCAAGAGTTTAGTTAAATACCTGGGCATCTGGCTAGACCAATATCTGTATTTCAACAGACATGTAGAGGCTGCTCTGATCAAGGCTAGAAAAACGTTTGCTATGACAAGGAGGCTATTTCACACTAGCCAACTTGACAGCAGGGTAAAAGTCATATGCTACATGACGCTAATCAGGCCAATGCTCATATATGGTTGTCCAGTATTGTTTAACATAGGTCCAAATTTGATGGAAAAGATTCGGGTGTTCGAAAGGAAGTGTCTGAGAACCTGTCTCAGATTATATCGAACACCGGAATCGGAATACAAAAAGTACTACTCAAATGAGACTTTATATAATGAAGCCTGCATAAATAGGGTGGATAATTTTATGATTAAATTAATCAGAGGACGTATTGCGAGAGCAATATGCTCGTCCAATGACCTAATTTTCGGGGCTTATTATCCAAATACCCTGTACTATGAGAACGTGCGTCGCAAGGGCTTTGTTCCACCAGAGGCGTTCCTTGATTTGGACATGAAAGGGCTTATACAGGATAGATCCGGAATTCCGCTGATCTATCATGTAAGTAGATCATCCGTAGACGGGCGATTGTGCTACGACCGGGAAGTAACGCCCACCGAAGAAGAGCTCCTGCGCTTCAGTAGGGCTATCTCCCACAGAGACCGGGACGATAGTATTAGACAGCGTCAACAGTTCTGGTGGTTGAATGGCATATAAAGACCTGGATACCAAAGTCGGTATAGAATCACACTATCATCAGCTAGCTTACATAGACTTAGCTTTTCTAGAATTAGGGTAGTATAAGATTTAAGTTAAGTTAAGCTAAGTGATTTTACATAAAATTAAAAAAAAAAAAGTAGATAAGCTTAGGTAAGTTAAGTAAGTTAAATTTTAAGAAAAAAAAAACACAAAAAAAATTGACAAAGTTTTTCAAATTTTTCTTTGTCTCAAATAATTATAAGTATTGCCACAAAGTTCTGTCGCCGAAAGGCAAATTATACAAATATTAAGTAATGTTTAGCTTAGAGCGTCTGCGAAGTAAGTTATTATATAAGCTATTTAAGCTAGAATTTAAGCATTTTTTGTCTAGCCTTTAATTTAGAAACTAAGAATATAGAAAGAAAATAAAAAAATGTTTAAAAATGAAAAAAAAAATGATGGGAAAAATGCTCCTCAGCCATGGGTATTGGCATGTTCGGATGTTTATGTCGGTTACACGATGGGAAAACCGAATTGGATTTTAGGACATGATGGTTTGTATGCAAGCATGCCCCTGGTGAACTTCTATAGATGCTAAGGCGATAGGAAAATAGCAAAAGGTAATCGTTCTAGGTGATTTTGCCACGGCTAATGTCTTCCAGGTAAGTATTGTTGCAGGGGAGCTTGACTGTTCATCTGGGGGTAAGCTGCTTATGGTAGGTAATGAGATTTGCAGGTAGGGGAAAGGGGAGTTGGGTTAGGCCGATGGGAGGTTCTTCGGGCGCCTTAAAGAACCCCCACATGTTCTTCACTAAAAATAGGTTCGCGTAAACTGTGGGAATCTCCACGAGCCCTCTTCCTTTTTCGACTATTTTATGTTTTTCACTACTTTTTCCTCTTTTTACTGCCCACCCTGTATTTTCTGATACTATAAGAGCGCAATAGTATCTGCATATTGTGGCGCAAGGCTAATAACCTTGCCCGGAAAAATAAATGATTATGAACAATTTAACAAGTCTCGGATAAGGACCGGATACCGGTGGAGAGACTTGCTAAATAAGGCCAAGACCGGGTCCTGGTTGTAGTGCCGATGATGATGATGATGATGAGTATCTGCATATTATAAAGAAAAAAATTCAACTAAATGGTACATTATTCACCAACAATATGCTAGATTCATAGCTTTGATTATACCAGCGAATTCTTTGTTCGTACTAATGACGCTAATCAATGTCCTCAGCGTACAGTAATGTCACACCACGTTGATGATATGTAGGTAACATATTTACTCTATTTTTGTACATTGTGGTCGTGCTAAGGAAATGCTGCATATTCCGTGAGTAGAAGACCAAGCAATTTGTATAAGTTTTACTAATAAAACAAATTTCGCTCAGATTTTGCAATTAACAACTGTGGGCTGACCTCTCACTTGACTTAAACCAAGTTGCTGCAAAAGCAACAATCCGGATGGCCAGCGTAGATTGCTATGTGTCAGAATAACAATGCTTTCTATGCCACTTGCTGTAGGAAGGACAAGGGAATTGCTTCAAAAACTACCAGCCCTCTCCAAGTTCGTCTTGTCCTGCCATCCAAAGCTAAGTAGCCGATCTCTCCAAGTTGATTCGAACACTTTTAAGTGGCAACTGGAGAAGACACTTAATATACGTCGGTTCTAAAGCAGCGATTTCTGCCAGTTGATAACTTTGTATTCGTTCGTCGTCCTTGCAGATGCCTTTCTACAATTCAAACTCCACATTCCTCTTCCTTAGATGATAGCTAGTTGGGCCATCGGTCCAATGGTCCAATGGTCCAATGGTCCATCTGTCCATCGCTTTATTGGTCCATCTTCACATCGAACCCCTAAGCTCGTCTGCGTCTACTGCCGCATATTTGCCACTTAATTGGAAACTTCTGTTGGGAACACTGATGCTACATCGATGGATGGGCACTTGTACGGTGGGAAGCAGATACATTTAGTAAGAGTACTTATTACAGCTGGACTAACAGGACTAACAAGATAAATTGCCACTTAGCGTAATGTAAGTATCATACTACGAAGCTTTATTTGTCTTTGTTTAGGAATGGTGCGTATGCTTGCACTCTGAGGACATTTGATTTGTGTTTCGTTTTAATTTTTTTTCCTGTTTTTTGTTGGTCTAGATACGAAGCAGGGTGCGATCCAATTATTCAGGCATTTTTTTCACATTTCGTGACAGCTGAACATCAAGCCTTGTGCCTACATAAAACACCACGACTTCACTAGAATTTTGAATTAATTGTAAAACGCTGCACGTGCGACAACGCGTAAGGTGTAATGTAGGTGGGACCTCATCTCATGACATGGTGTGCGGATCCCAAAAGGAATCACATCCCATAAATCTTATGCAAGGGGATTGGAAGTATTAGAGTTCCGTTTGACTGAGTAAAAGATGGTCGGCCTGTGGTGCGAATACCTGAAAATCTTCAGAATTGAACTGAAGACGTTCCACCTTCAGGTGAATATGTTTCTCTGTAGATCTTTTTGTTATTGTGGTACTTTTCGCACAAGCAATTTTAAAAGTAGGTGATATCAAATAACGTGTACGTGAAGGACGTAAAGCGGTTAGGTCTGTGTACGTTCAATGGACTTCTGTGGCAGTTGGTTGGGTAATGAATATTTAAAGAAAAAAACAGTAGGTAATTAATTGCAGAGGTAGTGACAAGCCAGAATAAAGAAAAAAGGATATAAATGGTAAGCTATGTGTTCAGTTGTTTCGAAGACACGCAACCGTCATTACAACAATCACCCACATAACATATCACAACCAGTTGAAACGGACAAACAAGTTTACCAACTGTAGAACTGAACTCGTTGTTTATTACTGTGAAATTGGAGATCATTGTCACAAGAGTCTCCTGAATTAATTTCAGGGGTGGATTCAAAGATTTTTGCCAAATGGCCACTGTACGCAGATTTGTCCACATAGTCCCATGAACGTGGGAACGATGAAGTGAAACATTAAGGCGGGTAATGAGATAAAGTTTTTAAAAACCACTGGGAATTTTAAATACCGGAAGGATTAAAATACATGTGCACACTGCATCCTGGTTATCAATTACACGTTCGCGTCCATTGTCGTCGGCATAATATAGAATAAATGTTGAATATAGATCTTGACCAAGAAGGGCAAGATGGGTGAAATGGTGATATGTGGCCCCCATTACAAACGGTGGGAGAAGGGATATGCTTTGAGTGGATGTTAGTGTGAACTTTTTGGTCTTTTTTGTTGTTGCTGAATTAACTTCTCTCAGGAGAGATGAACCTGTAATGCTGATTCAGAGCCCTAAGTTGTAAATAAGATTCAATTGTTACTTTCTCTAAAAAGGTGCAGATTGCTGTTTTTTGAAAACTTATTTTATAATACACACAGGGGTGTTCTTAGCACTCTAAAATATTAATGTAAACAAATATTATTGTAAAGCTCGAACGGAAGAAAACCGAGAAAATAAGGCATAGCGGAGCCAATCCACATTGGATTTGAATGCCATGAATTGTAACCGTTGGGGAACACGTAACATAACGACGCTTCACGGTCGTGTAGTTCATTTGAAAAGCAATGTTCACTGTGCATGTTTATCGGACTAAAATTTGCATTTAATTTCAACCCATACCCATTCTCTCATTGACGAATTTCTTCACCGAATACTTAGAGACAAAGAACGTAATTTGCGTGTTCGCTTTTTTTTGTATATACGAGGAATTAATCGTCCTGACACGTAGATATCGGTATTTATTTAAATATAGTGACCGTGACAGATAATACCAACCCCAGAAAGATTATGTTTCAAGTTTGAAGACGCCACATTGTTTATTACTTGTCTGAAAGCCATCAATAGAGAAGGCTGTCAAATTTGTAGGTATGGAAAAAATTGATCATCGTTATTTCAATACTTTCGTTTGAAAAGACAGTGCACCTATATTTCAAAGGCGAACTCTATTTTGGGAGAGTCTGTTTCTTTTTCAACAGTGAAGTGTTGGGTGGTGCTTAAACGAGGCCGTACGACCTGTGAAGACGAACATCGCAGTAATCGACCAAATGAGGTGACTGTTCCAGAAAACCAGTCGACCAAAAGTACGCGAGTTAGCAGACATGATAGGCCTTTCAAAAAGTGCTGCATGGCGTATGGACTAAACATTTGGACATGAGAAAGCTGTGCGCAAAATTGGTGCGGCGCTTGCTCACGATCGGACAAAAACAGCGTCGCTAGGATATTTCAATCGAGTGTTTGGCTTTATTTCACAACAAAGCCGAGTTTTTGCGTCGATTCATAATTGTGGATGAAACGTAGGTCCATCACTACACACCCGAGACGAAGGAACAATCAGAGCAATGGACTGAAGAGAGAGAGTCGGCTCCAAAGAAGGTAAAGGCGGTTCCAATCCTAGTGCCTTTTGGGCTGCTTGTTTGATTGTGTCTCTGATCGATGTCCATTTAGTGCCCAGATTATTGGTTTCCTCTTCCTCACTACTCCCATTCTCTAGAATGTTAAACCTATTCGTTAGTTCCTCTTGATATTCAGCGCTTTTGGGCAGGTCTTTCAGTTTATCAGTGTCGAACTTTTTGCTCGTCTCCCATGGCTGCCCATATGGGTTTGCTGCGAGCCGACTCCTAATTTTCCCGTCACTAGAAGATTATCGGAGTCGTAATCTGCTCCTCTATATGATCTTACGTCAAGGATATTCGAGTGGTGTCTTTTGTGTATGAGGAAGTGGTCTATTTGGTTACGCGTTACGCCGCCGGGTTATATCCATGTGGCTTTATGGATTTGCTTGTGCTTGAACATCGTGCTTTTCACTACCATAATAATAAACCATAATTCGAATTCCATTATCATTTGAAACGTCGTGCAGGCTTTCTTTACCTATAGTTGGTTGGAAGATATCTTCCTTTCCAATTTTTGCATTGAGGTCCCCGAGGAGGATTTTAACATCAAATGATGAGATCCCATCAAATACTTTCTCTAGGTTCTCGTAGAACGTGTCCTTCATTTCTTCGTCGGTAGATTCTGTTGGGGCGTGTACGTTTATAAATATATAATTGTACCATGGCCCATGTATTTTTACCACCGACATTCGGTCATTAATAAATTTCACATCCTTTACATGGGGCGTAATCTTCTTACTTATGATGAAGCTGAGGGGGTACATAGTCGTGACGCCAGCATGAGCGTGAGTTCTACCTCGTCCCCGCAAATCACTGTCGCTTTCCACTCGTCGATTGTTCCGCCGCAGCAAACTGTTCACCAAGGAGATCCAAAGGATTTGTAGAATTAAAACACACTTGTAATATATTTAATTCGTTTATTCAGACCGCGGTATATTTCGAAATGAACTAGGTGCACTTCATTGTAAAATAATTATATTCATAAACGTATTACATTGGGCAGATGTCAACACAATGCCCTCGGAAAATAGAATAAAACACGACAGGGGGTTATTACTCGACTCAACTATGTGCGCGTCACCGTGCGCACCGGTGAGCGGGAGATCGTGTGACCATGGCGGTCAGTGGATGGAAATCGACTCCCCGAGAATAGAATTCTGACACGAATTCCATCCTAGGTTAGGGTTAAGAAAAGGGAAGAGAGAGAAAAACTAAAAGTGTGTGTGCACGATCGAACAGATCGATGTTATTTACACGGGTTCGAAGGCACCCGAACAACGAAACAGGCAGGTGGCAAAGACAAAGGAGATTCATGATCTATGTCTATGCTGTGCAACGTCGCTATGATAGACGTTAGGAAAAGGAAAAAGGTGCTAATGGGACGCGATACTTTATACAATGGAAATTGTATATCATATCCTGGGTCGGCGGCAGAAACGACTCCCTTGCATGCCTTTGTATGTGTCGGGTCATTCGTTTTGTGGCGACGAACAACATTGAAGGTTGTTTGTCAATAGGGAAATGCTGGGAATACGATTATAGTTTGCCGTATCGCCAGATGCCGGCCAAAGGACGGCGTTCCTTTGTTTGCACTTAGTGCATTGCTAACGCATTAGTCTCAACGTGGATGTTGCTAATTACATGCATCTGCGTTGGACTTTTTATCGCTGGCAAAGGGGTCGCCAGCCGATGTGTGTGTAAATAGTTTTTGTACACATATTAAGGCTGGGATTAGCCGTCTCATCGTAAGATTCTCTGATATGCGGTCGTATTATATACGAATCGATGAGTTTCATTACAGGGAATTTAGGATAAGATAAGAAAGAATTCTTATAGGGGATTTTAAATGCGAAGATATGCATGAAGGTAAGAATTCTTTTGCAAAAGTTTGAAAATAAATTAATTCGGTAAGCTTAATGCGTGCAGCATTTACAGGTGCTAATGCTGTTGCATTAGCGGAAACTGATGTAGATTAAATGAAGGTTATGGGGGGTTTTTTAGGTAAGTGTACTGTGGGGTTTGGCGGAACCGCCACGAAGCCGGTTCCGAGGTTATGTGTATTGGTACCTCCACACGCCAGTGTAAACCCGTTGGTTTCGATCACTTGATGTGGGAGTCGGACGTCCAGAAGCGCGACGATGTCCGCTTTGTATTGTTTTGCGTCTTCTACGACAGTCTGCATCGCGCCTGGTTTGTATGACGTGCGAACATTTCAAGTGCCGACGCGTATATCCCGCTTTTTCCGTTTTTCCCTACGTTTTCTTTTTGCCGAGTCGGTGTTTTCTTGATGATTTGTTCCCTTATGGTAGTGTCGACTCATCACACCTACGCCTACCGGGTTTTTCGTGAGCTTGTTTTTTTTGTGTGCATTGATTGTTTTTTTTTTGTTCCCACGAGTCCTGGGATGTCACATAGTCTGCCATATTAGAGCCCCTCTTTGATATGGTAAGGTCTGCTTACTGCTCTGATTCGACCCGGTGTCAGAGAGGCGCCGTTTTAATACATCCGGTATACCCCTGACTGCGAACCATCCAATGGGCGTGGTGACGCATAACACCCCGAATTATAGTAGATCTTTGTGTGTTACTCCTCGCTAGCCTGTTTGAAATGGGTGTCCCTACTGGAAGCGTATGCTTCCGTTAACCTAGCCTGAGTGATTTATTGTAGTTTAAGCCCCCGCACCACGTCAAGATTTTCACCAAGCGGGGGTCGAGGCTGTTTGAGGAAGCGAAAATTATGCCACGCTACAATAAAGATAAGAAAGACGACATCAATGAGCAGTAGCAAGACTTTACAGGAAATCATCAGAATCAACTACGTCCAGACAGGTGGTAGTGAAGAATGACTGGGCTTCAGCAGGTCATTTGAGAAAACGTCCGCCCTACATACAGATCTTCGAAAATCACTGCATACATACAGATCTTCGAAAATCACTGCAGTGATGGACGAGAGAAGTCGGAAGGGTCATATGACATGAGGGATATTTTCACTAAGCAAACGTTTAACGGCAAGTTTAAAAAAAGTAGTTAATAGATTTGACGGCAGCTGAATATGTTTCATTCGATCTTGTTGACATACGGTCCGCAAAGGGTTCGACAAAAGAAAAACATGCATCTGATGTTGCACAGGTTAAGTTCAGGAACCACAGTCTTAACCAATAAAACAAATTACAATTTCTGAATTGATAACAAATAAATTGATTTATAAAACACCAATTTCCCTTCTACCTAAAAACGGTGAATTTACTTTAAATAAAATGTCTCAATCTCCACTATTTTTTAATTTTTTTTTTTTTAAAGAAGTCGTGGTAATAGTGTCAGAGATTCTTCATTATTGTCCTGGGTGTTCATTTATACATAAAACCAGCTTTTATTGTCTCGTATGGTTTCGACACCCATCGCCTTAAGAGAACATTTAAATATAGACGAGATTTATATTTACGTGGCGTTCCCAGAGGGATTAGTTCCACACGATAAACCGATCTTCTGCGTGAAGTGATCGAGATAAACACCCGCCATCAGTGACAACAATGAAAACGTGCTTCCCGATCGATTTTCTGTTATTATTGTGTATGTATATTTTTTTGGATCCACTGTCAGGAGTCCATAGTGAATTACTTCCCCCGTAGATTCATTTATAAATTTACGTTAAACTAAAAAAGAAAATTTTTCAAACAGCTTCGAATGCATGGCATTCCTGAGATCTATGCCAGAGCGTTGATTTACTGAACAACCTGTGCGGGATCCGCAAGAAATGTATGTGTTTGGGATCACAGAATGTCACCATATATAAAAGAAGGAAAGAGAAAATAAATAAATAAAACATGTTTCTGGAAATTCGTTGTTTTCGCCATAAAATATGTTTACCCAATCAGTTAATTGTTGTTGTTTCAATGGAGATATAAGATATCCACACATTGCAACAGACATACACATGAAACGAGAGAATTATTAATTCCAATTGGCGATCTAGTGTTATAATCATTTATTTACTTCCCGGAACGCAATGCATTATTAGCCCCCATTGAGAGTAATGTTTGCTGTGTAATAAAACATCTTTCCTCTTTAGCAAATCGTGCACTGCTTTAGTTTTAGTTTTTGTAGGTTTTCTAATCCATGTCATTGGTGTTACTTCTTTGTCCGAAAGTAGGGTAATATATCTAGGTAATCGCTTGCAATCAGACAGTATTTCTTCCTCAGCCGAACATCACAGCAATGTAGTCCCTGCATTTCTGACGCAGTTTAATCTCCCAACTTGCAAAACAACATGCATGACAATTTTCACTCCTTCGTTTTTCGGAACCATCTGACATTATTCTCTGACATTGAAAGATAGTTTATAATCGCAATTTGGAGAATTACTTTTTAACGTTTCCTATTGAATTCACAGGGGATTCCTTAACAGTACTCGTCTTCTCATCCATGATCCAAATGCATGAAAAAGTCAATAGACCTCGAATTAACGAGTCACGTGCCATTTGGGGTGAGGTATCTACCAGATGAGACCGAATTGTACCAGGAGCATGCTACTGATTTATAGTTCGACGCCGACAAAACGTTTCCCGAATGAAAACATAAATCCGACGCAAGTGAATGCTCACATCCTTTCAATTTCGCCGCCAGTGTGTTACTCCACTGACAATTATGCACCTAAACAGCGAGCAATCATATTTAATCAAAATAAATCGACCAGAAATCCACATCTATCACAGGCAATGGCGGAAGCAATTACACGCCACCACGCTCATGTGCGATGCCGGGAGAGCCTGTGGGGATGCTTAGGAAGAGCACATAGGGAGCCACACCTTTGACACTGATAAGCACCTGCAATTTTAATGACTCACATAAAATCCATTTAAGAAGGGTGCGCACCGGTGACCTCGTTCATCGACATCATCGCCTTCATCGCCGGTACCTGATTTCATCGCATAGTCCCACACACGTTTGCTCCTTTAATTTAATGGGGGTGGGGAAATAGCACATGACTAGAATGGGGGCGATCAACGTTGCAGGACATGACTCTGTTGACAGTCCACATATTGAATAATATCATCATTGCTGTAACCACATGCCGTCCGGCGTTGCACTTCACAGACCATACAGGCGCGAGTTTTCACACACACCTCTATTTTTAGATTGAACTGGATGTATACAATTTTTGAAGTTGTTTTTCGGGTCGGAAGGATTCTTGCCCGACATCCAAGTATCGACTGACTTGGTCATTCATCACTCCAGTGGTGTTGTAGACGAAGGCTTTTGTGTCGTATAGGAGTCAACGTCATTTTGTCGAAACGACAAGTTGGAAAGGAGATTTCAGTATCCTTTTACATGACGCTGTTCCTTGAGTTCGGTGTAGCAAGGCTCGTTCGTTTCTCACCTGCAATATAGGTTATGTTTTCGGTGATTTATGACAAACACGGATATCCTGGGCCAGTTCTGTCGTCAGGATCTTGGTGATTTATCCAAAGGCATTATTTCAGTTGGCGAGTGCTGTAGTTGTAGACCCAAGATAAGGAATCAGACGAGGGTGACAAGGTTCTAGGAATTCACTTCCTTTTGTCTACTGGGTCGTGGGATAGTCTTGCATTCACCTGTCTAGTATCCACATACGTCGAAGCAAGCACTTGAAACTGTAATATCCTGTGGATGTCTCTCAGTTGCATGTTCAATTTGTTTTGATAACCTTTCGTTTGTTTTTATGTGCAAATAATGAGAGGCCACCGTTCATGGACGAGTCTGAAGGGTTAGAACACGGGAACATGTCAAAGATGTGGTCCTTTGCAGAACCGATGTCATGTTTCTCAACTATAACCGAAAATGTTCTGTTCTTAAGAAAGTAAAAGTGGTAGTTATCGACATTGCCTCAATCCTAGTGACACATTTAACGGGTTGTGAATCTTTCCCTCTATTTTTTCCGTTTGCTGTATTTCATCGCCAGCTGAAAGAGTGCAGGCGACATGTGAATGTAAACGGCGTTCATATCAGGTCTTATCTGTCGTCCTTTGAGGTAGAAGAACATGTTTCTCAGTGATGGTTGAGTTATCTTAGTCCCATTAAGTTAAATACTCCGGAGGACACTTTTATGTGATTACATCGTTGGCAATGATCTTCTTTTATAATTTCTTTGCTACTTGGGGTGCTGTGTAGAGAGCACTCAACATCAACCAGGCGAAAGGTCCAGTGACATGGAAGTCGTGTAAAAGCATCCACTTATTTGAAACTCCCAGTTCGGTTCAATTGGATTGCTAGATTTATTTGTTTTTTGGTTTGTCGTTCTTTTATATAATACCTATCCCGTTCTTGTTCGCTGGCTGGGCTTGGGTCTTACTCTGGTTAATTGATTCGATCTTGAATTTGGGATAAGTCTTCAGATGTAAATGGTATTTAGTCTTCGGATGTAAGTTAATATGCTTTTTTGTTGTGTTGGTTTTTTTATGAATTTGGTGTTTTAATGTTGATTTTTCCACGAGTCTAGTATTATACTTTGGTTTATATTCTTAATCAATCTTAACCACGAAGGGATTCTTGGCCTATAACTAGGCATACTTTGGTGTGCTTTGCGTAGTCTTAGAGCTTTGAACCATTTCTGAACGTTTTTCAAAAGGTGTATTGCCTCGAATTTGATGCGTTAATTTCGTAATACTAAGAACTGCTGTGGGGTAGGAAGTATTGTGCCAATACACGGGCACTCATTCACTTCCTCCTCCATCCTGAATTGTTCACGCGCGAAGGTTCATCCGTTGTTCCGCCGACACAAAAGGACGACATCGATCAATTGTCACAGAACATGCCATCCCCAAGTAAAAATATAAAACACCAACACAGGAGAGTAAAAATAGATAACACACTATTTCTTTGTTAGTTTTATTTTTATTTTAAAAGGAAAAAAGAAACACTATTATTGTGATAACTAGTTTGAATCCATGGATTATTGTTCCGTTTCATTTACTTATTGGATACTAACATTTTACGGTGGCACTGTTTGAAATACAAGAACTAATTCGAACACTGGTTGTAAGGACTTGGGGTGCAACACGAACACGACTCCGAAATATATATGCGCGTCTCCGCAGTGACGGAGAGCGGGAGTGACGCGTGACCATGGCGGTCAGTGGATGGAAAACGACTCAACGATATTCGATCGTTTGGGGTGAATTTTTGGTGGTGTTGTGAAAAGGAAATGAAATTGACCAATGGAAGGCGATCTCTGGGACGCGGTGGGGTGTGTGTGTTTGTACACATCACCGTGTTTATCGTTGCGTTTACCCAAGGATAAACTAAACCTGAAACGAGAAAAAAAAAAGAAAAAAGGGAGAAGCGACCTAAGGCATCGAAGAGATGTGCTAAAAGCAAATATGGGACGAGGGCATCATAAAAGTCTTATATGAGTGGTGCCCTTGTGTAAATATACGAATAGCCATTCGGAAGAGGTGCTAATGTATTACAATACTTTATACAATGAGAATTGCATATCGTATCTCAGGTCGGTGGCCAAAACGAATTCCTTGCTTACATTTGTATATGCCGGGTAATTAGTTGCGGCAGGGAAAGAAATTGAAGATTGTTTGTTAGTGGGAAAACAAATAATGAGTTGAATACTACGCATGTTTACATGCGTAGAAATATGGTATGGCATCTGTATAAACAAGCTGTCCGGCATCTGTACAAACAAGCTGCCGGACATAGTATTGTAACACAGACAAAGGGTGCCGACTGGCTTGGGATTCATGATGCCAATTGCACTTTAAAGAATTATTTCCAGGAACCTTATCTAACGCGTTGTATGCATTAATGTCCTTGCAAAAGGAAATGTTTCAGGTGGGTGGAGATTGCGGTGCAGGTGTGGGAAATTGAAATTTGCCTGGGAACCAAGGGTACCGAATAGGTTTTGGGATCTTCTGCGAAGAGAAGATCTAACGTTGATCAAACTATCAGGGTAGCGGAGCTCGGATTTGAAGTAGTGCAATCCTTTAACTACCTTGGGTCAATAGTATCAGCCGATAACAATATAGAAATACCCGAACGGCTGCTCAAATCCAATAAAGCCTACTATGGTCTATCAAGGCTCTTTAAGTCCCGAAATTTATCCAGAACATCAAGCTGCTACTGTATAAGACCATGGTCTTACTAGTGTTCATGTATGGATCCGAGACCTGGGTGCTCAATAAATGGCACTCTGAACTCTTAGCAGGGTTTGAGAGGAAGGTCTTAAGGAGAATTGTTGGTCACGTATGTGAGGGGGGACGATTCCGGAGACGCTACAACCATGAGTTGTACGCGATCTAGCTTGAAGCTAATGTTGTAAGAAAAATCAAGCTCGGTAGCCTCCGGTGAGCGGGACACCTAGCTCGAATGACCGAAGAGGAGCCTGCCCGGAAAGTCCTTTGTGGCAGGATGTATGGAAGGAGACAGCGCGGCAGACTTTGTCTGCGATGGAGGGATGGCGTAGACCAGGACGCTCAGAGTCTGGGAGTGGCAAACTGGATGACATCGGCTCGAAATCGGGAGCGGTGGAGTAAACTCGCTAAATAAGGCCAAACCGGATCCCGGTTGTAGTGGCGATGGTGATGATGATGATGACTAAATCTGGAGAATACTAGATGGGGTAGCAGTTCGTAGCGCAATTTATGAATTTTGCTTGATTGTGATTAATCAGCACACGAAAGTCACTTTTTTCCATTTTCGATAAAATTCACGAAGTTGTCTGTTTCCAAAGGCTATCAACCACAAACTAAATGACGCAGCTTGATCAAACTATGACAGTAGTCTGTTTATAGATGGCAGTTGACAGGAGGATTTAAAGTTACTGTGCTCGAAATACAAAAAGTCACTGACGTATCAAACTAGCTTCGTATTTATCACTCATAAATATTTTTATTACAATCATTTGATTCTTGAAAGGAGTTAATAATTGGCATTAGACCTACTCGTTTATATCGATATCATCCCTGAGAATTTCTTATCTATTTACTTCATATCTTGGTAATATGTGATAGAACCAAATATAACTTCATTGTTTAATCTCCTTTTATTTGAAATTAAAGACCCATCATTGAGGATAACTCAACTGCATTACCGAGAGTAGAAGTTACAATAACACGCGTCCTTAATGTAGTTTATTAGTCACGTCTGAAAGGATTTCGAAATCAGTCTCAACATTACAGTGGTATTGCTGTTTTAGGTACTGTATAACACCCACCCCAAAAAACTGTTGATACTGCTGCATGTTTTGCTCATATTAAATTCCGCAATGTATCGACAAAGAGGGGGGCAATACTAAACTTCCAAGTCCTATTTCCCCGGGCTAAATAAACAAATAGATAAACACGACTTGCTATATATTTATTTGTCGAAAGCCAATTTGGGAAGATGGAGAAAACTCTCTGATTCTAATATCTCCCCATGAAAGTTTCAATTTATTACAACAGGGTGTCGTCCAGAGCTTCTAGTCACCGCAAGTTAAATCTTATTACCTGATCACCCATCTATCAGCGGAAAACAAAAGACCATCGGACCATTGGCATTTCAAAATAAAACCCGAGCGCGAGTTCGCGAAGCCATTAAGACCTTTAAAACACAAGCAATTTTTTTTGTTTTTTGTTTTTGGAAAAAAGTGGTGCACAAGAAAGTTTGTCTAAGTGCTCAGGGGGTTATAATAGCAGCCCCACTCTTCATAATATCATACAACGCTTAGGATGATACTGATAGTTATAAACTGACTGGAAACTTTTAAGTTTTTAAGTTCGGTCTGAGCAATGACTTGGAATGGGGTGAGCGGATGAGTTTACCGCACCCAGATGGGTATATATCTGGTAGAAATGTTCCGTATGGAGTCGTAAAAGGCAACAGAGGTACTGAGCTAAGAAGTGAAGTGAAAACTGTTTTAATTATTTGTGTGAAAGGCGAGTGTAGTTGATTCGAAAGTTGTAATAATGGCTTTAGTTGAATCCCAAACGCGGGCAGTTTGCATCTTCTGCGTATACAGTCATTTGAGAAGTCATTAACAGTGATATGCTTATTAGACAGGCCTTCGTAGGTCAAGGGAGACGTGTGGGGAAATACTTATTGGGAATGGTGTTATTAAGTTAAGTTATGTATGGAGGGCATGTAATGTAAGCATTAGCTGGGCTAATGAAACTTTTGCACAATGATATTCTTCAAGCTAATTAGATATGCGACATATTGAAGTTACGAAATTGCCCTTGGCTGCTTCAAATTGCGGTAAAAGGTAAAAATATATGAAAAAAATTACTCTCGGTGTTGAATCACTATTCCCTTCCATTTCTCATTTGTATGATTTATAGGTTGTACTCTGACATTTAGTGTACCTTAAAATCCCCTTTCGTGCGCACGATCGTGTAAAAAAAAATAGGCTGGGCATTTTTAAATGCCGCACATAGAAGATAACTTTTTTTAACTGGAAGTGAGGTGCAAAGAAAGCATCCACCATCTACAAATTATCATCGAATTACACGTAAAATAATTAGCTTCGTGGAAATTTGACAATTATTCATAATAAATAAAGTTTGATTCAGTTTATGCTTTTGAACTTAGTTTTCTAAACTCTTCACATACATTTGAGGGGAACTAAGACTTTTTTTACGAAAATCTAGTCGAATGACTACATTACAAATGAAAACAAAAATCGTCGCAATAGTAACTTTGGATTTAACGTGGTACGAAACAATTTTTGAGTAAATAGTAATTTTTTCACATATTTCTTACTATGTGCTAAGGTATGCAATATTTTAAGTTTACGACTATATCCAGTGCTCAGGATCAGGAGCATTGGTACTAGAACGCACCCAAACGGCCGCAACAATGTGTTGGATTGTTTGATTTATACCTTTTGTATAAAAACTATCCGGAATTTGCCATTGAAATGAACGTCTTAAACGGATTCGTACATTTTTGTGTGAAGATGGTAGAACTTCTCATGATTACCAAGCCCAATGTGAGCACCCTCTGTCAATTAGTGTTACATCAGCTCTCGAAATAGGTCGACCTGAGAGTTGCTCTGCGAATTTTACTATGGATACATTGGTTGAACAAACAGTTTGCCTTTAATTTTACCTTCCAAGTGAATTTTTTTGTGCCGAATCATTAGAAGTGGCAATAAAGTCTTATGGTAACTATGTCGAAAACACAGGTATACGAGTGGCTCAAATAATGGTGTGAAGTCATCGAAGGTTTACCTCGTCCCGGACAGTCTTCATCGTCTACCACTGATGATAGCATTCAAAAAACCTACAATTAGTTTTTGAATATTGTCCTTTCAGTGTGAGATGAGAGAGTTGCACATTGACAAAATGGCCGCTTATGCAATTTTAACAAATATTTAGAGATCGAGGCACGTCGCCGCTCAACTAAATCCGAGAGGGTATGTTCTATGTCTTGGAAGAAGATGACCGAAAACAGATTTCTTAAGATATGGATTCTCGAGCAGCCAACTTTAGGAATAGCATCATAACTGTAGACGAAAAGACGAAATATGAGTCTATGAATACGACACAGTAACAAGCCAACAATGGACCGACTGGCATTTGTACTGGTTTCTTTTTCTTGGTGTAGCACATTCTGAATCCATTCTCGAAGGGCAAACAATGAATAGGAAGTATTACTTGAATATTTTGAGGCGTTTGTGGAAAGACAACACATGGATTTCGCATTACAATAACGCGCACTTTCACAGAGCAACAACTATCACCGAGGACAAAGCCGTGTTGGGCGGATTTAGTCCCATGTGATTTTTTTCTCTTTCCAAAGCTGAAATTGCCACTTCATAGAATCCGTTTTGACCCGATTGAAGACATCTATCGAAATTCGCAGCGGGTACTAAAGGCCATACCACTTGCTGGGCGTCTGAGAGGTGCCTCTTGTATTGCAAACAATGGGGATTCTTTAGAAGGTGACAAAATAAACTTTGATGAATAAACTAGAATTTTCGTGATTTTTTAAACGATTCTAGGCGTTTTTTATACTGTAGGCATAACCACAAGCCTACTTTTTTTTGGCTTGATAGTCACCCTGCGTTGGGAAACGAATCGCATACTCGCCTTGACTTTGATAGTTTACAGTGTCTCAAGTAGTGAACAAGGTAAGTTTATAGTGTTGTGGCGTCTCTGACAGATACACACACAATACACAAGCAAATAGTGCAGAACACCGAACGAAAATCGAATAACATAATGCACCAGAGCCGTACACCATAGCGATAAAACATCAATTCACATCAGTGGAATATACTTGCGTTTAAAAATCGAATTCGTACACACGGCCAGTAGCCTGATGTGTTACGCTTTGGTTCAATTTTTGGTGATTCTAACTGTCATAGTGTGAGTTCGATTCACACGTTCTTCACTATCATTCCAAACGCTATAATTGGTGACTACGACGTGATCTGTACACACAGCGCACACTTTCCCGTAGTAAACAGAACTTCACACACGATCATGACTTCCGCATAGAGCACCGGCACACTAGCCTGCTCCGACGATCTTTCGCTCCGTCGTTCGCACACGAAATTGATCGTAACGAAGTTACTGAAGAGGGCGTAGTGTGGCGTCTCTAACAGATACACACACAATACACAAGCAAATAGTGAAGAACACCGAATAAGATAATGCATCAGAGCCGTATACCATAGCGATAAAATAACAATTCACATCAGTGGAATATACTTGCGTTTAAAAATCGAATTCTAAACACGGCCAGTAGCCTGATGTGTTACGCTTTGGTTCAATTTTTGGTGATTCTAACTGTCATAGCGTCACACGTTCTTCATTATCATTCCAGACGCTATAGTGTCTCAAGTAGTGAACAAGGTAATTCGAACCCTCGCTAGTGTGTTAGAAGCGATACCGTAGACTACGGCTCTTTGTACACGAGGACGTCTTAACTCGCTATAAAATCTGTGAGTGCTACCCCAATGTTCTTGTATATGGCGGTGATTATTTTTTTCTATTCCCTTTTGGTGGCTGTGTTCTTCACTGTGGTGCCTGTCTTCTTCACTGTGGTTAAGTATTCGTAATCTGTTGGAGACTCCACAACAGTTTACCTTGTGTGAAATAAAGGTCCGCTTGTAAAGTAGAATGTTAATATGTTAGCTAAAGCGTTAACATCGTTATTGAGGGAAAAAAACGACCAAATTAACTTCCTGAAAAGGTCGTGTAGACTCATACTATGCTTTTAATGCTTTTGTTAGGCAGAGGTAATTTGGTTGACACAACACAGGATGACAAACAAGAGTCTGCCCAATGCGTTGGCGGTATGACCATCTACGCATGGAACCCCTCTTGGTGCATTTAGGAGGAATTTAAATTGGAGAAGAGCAGTACGAAGAGAAGAGAACTACGAAGTCGTGGCGCCGGCATGGGCGCAGAGTTCTACTCCGTCCCCACAAACTGTTCCACCGAGTGTCGCAGTAAAATGAGCAAAAAATTAATTGTTCACACCGTACAGAGAAATAAACACACACTGGAGGAATGAATCGAAACACACTGGATGTGTTCTTTATCAGCGTTAACACCCTATCGAGAAGCATCACAGGAACAATGAAACGCACTATTTTGTCTATTGTAATTTGTTTTATTGTATGTCAGAACTATATTTAAATTCACTTTACATTAGTTTGCACAATTTAGAATGTATTAGTGTTATTTGGTTGTATTATCGGGTCCTGGTTAGTAAACGGTTATTGATTATGATTGATAACGAAAGTTACTTTTGGATTAACTAAATGTAAAACACGAATTAAAAGACACTTGGAACCTTTCAAATTTCTTAATTTAAGCATTCTCATTGCCATCGTTCAAACGTACACAATACACAAACTATCTAAACCCTTCGCACTATTTCGCGTCCCGCAGCGCTACGGGAGCGGAGTTGGAGTCCCGAGCGGCTCGGTCGGATGATGGAAAAAGATTCCTCGAGGGTTGGAATCTGACACCTGATTCACCCTCAATTCGGTGGTGAGTTTTCATAACCAATGGTGAAGAGAGAGAAAATTTCTCGCTATGGGGTAACCAGTAAGTGAATCTTGCTGGCTAAATTCCGATGTATGTGTGCGATCGTGTAGATCTGTGTTGTTTACTCATGCGAGGTCAATGGGAAAACACAGCTGAAAAATTGAAGAGACCAAGGGCATCGAGTGCAATGAGAATCGGCTAATTTCATTTTTCATTTTTACAACATTTTTTATTTTTCTTTTTATATTCTTAATTTCTAAATTAAAGGCTAGACAAAAAATGCTTAAATTCTAGCTTAATTATCTTATATAATAACTTACTGGTCCTTCGCAGATGCTCTAAGCTAAACATTACTTAACATTTGTATGATTTGCCTTTCGGCGATGAGAATCGGCTAAGTAAATAGCTGTATTGCTATTGAGAAAACAAAGGTGCTAAAAGGTTTGGGATACATCATACAATTTGTATATCGTATCTTTGGTCGTTGTAAGAAACGGATTCCTTATTTGCATTTATTTATGCTATTGAATTCAAATTCGGCGGCTAAGCGCGAATTTGGTGATTGTTTGGAGATTCAAACAAAGGAGCATTCCGGGGAGAAGCGCTTGCAGCTGAATCAATACTTGCAAGTCATTATGAAGCAATTTAGATGGTTACACAATGACGGTTGTGCATAACATCTATGTCGATTGTAAATGGCATCTATGGCAACTCAAGGGTCGAATTCCAGTGTGAATATTTACACCAATATAGAATTCGGTTCTTGGTTGCTAATGCTGAGATGCATAGATGCATGTGGGAATGCCCTTGTGGGAGAAATTCTTTTCAGAAATTTTGCATGTGGATTAAAGAATTCTTTCACGGAATTTAGGAAATGTATTTGGATGCATGAATGAAAGAATTCTTTTTACAGAGTTTTAGGTTATGCATTAGATAACCTTAATGCTTGTAGCTTTGTAGGTGCTAATGCAATTGCATTGGCGAAAAACAATGGAAGTTGGGTTGCAATTATCGGGGGTTCTTCGGGTAAGCTTAAAAGAACCCCCACAAGCTTGTTGCAGGTTTTCTTGCACACAATACATAGTAAAAGGAAATGCGTACTTACTTCAGCGGCTGGGTAGTTCCTTCGGAGTTTTTGTCTGTTCTCCTTGCTGTGTACTTTTTTAGGTACCACTTAGTTTTGGTTCATTATTTATAACAAGGGAGATTGATCGTGAGTCTTTTATTTATGATTGAGTTAACACATGGAATAATGGAAAATTATTTAAAATTTGTTTTTTTTTATTTATTCAATTTAAATAAATTAAGTCACCGACTCTCCACTTTCAATGACAGTTTAACGCTAACTGTCTACTAACGGTACGATTCCACCGGCTCTTTAATTTTTAACCACCGGTATCTCAACAAGAAAACTGGGTCTTACCACGTACCCATTATCGTATGGTCCAATCAACGGCGATGATCGATCTCAAGTTTACCGGAGATATCATCGCCGGTGTAATAACAGAGCGTTTCTATGCGCCAGTTTTATGTTTAATGTTTTAATTTTTAATGTTGAATGTAATCTATGATTTACGTGTAATTTAAAATGTGAAATGTAAATGAATGTTTTCTGTGTAATTCAATGTTTTGTGTATTATGTTTAATTTGAAAAGAATGTTAATCGTGTTGTGCATTTAAGTTTGTGTCTAATATTTTAATTTTACGTTTTATATTATATGTTTAAAAATGTGAAATTGTAAGAATTTTATGTGTTATACCTTTAATCAAAAATGTAAATCGTGTTTTGTATTTCAGTTTATGTTTAATATTTTAATTTGTTTAAATGTTTTATATGTTATATGATTTTGAGTTTTATAATATATGGTTTCTCGGTGGCATAATGGTGGTGGGCGAGTTACTATGTAACAAGCTGACTTTCACGTGTTGTGAGTCCCGAGAAACGAAGTCATTAAGAATTATGCACATTGAAATCATCCGCAATATCGATTTCAATGTGCGGACATATGCGTTATAAGTTTAATCAAAAATGTAAATCGTGTTTTGTATTTCAGTTTATGTTTAATATTTTAATTTGTTTAAATGTTTTATATGTTATATGATTTTGAGTTTTATAATATATGGTTTCTCGTTAATAAGAGCCGTTAAATCGATTCCTTTTGCAAACACTTTATTAGTCCGTTAATAACAACCGTTACTTGATATTTCGCTTCTTTACTTATCGCGTCTTTGACTGCTTACTTCACTGCTTACTGCTTACTGCTTACTTCTTACTTATCTTCCTGATCTGCGTGCGACGTATTTATACCGTTTCCTCAGTCTGATTCCGCGTTTCGTTTTCGTCCGTTCCATAGCCTCGAATTTTCTACTGCTCATAGTCTCCAATTTTCCAGTACTTTCTAGAATAATCTAGTACTTTGTTTTGGACTTTCTAGAATATTCTAGTACTGATTGTCATATGCGTCACAATATGTTATATAATATCGAGTTTTATAATCTATGTTTTCTCGGTGGAATAAAGATGGTGGGCGAGTCACTACGTAACAAGCTGACTTTCACGTGTTGTGAGTCCCGAGTAAGAAGTAAGTAATTAAGAATTATGCACATTGAAATCACGCGCAATACCGATTTCAATGTGCGGACATAGGATCATGATTGTATCAAGAGATATGGCTGGCGCATCGAATTCGTTTAACCAGTTAAGTGTGTTTGAGGACTATGTCCATCAAATTATGCGTTCTATAAAATAAAACTGTCTCTTTGGCCTAGTATTTCAAAACCGAGACTTACTCTGTGCCCGTCAACGCTCGATTCTCACGAAACACACAGGTGCTTGCTCTGCTGGGAGATCTCCACAGCTGACTAGTTAAATAATTCCTCACTTCGTCAAATTATACAACTTCAAAGCAGGTAGGTGTTCCAAGTTTGTAGTTTAAGAAAAAACAATTTAAATAATTGAGCCTGTGTTAGTACAAAAATTGTATGGGGGGCAATTCCCCAAGTTGACAAAGTAAAGTTCCTTAAGTGTGTCGAGATTTTAAATTTTCAAAATTTTGTTTGTCGAGATTTCAAGTGGTGGAATTAACATTAAGGGTAATCGAAACTATATTTGTCGACAAATTATACATTTCTCCAGCAAATCAACTCGTCAGAACCTTCTAGTGGTTCTTCTGTTTTGAAATTTTGTTACGTTTTCTTTCAACACACACGTCTGGAGGGGGAGAAAAAACAACTCTTTTTCTAGCTGCGACTCTATTGCTGACCTCTTCTGTTTATGTTTCGAAGTTCGCTCATACAGGTTCGAACACTTGACATGAAGCTGCGAAAGTGGCGTCATTTAGAGCTGACATATCCCCTTTTTGTTTTTAAAAGATCCATTTCCGCTTCAATAATTGAGAAATAAGAAGAAATCAAAACAAGTTAGCTGTAGCTTGCCTCTTCCATTTATTAAAAAAATCGTTTGTAGTCTCCTTTGAAGATGTTTGCCATTTACCACAGCTTTCCTTACCACAACAATCCCTTTGTTGGATTACAAAGTTTACAGGGAGATAGGAAAGTTGACAAAATTGTATTTTGAAATTTTGTTAATATCTGACAGTTTTGACAAGATTGGCATAATTTTATTTGCCATCTAAAGAAAATTTGCATTCGAAAATTTTGTTGCAAATTTGTTATCCAAGACAGCCAGGAACGTAAGCGTTTCTACTTCCTAATACTTCGTTGATGATTTGCAAATGTCCCTCAAAGCTTTAGAATGTCCTAGACGAGCTCTGAATTTTGATTCCCCTAAGTAGGATTTTTTTGTATAGTGATATATGTTAATAACGTTTCCCTGTGCTTGAATCAATCTGTGTTGGTTAATGAAGACACAGGAAGACAACAATTTTAAGCAAAACGGAATTCCTTGCCTATTTGGTACGTTTTCTTTTTTTTTTTAGGTAGAACTGGCAATTGAATAACGAAAGGCAAGCTCTTCAGAAAGTTCTTTCAAAATAAAATATATTTATTGCACGCGTCTTGGAATTTGGTATTACGCACGATATTGGAGAGCCTCTCTATTGTAGAGGATAATAATAAAATGCTTTGACCGATGTTGTGTAGTTACGGCTGACATATAGTACTAGAAATATCTTAATCTTGATGTTCAAAGCAGAAGTAGATAATTATTTTAGGTTCAATTATATATCTTCTGAAATCTGTTCAGTTGCAAGGACAAAATCTGTTGTAAGGACCTGATATATGTAAGACAAAGAAGAAAAAAAAAAGAAAAACAACGAAAACCTTTAATTTCCAGTGCTTACCGCAAAAGCATCTATAAAACCATTTCAGGGATTGTTGAATAGAGTGCTTTTCTCTGTCTCGTCCGATTATTGTAGTACTTGTCGTCGTTGTTGTTCTTATTAGTGTAGTTGCTGTTCTTATATTAAACATTCTCTTCGAATTCCTTTTTTAACAGTCCACTTCTTATTTCTTTTCTCTTCTTTTAATTTACCACTTCTGTGCGTCATTCTTATTTACTCATTTCAACGACACCAACGACATTTGTATAGTCGATATAACCGTTTCCTTTGATGTAATAGTTACAGTTGCACACGTACTTTTCCTGCCCTCTACTAGGATTCCAAAGAAAACGTTTAAGTAGCATTCCATTTAGAAGGAATGGTCCCCAGTTCTTACTCTAATCTTAAGGTCGCTTAATTTAATCAACGCAAAGGATTGTGCCACACAGAGTATGTTAAACGTTAGTTAAAGAAGATAATTAACAGGGTAAATTGTCTTGTGGATATGCGCTCGAAATAAGCACTGATTTCTTCCACATCGAGATCAATTTCTCTCCATAGAAACCAAAGAATGGATAGGATAATTCGCTGTATAAAAGGATTAGTTAAGGTTAATTACAGACGTTATGGTTGCTCTTAGGTTATCGCCATGCGGCGCTTAACCAGAAGGATAATTTCATTCATTTCAATGCAAGAATGTAACCAGTAAGGATCTTGTTGCATTTCTACATCCTGCCTGTCGTGTGATGTTGAATGGTATTCTTTCCCATCAATCGAGTTCTTTGTTTTTTCTTGTATCGTTTTTTTTTTTTTGTTATTTCTTCTGTTCATTTTTTGTTCCTTTCGATTATCTTTTTAAATCTGCGGACTTTGAGCGAACCGACAGCATGGTAATGAAGCTGTCCTGTGACTATAATGAATGCCAGTGAGTTATAGACTCACAGATGGAAGCTTTCATCACATTAATTACTCTAAGCGTTCGCCATATTACGACTCCAGCTGCTGGATAGGCACTTCCTTCCGTCGTTTTTATTTATTTTTTTTCTTTTGTTAATTTTTCTCTCCTTTACTTTTCCGGTTCTGTAGGTTGCCCTTTGTTCGTTTTTCCTTCCTGTGCTTTGTTTTACATTGGAAAATTAATCGCAGAACATTTTTAGTTCCATTTACTCGAAAATACGAAAAACGAATAATTGAAAACATTTACGTTTTCGTCCTTTCTCACTTTTACTAGTCTGTGATGGGTCCAAGTAACATCTGGGAATTTCCAGCCAATTCTTCTATATAGAAAGATATATTCCTAGCGTTTCATCAAAAGGTGACTAAAATATTGAAATTCTGGAATAGAAAATCCACATACTGACTGATTCAAAGAACTCCGCTTTGCGAGCGAACACTCGGCGTGGTAGAAATTTATACCCTCACGGCGATAACTTGACATTGTTAATAATTGACATGAATTCAATTTCCAGACACGCTTATTACGGTGTACCATGTTTCATATATTCGGAGACGGAAAGGCGGCCTCTTTTCAACGAATAGCAGTAGACAAAAAAATATTGGCGTTATATTTCTTGTAAGGCTAAGACTTACAGGCATTTATTTCACAGTAATTGATCACCTCTTTGCAAGGATAAATAGTTAGCTTATTACCCATGAACTTTCGTCTTACATGGTAGCAGAAACCTAATAGTCGTGACAAGTTTTTATCCGATTAGGGCGCGGAAAATTGTGTGTTATTACCCATATAGTGTTTTGCGGCAGGCTCTGGTTCGAAGGAATTGAAAGGATAACAAGGATTGTTGGCTCTGTAGTAGCACAAGTATTAGACTTATATATAAGAACACCTACTGGAAAAATGAAGTTATAAATCGTGTCGTTTTGGAAAATGAAATAACTGCGGGTGATATACCCATGGAGGAACTATCAGGGTAGTGGAGCATGAATTTGAAGTAGTGCAATCCATTATCTAAGTTGGGTCAATAGTATCAGCCGATAACAATATGGAAAACGAAATACGCGAACGGCTGATAAAATCCAACAAAGCCTACTATGGTCTCTCAAGGCTTTTTAAATCCCGAAATTTATCCAGAACATCCAAGCTACTACTGTACAAGACCGTGGGCTTACCAGTACTCATGTATGGACCCGAGACCTGGGTGCTTAATAGAAGGCACTCTGACGTCTTAGCCGCGTTTGAGAGGAAGGTCTTAAGGAGAATTGTTGGCCCCGTATGTGAGGGAGGACGATTCCGAAGACGCTACAACCGTGAGTTGTACTCAATCTACCTTGAAGCTGTGGGGCTTTTCAGGGCTCGAAGAGTCATACATCGCTCGATCCCCACTATTCCAAGCGATGCGACTTACCTCGAAGTCGAACCTTCAGCAAGGTTACGTAACCTTGCTACGGCATTAACCGCCAGCCAGATTGCTGGAATTAATTCAGTTATCCCAAAGGATAACTGACATAAATATCTTTTAGGCAGCTTACCTTTCTTTCGGGGTTTTCTCCAAACCCATTTTTTTTTCTCCACCACCATACCTGAAAACATTAAGTCCACGGCAAAGATTATCACCTAGCCGAGGCATCGAAAATTTCACCCTCGGGCATGCATTGCACCCAGTGCATCTCGTTCCCATTGCCTTATGCCATGGAAACAAAATCAACACGGAGTTCCTTGATTACTCGTTTTTTTTTTTTGTCCATGGCACCCCTAACATGCGGCTACCAGGTCTCATCAGTTTGCCACCGCCGACAAGGTTTCGGCTGATGCAAAGCAAACATTCACTAATTACCAGCAATAGCTGGTTTCCTATTATCGGTCTCCACCGATCAGGGACCGCAAACAAGCAACGAATTGGATGCGGCCAGCAAGTGTTTACTTTTAACATCTGGCAATGGCTGCACCCTATATTCGTTGCAATACCAAAACATAGCATTCGCACCACAGATTGTTTATGGTATACCAATTCCCTATTAACGGCCGCCAACCGTCGGCGGACCTGGGAAATTTCACGTCCATCAACCCAAATGTTGATTTATGGCCTCTCCTAGGGTGACCAGATCTTCGGTTGTGTTGCTTTTACCCCAGATGGTTCGGTTGCCGGCAAGTATTACACAATCAATTGTGTACACAGCCGCAGGCCCATGCATTGTTTGTTTACTCAGGAGATGCAGTTGTGACGCTCGCATCCATCCTCGATCACCGGACGATCGTATGCGATGCATACACATACGTGCGAAATGTATGCCATATTCCCCGGTCCAATCACGATTGACTGCCTCGAGTTGATCGTGCAGCTCCTCCCATTTTACGGTTTTCTTTGCGATGTCTTTCTGTCTGCAGCGAAGGAAAGTCAGTCAGATTTTACCACCAAGGAGTACGGACTCTAAGTGAGTCGTGGGGTAATCAATTCGTTCGAAAACTTTTCATGCGCACTGTTAATATGATCTTTAGTGATTCAAGTGTCTAATAACCTATCGTTAGCTGTTCGTGTTCAAAGACGATATACATACGTCAGATGATCTTACCTGATTCAAGTGTCTAATAATCTATCGTTAGCTGTTCGTGTTCAAAGACGATATACATACGTCACATGATCTTACCTGATTCAAGTGTCTAATAACCTATCGTTAGCTGTTCGTGTTCAAAGACGATATATATACGTCACTCATACTCGTTTCGTGTATTGTAAAAGATATATGTAAAATCAAAACAAAAAGGAAACTGTGAGATAGTTTAATTAAATAAAGTGAACTTTAAACAACAAGATATCACCAGCGAGATTTTATTCCTATTGCTTTCTCTTGTGTTTGGTGTTTCGACAGCAGTGACATTCACCAGTGTTTTCTTTATCCGTCGGAGTTTAGGTAATCAGCGCCGTACGTCGGTGCACTATACTTAAAAAACCACAACGCTAATGTTGTAAGAAAAATCAAGCTCGGTAGACTTCGGTGGGCGGGACACCTAGCTCGAATGAGGGGATCTTTCAAGAGTCTTCGACAGAATTTGGCATCCAGCCTTTTGTCAAAATTACATTCCTATGTAGTGGACAATTCCCTGATACAATGGATAAGAGACTATCTTTTTGGCCGTTCAATTCAAGTGGTTCTTGATGGTGTCAAATTTGTCTCCCATCAAATTAATGCAGATGTTCCCCAGGGTTCGGTACTCTCACCCACTCTCTTTCTGATCTTTATAAATGATCTCTTGTCAATTGCTCACCACCCAATTCACTCGTTTGCTGATGCTAGCACGTTGAGTTTCTCCTACTCATATGAATACTCCCGTCCAAACTCTTCGAACGTCACTACCAACCAGCAACTTATGCTTGATACTTTGAATTCAGACCTCGACAAGATATATCTCTCTATCAATCCTCGACACTGGAATTAATTCGACTCTTAATTGGAATGACCACATATTTGAAGCTGCGAAAAGTGCAGCTAAATGTATGGGGCTCCTTGAGAGATGCAAAGATACTTCATTCCATCCAACCTGACCAATATTTACGAGGCGTATATTCGTCCAAAAATGGAGTTCAACTCCCATATTTAGTCATGCGCATCCAAAACTGCACTACACATGCTCGACAGGATGCAAAAGCGAGCAGTGAGACTTATTGGGGACTCAGCTGTAAGTCGATCAATTCCGTCGTTAGAGCACAGGCGGAACGTATCATGTCTATCTCTTTTCTATAGGTATTATCACGGTCGTTACTCAACTGAACTTCCTGAATGTGTTCCGCCCCTTCAGACATTTTCCCGCGATACCCGTCAATATGTGAATGCGGATCAGTTCACGTTGAAAATGGACGTCAGGCGCACAAATAAATACATCTTAAGCCGAACCATACAAATGTGGAATGTTCTACCTGATCATGTATTTCCTCGTCGTTGTGATGTCCAGACATTCAAGACCAATATCCATCGACACCCTTTCCTTATCCACTTCCTCTCCATCCGTTCACACTGTGCTCAGACTTTTAAGGGTACTTCAAAATCCCCGTTTGTGCGCGATCGTGCAAAAAAAAATCCTGAGCAACGAAGATGTACCAAATCAGTTAATGAATCGCCCTGGGTCTCAGTTAGAAAAGGATATCAGGTTTCGCTGTTTGCAAATATTGGTGGACGGCGTTTACATTCGTATTGGTGAAACCGATGCCCCTGATGTTACAAAATGGTGTTAGCAGTCGAGCGTCGTCTGAGCCTCGAGAACCTCGAGCCCTATTATGCGATGACGAATTTATTAAAGTTCGGTTATTTATCATAATGTCTGCATGGCGTTCCCCCCGGAGATTCGAATGGAAAACTAGTTTACACCCGGAATATTTTTATCTCAGAAGGTTCTGTGGGGGTGAAGAAGTATTATGCCGATCATGGGCACAGGTTCACTTTCTTCCCCACTGCACTCACCGATTGTTCCGCCTTAAATTGTTCAAGAGAAGAGAATAAAAACGCACTGATGTTGTTTATCCTGTTAATAGGTTCGTTTTTATTTAACTTGAAGTAGACACAATGGAATTTCGAATATTTGATTATAGAAGAAGTGCACTGTCTTCGTGTTTAAATGTTCTTTTATTTTAACTGGGTGGACAACAATTAAATTTTTAATACTTGAATATAAATTAAGCTCACTGAAAGAACGCTTTACTGACTCATAACCCACGGAAAACTTAACAGAGGACTCGCACTGATGACACGTGTGTGCGCTTTACAGGTTGAAATCTGACTGACTGGAAAAGGGATGAAGATGGGTAATTTACTTTTGCAACGGACAACCGATAGAGATCATCCTTCTGCTCTCTCATTGCCACGCCCGTCGATGTGTGGTGAATACATCGGTCAATTCGATAGTCGACGAACGTGGGAGAATGAGAGAACAGAAACACGATGTACGATGATCTCGGAGTGGGTTTGGTTGTGTGTGCCGGTATCAAATGCGGTTTCTGAGAATGACCTACTGCCCTAGTGTTACGGCTGTGGTGATCTCAGAGTGCATTGAACCGAATGGAGACAGAATTACGGAGGAGAGGAAATGTGGCCAGTGCTATTCACCCGCGAAAAGAGATCATTGATCCCAAGCGAATGGATGATCTGCGGAAAAGCCGAAGTGACGCCAAATTGGCTACGGTAATTTATCATGAGAACTAATTAAATATTTTGATAAATTCCCCAGCGGTTTCACTATGATGCGACGGCGTCGTTTGCTTCGACTTGTTGTTTCTAACCGACATGGTGTGATTTCCGATGGAAATCTCGTGGGCTAGCAAAAATGGAGTTGCCGTATGGCAAAAGGGTAGCTAAACTCAATTATGCATTATCTGCATTGGATAATGAGTTTAGCTTTGGGTCCTTTGGGAAATCAATGATTCTCACGTGAATACCGAACGGTGGGATAGGGGATAGTATGACACGATGAAAGCGGTCGAAATAAGGCGGAAATTGTGGCTGGAATTGTGGGTTGGTTCTCCATGTAATATAGAGAAACCCCACAGTACCATAATGACTTATCTCTGTGTCAGTCCGGGCCATCACCCATACATCCGAAACATAGTTGAAGATTTCTCCCGACGATATCGCGGAATGTACTGCGTGATGGGGTGATATCTCACCTTAGGACCGACTACCACCTAAACCAACCTTTTCTCGAACCGGTCCATCAGTCAAGTTCCGAAAGATGGCCAGGGATTTCTCCCGACCATTTCACGGAGCCTACAGCTTAAGGAGGTGGTATTTCACCGGGCGGCAGGGCGTTGGGACCGGTCTACCACTCGGCTTTTAGTCGCTTCTTACGACAAGCTGGCTTAGCTGTGAGTATATTCTAACGCCCTAATCACCGGGCTGTATTATGTTCTAATGTGTTATCCGTAGTAACCCATCTGGTTCACAATTTTGCGTCTGATCGGAATTTGTGGTTGTTCAATAATTATTAGATGAATGTGTTTCTGTGTGTAGTTCTCTCATTGTAACTTAGGTATTCATAATGTTACGTCTGTTTTTAATATATTGGCTCAATACGTCGATTTGGAATCCCCACCTAACCACCAGCATGAAAAGATAATTCATCTCGTGAGATGTTCTGATCATACCTCGGTGTGTTTTGTACAGAGTTTTCTATTCACACATATAACTCAAAAATAAACACGAGGTAGATTTATCACAAAATCAATTTAGAACCTTTTGCAACATGCTGTAATTAGACTTCCGTTCGCATTTACCTGTTGTAGTTTTTTCCCTGTAATGTTCTTTTGGTTAGTCTGTGTTCCATGCGGATGCATTTCTCACCTCAAACCATCGTAAAAAATTTCTAAACGTTTTACAATCCGCTTTTAACACCATTCCAAGTGGTGTTTTGAACATGAAATTGACGCGATTACCACTCCCCTGAAGAAAACGATTTCGGTTGAAATTATACAGTTGTGGTGTTTTTGTATACTCCAGCAAACCATCAGTCACATTACTAACAACCTTGATATGAGTATAATTTACCAGATCGTTGAGCAACCCAATGGCAAAGTTGGAGCACGTATGCTTAGCTATTCTTGAGAGAACTCTTATTATTTTCCCACTAATAATGCGGTATAATTATTATCAGTGCTATGAGCTTTACCTAATTTTATTATTCATATCCTTTGAAACGGTTATACGCCTGACTAAATATCCACAGTGCGCCGTCTTATTCTAATGTATCTTATTTGCAAGTTTCCCTTGCGCCCTACAGCATCCCCGAGCAGTATATTAGATTAGAAACTTGTAACACCAACATATCACAGGAATTAAAGTGAATTTGAATTTCAAATTTGCCAACGTGGAAGTTCAACTTGAACTTCCGACGTCGGTCTTAGCTACAGCTGTTCGTTACGATGTTTGCCGTACTCCATCCGTATGAATATATTATGCGAGTTAATTTGAGAAGCCAGCCAATAGAATTTGAGCCGAGACTTTTCTTCTGCAGCAAATTGGCCGAAAGGAAAGATGTACTGCAAACAATAGCTGCCAAGAAATGAAGGGTCCGAAACTAAGGGAATAAATATTCGAAGAGTGGGCTAAAAAAGTCATCAACTTTTATATCTCTCACAGAGATCTACATCTATGGTAAGAGTAACGTGTGTGTACAACATTTGTGTCAACTGATCCCAATCCCGGAGAGATTGTACGTTAATAAAACATTCAGCCAATGTCGCTATTTACCCTTTCCCGGAATCATGCATTCACTGAACTAACAATGCCCAGCGACAGAAAGGAGTCAAGGAGCCATAGACAGCACCGCCTCCGACACAAAAATGAGAACTCTCGTAAATAGGAAAAGTTTACATGTCCTCGAAAAGGATGCCGGACTTTGTTCTGAAAACTGACACTATGACAGAAGACACGCACCCATAAGCCGCATAAGACGTAAGCCAAACAAGACGTCTGCATCCTCATGCATTTGTCAAACCGACTACCGCGCTGAGTCCCCACACAACCAGAAAGACTGTCACACACTCATCTTTGGAAACCTCCCACGGCTGTCCTAATCTGTTACTAATTGTAATTACCCACCATTATGGCCTTCGTTAGGGTTACGACGCCTGACTGAATGATGGAACCATCTCATATTTGTTGGGGGATGGAACTCAATTCGCTGCCCACAGTGGCACCGGATGTGTCGCATTTGCACACGCACAATACGTGCCAATTGAGTTTTGCATTCTGAATATGCCACCAGGGGCGGCCAGGGGGTTGAGTCATTCAATTGATCCCTTTCATGAGAAGATTTCAATCGCAATGGACTTGTGGAAGCCTTTCAGTTGACTATCTTTTTTATCAATTGGAAATTACGATTACGACAGTAGGATATCGTTACATCGTTGCGTGCATTAAAGGACACTGTTCGTTTTATAAACACGAATGTTGTTTTATCGACTTTGATATCGAGGATTCTGATTCGGATTTTAATGTGTTTCTCGCAGACAACGTTATTGGTATTGAGGACTGAACGTTATGTGTTTTGTGTTTCCGTGTCCTTGATAAGAGAACAATACCATTCGATTTCGGATGGTTGGGCCGGCATCATAATGATGGGATGACATTGAAGGAAGTGATTCTTTTTAGTAGGGTCTATCTCAGTGATGACTCTCAGGATTTTTCTAGAACCCGCGTAATTACTTTTTGGGAATAAGGACAGTGGGACATAAATAAAGGAATATCTACCATTGGAACAAGGTATCATTTCTAATGGCAATTTTGTGTGATATAGGTTAAATCAGAACAAATTGGAATGAATTCAATAGAGGAGGAGGTTACATCTGGACCACCGATCAAGAGAAGTCACAATTAGTATCCGAGGAAGACATATTGGTAATGATGATTAGAAGTACGGAGCCGAGAAGGTAGTGTAAGCAAACGCCAATTACTGAGTAAAGTGACGTAGCATGAGACGACTACAAATATACAACACAAATGGTAGCAAACGGTCACCGAGAGAGATGGGGAGGGAGAGAGAGGACAGTTCAAAGGTGCACATTTTTGGCTCTAAAATTTTGTGATGTCTGCATCAACACGAGCAACGGTATGTGATCAAATATTGTGTTTTGTGTGGGTTAACATCTGCCAACACTTACATAAGTTGCATATGACAACTGTTACGATGAGTAAAAGAATCATCATCATCATCATCATCATCATCGGCATTACAACCGGGATCCGGTCTTGGCCTTATTTACCAAGTCTCGAGGCTTGTTAAATTTTCCATAATAATTTATTTTCACGGGCAAGGTTATGAGTAAAAGAATAACAAGTCATAAATCTTTTAAACCAATCTGTAATTTGGAATGACGTTCTGGGATAGCTGTCACCGTTCTTACCAAAGAAACAATTATCACACAACTTGCGTTTAGAGTTAGCAGACACGTATTGCAACAGCTACTGATGATCGCATCCATAAAATGCAACTAGATGTGGAGTCACCCGCGAACTCTCTTACAGAGAACACCAGTTTAACAGTACGCCAGTTAAAAAGTGAAGTGACTACATATTTAAAAAGTAAAAGTATTTCAAAAGCAATTTTTGACAACAAATACAATTCCTAAGAATTCACAAACAAAAGACAACAAGGACACATCAGTAAACTAAATATTAATGTAACAAGCGCGACAAACAATAAATATACTCGAGTTCACGCCAAAAGTTTAAATTCAATAGACATGTGGTGACCAAAATTAAAACAGTGAAGATAGTCAAAACAATGAAATTCAGAAACCAAACAAAACAAATAATAAACGTAAAAACTTAATTGTAAATACTAAGTGAATTAAAAACACATAAATTAAAATAAAACCTAACAGCAAATGTGCATATTGCAGTGAAGTGCGAAAAATAAAATAATAATCAACTATAAGAAACATAATATATCACCTCGGTCGCAAGCGCAAAAAACAAAAATTAAAATATATTGCTCGTTAAGCAATCTGTATTTACCAGGTGTACCGGTATAAATGCATTAAATAAAATCAAAATAAGTGCATATAAAAACAGCTGAGTGAGGTGCAAAAAGTGTTCGAGACAATAAAAACAAAAACAATAAAAAGATAACACTTCGGTCGCAAACGCAAAAATTAAAACAAACAATATATTGCTTGTTAAGAAAGCAATCTTTAAATCGTCGTTTGGCGCCATTGCAAGCTTACTGACTCTTAGCAGGCGGTAGGCGAGTTCAACTCACCTTGCAGGAGAAATCAACTCGCCGTGGTTCAAAAGGTCGACTTTGTTTTTTTTTAATGAAAACAAACTGGAAAGAACCAGAATGAACACGGAGGACGATAAAAACACGACAACGCACAAACGAAAAAACGCCCCGAAAAACTCCATTGTGACGCGAAGCAAAACCGCGAAATTGACGATGGATAAAGGAGATCAACAATTGGCGAACGACAGTGAGCTCCCCTTCCCCTCCAACTTTAACATATATGGGGCAAATAATTCATTCGCTTCTCTTGCATCCTCAGAGTCTGAGGATGAAGAGGAAGAGATAAGTGAATTGGAGGCGAAACTGGCGATGGCAAGAGCCCGATTACAAGAGAGGCGCCGAAAGAAAAAAATAGCGGCGCTCGAACAAGAACAAAACCCGCAACAACTACATAAGCTAAAGCCAAAAGTCGGCCAACAGCAACAATTTCACCATCAACAGCAACATCAACTTCAACATCAGCACCATCAACAGCAACAGCAACAATCAACACAAAAGCGATCAACGAACCAGCAAGCAACACAGCAGCAGCAAAGCAACAATAACAGCGGAAAAATAAAGATGCCACCAATCAACACCATAGATGTTGACTGTAAGGAATTGGTAAGTCTTTGTAAGCTAGCCATAGGTAACAATTTTGCAGTTAAAAGACTGACGGGTAACAGGCACGCCATTCAAACATATACGGTGGCAGACCACGACAAAATTAAAGAGGTCTTAAAAAGAGCCACCGCGGAATTTTACTCGTTCACGCCGAAACAAACGAAGAGCGTAACGGTTCTATTAAAGGGTGTCGACCCTGAAATGGAACCGGAGGCTCTGCTCGAAATGCTTCAAAACCTGAAGCACGAAGATCTCGAGTTTACCGCGGTAAAACCATTCACCACACCCAAGGCAAGAAGGGAAAACCGCAAGCTACCCTTCTTTTTGGTGCAATTAACACCCAGCAGTAGGATTGGTGGTCTAAGAAAAATTACAGTCTTGGATCATCAAATGGTCACATGGGACAAATTAAAAAAAGGCAGAGACATCCTGCAATGTGTACGTTGCCAAAGGTTTGGTCACTCGGCGGCTAACTGTGAAATGCAGCGCCGTTGCGTAAAATGCGGAAAGGACCATAAGGCAGAAGAATGCCCTCTGGGAAAAGAAAGGGTAGAAGACAAAGCCCTTCTAAAGTGCGCAGTGTGTCGGAATGAGGGACACCCCGCTAACTATCGAGGATGTCCTAAATTCCGAGAAATAATGGCAAGAAGTGTGACCCGGCAAAAAAACACAGAGCCAGCTCGTACTACAACAATGCCCGTAACATCGCAGCGGTCGTACGCACAAGTTGCTTCGGGTGGGAGAACACCAAATCAGGCTACATCACAGGTAGCCACAAATACTCCCACACGGACTGAAACAACACCGCAAGCGGACGTGTTCGCAATCCTGCTCAATCTGCAGAGACAGATGACACAGCTACAAAGCCAAATAAACGAGATCTACTCGCATTTGCCCAGTCTAAATAACAAGTCGATATAAACCCTCTAACCACAACATCAATAAAAGCTCTTGTCGTGAATGTAAATTCACTAATAAGAACTGAGAGAAGAGCCAATCTTTTTAACCTGTTGCAAGAGGAACAACCTGATGTACTTCTGGCGGGGGAAACAAAGTTAAACCAGAGACATAAGATAGGACATAAAAACTACGATATTATACGAAGAGATCGACCTAACTCCTCTCAAGGAGGCGGTGTCGCAATCTTTATTAGAAAAGGGATCAATCA
This sequence comes from Microdon myrmicae, assembly GCA_963931805.1. NCBI lineage: Eukaryota > Metazoa > Arthropoda > Insecta > Diptera > Syrphidae > Microdon > Microdon myrmicae. The sequence continues at coordinate 46,803,414 of OZ007500.1, forward strand.
TAAAGTAATATATAGTGGAGAAGTGCGCAGGTTCCGGGTGCTGGAAGCCTGTATCGTCCGCATACCCCTTCAGCAAGGAAGGGGTTTGTATGCGATTGCGGTCTACGCACCTGAGGAGCACCAACAAAACCTATTTATAGCTGAGCTCGAGACACTCTTTCGATGCTTACAATTGCACCTGGACAAAAATTACTTTATCCTAGGGGGAGATATGAACGCCAAGCATAGAAATTGGGGAAATTATATATCTAATGCCAGAGGAAATCAGTTGGCTGGTTGGTTAGATCAGTATCATATTGAATATAGAACTGACCTGCTAGCTACGAAATATCCATCGTTCCCCAGAGGTAGATCGTTCTTAGATATCTTGCTAATCGACTCACGACTGAGATTACTTAACACCAACAGACGAAACACAAACTGTTTACGGACAATTGAATACGACAGCGACCACTGTGCATTCACGGCAGAAATAGAGCTTCAGAACGAGCTCGCAGATCTGGAGGAATTCGTGATCCCGCAACCCTATAACTACAGGACAATGCGATGGCCGCGGTTCACCAGATCATTAACAAGAGAACTTTGTTCGAATGACTTTAATCTGCCAGTAAACAGAAACCTGACAAATGACGAAATCGACAAATACATTCAACAAATGGACGAAACCGTAAAACGAACAATGGACAAAACAATTCCCAAAACAACAGTTTCAGATCACATTAACATGTACAGAAACGCAACAATAAACGCACTCCACAAGAAAAAGAACAGACTGCTATCGAAATTAAAACAATTACACAGACAGTTTACAGACAGACAAGACCAGGAGATAATATCACTGAAATCTCAATTAAAAAACCTCCAACAATTACTTAAAGCTAATTATAGATTAGCAACAAATTTGTATTGGAACAACAGAATTCGAGCTATAAAAACTAATAACCCGAATATGTTCCCACAAATAAATAAAATATTCAGGAGAAATAATCAAAATGAGATTCAGTGTCTCCAAATTCCACGTACCGAGGTAAACAAGCAGCTGCTAACCAACATTGGCATAGATACAGAGAACGGTATCCTCAATAGTGAGCTCTTCGTGATCGAAGATCCTTTGGAGAAGGCGAACGCTGTGGGAGCTGTCTTTCAGGAAATGTACAAGGTGAATGAAAGCATTCACCGAAACCATGACCTGGAGGACAGAATTCGACTGAATCACCTGCACCTCCGGAATGAGATTTCACATTGGCAATCGGAGAATCCGGGTTTTACGGAATTCAGTGACGATAATCTGTCAATTGACATTAATGCCAGTGGTGGAGCTAATAGCCTTTTAATCACAAGGGAAGGAATCCAGAGTATCTTCGACTCATTAAGAAGCAAAAAGTCAGTGGGAATAGATGGAGTACTTAACATCGTACTCAAGAACCTGCCCCCAAAGGCAATAGATATATACACGGTCCTGTTTAACAACGCGTTGAATAATGCATATTATCCCGCGCGTTGGAAAACGGCTATCATCCAGCCCATCGCAAAAAAGGGCAAAGACTGTACAAACCCAATGAACATGCGTTCGATAAGTTTACTCCCAAGCATCAGTAAAGTATTTGAAAAAATCATTAACAAAGCTCTGCTAAAATGGGTAGACGACAATAGCATTATTCCAAATAACCAGTTTGGCTTTAGGGCGGGTCATGAAACCACACATGCCGCAGCTAAACTGGTCTCCGACATACAATGGAATAAATGTAGGAACCAATGCACAGGTGCCTGTCTGATCGACTTGGAAAAAGCCTTTGATACCGTCTGGATCGAAGGGTTGTATTACAAACTGGTCAGACATGGCATACATAAGCCTTTACTATATGTACTTTACGATATGTCAAAGGACAGGAGGTTCGTGGTCAAAAGTGGTAATGTGACCTCTAATAAAACGTATAATATCAAGAATGGCTTGCAACTGGGTGCGGTACTCTCTCCGATTCTTTTTAACATTTACATTAGCGACTTATTAGATGCACTCCCGCAGGCTATTGCGTACGCAGACGATCTCATAATTTACAGAACAGCTCCGAAAGTTGAGATCATAAATAGTTTAATACAGCGAGATTTCAACAACGTGCAGCGCTATTGCGACAACTGGAAACTTAAGATCAACTTCCAGAAATGTGAAGCCATCCTATTTAGAACCCCATTATATAAAGCCACGAACGACACAAGGAAAAACTGGCGAAAGCTAGTTATCGTGGGACCGCATGGAGATAAACTGGAAACCAAGAGTTTAGTTAAATACCTTGGCATCTGGCTAGACCAATATCTGTATTTCAACAGACATGTAGAGGCTGCTTTGCTCAAAGCAAGGAAAACGTTTGCTATGACAAGGAGGCTATTTCACAGTAGCCAACTTGACAGCAGGGTAAAAGTCATATGCTACATGACGCTAATCAGGCCAATGCTCATATATGGCTGTCCAGTATGGTTTAACATAGGTCCAAATTTGATGGAAAAGATTCGCGTGTTCGAAAGGAAGTGTCTGAGAAGCTGTCTCAGATTATATCGAACACCGGAATCGGAATACAAAAAGTACTACTCAAATGAGACTTTATATAATGAAGCCTGCATAAATAGGGTGGATAATTTTATGATTAAATTAATCAGAGGACATATTGCGAGAGCAATATGCTCGTCCAATGACCTAATTTTCGGGGCTTATTATCCAAATACCCTGTACTATGAGAACGTGCGTCGCAACGGCTTTGTTCCACCAGAGGCGTTCCTTGATTTGGACATAAAAGGGCTTATACAGGATAGATCCGGAATTCCGCTGATCTATCATGTAAGTAGATCATCCGTAGACGGGCGATTGTGCTACGACCGGGAAGTAACGCGCACCGAAGAAGAGCTCCTGCGCTTCAGTAGGGCTATCTCCCACAGAGACCGGGACGATAGTATTAGACAGCGTCAACAGTTCTGGTGGTTGAATGGCATATAAAGACCTGGATACCAAAGTCGGTATAGAATTACACTATCATCAGCTAGTTTAAATAGACTTAGCTTTTCTAGAATCAGGGTAGTATAAGATTTAAGTTAAGTTAAGCTAAGTGATTTTACATAAAATAAAAAAAAAAAAAAAAAATTAATTGGTTTAGGTAAGTTAAGTAAGTTAAATTTTAAGAAAAAAAAAAAAACAAAATAAAAATTGACAAAGTTTTTCAAATTTTTCTTTGTCTTTCAAATAATTATCAGTACTGCCACAAAGTTCTGTCGCCGAAAGGCAAATTATACAAATATTAAGTAATGTTTAGCTTAGAGCGTCTGCGAAGGACCAGTAAGTTATTATATAAGCTATTTAAGCTAGAATTTAAGCATTTTTTGTCTAGCCTTTAATTTAGAAACTAAGAATATAGAAAGAAAATAAAAAAATGTTTAAAAAATGAAAAAAAAATGAATGCAACTAGATGTTATTGTCCGTTGGAGATGGCATCACGATAAATGTGGCGCACGTTGTCAACGAATTCCTAACAAACAAACAAAATAATTATTACCGTTGTATTGCATGCGCTTTAAAGTCTAGATCTAGCTCAGAATGACTTATGCCCCCAAAAAAGAGCTTATATGCGCTGTGTTCATTTATTTGATTAACCATAAATCGTGTTAGCACCATACGTACTCTAATTGACAAACCTCGTACACGAAGACGTTTTTGAGCACACAATTGTTTCTGTTGTGGAGCGTAGTGTTAAGGATGATCCGAATGAGTTGATTCGTTTCTGCAATATGTCAAGTCACCGTAGCGTAGTTTTCCAAGTCCCGGACCAAATATGGGAATTGTAGAAATAGTGGCCAGGTTGCATCTCTTAAGAAAACCCATATATTTGTCCGCACTTTTGGTAGCTTCAAATATATCGTGGTAATTCAAATGTCAAGGATTGATAGTTCCTTGTGTTTGACTAAGCATGTGCTAGTCATCGACAGTGTATATTGGGGTTATCTTTGACGACAAGAGGCAACATTAGGTTTTCATGGGATTGAATTCTATTTAGTTAGATAATTCCCATTGGTATATCTTGGGTACCGAGGGAGAATCAAAATAATTCGAGACGCAAACGGCTGTCTGGTCACAGAAACAAACAATATCGTGACGAGATGGAAGCAGTATTTTGAAAACCTGCTCAATGTACGCACCCATCAACCACAAATAAACGCACCAGACTTACATACAGCCGAGCCTCAGATCCCAGAGCCCTCTTTCAACGAAGTTGTAGACGCAATAAATCGATTGAAAAACAACAAGGCTCCCGGAGTCGACTGCATACCGGCAGAGCTTCCGAAGCATGGAGGGGAGACAACCGCTCGAAAGATCCACTAGCTCATCACAACAATATGGGATAAGGAAGTCACTCCGGAAGAATGGAAAACCTCAATAGTCGTCCACATTTTCAAAGCCCATGTTTCGCATCCGTATAGGACAATCGGCATGATTATGGTTCTATAGACACAGAGCTTTATGTTACGTGATAGCAGTTTGGATTTACCGACTGCGTGCCAACTAGCGTTGCCGGAGTAGTCTTTTTGGCCGTGTCTATAGAACCATTATCATGCCGATTGCTCTATACGGATGCGAAACATGGGCTTTCACAAAACGGGAAGCAAATAAATTCCGCGTATTCGAAAATAGGGTTTTAAGGGGGATCTTTGGAGGTAAATATGACGAAGAGGCAGGACAATAGAGGAAACTGCACAACCACGAATTGGAACAGCTATACCGCAAACCTACAATAGTGATAGTAATCAAGTCGCGAAGATTAAGATGGGCTGGACATGTAGTGCGAATGGGCAACAATAGGACCGTGCGTAGAATTCTTGACGGTAGACCAACGGGAAAGAGACCGGTAGGACGGCCGCGACGGAGATCGGAGGACAATGTTAGGTTTGACCTTGGGGAGGTCGGATCGGATGGTCGAGTGTAGAAGGAGAGTGCACAGGACAGGGAGCGATTGCGGAGTCAAGTCGGTGAAGTTGTGGCGATTCCGCCAAACCCCACGGTACACTTACCTAAAAAACCCCATTACCTCACCTCAAGACGCATACATTTTCGCCAATGCAATCGCATTAGGCACCCGAAAATGCTTCACACATTTAAGAGATCAAATCTATGATCTTTAAGTCTGTGTGTCAAACAAGCGTTGAACACACCTTCCACTAACAAGGGTTCTTGTTTTGTTGTGGGCATAGACGATGACTCTACAGAAGTTGCAGAGATCCAATATGGCAACACAGCAATGGCGTCAGCAGTCTGATGCCTGAAACCAATTGAGTTATTAAGAGGAAAAGTAAACCAAATACCTAGAATTCCCAGCAATAATCCGCATCCAGGTTCCTCAAGAAAATGTGGGTTGTTGACTGTGTTATAAATGAGCTTTATTCAATGGATTAATTATATTTCACCGGATAATTGATGCGAACTGTTTCGCTCGAATGGTTAACGCAGAAGAAAAAATGTGACACACAGTTTGTTTTTGTGTCACCATGAGAACCAGAAATTCAACCAAACGTCAGTTAGTTGCTGTGGCTGCGTTCAATTGCGAATTCACTGATTGCATTCAGCGAATCCGCAACAAAGTCCCTGTAAAGAAAACTTACCTTTCATGCATTCTCTTAGCATACCAATTCTCTGTAAGATTTCTGTCTTACCTTATCAGGAATCTCAAACCAAGGACCTGAAAACAAGATGATTTGGTTTACATATAATGAAACCATCATGACAGGGATCATAAATATTGCGCCGTCTATTTTCCCAGCCTCGATGGTGTACAAAAAACTATCTACACACACATCGGCTGGCGATCCCTTTCAGCCAGCGATAAACGGTCTAACGCAGATGCATGTAATTAGCACCATCTGCGTTGAGACTAATCCCTTACCAATCACCAAAACGTATCGCAAATACGTCTACCATTTAATGAGTTGCAACTTGATTACTCAGTTGAACTCACAGGTCATAAATCTCTTTTATCCTACTTAGTTCTGGATCCGTTTCCCAGTAACCTTTCCACATACACAAAGATCTGACGATCCCTTTCCCTTCCTTTGCGTATCAGGTTCTGATCGATCTATGAAAAGAACCGACGTACACACACACAAGTGTACTGTGGCGATCTTCTGTATGAGATCCCTTGGTTACCCAAAAGAGAGACTTTACGTCTCTCTCGGAACGGGAATTGCAGCGTTAATTTAAGAGAGCCAAATTCACTGGCTGAATTTCCTTAATAACGATTGAATATCGTTGAGTCCTTTTCCATCTTTCGACCTGAGCAGGTCGTTTCTCCAATCGCTACCCTGGTGCGCACAGGGAATCGATAATCGGTTGTAATCGCTTGAGTCGTTGTCTCCGCGAGTCAATAATTTTTTCCTTAATTAAATACACAATATTCAATCATATTACAGTTTTTACTTTGCAACCATAAAACATTCGTTCAACATTTGTTTATTCATTTAATTGTGCTCCCGAAACCAACGTGTAATCTAAAGTAAACCTTTTAACCAAAAGTGAATAAAATTAAAGAATTAATTGTGAATAAATAAACAATAAAAATCAGTGAGTTTTCTTTAACTTGCTCCTCGTGGACGTCGTGTTGTGAGATCCTGTTTTGTTTTTCTTTCATGATGGACAATTCGCGCCGAAAGGTTTAGTGAAGAATGATGGGGAAGAAGTGAACCGTGTGCCAATGTCCGGCATAATGCTTCTCCTCCCCACAAGTTCATGAACTTCCGGGTTCCTACAGGCCAATAAATAATAAATAATAATAATAATATCTTGTTGAGGTCAGAAGTCAATCAATTAAGTATACCCTGCAGCAGTTGCGACGCGACGAGCGGAGTAACAGGTAAACTCCATCCCGCCCCGCGATGGAATATCTTGATTTTGGAGAGACATATGAGACGGACAGTTACTCCGGGAGGAGTAATAGAATACATGCTGAGTTCAAAACGGGCATGGTGCGTAGCAAATGATGTTCTATGTGACATGATGCGGCAGTTGCGATGCGACGAGCGGAGTAACAGGTAAACTGCGTCCCGCCCCGCGATGAGGTATCTAAAAGAAAGTTCCGCGGGTATCAACGGGAATATGAGCCTGGCGGGAGGTGGTTTTAGTCGGTAAAAACCCGGCATGCCTCTGGATCGGTCCAGGGGTATCTTTTGAAGATTTCTACCTTCCTACCCAAACCAAAAAGAAAAAAAAAAACCCTGCCGAGTGATTAGCTCGCAGAGGTTGGCCGGGAATATTCGAATATTCAACATGTTATCGTCAACGAATGAGTAAATTTGGTTGTGGGCAGTATATGAGAGAACCTTTATAAAAATGAAGAAGAGAGCGGGTGAGAGTACGGGGCCCTTTGGAACACCAGCATTAATTTGATAGAAGGTAAATTTCACATCATATTCAACTATTTGAACTGAGCGACCAGAAAGATAGTATCTTATATATTGAATCAGTTTATCGTCTTAAAAATGTACTTTCGACAGTAGAGCTTGCGGCCAAACTCTATGAAACGTTTTTGAAATATCCAATACAAAAGTTTCACTATCACCCAAGTAATGGATAGAATGGCTCCACTTTTCGGTAAAATACGCCCTCAAGTCTCCTGTGGACCTGGTGTTACGAAAGACATATTTGAGGCCGTTAAGGGTGTCATTCGATTGTATGTATTTTATCTATTTATTGCCAGAAAAATTATGAATCCACTCGGCTACCCTACCGTTCCCTGTTCTGCGCAGTTTTCCTATCCGCTTCGCCATCTGATCCGATTTCCGATATTTTTTCCCATTGCCCAGATCATGAAGATTAAGGGGCGAACATGTAGCCAGAATGGGCAACGATAGAACCGTCTACATGATTCTTTACGGAAGACTAATCGGAAAGAGAACCACGGGGACGCCCCAACAAAGATGGGAGTGTTGCACGTATCGCTACCGTGCTTCCCATAAGTGAGGAAGAGTAGCGACCGATGATCTGTCCAATCCTTGTTTTGCAGGTGTGTCCTATATGATACCGCTGACATACTCTGCTGGTGGATTAGTTTGTTGGGTACGACGTCTAGTTTGTACGGATATTTGATCCTTCCAGAGAGGATGCGCCGTTCGTGAACAGGTGAGTTTGCAGGATGATTCTAACCACAATGAGCGTAAGAATCAAAGCACACGCTCGAAGAGAGTTTTTCAAACACTATCGATGTCACCGATGTTGTGGTCCTTCTCTCAGGGAGCGTGCCTCCTTGTCCTGAAAAGGACGAGGGATCTCTTTAGACCGCTCCTGAGGGGACCCGTTGCGGACGCCACCGTGCTTCCTCAGTCCTGAGGGAAGAGTGAAGACCGATTGTTGAATAGGAGGAATCGGCCAGGCCCAATAAAATGCTTTTCAAATACTTTAAATTTATTTTATTAGTAAATTCATTTTCTGGCATCCTTACACCTCGGACGCCAATCGAGACTGATCCTCGAATACACATTTCATCGCCTTTTTATACAAATCTTCATTGAGATTTGTATGTGAGAAACTGGAGAAAAGGAATGGGATATCTATTTTTAGAATATACACATCTGACGCAATCCAGATTGATATAAGGATTTTAGAATTGTGTGTATGGGAACGAATTTTAGTATGGGTTTATATGCATATGAAGATATGCATTGTGGTGTTTAGTTTTTAGGAAGGATTTGATATATGAACATTGGATTGTTAGTTTGGGGATATGGATGCATGATATAGTAGGTGGGTACAAATGTATGTGGGAGGAGTGCTTCTTGGAGCACTACACCGAGAACAAGCAAATCGCAATACACTAGAAGATTTTGGAAACGCAGCGACAAAAACTCCGCATTGCATCCGGAAACAAAAACTGAGATATTTTACTGTTCACTTTATTTTGGAGGATGCTCTCCTTGTACATGCTACTTACTGACTGATTTCCGTATCTCCTACTAACGGACTGCTATCTGTATTTTTTTTTTTAGTCTTTTTTTCTTAGTCCGGACACATTACCCCTTATCATAGATTCGTTTTGAGGTTTATTTGTGTTATCCATTTGGCTAATGCAAACAAGAGTTTACATGCACTTCAGATAGGGACAAAGTCTATGGGAATTGGATGACAAATTGGAGGGGAATCTGTGTCTATTTGTATATCGTAAAACATCTGGTTACAACGCATTGTGATGTTTAGATTGCCTGAATTTTGTGCGTGCATGATAAACATATGGCTCGTTTATCGCGTATTTATTTTAGATTTTGAATTTTGGGAATTGGTAATTGAACATACATTGCATATGAAGATATGCGTTGTGGTGTTACAATTTTAAGGAATTGAATTCAATGTTCGACTATTGGACGTTAGGTTCAATTTGCATGACAGTGAATTCAATTCAACGTTGATTTGGGGATATGAACGGACGATATTGGATAGGAACTCGATTAGTGGGTAATATGTATATGGGAGGGAAATGGTAGGGCTTCTTGCAGCACTACAGGCGGACAATGTCAGGCTTGATTTTGGGGAAATCAGATCATTTGATTCCAGATACTAGTTGAGGAAGGGAACTATGTTGAAGGGGATACATTTGATGTATCCGTTAAAACCGTTACAAAAAACTAGTTTCACTACTTTTATAATAAATGAAACGCACAAAAACGTTAAACACGTTTTCCCCGATAAAAGATTTCTCCAACTGGAGACAGTTTGGTTCGACCGTTTAATCGAATTGAATACATTTTGATGCATTTTATTGACTGACATATCTACGTAGTAATCCAATTCGACCAAACAATCAATAAGCAAACATTTGGTGAGGCAAAAAAATGAACAACGGTAAATTTATTACTGCATAAGAGACATTTCTTTGGAAGACCCCGTTTAATATTTTTATTAATAACCCAGCAAGTGGGCAAGGACTTTTTCGATGACTTGACTTGGGCTATGTCTCCACAGCACACAAAACAAAAACCGAAATTAAAAACAATTACTTTTTCTGTTTTCGTAGAATGTTATTAAAAAAGTTTCAGAGTATTATCTAGGGAAGTAGCCGAGAAAGAGATTATGAAAAATTGGCGTTTTCTTGACCTTCTTATTCGTATTACTCCCTTACACACGTAACGTAATAAAATTTTCCAGTCTGTTCAAAATACACCATGCAGGCTGATTCTTGGAGTCCAAATGATTACAAAGAACAATTACATTTTCAAGAACCAAGTAGTCAGAGTATATTTGATTTGTGCGCTTTTATATTGGTGGTCTCCTTGCAATGGTGCTTTTGAGAGCAAACCTTTGAACGATTCGTTTAATATCGCAAATTGAGCTGGCTATCAAATTGTGGTCTTCCTTGTGGCTCTTTTTTCTTAATGAGTTCCAATATCAATCGATTGCCGCCCCCTCAGATGCCTGTGTTGCTCCCAGCTGCAATTCAGCGATCTAGACCACACACTCTCTCTCCTGTGTCTAACTACGTGCACAACGTACTCTACCTCTAATCGGAAGGCTTATCGACCACCGACACACACCAGTAGGTTGTCCTTTCCAATTTCGTTGATTGGGAGCTAGAAATCATGTGCAAGAAACACTTATTCCCGTTGGTAGGTATTTGTGCTCCCCAGCTCCCTGACTCACCGGCTAATGTTCTTCTCAGCCCTGAATAAAGCCATACAGGCGTACACAAAAACACACACACAGTGTCGCAGCACTCAATCGGCCAATGTTTATCTTCATTCAAAGGATAAATTCGAAAGTCATAGCTCAAGCATAGCAGTCATAAACCACTTCGCTCCACAAACCCAAATCCTTGGTCGTACATAACGACTACCACTGGCCGATTGTCCTGCTGCTTGAGTTGAAAAAATATGGCTACATAGTGTCGTAAAACAATTCCCCCTTGTCCTGTAACTACATAGAAGAATCAGATGGCCCCGGTGGCTTCAGTGGTTTTAGGTATCTCACAACGCAGCTAGCAACCACAAAATCAGGAAATAATGAATCAGGATTTTGTCGCACGTCGTCCTGGCGAAAAGAAGTTATCAATTCGTGTTGAGAAGGATGGAGCTAGAGATGGCGACGTCGCCACTTCTCGTTACTTACATGGTATGCCGCTGTTCGTTCGCGAGCTCCCAGAAAACGTTATAATCATAATATATTTGCTTTTATTTCTAAAGTTTTTGGCGTTCAATTCATGGTCGCCCGTTGCTCCAGTGGTCCACCTCATCGTTTCATCTCCCCATTACCCTGCGCCCACTACCGCTTTACTTACAGCAGACGCACTCGAACACAATCACTCTAATCCAACAATTTCACATTCACTGCTCGAGGCAAACTATAAAACTTGACTTGTATCCACTTAAAATTTATAACTTTATTATATGAGATTCCACGGGTGGACAGACTCCTTGGGCGGTCGCGCTCATTTTGTGGTCCCGCAGAATGCGGCGTTTATTAAGTAGAAAGAAGGATGGCACAAGAACATGAGACTAGCGGCATTTAACGACGATTCCTTGCTATACGAGTATAATAGAAATTTATAGTATAACGCTCAAAATCCAAGACCACGTTATGGGGTTAAACAACAAAAGGAGCAACAACTGCGCGGACAATTGAATTTGGATTCATGGTCCTTTAGTACCGATATGATATGATGGAGTAAGGAGCGGGGGACAAGAATGCCCCGGTTGTTGCTCAATGCAACCAATGGGGAGGCATCAAATAAATTGCGAAATCAGTTAGTAGAACGTCGTGTATAATATAGGAGACACTGCACCATCGTACGCCCACAGCTTTCCGTTGACCAGATATGAATAGAATTCATTTTAGGCACCACAGCCTTTTAGTGTCACACAAATTGGGTCACGAATTTGTTGTTTCCTAAACAATATTTGAATGCTAAAACTGTTTGGGCAAATTAGCTGACAGTTGGCCCGGAAAAAATCAAAACGGCTTCAAATGTATCTTATTTAATAGTCCCTCTCTGTTATGAGTTTATCCTTTTGGGATTGCGGAACTTTATTAATTTATCTATATCAATGGGTTTGTATTGGCCGACTGGCTTGATAAATTGATGGTACTTGTTGTTTGACCAAGGCAATTAATTAAAATTGGAGAAAATTCATACCCAGCACAATTGGTTTTTCGCTGCCTTTTATTTTTATTTCTTTTTAGTACGACAGAATGTTGTGCGAATCGCCTTTTTGATGGATATTACACTCAGAGACTCTTTCATAAGATTGATTTTCGTGACGATGAAAGCGATGAACCATAGCAAAAATGTCTTGGGATACGCGCAAGTCACTAAAGATCTGAAGTTAACAAAAGTAATGGTTCGAACTAATGCTTTCTTATTTTATAAATATATACAGGGTGATACAAAATATTGTTGCGAATAAGCGGACAACTTACTACAGTTGTGCTGCAAGTTTAATGATGGTATTCGAAAGCCAATTTTTTTTCATGACACGCGAAGGGGATTTCGAGGTTTTCTTAAAGGATAAAACCCAGTGTGAGCAAAAGAAGAGGGAGAAACTAAGTAAAGAAACTTTTTATCTGGTTTAGTCTTGAAAGCGCGTAGGAAACATATTCATACTCCGGTGAACAGTCATTACCTGCTATTTTCGTACATCTGAAGTCAATTCTTAAATTGACCTAATTGATGAGTATCGCAGCCAAATATTCCGGGAAGTGGAATGCATTTACTCAGTTCACCACCGTGATAATCACTATGCAAGATAGCCACTTAAAAACTTACTCCTGGGCTAGCGATGAGTTTTACTGCTGGTTTTTGCATTCTAGAGAACACCTTTATTTATTTTAATGTACAATTGAAAGGTCAAGAACGTCGGTTGATCGACCGATTTCCATCTTCCGTAACACTCGCATTTACAGAATCAATATTCTGGCTTCTTGCGTTTGGTTGGTTGATTCGAATTTTGGCATCATGTAGGATAAAATTTGTTTTGAATTTTTCAACGATTCCACGAAAAGCAAGTTCTAGGCGAAGGCTATGCGGGCCATAGCCTTCACGAATATCACGTTAAGTTTGAAAAAAAACATGATTATATGATAAAATTTTTATAAAATAACCTAACATTGTTGAAAAGTATATTTTGCGACGATGCATTGTCAAATATATATATATATATATATATATATATATATATATATATATATATATATATATATATATATATATATATAATAATTTCTACCGTTCTAAATATGGCCGCCATAACATTTGCCAACATACAGCTTCAATTGTAAAGCCCATTATAAAGAAGCTAATAGTGTATGACATGAATACTAAAGAAATTTGAATTCCGTTTTGAAGTAAAGCTCATATAGCAGTAGCACCTGATAAATAATATAATTCTTGAACTTCTTCCTAAAAGAATGAAGAATGTCATTCATTCAGACCGACAGAAACATCGACAGTGGTGATTACGTGGGTTTTACTTAGGTGACGAATTGTCATTCTGTAATTAGACAGCTAGGTAGGTCCAACAAAGAAATTGCATTCCAAGGAATTGCCACTTCAACAAATCGATACAACTGAACATTGCAACAACGGAATTAGATATATAATATGACTTGTTCAATGATAGATGATTTTATACTCGAACATGAATTGCTACATCGAGTCCCTCAAGAATCTCAACCTGAATCTATTGTTAAAAGACATTACACGACTCCTATACCATTTATTATTTATTTTTCATTAAAATTGCGCTATTTTCATTATATAGATTTAAGATTATAGTTGTAAAAGAATTACTGTCCTAAAACTCTTAAATCGTCATCATCATCGGCACTACAACCGGTTTTGGCCTTATTTAGCAAGTTTTGAGGCTTGTTAAATTTTCCATAATGATTTGTTTTTTCCAGGCAAGGTCATTAGTGTTGCGCCAAAAAAACACTTAAATACTAGTTGTAAAATATAAATGTACCATATTATCTACTTAATAAAAATTGAATTGAATACCACAAACATGAAATAATAATGTGAAATTAAAGGTATTTGAACAATGCAGTAGATGCGTAGGGGTAAGATGGAATTTCATCGCATTATAAAACCTATTACACGCAGTTCCACAAAAACTCCCTCATCACAGAATCCGTTTACTCTAATATACGTAAGCAACACCTCCGCTTATTTGTTGAAAAAAATTCCCCATATATCCTCTTTCTTTCAGAGACCTGGCTCAAGCCACATTCCCGAGTTTCCATTCCCAGTGTTGACGTCCGGCGCCGTGCTTCCTCTATCGAGGGAAGAGCGGGGACCTTTTATTATTCCTTTATTTCATCTTCTTTTATCAATTCGCGTTTTGTTTTATTTCAATTCTTGATATTTCTTTTCTTTTATTGTGTGTTACTTTGTTTATTTTTATTACAGCTTCTCCTTTTTTTTAAATAACAAAACTCAAACTAAAACTTACAATTCAATTGCTAACTCAAACAATTCTTCCACTGTAATCTCCAACTAGAACTCTCAAACCAAACTTCTTCTTCTTATGAAAAGGGGCAAATAAAAAGGGGCAAGTTATGAAAAGGGGCATGTTATTAAATGTGCTGTAACTGGCAATATTGTGAATATTTATGAATGGTATGTATTAAGTGAGAATGTAATATATGTTAAGGGAAGTTTTTAAGGATTTGTAAGGAGATTCAGTGGGCTCCTCGATAGTATAGTGGTTAGTATACCCGCCTGTCACCCGGGAGACCGGGGTTCGATTCCCCGTCGGAGAGCCCCTGGCGCAAGACTAATGACCTTGCCCAGACAAAATAAATCATTATGGAAAATTTAACAAGCCTCAGGACTTGCTAAATAAGGCCAAGACCGGTTCCCGATTGTAGTGCCGATGATGATGATGAAGGAGATTTAGTGTTGAATTTAATAAAGGGTAGTATTCTGGAATACAACACCAATTATACTTTTGTTTCTAACCACAGAATTAATCGATCTCACGGAGGTACCGGCATCTTAGTACACAAAAAATTTCAATTCAGTTAGATTAGATTCCCCAATATATTGAGCCTTGAATATACGACAGTTAAACTTAATTGTGAAAACAATTAAGTGCTCGTCTTAACATCTATTTATATTCACCCTTCACGGCAACCAGATTTCCCAGATGCTGACATTTCTCATATAATCCAACAGTCCATTCCCGCTCCATTTATAATCGGGGGAGACTGGAATGCTCGTCATACAGCATTCAACGATAATAAATGCAACAAATATGGCCGCCAGTTGTTAGCCCTCCTCCCGTCTTGCCATATACATACATTGACTCCCCATTACAGCCAACTCGTGTCACTAGCTCAGCCAAATCAACAAACGACTTCTTCCTCAAGTCCGATGATGTTCACTCAGCGGGTCTGTGGGGGTTCTCTATACTACATGGAGAACCAACCCACTATTTCCGCCTTATTTTGACCGCTAACAGCGTGTCATATCATTTCCCAATTCCTTCTACCAACATAATTCACCCGTAAATCATGTTTCAAAAACGGAAGCATAGCTGAATTCATTATCCTATGGAGGTAATGCATAATTGAATTCAGCTACCTTTTTGCCATACGGTAACTCCATTCCTCTAACCCACGAGATTTCCAACGGAAATTCCAATTCATGTTGGTTAGCAACATCCAAGTCGAATTAAACGATGCGGCTGCATCATCTTCGAATGGCTTGAGCAATTACCGTATTCCTTAGCGTTTTTCCCACGGTAATATTACCCTAGCCAAAGTAGCGTCACTTCGACTTTCCCCAGACACTCCATTCGCTGGGGATCAATGATCTCTTGAATAGCCACAAAACATTTTCCTCTCCTTCACATTTTTATCTTCCCCGGGTTCAATGCACTCTGAGATCACCACAGTCATCGTACTAGGACAGTAGGTCATCCTCAGAGGCTGCATTGATACAAGCAGACAAGCGAAGTCAACCCCGAAGTTATTGCGCTCTATCTTTTGTTCTTTCATCCTTCGCATGCCCAGCGACTGTCGAACGATGTGCAAGTATTATTCACCACGCTGAGACATGCAAACGAAAAGATTGATGAGAAGAGCGCGATGATGATTGGCTAATAGCCGTGCGAATGCAAAATTAAAATGTCATCCCTAATTCAAGCCAGTCATCTATCCTCGGGGTCGGTTACGCCGCACCAAGTCGTTATACAATTTCCCTGGTAGTCGGTAATAGTCACCTAACGAAGCACACGCCTCCTGATTCGCCATCAACCTATCACCAAAGTCAAGTCAAATGTTTTTTGTTCAATCGCCACGGTCACCGTGTCGAGAAAGAATTGTTTCATTTTGTATATAACAATTTAATACTATTAACGAAAGGTTCTAAGTGAAGAAAAGAAAAAAACAAAACAATATTAAACGGTGATCACAGCCACCCACAAGTGTTTTCATTCTTCTTTTTATCCTCGTGGTGGATCAGTGTATCCGCATGTATTAAATAAAATAAAACCAATTATAAACTATTCCCTCAGGATACTGTAAATGTGAAATAAGGAACTCATAAACAAGAATATAATAAAAAAGAAAAAAAAAACGTTAAACACTTAAAACGAGGATATTTTATTTCTTCTCTCCGTGTGAAGTGTGTTCGGCCGAACAAGTGTCGGGGATAAAATTGAATCCGTGCCCCTCTCTTGGCACAGGTACTTTGTACCCCACAGGTCCACCTACAGTCTCCTTTATATTTCCTCTCCCTCTTTCGACCCACTCTACTCGTCAAACCCTGTCCCAAATATCTCCAAAACAAAATGGAGAAATGTCAATAGGGACATAGCGATAAATGTCTCTAATTTGTATATCCCTGAAGCATCTAACCTACTCCCTACTGAAATTGATCAAGCATCTTTAAGAATAAAGCAAATTCTTAAGAAGGCTCTCAGCAATACCACCCCGACAATCATTCCTCACAACTATTTAGGAAAAACCTTTGCATCTTATACTTAAAAATATTAAACCAAATCGTCATCTTTTCAAAAACATCAATCAATTAACTGGTCGTAAATTTAAACCCCGAATTGATCATCTCATCAACCCAATCAGCAATAATATTGGCCAATCCGATATGGACATAGCAAATTGCCTCGCAGAACACTTCTCAAAGATTCGTCAGCAAAGTATTTCCCTCTCAACTCCTGGCTTTGAGAACACCGTAAAGGAATACATCTCAAACAGATTATTCCCATCTTTTACTCCTGTCGAGGAAATCCTCACAGCAATCGCTACAGAGTTCCTTGCACTGAGCGGTAAAGTGATAAAGGGCTCAAGAAGGAAACCAGATGACACACAGACTGCCATGATCAGACTACCAACCCAAAAGGCTAGGATCTTACTGGCTACCGGTTTTTTGCTGGTCGGGTGGGTAAGATGTATACTACGAGAACTGATCACATCCATACGATGATCCAAATGCTGGCAGTACGAACATGTGGGGAAATCTTGCAAATCCGAAGAAGATCGTTTGGACATCGTCCGCCATAAAACGAAGGGCTTTCAAGCATAATCCAGATGCATGTTTTGCAAGGGTGCGAAGGCGACAACGCAAACTCAACAGGAAGTTGTAAATGCCGAGCATTAAAAAACGTGATGGCCAATCTTCTGAATAAAAATGGACAGGATTAAGAGTATGCAAATTAACTTAAACTATTGTGAATCTGCACAAGATCTCCTTTCTCAAGCGGTTAAAGCATATGGCGTTGACGTGGTGCTCATCAGTGAGCAGAACAGGCTGCCGTGCACCAGCACAAATACCTGCGAAGAAGACAGCAGGGGACAGCGGCCACCTGGATAACCGGAAATTATAGAACACAGAATTGACCAGTGGCAGAAATGATTCGCATATTTTAAGGTTAGGAAATTATTATACTGCTGTCACGCGTCACAAGGGGAATAGAAGGATGCAGATATTTCTTGGACCGAGTAACCGAAGAAGCCAGAGTTAAGAGCGCCGTTATAATTGCTGAAAAATTCTATGCTTCGGCGGTACAATGGAGAAGCGCCAGCACCACCAGTAGAGGCCAGCTACATGCTGAATTCGTCAACAAATGGAATGAGTTAAGGAATATGATCCGCAAAAGTAAATATGTCGCTCTCTTCGCCCCAGGGGACAATTTAAATAACGACACATGGTGCAGCGCGTATAGAATAGTCATGAAAATACTACACAACAAGAGTAGTCAAATGCAAAGAGGAATGGTGATATGGCTAGAATCGTTGCTGATTCTTCCGCACTGTGAAGACACGAGAGGACAATAGGCACGGTGCGCCACTGAAAGAGCAATACCTCCAGTGACCATCGAAGAAGTAGTCTGGACTGCAAGGGTCATTAAAAACAATAACACCCTGCAATTGGATTGAATTCCTGATGCCGCGGTAAAGACTGCTTTAACTAACAAGCCTTAATCAGACTCCAAATAGGCATTTACCAACACAGGGGCTAGTGGTTATACCAAACGGAGTCAAGGAACCAAAAGCACCGTTATCCTATCGCGTGTTGTGCATACTAGACACAACCGGGAAACTGCTTGGGCGAGTAATTGCCACTCGCCAGGAACAATTCACCGTGTGGACACCGTGGCTCTCTGAATGCTAGTGTGGGTTCCGGAAAAGTAAATCTGTCGGTACAGCCTTATCTGTTGTGTGCGATCTCTCAGATAGAGCAGTTCTCTATGACACCGATGAAGGACTTTGGCGGTTTTAATATGTTGTTCAACTGTTCCGCCGAACACTGTTTACCGCAGAGAACGAATACACCAACGGAGCGCACACAGCACAAAATTGAAACTATTATTATTTTGTATTATTATTTATTGGCCTGTAGGAACCCGGAAGTTCATGACCTCACCGACTCGGCTTCGCCATCGTTCCCTGTTCTGGGCACTCTCCTTCCACGCTTGACCATTCGATCCGATCTCCTTAAGGTCAAGCCTAACATTGTCCTCCCATCTCCGTCGCGGCCGTCCTACCGGTCTCTTTCCCGTTGGTCTACCGTCAAGAATTCTATGCACGGTCCTATCGTTCCCCATTCGCGCCACATGTCCGGCTCATCTTAATCTTCGCGACTTGATTACTCTCACTATTGCAGGTTTGCGATATAGCTCTTCCAAATTGAAACACGAAAAGAATTGTCCTTATTTTTGACTTTTATTTTTGTTTAAGAGTTCGGTCTCCACTTACGTCTAGGACACACTTTTGGACCCACTTAACTTAGGTTACACCGTTTTTAAAACTACTTTGAACCACACATTCGACGTTTCTTATTTTAGCGATATCGCAGCGCGGACCGACCTCCTTAGTGGGTTCCTCTCTGTTCGAACGTGTTCTCTAGACTCTGTCTCTATCTATTCAATTCAATCTGAACCACTCATCCCGCATCTGTAAAGGAAAATTTCCCCATCTAATCTGCTAACAGACTTTCCGATAGTATCTGTTAACAGCATAAATTTTCCCTTTGCATCTCAAAAGGATAATTTCCCATAGGATCTTGTGGGGGTTCTCTATACCACATGGAGAACCAACCCACCTGTAAAACATGTTAAACGGACGCATAGCTAAACTGATTATCCTATGCAGATAATGCATAATTGAGTTTAGCTACCTTTTTGTCATACGGCAACCCCATTTCGCTAACCCATGAGATTTGCACAGGAAATCGCATCATGTCGGTTAGAAACGGCATAGTCTGATCAAACGACGCGGTTGCTTAATTTTGTGACCGCTGGGAAAATATCAAAGCATTTAAGGTAGTTCCCATGATCAGATTTCCCTAGCAAAGTCAGCGTCCTTTCCACCTTCTCCAGACACTTCATTCGCTGGGGATCAATGGTCTCTTTTCGCAGGTGAATAGCACCAGCCTAATTTTCCTCTCCTTCGCGGTTCTGTCTTCGTACAGATCAATTTACTCTGAGATCACCATATTCACCGAATTGGGTCAATGGGTTATCCTCAAAGTACATTGATTCATGCACATTTGGCGGATTTGTGGAATATCTGAATGGGTGTCCGCCGAACACTGGTCACCGAAAAACAAAACAGCACCGGAGCGGATTTGACACAAATGAAACGCAAATAAGTTGTTTCCTGGAGCGTTATTTACAACTCTTATTTCAACTTTATTAAAAACTGTTTCGTTATTAACACATAAACTGTTGTTACAAAATGTTCGTTTAATACCGCGCTTAATTAACTCGATGACACGTATTACTCTCGTCCTTTCTTCGCACACGTTACTCTCGATACACGACAACGACTCCTTTTTCCTTTAATCGTGTTCGGTCTCAACCTCGTCGTTGAGGTACTCGAAGTAGACTCCTCGTCTCGTTGACGATCACCATTCCACTTCCTGTCTGCACCCACAGATATCCAGATTCCAAACTGGTATCTGTATCTGTACGGAAAAATTTCTCTATTCGATCTGCTAACAGAATTCCGGAAATCTCTGTTAGCAGCATGCTATTTTATCCCAGGGGTAATTTTCTATTTTCCTGAAAGGAGAAAGTCATTGACGTATACATCCTTATATCATTATCACCATCCGTGGTGGTGATCGAAGTTCGGATCGACGGTTGTTGATTGTGTGCCGCTTCTATTTGCATAGCACATCTGGCGCGCGGTCGAAAGATATACTGCAATTTGCATGGATGTATGGTTCATGGGTTTTGTTTGACTTTTGTCAATACACCCGAAATCCATTAGATCTTTCTAATGGGTGTGAAATACAAACAGACACCGTGGCATAGGAGTAGTTCCCTTGTAGGTTTTAAACCTCATACATTTTGAATTATCTTGTTGAGATAATTACGGTTGCCGTTTCTTTTGTTGGGTGATAGATTTGGTGGTCTTTGTGGTAGACAACCCGCACGTGCGTCCGTTATTCGGAGAATTTGCTGGTGATAGCGAATCCTTGTAACATCGTGTAGATGTTCAGTCTTTTCGATTGTGCAGTGTTGGAGTGCGGCGCATTTCAATCTTTATGGATAAGATGAATGAATGCTTTTACCTTTGTTTCAGGTATGCTACACTCGGCTTGTTGCTTGATATTGAAAGCTTTGGGACGTTCAGTTCCTTGCTTCTTTTTATATCGGTTCGCATTTTGCAGCCTCCTATGACCTTTGTTACAGGTATTGTAAGGACTATTGGCCGCGTGTCTGTGGGCACGTGCGCTGCGTTATCAGGTAAGTAAGTTCTTTGAAGGTAGGAACCTTACCTGCGCGGAATTGTGCGTTCGTAGAATGCTACACACACACAACCAAATCCCCCCGAGATCATCATACATCGTGTTTCTGTTCTCTCATTCTCCCATGTTCGTCGATTACCCAATTAACCGATTATCCACCACACATCGACGAACGTGGCAATGAGAGAGCAGAAGTATGTTCTCTTTTGGTTGTCAAGTGTGAAAATTAAATTACCAAACTTCATCCCTTTTACGAGCATTCGATTAACAACCATCAACGGGGTAAGTCTTTTACCTAACGACCGCAGCGTGTACATGCGGATGCACACGCTCGCGCGCGAAGTAGTCCCCCGTTACCCAATCGAATAGGAGTGAGTCTACGTGATTAATTGTTCTGCGATTCGCTTAGTTTTACGTCCGCGATGTTAAAATTTTTACAAGATCATAACCAACGTAATGATTTGTTTTTTCCGGGCAAGGTCATTAGTCTTGCGCCAGAGGCTCCTCGACGGGGAATCGAACCCCGGTCTCCCGCGTAACAGGCGGGTATACTAACCAGTATACTATTGAGGAGCTCGCTGTTAAAATATCCAAACTCAATTCGGCTTCCTTTAGCCAGCACGTGTCGGATAAAATAAATTGAAACAAAAAAAGAAAAAAAGAAAGAACATAAATAAAAACTAATATAACAAGGAATACCAGTGCCTTTTATTGGATATTCGTCGAGCAACATCGTGGGGAAGATAGTGAACCGCGCGCCCGTGTCTAGTGCAAAACCATCTTCACTCCCACAATCTGAAAAGGAGAAATCTTACCTCATAATCATCAACATCATTAGCTGTTGGTTATCGGAATCTTGTTCCTTTTGTTTAAAGATCGGATGCCACCGCTTATTCTCCGATCTTTCCGTGGAATATGTTTAGGTTAGCCATCTGGCTTAAGGTAACAATATTCTTGTGTGTTTCAGATGGGTAATAAAAGGAACCGTGGGATTGGTATAGTTCCTTTGTTAGGATCTTCGAATCATAAACATCTAGCGAGTGATCTACGTTAAGATGTTTATGAGTGCATGACTGTTGGACGGCAGCGAAAGGTATGCCTTGTCTGCACAAGTGTGCCTTTTGCGTTAGGGCCATGCAAGGGATTTAGGTGCTAATTGTTATTAGCTACCAGAGTAGGCATCCGTTGTTCGGTTTATTTACCGACAATGGTATTTCAAGGGAAACATCGCGTTGATGCTTAGGATGGGTTAGTGATTTTCATGCGACGCTTTCCTGCATGGCGAATTTGCTTAGATGCGATGCTTTCCTGCGTTTTGGAATTGGGGTAGAATACAATGTATGGGTGCGTTGAACTCGATATTGGGAGCTTTTGAACGTTTAGTTCCTTGCTTTCTGATATCAGGTTCAGCGTCGTTGCATGTCCTATAACCTTTTGTTTCAGGTAAGGTTATTGACTATTGGGACACGTGTCTGTGGGCACGTGTGCTGAAAAGGGTGAGTAAAGTTCCTTGGCGGAAGGGATACTTCAACCTGTAGTGAGTTGTATGGTTCGTAGTACCGCTACAGGACCACAAGAATATAAAATAACAGCGGGTGTACCCCAAAGGCCTGCATTGAATCCGCTGTTGTGGAATACCATGTATGATGGTGAGCTCAAGGTCAGGTACCAGTGTAATAATCATTGGGTATGCAGATTATTTGATTCTCTCAGATAGAACACTTCTCTATGACGTCAATGCAGGACCACACGAATATCAAATAACAGGGGGTGTACGCCAGAGATCTGCATTGGACCCGCTGTTGTGGAATATCATGCATGATGATGTGCTCACAGCCAGTGTACCAGAGTCTGGCTCATATGGTAGGCAGATGATTTGGCGATAGTAGCCGTAGTTAAACATCTAGATGACCTGGAAAATGTTTGTTCCCATACAATATTTGACATTTGACATTTGTAAACCTTTTTTTTATTTTCTTTCTATATTCTTAGTTTCTAAATTAAAGGCTAGACAAAAAATGCTTAAATTCTAGCTTAAATATCTTATATAATAACTTACTGGTCCTTCGCAGACGCTCTAAGCTAAACATTACTTAATATTTGTATAATTTGCCTTTCGGCGACAGAACTTTGTGGCAGTACTGATAATTAGTTGAAATACAGAGAAAAATTTGAAAAACTTTGTCAATTTTTTTTGTTTTTTTTTTCTTAAAATTTAACTTACTTAACTTACCTACTTGTTTTTTTTTTTTTTTTTTTTTTTTTTTTTTTTTATGTAAAAGCACTTAACCTAACTTAACTTAAATCTTATTCTACCCTAATTCTAGAAAAGCTAAGTCTATGTAAGCTAGCTGATGATAGTGTGATTCTATACCGACTTTGGTATCCAGGTCTTTATATGCCATTCAACCACCAGAACTGTTGACGCTGTCTAATACTATCGTCCCGGTCTCTGTGGGAGATAGCCCTACTGAAGCGCAGGAGCTCTTCTTCGGTGCGCGTTACTTCCCGGTCGTAGCACAATCGCCCGTCTACGGATGATCTACTTACATGATAGATCAGCGGAATTCCGGATCTATCCTGTATAAGCCCTTTTATGTCCAAATCAAGGAACGCCTCTGGTGGAACAAAACCGTTGCGACGCACGCTCTCATAGTACAGGGTATTCGGATAATAAGCCCCGAAAATTAGGTCATTGGACGAGCTTATTGCTCTCGCAATATGTCCTCTGATTAATTTAATCATAAAATTATCCACCCTATTTATGCAGACTTCATTATATAAAGTCTCATTTGAGTAGTACTTTTTATAGTCCGATTCCGGTGTTCGATATAATCTGAGACAGGTTCTCAGACACTTCCTTTCGAACACC
The DNA here is from genome assembly GCA_963931805.1 of Microdon myrmicae. Lineage (NCBI taxonomy): Eukaryota > Metazoa > Arthropoda > Insecta > Diptera > Syrphidae > Microdon > Microdon myrmicae. Next base: position 46,827,513 of record OZ007500.1, read on the forward strand.
CGAATCTTTTCCATCAAATTTGGACCTATGTTAAACCATACTGGACAGCCATATATGAGCATTGGCCTGATTAGCGTCATGTAGCATATGACTTTTACCCTGCTGTCAAGTTGGCTACTGTGAAATAGCCTCCTTGTCATAGCAAACGTTTTTCTAGCCTTGATCAGAGCAGCCTCTACATGTCTGTTGAAATACAGATATTGGTCTAGCCAGATGCCCAGGTATTTAACTAAACTCTTGGTTTCCAGTTTATCTCCATGCGGTCCCACGATAACTAGCTTTCGCCAGTTTTTCCTTGTGTCGTTCGTGGCTTTATATAATGGGGTTCTAAATAGGATGGCTTCACATTTCTGGAAGTTGATCTTAAGTTTCCAGTTGTCGCAATAGCGCTGCACGTTGTTGAAATCTCGCTGTATTAAACTATTTATGATCTCAACTTTCGGAGCTGTTCTGTAAATTATGAGATCGTCTGAGTACGCAATAGCCTGCGGGAGTGCATCTAATAAGTCGCTAATGTAAATGTTAAAAAGAATCGGGGAGAGTACCGCACCCTGTTGCAAGCCATTCTTGATATTATACGTTTTATTAGAGGTCACATTACCACTTTTGACCACGAACCTCCTGTCCTTTGACATATCGTAAAGTACATATAGTAAAGGCTTATGTATGCCATGCCTGACCAGTTTGTAATACAACCCTTCGATCCAGGCGGTATCAAAGGCTTTCTCCAAGTCGATCAGACAGGCCCCTGTGCATTGGTTCCTACATTTATTCCATTGTATGTCGGAGACCAGTTTAGCTGCGGCATGTGTGGTTTCATGACCCGCCTTAAAGCCAAACTAGCTTTGTTAATGATTTTTTCAAATACTTTAGTGATGCTTGGGAGTAAACTTATCGAACGCATGTTCATTGGGTTTGTACAGTCTTTGCCCTTTTTTGGGATGGGCTGAATGATAGCCGTTTTCCAACGCGCGGGATAATATGCATTATTCAACGCGTTGTTAAACAGGACCGTGTATATATCTATTGCCATTGGGGGCAGGTTCTTGAGTACGATGTTAGGTACTCCATCTATTCCCACTGACTTTTTGCTTCTTAATGAGTCGAAGATACTCTGGATTCCTTCCCTTGTGATTAAAAGGCTATTAGCCCCACCATTGGCATTAATGTCAATTGACAGATTATCGTCACTGAATTCCGTAAAACCAGGATTCTCAGATTGCCAATGTGAAATTTCATTCCGGAGGTGCAGGTGATTCAGTCGAACTCTGTCCTCCAGGTCATGGTTTCGGTGAATGCTTTCATTCACCTTGTACATTTCCTGAAAGACAGCTCCCACAGCGTTCGCCTTCTCCAAAGGATCTTCGACCACGAAGAGCTCACTATTGAGGATAGCGTTCTCTGTATCTATGCCAATGTTGGTTAGCAGCTGCTTGTTTACCTCGATACGTGGAATTTGGAGACACTGAATCTCGTTTTGATTATTTCTCCTGAATATTTTATTTATTTGTGGGAACATATTCGGGTTATTAGTTTTTATAGCTCGAATTCTGTTGTTCCAATACAAATTTGTTGCTAATCTATAATTAGCTTTAAGTAATTGTTGGAGGTTTTTTAATTGAGATTTCAGTGATATTATCTCCTGGTCTTGTCTGTCTGTAAACTGTCTGTGTAATTGTTTTAATTTCGATAGCAGTCTGCTCTTTTTCTTGTGGAGTGCGTTTATTGTTGCGTTTCTGTACATGTTAATGTGATCTGTAACTGTTGTTTTGGGAATTGTTTTATCCATTGTTCGTTTTACGGTTTCGTCCATTTGTTGAATGTATTTGTCGATTTCGTCATTTGTCAGGTTTCTGTTTACCGGCAGATTAAAGTCATTCGAACAAAGTTCTCTTGTTAATGATCTGGTGAACTGCGGCCATCGCATTGTCCTGTAGTTATAGGGTTGCGGGATCACGAATTCCTCCAGATCTGCGAGCTCGTTCTGAAGCTCTATTACTGCCGTGAATGCACAGTGGTCGCTGTCGTATTCAATTGTCCGTAAACAGTTTGTGTTTCGTCTGTTGGTGTTAAGTAATCTCAGTCGTGAGTCGATTAGCAAGATATCTAAGAACGATCTACCTCTGGGGAACGATGGATATTTCGTAGCTAGCAGGTCAGTTCTATATTCAATATGATACTGATCTAACCAACCAGCCAACTGATTTCCTCTGGCATTAGATATATAATTTCCCCAATTTCTGTGCTTGGCGTTCATATCTCCCCCTAGAATAAAGTAATTTTTGCCCAGGTGCAATTGTAAGCATCGGAAGAGAGTCTCGAGCTCTGCTATAAATAGATTATGTTGGTGCTCCTCAGGTGCGTAGACCGCAATCGCATACAAACCCCTTCCTTGCTGAAGGGGTATGCGTACGATACAGGCTTCCAGCACCCGGAACCTGCGCACTTCTCCACTATATATAACTTTATGAGGGATCCCTTTTCTAATAAAGATTGCGACACCCCCCCCCCCCCCCCTCCCCCCTTGAGAGGAGTTAGGTCGGTCTCTTCGTATAATATCGTAGTTTTTATGCCATATCTTGTGTCTCTGGTTTAACTTTGTTTCCCCCGCCAGAAGTACATCAGGCTGTTCAACTTGCAACAGGTTGAAAAGATTGGCTCTTCTCTCAGTTCTTATTAGTGAATTTACATTCACGACAAGAGCTTTGATTGATGTTTTGGTTAGAGGGTTTATATTGACTTTTTGTTTAGATTGGGCAAGTACGAGTAGATCTCGTTTATTTGGTTTTGCAGCTGTGTCATCTGTCTCTGCAGATTAAGCAGAACCGTGACCACGTCTGCTTGCGATGTTGTTTCAGTCTGTGTGGGAGTATTTGTGGCTACCAATGTTGTAGCCTGGTTTGATGGTCTCCCACCCGACGCAACTTGTGCGTACGACCGCTGCGATGTTACGGGCATTGTTGTAGTAGGAGCTGGCTCTGTGTTTTTTTGCCGGGTCACACTTCTTGCCATTCTGTTCCCATACAATCCCGAACATTAAATGTTGGCTAGGTATGGCCGGACTAAAATTAGCCGCACATAAGACGGTGGCAGTTTTAATGAGCAGCCATAAGCAAGTTGAACACCTTGATTTAGAAAAAGAAGAACAAACCATCCGTTCCTATATTAAATATCTTGGTGTTACTTTCGACAATAGGTTGACCTTCAAGGAACACTGCGGAAAACGAGTGAAAAAATGTATGCAATGTTTTGGCGAGACTGCTACCCAAAGTTGGAGGACCGCTCTTCCACATAACCAGAGGCAACATCTCCACTGTAATGTACGCAGCTCACATATGGGCAGGAACCGCGCAGTCTAAGTCTTACATGAGGGGAGTGGATTCAGTACATAGCCTATCATCATTAAGAATATGCTGCGCCTTCCGGACGGTATCCAAAGATGCCATAAATTTCATAGCCGGGAGGAAACCACTTGACATTGCAGGTAAGGAAACCACTGCTTTGCATGAGATTTACGTACTAGTCTCCTAAGAGGATCACCGACGAATGCGGATAGAAATAGAGAACTCCAGCCAAGAGAATGGCAACGAAGATGGGATACTTACTAAAGGAAGATGGATCAACCGGGAAACCTGGGTGAAAAAAAAGAAAGAAAAACATGGCAAGCTGAGTTACCACCTGACTGGGGTGATGTCAAAAGATGGATGCTTTTGGCAATACTTGCACAAGTATAAACGTCAATCACCCACACCGCTTGTACTGCGAAGGCAAAATAAAAAATACGGATCACGTACTCACAGAGTGCGTGAGATTCGATACCGCACGAATGGTATTGGACAGACATATGAGACGGACTGTTACTCCGGGAGGAATAATAGAATACATGCTTAGTTCAAAACAGGCATGGTCCGTAACAAAGGATAGTTACTTCGATAGTAACTCATGCATAATCAAAAAAATAAAAATGTCGGGAGCAATACCACAAAAGTAATATCGGTAAGCTGGAAACTATCCCTTTGATTAACTATTTAATATTCGATTTCGGTTATTATGTTTTACTAATGTTTTTTAAAAGTCAATCGTCCAATCGTTTAGGGGCAGTGGTACCTACCAAATATCTTCTAAATATTTTGCGGTTGGTATGTACATGAAACTAATTTTGCTATATTATTGAACAGATTATCTGCGAGACAATCGGCTCTACAATGTCCTTCGTTCTCAGTCCTTTTCAAAGGCATCGACTGAATGTTACGCCAATTTCCTATAATTAATCTGTCTTGAGTGTACTAGACATGGACAACTCTCAATTTAATAGAGCAGAATCTAATTTGCATTCACTAGGGTATCTGTGACACGTTATTATAATCGTTTTCTTAAGGAAACTCAGACGTAGACGCTATTGTGTCGTTTACATCCGTTCCTATTCTACGCAACAATAAGTCCTGAGGAAAAGTCCCTTTAGCACGAACTAAATTGCATTCAGCGGTATTCAACGAAACGGCACTAAGTATTTGAATTCTTTACGACACTTAATTCTGAATAATCTGGATTTTCCAAACCACTAAATCGAATAAACGATTGCACCTCAATGACTCAAATTCTTAGGAAACCAAGTTTAGGTCACTAGCAGGACAACTACTGACAGGAAGTGAATAAGGGCGTCTTCACACCTGTTCACTCTCTGTCGTGGTCATTAGCAAGTTTACTTTACATTTGTTGATCCTGGATATTTTTCTTCTGTTTTTTGTTTGTTTGTATGGTTGTTTTTGTCTTCTTGCATATTCTTAGTTATTTCGTGCTTGCTTCTCAATGTCTTTCACCCATTTCATTAATGCGCGTTTACCTTTATCAACAACATCCATCGGCCGTTTCTAACGTTTATAGGTTCTTTCGCTATATATATTATTCATTCAGCCAGGATTGCGGTGGTTGGCTTCGTGGATTCATTCGTATGGGCTGCGATAGGGCCGGCGAGTCCTCCGCAAATTACTTTGAGTGCCTTCTCTCAATATCCTGCGATGGAATCGGCTGATGGTCAGTCTTTGGATTGTTGAGAATGTTGCATGAGGTTTCAGATGAACGGACACTGACCGCATTCTAGCAATTTAAAGGTGGTTTTTGAACTGTTCCGGAAGCCGTTCCTTACCACAACATAGACTTGTGTGGTTTTGCTAAACTTGTTTAGTAAGCTACAATCTGACGGCCGCTTGCACAAGTGATTCAGGAAAATTCAAATCCGTGAACAGGTCCTAGATATCTTTTTAGTTTTATATTTGTCGGGATTTTGTGTCTGGTGGTATCCTTTTGCATACGCATGCAAACATCCTATTCTCTTGTAGTTGTGAGCGAGGAGAGGTTTTCCTAGATAATAGTAAACAACCTGCCAACTTGGCAACGATTTATAGTCATCCCAAAGTGAAAGCAAGACTGCGAGGGGTGTGCTCTCATAACAGCTTTCGATTGAAGAAAAAAAAAGTAATAATAAAAAACGAAGAACAAACAAAACTAAAATTGCTTAACACAACAACACGACACTGCCACTCTCGTTATGGAAGGTTTCTGCTTTTTTCCATGGTGCATTTCACTTTTCAGCGATTTATGGGAAGCAAGAGTTTGAACTTTACCATCCAATGGAGATGAATTATTCAAGTACTAGTGAATTTAAGCATGGCGTATGGAGTTGACCACAGGACGTAGCAGTTTGGCTATTTGTCGATTATCAAATATTAACATTTCTAGGTACTAAATAAACAGTAGAGGATGTTTATGATATCAGTGAATGCTGGGTATTGTGGGACCAGGTGCACTGGCTGCTGTTGGTATCTTTATGAGGCGGTAGGCAAGGACTACCAGATAATCATAATGCCTCCGAGACCACCGTTTACTGAGGACGTGTTTTATGTCTATTTTTTAGGTCTCCTTACACTACACAAAAACAGGTCTTCTTCTGTTTAAATTACTGCGTGTTTCAAGGGCTTAATAAATAACTATCTACTACGCCAGTTTGCCGCATAAACTGCACATTGTATTTCCTGGTTCGGACTTCCCATCAGATGGTAGCCTCTTTAATGTTAATTACGCGGAGGATAGACTCAAAATTAACTAGGTATGTCAAGAACAAAAAAAAAAAAAGAGTAGTGGTGTGATAGGGAAAACAAAGGTGGACTTGAAGAAAACGTCTGCTGCGTTTTTTCATTTAAGGTTCATTTGCTGTTCTGTAAATCTGAACTCAGATTTTATAATTTTTTGTTTTGAGGAAAAACAAATTTACTTACACGGTTTCGGTATGTCTTGACTGTTGCTGTGATTCCGCTATGATCCTGGGCGCTACTCTTGTTCAACCATCAACAGTTTTCTATTAAGTGTATAACAACCAAGGGATGGGTTTTCCCTTTTATTTTTTTAAGTTGTGTTCGGTTGAGGAATTTAAGTTGTGGTTTCGAATCTCTTAGGTATGGTGCCTCAAGGGCACAGGTTCGCCAAGTCTCTCAACGAATGTTTGGAAGCAACGCCTACTACGTCGCACTGTTGTTATTCACCGGCACGCTCCGTAATTGCCTCAAAATAATGAGATTTTTTCACCAATTAAAATGCAATCAATGGTTCTTTATTGATAGTATTGTTGTATTCTTTGTAGGGGTTTTGTTCCAGGAAGCGTGTCTCCTGGTCCTTAAAAGGACAAGGCGATCTCTTAAAATTTGACCGCTCCTGAAACTCGTCCTACAAAAGGGGTCGTTACCGTGCTTCCTCGTATACCTGAGGGAAGAGTAACGTCCTTAATTGGCCCTTTGTCCTTGGTTATCTCTTGGTCTTCCAGGCCAGGTGATACTTAGCTATCAATTGGCCGCTAAATGAAAAATCCGTGTTGTTTTCTCTTACAAATTAAAGAGTTTTATTTTTCCAATTGGATTATTTTCGTTAGTTTTTCCACTGGGGTATTTCCTCCAGGGACTAAGATCGATTTAAGACTGCGGCCGGGAGATCACTAAACCATTCCTTTATATAGGAAAAGGAATCGAAAATTGTATCCCAAAGATACACATTTTCGTACAGCTGTTGTGGTCCTTCTCTCAGGGAGCGCGTCTGGTCCTGAAAAGGACGAAGGATCTCTTTAAGATAGCTCCTGAGGGGACCCGTTGCGGTGCCGCCGTGCTTCCTCAAACCTTGAGGGAAGAGCAGCTACCGATCGAATATGGTCCTGGGAATCGGCCAGGATCAATTAAAAATACTTTTCATTTTATTAAATCTTAATTTTATTTGTAAATTCATTTTCTGGTGTCCTTACACCTAGAACGCCAATTGAGACTGATCCTCGAATACGAATTTCATCACCCTTATATACAAAATCTTATCGGGATTTTGTATCGCGGATGCATCGAAATGCAAGCAGTATTTCGAAATGTACTTCGACTGGAGTCGAGTACTAGAGAAAAGGAATGTGATGTCTATTTTTAGAATATACACATCTGGCAAGAATGGAGATAAAGATAAGGATTTGTAGGAACATGAGTTTGTTTTCATACGAAGATATGAATTGTGGTGTTTTGTTTTTAGGAAGTTCTGGAAATATGAGTATGGATGATAAACGAATATTTTATTCGTTCATCGGGATTTTGTATTGGATCGGGGTAATGGATTTTGTAAATATGAGTTTGGATATAGGGATTTGGATATGAGTTGGGAAAGGAGATGGTAGGGCTTCTTGGAGCACTACACAACAATCTCGATTTGTTGGATATCTCGAGCGAGATGTTGTATTGACTTTAGATAAGAATTCAATTTCTTGAATTCTTATGAAACTATCGCGCAGGTGTGTGAATGTATCTGCTTTTGAGTTTTTTGTTTGTTTTCCTGAATGGAAAATTTGGGATAGAGATAACGATCTCTGAATTTTAGATTTGGTCGATGCTGTGGAGCAAATGTAGAACAATAAACGAATATTAGATTCGTTTATTGCGAATTTGATTTTCATTCGAGATTTTGGATTTAATAATGCCGTGGGGGCAAATGTTAGGCAATAAACGAATGTTTGATTCGTTTATTGCGAATTTTGAATCATGTTTGGGTTTTTTCGGGTTTTGATAGGTTTATGTGTTTTAGCGTATTATAGCTAGGATTTTGGGTTAGGAATGGGGGAAAAAGGTGGTAGGGCTTTTTAGAGCACTACAGTATGTCTGTTTCACAAATGATATAACTTAAATTACACTTACTTAAAGGCTTGCTTTCAAGAAACAAATAAACTGATAGAAACGATAGAAACAAATAAACTGATTACAAAACTTATTTTTATCGTAAAGTTCAGGACTAAATTTCACAAGGCTTTAACTTTGATTTTGCTGTCAATCGAAATTGAAGTTAAAAATGATACACTGGTTTAATTGTACACGGATTTACTTTTATTTTACTGTCGATCGAAATTGAGGTTACAAAATGATACACTTGTTTACTTGTACACGGATTTACTTTTATTTTACTGTCGACCGAAATTGAAGTTACAAATGATACACTTGTTTACTTGTACACGGATTTACTTTTAACAAACGTGCAGTGTTAATTACAACCAAATAAGCTGACTTTACTTTAAAGAATTGGATTTACAACAACTAAACTGATTTAATTTTACGTTAACCGAAAAACGTGGAGGTACGACTTGCCTCCATGGAATCCGTATATCGATTGATTATTCTTTCACCGAAGACGACAGCACAGCAAATTTCGTACATTGCTTCGGTGCCCGACAAGGGATGATTTTTCTTGCATTGGTCCAGCAAAAAGGGGTGAAACACACACATGATGATCGTTTCTGCTGCTCATGGCGTGTTTCCACGAGTATGTGGATCACCGAATCCGCAAGGGGAACATTAGCTGGCATGGTTGCAGCTGGTGAAAATATCTCGACGTAGATATTTTGTGTTTACACGATCAGCAACTGCGTACAGCATTTATGCTGATCGTGCACATCTTGACGGCATCTCCAAGTAGTCAAATTCTCGCTGGTAATTTTCCATTTTTGAGGACTCGACTTTCTTGGGCGGTCAGCCGTATGCCGTAATGTAGCTGTCGGTCGGATGACCGACCGATGTGGCACGTATACTCGTAAAAAGGAAAAGAAGAAACATCTCCTGCACCTGTGCGGCAGACTCCTTAGGAGATATCTCGTGATGTGGTTTGGCTAATGTTGGTTGCTTGATGGTGCGACCAAATTGCTTTTAAGGCACATGACGCGTTTTATGCGACCATGCTCTTGTGGAACAACACCTATTTGTTGCTGAAGGATTTTGCATCAGCGCAATTATAGTTCTAAAGCATTTCTGAAGGTATTGGTACAACTATGGAAGGTAAGTACATGTTTTTATGTGTTCTAGGAAACTGTTTCTTCATCATAGGTTGTAAGGTAAGCAGTGGGGTTCAATGGAACTGCCACAATACTTGTTTTATATAGTTTTTGAATGCCCTATGGGGAAGTTAGGTGTTGTACCTGGAAAAGGCGAGCGGTGGCGTTATTAAAGCCGCCAAAAAGTAGCCGGTGTACACAGTGCAGTAGTGCTGTCCCTGCACTATAAATATCTGAACATGGATCCGTAAACAAATGTTAAGCCAAAAAAAAAAAACACCTTTGTTAGATAATATCATGGAATTTTTTTTTTTTTTAACATTTTTACATTCTTCGACAGTATTGTAGAAAAGCAAAGTTGTTTTTGATTTCGGTTTTTCACGTAGAGGGGGCCTAAATTGGCTTCCCGAAAAGTCCTTAATCCATTGTGGATCATTGTGTCAACCTAATTGAGGGGTTTGAAATAATGAAATTTAACGACATTATAACGAGCAAGGAGTTTTGCTCAAGAATTCATCACCATTTATTAAATCTAAAAATAAAAAACTACTTATTAAATATAAAAATAAAAAACTATTTATTAATTATAAAAATAAAACGCGCGGGTCTCATCTGTGTCGTAACCTCAAGATCATGACAACGCGTTTTGTTGGTTCGTCGTTAGATTCCCTTTCTACAATAACAGCCAACTTCGTCTTCTACCAAACGATCAACATCTTTTTATCTCTCCGAAATGTATTTGATAGGTGTAAATTTTGTAAACGCACAGTGTGTTGAGTAAATGTTTTACGAAGAAGAGTTTATTGATTTTCTTGCTTGATAACCAGAATTGAATATGTCAGCTAGTTGCTGACATTTGTTATTTGGTTGCTATGGTTGCGTTCACTTGCGAATTCGCTGGTTGCATCCAGTAAATCCGCAACATTCCGCCCGCCTTCGCCAATCATTGGCGAATCTTCTGGCTCCAGTGGTCATCCGGAGCTTGGTTGGGGGGTTCCTCCTCCAGTGAAGGGATGCCGATTGCTCTCTCCTTGGTCGATGGTGGCAGCTGGGTGTTGCCTTGAAGCCTTTGGACAGTCAGACTCCCGGCTCTTCAATTGCCCGTTGGTAATGCGGCGGTTCAGCGGGCGAGGGGCATGTCTGATGAATGGTCCAGGAAGGGGATCGGCGGTAGGATGGATGCATGTACCGCGTGTGTCTCCGGTATCGACGTCGACGATGTCTCCTCTTCGTCCCCTGCTGGGATATGTCATCAGTCGTATGGTCGACCAGTTCCTCTGGGTCTGAGTTGTAAAGTCGAAACCCCCGAGGACCGGTCATGTAGTGGCTGGTGACAGGACTGGTCACTTTTAAACTGGATGCTGTGATGGGTGCTGCCCCTGTTGGCACATGCAGCAAAGTATGATGTCTTCGCTTGCATCGCCGACACACCCTCTTCGAGAGGTAGTCGCGTATGAGGTGGCGACCCAGGTAGTTGAAGCACATTTTCTTGGTGTGTGCGACATACTTACGCTGGACCGGTTTGAGTGATCTAAAACCCTCGCACACGTAGATATGGTGTTGTGCATCACAGAACGTACATGGCGTCTGTTGGTGCCCACTCCCTGGCCTGGGATGTGGTTGCGTCCTAGTTATTGGGGAGCGCCGCCCGCCACGCGGGGCATTGCTATCTTGATGCGTTTTGCATACGCTGTTTGCGATCGGTGCGCAGTGTTCCGGGTGGACCATTTCCTCTGGGTCGGAGTTGTAATTTCGCAACCCACACGGAACGGCCATCTGATGTTGTGCCCCACATCACGTGCGCAGCATCGATTGTCGTGGGGGCTTCGGCGTTGGTCCGAGCATCGGGACATGGGCCGAGTTGATTTGTGGGTAGGCGCCACTCTGTTCGGCGGCCTGCTGGCGCATACTCACTGGACTGGTATGCGGTTCCGTCTCTGGGCAGGCGGCGCTCCGGACGGCGGCCTGGTGATTCTCACTCACTGGGGAGTGGTGCGGTTCCTTTTCCGCTGGTGTTGATTGCTCACAGCTGCATTCGTCAATCATTGGCTAATCCGTTTGTTCCAGGGAACAGAGGCCCCGAGCCTTGGTCTTCTGGTGATGCGGAGGTTTGGAGATAGCCGTCCGCCCTGAATTGGTGAAGGATGAAGGATTGGTGACGACAAGAGTTCCGTCGCTGGTGTCCGATACCCTGGGTCACAGATCTGCCCACTTGATCTGGGTTGGAGTTGTAAGTTTGCAACCCACGATCAATGACCACGTAATGGTTGGTGGTCGAAAGTACTGCATCATCCACAACGTTGAGTCTGGTGTGGCTTCTTCCATGGCACCGTCCGCGGGTCCTGTAAGAATGACAGTTGCTGACCCAGTGCCTACTGGGCTTAGTGGTGTACCATCTCTTCTGGATTACTGAAGGGCGTGCTGGTTGATTCTTGAATGATAGGGGGCGCCGCTCGCCAAGCGGGGCATTGCGCTCTCCTATTCCTATTGGGGAGACATGTGGTAACAGTCGTATTTGAAGATTCCGGTCATTGGGCGGAGTTTCGCCATCCGGTGTCTCTGTTAAGTTTCCTGTACCACGGACAGTTGCTGAGAGACCACCGCTTGATGGAAGATTTCCATCCGAGTACGGCAGCGACTTAGGATTGGCTGGGTCGATTGACACCACAGATAGTTTGGTGAGTGACAAATGCGTTTGGACTGCTCCTAGGCTAGTTCCTGATGGATATTGTTGCTGATGCTTCTGTAGTTGTTGCCGTTGCAATGGATGTTGCTGATGAGACTGACTATTAAACGGACTCTGTGTTTGGTTATGGTCACTGCGGACATTGTGCATGGCTACTGTTGCTGGGACATTTGATGGCGTATTCGTGGAATGCACTGACGTTAGATCTGACACGGATACTATATTTGCCTTGGCCATTGCTTCTCCTCGAATCGTTTTGAAAGGAGGCAGTTCCTCTGGGTCGGAGTTGTAACTTCCGAGCATCGGAACAGGGCCGGGTTAAGCTCTGGGCAGGCAGCTCTCCGGTCGGCGGTCTGCTGGTTCTTACTCACTGGGAGTCTCTGCGGTTCCTTAACCGCTTGTTCGGGGGTGACTTCTGGCGGCTGCACTGAGGGCATCTCGCTAATGTTGAGTTGGTCGGCGCTGTTTACCGTAGTTGGGGAGACTGGATCGAGCGTGAAGTGGGACTCGAGCACTCTCGGAGTTGTCTGTTGCCTTGATCGGCGAAGTTTGCTATAATTGGGGAGACAGGGTCGAAGCGGACTGGGCCTCGAACAGTCTCAGTAATTTATGGCCATCATTGCCTTGCTCGGCGAGTTTCTCTGCAGCAGGCTTCTTTCCTTTCGGTACGTCGGATTTTTTGTATTTTTCTTCGCTGGTGCTGGTGCACTGACAGCTGCTGGCGCCTTATTGCTGAAATCAGCCTTCTTTTGGAGTGTCGATTTAGCGGTGGGTGGTGCTGATGCAGAGGTTTCACTTCTTTCATTGCCTCTGGACCCTTCTTGATGTCCTTGGCGGCGTTAGTTGCAGGCTTTGGATAAGTTGTTTTCTCGGCCTTTCCTCCTTTGGCGGTCTTGCTTTCGGCAGCACCTGTCTTAGTTGGCTTTTCGTTGTCTGCCGTCACGCCTTTGTTGTCCGTAGGGGGGTTTTCCGGGTGCATCATCCGTGATGGCAATCCTGGTGGAGGGCCAGGAGGCATACGCATGCCTGGTGAGGAAGGAGTTAAGATGTCCGCCGCAGTCTTGTAAATGGTCGGACGGTCGACGGTGAGGGCGTGCCTTGCCTCAGCGAGCTCTGTGGCCTCGTCAACGTATGTCTCCTCAGCTGCGTCGATGAATCTTTCTTTAAAATAGCGGATCGTCCATGGCGTTATCAGGCCGATAAGTTGTTCATGCCTATTCAGAATTGCATCCCAGTTCAGCTGGAGGTCGCTCTCTTGCGCCTCCACTGTGGCCAGCGTCGGTGGCCCACTCTTGGTGAGATTATGGAACGTGCCCTTCATCTTTTCATGTGCGACGAACTGGGCCGCCACGAGGTTTTCGGCCAATGCAGCCGTTGTCATCTTCGACTTCATTGTCATTGCCGTGCACTGGGCTTTGGTCTGGCTGGTCTTCGCGTCTGGACTCTGGTGTCCCGCGACCTTTTTATATGCTGCGAGCTAGCAGCAATGGATTGGATTCACAGACAAGATCCGGCTCGAAGGACCAAAATGTGTTGACTAAATGTTTTACGAAGAAGAGTTTATTGGTTTTCTTGCTTGACAACCAGAATTGAATATGTCAGCTAGTTGCTGACATTTGTTATTTGGTTGCTATAGTTACCTTCACTTGGGAATTCGCTGGTTGCTTCCAGTGAATCCGCAACACAAGGCTTTGCTACAAAGCCTCGGGGTTCAAAATCTATATAAGACTATTAAAAATGATAAAGCAATCACGGGATATTAGAGACATTGGAAATTGATGGACATCACTAGTGCCTAAATGTCGAACTTGTATGTGAAATCGTAAGGAATTTCATCCACAAAATAGCTAATTCATATTTGGTGGGGTCACAGATCTTCAAATGGGTATTCGATTGGATTTTACAACACAAAATATCATAACAAGGATACTTCTATTCAATTTAGCTTGGGCTATTCATTTTCGGAAACATTGTAAATATTTCGCTTATATAAAAGGCGTAAAAAATATTTTAAAACTATTTGGTCACCAATGGAAACTCTGAGTTGTTCCTTCCGAAAAAACAACTCTTTATCCATCTTAGCGGAGACACAATAGTTAATCTCGAATGCTGTCTACTTGTACCCTCATAAACCTTCTTCTCCTTACAGACAAACCATCACCCTAATACCCAAGAGTCCTTAGAATTAACAGAAAACAAGGACAAAACACGGATTAACATAAATTACACCACCCAATTGGTACACCGTTAAACTACTTGTGTCACCCATTTAATTTCATGCTTAACTCCAAAACTATACATATACCTTCAGTGTATAAACTGGAATTTATAAAACGACATTATATCGCTAGAACTCGAATCAGTAGCTTAACATTTTTATCCCTTGTGCGGCACTTCGCAAGGATGGAAAAACTCAGATACGTTCATTACAAGCACTAGGCTGTCCATTGAACTGAATTCGAAAGTTTTTATGACAACAGCTACGACAAACAGACCGACAAATACTCTCTCCTATGTAGAAACGAAAAAAAGGTATCCATTTAATTGCCTAAGAAGGAGCCAAGTTAAAGAATCTCAGACGGTCCTGATTTTAAAGTGGATTCCCACCCACCCCAAGGCCTTTATTGAACGATTTGCGAAACGTTTTCAATAAACTTGATTTCAGACGACCGGAAAATAATTGGCTTATTCGTCAAGCCCCAAAGAAGGTTAAGTTTACCTCTTTGCTGCCTTTGGTTTTTGTAAACTAAATATTGAAATGGAGTTGGAAGGCAAAGCTTATTCTAAACATCCGGGAAACACGAAGCCAGTTTGCTACGTTTTATTATTATGTCTTCCCTTCCATATCATTAAAGTTGCGATGTCGTAGGAACACGAAATTTAATGTCGTGGCATTTAAAGGAACAATACTTTAAGCCCATGTAAACAAGACAAGTGGAGTTTACGGCATAGTGTACTGCCCCTGATAACTAATCGCTTTCAGTTATTTGGTAGAGCCGTGCTTCTACGTACATTTTAGATTATTAGCAAATAATGGTCGAAATTGAAAAAATCTTTGGCATCATTCTGGTTTAAAACTCACTGTCATACGTTTAGGTTTTATATAGTTTATGAGTGTTTGAGGATTTAGCTTCGACGAAAACCATAACCACAATTTTAAACTTATTAGAAAAGTGGAGATCCGAATTGAGAATGCTCGGAGATCCGAATTGAGGACTAGTCTAGATTTCGAAATCTCTATCTCAGAGAGCTATACCATTTTCCTCTGTAGTAAGGGCCGTTCACTCACTTTTGAAATGTAGTCAAAGTTTTCTCCCGATTATGCCCCGAATAATATAACGTAGCAGGGCGGTATCTCACCGAAGGAGCAGTTAGGATTGACCTAACGCCTATTTCAACTTTTTCGACTGGTCCAACAGGCGATCTCAGCCTGATGGCGATGGATTTCTTTCGCCCATTTTACAGAGCCTATAGCTTACGGGATGGTATCCCACCGGACAACCCCATCGGCCCTTAGTCGCCTTTTATAACAAGCTGGCCTAGCTATGAGTATATTCTAAAGCCCCATTCACGGGGTTTTCTATCTGTTATCATGAAGTTCTTCTGTATGAACAATTTCACGTCGAAAATATTGCTAGAATAATAGAAAAGTCATTGCATTGTACGCTTATTGCCAACTAAAGGAAAATTGTTCTATAGCGTTTGAAATAATAGTGAAGAAGATCGTGTGATTCGAACTGACGCTATGACAGCTCGAATCACGAAAACAATTTTACCTAAGCGGTACATATCAGGCTACTGACCGTGTTTAGAATTTGATTTCCAAACTCGACTATACTCCACTGATGTGAATTATTTTTTTGTTATCGCTTGGTATACGGTTCTCATGTGTTTTTCTTATTCGATTTTTCGTCCGTGTTCTTCACTATTTTGCTTGTGAATTGTGTGTACCTGTTAGAGTCCCCACAGTTGTCTTCAGCTTCTTGATTTGTTTATGATACTGTGAAGAATTGCATATAAGCCTCTGTCATGTTCGTGCTACAATTCACACTCCGGTTTTGTAATCAGTTAATTTGTCCCATGGCAAACTTTTTACTAACGTCACTATAACACATTATTTAGAATTGATTCCTATAATGAAGCCCTTGTGTCCTATGAGTTGCTTTCCTAGGAGACATCCTTATCAATAAGGCAATCATCATTGTCGTCCTCATTATTAACATCGTTTCCGTCTCTAAGGCGACTCTAGTCGTTTTATTTGCCGTCTTCTATTTTGTCTTCTTCTAGCTGTATCTTACAAGCAGTGAAATTACAAACTCAAATCCGCGTCAAACACAAGGAAAGGAACGAAATAACAAAATAAAGAAGAACATGGAATATTATGAAGCTCAGCAGTTCCTCTAAGTAAAAAGTAATATCCATGTGGATATATGCAACCAACATAGATACTATCGTCTGCTACACCATTCTTTCCGCATCGTTCAGGGGATTCGATTCAAATTATTTAAAGCTGTGACACTCTTCATGGATGTAATATTTCACCGACGGCGCAGCTTCTCCTTTGAGAAAGCCCCCTCATTTACATATATTACAGATCCAATCCAATTTGTTGTTATTGTAAGTTTGACTTTGGAGGCAGATTTAAGTCAAACGGCCATGAATTGATTGTCAAAAAATTAACCCACTGTACGGTTGGCAAGTCTTTCCTCGCCCACTTCCTGAACCGATCCGTTGCTCCTTTGTCAAGTTGACTGTTCTAAACGTTCAAAGGGATCAAACGAATCACTACCTCCAACAACACATGCCTCGGATATCCTTGGATCAACGCAAGTTGTATGACATTGCTGTCACCGTCATAACGGAACAAATTTATGGACCTTTACGGTCGCATTTATCCCTGTCTTGCGTGCACATTTTCTGCTGGAAATCTTTCATAAAATTGTTGTCAAAAGAGGGAATTCCAATGACCACGTATGCGGTTTCCATACGCCCATCCGGATCGCATATGGCAAAGACTTTACGGCAACTTTGTCCTAATCAGCAAGTCAAATCGTATGATTGATGACCTACCTTACTTATGCGAGGCTAGAAATTAAAAATCCTTTTGACAAACACGTACGGGGCGTGGAAAACGGCATTCTGTAAGCAGGCGAAGAGTCTTTGATCAGTAGGTGTAATCCCAGAGATTCCTCTTACCTGGAACGCAGTAACGCTTCTCTTTCACAGTCACTGTGGTGTCCTTTGAGCTTATGTTTTCCTGCACAGGGGTATTTATATTATGTGCTAGGTATTTTTTAATATCCCAATTGCAAATGGACTATGAAGTTTGTGAAAAATGTTGGCGTAATGTCTAGTAACGTTAAGTGTGGTGATCATTAATATATGGAGTCATATAGTTGGTGTGTGACAAGTATTAGCGATTAAATGATGTGACGATAAGCAGAAGAATGACATTCCATTTTAATTACGAGTGTTTTTTTTTTAAGAATTCGTCTCAGGAGAAGCGAACCTACAACGCTCAGACAGCGCCCCGAATTAGTAATATGTAATTGTTGGCATTTGTTATGAACAGTAGCAAATCGTAGTGCTCTGTAACTAATCGTGCTGGTAGGGAGTTGCAGAAAATTATCTTTCTGAAACAAAGCCATTAATCGGCGTTCAATAAAGACTGATACTACTGTTGTTGTATAGGACGACGTACCCTTCCCGCTTGGTGTGTTTAGACCAAATTCAAAGGTGTATTGCAATTGTTGCTCGAGCTCGCGCATTTGTTGATGTTCATCTCTCTTTTCCGGCAACGTAACTCGAGCAATAGTTGTGCACGATAAAAGGGCCTGTGGGGAGAAGAAGTATTGCACCAGACACGGGCACTTGGTTCACTTTCTTCCCTACTGCACTCATCGATTGTTCCGTCGTAAACTGTTCAGTAGAAAAGATGGCATAAATGAAAATGCACTGGTGTTGACTTGATGTTAATCCTTTTTTTATTGGTATTGTGTTTTTTTCTTTTTTACTTAACTTGTAACTTAGTATTAATATTAGTAAATTGTTTTTTTTTTAATAAATATTATTTTAAGACGAAATATTATTTCTCGACACCTTGACCGGGTAACTCAAAAGTTGACTCTTCCGATTTGCTTTCGATTATCGACTTTCTTGCGGCGAGATTGCCCACGTGGTGATTGTAAACGACTTATGCTTGCACGCTCGATGTAGCGTCCGCACGCGATGGTGAATGAATAGGGACTGCCTGAATTAGGGGATGAAACATGGGCAATTGGATTTGCATGACAAACAACCAATCGAGATCATCCCTATATCTGTGCTCTCTCATTCTCTCCGCCAATCGAGGTAGATAAACACTTC
Organism: Microdon myrmicae; assembly: GCA_963931805.1. NCBI lineage: Eukaryota > Metazoa > Arthropoda > Insecta > Diptera > Syrphidae > Microdon > Microdon myrmicae. The sequence goes on from OZ007500.1 coordinate 46,845,899, forward strand.
GGTTAATTCGATAGTCGATTGACAAGAGAGAATGAGAGAACCAGAACGCAAAGTGCAATGATCTCGAGGTGAAATTAGCTTTTGCACGTATGTCGCAATGCTATTCTGAGACTGCCCTAGTGACCCAATTAGGATATTATGGTGATCTCAGAGTGCGTTGGACTCTGGTAAGGGGAAATGAGATGAGAATAGAAGTTGGTTTGTAGCTATTCACCTGTAAAAAGTGATCATTGATCCCAAGCGAATAGAGTGGCTGGGGGAAGTCATAAGTGACGCTTAATCGGTTAGGGAAATATTATCGTGTGAACCAAATTCGAAGAATTTGGAATTTCCCCAGCCGATGCATGATTATGTAACCGCGTCGTTTGGTTTGGTCTTGGTTGTTGCTAACCAAAATGACTTTGAAATTTCCGGCGGTAATCTCATGGGTTAATGCAATAGTGTTGCCGTATGGCAAGAAAACACTGAATGCAATTGTGCATTAACCGAATAGATTAATGACTTCCGGCCAGTGTTCTTTTAGGGATTTATCTATTGCAGGTGAAATCGCCGACCGTGGAAATTGGGATTGGGTTGACGCGCTGTTAGCGGTAGAATTTAGGTTAGGATTGTGGGCTGGTTCTCCATGTGATATACCCCACAGTGAAACCCCTCGGTACTCCCCCCCCCCCCCCCCCCCCCCCAGTGACGTAGTCACGAGATAATGGTAGGGCGAAAGGAGCAATTTGATGGGTGCCGGAAGGAGAGTTAGAAGCTTAGGATCTGTGTGGTAGCTGAACTTGGGTCGGTAGAGGAAGTGGACCTGGTTGGTACCGCGTGTGTTGTCGACAGGGACAAGGAATTGCGGTGCGGTCCACTGGCCTGTTGTAGTTTGTATGGACCAACAGGTATGACGTCCGAGTAGCTCGTGGCCTATCGGTAGCTCGCTCGCATCTGCAGTAAAGAAGTTGCGTGTGTGGGGTGGAGGAGCTTCACGCCCAGTGTTCATTTTTCTCCGCAGCGATGGGGTGGCGTGTGCGGGATGGACAAGAACTGAGTATAGGGTCGTTCATACGTTGGTATGGAGAGTTGTTTGCCGCCCTTGGTGGACGTGTGGTTTTGTGGTCGCTGGCGTTGACGTACAATCTTGGCCATGCGAGTTTGTGTTGGAGTTGTAGTCACCGGGGAATTGCTTGTTTTTTCCCGTTTCACCCTGTCTTCGCACTTATTCCGTGTGTGACGTGTACGGCCACACAACTCGCAGCAACTCCGAATGCTATACACCTGGGGTTTTGATGTTGCTGGAGTGTTGGAGGCAGAGGGTTGGTGTAGTCCCGGATGTGTCTTATTCTGGGAGTCCCTCTGCTGGCGCGGTGACCTGTTCTGTGGTAGTGTGGTGTATGGCGCACGGCATTCTACAATGTCATGGCCATACTGCCAGCACTCCCGACAGAAAGGTGTGTTCCGCCTTTTCAGGCACTCGTCGTATACGTAGCCTAGTTTATGGCAAAAACTGCACGTGATGCATGTAGTCACCTGGTACAAGCGACGAGTGCCGTGGTCCCTCGCGGTTTGATCCACTGGTGTGGTGTTTTGAGGGGGCGAAGGGCGATATACCCGTTGGATATGCGCGTTTCGTTGGGCGCTTCTTACCTCCGCGCGGATTTGGTTTAAATCGCGGCGGAGTGAGGCCTGCAACGTTAGAAGATCGGATATGGTGACGTGTGCAGGGGAGCTGTCTGAGGGAGACTCGCTGGGCCTGCGGTCATGGGTTCGCTTGTAGAATGAGATCGTTGATCCCAAGCGAATGGATGGTCGGGAAAAGTCAAGAGGACGCCGCTGATGCTTGGGAAATAATCAGCGTGAGAACCAGACTCTAAGACGCTGAAATAACCTCAGCGGTTTTGCTATGATGCAACAGCGTCGTTTGGTTAGATTTAGTTGTTGCCGTTGAGATTTCCGGTAGAAATCTCATAGGGTTAATGATATGGAGTTGCCGTATGGCAAAATGGAGCTGAATTCAATTCTGCATTATCTGCATAGAATAATGAATTCAGCTATGCTTTCTTTTACAGGTAAAATAGCTGAACGGTGGGATAGGGGATAATGTGACGCGCTGTAGGCGGTCGAAATTAGGTTGAAATTGTGGGTTGGGTCTCCATGTAGTATAGAGAAACCCCACAGCGTACCGTTCACGCTTGGTATGTTTAGACCAAATTCAAAGTTGTATTGCAATTGTTGCCCGAGCTCGCGCATTTGTTTGATGTTCATCTCTCTCTTCCGGCAACGTAACTCGAGCAATAGTTGTACACGATAAAAGGGCCCACCCTTAAACATCTACCCATTACGGCACCCCCTACCACAAACATAGTCATTTAAGGTTACAGTTTTACATTATCAGGGCAACGAATTGCTCAATACATAAAACCCGTATTTTTAAAGAGCTAATAAAGTTTATACCGCAAAATTATTTCACATCTGGTACAATGCGACTGACACTAGGCATTCAACCAATAATCATCGATGAAACTGTGGGGGTTCTCTATACCACATGGAGAACCAACTCACAATTCCATACCTTATTTCGACCGCTTTCAGCGCATCATTTCTACCCATTCCCCTTATAAGCTATTCCACCTGTAAACCATGTTAAACGGACGCATAGCTAAACTCATTATTCTATGCAGATAATGCATAATTGAGTTTAGCTACATTTTTGCCATACGGCAACCCCATTTCGCTAACCCATGAGATTTCCACAGGAAATCGCACCATGTCGGTTAGCAACGGCATAGTTTGATCAAACGACGCGGTTGCTTAATCTTGCGACCGCTGGGGAAATTATCAAAGCATTTAAGTGAGGTCCCATGATCAGATTTCCCTAGCCAAGTCGACGTCCTTTTCACTATCTCGAGACACTCCATTCGCTGGGGATAAATGCTCTCTTTTCGCGGGTGAATTGCACCAGCTTAATTTTCCTCTCCTTCACAGTTCTGTCTTCGTACAGTTCAATGTACTCTGAGATCACCATATTCACCGAATTAGGTCAATGGGTTACGCTCAGAACTGCATTGATTCATGCACACACAACCAAACCCACCCCGAGATCATAGACTTTGTGTGTCTGTTCTCTCATTCTCCCATGTTCGTCGATTATCGAATCAAGCGATGTAATTCACCACACATCGACGGGCGTAGCAATGAGAGAGCAGAAGTATGTTCTCTATTGGTTGTCTGGTGCAAAAATTAAATTACCCATCTTCATCCCTTTTTCAATCAGTCGATTTAAAACCACCAACCAAGTAAGTGGTTATTCATCTACCGCAGCGTGTGCACACTGGTGCACACGCTCCAGTCAGAACAGGAGAAGTGTTGTTAAGTGTTGTCAGACGAACGTAGTGCCCCGGTAGTTAATCGAGAAAGAGAAACACGTCGCCCCTCCAAATAGACTAATCGCGAATTATTTATTTATTAAAGCCTACGGCAAGTAATATTAATATAGAACAATAAAAACTGAATTACAACAAACCAAGTGCATTTCATTCATTGCCTTTTTCCAGGATTTTCTCGATATTCGACGAAACATTGATGGAGAGTCAAGTGAAACCGTGCCATACGTTGGCATCCATACTTCTACCCCCACAACACTATAAATCTTAGTTAAGGATTAAATACCCCTCACAGGAATTACAGTGTCATCCGTAGAAGTCATTAAACGCTTGAATTAAAACAAAATTAAATAATGCTGATATGAAATTACGGAGCGTAGCAGCAAGTAGATTGGTTTACTCTATTGATCTATCTATAGCTAACTCAGTAGACTTATGAGTGGGTAACAGGATAGAGTATTGATGTTCTTCACAATAGTCCAGAATTTCGACTGTATCTGAGACAATGTAGTGTTTTTTGACGAACTTTCTGGTCGTGGACAAACTTTGTGCGTTGAACGAGCGCATTACAGTCATCCGCTATCCCCTCGAAATGCCACCACTTTTCCTCAGTGTTGTTCGCTTTTTTACAAGCAGAAGCTTAGCTTAACTCTTTTGCCATACTAGCCTCTCCATATTGGAAATCGAAACACAAATTCAAACTAGGTTTAATTTCTCGTGGAATAAAGGTCATCTTACTCAATAGAATCTTATATAGGGTTATACAATAGGGACTTGACAACTTTGAATTTAAATTGTGAACGCACCCTTTCACTAATCATCAAACTGTCACTGTCAATTCATTCAGCAAACTCAACATTTTTATCGTGTTTAAGTATACGAACGAACAACTTTTGTAAATTATAAAAATTTACTACCGAAAAAAATTTGTCAAGATCCTATTGGAAAACCCTATATATTATTACGTGAGGTAGAAAGTCAAAGTCGTAATTATAACTAATTCAACTTCCGAAAAATTGTGTTTAGGGCACTTATCTTTTTGCAGCATGAGACTACCATTCTAAGCGCTTTTTCGTTAACACTTTTGTTATTTAGCAAACGCTTGGCGGAAACAGTACCGTGGTTTAAAATGTGCAAGGACGATGAAAGTTTGTGTTTTTTTAAGGCGATATGCGCGGAATTGCCGTTGGTACCCGTCTATGTCTGGTACAGAGTGAGTTCAATAATTTGGCAAGGCGAAGTATTGATAATGTCGGGTATACAGGTGTACCGTTGTGAAGTGAGCGTGAATATACAAATGTATCGATAGGGAACGTTTGTTGTGAACGAGCCCATATATTTTTTTATTTGGTTGCTATGACATCTGTCAAACATATTTAGTATGCATCAAGTCATTGTACAAACAACATCATTTTTTTTAATCCTGTTAAAAATGTCGAATTTTGTATCAGAAAATGATGATTTGCGGAAAGCATTAATTTTTTGTTTTCATTTGAAGAAGACTGCTGCAGAGCCGCATCGAATGCTTGTCGACGCTTATGGTGATCATGCTCTATCGGAAGCAACATGCAAACCATGGTTTAAGCGGTTCAGAGATAATGATTTTGGTGTGCGAAATGAAGACCGTGGAAGACCACCAAAAAAGTTTGAAGACGCCGAATTGCAAGCAATATTGGATCAAGATGACACTTTAAGTCAAAACCAAATGGCACAAATGTTAAATGTTGCACAACAAACAATTTCTGACCTTTTAAAAGCTATGGGAAAGATCCAAAAGTGTGGAAACTGGGTGCCACATGAATCGAATGACAGGCAGATGGAAAAGCGAAACACTACATGTGAAACGTTGCTTCTTCGACACGAAAGGAAATCAGTATTGCATCGAATTGTGACTGGTGATGAAAAATGGATATATTTTAAAAATCCTAAACGCAAAAAATCATGGGTACATCCAGGAGAAGCGTCAACATCGACTGCAAAGCCTGGTTGGTTCGGAAAAAAGACAATGCTCTGTGTTTGGAGGGACTAGAGGGGGGTGGGGTATCATGAACTTCTAAAACCCCGGCGAAACTGTTGATGCGCAACGCTACAGACAACAAATGATCAATTTGAACCATGTATTGATTGAAAAACAAATCCTTATGGAAAATTTAACAAGCCTCAGGACTTGCTAAAATAAAGGCCGAGACCGGTTCCCGGTTGTAGTGCCGATGATGATGATTGATCGAAAAACGACCAGAATGGGCCAGCATAATACAGCAAAACTCGTCAAGGAAACAATAAAAGCTCTCGGCTGGGAAGTGTTACCCCACCCAGACTTGGCTCCTTCCGACTACCATTGGCTGAGCAGCCTTTCAATTCCAACGAAGAAGTCGAAAATTGTGTCTCCGAATGCTTTGCCTCAAAAGACGCCCGGTTTTATTATCGTGGTATCCACAAATTGCTAGAGAGGTGGGCGAAATGTGTAGAAAGCAATGGCCAATACTTCGAATAAAATGTTTTTCACTTAAAAAAAGAGAAGAGTTTTTTACTTAAAAAAAAACGCTCGCTTCATACCGGTACTCCTGGTAGTTTTATATGCAAAAAATAATACAGCCTATCCGTTTTTTATTTCATTTATTACCAGGTCATCCGAACATGAGCGTAGTTTGCTCGACCAACAATTTACGACTCAACCAACGTGATTTAAAACTTGCGCATGGATTTCAACACCAACTGATCTTTTTTCCTCTTGCTTAGTTCGAGCAAAACTTGAATTTTTCTTAGCCATTTCATTTCACGCTCACAGGCGTAAAATTCGCTGCCATTGTTACCGAAGATGCGATATAGATCACATGAAGGGTTTGTTAATATAAGTGTTCCTTTTATTTAACGTTAAGGTTTACGATCACTAGATTTACATTTGTATTTACACACGAAGGGTTTGTTAATATAAGAATTCCTTTTAATTCTGTTAAGATAAAATTTGTATTTACACACGAAGGTTTTGTTAATATAAGTGTTCCTTTTATTTAACGTTAAGGTTTACAATCACTAGATTTACATTTGTATTTACACATGAAGGGTTTGTTAATATAAGTGTTCCTTTTATTTAACGTTAAGGTTTACGATCACTAGATTTACATTTGTATTTACACATGAAGGGTTTGTTAATATAAGTGTTCCTTTTATTTAACTTTAAGGTTTACGATCACTAGATTTACATTTGTATTTACACACGAAGATTTTGTTAATATAAGTGTTCCTTTTATTTAACGTTAAGGTTCACGACCAGTAGATTTACATTTGTATTTACACACGAAGGGTTTGTTAATATAAGAATTCCTTTTAATTCTGTTAAGATAAAATTTGTATTTACACACGAAGGTTTTGTTAATATAAGCGTTCCTTTTATTTAACGTTAAGGTTTACGATCACTAGATTTACATTTGTATTTACACATGAAGGGTTTGTTAATATAAGTGTTCCTTCTATTTAACGTTAAGATTTATTAACACTAGATTTACATGGAATAGATTGTCTGCCCGCGATGGCGATTGAATTATAACTGGGTATAATAAACGAGAATTCCTGATGAGCCTCGAGCGGCGTGACCTCCTGTGGCAGTGGTTGAGATGCGACTGGTGCGGAGAAGATTTAATTTTTATTTCGCGCGGCAGCGTGACTACCCGCGATGATAAACGACAGGCGACTAACTCAAATCAGGAGTGAAATTCATATATCATTCCACACACAGGACCACCAAAAGAGACCACTCTCTGCTCTCTCAACCCCACGCCCGCCGAAGTGTGGGTAACTCTTGTTAATAAGGTAATTGACGAACATGGAGAATGAGAGAACAGAAACATGATGTGCTATGATATCGGGGTAGCTTTGGTTGTATGTGTGGTACGGCTATGGTGTAGTCAGAGCGCATTGAACCGTGGAAAGACAGAAATGCGATGGAGGGGAGAACATAGCTGATGTTATTCACCTGCAAAAAGAGATCATTGATCCGAAGCGAATGGATGATCTGAGGGAAAGTCAATAGGACGTCGCTGATGCTGGGGAAATAATCAGCGTGAGAACCAGACTCTAAGACGCTGAAATTACCCCAGCGATTTTGTTATGATGCAACACCGTCGTTCGTTTAGACTTGTTGTTGCTAACCGACATTATGAGATTTCTGATGGGTATCTCACGGTTAGCAAGAATGGAGTTGCCGTATGGCAAGAATGTAGCTAAACTCAATTAGGCATTATCTGCATGGGATAATGAGTTTAGCTATACGTCCGTTTATCATGTTTTACAGGGGAATAACATATGAGGGAAATGAATATGTATGACGCGCTGAAAGCGGTCGAAATTAGGTGGAAATTGTGGTTGAGATTGTGGGTTGGTTCTGATGTAGAATAGAGAAACCCCCACACCTCCCTCCCCACGCAAGTGTTCCCGGAGCGTTACAACCTGCAACTCTTCAAAAAGAACTGCAACCGTTATTTGGTGACATCTCTGGGCCCCGTGTTGGCGCTATAGGTTCGCCTCTCCCGAGAGAAGCCTATAAGAAAAAAGTCTACCACGACAACCCAAGACAAATATAGCGTTTGCGACGATAGTGAAGAGCGAGTGATTCGAACCGACGCTATCAGGGTTAGAATCACTAAAGTATAGAACCAAAGCTCAACCCATCAGGCCACTGCCGCGTATGTGAATTCGATTTCTAAACTCAAATACATTCGACTAATGTGGAAATGGAATATTATTGCTATGGTATACGGCTTTAATGGATGTGTTTTTGGTGGTGTTGTTCTTCACTAGTCGTGTGTGTATCTGTTAGAAACACCACACAAATATAATAACAGAAATTTGAATAAAATAATTTTGTATGATGTGTAATTTAAATTTATTAATGCATCACTGGACATAGGACAGACTTGAAATTCCGCCTGGTGATTTGCTCCTACAAAACAGTGAAAAGGTCCGAAAAGTGGAATATGTAAAGTTAATGTATAAGGAGCTTTATCGTCACTATCACTTTTTCTTTTGCATGAGATCCCTACTTAAGAAATTGTTAGCTTCTATGTATACCACTGTAAGACAGACGACAACTTATTATGTGTCCGCTTTTTATTCAGGATTTACCAAAGATCAATAACTTCAGGTATTGCAATTTTACGCCCATTTTCAATTTTATGGATCGTTTAACTTCTTATTACAAGAATCTCTGACATCAGATTCATCATCTAATCTTTCTTAAGCTACATTTGCCAAGGGAGCTCTGTCCCATTGTCTGTTTAAGCCCTCCGTTTCTAATCTAAGTAATATAGAAAACTTACTGCTATTCTTGCAAGTCCTTCATAATGTTGACTAGTCTATGCCCACCAAATCAACAGTCAGTGAATGTCCGACCACCATTTTCTTTTCATTAAATTCAATATCGACGAGTAGGGCGCCCATCTAACCGAACCATCAGTCCGAGTTCAATGTTCAAAAAAACGTCTTTCAACGGCAAAAGGGATTCAAAGAAAAAACTAACAACAAAGACGGTCAAATAAAAGTATGTTTCAGGTTTCAAAGGATATGTCTATCTTCCTCTCACTTTTTGTGTGTAGGGAGGTCGCACAAAGCTGACAAGTGCAATTGACACATCCTTTGCTTCCGCTATACTATCATTTTGAAGTGTTAGAAGCGTCCAAGCAAACGCGGTGTCAACAACAGTGTCGGCATGTGATCAAACGTTTTCGAGGGAATTAGCCGTGAAAGGATTTTAATTACACATCGTCCCCCCATCTCTCGGATAAACCCAACTTCATATATTTCTTGTGTAGTCTGTGTCCCTTCGTTGCCAAACCAATCACAGGAGCATCCTCCAGCATTCGAGACTTCCTCGTAAATAATTCAAATATTTTTATTTTAATTAAATAAAAGAGAACAACGGGAAACGTAGAACATAGGGCACAAAACATAGAACACAGTACAGCCTTTAGTGACCAGAAAAAAGACTTCAAATGAAGGACATAAAATGCGCTGCCAACAACTCATGAAATTATTCCACGCACTCGTAACTTTTATTTATAGGGGTTTAACGCTGTCATGGGGGCAGACGATTTTTATTTTATTTAACACATTTTATTTTATTGGACTTTAAATAAAATGCTATACAAAAGGAGGGGCTGTTACGGCTGACTGATATGCCATCACATAGCGGTGGGTGATTCTGTTGTTGTTCTCCTTGCCACCCGGAATTGAAATTCCACACCGAAGCAATGAATAAAAACGCTCAAGCTCTCTTTGTCCCACCATCAGAAGAGCACATATTGCTGCAATAAAAATCGAATAGCCCTTAATCTGACCGTTATAGCGACTCTTTAAACTCCACCATGACGTTCTTTATCGGCTGTTGTCACGTCAGTCAACTGAGGAGGGCAAACCGAGCTAAAATGTGAATATTAATAAGCACGAGACGACCTTCCCGACGGCGTTCTCCACCGATTCTGTGCATAATTCTATCACCCTGGTGACAATTCCCCGGGAATGGTGACGGATACCCAGCCAGGTGAGATGACACTCCAAACAGCTGCCTCTTCTGTGGAAGCAAATTAGGGAGATGTGGCTCTAACGAGTCGTTTTAAAGTCTCTATTGAACCAACTAGCGAGACGCCATAAAGCATTTTGTGGCCAGCTCCACACAACCAGTGCCCGTCTCAACTCGGCCTGCACACCGCATCGTTTGGTAATAAATGTTATGATAGGTAATAGTCGTAAAAGCGTATGTGTTGAGCCATCGCCATAATGGCGATAACTGATGGGCCGGGTATTCTTTGGCAGCGAGTTGGGGTCGGTGTTGACGTGTGCGTAATGTTCCTAGTCCTAGCTGACGGTCGACAGTAGAGTGTCGACGTTGTAATGGCTCTGCCACTGCGTGTGCTTTTGTGTGAATGCTGTCAACACACTTAAGTGTTCTTCGAGTGGCATAATATGTCCTTATTCAAAATGCAATTAGAAACAAAGTAGGCGTTTAATATGTGCAAGCTTTTTAAACAATGTCTTAGAACGGATCTTCTCCACGCAATCCTTCCATCCCGACCGTGAACCTATATCCAAGTGTCGTTCTGACAATAACCGTTATTTTTGAATGGTACCATAAATGTGGAGGTATTGATTGGTATTTTAAATATCGACTATGTCGCGGGAAACGTTTACGAGCAAAATAAATTGAGCGTATGTGTGTGCAGTCGCCATATGTATATGGTGATAACTAGATGGAGGTTTACTCAATTAAGATTCTCTCTAATGGTTAAGAAGTCAACCACAAAGGGAAAATGTCGTGACCTTAACTTCTCGGTTATTGAAGTGCGAACAGATAAGTGGTTTGATTTCTCATTCACGACTAGAACGGTTTGGAATAATGTCTAATATAGTTATATCGGGCGGACATAACTCACCCCTTATGTATAGGGTAAAACGCGATAAATTGTCGCCGACGTTATGATAGACAAAGTATGTGCATTAATATAAAGAGGCAAAGGCAAGGTGAGACAAACGAAATTTACTCTGGCAACTATAAAGAGGTGAGATAACTAGAAAAAAGAGCCAGACTAGATGATGCCGAGAATGCGTTGTTAGCATTTTCTCCCGCTTTTGAAATGCAAATTTGTGTACTGTTTTTTACGCTGCTGTAAAATTATTGAATACGCTTTCTGAACGAAGCCACGTGTTCTTTCTCTACAGTTTGATTATATATAGTAGTAAACTTCGAGAGCGAGAAAAAAAAGCAGCGAGCCCCATCAATTATTTACAATTCCTCAGAAATGTCGATGGCGTCGGTTTTTGTTGTTGTTCAAATAAATTAAGTCATGCGGGTTGCGCCACTCAATGACGTAAGTGTTTAACGTGATCGTGTTTGCAAGATTCTGATTGTGATCAATTAAGGGGGTATTCTGGTCTAGAAATTTGAAAAATTCATTTTTTTTTTCATATTTTCAAAGCTTAACCCTCTAAGAATATGCCTTATGCCTTTAAGAGGATTTTAGAAAATTCAAATTATTTTCGGAAGTATGGCTGTTTTGCTGACGCGCCGTCTAAACCGGTATTGCCCACCTGGCGCAGAGAGTTGGTGTAAGTAGCAAAAAGCTGCATCTGAAGGTACATTACAGGAGTTCGACCACGGAAATCCTCCTCTATGTGCGAAGGTATTGGATATTATGAAGCCGATTCACGAGAGTTTATCGTCGGAGGAGTTATTGACTCGATGCTTAGGCTCAGAAACTCAAAATAATAATGAGTCTCTAAACTCTTTGATTTGGAGTTTCGCGCCGAAACATATTCATTCCGGAACTCACGTCATTGAAATTGCTACGTTTATTGCTGTTTGCATATTCAATGAAGGCTACATTCCTCTCTTAAAAATAATAATGCTTATGGGAGTCAAAATTTGTCCAGAAGCTTATTCATTCGCTGGGAAACGAGACAATGCCCGGATCGACCGCTCAGAGATACGAGCGTCTAACGCATCAAAGGAGGCCAGAACTGCTCGGTTGGAAGAGAGAAGCGCGAAAGATGCTTATTTCGAAGTCGAGAAAGGTCCAATGTATGCAGCAGGAATGGCAGATTGAATAAAAGTAAGCCTAAAATATCATTTCATGACTTAGACCGCGACAAACTATACGTGAAACTTTAAACGCGTTTTTCTCGAAACTGTGTTTTTTAAAACAATACCCACGATTTTTCAAGTTCTACTGAACCGATTTACTTCAAATTTAGTATATGTCTTCTTTATAGGCTTTTCTATTGCATGAACTATCCTCATCCGCAAATTTCAATGTTAACTATTTTTAAAAAATTCGAAAAACTAAAAAAAAGTGGTACAAAAATATTTTTTTTTTCAAGCAGCCGCCATTTTGTAAAAAAAAATTTTTTCAACTTTTTTTAGTTCCAACGATACAGGCATTTCTGTAAATTAATAATCTTTTTTTTTCAGAGTGCTAGACGGGTTGAATCGTGGGTATGGTCGCGTGTCAACTTTTTGAGATCCCCCACTTCATCAGCTGCTAACTTTTTGAATTTTGAATTTTTCACTTTCAATTTTTTTTACTGTATTCTTGAAATATTAATAAACATCCTATAAAAAAATGAATGGTAAAAATATTGATTGCTTTTTTTTTACAGCACTTCAAAAAGTGCGTTGAATTCGTGCGTCTAGACCAGAATACCCCCTTAACATATATTTGTGCTCTTTTTTCACATCCATTATGAAGAAAATTGATCAATTAAATACCCTTAGTTAATTAATTACTTTGTGCCTTTCCTTTCGCCAAACCGCCAAACTGCTGTGGCGTTTCTAACAGACAACTTGCACGTACGTTAGATGTAACTCAACAAGCAATTTTACATCGTTTAAAATCGTTAGGGATGATTCAAAAGCAAGGAAATTGGTTTCCATGTGAACTGAAACCGAGAGACTTTGAACGCCGACTTTGCATAAGTGAAATGCTGCTTACCTGGCAAAAAAAAAGAGTTTTTTGCATCGTATAGCCACCGGGGATGAAAAATGGATCCACTACGATAACCCAAAGAAGAGAAAATCTTGGGGACCACCTGGCCATGCTTCAACATCGAGAGCAAAACCGAATATTCATGGGAAAAAAAACACATGCTGTGTATTTGGTGGGATCAGATTGGTGTCGTGTATTATGAATTGCTGAAACCGAGCGAAACCATAACTGGAGTTGTGGCGTTTCTAACAGATACACACACAATATACAAACAAATAGTGAAGAACACCGAACGAAAATCGAATAAGAAAAAGCATCAGCCATATACCAAGCAATATCATAGCAATTCAGTTGAGTGTACTTGAGTGCAGAAATCGAATTCGTACACGCGGCAGTAGCCTGATGTGTTGAGCATTGGTTCAATTTTAAGTGATTCTTACCGTGATAGTGTCGGTTCGAATCACACACTCTTCACTCTCATCACAAATGGTATACTGTCATACAGGTATTCAAATATAATGAATAGTTGCGCTGTCTGTCTTAACCACTTGCACTATTTTCACGAGTCTAACACGCGATGAAAATGTTAGGCCGTGTTCTTAAACTCGTCGTAGTACAGATAACATTTAAAAACTAATTAAACATATTCATTATGTGCGACTATTTCGCTCTAAGGGGTAAGATATTGTGTTTAAAGTTCCGACACTCAGGCTTCGCCGCTTTGGCTCTGTTCGCCATTCGGGTGTATATGTTAGCCACTGCTTGTTCCGAATTACAGCGTAGTTGCACTCGTGTTTACTTCACGCGATGGTGCTCTTGTGACATTCAAATGGCTTTGAATCAAAAACACCACGAGTACGGCTCGTGATATACATGTTTGGCCCGAAATGTCAATTACGAGTCAGACTCGTGATATTCAATTTTGGCCTAACATTTTCATCACGAGTTAGATTCGCGAAAATAACCCATGGGGTTAATGACGATAATTATAATACATAAAATAATAAATAGACAAAGTCATCACAACGCTTAGCCGGAAGGAATCTAAGAAATTGGAATAATTTTTTGGAAATTCGATGTACTTGGCATTAGATCCAAAGCCTAAAGTCACATTATCCTACGTTTTCTGCAATATTTTCCCATGTTTCTTGCGTGTGTAGTGCTCCAAGAAGCCCTACCATTTTCCTCTCACATATACACAAATCCCACCCATAACATAATCCATTTCATATCCCCAACACAACATTGAATTCAATGTCAAACCCAATCGAACTAAACGTTCAAATTCTCCAACATTGAATTCAATTAATTTATTCAATTGAATTCATTTACTCAATTCCATCCAATTCAATTCAATTCCCTAAAATCAAACAGCATAAGGCATATCTTCTTATGTATGCTATACACAATTAACACTTCTAAACTTCCTACAAGATCCAAAACCCAAAAAACGCACGTGTCCAAACAAAGGCATATCTATTCGATCCGCCGACACACAATTCTTGCAATCATACACATCCTAATGCATATCTTCACATGTTAGATATTTTATGACTTGCAAATGCACCAATTTAAAAACGAACACCCAATTTCCACGGATCTTGTGTTACCCATCTGAAGTGCACGAAAACTTGTTTTTATAACCCAGATGGATAATACAAACAAAACCCCCAAGAAAGGATCAAGCGATAAGTGGCGATGCGTCTGGATCTTCGAAAGAAGATAGAGATATCAGGGTTAGAATTTTAAAGTGAGAAGGTGAACACCTTAGAGGAGTCAGTTGAGAGCAGTCGTGGTTAAGAATTCAGTGGAGAGGGACGATTCAAATGAGCATTAAAACATTATTTAGTGTGTAACAATCGACTCGAAGGTTTTCTTGTTGGGACGGCTTTCGCGGATTTATGTAACAATAATAAATAGTAATTCGAACGAGAATTAAAACATTATCTAGTGTGTAACAATTAATTATACTATAACTATAATTACTTATGGAACCTGTGACAAAATTCAATGTGAAAGCAAAATTTAATAAAAACCAAGTTCTATGAAAAATTAACTGCCTTTAGCTTCAAGGACTTAACTTGCCTTCGAGTAGCAACACTGGTCGCATTTGTCATCTGTCGTACCGTCTTCTCCGGGTGTATTCAGTGAACGCGTTGGAGATATTGGTGAATCCGCGCCCGTGCCGGCACATTAACTAAATCTACCCCCACAGGTCCAACAATCATCAGGCATCCATACAGGATTCCATCGTTCGTTTCTCTTTCTCGGTAATACGAGAAGCACGGAAACGAACCGGTGTAGTACACAACACGTGCATAGGCCTTGTTTTTTCTTACAAATCTAGGACACTCCTCAAGTTGAGTTACGATTCACTTTATAAAAGTGAAAAAAGACACAATAATCTGTAATTATCAAATCTATTTCTTCTTCATGTCAAAGGCCAACAATATTCAGTTTTACCAACGGTAGTACACTGCCTCTATTTTCAGAGAATCGGCCAGAACAACGTCAAGAAGCCAAGATGCGATCGACTGCCTAAATCGAAATGTTGACAAAACCTTACGATCAAAAAAAGGCAATTACATCTTACGACATTTAATTAATCTATGAAGAAGAAAAGGCGATGACTACTCACGGGGCAACACAACTAATAGTGAAGTCACAAGAAGACCAAATGAAATCCGCGAACTAATCGCCTCGCGCACAATTTAAAGTTCGATACTTCGTTTATGTCACGTCAGAATACTCATGAGAAATTTATCAACCACAAGACGGAAAAGAAGTGCTCGTCCATCGCCACGTTGAAATACAAGCCATCTAAGTGCACCGATCGAACAACGCCACTGACAAAAGGGTGCTCTAAGTATAAGACATGAAATAAGAGAAGAGTCCAGAAACGTTGAATGAGGGCGACGATGATGCTGCGTTATCAAATGCTACTAAGTAGGACTAAAGGTGATTTTCAACTGGAATTTTAGTCCAAGAAGAAAGTCTACGAAATCTGTGACGAGAAGCAAAAAGGAGAAAGCAGAATAGAGTATATTATGATCCAACTGCCGAACGAGGAAAGCATCACACCGAAACATGTCCTGATGGAGCGGTCCTATGAAGCGTTGACACCTGGCAGATTCAAGGTTTTCAAGCTCATCCGGAAAACGATAATGTGCGCTACACAACAGGTAATGGCCGACTTTTGGAAAACATAGGTCGAGAAATATCTGCCAATCACGACATCCACCAAAGTTTCCGGGTGAGATAATGTTATATAATTAATATCGGTTAATTATCAGCCCCCCCCCCCCCCCCCCCCCCCCCCCCCCCCCCCCGCCAAAATATATAAAATCCTGGCCAATACATATCATTTCCCAATACCAAAACATCACATTAACAGTACAATAGAATATTCCCACCATGCAATAGACAAATATTTAAAATAAAATAACATCCCTAAAAATACCTGATCCCTATTCCAGTAGATAATATTTGATTTGTAATAAGGTCCTAAATATTATAAACTGATGGTAGTCGGTCCCAAGGTGAGATACCACCCCGTCACGCTGTACATTCCGCGATATCGCCGAGAAAAATCTCCGACGGTGTTTCGGATGTGTGGGTGATGGCCCGGACTGACACGGGGATAAGTCATGATTGTACCTTCTTATACAGAGAATTCCGGAGGTAAACTAGTCTCCCATTTGGATCTCCAGGGGGGACTATGTCAGGGGGAACATCATGCAGATATCATGATAAATAATGGAACTTTAAGAGGTTCGTCATCGCATAACCGGGTTCGCTCTCGAGGCTCGGCCCACGCTCGACTGGTGACGGCATTTTGAAACATCAGGGGCATCGGTTTCAACAAAACCAATGTAACGGCCGTTCACCAATATTTGCAAACAACGAAACCTGATATCCTTGCCCTAACTGAGACCCAGGTCGATTCGTCAACTGATTCGACATATTTTCGTTGCTCAGAATACGACTTACATTCGAGATTCCGTTTTAAGGGCGGAGTCTGCGTCTTCGCGCGGTCCAATCTGGCTTGCCAGAGGATGGAGGCGTTGGAACCCAATAATATGGACATCATATGGTTGAGGGTCGTGCTGAGGAATTCCGTTAAATTTCTTTGTTGTCTTTACCGCTCCCCGAATGACGATCGACCGGCGACATTTTTCGAAAATCTGTCATATACCGTCGACTGGATACAGATCAACCACCTAGCTTCTGAAATTGTTGTCTTGGCGATTTTAATGTGCACAATTTCGGCTGGTTGTTACATTCTAACAGAACTGACGAGGCTGGGGGGCTGGCGGAGATGTTTGCTGTAAGCCACAACTTGGCTCATGGGGGAGCCAACGCGAGTGCCGGATGCCCGGGGCGATTATGCAAACACCCTGGATCTGTTTTTGATATCCGAACCGAGTATTTATACCGTAGACGTGTCTGCGCCACTGGGAAACTCAGATCACTGCTTGGTATCTGTCGCGCAAGCACTTGCATATCAAGCGAATAACCGGCCTAGGCAGCTTCGCCATGTATGGAAGTATGGGACCGCTAACTGGGACGATTTGCGAGATATCTTCGCATCCTTTCCATGGTCCGAGGTGTGCTTCGGAAACTCCGATGTTAACGCATGCGCGGAGTCGGTATCAGAGATTATTCTTCTGGGGATGGAGATGTATATTCCACATTCCGTCAAACGAAGTTCGTCCGATAAACCTTGGTTTGACAAAAAATGCGAGCTGATTACAGCGGCCAAAAAAAGAGTTTTAAGCAATGGCGCTCCAATCCCACCGATGTTAACAGAACGAATTTTGTTAGAATCAGAAACGCGTGCAACCAGACGATTGATACCGCGAAGAAGGCTTACAACGACAGGGTGATCAATAAGCTCCTTCGGTGCCCAACTGGTTCGCGCTCCTTCTGGTCAATGGCAAGGGCTGTCAGCGGTAACTTCGCATCCTCCTCTTTCCCTCCGTTGGTGACAGACAGCGGGACGTTAGTCACGAATCCAAAGGATAAAGCTAATGTGTTCGCGAATTTATTTTCGGCGAATTCAAACCTCGTTCCCGGCCTTTTGGAGCCACCTGTAATCTCGCCGGTACAGTCTTCCATGCGGGATGCGAGATTTCGTCCGCGCACTATTCAACCCATTCTGCGTGAACTGGATTGTAGGAAGGCAACCGGCCCGGACGGAATACCAGCAATAGTCCTTAAGAACTGTGCTCCAGAACTATCGCCGGTTCTTGGCAGACTCTTCCGCTTATCTTATGCACGTTTCCTGCCTGCTGGAAAATCGCTCGAGTTCAGCCAATCCCAAAGACGGGAAAAAAGTATTTGCCACAAAATTACCGTCCGATAGCATTGCTGTCTATTTTATCTAAGGTAATGGAAAAAGTCATCAATACAGAGTTGGTTAAGTATTTGGAGTGCAACGGACTTCTAAATGATCGTCAATACGGATTCCGTGGCAGGCGGTCCATGGGAGACCTTTTGACACTTATAACCGATATATGGACATCCGCGATTGAACGGCATGGTGAGTAAATGGCGGTCGCATTGGATATCTCCAAGGCTTTTGACCGCGTCTGGCACGGGGCATTGCTGAGCAAACTTCGTTCATATGGATTTTCCCAACAGCTTTGCGACTGGACGAGGAGCTTCCTCGAGAATCGATCGAATCGGGTTGTTTTGGACGGCGAGTGTTCGGATCTGTATCCTGTTAAATGGGTGGTGCCCCAAGGTTCTACTTTGGCTCCAACCTTGTTCTTGCTTCACATATATGATCTGTTGGAGACAACGGATAACAAAGTGTTCAGTTTTGCGGATGATAGTACGCTTGTTTCCTCCTTTTCGAGTAATCGGCCGATTGGTGCATCAACGTCACACCAGCTGAGATGTAGACAGATTGACTCTCTGAATCGGGATCTGGATAAAGTCCTGCAGTGGGGAAGGGCCAATCTTGTCGACTTCAATGCAACGAAGATCCAGTATACAACATTCACAAAGAAAACTGGATCATCGGTTCCACAGCTGATGCTGAATGGCCGGGCCCTCGAGGCTGGGGAAAGTTTGAAACTGCTCGGCGTCACGGTCTGTGGCAATGTATCATGGCATAAACATGTGTCGAGTATCGCCAGGTCAGCCTATGGAAAACTGAGTTATGTTTTTAGAGCTAAGAAATATTTTACTCCGGCCCAACTTCTTCTCCTATATAAATCCCAAATTAGACCCGCACTCGACTATTGATCGGCTCCTAAACATACCCTCGACCTACTTGAGAGCATACAGAGACGAGCGATCCGCCTGATCGGGGACTCGGCGCTGACGTCGGGACTACAGTCGCTATCACATCGAAGGCGCGTAGCCGACCTCTGTCTGTTTTACAGATATTATCACGGGTGCTGTTCTTCGGAGATTCTTGGTATTGTTCTACGCAATTCGGTTTATATGCGCTCCGCAAGACAATCCGACGGATCGCACCCGTTTGTGGTTCATCTCCCGACGCGACGGCGCGAACATCCCAGCATCAGAACTCGTTCCGTTACAGAGCGGGGAAGCTGTGGAATTCCATTCCCACGAAAGGGTTCCCGGAGCGCTACAAGCTGCAGCTGTTCAAAAAGAACTGCAACAGTTATTTGATGGCATCTCGGGACGCCCACTCGGCGCTATAGGTTCGCATCTCCCGAGAGAAGTCTAATAAAAAAAAAAAAAATTAATGAAAGAAAGATGGATTGTATCAACATTCGTTAATCAAATTTAAATGAAAATACATTATTTAATAAAAGTTTAATAGTTCAAATTCAAAGAAAGAAAGATAGATTGTATCAACATTAGTTAATCAATAGTTTAAATGAAACAACATTATTTAATAAAAGCTTAATAGTTCAAATTACAATAAAAAAAAAGAAAAAAGAAAATAGAGTTTTCTTTCCCCGATCTCGTTGACTAGTACCAAGAACCAGAAAGGCCGCTTCCTGTCCGGAGTACGAAACCAAATTGAAGACCGCTGCGAGGACACCCATACAATTGGTACAAAATAGAAATATACAAGGGGGTAAGTTTTGTGAAACCACCAACACGTATTAATTGTTAAAACAAAAAAGTATATAACGATACACCGTTATACAAGATGGGGACACAATCATGGTATTGGACATTGCCAGCCGACAGCTGGTTACCTTAAGTGATTCGTGGTTGAACAATTAACGATGCCGTGAAACTACTATTCTCTTGATAATATCTACCCGCAGTCTCCATTCCGTAGCACAGAATGGTTTATTCCATTCACGTGCCCCCATTACCACAAGCGTACTTAATCGAAACAGGATACTTGTTTGTAACTGTATCATCATGTTCCACTTCACTTCTTAATGAGCAAACAGAATCAAAACTTGTGTTAATGAGCTGAAGCCTATTACGAACTCTGTAAACAAATTAGAAAACGGAATTCTCAATCAATTATTCTCAGCCAATTGGCTTCCAGTGACAAGCAATGAGGTAGCCCAATGCGTAAAGAGCATCAGATGCCCATAATGATAGATTAAGGGATGAAAATTGAATTTTTAAAACACCCTCTATTTTGCTATAGTCGCTTAACATTAACATTTCATTAGTCTAATGAAATCAAATTCTGGAAGAGTTTCCATTTCAGATTTGTTAGACAGCAGACAAGTCATGAAGACAGTGATTCTGTGGAATATTGGATATGTCTGGAAAAAAGTTTGTCTACTGGGAGAGCAACCAAAGTTGTGTTAGCGGAAGATGTAAATAAATGAACCGCTGAAACAATTTCGAGAATTTGCAAACGGCTAAAAGTCAAATATATAGGATGCAGACATTGTTGGCACAAAATACCCTTGCTCCTTGTGCAGGTCTGTAAAAATAATATCTTCTGGTGTATCGGTTTCCTCGGTAAATTACAATACTTAAAGAGACGCATGTTAAGCATTATTTCTTCCTGTATACACATCAGTTTTGTTCTAGTTGGATGTCGGATAGTTCTTTAATGAGGGTAGCACTGCTTGCTTATGAATTTGAACGTAATTAAGGTGGAGGAATTATAAATCCTTTACTTAAGCCCGAAATACTGATATCATCAATTTCGCGCCTTCTGCCCTTGCCCATGGTTAACGCAAGGCAATTATTCGTCTCGTCTTTCTCAAGGTCCTGTATACATTTTTTTTTACTTTAAATTGATCGTCGATGAAGCAACGTGCACTATGTCCTCCATAGTTTTTTTGTTACTTTCAACTTCGTCTACGGAACGACGAAGCAGGCCCAGGGCCCATGTGATGACGTAAAGTCCTGGTTTACCTTGGGCGAATATGTTTTGTATTGCCCAGATCAGAGACAACATCAGAGCGCGAATTATAGCGCTTTTATCAGTGATCTGCCAACACAACTAAAGAGTCGCTGATTTAGAATCATTGAAACTGATTTATTCTATTGGGTTGGCAACTAAGTAATTGCCGATTTTTTTTCAGATAAATAAAACACATTTTTTTAAATACAACGAATAAATGATATATTTTCAATTTTGTTCGATGAGCTTTTGCCATCTTTCTTGAAACTTCATAATTCCATGTTCGTAGAACGTCTGATCTTTATCGGCAAATGAATCAAGTGCGATTTCACAACGTCATCATCATTGAACGTTTTTCTATCAGAAGAGATTTGCAAGGTCAGGGCTATATGATGGATGTAACAGCAATCCCCAACCAAGCTCCAATAATTTTTGGCGAGAGTTAACGTTCCCAAATATTATATTATGAATCCCTATATATGTTAACCTTTGTAGTTCCAAATATTATGTTATCCTTGTACACCTTTGTATTATAAATCTCAACCCAAGATTTCTCTATCGTCTCAAATATTGTAATCTAAAATACTGCAGATAGTATAGTGGTTAGTATACCCGCCTGTCACTCGGGAGACCGGGGTTCGATTCCCCGTCGGGGAGCCTCTGGCGCAAGACTAATGACCTTGCCCAGAAAAAATAAATCATTATGGAAAATTTAAAAAGCCTCAGGACTTGCTAAATAAGGCCAAGACCGGATCCCGGTTGTAGTGCCGATGATGATGAAAATACTGCAGACCTAAAATATTGTAATCCCAAATATTGCACTTTTTTCCCGTCTTTGGGATTGGCTGAACTCGAGCGATTTTCCAGCAGGCTGGAAAGGTCTTCCGTGAATAAGATAAGCGAAATAGTCTGCCAAGAACCGGCGATAGTTCTGGAGCACAGTTCTTACGGACTATTGCTGGTATTTCAACCGGGCCGGTTGCCTTCCTACAGTCCAGTTCACGTAGAATGCGTTGAATAGTACGCGGGTGAAACCTCACATCTCCCATTGAAGACCGTACCGGCGCGTATGAGGTCTCAACCACAGGTGGCTCCAAAAGTACGGCATCGAGGTTTGAATTCGCGAAAAATAAATTTTCGAACACATTAGCTTTAGCCTTTGAATTTGTGACTAACGTCCCGCTGTCCGTCACCAACGGAGAGAAAGAGGAGGGAGAGAAGTTAGTACTAACAGCCCTTGACCAGAAGGAGCGTGAACCAGGCGGACACTGAGGGATTTATTGGTCACTCTGTCGTTGTGAGAGTACTTCGCGGTATCAACCGCGTGGTTGTGCGCGTTTCTAATTCTAACAAAATCCGTTCTGCCAACATCGTTGGGATTGGAGCGCCATTGTTTACAAGGTCTATTTTTTACCGCTGTAATCTGCTCGCATTTTTTATCAGATGAACTTCGTTTGATGAAATGTGGAATGCAGATCTCCATCCCGAGAAGAATAATCTCTGTAACCGACTCCGCGCAAGCGTTAACATCGGAGTCTCCGAAGCACACCGCCGGCCATGGAAAGGATGCGAAGAAATCTCGCAAATCTTCCAAGTTAGCAGCCACATATCCCCATATATGGCGAAGCTGCTTAGATCGGTTATTTGTGTGAAATGCAAGTGGTTGCGCGACCGATACCAAGAAGTGGTCTGAGATTCCCAGTGGTGCAGCAACCTCTACGGAATAAGTACTCGGTTCAAAAAAATATCCAGTGTGTTCGCATAATCACCTCGGGCATCCGACACTCGCGTGAGTTCGTCCATGAGTTGTGGCTAAGAGCAAACATCTCCGCCAGCCTCCCAGCCTCGTCGGTTCTGTTAGAATGTACCAACCAGTCGAGAATGTGTACATTAAAATCGTGAAGGACGATAATTTCAGAAGCCGGGTGGTTGATCTGTATCCAGTTGACGGTACATGAAAGATGTTCGATAAGTGTGGCTGGTCGATCGTCATTCGGGGGGTGGTAAAGACAACAAAGAAATTTAACAGAATTCTTCAGCACGACCCTCAACCACATGATGTCCATGTTATTGGGTTCCTGCGCCTTTATCCTCTGGCAAGCCGCACGAAGGCGCAGACTCCGCCCTTAAAATGAAATCTCGAATGTAAATCGTATCCTGAGCAACGAAGATATGTCGAATCAGTTGACAATTCGACCTGAGTCTCACTTAGGGCAAGGATATCAGGTTTCGCTGTTTGCAAATATTGGTGGACGGCGTTTACATTCGTATTGGTGAAACCGATGCCCCTGATATTACAAAATGCCGTTATCAGTCGACCGTCGACAGAGCCTCGAGAGCGAGCCCGATTATGCGATGACGAATTTCTTAAAGTTCGGTTACTTATCATCATATCTGCATGATGTTCCCCCTGGTAGGCTGCCCGGTATGGTGTAACATATCCCAATTCTTCATGGAGAAATTTTTGGTGGTTGAGAGGCAATGTTTTGCGTTCTTGGCTCGGAACGTATTGAACACCAGAGTCGCAACAAAAGAAATTCTACCTATAAAGTGCTATACGGAAAATTAGGACTATACAGGATAGATAACTTCATTACCAATTTTATTCGTGGTCACACTGTATGGAATGTATAGAACCCCAGAGTCGCAACAAAAGAAATGCTACCCCAGTAAAGTCCTATATGACAAAATTAAACAGGATAGACAACTTCATTATCAAAATTATCAGTGGTCACACTGCAAGGGCAATGTGCAGTGAAAATAATCTTATTTCGAGAGCATTCTATACCAATGATATGTATACGGAGAGTATTATATAGAACGGGCTTTTTCCCGCAGAAGCGTTCCCCTTCTTGGATAGAAAGGTTCTTATCCAAGACAAACATGGAGTCCTTATTATTTACCTATTCTCCATGGTAGCGATATCTCTAATACTCTGGATCGCTTACGTTTTAGGATGGTAATAAGTGAAAGAAATACTTACATCTTGAACAGACTCATCCCATCCCGATTGGTTCTGGGTGTGTGACGAAGAAAGGACTACACGTCCCCAAATAAAGTATGCCGTTTAAGCGCAATGCTCCCCCTTTGTCATATATTGTTTAATGATTTTAGTTTTAATTACAGTTGTAAATTGTAGTTTGTTCGTATCTTTTTATCATTTTGTTTTAAACTCTAGATTGTAAAAAAAAAAAAAAAATTAATAAATAAAAAAAAACCTAAGCGGCGGTTCTTCTGAACGCCACTACTTACCTTCCCATCAACTTTCGGGTAACTGCTCCCTAGAGCACCAAAAACCGCTAAAAGAGAAACCCATTCAGGTACTTACCTTCTACAATTGGCAACATAAAAGGTTTTTAAGAGTCTGAGCTGACGATTATCGCTAGGGAATTAAGCATATGCGCCAAATAATAATTTCCCTAAAACCAATTTGGTCGCACTGTCCGTAAACCAACATTACCAAGTCATATCGGTCGCCAATCACCCGACCAAGCGAAGCACGGGCACCAACACAGCATATCCCTAAGAGCCAACTCGGTACAACATTACGTAACCGACATAATCCCTAAACTTGACCATGCACACAAGAAGAAAGAAATTTTCCACGCATGTGCATGGCAAGTCATGTACACAGAGCCATCGGTCGATCGTATCGATCGGCATTAGCATACCTTTCCACGGGACACAAAAAAACCAAACAAACGCAGCATCAACGAGATGCTGCTTATGGATGTACAATTGTATAAACATCCAACGTTCCCCTATGCACCATATCGCTCTGTCGCAACCCTTTTCGGCAGTAATTGCTGGTTTCGAATTATTGGCTGTTTGCGGACATCTACAGCGAAACGCCGCAAATGCTGTACGATCGCGATACATTAATGTAAACATGCTGTTGCCCTTGCAGAATGACTTACCAGCTGCGGATCGTTGCTCGTGGTGTTCCCCTAGTGGATTTGATCGAGCCACTGTCCGCATACTTGCGGACACACACACCATGTGCAACGGATGCAATCACGGTGTGTGTTTCACCCCTTTTTGCTGGACTAAATGCGAGGATGATACCTTATATGGTCACCGAAGCGATGGGTGGAATTTTTGGTATTCTGTCGCTTCGGTAGCAATAATCAATCGCGATCTGGATTCCGTGGAGGCAAGTCATGCCTCCACGTTAAACAACCAATAAAGAGCGGCAGTTTAACTTTCGTCGAGAGAGCGATGGTTTCTTAATAGCGCAAAAATCCATTCGAAGTTTTCCCCGGTGAAAGTAAGATCCTTTTAGTTGTGTTAAATGAACTATAACCACAATTGACTCGATAGCTTACGTTTTGTATAAAAATAAATATAAGCACAGTTGACTCACTTAGTTTACGCTTTGTGTTAAATAAACTATAACCGCAGTTGACTCGATAGCTTACGTTTTGTATAAAATTAAATATAATCACAGGCCGAGTGGTAGCCGGGGTCCCAACGCCCTGTGCGCCCGGTGAAATACCACCCCATCAAGCTTTAGGCTCCGTGAAATGGTCGGGGGAAATCCCTGGCCATCTTTCGGAGCTTGGCTGACGGACCGGTTCGAGAAAAGGTTGGTTAGGTGGTAGTCGGTCCCAGGGTGAGATACCACCCCGTCACGCTGTACATTCCGCGATATCGCCGAGAGAAATCTTCGACGGTGTTTCGTATGTGTGGCGGATGGCCCGGACAGACACGGGGATAAGTCATGATGGTACCTTCTGATATAAAGAATTCCGGAGGTAAACTAGTCTCCCATTCGGATCTCCGGGGGGGACTATGTCAGGGGGAACATCATGCAGATATCATGATAAATAATGGAACTTTGAGAGGTTCGTCATCGCATAACCGGGCTCGCTCTCGAGGCTCTGTTGACGCTCGACTGATAACGGCATTTTGTAATATCAGGGGCATCGGTTTCACCAATACGAATATAAACGCCGTCCACCAATATTTGCAAACAGCGAAACCTGATATCCTTGCCCTAACTGAAATTCAGGTCGAATTGTCAACTGTCTCGACATATCTTCGTTGCTCAGGATACGACCTAAATTCGAGATTCCGTTTTAGGGGCGGAGTCTGCGTCTTCGCGCGGTCCAATCTGGCTTGCCAGAGGATGGATGCGTTGGAACCCAATAATATGGACATCATATGGTTCAGGGTCATGCTGAGGAATTCCGTTAAATTTCTTTGTTGTCTTTACCGCTCCCCGAATGACGATCGACCGGCGACATTTTTCGAACATCTTTCATATACCGTCGACTGGACACAGATCAACCACCCAGCTTCTGAAATTGTTGTGCTTGGCGATTTTAATGTGCACAATTCCGGCTGGTTGTTACATTCTAACACAACTGACGAGGCTGGGAGGCTGGCGGAGATGTTTGCTGTAGGCCACAACTTGGCTCAACTCATGGGGGAGCCAACGCGAGTGCCGGATTCCCGGGGCGATTATGCGAACACGCTGGATCTGTTTTTGACATCCAAACCGAGTATTTATACCGTAGAGGTTTCTGCGCCACTGGGAAACTCAGATCACTGCTTGGTATCTGTCGCGAAAGCACTTGCATATCAAGCGAATAACCCGCCTAGGCAGCTTCGCCATGTATGAAAGTATGGGGCTGCTAACTGGGACGATTTGCGAGATTTCTTCGCATTCTTTCCATGGTCCGCAGTGTGCTTCGGAAACTCCGATGTTAACGCTTGCGCGGAGTCGGTATCAGAGATTATTCTTCTGGGGATTGAGATGTATATTCCACATTCCATTAAACGAAGTTCGTCTGATAAACCTTGGTTTGATAAAAAATGCGAGCTGATTACAGCGGCAAAAAATAGAGCTTTTAAGCAATGGCGCTCCAATCCCACCGATGTTAAAAGAACGAATTTTGTTAGAATCAGAAACGCGTGCAACCAGACGATTGATGCCGCGAAGCAGGCTCACAACGACAGGGTGATCAATAAGCTCCTTCGGTGTCCAACTGGTTCGCGCTCCTTCTGGTCAATGGCAAAAGCTGTCAGCAGTAACTTCGCATCCTCCTCTTTCCCTCCGTTGGCGACAGACAGCGGGACGTTAGTCACGAATCCAAAGGATAAAGCTAATGTGTTCGCTAATTTATTTTCGGCGAATTCAAACTTCGATCCTGGCCTTTTGGAGCCACCTGTGATCTCGCCGGTACAGTTTTTTTTTTTTTTTTCAAAAAGTTTTTTATTTTCTTTTTATCTTCTTAGTTTCTAAATTAAAGGCTAGACAAAAAATGCCTAAATTCTAGCTTAATTATCTTATATAATAACATACTGGTCCTTCGCAGACGCTCTGAGCTAAACATTACTTAATATTTGTATAATTTGCCTTTCGGCGACAGAACTTTGTGGCAGTACTTATAATTATTTGAAAGGCAAAGAAAAATTTAAAAAGCTTTGTGCCCATTTTTTTTTTTCTTAAAATTTAACTTACTTAATTAATTTTTTTTTTAATTTTTAATTTTATGTAAAAGCACTTAACTTAACTTACCTTAAATCTTATACTACCCTAATTCTAGAAAAGCTGTAGGGGAATACTAGGTCGATGTGCCGGCGTACGACACGGTGTTCTACCTCGTCCCACTACTAATTTCGCCGAAGTTCTTAACCAAAAGTTAATCACCGTTGCACTAAAGAACGATCACCACGAACACGAAGTGCCGCTGACAGATATATCGCCATGGCACCGAAAATTGTCACCAAGTAAACTGTTCGCACCGGATATGATTAAAACACAGTCGCGGGAGTGAAAATAAAACACTATGTTTATCTAAGGTAGTGAATAATCTCTTATTTGATGTAATTTATTTAATAATGACAGTTATTTAATAATTTTACGTCGTCTATGGATATACACTGTTTCGGTATTTAACTTTTTCTGAACAACTCGACATAACACTTATATCATGAAACGTGACTACAAACACGACTCCGGGGTACATACGAGGGTGTATATTTACGCGTCCCCGGTGGTGGAGGAGGGCGGGAGTGAACCAACCGTCGCGAACGGTGGTTGTAATAGGACTCAAACGATATCCTCTCCAATAAGGATATCGTTTTTTACCTACCACCAGGGAAACGTAAAGTCTCTCTTGGTGGTATAGGAAACCAGATCTTGTAATAAAGGTCATGGTGGTATGTGTGGGATCGTTGAGATCAATGCTATTCACACGTGCAGTGGAACAACGAAACAGGCAGGCGGCAAGGACAAAAGAAAAGGCGACCAAATGGTTCGCTCTTTAATGAGGGTCATGTTTATACAATGCCTCGTCGCTATTTTCGACGTAAGGAGAAAAAGGTGCTAAAAGCAAATTGGATGTTTATGGCATCTCTGGCTGCAATAGAAACCGGGTTCATATTTGCATTAGGAAATGCTGGAAAATTTGGTTTCAGCGTCTATTGCGCTAATTATATGCAGCTGCTTGGGTTGTTTGTTGGTAAGGCAAACAAAAAACAGGTTGCCAGGCAATGTGTATGAAAAGGCATATGACGCGACTGGGAAAATAGACGGCGCGATATTTATGGTCCCTGTCATGACGGTTACATTGATTGCAATCCGAATTATGTTGTTTACAGGAATTTGTCTGGTACCGAATTGGTTCAGAATACCAAATAAGAAAACAAAGAAATCTTATGAAAAATTGTATGCGAAGGGATGCATGAAGGTAAGTTTTCTTTATAGGGATTTTATGATTACAGATGGTGATCTATATAATGCGTGAAGCATTTACAGGTACTAATACCGTTCCATTAGCGAACTCAAGGGAGTTGGGTAGTAGTTATGGGGGTTTTTCAGGTAAGTAGACCGTAGGGTTTGGCGGAAACGCTACAAAGCTAAGTCTATGTAAGCTAGCTGATGATAGTGTGATTCTATACCGACTTTGGTATCCAGGTCTTTATATGCCATTCAACCACCAGAACTGTTGACGCTGTCTAATAGTATCGTCCCGGTCTCTGTGGGAGATAGCCCTACTGAAGCGAAGGAGCTCTTCTTCGGTGCGCGTTAGTTTCCGGTCGTAGCACAATCGCCCGTCTACGGATGATCTACTTACATGATAGATCAGCGGAATTCCGGATCTATGCTGTATAAGCCCTTTCATGTCCAAATCAAGGAACGCCTCTGGTGGAACAAAACCGTTGCGACGCACGTTCTCATAGTAACAGGGTATTTGGATAATAAGCCCCGAAAATTAGCCACCTGTGATCTCGCCGGTACAGTCTTCCATGCGGGATGTGAGATTTCGTCCGCGCACTATTCAACGCATTCTACGTGAACTGGATTGTAGGAAGGCAACCGGGCCGGACGGAATACCAGCAATAGTCCGTAAGAGCTGTGCTCCAGAACTATCGCCGGTTCTTGGCAGACTCTTCCGCTTATCTTATGCAGGTCCTCCTTTCCAAGGTCCTCCTTTCCTGCCTGCTGGAAAATCGCTCGACTTCAGCCAATCCCAAAGATGGGAAAAAAGTGTCTCCCACAAAATTACCGTCCGATAGCATTACTGTCTATTTTATCTAAGGTAATGCAAAAAGTCATCAATACAGAGTTGGTTAAGTATGTGGAGGGCAACGGACTTCTGAATGATGGTCAAAACGGATTCCGTGGCAGGCGGTCCACGGGAGACCTTTTGACACTTATAACCGATATATGGACATCTGCGATTGAACGTCATGGTGAGTAAATGGCGGTCGCATTGGATATCTCCAAGGCTTTTGACCGCGTCTGGCACGGGGCATTGCTGAGCAAACTTCGTTCATATAGACTTTCCCAATAGCTTTGCGACTGGACGAGGAGCTTCCTCGAGAATCGATCGATCCGGGTTGTTGTGGACGGCGAG
The DNA here is from genome assembly GCA_963931805.1 of Microdon myrmicae. NCBI lineage: Eukaryota > Metazoa > Arthropoda > Insecta > Diptera > Syrphidae > Microdon > Microdon myrmicae. The sequence goes on from OZ007500.1 coordinate 46,875,915, forward strand.
TGTTCGGATCTGTATCCTGTTAAATGGGTGGTGCCCCAAGGTTCTATTTTGGCTCCAACCTTGTTCTTGCTTCACATAAATGATTTGTTGGAGACAACGGATAACAAAGTGTTCAGTTTTGCGGATGATAGTACACTTGTTTCCTCCTTTTCGAGTAATCGGCCGATTGGTGCATCAACGTTACACCAGCTGAGATATAGACAGATTGAATATCTGAATCGGGATCTGGATAAAGTCCTGCAGTGGGGAAGGGCCAATCTTGTCGACTTCAATGCAACGAAGACCCAGTATACAACATTCACAAAGAAAAGTGGAACATCGGTTCCACAGCTGATGATGAATGGCCAGGCCCCCGAGGCTGGGGAAAGTTTGAAATTGTTCGGCGGCACGATCTGTGGGAATGTATCATGGCATAAACACGTGTCGAGTATCGCCAGGTCAGCCTCAGCTATCTTTTTAGAGCCAAGAAATATTTTACTCCGGCCCAACTTCTTCTCCTATATAAATCCCAAATTAGACCCGTAATCGAATATTGCTCTCATGTTTGGAGCTCGGCTCCTAAGCATACCCTCGACCTACTTGAGAGTATACAGAGACGAGCGATCCGCCTGATCGGGGACTCGGCGCTGACGTCGGGACTACAGTCGCAATCACATCGAAGGCGCGTAGCCCACCTCTGTCTGTTTTACAGATATTATCACGGGTGCTGTTCTTCGGAGATTCTTGGTTTTGTGTCACGCAATTCGGTTTATATGCGGTCCGCAAGACAATCCGACGGATCGCACTCGTTTGTGGTTCATCTCCCGACGGCGCGAATATCCCTGCATAAGAACTCATTCCGTTACAGAGCGGGGAAGCTGTGGGACTCCCTTCCCACGCGAGTGTTCCCGGAGCGTTACAACCTGCAACTGTTCAAGAAGAGCTGCAAAAGTTATTTAATGGCATCTCGGGGCGCCCACTCGGCGCTATAGGTTCGCCTCTCCCGAGAGAAGTCTATTAAAAAAAAAAAAAAAGAAAAGTTGATTCAATTAGTTTACGTTTTGTGTTAAATAAACTATAACCGCAGTTGACTCAAATAGTTTACGTTTTGTATAAAATTAAATATAATCACAGTTGACTCAAATAGTTTACGTTTTGTATAAAATTAAATATAATCACAGTCGACTCAATTAGTTTACGTTTTGTGTTAAATAAACTATAACCACAGTTGACTCAAGTAGTTTACGCTTTGTGTTAATTAAACTATAATCGCAGTTGACTCAAATAGTTTACGTTTTGTATAAAATTAGCTTTTACTACAGTTGACTCAAATAGTCTACGTTTTGTATAGAATAAGTTATGCTACAGTTAATTTAATTAGTTTACTTGTGTGACTTTATAATTTACGTCTTGTGTAAATAAGCTATAGTAGCGTAATATGTGTTGATATTGACAATAAGTTTATGTTCCCAAAGAGAAAGGAAATTGTAATAAAGCCTATGTTCCACAAACCAGTGGGTTTTATTTGTTTTTGTTAACCTTAACATTAAAAACCCCACACCTATATGTACATTGCGTCAGCAAAATTGTAAAAGGGGAAGCTCTCTTATATATTTTATAACTTAGAGGGCTTGGATAGAGCCAGTAATTTAGCATGAGAACAATATTTGTGAGATAGGACTTGCATTGAGTCCTACAGGACGAAAAATGTATAATTTGAAAATAAATGCGGACTTAAAAAAAAACATCAACAAAAAAATCGACATTGCTTCAAACAGATCGTGACAACTTCTCGGTTTGGTGTCGTAAAAAACTGCTTGGAGCATAATATCGCCAACCGCCAGTCTAGATATTTTTCATAAAATCGCATCTATTCCCTCGATCCGCGACCTTAGTATTTTATATGATAGGGAAGTTTACTTCCTTCCACATATTTACGAGATGATCCTTAAAACCAACTCAACCCTCGCGTTTGTAAACGGTGTTCTAATGAATAATCTAACACCTTGTCATCCGATCGCTATACATTTCCTTTGTCCGTTCAATGCTTGAATATATTATTAAGTTTTTGCCCACTATCAACAGACTCGTATTCTTACAATCGGGAGCATTTCACGGCGCTTTTTATGTTTCACTCTGCGTGGACTGGCATGTGAAAACCTTCTGATGCTGTCCCTATACACCAACCACCTCAAATTAATTAACCTGAAAACCCTAGAAGAATGCAGAATCCGATACCCTATTCATTTACCGACTTCTCTCTGGCTCGATAGACTGTGGCAATCTTCTCAAGTAAACCCTATTCAATGCAAACCCGTACAATATACGTAATCCTCGACTGCTCTACATTCCACCTTCCACACTGGATACGGCTCGAACTCCCGAAGGCTGAGAAGTGTCAACTCCAACCCATCCATTTTCGACTTCAATATTAGCACCCCCACTCTAAAACACAAAATGTCTCCCTCTAACTTCTTTTCATCTCCCGTTCTACTCCTCACATTCGTAGTAAGATATTAACTCAAATTATTTAAGCTAGGTCGTAAGTTTGCCCGTAAGAATATTTTGTAAGTTTGCTCTAAGCTAATAAATGGGGTGGTAGTCCCACTAAAGTTAATGGACGCAAAGACTGCCTCAAACTACAAGTAGTATTTTCGTTCAACATTGAAATTCAATTTGCGTGTTTGGGCAGAGGCATAAAAAGCAGGTTATCGAAATGATGCTAAATCGAGCAGTGAAACCCATAGAAGCTATTTTGCGCGCTATTGTTATTAATAACAAGCGTAAGTGAAAAGAGTAAGGGGAAACAAATTGTTTCAATTCGTAAGGACGCTAAATAAAAGCAGAGAATAACAAAGTTATAACATGTGAATACTAAATGTATGCCAATCAACTGAAGAATGAAAATGAAACAAGTAATAAAATTATTCCCTAGTGGCGTGCCGAAGAATGAAATTGACTTGCATTGAAATGAAATAACTTCGTTTTTACGTATTGATATATGTCAGTTTGAATGTTCCTTCCTGTTGTTGCTTGCGCTTATACCAAGCGTAAAACAACATTTCTCTCCAGTTCACAGTGTGGTTTTTCCTTCCAATGACAAATTGCTGCTTAGATAACAAGGGAAAGCAAATGGCGTGTATTTGCAGAACCAAAAACTATTCAACAACATTATACCTATAAGCCACGTTTCGCTTGAGAACGCCCTGTTCACAAAAAAAAATTCCCGGGGTTACGTGTGGCCGAATAACACTGTAAAACAAATGAATGCAGTTTTGCACGGCATTCAAAAGTTTGTCAACGCCCTACCAGGTAAGAAGGGATTACTTTCTGCCGTTTTTATGAAAATCCACACCCATGTTTCAGGAATTAAACACGAACCAGCTTTATCTCTGACAGGTCTCCGTTTCGGTCGGGTAGCGCACTTTTGCCGGTTCTCCAGGTGCTGGTTTAGAATCTAAAACAACGTAAATGGCTAAAACGAGTGTGAACACATTAAAGAGGGATTCCATACGACTCTGCACCGTACAAAAGCCAGGACAAAACAAAAAAGTGTAGGAGCAACTTCTCAATTGAATGACCACGTGAGATTATAACTCCCTTTACCCTTGGAGATGGTGCCGGTCCAAAAGTATTTTTAATTAAATCCACTCGCCCACAGTCAACAGGAATAACTTTTACCAACTTGGCAAGTCCTATTATATCATGCCAACACGCATGCACCTTCAGTCCGCAGCACCAAGTTGTGTGGACATGCCTAATTACGGAACTCATAGAACGGCAGCCTAGACACATATTTATGGGCTGCGCCTCAACCTAAAAAGGGGCCTCGGGTTAATATATGGAGGAGATATATTCGTATCACGCTTCCATGTTGTTGTTTCTGATTGCCTCGGTTATTATTTAATGCTGCCAAAGTACAAAAATGTTCGCTTGTCTTGGCTTTCGTAGTCTCTGTTGGCCCTAACACGGCGGAATTTGCTAGCGCCCAACCCATAAACCATTCTGATTGCACTTAGCGGTGTAATGGTCACCGAACAGTTTAATTAACATTATCCTTGCTTGCATGTCAGCATCACAAATTTTAGGCTTGGCAATGGAAGTGTAAGGAAATTCGTCGCATGTGGTAGGAGGAGTTCTGTTTTGGTGTGCGTTATATCTACAGTAAGCTATGAATAGGATCGCATTGTATGTGGCATTTACTCATTCAATAAAAAGCCTCCCAACCAAAGGTAAAGGATAAAGGATAATTTCTGAATTGTCGGAACCATCTACACCAAAGTCAACAGACACGAAGATACTCTTTAGATGAGCAGCCAGAATGAAGGTGCGCAAATTTTAACAATCGCATGTAATAACGAGACGACGCACGGCGAAGGAGCTCCATTATCCTGGGAGACGTAAACCCCAGGATGTATATGAAACCCGAGTAGGCGTTCATCGGGACATCGGTTTGAATTTCACGAGATTGAATGTTTTATGACGTGCGGCGATGATACTTAAAACTTCATTGAAAAACTTTTCAACCAAAGACTGACTTCCTTCTTCGCTATGGCGGTTCTTAAAGCTAGCGAGGATGTATACTCCCTATGGTTTGGGGGGAGAAGAGCAGGAAGTTAATTTAGTCATTGCGAAGCTTTGAATAACATCCCGGGGTGTGTTTCAACTTTTTAATATCATTCTACATTGCAACTGCAGATTTGATTATGGAAATGAAAAGGTTGTAAGAAGTTCACTCGTCTTATCACCGAACGCTAAGGGCAAAACTGTGTTGGAACCTTAAGGTTTTACGGCTACACAACCATTACGGTGGAGAATAGTAAATTGTAAGAGCAATCTCCCTAAGGCAATATATCATGTAAGAGGCGAAGGAATAAATATGCTGATATCAATATCAGCATCGTAATGTGGATGGTGTATCTTACACTTCAAGATGAGCACTTCTATAAAGAATGCACTAATCACTTCACTAAATCAGTTCTAGCGGACTAATTCAGAACTGTCAAACTGTTTGAATTTGACTTTCGATTATATGATTTCTTCAATACGCACAGGAGGGAATTTGTGGTACGTATAACTATCACGACACTCTGTGGGTCGAAGAAGAAAAGTTGGAAGAAGATGTACACAGGATTGGAAGAACTATAGATTGCGACGACACTTTTTTACACTAGATGTGCACACAAAAGGGACTTCGAGGAGTCGTTATATGTAAGAGTACAGTAGGAAGACGAGAACGATGATATAAACAAGGGCTTTGAATCCTTGGAGATACATAATACATAACATTACATTACTTGTGTGGTTCGGCTGAAGAAGGATTCGTTGTGTCTACTGGGAAGTCTAAAGATAATTTTTGAAGTAAATCGAATCTAATTAAATGGTGCCAGAGGAAATATTTGGAGAGGTGAAATGCATTCAGTAAGTTTAAGTAACAATCGTGATAGTGCTATAAAAAAATAAGATGGGATTTATACACAGCGCATGTATCCCAAGGATGGTATAGAAATACTTGCACGTAAACCCCACCCATGAATTCCATGCTTGATTTATATGCCACCGATCAGGTGAATCCTCATCTACCCACCGCTGTTCGAATTAGATCATTAAATTCCAATTTATGATAAATACATACTTTATATACTTTGGTAAGGTATTTCTTGTCACTTAAAACACTCTTTATTTTTATATACTTCTCTCAAGAGAGCCTAACTTATAACGCTGAGCCCCCTGAGATTCTATTAAATAACTGTTGGAGATCCTCTTGAACAGGTGCAGCTTGCAACCCTGCAGAAGTACTCGCACGGGGTGGGAGTTACATACATAGTTTTTTGTTCTGTAAGGGAACGACTTTTGGCACAGAGATGTACGTGCCGCCAGGAGATGAACTGGAAATTGGTCGGAGCCATCGGATTGTCTTGTGTGTGTGTGTGTGGGGGGGGGGGGGGGGGTTAAACCGACTTCCGCCGCATAATTTCACGAATCTCGCAGGAATAGTCCCCGTAATAATATCTGTAATACAGACGGTTCGCTTGCCGCCTTGAGATAGCGACTGCAGGCACAATGTTAGCGCCCGTCTCTGTATGCTATCAAGTAAGTGTGCTTAGAGGCAGGTGTAGTGATCCTAAATCATTACCCTCTTCCATTTACCTAAAAACGTTAATCCACTTCGTATAGTGAATCATATGAGCGACAAGTTAAACCAAAAGTTAATTTGCCGCACATTGATTCAATTGCCGAAACCCAATTCCAATTGAAGCACAAAAAATCGGGTTTGTGCTTCTTGAATTGATTAAACACCGTGGACAAATCCCGATTGCGCAGAGTATAACAGGCGGCGCAGTTTCGAATCACGATCAGTAGAGTTCGAATCAGCCGAGAGTTAGAATCTGAACGCCCACACGGTTGCATGTAGTATTCATACAAAAGTGAAATAAACAAACTTTTTTAATAATAAACTAATATCAAAAAAGAGACTTCTTATTTCGGCCCGAAGGGCAACAGGAAGCCACCTTCACACGGTTTTAAAGTAAGTAATCAATATAAACAAATAAAAAATAATTGTTGTGTATGATCACATAACACAGGGCTCCAAACATGGGGATAATATTTGAGCGCGGGTTTAATTCGAGATTTATACAGGAGAAGAACTTGAGCCGAAGTAAAATTTTTTTTTGAATTTAAAAAGATAACTCAATTTTCTGGAGATGGACTAGACGATGTTCGATACGTGTCTATACCGCGTTTCATTCCCACACACCGTGACGTCGAGCAAATTCATTTTTTCCATAGATTTAATGGCCTGGCCATTCACCATCACCTGTGTAACCGACAATATTGTTTTCCTTGTGAACGTTGTATATTGTCTTTCGAAAATGTGGAAGAAATAGTGTACATCATCCGCAAAACTGAATATTTTGTTACCCGTTGAATCCAATAAATCACTAATTTTTTAATTTCAATTTTAGAAGGTTTCACCTAAATGCCTGCAAATTTTAAGCTCTATCAATAAATTGTTTACAGGTTCTCGCAAGTTTAGATGAGGTGGTAAAATTTCCTAAGGAACTAAGCATGGTTTCTGAATTCTGCGCCAACTTGATTAATACCCACATCAAAGGGGTCAAAGATCAAGTTACTTCTCACTGCGAGTCCTTAAAAGCATACGTTGATGTGTGGCGGTTTCTTCTCACGCCACTACTTACTGTTTCACCTATATTTTGGTAACATCCCAAAAAGCATAACCCAGGTAACGGTGCATTGTCCGAATTCATCTAGCATGCAGATAATGCACCTTAGAACGTAGTTTGCATGCCATCGGCATCGTAAAAAAACACCAAAAGCCTGGCTTTTGCATAACACTGCATTTCCATAGGGCAACGACCAAAATTTTCCTAAACGGAGAATCGTTCGTCTGTGCGTTGCATAACATTGATTATCGATAGAGATCGCCCAACATGCAACGCACACCAGGGAAATCAACCGGCGCCAATAGCCTACGACGTTCATCCCAAGCATGATTTCCGCCAAAGTGCAACATCTTCTTGTGTAGAAAAAACGGTCGCATCACTAAACAGCCGATGCAACCTGAAATATGTTTGGACGCGCATATCTCCTGCCTAATACCATCGCACACGTGCAGAATATGTCCCCTTGTTTCTGTTTTACAGCGAGCATCTCGGTCGCTAAACCAAGCCACAGGCAATGTATGAATCATGCCTAGCTACCCCAAGAGAACCAAAACAACATAGCACCAGCGAAAATGCAGCACCAACGAGATGCTGACTATGGATGTACAATAGTATAACCATCCAACGTTCCCCTATGCACCATATCGCTCTGCCGCAACCCTTTTGGCGGTGATTGCTGGTTCCTGACTGTCTGCGAACATGCACAGCGAAACGGCATAAACGCTGTGCGCTGTGTAACATTAATGTAAACATGCTGATGCCCTTGCAGGATGACTTGCCCAGCTGCAGATCATTGCTCATGGTGTTCCTTTTATGGATTTGGTCGGTCCACGGTCCGCATACTTGTGGACACACACACCATGAGCAACAGAGGCAAACATCAAATATGTTCCGCGCCCTTTATGCTGATGCAAGGTAAACCATCCCCTTTTAGCTCGACAGCAAAATATGAAATTTTATTTTCGAAAATTTAAGTAATCGCAATACGGATTCCGTGGAGGCAAGTCGTGCCTCCACGTTAAACAACCAAGAGTCGAGTCAAGTATCAGCCAGTGGACGGTGTGAATAAAGGGTCCTCCTTTCTATTAAATTAACAAAGTTAAAACCAGCAACGGATCTTTCTTGAGTTATCCAATGTCTTTAATTCAGTTGTGTTATAGTATCCGTATTGAATTAATTAATTTAAACAGTTGTGTTATAGTATCCGTATTGAATTAAATACTGTAAGCAGTTGTGTTATAGTATCCGTATTAAAATTAAATAATCTAAACAGTGTGTCCATTAGCTTTAAGACTGTAAATCATCATAGTGCTAAGTGACTTGGTTACCTTAAGTATAAGATTTGTTTAATCGACATCAGATCTGCGTTATGTTAGACTTTAGTTTGTTTTCTTATCGAATAATGAATAATAAAAAAACAGATCACCTCGGAGTTTTACTTAATTGAACTGAAAGCAGCGACAGACGACAGGGTATAGAGGTGAACCTGTTCCCCTGAGGCACCTTACCACTAGAGAAAATATACAAAATACCCAAAGATGACCATATTACCAATCTGTTTCATGACCATAGAGCAGACCTAGAAAACCAAATTAAGGCATCTGGTCATTCAATGGTTTTCATTGAACATAGTAACTCCTTAAGAACGAAAATAGATCTCTGGCTACCGAACAAGATAAACCCTGACTGTCCGTACTAGTCAAAAAACCGATAGATAGAGGGAACGATTTTGCTCTAATGGGGCTCCCCACTAGCGAGCAAACTGACTATTTTAAAGCCATATTAATCTATGCAGCCGAAGTTCAGGATAAGGTGAACCCTCCACAACGCCTATTTAGACACCTAGATTGAATTCGTGCGAATTTCTAATAACTATGCACCATCTTCTAGTGCTCCTCTTCCAGATACGGAGTAATCCACCTTAGTCGAAACGGGACCATCGATCATTGTGTCTCTGACCACGGCCGCCCCTACAGTGCATCGATTTACGTCAACATGGACCCTCGACGCCATCGCTAGCATCCTCAAAACTACAGATACTTCCTAGGAGTTGGGTATTTAGCTTTTTCCTAAAGAATTACGCTATTCGCTTTCAAAACATCAAGATCCGAAACGCTAACTTCGACTCATTTCGATTTTATATTCCATATTCTTATGAATGGCTCTTACTTGAGCTGGCAGGTATCACACTCGAAATGGACCAATTTCCTGTTATCAAAGATATTATTGCTAACTCGCCATTTAGCCATAAAGATAGCTTCACTATTAAATTACCCCACCCCAACCATAATTCTATGAAACAAGTCCCCTTCACCGAAGGCATCTCTAAGACGAAGCTGTCTTTCAAGCAACTTATTTTGCCAATTCTTACTCCCACCTCAAAATCTCCCAACCCAGCTTAACTCAAAAACAAACCTACTATTAAACCACTCGGGGGGATGTGAGCGAACATACAGGGAAGAGTCGCTGATTGTTTTCAACCCGGCGAAGGCCAGAACGATCCTTGTCCCCATTCAATCCAAGCTGACATGCAGTCTCCACGTGACACCCCTGGATAGCTACTTTGGCATCCGCCAAGTAGTGAACCAATGCATGAAGCGAAATCCTGAGAAGAGTTGGCGCAAGGCTAATAACCTTGCTCGGAAAAACAAATTATTATGGACAATTGAACAAGTTTCGGATATGAACCGGATATACGATGACGACCACGGAAACGAAAATGGCTAAACGATTTAAGAATTTTCTCATGGAGCGCATCCGAATAAACGATAGTGTAGGTTTTCAATTCGGGGCACGTGAATCTGTTGGCTGACTGAGAAGGAGCCACCAAATGTAATGAAAAGGGATCTAGTTGCGTATAAGTTGCAAAGTTCTTTAGACCAATGTTTGATAAACCCAAGTTGTTGCTGGGTGGGTAGGGTCTTTAATGAATCGGGCAGGACGACCTTTCCTTGTGGACTAAATATAACATCCCTGTTGTCTATTTTTTCTACACCAACTAGCATAAAAATGGGTGTTCTTGTAATGTACCTGGGGGGGTGGGAGCGAACATACAGGGCAAAGTCTCTGATTGCTTTCAACCCGGCGAAGGCCAGGACGATCCTTGTCCCTGATCAATCCAAGTTGACATTCGGACTCCGCATGACACCCCTGGATAGCTACTCCGGCACCCGTCAAGTAGTGAACCAATTCATTCATCGACATCCTGAGAAAGGTTGGCGCAGGGCTAATAACCGTCCCCGTAAAAACAAATTATTATGGAAAATTTAACAAGCCTCGGATATGGACCGGATACACGACGACGACCACGGAAACGAAAAAGGCTAAACGATTTAAGAATTTTCTCATGGAACGTCCGCTCACCATACAGAGCTCGAGCTGCACAGCAGCTAGTCGATGCACTGTCTCAATATAAGGCTGACATAACAGCATTACAAGAAATAAGATGGACGGGGAGCGGTGTTATTCAAAGAAGCGAGTATGACCTTCATTACAGCTGTCATGCAAAACACCATGTGCTCGGGGTACGCTTTCTAGTCAGCCAAAAACTAAAGCCTGCCATTATCGGCTTTGATGCAATAAACGAAAGACTATGCACACTTCGCGTGGGAGGCAAGTTTAAGAACATAAGCCTCATAAACGTTCACGGACCTACAAAAGAGTCCCCTGACGGCGAAAAAGAAGAATTCAACAAGAACGTCGAACGGGCGCTCAATTCCTGCCCAAGATACGATGTGAAAATCGTTCTTGGTGATTTGAATGCGAAAATAGGTCGGGAGCCGGTTTTCGGGCATTACGCAGGTTCCCAAAGTTTGAATGAGAACACTAATCACAATGGACTATGTGTCATCGAACTGGCACCATCGAAGAACTTGGTCGTTGCGAGTACCAGGTTTCCGCGTAAAGATATCCACAAAGCGTCCTGGGAATCACCTGATGGAGCCACTCGCAACCAAATTGACGACGTGTTAGTTGGACGCCGCCACTCCTTGAGCCTGATGACGGTACGAACGTACCGAGGTGCCAACGTCGACTTGGATAAGTATCTTGTTGGTATAGTGTTCCGAGCGCGGATTGTCTTACGGAGACGTATTGCATCCGCGGATTAGGTTCGAATCAACACTGTTGTCTTACCCGATGAGAACACTAGTAACACCTTTGGTCATGCACTAAGACTCGCCCTCGAAGAGCTCGATGGCGGGAGAGTAAGTCCTGGCGCAAGAATGCCGGGCGTTGAAGAGAAATGGACACGACTTAAGTATACTGTCATTAGTACTGCCAACTCCATCTTAGGCAGTAGTCGTAGAGATCGGAGCGACTGGTTTGATGATGAGTGCTAAATAGCGACCGAACGTAAGAATCAAAAGATCGTAAGCTCAAAAGATCTGAAGATTGACATCACATAAAAATGAAAAGTACCTGGGAACAAAAATTATCTGTGAAATAGAGAAAAGTAGAGAGCGAGGTCCGCACCAGGCGCGGAAATTCTTCCAAATAATCCGCAGTATGATGCGGTACACACCACGCTGCATTTACAGCTGATCACCGATACTGAAGGTATTCTGGAGCGATGGGAAGTGCCCTTCAATGAATTACTAAATGATCAGCTCACAGACGAAATGGATGGCCCACCAATGCAAGATCAAGACCAAACGCTGCCCTCACCGAGAATTGAGAAAACAGTAAAAGCCATAAGACAGCTCAAATCAAATAAAGCCCCCGGAGCTGATGGCATGCCAGCTGAGCTGATCACACAGGGAAGGCAGCGTTACATCACGTAATTCATGAGATCGTGGTGCACGTATGGAAGCAAGGGGAGATACCGGAAGATTGACGACGCGAAATAATTTGCCCCATACATAAGAAGGTATCACAAAAAGATAACACAGTGTGCAGCAAGTATAGGGGTATAATATTGTTGAGTGCCGCCAATAAGATACTCTCTTCTATCCTACAACATCAGAAAGCCCTGTACCCTAAAGACATCATTGGTCAACATCAGTGTGGCTTCATCCCAGGCAAATCAGTGATAGATAAGATATTCATATTAGGCAGGCGATGGAAAAATGTCTGGAATTTAAGATCCCATTGTATCATCTATTCTGGCGCAAGACTAATGACCTTGCCTGGAAAAAACAAATCATTATGAAAAATTTAACAAGCCTCAGGACTTGCTAAATAAGGCCAAGACCGGTTCCCGGTTGTAGTGCCGATGATGATGATGATGTATCATATATTTATAGACTTTAAGGCCGCCTACGACAGCATAGCCAGGCTAGAACTATATAATGCCATGAGAGAGTTCGGCATTCCAAACAAATTGAAACGATTTTGTAGGTTGACCATGACCAACGTAACTAGTCAATTAAAAATAACGGGATTGCTGTCAAAAACAAAAAACATCTATAATGGAATCCGACAAGGGGGCGATCTGTCCTCCCTCCTCTTCAACCTGGCGTTGGAGATAGCAATCCATGATTCTGGAATTACAACTAGAGGGACTATTGTCACCAAGTCCAGATGACATCGACATCATCGGTAGATCCAATTCGGCCACCCAGATCTAACAGGTGGCACAAAAACTGGGACTGCACGTTAATGAGAGAAAAACTAAGTATTGTACATGGTGGCAATTTCTGCGAAGAGAAGACCTAACATTGGTCAAACTATCAGGGTAGTGGAACACGAATTTGAAGTGGTGCAATCCTGTAACTACCTTGGGTCAATAGTATCAGCCGATAACAATATGGAAGAAGAAATAGGCGAACGTCTGATCAAATCAACAAAGCCTACTATGGTCTATCAATGCTCTTTAAATCCCGATATTTATCGAGAATATCCAAGCTACTACTGTACAAGACCATGGTCTTACCAGTACTCATGGATGGATCCAAGACCTGGATGCTCAATAAGAGGTACTCTGAACTCAGCCGCGTTCGAGACGAAGGTCTTAAGGAGAGTTGTTGGCCCCGTATGTGAGGGAGGAAGATTCTGGAGACGCTACAACCATAACTTGTACGCGATCTACCTTGAAGCTAATGTTGTAAGCAAAATCAAGCTCGGTAGACTCCGGTGGGCGGGACACCAGAGTCGAATGAGCGAAGAGGAGCCTACCCGGAAAGTCCTTTGCGGCAGGATGGACTGGACGGAAGGAGACAGCGCGACAGATGATGATTAAACCTCTCTGAAAAATAGTTTTTTGGCGGATTTGTGTGTCGTTTTCAAATGTTTGATGATGCAGTGTTCCGCCGAACACTGTTAACCGCAGAGGAAAATACACAAGCGGAGCAAAACGCGGTGGCAAAGGAAGCGACGAACTACCTTTAGGTAAACCAGGTCTGTTTATTTTACATAAATAAAACACGAACTATTTTTAGTGTACACTTTTGTTTATTAACATTGTTTTTAATTCCGAGTTTACATCAAGTCACTATCCGTATTAAGTACTCCTGACGCTTTTACTGTAAGTTAACTTACGAACTTTGGACACACGTTAACTCACCTTTCTCTTTATTTTTAACTTTTAAGTCGCGGTTACTTCTACTAGTGTATTCGTCTCGCGGTTCGATCTCCTCGGTGGGGTTCACTGGCCTGCTGCTCGACTATGCGATGCGATACTTCGATATAGACTCTCCTGGTCCTTCGAAAGAGACTTCTCGTCCCGATGGCTATCAAAATCAGACTGACTGTCTGCCCACACAGATATCCAGATTCCAAACCGGTATCCGTATCTGTACGGAAAAATTTTTCTATTCGATCTGCTAACAGAATTCCGGAAATCTCTGTTAGCAGCATGCTATTTCATCCCAGGGGTAATTTCCTATTTTCCTGAAAGGAGAAAGTCATTCCTTGCATACATCATTATCATTGGTGATAGAATTTCATTTCCACGGCCTTCTGTTTGCACAGAACATCTGGCGCCCAGACCAGAGATATTCGGCGATTGTTTTGACGTACAGTCCGTGGGTCTTATTTGAACTTGGTACCCGGAATCGAAATCTATTAGATCTTTATAATGGTGTGAAATTCTAGCGTGGCCGTGGGACCGAAGTATTGCCTTTGTTGGCTTAACTCCTCATAAATCATCGCATATCTCGTTGAGATATTTTTGATTGCGATAGGTCGTGGCTGCCTTCTGTTGTTCAACGGATTTGGGTGGTCCTTGCATTAAATTACCCGCACGTGCATCCGTTGATCGGCTCATTCTTTGATGATAGCAATTCTTTTGTATCGAATTTCGGAATTGCCGGTTCGATGAGATGTTCCTGGGCGCAGGCAGCATGTACTGCATTTTGGGAATTGTGTTTTTAGGAATAGAACTGATGGATGTTTATACCTTTGTTTCAGGCATGATGAATTATAATTGTTGAGCTTGACCTTAAAAGCTTTGGGGACGTTCAGTTCCTTGCTTTTTGGTGTCAGTCTCAACGTTGGCTGCGAGTTGCAGGCCCTAAGGTGGGACTTTGGGACACGCGTCTGTGGGCGCGTGCAACGTTCTCAGGTAAGTAAGCTCTTTGAAGGTAGGAACCTTACCTGCGCGGAATTGTGCGTTCGTAGAACGCTACAGCTTCTTTTAACTCTTATACAATCGAATCTATCCGTGAATCTGTAGCTAGTGCCTTCACAACAAACTCATTCCCTCTTTTCGACTTCTGAACAGGAGCAAAATATTCCATTTTCTACAAAGGGCTATGGTCCCATAGCAAATTCCTTATATCACCGGCCCAACATGTTTTTTTTTTTTTTTTTTTGTGATAGATCTACCATCACTAATTGAGTTGAGTTTATTTCCAACACATGCTTAGCCCTAGAGAAGAGCAACGAAGTTGACGTTATCACAACCGATTTTAATAAAACCTTGGACAAAAATCTCGCACAAACTAATACTTTTTAAATTCCTCCTTGGGCTTCACTTCTTCATATCTGAGTAATCGGCTCCACAAAGTACGTTTCAAGTTAGGTTCAGCTTGTTTTAAGTTGAATAAATGGGGGTTCTGCCCTCACCAAAACAATAGCAAGCAGAAATTAGATTGGAGCCAAAATAGAACCCAGGGGCACCCCAGAAGTAATAGTATAAAAATTCGAAGACACGCTGTCTACGACAACCCGAATCGATCGATTTTTGAGGACGCGTTTCATCCAGTCGCAAAGTTGATAGGAAAGCTCATACGAACGAAGCGAATCTTACTTAGTAATGCGGTCGGGGTCTTTACCCAAACGTCCGCAAAAAGTTGAAGACTTCTCTAGACTACATCGCGGAACGTACAGTGTGATGGGGCGCGGTATCTTGTGGGGTAGTAAGTAGGTGCCTGACACGACACGGATTCACTTAAATCCCCAACTCTTATCCAGTCGAAGTAGTACGAAAAATAAAAAATGCACTGTGGTAGTTTTACTGGTGAATGTTTTTCTTTATTCTTACTTTTTAATAAGTTAAGGAATGACAGAAGAAAGATGATAGCACTGTAGACGCCCTCTCGTATTATTGTTCGATTCACATCCCACACACTGACTACAATTTGGTGACATACTCGCCCGAAATAATTAATTCTGATCACAGAAATTGCGCGATAAAGAATTATAACTAACCGCGACCGTACCGACACGCATGATTATTTTAATTTTGTGTGTCCACACACCACTGGAGACAAAATCTTACTCCTTAACGCGAGTATCCGACAAGGGTATGGATTTTGACTCTGATCACGAGACCTTGGGACGTGTGTCCGGCTGGACGGTAAAAATCTGACTCGCCGATGCAATCCATATCCGTAGATTAGTGGTGGTAGATTAGATCGGTGTGGGAAGATTCTATATGTGTCCGTATAGGACAAGTACGATGGCCTTCAGCCTGCATATCGGCAACGACGAAAATGCACCCGAATAAACATGGGTTGGTGTAATTAATTGCATGCATTATTGAGATACGCGATAGCGAAGATCGCCGAAGGAAGAAATAGGTTTCTGTGTCCTAAATAAACAGAAACGATATTTCAAGGTTCAAATTTTGCGATGCACATTATTTGTGATTTAGGCGATGCTACATGGGAACATCGGCTGTTTACACAATCGCCCCAGATTTATGCCATTGCAGGCAATAGATTTTTTGGTGACGATAAGCAAACCGAAGGTTTGCTCGTCTATGGCCAAGGCTATGGTGGCTTTTGTTTGCTTTAATTAAATGGAACATGGGTACAATGGTGAGGAATTTGACTTGCAGATGTGCAAGTGTACGTCTCACCTAGGGGGACCATGGACCGTGTGTTTGTTTGTTTTACAGTCCGGAGCATCGTTAGGCATGATCTAGGGTATGATTGTCTAACGTCAATCATATTCGTGCCCAATTCACATGATCGGTAGATAACCGATAAAGGAAATTGGTCGCAAGTGTTGCGAACCTCGGGATTGGGGCAATAAATGGTTATGAACCGTAGCAAAACCATCGGCTACAGCTATGTCAACAATTACGCTGGCCAGCGAGTGCTTATCTATTATAATTGCTGACGAGCCGAGCCGATGGAGATATGGTATGGTTCATATAATTCAATGTGATGCATGCCTTGATGAAGTTTAACTTTCAGGTGAAAGTTATTTGAAAGACAGCTTACGCTGCTCGAATGCAGGTAAGTATAGTGGTGTATGGAGTGGGAGAAAAGCGGTTGATATAAAGAAATGGATGTTTCTTTGGGAAAGCTTTAAAGAACCGCCACAATCTCGCCTTGGGATCGACTTACACCCTATACCAACATATTTTTCGGACCATGCTCCGAAAGATGGCAAGAATTTCCCTCGACCAGTTCACGGAGTTTATAACTTGATGGAGTGGGATTTCACTGGGCGGCAGAGCACTGGGCACATACCAGTCGGAATTTAGTCGCCTTTTACTACAACCTGGCCTAGCTGAAGGTATATTCTATGGCCCTACCCACAGGCCTATTATAATAAGCATCCAGTAATTGTGATAAAATGGAAAATTTGGTTTAACATTTTAGCTTAATTTGGTTTAACATCTTTCTCGTACAACATTTTATTAGGCTTAATCCAGGCTTAAATTAATATAATATAATACCTTACAGACTAACTTAAAAACTAAAGTAGTAAGTCGTCCGAAAGGCATTCGTTTATGACATTAGTTCCCTTGTATTTAGATTGGCGCGTCCGCTTGGGACCAGTAAGTTAAGATTTAATAGATGTAAGCTGGAATTTTTTGAATAGGAAATAAAATAAAGAGAAGAGAACTAAAAAAAAATGTATATAATCTGGTAAAAAAATTCATTATAATAATATTTGCCTGCTTAGCTTATTCGTACACAAAAATCAAGAAAAATATTGTAGGGCGACATAAATTAACTACAGAAAAACCATATAACAGTTCAAATTACACAGAATCACACTTGCCCGCAGTTGTTTTTTTAGCTTAAGCAGACGCGTTTCAGTAAGTCAACAACCGCCCAGCCATTACTTCTTGCCACGGAAGTAACAAAACTGATAGCGTATATCTTGTCACATATATTATATAAGATATGAGCCCCCTAATATTCTCTGCCATATAGGATTTCACCCAGATCTCACCTGTAGTGTTCCCGTTCCTTAAGCTAAGAAATTTCGTGATTTAATCTTAAGTCTCGAGGCTATATTGAAGAGGAGTCCTGAGGCTTTTAATCAAAAAAAGAATAATTAATTTTGTGTACAACCGAAATATTTTTTCCAATAAGGTCTATATCGCTTCTGACAACTTTAATATACCTTACTAGAACCTAAAACGCTGGTATTGCACTTTAATTTCTGCTACGTCAATCTACCTTATTTCCTAAACGATGCATCAATAAATGTCCTGAAATCGGACAGACACATTGGTTAAAGGCCCCACTACTGCAACATGAATATGAATAACTATCCTATATTGAGCGTTATATTTCCATATCAAACCACAATTTAACCCTCACTGGTCCTAGAGTTCTTCTAACGCTTCCAATTACTCCCAACGGAGGAAAATCTGTAATGAAAGCCAATCGATAATGTAGTTAGGCATTCTCATCCACCCAATATGACACCATGAGTCTATACAACAAACACACCCTGGTGCGAGCCATTCGATTCCACAATACCCTTTCGAATGAACCCATGAACGCCAAAACAAAAGCATCACATTAGGATCTGACGAAATGCACTGCATAGCCATTGCACTAGCAGTGGCTTAATTACCCGTCGATCAACCTCATTAATTCGACGCTTAGACAGTTCGAGGCTACCAAACCTTGGGGTTATTAGGAAACTTTTAATTGATTCCCAGTTCACAGGGTGTATCTGGGAAGTACAAATATCACCTACCTAGTGGAATCTTCTTCAACTGAAAAGAGTTCATTTAATTCAATCAAACTCACCCAGCTTTTCTCCGCATTCTACGTTGCGTGGTGTGTTCAATATCAAAGCACTGGCCAGGAGTAACAAGAGGTATCGGCCCATGGCTGGAAGGACTCGGGTGAGCCAGAGGACCCCAATCGACGTGATGCGGATGTCTTTAGAGTTTATTTTTCTTGAGTGTCTTTATAAATTCACAATCAAAAGATGACGTGGAATGTCGTATGAGGTTGGCTTAAACTTGTTCGTTGGATGCACGAGTTAAAGTTGATGTGGTACTACAGGATTTCGTAGATTTAATGTCCTTACAAAACTATTACTGGTGGCCGTTTTGCCCATATCTATGTATCCGTCCTGCCTGATGTTGGTGTCTCTTGCAAATTACTTGAATCCTTGCTTGAATATTTCACATTGACAAAGCAACTTCTGTTTGCTTGGAATGGGCGGTTCGAGATTCTATGACTCTCTATGGATGCTGTGAAACGAAGGATTACAGTCGTTCTGCCATCTATTGAGCAAAGAGGATTTTTTAGGATTCCGTTTTTATTTGTACTCCTGGGATAACATCTCGTTTCTGTTTTAAATATTTATGGGAACAATTCAAGTGTTTATGTGTGTGGGTGTTATAAGTAGCGGAGTCTACCTTTGTAGTTGGGTGTGCAAGTATGGGATGGTAGGCTGCGCTAGTTCGTATTGGTGTCTATTTCAGAGGTTTTCACTCCCTTTGTTTATGGCATATTTTGTTCCACACGAGTAGACGGATATACACAAAAATACTAGTACACTTCAGTAAGCAGGTCGAGCAAAGCATGATCCTTGATCCTTAACCATTTCTCTGATTTCGATTTGTTTTTGTTGTGTTCTCTTTTATAACAACTCGATGATGGAACGTTGTGTCTACTTTCTACCGCATCCAGGCTCAACATAGAACAAACAAAATGTCACTGCCGCCCAACAATCTCTTTATGTATGGGATTCCTTTCTGAATAAATCTCAGGAGAATTGTGATCCTGTAGAATGTTTCAAAAAATGTTTAGGTGAGTCTACATTACCCTGAGGAGGGTGTGATTTAGAATTTGGATTAGGGGTTTTCTTATCCAGTTTCAAATAAACATCAGCGTCGAACACTCTATTGGATTGCAAATGGGCTCGACATAAGACCGCCAGAGGTATAGCATTAATTTTATACTGACTTAATCCCTTCCATCGTGGTATTCGTCCTCGAAATGACCGGTATTCATAGAGTTATTGTTCTGATTAGTGCTCCTTACTAATTTAATAGGCAACTACTGCTTTTGCTTTTTCATACTTCAAAAAATGTCCTTGATGTGCATGGTTGTCAGTCGCCCGAGCAATTCATTTCAGAGTCATCTTTGACTTTAGATCGTTACACTATCGTCTCTGCAAGTAAAGAAATAATAAGATGAGCTTAAAGTAGTTCGATGGCTTCTACTAAATTCTGCAAAAGATGATGAGGTTTAAATTAGTATTTTCAAATATCCTCAACGTACATAAACATAATTGATTATCTAATTCGTGGTTCGGAAAATACCGGCCTGTAATTTTGACGGCTGTTAAACTTGAATGTCAACCAATTTGTGATTTGTTTAGCTTAAGGTTTGCTATTTAACACCATGGATCCTTTAACCACCGAGCATCGTGTTAGAATTGTAAGTTTTTCTTTTACAAAAGTGGTGCCATGGTTACGTCTTCAGAGCAAATTATAGTTGGCATAATCGTTGTTCAGAGCGCACAATTTCCAACATGGACAAGAAATTGGAAGAGACTGGGTCAGTTATGTATGAAGTGAGACAAGCGCATCGTTAAAACGCTCTTTCATAGACAATATCGCTGCTGCGCAAACGTGGCTGAAGATCGACATTTATCGATTCCTCGGTGTTCTTAAACTAAAAGCATGTCTTACGGCACACAATCGCGTATTTTGAGTTCAAAATTTCATCCTTATACGAATAAAGTTTAAGGCAAGAATTTAAGACCGTCGGATGCGCGCACAACCAAAACTTTTCTTCAGCGATGAAGCTCATTTCTTGCTCGGTGGTGTTTACACGAACAACCATCAGATTGTTGAGCAACTTAAAGCCAACATTCGTCAAGTCATGGTCGAGATATTAACTAAAATGTGCAGAAAAGTCTGCAAATTATGACATGTCGTTTTAACAGGTTTACATCCTTTTGGCAAGTGGTAGGTTAATATTTAACACCGCCCCGTGGGTGAGATTTCAACATATGTTGTTGATTTGTTTATATGTTTGAATGAAATATTCTACGTCGATGGTCCGATCTGATGTTGTGGATATATGTCAAGAATTCATCTTCTGAGAAAAAT
The DNA here is from genome assembly GCA_963931805.1 of Microdon myrmicae. Classification (NCBI taxonomy): domain Eukaryota; kingdom Metazoa; phylum Arthropoda; class Insecta; order Diptera; family Syrphidae; genus Microdon; species Microdon myrmicae. Next base: position 46,896,789 of record OZ007500.1, read on the forward strand.
CACTTCGGAGTTCAAATAGTCCTACGTCGGATCTCTTTTGGTCCTTCTATTTCCGGTGAATATCTCGAGGGAATTAACCTGCGGATTATTGTTAATTTAACAGTAAACTACGCGTCTCCGTAGAATCGGGTCGACTGAACTGAAGTTAGCTGTGAAAGGACATGTTACGCGCAAAATTCCAATACCCTGATATTTACAGCCATATAACACCCAATACTCTAACATTCCAATACTCTAACATTCCAATACTCTAACGTTCCAATACTCTAACATTCCAATACTAAAATTCGCGTACACATGATATATATACGCATGTTTGCTGTACGCAAAATTCCAATAATCGATAATATCTACATCCATATAACATGTATCCTACACGTTTTTTTTTTTTTTTTTTTTTTTTATTAGACTTCTCTCGGAAGAGGCGATCCTATAGCGTCGAGTGGGCGTCCCGAGATGCCATCAATTAACGGTTGCAGTTCTTTTTGAACAGTTGCAGGTTGTAACGCTCCGGGAACACTCGCATGGAAAGGCAGTTCCACAGCTTCCCCGCTCTGTAACAGAACGAGTTCTGATGCAGGGATGTTCGCGCCGTTGGGAGATGAACCGCAAACGAGTGCGATCCGTCGGATTGTCTTGTGGAGCGCATATAAACCGAATTGCGTGGAACAATGCCAAGAATCTCCGAAGAACAGCACCCGTGATAATATCTGTAAAACAGACAGAGGTCGGCTACGCGCCTTCGATGTGATAGCGACTGTAGTCCCGACGTCAGCGCCGTGTCCCCGATCAGGCGGATCGCTCGTCTCTGTATGCTCTCAAGTAGGTCGAGGGTATGTTTAGGAGCCGAGCTCCAAACATGACAGCAATATTCGAGCGCTGGTCTAATTTGGGATTTATATAGGAGAAGAAGTTGGGCCGGAGTAAAATATGTCTTGGCTCTAAAAAGATAACTCAGTTTTCCTGAGGCTGACCTGGCGATACCCGATACGTGTTTATGCCATGATTCATTCCCCCAGACCGTGACGCCGAGCAATTTCAAACTTTCCCCAGCCTCGAGGGGCCGGCCATTCATCATCAGCTGTGGAACCGATGATCCAGTTTTCTTTGTGTATGTTGTATACTGGGTCTTCGTTGCATTGAAGTCGACAAGATTGGCCTTTCCCCACTGCAGGACTTTATCCAGATCCTGATTCAGAGAGTCAATCTGTCTACATCCCAGCTGGTGTGACGTTGATGCACCAATCGGCCAATCACTCGAAAAGGAGGAAACAAGCGTACTATCATCGGCAAAACTGAACATTTTGTTTTCCGTTGTCTCCAACAAATCATTTATGTGAAGCAAGAACAAGGTTGGAGCCAAAACAGAACCCTGGGGCACCACCGAATTAACAGGATACAGATCCGAACACTCGCCGTCCACAACAACCCGGATCGATCGATTCTCGAGGAAGCTCCTCGTCCAGTCGCAAAGCTGTTGGGAAAATCCATATGAATGAAGTTTGCTCAGCAATGCCCCGTGCGGTCAAACGCCTTCGAGATATCCAATGCGACCGCCCTTGTCTCCCCATGCCGTTCAATCGCAGATGTCCATATATCGGTTATAAGTGTCAAAAGGTCTCCTGTGGACCGCCTGCCACGGAATCCGTATTGACGATCATTTAGAAGTCCGTTGCACTCCAAATACTTAACCAACTCTGTATTGATGACTTTTTCCATTACCTTAGATAAAATAGACAGTAATGTTATCGGACGGTAATTTTGTGGGAGACACTTTTGGGATTGGCTGAACTCGAGCGATTTTCCAGCAGGCAGGAAAGGTCCTCCGTGCGTAAGATAAGCGGAAGAGTCTGCCCCGAACCGGCGATAGTTCTGGAGCACAGTTCTTAAGGACTATTGCTGGTATTCCGTCCGGGCCGGTTGCCTTCCTACAATCCAGTTCAAGTAGAATGCGTTGAATAGAGCGTGGACGAAATCTCACATCCCGCATGGAAGACTGTACCTGCGAGATCACAGGTGGCTCCAAAAGGCCGGGAACGAGGTTTGAATTCGCCGAAAATAAATTCGCGAACACATTAGCTTTATCCTTTGGATTCGTGACTAACGTTCCGCTGTCTGTCACCAACGGGGGGAAGGAGGAGGATGCGAAGTTGCTGCTGACAGCTTTTGCCATTGACTCGAAGGAGCGCGATCCAGCCGGGCACCGAAGGAGCTTATTGATCACCCTGTCGTTGTGAGCCTTCTTCGCGGTATCAATCGCCTGGTTGCACGCGTTTCTGATTCTAACAAAATTCGTCTGTTAACATCGGTGGGATTGGAGCGCCATTGCTTAAAAGCTCTATTTTTTGCCGCTGTAATCAGCTCGCATTTTTTGTCAAACCAAGGTTTATCAGACGAACTTCGTTTGACGGAATGTGGAATATACATCTCCATCCCCAGAAGAATAATCTCTGATACCGACTCCGCGCAAGCGTTAACATCGGAGTTTCTGAAGCACACCTCGGACGATGGAAAGGATGCGAAGAAATCTCGCATATCGTCACAGTTAGCGGCCCCATACTTCCATACATGGCGAAGCTGCCTAGGCCGGTTATTCGCTTGATATGCAAAAGCTTGCGCGACAGATACCAAGCAGTGATCTGAGTTTCCCAGTGGCGCAGAAACCTCTACGGTATAAATACTCGGTTCGGATGTCAAAAACAGATCCAGGGTGTTCGCATAATCGCTTGGGGCATCCGGCACTCGCGTTGGCCTCCACAAGTTGAGCCAAGTTGTGGCCTACAGCAAACATCTCCGCCAGCCTCCCAGCCTCGTCGGTTCTGTTAGAATGTAACAACCAGTCGGAATTGTGCACATTAAAATCGCCAAGGACAACAATTTCAGAAGCTGGGTGGTTGATCTGTATCTAGTCGACGGTATATGAAAGACGTTCGACAAATGTCGCCGGTCGATCGTCATTCGGGGAGCGGTAAAGACAACAAAGAAATTTAACGGAATTCCTCAGCACGACCCTCAACCATATGATGTCCATATTATTGTGTTCCAACGCCTCCATCCGCTGGCAAGCCAGCTTGGACCGCGCGAAAACGCAGACTCCGCCCTTAAAACGGAATCTCGAATACAAGTCGTATCCTGAGCAACGAAGATATGTCGAATCAGTTGACGAATCGACCTGGGTCTCAGTTAGGGCAAGGATATCAGGTTTCGTTGTTTGTAAATATTGGTGGACGCCGTTTACATTGGTATTGGTGAAACCGATGCCCCTGATGTTACAAAATGCCGTCACCAGTCGAGCGTGGGCCGAGCCTCGAGAGCGAGCCCGGTTATGCGATGGCGAACCTTTCAAAGTTCCATTATTTATCATGATATCTGCATGATGTTCCCCCTGACATAGTCCCCCCCGGAGATCCGAATGGGAGATTAGTTTACCGCCGGAGTTCTTTATATAAGAAGGTACAATCATGACTTATCCCCGTGTCAGTCCGGGCCATCAGCCACACATCCGAAACACTGCCGAAGATTTCTCTCGGCGATATCTCGGAATGTACAGCGTGGCGGGGTGGCATCTCACCTTGGGACCGACTACCACCTAACCAACCTTTTCTCGAACCGGTCCATCAGCCAAGCCCCGAAAAATGGCCAAGGATTTCTCCCGACCATTTCACGGAGCCTAAAGCTTGATGGGGTGGTATTTCACCGGGCGCACGGGGTGTTGGGACCCCGGCTACCACTCTGCCTTTAGTTGCCTCTTACGACAAGCTGGCCTAGCTGTGAGTATATTCGAACGCCCTACTCACAGGGTTGCATATTGGCATTGTTCAAACATATAGCATTCCATGCAAATTGCTGTACGCAAAATTCTCACAATGCAACCTGAAACACATCTGTAATATTATTTCAACGCATCTAATCATCTAATGTTGCACGCTATTTGCCATAGGCAAATCAGCTTCCTATCACCTTGAGATGCATGCATTTCTCTTTCTCATACCTAAAATTGCAATTCTGCAATTCCTACGTCCCAGCCATGGCCATGTTCTAACATGCAAATTGCAGCTACGCAACTCCTAAAATTCTAATAACCTTGTAGATCTTCTAACACCACATCACCTTCAAGGTAATTCAAATTCAAATCAGATTCGCATCACCGTAAATCGAAATTTTCCCAAGGCCTTGGGGTGGAACTACAGCCAGAGTAGAAGTAAGGTTGCCGCCTTCGGATGACTGGCGGCAAAGTTGCGACGTTGCAGTTCCCATCGTCGTGGGCATGGCCTTCGACTGGGACTAGCACCGGGTGGCTGTCTGGAAGTAAGCAATGAACCGTGGGAAGGTATGAACATTTTGATTTGGATTTTGGGTATAAATAGGGAGTTTCGTTGGAGGCAAAATGCAATTAGAATCCGACGCCACAAGGGGTGCATCAACCCATCAAAAGATCAGAGTTAGAAGCAGACAGCCTAAGCGTGTGCAGAGATTCAAGTAGTAAATTGTGCGTAGTAAAACTAAATAGAAAATAAATAATCTGATCAGAAGAAGAATCATCGACTTTTAGTTGAGCTTCAAACGAAGGACCATAACAGGAAGTACATACCCACGGGCTAGACTAGCCGGAAGCCGCCCCAAAGGAGAAGTCGCCAGCAAATATCATCATCACCATCGGCACTACAACCGGGAACTGGTCGTGGCCTTATTTAGCAAGTCCTGAGGGTTATTAAATTTTCCATAATGTTTTGTTTTTTCCGGGCAAGGTCATTAGTTTTGCGCCAGCCAGCAAATATCCCTCAGCTGAATAAGGTCCCAACCCCAGGGGAACGCCCGAAGTGCCGGTAAATTACCTCTAACATAACATAAGTAATATATATAATTAAATAAAAATAAATGTGTATAAATATATAACAGAGACTAAAGAGTTTTTCGCCAATAGTGAAGGGCGTTTTTTTTTTTATTTGACACCTGTCGGGAAAGGCGTTGAATAAGTGCTATGAGATACTAGTTTTCCTCGTTTGAATCCTCTACCCAAGCTTCGAAAGATGGTTAAGGATTTTGCCTAATCATTTCACTGCACTTATTGCTTTATTGTGTGGCATTTCACCGGGTGGTTTAGAATTGGGATCCAAACTACCATTCAATAATTGTGCCGAACTGCCACTATAGCAGAGTCGCCACTTGAACCTACGTTTGCACAACAAACGCATGACATAACCTTTTAGGGAGCGAGGTCAGTAGAACCGCCACAACCTTCTTACCAACACAGCCATTGAGGTGGCGACTCGAACCAATGTTGTGTCTGTTAAAATCAGAGCAAACGGTAGAGCCTCTATATATTAGACTGCTGTCTACACGCGACACCAGTCTAATGTATAGAAATGGCTTATGAGGATAGTGAAGTCAATGACTTTTTGAAAAAAATATAGTTTTTTCGGCAAATTAACTTTTTACTTCTTAACATAGTCTCCTTTTAGCTCGATACATTTAGTCCAGCGTTTTTCCATTTTTTTTATTCCTTCCAAATAAAAGGTTTCCTCACGGCCCGCAAAATAGGTGTTAGTTTCTGTGGCGACCTCTTCATTTAACCCAAATCTCTTACCACCCAACCATTTCTTCAGGTTTGGAAACAGGAAATAGTGGCAGGGGCTAAATCTGAAGAATATGCTGGACGGGGTAGCAGTTTGTAGTCCAACTTATGGATTTTGCTTGATTGTGCTTAATCAGCACACGACATTACCTTTTTTCATTATCGTTAAAATTCACGAAGTTGTCTGCTTTCAATGACTCTCAAACACAAACTAAATGATGCAGTTTGCCCAAAATTGGACAGTTGTCTATTTATAGATGCCAGTTGACGTATTGCATTTAAAGTTTCTGTACGGGAAATTCAAAAGGTCGCTGACTTATCAAACTGCCTTCGTATTCGAGAATAATGTTTTAAGGGGTATCTTTGGCGGCATATATGACGAAGAGGCAGGACAATGGAGGAAATTCCGCCACCACGAATTGGAAGAGCTACACCGCAAACCTACAATAGTGAGAGTAATCAAGTCGCGAAGGTTAAGATGGGCCGGACTCGTGGCGCGAATGGGCAACGATAGGACCGTGCACAGAATTCTTGACGGTAAGCCAACGGGAAAGAGACCGAGAGGACGGTCGCGACGGAGATGGGAGGACAATGTTAGGTTTGATCTCGAGGAGATCGGATCGGATGGTCGAACGTGGAAGGAGAGCGCACAGGACAGAGAACAATGGCGGAGTCGAGTCGGTGAGGTTATGAACTTCCGGGTTCCTACAGGCCAATAATAATAAAATAATAACTATTTATTGCTGTGGGATGCTATATGAACTGTTATGATGCATGCATATTCGTATGGTTGTCGTGTGTCGTGTCTGATTGAGTCACCACAATACGACACCATTAACGTCATCAAAGAAAAGTGAGCTGTAGTATTAAATACAATTCCATTTAAGGACTACTCTCCCGGTTGGTAGAAACCTTGACGTGGTGCGGAGGCTTAAATTACAATTAATCACTCAGCCTAAGCTGACCGAAGAATCGCTTCCAACAGGGCCACCCATGTCAGACAGGCTAGCGAGGAGTAACATACAAAGATCTGCCACCTCTAATCTAGGGCGTTACGCGTCACCGTAGCCATTGGATGGTTTCCAGTCGGGTATAGCGGCTGTATTATAACGGCGCCTCTGACACCGGGTCGAATCAGAGCAGTAAGCAGACCTTACTATATCAAAACGGGGCTCTGATATGGCGGGCTATTTGAAACAGCAAAGACACGTGGAAATAAAAATGAATAACCAATATACACAAAACGATCCCACTACCATAAGAGAACAAATCATTAAGAAAATACCGATTCGGCAAAACGAAGACCTAGAGAAAAACGGAAAAAGCGGGATATACGCGTCGGCACATGGAATGTTCGAACGTTATATAAACCAGGCGCGATACAGACGGTCGTAGAAAACACGGAACAATACAACTAGGACATCATCGCGGTTTAGACAGTCCGAAACCCACATCAGGTAATCGAAAACAACGGACAAACATAACCTCGGAACCGGTTTCATCGTAAGCAAGAAGATTACGCCCCATGTAAAAAATGTGAGATTTACCAATGACCGGACTTCGGTGCTAAAACTACAGGGCCCATGGTACAATTACGTACTTATAAACGTACACGCCCCAACAGAATCTACCGACGACGAAACGAAGGACACGTTCTACGAGACCCTAGAGGATGTATTTGATGAGAATTCATAATTCGATGTTAAATTCCTCCTCGGCGACCTCAACGCAAAAATTGGAATGACGACATCTTCCAACAAACTATAGGTAAAGAAAGCGTACATGGTGTTTCAAATGATAATGGAATTCGAATTATTATGTTCGCAGCGTCAAAAGATCTGATAGTGAAAAGTACGATGTTCAAGCACAAGCAAATTCATAAAGCGAGATGGATATCACCCGACGGCGTAACGCGTAAGCAAATACACCACTTCCTCATAGACAACAAACCACAACTCGACATAATTGAGGTAAGATCGTATAGAGGAGCAGATTGGGACTCCGACCATCTCCTAGTGAAGGGCAAAATTAGGAGTCGCCAGACGAGCAAAAAGTTCGACACTGATAAACTAAAAGACCTGCGCAAAAGAGCTGAATATCAAGACAAGCTAACGAATAGATTTAGCATCCTAGAGAATGGAAGTAGTGAGGAAGATTAAACCAATTATCTGGACACTAAATGGGCATCGATCTGAGACGTAATCAAAAAAAAAAAAGCCCAAAAGGTATTAAGATTTAAGAAAACAATTAAGTCCAAACCTTGGTTTGACGATGAGTGCACGGCACAGATCGAACAACGTAAACGCCTCAGAGTCATCCACTTAAAAAGATATGATGAAGTCAACGCAGAAAGATATGCGACAATTCGGAAAAAAACAATGAGACTCTTCAAACGCAAAAAACGCGAATGGGAGGACTCGGATCAAAGAAATCCTAGAAAATGCCAGGGCAAAGAACATCAGAGGTATGTATCCCGGCATAATTTCAATTAGAAACAAACGGCTGTCTGGTCACAGAAACAAACAATATCGTGACAGAATGGAAGCAGTACTTTGAAAACCTGCTCAATGTGCGCACCCATCAACCACAAATTAATGCAACAGACGAACATACAGCCAAGCCTCAGATCCCAGAGCCCACTTTCAACGAAGTTGTAGACGCAATAAATCGATTGAAAAATAACAAAGCTCCCGGAGTCGACTGCATGCCGGCAGAGCTTGTGAAGCATGGAGGAGAGGCAACCGCTCGAAGGATCCACCAATTGAGTAAAACAACATGGGATAAGGAAGTCACTCCGGAAGAATGGAAAACCTCAACAGTCGTCCCCATTTTCAAAAAAGGGGCCAGATCTGATTGCGAAAACTACAGAGGAATATCATTGATTCCAACCACATACAAATTACTAACAAATGTCATACTGGCGAGAATTACACCGTACGCAGAAGAAATACTAGCAGACTACCAATGCGGATTACGTAGGAACCGGTCAACAACCGACAAAATGTTCATAGTAAGGCAACTGCTGAAAAGGAGGTGGGAATACGGAGAAACGGTTCACCAACTTCAAAAAAGCCTACGACTCAGTCCCAAGGCAAAGACTTTAGCATATTATGGTTGAGCTGGGAATCCCAAAAAACATATGCCGCCCTCATTCAAATCTGCTGCAGCGAAAATAAAGGGCGAGTTAGAATGGAAAACCACCTCTCAGAACCATTTGATATCCGCGACGGACTAAAACAGGGGGATGGTCTCTCACCATGCCGCTTTAACCTTGTGCTGGAGTATGTCACCAGAAAGGTACCAGACGGCAGCATGGCCGCATCAATCCTGAACGGGGTCACAAAAGTGCTCGCATTTCCGGATGGCATTGTCGTTTCGGCCGATAACCAAGAAACTAAGTAAAAACTGTGAAATCATCATGCATGCGGCAGAGGAGGTGGACCTAGAAATAATGAAGGCAAAACAATATATATAATTACCGCTAGAGAAGGTGGACCTCAGGGTATGCACATAAACTTTAGAGGCAAGATATTTGAAAAAGTTAAAGAATTTCAATATCTGGTAACAATACTGACGGCCAGTAACGAAATGTCAAAGGAAATTAACAAACGACTGGATTCCGGCAACACTAGTTGACACGCAGTCAGTAAACTCCTGAAATCCAAACTGCTATCACGTAACATAAAGCTCCGTGTATATAGAACCCCCGATTCTTCTAAACAGATGCGAAACATGGGCTCACACAAAATGGGAAGAAAACAAATTCCGCGTATTTGAGAATAAAATTTTAAGGAGTGTATGGTGGGAAATATGATGAAGAGGCAGGGCAATGGAGGAAACTCCATAACCACGAATTGGAAGAGTTCTACCCCAACCGTACAATAGTGCGAGTAATCAGGTCGCGAAGATTAAGATGGGCCGGACATGTGGCAAGAATGGGCAATGATAGATCCGTGCGTAGAATTCTTGACGGTAGATCAACGGGAAAGAGACTGGCAGAACGGCTGCGATGGAGATGGGAGGACAATGTTAGGTTTCACCTTGAGGAAATTGGATTATATGGCCAGGACGGAGAGTGCACAGGACAGGGAGTGTTGCCGCAGACGAGTCGGTGACGTCTTGCAGTTTCGGGTTCCTATAGACGAATAAATAGTAAAAATTGATGGACTACTATAGTTATTTCGAAATACTTCCAAATGCTATTCAACTATGCATTACTTCAAAAGCGGACTATCTTGAATAAGTACAGTTCTCATATTTTTCCTAGTCATTGTTTGCGTCGCCACACTACTCCTTCCCGAGTAATTATGTTTGGGTTTGGACGGAGCAGATCAAGCGAGAGATGTGGAAGATGAGGAGTAAGCCGGTGTTCATTGAGTAAGTGAGTAATTTCCTAGTGTACTATGGGATAGTGTGTGCTGTGCATATGGATCACGACATGGAATCGAACTCCCACAGAATTGGTTGACAAGCGAAGCACAAGCATGTTCGACATGACTTTTTATTCTGTACCACCATTTACTGCTGTGGGATGTTATGGTAAATGTTCTGCTATACGTCTCAGGTAATTTATTTTTTCGATTTTATTTTCGGTGGCATTAACTATGATTTTTGCCTGTTCGTGTGGTTGCCGTGTGTCGTGTTTGCTTGAGTCACCACAATACGACGCCATTAACGTAATCAACGAACATACATGTCTAATATTTTCCATAGCTCTAATTTTATCGGAGCTGATTCACACTATTCCGTACAACTCAGTCCCATACTGTGAAGATCTCTGTTTGGTATTTGTTGCCAATCACTAGTGAAACCTTCACATACACGATCGCGAAGCATGGGAATACGAAGTTACTAACTGAATTCAATTACGGTATTTCGCCTTTCCGTGCTCGGAATACTGTTTTAGTTTTTTCTTTTTTATTATATATATATCTCAATTAAAGCGATCCTATAGCACTGGGTCAACAATCTAAGATGCTATTGGATAACTATTGGTACTGTTTTTGAACAGCCGCAAATTGTACAGCTCCGGAATCACTTTTGTCGGAAGGGAGTTCCACAATTTTCCCGTTCTAGAACAAAAAGATGTTGGCATAGAGATTCACGAGCCATTGAGGAATGAATTGCCAATTGATGGAATCTGTTGGACTACCGTATGAAGCGCTCATATTCTGGATTACCTGTAATTATATTATGGATCTTCAAAAAATAGTTCCCGTGGTAATATAATACTTGTCAATGAGTCAACGGTCCGCCACACGTCTCCAATGTGACAGTGAATGTAGCCTGGATGTTAATGCTGTTTTGTCTTCAAATACTGTCGAGGGGGTCCAGAGTGTGTTTCAAAGTAGAACTCCAACCATCTGAACGATACTCGACCCTGAGTGTAGTTTGTGATTTGTATAGGAGAATAAGATGTGACACAGTAAAATATATTTTAGTTTTGAAAAGATAACTTCGTTTCTTTGTTCCGAACTTGGCGATATTTGACATATCTTCATGCCACGACATTTTTCCACTGACTGTGACAACGAGAAAAATCTAAAGAAAAGATAGATCTAATGACCTGACTGTTCACAAAAGTTGTGACACAGGTAGTTCACTTTTTATTGTAAATATTGTATATTGCATCGTGGTCACGTTAAACGAGATTTTCCTTTTATCATTGTAGGATCCCATGCAGATCTCGATTTAGGAAGTCGACCTGGTTGCAACTCAGGTGGTGCGACGGGATGCGTCAACCGATAAAACGTTCAACATCAGCGCATTATTCTCAGCAAAAGTAAATATTTTGTTACCCAAATCACTACTATGAACCTGAAATAGGGTTGACGCCATATGGAAACCTGAGGCATCCGAAAATAAATGGAAAAGACATCTGAAAACACAACAAACCTATCGATTTATTTACTAGGGAACTATTTATCCAGGCGCAAAGTTGTTGTTTATAGAGCTCAATACATTTAAATTTCCGTCTATCATTTATCATACCCTCGGAAACATTCTCCCACCACCACCACATGTGTGGATATACTATTTGAGCATCAACAACTGAGTGATGATAGTGACATCTTAATATTACTTACTTTGCGTTATCTGTCAAAACATTAATCCTCGCTCTTTCGTTCCACGTCGATCGATATTAAACTGACTACGATTTCAATGAACTGATCTCTCGAATGTTAGTGCAACGATATTATCAGAGTATTTGACATCCGTCACTCAAAAAGCAGAAAGACTGACTAAGGACATCTCTCCTATCTCACATCACCAATTCCGACCCTCACCCTCTAGCCTAAGGATTACTGTAAGCTAGACCTAAGACTCGTAGAATTAAAATTATTATAAGAGGTGAAAGAGGGTTGTATTACGCTGAAAAAACTCATCATCATCATCATCGGCATAACAACCGGGATCCGGCCTTGGCCTTATTTAGCAAGTCCCGAGGCTTGTTAAATTTTCCATAATAATTTGTTTTTCCGGGCAAGGTTATTAGCCTTGCGCCAGAAAAAACTCGTACTGAATATAATTAATGTAAATAAATCTAATCTGAAGTGCGATTCGTTGAAAAATGTTAATTGCCAGTTAAATTTAAAAAGCTTGTATTCTTCCTATTAAGGGCACTAACGAAAGAGCACTGATAAACGTTTGGTTTGCGTCGCGAAAAGTTGTGGCATAGAACTGAAGAGGGCAAAAGGTGAAGGACCAAATTCCTAACACAAGAGGACACTCTTGAATGATTCCAATTTTCAACTAGCTTACCAACCTGGTACCAGACTCGCCAACCATTCCCACAGATACGATCGAACACGGTTTCCACCAGTAACCAATATAGTGGTGATAAAAATGTAAGTAGCATTCCCCTCAAACCAAATTTATAAAAAAATTAAGCTATCTATCCCGAAATCTTAATTTGGAAGAGACATAAAACACACGAACCCACACAAAAGGTGGTGCTGAACGGAAAATGCTGCTCGCAAGAGATCTCTCATTCGTTCAAATTGGGTGTAATCGAGGATTAAACTCATCCCATCGCCTTTTTACGATAACTTACCCAACGGATGCGCCATGCAAAATTTAATCCAATATATTTAGCATAGTACATGGCAATGGTAAACAACAAGCGGCAAACAGCCAGCAGAAATGCCCAGAGCACCACTGGTATGATATGTGCTCGATTCACTGGTGTGTCCGAATGCAAATTCCAGGATGTACTAAGCTCGTTTGGTTTTCATCGGTTCCCCACATCTGGTTAGTGGACATCGAAATATTTATCACTAAACTTCTAACGACCCCGAATCATCTATTTTCAGTGCAGAGTTTATTTTTAAAACAAATAAAATAGATGAGCTTAAATGCGGCTGCAGTGAGGGACGATGTGATCCGGGTGATGGGCCCCAACGAACTATGCAAATTGGGGATTGGAAAATGATGAAACTTCGAGGATGTGTATATATTCGTACATTTCTTTTAAATGAAATGAAATGCGAGCACTTTTAGTTCGGTTTTGAGGATAAGGTAGAATCTTAAACAGGACAACGATCCAGACGGGTCCTGGTTTGCTGCACATGTATGGAGATTACGAACTGTGTCAATTCGAATCGGTCGTAAATGTGTATTTGGTAAAAATGATATAGGGGCAGTACCACTTATCATTCTGTAGCCAGGGTCTGCAGATAACTGTGTTTCTTGAGTGGTACATGAATGAATCAGAAATGGTTCCCAGGGCTGATTAGATGGATGGGTTTTATTTGTAAGGAAGAGGCGAACGACGAAGAATGGGGGCGTAATTTTCTCTATGGGAAAATTGAAATGATCGATATTCTTAAGTGTTTTAAAGTCTCATTCGTAAATGCGCGAAGATATTCCTTTTATCATATATTAAAATCAATATTCACCATCATCATCATCATCGGCACTACAACCGGGAACCGGTCTTGGCCTTATTTAGCAAGTCCTGAAGCTTGTTAAATTTTCCATAATGATTTGTTTTTTTCCGGGCAAGGTCATTAGTCTTGCGCCAGAGGCTCCCCGACGGGGAATCTAACCCCGGTCTACCACGTGACAGGCGGGTATACTAACCACTATACTATCGCGGAGCCCACAATCAATATTATATGATGTAAATTTGGAAGTTTGAATCGATATTGCTTCCAGAACATAGCACATTGTCCGTAACACATTAATTATTAAAACTACAAAACAAACAAACTGAATAAACACAAGAATGACGGATACACAATAATGTGAAAAGAATATACAAGAAATATTGCATCAAATCAGATGACAGTATGTGTTTATTTGAGTCTTATAGAAGCCAGTGATATAAATCAACAACTTTCATTTAGGGCCTATCGATAAGGGTCTCGGTCATTTGGCCCACTCGCTCTAGGATTGTCTGTGACTTTGGGATAAACGCAAATTGGCCCAGAAAGCTTGAATAATTACCGAACAACAATGATATTGTAGTGATTCTATAGCGTTTGGGATAATAGTGAAGAACGTGTGATTCGAACTGACGCTATGACAGTTAGAATCACCAAGAATTGAACCAATGCGTAACACATCAGGCTACTGGCCGTGCTTTGAATTCGATTTTTAAACGGAAGTATATTCCACTGATGTGAATTGTTATTTTATGGCTATGGTATACGGCTCTGATGCATTATCTTATTCGATTTTCGTTCGGTGATCTTCACTATTTGCTTGTGTATTGTGTGTGTATCTGTTAGAGACGCCACACTATTCCCTCCTCAGTAACTTCGTTACGATCAATTTCGTGTACGAACGACGGAGCGAGAGATCGTCGGGGCAGGCGAGTGTGCCGGTGCTCTATGCGGAAGTCATGATCGTGTGTGAAGTTCTGTTTACTACGGGAACGTGTGTGCTGTGTGTACAGATCACGCCGGGGCCACCACTTTGGCGAGTTTTATTTGTCTTAATCGAATGCCAATGAAGTGCGTAACAAGGAAAATACAAATGAACACTGGAGCGAATGCCGTCGCTAATTAAAACACGGAGATCGTTTTGAATTTTTATTTTTATTTCCAAGCACACATTGTTTTTATTGTTTCACAATATGATGAATTCGAGAGGCGGTAAATGTCCCAAAAATAATTCGTTAGTGACTAGAAATAGCATCTCATAGTTTCAAATAATGCCTGGTCTTAAGGACATAACATCAACAATGTTTTACGAAAACAAGTTATACAGTTAAAAGTTTTAACAAGGCTAAGGACACGCTAACGACCCACAAACTCCTCGGTTAATGTTAAGTTAAGTTAAGTTAAGTTAAGTTAAGTTAAGTTAAGTTAAGTAAAGTAAAGTAAAGTAAAGTTAAGTTAAGTTAAGTTAAGTTAAGTAAAGTAAAGTAAAGTAAAGTTAAGTTAAGTTAAGTTAAGTTAAGTTAAGTTAAGTTAAGTTAAGTTAAGTTAAGTTAAGTTAAGTTAAGTTAAGTTAAGTTAAGTTAAGTTAAGTTAAGTTAAGTTAAGTTAAGTTAAGTTAAGTTAAGTTAAGTTAAGTTAAGTTAAGTTAAGTTAAGTTAAGTTAAGTTAAGTTAAGTTAAGTTAAGTTAAGTTAAGTTAAGTTAAGTTAAGTTAAGTTAAGTTAAGTTAAGTTAAGTTAAGTTAAGTTAAGTTAAGTTAAGTTAAGTTAAGTTAAGTTAAGTTAAGTTAAGTTAAGTTAAGTTAAGTTAAGTTAAGTTAAGTTAAGTTAAGTTAAGTTAAGTTAAGTTAAGTTAAGTTAAGTTAAGTTAAGTTAAGTTAAGTCAAGTCAAGTCAAGTCAAGTTAAGTTAAGTTAAGTTAAGTTAAGTTAAGTTAAGTTAAGTTAAGTTAAGTTAAGTTAAGTTAAGTTAAGTTAAGTTAAGTTAAGTTAAGTTAAGTTAAGTTAAGTTAAGTTAAGGTAAGTTAAGTTAAGTTAAGTTAAGTTAAGTTAAGTTAAGTTAAGTTAAGTTAAGTTAAGTTAAGTTAAGTTAAGTTAAGGTAAGTTAAGTTAAGTTAAGTTAAGTTAAGTTAAGTTAAGTTAAGACACACGTACGAAACACCAGTTACTCAATCAATTTCTGAGCTTCTTCCTCGAGTAGACTTCCTCGCAGTTCGACTGTCTATTTTCCACTACATTCTGGTTCCCCATCGACAAGGGAAATCTTCCCAGCGCATCTCTGCACAGAATTTCCCATCCTGTCTGCTAACAGAATTTCCCAAAGTATCTGTTAGCTGGATTACCCATAGTCTCTGTAAAAAGGAGAAATCTTCCTCATGATCATTATCATCATCATCACCATTAGTTGCTGGTGGTCGGAATCTTGTCCCTTTGTCTGTTGATCGGATGCCGCCGCTTATTCTCCGATCATTCTTTGGTTTTTTTGTACTACACATCTGGCATGCGGACAAAGGATGGCATGCAATTCGGATGGGTACACGGACTATGGGATGTAAGGCTTTGTTTGCCTTTCTACCCATAAACATCTATCGGGGATAGTGTTAAGCTTTACTGCTAATCAGCAGCACAACGAATCGTTTTGTTTGCGCAAGTGTGCGTTAGCATTCGAGTCATGCCAGGGGTCTAGGTGCTAATTGCATTTAGCTACCAGAGTATGCATTCGTTGTTCGGTTTATTTACCGACAATGGTATTTCGTGGGAAACATCGCGTTGATGCTTAGGATGGGTGATCGATTTACATGCGACGTTTTCCTGCATTAGCGCATTGCTTAGATGCGTATGGATGCGTTAAACTCGGCTAACATCAGCCAGCTTACATAGGATTAGCTTTTCTAGAATTAGGGTAGTATAAGATTTAAGTTAAGTTAAGCTAAGTGCTTTTAAATAAAATTAAAAATTAAAAAAACAAAAAAAAAAAATTCGACACAAAGTTTTTCAAATTTTTCTTTGTCTTTCAAATAATCCTAAGTACTGCCACAAAGTTCTGTCGCCGAAAGGCAAATTATACAATTGTTAAGTAATGTTTAGCTTAGAGCGTCTGCGAATGACCAGTAAGTTATAATATAAGATAACTAACCTAGAATTTAAGCATTTTTTGTCTAGCATATAAATTAGAAAATAAGATTATAAAACGAAATAAAAAATGTTGTCAAAATGAAAAAAAATTAATGCGTTGAACTCGGTTCCTTGCCTTCTGATATCGGATTCAACGTCGCTAAAATTTCATAAAACCTTTGTTACAGGTATGGTAATGGCTATTGGGACACGTGTCTGTGGGTACATGTGCTGCGAAAGGTGAGTAGAGTTCCTTGGCCGAAAGGATACCTCACCCTGTAGTGAGTTGTATGGTTCGTAGAAACGCTACAATTTCACCAGACAGACATCAATACACAACCATAGTGAATATCACAGCTCACGCAAAATGCGAAAATGGATCATCAAAGTTGTATGCCAGAGCATTACACGTAGCAATCCACAGTTAAAGTGGCCTCGTGTACAAACGACCGTTGTCTGATATGATGATGCTTTGATTCTTTTTCCTAGCGTGGCTTTAAACGTTGTAGGAAAACACTCTAGAAAATTTCTACATCAATTATTACCCGTACATTCACATATTTCGATTCGAATTGGGTGCGCTATTTCTTTTAAATTAACCCTTTCAACCTTGGATTTACTTTTTTTTTGAAATAATATCAATGTATCTCCAGAGTACTATATGGCAATTTGTATCACAAATTGTAGTTTAGAAAAAAAAATTAAAGACCCCGTTTACCCCTCTCGTTATGGTAGTCTGCTCCGCTGGAGTGACGCCAGTGAATGGGGTGTAGTGCTCCAAGAAGCCCTACCATTTTTCTCCCACATTACATTTATTTCCCACATTACATTTTCCTCCCACCTATAAGAAAATCCATTTGATATTCCCAACATAACATTGTCAAACCAAATCGAACTAAAGTGCAGGTGTCCAAACAAAGGCATATCTACTCGATACGCCGACACACAATTCTAACAATCATAAACATCATATTCTCACATACCAGATGTTTTATGGCTTGCTAATTGACATGGATTCCCAGTTCCTAAACTAACAACCAATTTCCACGGATCTTGTGGCCAGATGGCTAACACTAAGAAAAACCACAATAAAGGATCAAACGATAAGTGGCGATGCGTTTTGACCTTCGAAAAAAGATAAAGAAATGAGGATTTGAATTCTCGAAGTGAGAAGATGTTTTGAAGACACAGAGTTGGAAAAGTGACTTGACTGGAGTCGCTTAGGAGGGTCAGTCAGTAGCGCGCGTGAGGAGAAGACCTCCTCAAAAATAATATATAATAAGTTTAATGTGTAACGTAAACTAGAATCAGTTATTAAACCGAAAATAAAATCAGTTTGTAAAAGAAACGGAAGTGTTTGTTTTAGTGTCTGCTCAGCAGCAAACTCTTTGGTGACATGTCATTCAGAAACATCAGTGTAATCGTGCGGCAACATGGTCGATAGTGCGCGGAAAGCGTAGTTACGAGTTCGACACATCCATGAAGGACAACCACGGTAGCCCACTCCTCCCGGGGAACCGGAAGCACGGTGGTGCACCCAAAAATATTATATAAATTTGGTGGCAACGGTGGGATTTGATACGGGCAATTTTGGCCACAATGTTTGGACGATTCAGTGCGGAAGAGGGGCAACGAACACAATTAACTTCACTCCCGAATATAACACTAACACACAGAAGAAACTTGTTTCGACCCACAAAATACATTACGCGAGTTAAAAATACTCGGTTATAAAATACTCGCGTTTAAAATACTCGTATACTATACGATTAATCCGAAACGAGTCAATAGAACTGCGCATTGCAACCCGGTTGAATATTAGACGCTGATAGCTTAAAGGAGACTGAAGCGTGATTCTTGGCACGATTACTTCCAAACAAGTACATGTTTTATTTTTGGAGTACAACAAATCAAGAACAAACCAAAGGATGACAAGTGCCATTGATATGCAAGATACAAATTAAAGAAACAACAATATTTCAGGGCCGGTAGTCAAGCGGTATTAGCCTTACGATGGCTACAGCCGGCCCTCGTACACACAGGTCAAGTGGTGGCTGCCACAAAATTACCGGCCGATAGCATTATTGTCTATGTTATCCAAGGTGATTGAAAAGATCATCAATGTCGAGTTGACTAAATATTTGGAATGAAACAAACCTCTAAATGATCGGCAATAGGGACTCCATAGCAGACGATCCACAGGAGACCTTCTGAGCTTTGCATCTGAAATCTGGGCTCTGCAATTGAAAATCATGGTAAATCAAGGGCGGTCGCATTGGTTGTCTCCAAGGCTTTTGACCGTATTTGACTCAGAACGTTGCGAATCAAACTTCGCTCACACGTACTTTCGCAATAACTTTGCAATTAGATCAGGAGTTTCCTCGAGAATCGATCGATCTGGGTTGTTACAGACGGCGTGTCCTTGGATCTCTATTGTATTAATTCCGGGATGCCTCAAGGTTCCGTTTGGCTCCAACCTTGTTTTTGATTTATATTAATGATTTATTAAAATCAACGAGTAACACACTATTCAATTTTGTGTCGTAGCATAAATACGCATGGGCCAGGTACCTCTCTAGAAAATTAAGTTACCCTTAAGAGTCAAAAAATATTTGACTTCGAGTCAATTTCTTCTTCCCTACAAATTGCAAATTAGAACCGCGTTCGAATATTGTTCCCATGATTTGAGCTCTGCTCCTAAGCATATGGCTGACCTACTTGATAGCATACAGAAACGAGCGATCCGCCTGATAGAGGACTGCAGTCGCTACCGTATCGAAGACGTGTAGTGGACCTTTGACTGTTTTGCAGATATTATCACGGAGACTGTACCTCAGAGTATGATCCAACGGAATTCAGCTTATTTGCTCTCCACAACACAATCCTATGACTCCACCAATTTGTCGTTTATCTCCCGAAGACCCGTACAAATCAGTACCAGAATTGTTACAGAACGGGAAATTGATGGAACTATATCCCCTCCCCCGCGCGAGCGTTTCCGGGGCGTTACAACCTGCAACTGTTCAAAAGAAACAGTTATTAATAGCATCTTAGGGCGCTGACTTGGCGCCATAGGTTCGCCTCATCTGAGAGAAGTATGTATATAAAAAATGTTCAATTCTTGTAAACTCATAAAAGTTGTTCCACTTAAATGACATTAACTCATAAACTAAATCACATATAAAATTGACGCCCTGACAGTTGTGAAAGCTTATGTATCTGAAAAACGTCACTTTTTTGAATACTAGCAGCACCATCTCTAGCCTGGGCTAGGTACTTATTATGCAGTCCTCGAATGAAAAATTTGAAAATAGAATGCTTTACAGCATTAGCCTAGTTAATTTACAGCTACCCTTCACACTCTTCCAAAATGGCTTTATCGCCATTATCAGATGGAAGTTCGGTCCTTTAAATTTTTTTCAATGAAGTGCGCCAACATCGAATTTCTTTCTGTACCAGGCTTTTTGCAAATGGCGTAAAACCGTTTTCTGGCCGGTCTTTTACTTTTTTGTTCGTTTACACTAATGCGCGCACAAATGGGATTTTGAAGTACCCTTAAATATCAGAGCACGTTGCGGGCACTTTCCTTGACCGCTCACATGTTAACTCCCTTGAAGCTCATCTGCAATTGACTTTCTGGATAATAGGTCAACCACTGTGTGAAACATATTTCATATTCAATTTTTCATAATGAAAACGAGCTAATCGTTATCTAGCGATTGATTGCTTGCAATAAAGCACCTTCACCATAAATATCACAAATATTCTCACACACATGTGCTACATTGCTGTTTTTATGTAGCAAAATCGTAAACTAACCCTCAAAATTTTCTTTATCTTTGCTTTGCAATAACAATTAGCACGACAGTCTCAATAAAATAATAAAATAATCATCAACAATTAGGCGAGGTTGTGTTGTGGGGTACGAGGTAGGTGTGCCGAACACGGATACGCGGTTCACTCCTTCCCCATCATATTTTACTGCTGGATAACGTTCACGAGAGTAAAAAGGAAACACTGGTTTTTGGTTTTATTCTGGTTTGGTTTATGTTCTTTTTATTTGTTGGTTTTCTTTTTGTTCAACGGAGATGATTGTTCAATTCGGCGAACAATAGAAAAATACAATTTAAAGTGTAAATATCCAACACAACTAATCGTCAGTCAGCAACCGAGTCCACCAGCAACTGCCAACCGCCTCAACCTCCATTTACCCGAAGCCGAGCACGTCTCCTTGGGCAACCTAACCCCCTAACCCATTAAACACACGACTCTGCATCTGACACTTTACCTAACTACCCTTCAATCTCCCACTCCAAACTCCCTCGCACCCCTACCTGTCTTTCGTGACTACGTACATGGGGGGGGGGGGGGGTACGTGGGGGTACTCTATATTACATGGAGAACCAACCCACAACTCTAACCACAATTTCCGCCTTATTTCGACCGTTTTCAGCATGTCATATTATCCCCTATTCCACCGTACATGCTATTCACCTGAAATATCATGTATTCCCAAAGGACGCATAGCTAAACTCATTATACTATGCAGATAATGCATAATTGAGTTTAGCTACCCTTTTTGCCATACGGCAACTCCATTCCTCTAACCATGAGATTTCCACCGGAAATTCCATGCATGGTTAGCAACAACCAAGTCGAATCAAACGACGCGGTTGCATCATCATTCAATGGCTTGGGTAATTACCGCATTTCTTAGCGTTTTTCTCATGGTATTATTTCCCTAGCCGATGTAGGGTCCTATCAATTTTCCACAGGTCATCCATTCGCTTGAGATCAATGATCTCTTTTTGCAGGTGAATAGCACCGGCTACATTTCCTCTCCTCCATAATTCTATTTCCATACGATTCAATGCAGCCTGAGATTACCACAGCCGTAACACTAGGGCAGTAGGTCATACTCAGAAACTGCATTTGATACCAGCACACACAACGAAAACCACCCCGAGATCATCGTACATCTTGTTTCTGTTCTCTCATTATCCCATGTTCGTCGATTATCAATTAATCGATTTTCTACCACACTTCGACGGGCGTGACAATGAGAGAGCAGAGGCGTGATCTCTTTTGGTTGTTCTGTGTGAAAAAATGTAACACAGAATTTCACCCCTAATGAGTCAGTCGCTATTCATTCACCATCGCGTGCGGACGCTAGGTCGAGCGTGCATCAGAGTCGTTATTCAACTACCGCAGCGTGTGCATGATGGTGCACATGCTCGCGTGCGAAGTAAAAGGGAAGTGTTGTCAGACGAATTTAGTGTCCCGTTACCCAATCGAATAAGAATTACTTATTCGTAAACGACATTTGTCTTTTGAAAGAAAAAAGAGCTACGCGAAAGATACTACGGTTACTACACAAATACTACCATCAGTTCTCTGCTGAAATCGGATTTTTACTCTACGAGATGGCTGCCAGTTTGTCGTTTAACTTCCAAGAAATGCCGAAAATAATGTTTGGTGTCGGATTTTCATAATGTGCCCCGCTGTTAAAATATCCAAACTCAATTCGGCTTTCTTTAGCCAGCTCGTGTCGGATAAAATGAAATAAAACAACAAGGAAAAATAACATCTCAGCGAAAAGCAAAAGACTGTGCAATAATCCAAACAACGGAAAACTGAGGATATGGAAGCCCAAACTACAAAATCTAAGGATTTAAACAGCAATGAATCATCTGTTCCAACTGCCATTCTAAATCCAACAACGGCAAATATTATCAACATCTGCAACTGTGATACCTTGGGAATAATAGCGCCAAGTCACGAGCTAATCAGCGCAAATAGTATCGATTTAAATGCTACTACATCCCCACAGTGTTAACAAAAAAAAAAAAGAAAAAAAAGAACGTTACCAGACAATCAAGTAAACAAACTTCTTCGTCAACTTTATGTAAACAAATAAGCATTTCCGTTGGCAGATCATTTGTTGATAATTGTTGTGAATAAACTTCTCCGACTATTTTCCTCCATGCATATCGGCACATAACAAACTGTCTCCAGAACTACACACGAATACTGCAAATCGTTCTTCAGCCGAAGCACAAGACATCGTCACGACAGTCAACCAGTATGACCTTACACTGCCCTGTCTACCTTTTCCGCCTAGGTTGCCGTTTAACAGTTTAAAGTTACGACAAAATCCCTTTTCCGCGGGTATATTCTTAAAAGACAAAATGTTACCAATCAGTTATCAAATGTAAAACATTACACAGAATGTATGACAGCATACGCATTCAATTTAAATAAAATAACATTTGCAACAACCTTATTCGGTCTATATATCCTGATCACCCCTTCTTCTATCGCCCATTCTATTCACAAACCCATCCAAAAATGTTGAGTCCTGGCGTTTTCATTTTCATCGGTTTACTAGTTCAAACCTAATCTAAGGAGCGAAATTACAATATCTCAAATATGAGCTGACGAAATGAGGGTATTTTATGTTCGACAATTGATTTAAGGTGGAACAATAAAGTGCTGGATTTTTACTTCCCTTCGTAAACATACGATAGTATGTGTCTCAGATGGCCCCTAGGGTTCTTTCTGTTTAAGTGGTTCAGTATGCCTCGTTGCCCCGGAAACGGATGGGACCAATGAACAACAATCAATTTATGGTTATTAGAATGTCCATGTTGTGTTTGGTAAATATTGATATAAGGTCCTTTTTGAAAGTCAGTTTGCTGTACTGACTGACTATCTTGTTAATCGAGTTGAGTGTGATCAATGTTCGATGCGCTAGGTCTAGGTGGGATTGTGGACGTTTTTATCATTCCCTTTTACTCTTATCTGATATATTGAAGGGCCTCCTTGTAATCCTCATCATTTGGAAATATTCTATAATCCAGTAGGCGGTAGTGTATCGGGATGCTGATTTTATGTAAATAATATTAAAAGATTGACCTAGAACGGACGAAAGTTTTGTTCATTCGTTTACTGACCCATAAGTTGTCCCATAAAATGTATCTTTTCTAATCAGAAATTCACAGATGATATCGCAGCAATACGCTTTATATACTTTGATAAAATTAAGAATCGTTATTTTTTGTTCTTTCGATGGAAGTCAAAAAAATGGTGTCCTCTGTTACGGAGAAAAACTTTTCTACCCCGTTACGTAGTGCCAGCAAGAAGAACTGCCTCAATCTTTACCCTCGACGGTCAGTGGAATTCAATATGTTTTATGCCCAAGATCATGCAAATGTTGATTGGGAACTTATAAAGTAGTGCTGTGAAAAGTGGCTGGTATGTGTGGCTCTGAATTTTTAAGAGTGAAGTATTTTGGGTGAAATATATCAGAAACGTTTTCATGGGGCTGGATGATATATCGTTAAGGGTTCTTACATTATGTTCCTCCTTTTCTTGTATTCTAATTTGCCTATTCATAGTAGACCAATCACGTTGAAGAATAATTGGGTGAATTTAAAAGACATGTGGTATTCGAAAAATAGAACGCTATAAATAAAACGCAATCAATAGATAGGTGACAAGCGATATTGCTTTTCGAATTTTTATGGGTGCAAAATCCCTATTAATTCAGCCTGATGCAAAAGATGGTTATTTGGAACTAAGAGCAAAGGAAGAAGTGCGAGGATGTTCAGTGCATCGGTAAAGAAAAAGGATGAGGAGTTGATAGACGTTAAGAGGAGGTGATGAATGAGATGATCTGCTACATATATGTGCTTCTCAATGGTGTTTATGGTAACGAATTTCAACTTGATTCTATATGGGTACAACAATAGGATCGTACCCAGGCAAACTTCGAGGAGCTCATCCGAATAAACGACAGGGTAGGTTTTCAATGGGGCACGTGATTCTGTTGGCTGACTGAGAACGAGCCCCCAAATGTAATGAAAAGGGATCTAGTTGCGTATAAGTTGCAAAGTTCTTTAGACCAATGATTGATAAAGCCAAATTGTTGCTGGGTGGGTAGGGTCTTTAATGAATCGGGCAGAACGAACCTTCCCTGTGGACAAAGTTTAACGTCCCTATTTTTTTTTACAACACCAACTAGCCTAAAAATAATTCTTGTAATGTACCTGGGGGGATGGAAGCGAACACACAGGGCAAAGTTTCTGATTGCTTTCAACCCGGCGAAGGGCAGGACGATCCTTGTCCCTGTTCAATGACATGCAGTCTCAATATGACACTCCTGGATAGCTACTTTGGCACCCGCCAAGTAGTGAACCAGCGACATCCTGAGAAAGGTTGGCGCAAGGCTAATAACCGTCCCCGTAAAAACAAATTATTACGGAAAATTTAACAAGCCTCGGATATGGACCGGATGCACGACGACGACCACGGAAGCGAAAAATGCTAAACGATTTCAGAATTTTCTCATGGAACGTTCGCTCACTATACAGAGCTAGAACTGCACAGCAGCTAACCGATGCTCCGTCCGAATATAAGGCTGACATAACAGAATTACAAGAAATAAGATGGTGGTGAAATTCAAAGAAACGGGTATGACATTTATTACAGCTGTCATGCAAAACACCATGTGCTCGGGGTAGGCTTTCTAGTCAGCCAAAAACTGAAGCATGCCATTATCGGGTTTAATGCAATAAACGAGACTGTGCACACTTCGCGTGGGAGGCAAGTTTAAGAACATAAGCCTCATAAACGTTCACGGACCTACAAAGGAGTCCCATGACGACAAAAAAGAAGAATTCTACAAGAACGTCGGGCCGACCCTGAATGCCTGCCCAAGATACGATGTGAAAATCGTTCTAGGTGATTTGAATGCGAAAATATGTCGTGAGCCGATTTCCAGGCACTACACAGGTTCCCATAGTTTGCATGAGAACACTAATGACAATGGACTACGAGTCATCGAACTGGCAGCATCAAAAAACTTGATCGTTGCGATACCACGTTTCCGCGTAAAGATATCCACAAAGCCACCTGGGTATCACCTGATGGACTCGCTCGCAACCAAATTGACCACGTGTTGATAGATCGCCGCCACTCCTCGAGCTTGATGACGGTACGAACGTACCGAGGTGCCAACGTCGACTCGGATCACTATCTTGTTGGTACAGTTTGCCGAGCGTGGATTGCCTTACGGAGACGCATTGGTTCCGCGGATCAGGTTCGAATCAATACGGTTGCCTTACGCAATGAGAATATCAGTAACACATTTGGTCATGCATTAAGACTTGCCCGCGAAGAGCTCGATGGAGAAAGAGTAAGTCCCGGGGCCAGAATGCCGGGGGTAGAAGAAAAATGTACACGCCTTAAGAATACTGTCATTAGTACTGCCAACTCCATCTTAGGCAGTAGTCGTAAAGATCGGAGCGACTGGTTTGATGATGAGTGCAATCTAGCGACTGAACGTAAGAATGCTGCATACCGGGCATTGCAGTAGTCTCATAGGACGCGGGTACGCGAGGAGAATACAAAGAGCACAGAAGGTCTGAAACAAGGCTTCACAGACAAAAGAAAAGTGCCTGGGAAAAAAACCTTGTCTGTGAAATAGAGAAAAGTAGGGAGCGAAGTCCCCCCCAGGCGCGGAATTTCTACCAAATAATCCGCAGTATGAGTCGGTACACATCACGCTGCATTTACAGCTGATCATCGATACTGAAGGCATTCTGGAGCAATGGGAAATGCTCTTCAATTAATTGCTAAATGATCAGCTCACAGAGGAATTGGATGCTCCACCAATGAAAGATCAAGATCACATGCTGCCCTCACAAAGCATTGAGAAAACAGTAAAAGCCATAAGACAGCTCAAATCAAATAAAGCCCCCGGAGATGATGGCATGGCAGCTGAGCCGATCACACAGGGAAGGCAGCGTTACATCACGTAATTCATGAGATCGTGGTGCACGTATGGAAGCAAGGGGAGATAATGGAAGATTGGCGTCGCGGAATAACTTTCCCCATACATAAGGAGGTATCACAAAAAGATATCACGGTGTGCAGCAAGTATAGGGGTATAACATTGCTTAATGCCGCCTGTAAGATACTCTACTCTATCGTACAATATCGGAAAGCCCTACACGCTTAAGTCGTCATTGGTCAATGTCAGTGTGGCTACATCCCAGGCAAATCAGCGGTCGAACAGATATTCACCCTTATGCAGGCGATAGAAAAATGTCTGGAAATTAAGATCCCATTGTATCATCAATTTATAGGCTTTAAGGCCGCTAACGACAGCAGAAATATATAATGCCATGAGAGAGTTCGAAAATAGCAGGATTGATGTAAAACCAATAAACATCTATAATGGAATCCGGCAAGGAGACGATCTGGCCTGCCTCCTCTTCAACCTGGCGTTGGAGAAAGCAATCCGTGACTCTGGCATTATAACTAGCAGGACTATTGTCACCAAGTCCAGCCAGATACTTGCCTACGCAGATGACATCGACATCATTGGTAGATCCGATTCGGCCAACCATATCGAACAGGTGGCACAAAAACTGGGACTGCACATTAATTAGGGAAAAACTGAGTATTATATATGGTGGCAATTTCTGTGAAGAAAAGACCAACCGTTGGTCAAACTATCAGGGTAGCGGAGCACGAATTTGGAGCAGTGCAATTCTTTAACTGCCTTGGGTCAATAGTATCACCCCATAGCAATATGGAAGAATAAATACGCGCAGACCAAATCCAACAAAGGCTACTATGGTCTATCAAGGCTCTTTAAATCCCGAAATTTATCCAGAATACCCAAGCTACTACTGTACAAGACCATGGTCTTATAGCGTTTGAAATAATAGTGAAGAAGATCGTGTGATTCGAACTGACGCTATGAGAGCTGGAATCACGAAAAAAAATTTACCTAAGCGTTACACACCAGGCTACTGGCCGTGTTTAGAATTTGATTTCCAAACTCGACTATATTCCACTGATGTGAATTATTTTTTGTTATCGCTTGGTATACGGTTCTGATGTATTTTCCTTATTCGATTTTTCGTTCGGTGTTCTTCACTATTTTTGCTTGTGAATTGTGTGTGCATCTGTTAGAATCGCTACAGTCTCACCAGTACTCATGTATGGATCCGAGACCTGGATGCTCAATAAAAGGCACTATGAACTCATAGCCGCTTTCGAGACGAAGGTCTTAAGGAGAATTGTTGGCCCCGTATGTGAGGGAGGACGATTCCGGAGACGCTACGACCATGACTTGTACGCGATCTAGCCTGAAGCTAATGTTGTAAGCAAAATCAAGCTCGGTAGACTCCGGTGGGCGGGACACCTAGCTCGAATGAGCAAGGGGGAGCCTGCCCGGAAGGTCTTTTTTTGGCAGGATGTATGGAAGGAGACAGCGCGGCAGACCTTGTCTGCGATAGAGGCATAGCACAGACGAGGACGCCCAGAGCCTGGAACTGCCAAACTGGATGATGTCGGATCTAAATCGGGACCGGTGGAGAGACTTGCTAAATAAGGCCAAGACCGGATCCCGGTTGTAGTGCCCATGATGATGATGATGTAATGTACCTAAACAATAAAATTAAAATCATTCAACATCCAGCTTTCTAAGTTACAAGGTCAAGTGTTTCGGAAATGTGAAGTGTTTACCACTAAGACTATGCTCCTGACTTGTGATATCTGGCCCTGAGAGTTTGTGGTTACTTCAATAGGCACGATATACACTAACACGCAAAACCAATATTAAGAATATAGCCCCAATATATAAGTCTTGAAAATAATTGATGAGAGCCATATACCGTAGCAATTCGCATTACAAGCCAACAGCTGAATAGTAGTCGAGAAAAATAATACAATCTCCTACAAGCATCTTTAGTGAAGTTTTACTGTGATTGTAACCGCCAGAACCTTCATTCGAATCGCATTCTTTACTATCGTCACTAACTTCACTTGCCGTCAAGGGTGTTAAATTTTTCTTGACCCATATTTCCCCTTAGGTGAAACTACGCTATTATAAAAAATGTTTGCATCTTTCCCGCCCCTCCTCTGGCTTCATTTAGTGTTGTAAAACCCTGGGTTCAGGCATCCATATAACGTTGTGTTGTTTGTCTGTGTCTTTGAAGTCCTCAGCATCCATCACATAAATAGTCGTTGATGTTGAGGTACTGAAGCGATACAGTATTTTTTCGGCTTCCTCTTCTTGTATCTATCACGCCAACGGACCCTTAGACTGTGACGATCGGTATTTAGCATCTGGATTCGGAGGAATATTTTAGCGGCGAAGCCGAAATTTGGTGTATACAAGTTTTTTTCTTTTGATTTTTATTGTGATAATTATCAATGGTATGAGAGAGAAGGCGGCCATATAGCCAAGCTGTATAGACAACCTATAAAAACAACCAATAGAGTCAGATTGCAAAATCAAGCTATAGAGGCAACCTACAGAGATAAACTATATAGGCGAGGTGTAGAGCAAAACTTTGAAGTTGAGGTCTACGGATAAACTCAAGAGACAACTTAAAGACGACGCCTGCGGAGAAAAGTCCTACAGACAATCTATAAAGACACACTAGAGACATACTTGAAAGATGATATCATATAGATACACCGGGGAGACAGTCTACAAGAGCAAACTACATATGCAACTTAATCAGGACAAGTTATAAACAACAAACATATAAAGACTCTCTAGAAATACGGGGCGTAAGGATAACTTATAAGGAACAATTATAGAGACTGTCTATAGAAACAAACTAATGATACGCCCTGTAGAGACAAGCATTAGAGACACAGTAAAATCAAGCCATAGAGCAACCTATAGAGATCCATTATAAAAGCGAAGTACAGACAAGCAACATGTTTGTGTACAAACTATAAGGACGGCCGACAAAGACAATGTATAAAGAAAAACTACGGAGACACAAGCTACCGAGACTAACGTGTGAGTCAACATATAAGGTCGAGGTATGGCGACAGACGTCCCAGACAATCTAGATAAACCGTTGAGGCAACCAAAAAAGGAAGCTGTAAGAATACCTATAGGGGTAAGTTGTTGAAACCAGAAAGAAAAAAAGCATCTTAGCCGTATTAATAACAACGTGTACCCTCTAATCATGTTCTCGGTCGCACTATTCGAACGCGTGAAAATATTTATCAGCGAACTGATTGGTCCCCTTCAGTGTGGATTCAGACTTAAAAATGCCACCGTATACCAATTATACATTCTGCTGGAGTTTCAGAAAGAGAATCAACAAATGAATCACTCAGGCTATGCTGACGGGAGCATACGCTTCCACTAGGGCCGCCTATGTCCGACAGGCTAGCGAGAAGTAACACACAAAGATCTACCACCCCTAATCCAGGGTATTACGCGTCACCGTGTCCATTGGATGTTTTGCAGCCAGGGATATACATCATCATCATCGGCACTACAACCGGGAACCGGTCTTGGCCTTATTTAGCAAGTCCTGAGGCTTGTTAAATTTTCCATAACGATTTATTTTGTCTGGGCAAGGTCATTAGTCTTGCGCCAGGGGCTCCCCGGCGGGGAATCGAACCCCGGTCTCCCGGGTGACAGGCGGGTATACTAACCACTATACTATCGAGGAGCCCAGCCAGGGATATACAGGCTGTATTATAACGGCGCCTCTCTGAAACCGGGTCGAATCAGAGCAGTAAGCAGACCTTACGATATCAAAGAGGGGCTCTGATATGGCGGACTATTTGAAACCCCAAGACTGTTCCCACGAAATGAATAATCAATATACAAAAAACAATCTCACGAAAAACCCGGTAGGCGTAGGTGTGATGAGCCGACACTACCATAAGGGAACAAATCATCAAGGAAACATCAACTCGGCAAAAAGAAGACGTAGGGAAAAACGGAAAAAGCGAGATTTACACGTCGGCACGTGGAATGTTCGAACGTTATATAAACCAGGCACGATACAGACGGTCGTAGAAGACGCGAAACAATATAAAATGGACATCGTCGCGTTTCAGGAAGTCCGACTCCCACATCGAGTAATCGAAACCAACGGGTTTACTTACAATAGCATGTGGAGGTACCGACACATATAACCTTGGAGCCGGATTCACCATAAGCAAGAAGATTACCCCTTGTGTAAAAGATGTGCGATTTATTAATGACCGGATGTCGGTGCTAAAACTACAGGGCCCATGGTACAATTATGTATATATAAACGTACGCGGCCCAACAGAATCTAGCGACGAAGAAACGAAGGACTCGTTCTACGAGACCCTAGAGGAAGTATTTGATGGGATCTCACCATTCGATGTTAAAATCCTCCTCGGGGACCTTTATGCGAAAATTGGAAAAGAAGATATCTTCCAACACACAACAAGAGAAAGCGTACACGACGTTTCAAACGATAATGGAATTCGAATTATTACGTTCGCAGCGTGAAAAGATCTGATAATTAAAAGCACGATGTTCAACCACAAGCCAATCCATAAAGCCAGATGGATATCACCCGACGGCGTAACGCGTAACCAAATAGACCACTTCTTCATAGACAAAAAACACCACTCGATTATCCTTGACTCAAGATCATATAGAGGAGCAGATTGCGACTCCGATCATCTCCTAGTGATGGCCAAAATCAGGAGCCGGCTCGCAGCAAACCCACATGTGCAGTAGCGGGAGACGAACAAAACGTTCGACATTGATAAACTAAAAGACCTGCTCAAAAGGGCTGAATATCAACACGAACTAACGAATAGATATAGCATCCTAGAGATTGGGAGCAGTGAGGACGAGGAAGCCAATAGTATGGACACTAAATGGACATCGATCAGAGACACAATCAAACAAAGAGCCCAAAAGGTATTAGGATTTAAGATAATTCAGTCCAAACCTTGGTTTGACGATGAGTGCAGGGGGAAGATTGAAGAACGTAAATAACTCAGAGTGATCCACTTACAAAGATATGATGAAGTCAACGCAGAAAGATACGCGACAATTCGGAAAAAGCCAGTGAGACTCTTCAAATGCAAAAAACGCGAATGGGTAAAGACTCGGATCGAAAAACTCCTAGAAAATGCCAGGGCAAAGAACATCAGGGGTATGTATGCAGGCATAATTTCAATTAGAAATGGCTACCAAGGGAGAGCCAAAATAATTCGAGACGCAAACAGCTGTCTGGTCAGAAACAAACAATATCGTGACAGAATGGAAGCAGAACTCTGAAAACCTGCTCAATGTGCCCACCCATCAACCACAAATGAATGCTACAGACGTACACACAGCCAAGCATGAGATCCCAGAGCCCACTTTCAACGAAGTTGTAGACGCAATAAATGGATTGAAAAATAACAAAGCTCCCGGAGTCGACTGCATACTGGTAGAGCTTGTGAAGCGTACAAGAGAGGCAACCGCTCGAAAGATCCACCAATTGAGTAAAACAATATGGGATAAGGAAGTCACTGCGGAAGAATGGAAAACCTCAATATTCGTCCCTATTTTCAAAAAAAGCGACAGATCTGACTGCGAAAACTACAGGGGAATATCACATACAAATTACTAACAAATGTCATACTGGCGAGAGTCACATCGAACGCAGAAGAAATACTGGGAGACTACCAGTGCGGATTCCGTAGGAACTAGTCAACGACCGACCAAATGTTCACAACAAGGCAACTGCTGGCATAGAAGTGGGAATACGGAGAGACGGTTCACCAACCGTTCGTTGACTTCAAAAAAGCCTACGACAGTCGCATAGCAAAGACTTTACCATATTGTAGTTGAACTGGGAGTCCCGAAAAAATATGCCGCCCTCATTCAAATCTGCATGAATGAAAATAAAGGGCGAGTTAAAATAGAAAACCACCTCTCAGAACCATTTGAAATCCGCGATGGTCTTTCACCATGACTTTTTAACCTTGTGCTAGAGTATGTTATCAGAAATGTACAAGACGAAAAAATGGCCGTATCATCCTTGAATGGGGTCACACAAGTGCTTGCATATGTGGACCGCATCGCCGGTTTGGGCGATAACCTAGAAACTAAGTAAAAACAGTCAAATCATCATGCAAACGACAGAAGAGGCGCGACTAGAAATAAGTGAAGACAAAATAAAATACATGATTATGGCGAGAGCAGGTGGACCTCGGGGGACATACATAAACGTCAAAGGCAAAAGGGAACAATACTGACGGCCAGTAACGAAATGTCGAAGGAAATTAATAAAAGATTACATTGGCACGCAGTCAGTAAACGGTAAAATCCAAACTGCTATCATGCAATATAAAGCTCCGTGTTTATAGAACCATAATCATGCCGATTGTTCTATACGGATGCGAAACATGGGCTCTCACAAAACGGGAAGAAAACATATTCCGTGTATTTGAGAATAAAGTTTTAACGAGTGTCTTGGCGGCAAATATGATGAAGAGGCGAGACAATGGAGGAAACTCCACAACCATTAATTGGGGGAACTATACCGCAAATCTACAATAGTGAGAGTAATCAGGTCGTGAAGATTAAGATGGGCCGGACATGTGGCGCGAATGGGCAACGATAGGACCGTGCGTAAAATTCTTGACGGTAGACCAACGGGAAAGACACCGCAGAACGGCCGCGACGGGGATGGGAGGACAATGTTAGGTGTCACCTTGAGGAGATTGGATTATATGGCCAGGACGGAGAGTGCACAGGACAGGGAACGACGGTGGAGTCGAGTCGGCGAGGTCATAAACCTCCGGGTTCCTACGGGCCAATAAATAATAAAGTAATAAAAAATAATAACTAATAACTAATAACCTTGCCCGTAAAAATAAATTATTATGGAAAATTTAGCAGGTCTCGAGACTTGCTAAATAAGGCCAAGACCGGATCCCGCTTGTAGTGCCGATGATGATGATGATGAATAAAAAATAATAATAACTCTTTCATTCACTGTGAGCGATCGAAAAACAGTCCGCACACGATGAATCACGAGATGTGTGACTAAAACGCTTGTTTAGAGACGGGGTAAATTCTCGCGATTGCATATATAGGTAATATTGTTGTCTTCGGCTGAACAGATGGAGAGGACACTATATGCTGAACTTCATAGTGGCCACTTGGAGGTTAGGCACTTTGGTTTGGCTATAAATTCCAACGCAACTCTTTATGACCAACGCTATGATGAGGAATACTTGCTAGCCATGCTGACTAACTAACCACACAACACCCTGTCGCATTAATTTCGGCATGGGTAAACTCTAATGTTATCCTTAACTGATAGAACAGTATTTTTTATGGTGTTTCAAGTTTTTATTATCAAACAACGCGCGGTAAAACGCCATTTTTATCACCAGATGATCACAACGCCCTCTCGTAGCACCAAGTCGAATTTGCTTCCAATTCATGTACGACTGACTGAGGAATTTAAAAATAGGTTTAAGCTTAAGGATTCTGAGTTCCCACGTTTCACGACAGGTATAGTGAGGAGTTGTCTGGCTCCGTGATTGAATAGTGAAATATTATCAAAATCTGCAAGGGTTTTTTGTGAGATGGACAAACATCAAATTATATCCTATCCACAGTCAACAGTCAATATCGCGAAATCCTAGATGCGGCTGCGACATCAGAATCAAAAATTAAATTAAATCTCCTGTCAACAGTTAACATATATCATAGCGATATCTTCTGCCAGCCATACATACCCCCTGTGACCTACTTCCCATTACGATCAGTCAACACTAATATTAGCGAAACTGAGTTCTCGAGATATATCGCTCGTACGGGATAACGGACTTTTCCTTAGGAAACGCCATTCCAGTCTTTCCGAGCCCACAAACGCCACGTTCACTCCAAGACATGACATTATTTGACGTCGACAAATTTTTCTGTAATTCCTCGTTTTTGTCTCCGGGCAGTCCCTGATGCCTTGGCATACCATGCATTCTTTCATCGCCCAAATTACTTGTCCGTAACTTCACTATGATTTGCAAATCGTCAAAGCACTTAATACTCAGCCTGTGCTTTCGTTCGTCCATGTTGTTTTCCCTCCATCTACTTTTATTTCACAAAACATCTATAAATTGAAATCGTTTTCTCTGTCATTGCCAACGTTTAAGGACGTTCGCATAGCATCCTTGCAATCAGATGTGAGGGTTGTTTTTGGTTTCTTATTTTGCCCTTTCTACCTCAATCAACATCGTAGCGCTTTTCGTTGATGCCATCTATTTGTGTCAATAATTCCAGATATCCTATGGAGCTTAGCCTTCCCTTATATCCTGGTGAATTTTCTTTTATTTCATATCAAAGGTCCTTCTTTTTTTTCATTGCTTATGAGCACACATTTTTAAACCACAACTCCAAATTGGTGTCCTTTTGCACTTATTGGATCATCTGTGTGGGGATATAATTTTTGCCTCTGTATTTTGTGGTAAGTTTCAATTATGCACTTCCGTGATGGGAATAAAGGCCTTTGAGTGAGATCGATATATATTTTTTCGCCCTGTATCGGTGGTGGATCACAAAGGAACACCTGTCTCGGTTTGGAAAATATATTCACACGAAGAGACCGTAGTACATTGCATTGGGAAGATGATGTTCTGCTAGAGTATGCAAGGTATTCATTTGATGAACCCGAGTACCTGCGGCTGTTCTCCTTTTATCCATACGACAAAGTTCATAATGAAGAAACAACGGCAGGGTGTTCTCTCTACTTTTAAGCCATGAGTGGCACAATCAGTATAGAAAGAAATATGATCCATCTCTGAATTTCAATGGCAAGTTTAATTAGCTACGCTTACGTCCTTATCCATTGGATTCCAAGTAACCTGTCTCAATAATATTTAAGTTGAAGCTCAGTAAAGGCGTTTGTCATAATAAATACACACAACATTTCATCGTTTTAAAATTTAAATTGTTCAAGATCTCAAAAAAATGAATGTTTTAATGGAAAGAATTTTGGCAAAAAATGTTGCAGAAACTGAGAACGATAGATTTGATTTTTTTGGTGTGGGTACTGTGGGGGTTCTTTAACTTTACGCAAGAACCACCCACAATTTCAACCCCAACCTCCCTTGGGAAATTTGCAGTTACCTGCAAAAATCTCCTTCACCAAGGACATTTCCTTCATTAAGGTTTTATCCCAAGTGCCTGTAAAAGAATTCGCTAGCATTCATGCATCCAATGCATCATTCTAAATTTCTGAAAAGAATTCTTTACGGGCAAACCATTTAGAATCTTATTGATTCTCCTTGCCGGCAAATTCCTGTCCCGTATATACATACCTAGTCGACCCTTTTGTCCAACGACAAAGCAACGCCAATCAGCTGTTTTGCTCAGCTGCAATAGACCCGACCATTGATCTGTTTGTCTAATTGACAAACAATCACCATTCTCGCGCTTTGCCGCCGAAAATTGAATTCTTCTGCATACACAACATGCAAACAAAAGAATCCGATTCTGTCCGCTAACAGCGATCCCATAAATAAATTTCTTACGTAAGCATCGCAATTCCTTTTAGCACCTAATGAGTTGCAGCGTATTTGGTCAGCTGCACCCCTCATTACACACGATGCCCATGGTCGATTTTCCCTTTGTCACCTTCTCTTGTCTCAATTTCGTTTTCCCATGAGCTTCGTGCATGAGTAAAACAATGTGATCTACACGATCACACACACACACCACCAGGATCCATTCCGCGAGATCCTCTTACTGGTTACTTACTACAGATAGAAATTTTCTCTCTCTTCCACCAATCTCACCTCGAACTGAGGGTTGAATGCAAAGTCGGAATTCAACCTTCGGGGAGTCATTTACCAACCACCAGACGCGCCGGTTGTGTCGTCTTCCGCTCCCCGTAGCGCGCACGGGGATGCGTACACCCAGACTGGTGTGTTTTCCACCCCTGAGTGTGAGTCGCGAGTTGAGTTTTTCCTACTGTTTCACGAGGCGGTAAAGTGGATTCACCTTGAAGTGAAATTTGTGACAATATATTAGACAATTCTGAAAGACCTCGTTTGCGGCGTTACGCAGTGATATACCCAGGGAACCCGTCGTGGGGTAGTAGTGAACCAGCGCCCTTGCCGGCGCACCTACTACCTACCCACACAGTACCATTTTCATTTAAATGGACATGTCAATAAGCTAAGCTGCCGTTACTGGCCTTTAAAAACATGTATGACTTCAGCAATAAAGACCATTGCATTGTTTTCATTTGCTTGCTGTGCTTTACCCACAGAAATGGGATACTTGGGCAATTTTTTTCTTGAAAATGCCCGAGACCTTCATATATGTAATAGTACCAATTCTGGAAAGAAGGATTTCTTTTGGCCGCACTTGCGAGCTCTTTCATCTTCCCCATCAAACGCCTGGTTTCAACAGGATGGAGCCACTCCACACCTTTCCAAAGCTTCGATGAGCTTTGTCACGTGGGCGAGATCCAATGCCCGCTAAGTTCACTAGACTTGAGCCCGATGGATTTTTATGCGGTTATCTGAAAGAAAAAGTGTACTGAAACAATGACTATACTATCGCGAACCTCAAAGAAAATATTCGCTATGAAATTAACAACATTCATATGAGTTTGCGGAATGTGACGCAAAATACGAAGCTCTGTTTCGTACAGGGCGTGCAACAGAAGGTGTGCTCAACTCTTAGAATTCCGATTCCTACTACATACTCCAATGAGGATTATGTATCTGGGTGGAATTCAACGCCTATAAGCCCCAGAGGGTTTATTGCCAAAACGAACTCACAAGATAGACACATCCTCGATGAATGGCAGTTGTACGTGGTAATTCCTGGCACTCATAGTATTTCTATTTTTACTGGCTGATATTTGAAGCTGTTCAAAGGGAAGTCAAACGTATGGGTTTTGTAAGGAGATGCAAAAATTACCTTGGCTTATACAACCTGACTACAATTTTCTAGACGTATCATCATCATCATCGGCACTACAACCGGGAACCGGTCTTGGCCTTATTTAGCAAGTCCTGAGACTTGTTAAATTTTCCATAATGATTTATTTTTTTCTAGACGTATAATTGTCCTTAATTGGAATTCGATTCATATATTCGATCAGGCATATGTAAGACAACGCTAGACATGCGCGATTCAAAACCAAGAGAACGATTCATTTAAGACCCATGCCCGAGTTTTTTAATTCCACCGATGGAAAGTGTAACCTCGCATGCATTTCTATTTTCTATAGGTATATATTATTTCCAACGCGGATTGGAAAGAAGACTGGCGTCGTGGAACAATTTGCCCCATACAAAAGAAGGGAGATATCACACTGTGCGGCAACTACAGGGGTATAACATTGCTGAGTACAGTCTATAAGATACTCTCCACTATCCTACAAGAGCGGATAGCCCCATACGCTAAAGTCATTATAGCGTTTGAAATAATAGTGAAGAAGATCGTGTGATTCGAACTGACGCTATGACAGTTTAAATCACGAAAAAAATTGAACCTAAGCGTTACCCATCAGGCTACTGACCGTGTTTAGAATTTGATTTTTAAACTCGACTATACTCCACTGATGTGAATTATTTTTGTTATCGCTATGGTATACGGTTCTGATGTATTTTCTTGTTCGATTTTTCGTTCGGTGTTCTTCACTATTTTTGCTTGTGAATTGTGTGTGTTAGAGTCGCTACATCGTCATTGGTCAATATCAGTGTGGCTTCATCCCAGGGAAATCAGTGATTGAACAGATATTCACCCTTCGGCAGGCGATGGAAAAATGTCTGGCATTTAAGATTCCATTATATCATCTATTTATAGACTTTAAGGCCGCCTACGACACCATAGCCAGGGTAGAACTATATAATGCCATGAGAGAGTTCGGCATTCCAAACAAATTGATACGACTATGCAGGTTGACCATAACCAACGTAACTAGTCAAGTAAAAATAGCGGGATTGCTGTCCAAACCAATAAACATCTATAATGGAATCCGACAAGGGGACAATCTGGCCTGCCTCCTCTTCAACCTGGGGTTGGAGAAAGCAATCCGTGAGTCTGAAGTCACAACTAGAGAGACTATTATCATCCAGCCCGATGCTTGCCTACGCAGATGACATCGACATCATCGGTAGATCCAAGTCGGCTGTTCACGGCTGTTCCTTCACCCAGATAGAGCAGGCGGCACAAATACTGGGACTGCACATTAATGAGGGGAAAACTAAGTACATCGTGGCAACTTCTGCGAAGAGAAGGCCTAACGTTGGTCAAACTATCAGGGTATTGGAGCACGAATTTGAAGTAGTGCAAACCTTTAACTACCTTGGGTCAATAGTATCAGCCGATAACAAAATGGAAGAAGAAATACGCGAACGGTTGATCAAATCCAAAAAAGCCTACTATGGTCTATCAAGGCTCTTTAAATCTCGAAATTTATCCAGAACATCTAAGCTAGTACTGTACAAGACCATGGTCTTACCAGTACTCATGTACGGATCCTGGATGCCCAATAAAAGGCGCTCTGAACTCTAAGCCGCGTTCGAGAGGAAGGTCTTAAGGAGAATTGTAGGCACCGTATGTGAGGAAGGACGATTCCGGGGACGCTACAACCATGACTTGTACGCGAACTACCTTGAAGCTAATGTTGTAAGAAATATCAAGCTCGGTAGACTCCGGTGGGCGGGACACCTAGCTCGAATGAGCGAAGAGGAGCCTGCCCGGAAAGTCCTTTGTGGCAGTATGTGTGGAAGTAGAAAGCGCGGCAGACCGTGTCTGCGATGGAGGGATGGCGTAGACCAGGACGCCCAGAGCCTGAGATGCCAAACTGGATGACAGCGGCTCGAAATCGGGACCGATGGAGAGATTTGTTAAATAGGCCAAGACCGGATCCCAATTGTAGTGCCGATGATGATGATGTATGTGAGGGCGGATGATTCCGGAGACGCTACAACCATGAGTTGTACGCGATCTACCTTGAAGCTAATATTGTAAGAAGAATCAAGCTCGGTAGACTCCGGTGGAGGGGACACCTAGTTCGAATGAGCGAAGAGGAGCCTGCCCGGAAAGTGCTTTGTGGCAGGATGTATGGAAGGAGATAGCGCGGCAGACCTTGTCTACGATGGAGGCATGGCGTAGACCACTACTCCCAGAGCCTAGACCAGATCCCGGTTGTAGTGCCGATGATGGTGATGATATATTATTTCCGTCGCCATCCTGTACTTTGTGAACGCATTGCACGTCTCCAAGCTTTTTCTCACGATACCCGTCAATTAGAGATTACGTTAAAAATTAACTATAGATAAACACACACAATCATTCTTTAGCCGAACCGCACAAATGTGGAATGGTCTGGTTGATCATGTTTATATAACATACTGATATTTAAGGCTGAAGGTAGTTTGCCACTAGTTAATTGGCTATCTGAATTGAGTAGTCAAACTCTTGTGCGAAAGGTTCAAAATTTAGAACATGCGTCCCGTAGGTAAGATCATGACCCGCAAAAGCTAGATTGCTTGATGAATAACGGCATTTGGAGGAAGGTAGACCGATTTTAGTAGGAAAACTGGTGATGAAATCATCGCATACCATAAAGTGCGCACACTGTGATCACTTTATGAACTTGATGATATTTTTGGATTTGATTCCTTGCACATGCGCGCATAAAGACGATATTTCAGATACCCTTACACGTCAAAGCGCAGTGCATCCGGAAGAAGAAACATATGATGGCAAAAGGGGGTGTCGATGTATATTGGTCTTGAATACCTAGACATTACGTTACAACGACGAAGAAACACATTATCGGGCACAGAACATTCATCTTTGATTACCGGTTATCGCGGGAGAATGTTTGGAGAGAAGGAATACATTCCGAAAATTCAGTTGAGTAACCATCGTGATAATGGCTATAGAACAGAGGCAGGAACAGTAGGATGCGTTGCTTCTGTTTTAACGACGAAACTGGAAGGCTTGCATCTGGGTCTCCAATAAGGTTCACTGCTTGTTTTTAGATTCTGTAGAGCACGTATTGGGCTATCTTGAAAGCACCTGGCCATTAAAGGATTTGCCTCTCGGTTGCGTTAAGATAAATTCATCATGATGGAATTCAAACGTGATAGTGTGATGGCGATCGATTTGGCTGTAAAGTTTGAAGTAGCTACTATTAGAGCCCTGGGAATTTCAACGTGAATAAACCATTTGTGTCTCGAACCATAACTGGTAACCATGATACGGGCAGCGTTGGTAGCGGTCGAGAAAAGCCGCTTTAGTGACACAAATTGCTCACAAAGTAAAAAAGCGAATTGAACGAAATCTGGCTTGTAACGGCCCATGAGGTGCGCATATCAAAAACCACAAAGCAATGAACATTAAAAAATGAGGTAAAAGTAAAACCTTCTGAAGATCCAAAAAAACGAGAGAGTGGGAAATATCATCATCATCATCATCGGCACTACAACCGGGAACCGGTCTTGGCCTTATTTAGCAAGTCTTGAGGCTTGTTAAATTTTCCATAATGATTTATTTTTTCTGGGCAAGGTCATTAGTCTTGCGCCAGGGGCTCCCCGACGGGGAATCGAACCCCGGTCTCCCGGGTGACAGGCGGGTATACTAACCACTATACTATCGAGGAGCCCGAGAGGGAAATATACACCTTGTCAACTGTGGCCAGCTTGGATACCGTGAAATATTTTCTACATCTCTTGCGAAACCCCACACATTTTTCCCGCAAGAGGCTAGTTCATCGCATACTCGATTATATATTCTCCATTATTATACAAGGTGGCTCAAAATTAATCACCCTATCGGAAGATGTTATAATTTTTGCAAATGGTGTCGTTCGTCAATCATATTTAACATTTGTGAACTAGACAACTGCAGTATGCAATCAGACAAGCAATGGGGCAATATACTCCACAAGAGCACGGAATAATTGTGTCAATTTTTTTGACCAATAACCGCTCGCTGGTGTTATCGCAGCGTGAATTTCAACGTCGATTTCCTAATCGTGTCACGCCAACTGGGCAAACATTCCGGCGCTTAGCTACTCGACTCGAACAGTATGGAACTACAGGAGACCATGCACGGTGTGGCCGCCACCGGACTGGTCGTTCGGCCGAGAATATCGCGGCTGTGGCTGCCGATGTCGCTGAGAACGAAGAAACATGAATCAGACGACGGGCCACGCAATTGCGCATCACCAGATGGACCCTACAGCGAATTATAGTGAAAAACGTACACATGTTCCCGTACAAAGTGCAAACAGTGCACTACTGTCAAGCCTTCCTTATTCTCAACAACGAAGAGGACGACTTTATGTCGAAAACCATCATGAGCAACGAGGCGCATTTCCACTTAAGCGGTTACGTCAATAAGGAAAATCTTCGTTTCTGGGGGACTGAAAATCTGCGTGTGAAGAGCCGTTACACTTACTCAAAGACACTGTGTGGTGCGGCGTCCACGGGGGAGGAGTGATTGGGCCGTTTTTTTTTTTTTTTTTTGGAAGACGCCATCGGCAATACGGTCACTGTTACTGCCGAACGCTACAGGGCCATTATAAACGACTTCTTACTGCCGGAATTGGATGAGCGGGGCTTGGTGAACAGATGATTTCAACAAGACGGTGCAACTGCACACACAGCACGAGCCGCAATGGATATTGTGAAGGAGGCGTTTCCTGGACGCATAATCTCCCGATTTGGCATGGTCAGCAAGATCGCCCGATTTAACCATCTCAGACACCTTTTTTTGGGGCTACTTGAAGTCGCCGGTTTATGCCAACAAGCCTCAGACAATCACAGCCCTTAAGGAGAATATTCGACAAGAATGCGAACAGTTATCACCGGAAATCTTGAGGAAGGGCATGGAAAATGCGATAAAACGTGTACAAATATGTATCAACACTGGCGGCAGCCACTTGATGGATATTAGCTTTTTCATCATCGTCATAGGCACTGCAACCGGGAACCGGTCTTGGCCTCATTTAGCAAGTCCTGAGGCTTGTTAAATTTTCCATAATGACTTGTTTTTTTTTCGTGCAAGGTCATTAGTCTTACGCCAGAGGCTCCCCGACGGGTAATCGAACCCCGGTCTCCCGCGTGATAGGCGGGTATACTTACCACTATACTATCAAGGAGCCATTATCTTTTTCACTTAACAGAAAAAAATTGTAAAGGTCCAAATAAAGATTTCCGTCACTGAAAATTATTTTTTTTTATTTAGTAGAAAAGTAATTCAAAAACAAAATCGGATGATTAATTTTGCACCACCTTGTATATTGTTGAGATCGGAATTCAATGAGTTGAACAAATAGTGTTGATTGATAGAACATATAAAGCTCGAATAGATTGGTTGCAAATATATAAATGAAGCTTAAAGTACTGTCATCAACAAACGAGTGTGGGTTATGGGCAAAAGGTTCTCTATAAAATTAAGAAAAGGAATGGATGAGAGTGCGGAGGTCTGGGGAACACTTGTATTAATTCTCTGGGAAGCCTATGGAACACCATCCAGAAACATTTGGATAGAGCGACTAGAAAGAACTCTTATTTTTTGAATAAGTCTATACAATACATATAAAGTACATAGGATTGCAATTTCGGCAATACATCCAGGTGCTAAACTCTGTCGAATCCCTCTAAAGTATCACAGCGACAACACTGCTTTCATCGATCTAGAGGATCTACATGTCTGTCAGATCTTCTGTGAACCTGTTGGTAGTAAAGCCGTAGTGACGGCCGTTTGATTCCAGATCTTTCAAAAATTGACTCAATAACTTTCGACAATAATGGGTCGATATGGAATAGCTTCCACAGATATGAAAGAGGAACATATATTCAAAAGAATTGGCGGAGGGCCATTTTTTAATGTTTAGCTCATCGAGTGCCCGGGCATCTTTAAAAATTCGGAGGCGGTTGTTGGCTATGGTGTGCTTCCTATGATTGTTGTTGTTGAAGTGATATCAGACAACGCACAGCCGGCTGCGAAATGTACAGAGGTAATTCCACCTTCTTTAT
Source organism: Microdon myrmicae (assembly GCA_963931805.1). Lineage (NCBI taxonomy): Eukaryota > Metazoa > Arthropoda > Insecta > Diptera > Syrphidae > Microdon > Microdon myrmicae. The sequence goes on from OZ007500.1 coordinate 46,940,189, forward strand.
TGTGTTGGCCACCTGTCTGTGGCGATAATAGGCGAAGGCATGGATGAGACCGAGTTTTTGATGATTTTCACAAAGACCCAGGTATTTCTACTTGACGCTTCCCTGACAGAGTAAGTTCAATAATATGTCTGTCCCAATTAGAAAAATTCGAGGCTGAATCTAATATAAACGGTAATTTCTTTTTATAAAAGCTCAGTGTTGTCTCTTGTCGTCAAAGGCGAACCCAAAATTAAATACACTGTTGATGAACGGCATTTGCATTGACGAAACCAAGGAACTATCAATCCTCGGCAATCAAATGAATTCGACTCTTAATTGGAGCGACCACATTTTCGAACCTGCGATACCCGTCAATCTGTGAATGCGCATCAGTTCACGTTGAAAGTGAACTTCAAGCGCACAAATAAACATAGAGAGTCATTCTTTAGCCGAACCACACGAATGTGGAATGTTCTACCTGATCATGTGTTTACTCGTTATTATGTCCAGACATTCAAGACCAATATCCATTGAATCCTCTTTTCCGTATCCACTTTCTCTCCATCCGCTCGCACTGTGCTCTGACATTTAAGGGTACTTCAAAATCCCCTTTTGTGTGCGCGATCGTGTAAAAAAAAATCCTGAGCAACGAAGATGTGCCGAATCAGTTAATGAATCGACCTGGGTCTCAGTTAGAAAAGGATACCAGGTTTCGCTGTTTGCAAATATTGGTGGACGGCGTTTACATTCGTATTGGTGGAACCGATGTCCCTGATGTTACAAAATGCCGTTATCAGTCGAGCGTCGTCAGAGCCTCGAGAGCCTCGAGCCCGATTATGCGATGACGAATTTATTAAAGTTCGGTTACTTATCATAATGTCTGCTTTAATGGTTTGGCTCAATACGTCGATTTTGAGTCCCCACCTAACCACCACCATCCAAAGTCGCCGTTTGTGCGCGCTTTTGTGTAAAAAGAATAAATAAATACATTTAATGAATAATGTTACACACTAACTATACTATCAACATTTTTCAAAATAGTCATCTGCATGATCTACACACTTTTGCCACCGATTTGAAAGCTTTAATATCCCTTTTACGTAGAAAGATTTCGCGCGAGTTGTTAGCCAATGGCGCACGTGCTTCTCGATTTCTTCATTGCTTTCGAATTTTTTTCCTCTAAGTGATTCCTTGAAGGGTACGAACAAAAAATAGTCACAGGGATTCTAGGATTTCCTTACCCATTTCTTCCAATGTATTCCTTGTCAAGAACGCGGTGTGAGACCCGGCGTTGAAGTAAAATGATATCTCGAATGAGCATACCTCGTCTTTTGTAGCTGGTACTCACTCTGATGAGATTTCTCCAACAGTTAAGCGGCGATCACTTTCAATAAGCTCCCAAACGGCACGGATATTGTCATCTGTACGATTGGAACTTGGGCGTCGATCATGACTTGCGTTTTCGATACGTTCTCCCCCACTTTGTAATTCTCTGGCCCACGTATACATTTGATTCAGAGACAGTGTATCATCACCAAACTGTGCTTTCAATCGAGAAAAAATTTCCGAGGGTTTAACGCCTTCATTTGTTAAAATTTTCATAATAATCCGTTCCGCAACAGACGTATATCTCTTGCCCGCTCATGGCTGTAGTAACTACAAAGTCGAGCGGGGCCGCTGGCCAAGCCGGTTGCCCTACTCTTCATAAACTAAACAACAGCCACGCACAAGATTATGTAGCTCGCAACTTGTTGCTAAGCAAAAAGTAATATTACCGTTTATACTTGATTCACACGATTGTGCCGAAATGACAAATATTTTAATTTGCTTGTGTTATAAGGCGAGCTCATTTCATTAAAACCCATTGCTAAAGGGACTGAGTTGCTATGGGACGAAGCGCTACTAGGTTTGTTGAACTCATAATCGCCATAAGTGAAAAACACGACTTTGTACGAAATGTATTTGGAAGCAGAATTAAATAACTAAATCAATGGTAGACATACCTAAACGTAGAAAAATGGAATGAAACCAATTTGAAATTGAATAATCGAAACAGCAGATATCTGTAATAATGAGAGAAACATGTAAATGTGCACAAAGGGAAACAAACCCGAAGATTGACAGGAATTGGGGATCGTGTATTTAGATACCTTAATAGAACTATATCAACCATAAAAAGTAAAATCAAATAAATGGTCGTGCACATAACAGAGTAAATGGGAAAAAAATCATACAAGAAGAATATCTGTGGTGTATCTAATTAAGTTCGGCTCATCAAAGTCCCCGATAGGGAAAACAAAACATTAATAAAAAAAGCAGAGCAATTAATTACAACGAAAGATAAGAACGACACAAAAGAATGAAAACGTCAATACCCGAATAACAATAGCCCAACATCAGCAATAGACACAAATAAGTCAATAAAAATATTCGCAGAAGACAATAAAAAGCTATCTCTATCCTAAAAGCCAAGGCCTACAGTAAAACTTGTTGAATAAAAAATGATAATAGAGATAAAATCACCCTAATAGTAAGAAACAAGATGATTGCAGTAGGATAAGGAGATTATTAAAGGAATTGGGATAATAATTCTATTTTTATAGGAACCCACACTATAATCTGCAGTGCTATCTGCTAAAATGGATCAGGGGTAGATATGAACCGAGGTAGGTGTAGCGAGTTTTAAACCGGAAACAGAGGGCATTTGGAATGTACGGTCTCGCTCATGGGCAAAAGGCGCTGTTACTGTCACCATAGACCAATAATGATTCTCTTACCTTTTCTGCCAGTCACTTTGGCTCAGTCTTGTTTAATTGGAGTTAATTACAATACTGTGAGTAATGATAAGGAAAAAATAAACATCGTACTCCTCTGCCAAGATTGACTCCCAGAATGAGTCCCATTTGTGAAGAACTCATCAAAAGGTCGTTCATTAGACGAATGATTACATAAATGTCATCAACATGACGGGGTCCTTCAACTCAGGCATGCCTGATGTGTGAGTGATGAACACTCAGGATATTAGGTGTCGAAATAAAAGTGATGGCAAGTAAACCATTAGTGGGTTAGTAGAAGATCTCTTGTCAGATGAAGCAGGTTACTACCTCCTGAGAATACAGTCTCTTTTGTCTAATACATTCCAGAAAGGACGTACCTCTGCTGGTTTGAAGGAACTATGTAAACCTTACACCCGCGCAAAAAATGCTAGTTCCAAAACATACAAAAGTGGTACTTAAAAGCGGGTGCATTGCTGGGGGCAATGCGAAATAAGGCAATCCTACCATATTAAAACTGTTACAGAATTAAAACACCCCCCCCCCCCCCCCCCCCCCCCCCCACCCCGAATCATTAAACTGATTCGCACATTATGTTGGCTTAAAATAACCCCGCGGATCTTTAAATTGATTCGCATTTATATCCAAATTAAACACACCCCTGCGAATCATTAAATTGATTCGCATTATATGCTGGCATGAAGAGGCAACATTCTTCGATATATCCCATGAGATTTCCTATGGGAAGTCAAGACTGTCATGCCCGATTAAGCTTGGGTAAGCCACGCTGTTGCTACATAAAGCAACGGCGTTCCTTTTGTCTATCTATACCCACACGCCGTTAAATACCCCAAGCATCAGCACCGGTCGTTGACCTCGCTAGACACGGCCATTCGCTGGGGATCAAAAACCTCAGCGTCTGGTGAAAAGTATGAAAAGAATACTTTTCAAAAGACGCCGCTTCCCCTCTCGGAGTGCATTTTGGATCTGCACGCTGAGAGCACCCCAAACAAGAAACGGGGTCATGGCGTCACCTAATTGGTTTCGCTTTCGTTGCAAGCGAAAGCCAAGCAACCCTATAATCCTCATGCTCTCCGTTGCGTTTTCTCATTCTCCTAGTTCATTGACCGTCGGGTAAATTCGTAAGAGTTTACTGACCTCAAAGGGCGTGGCAATGAGAATATGAGAGAGAGGGTGCGATCGAGAATGGGTGATCGAAAAAAAAGTACCTGTTGGTTGGGTCAGAGGGTCAGTTTTAGTTGGAGTTGAGTTTTTATTGTAGGCAGTCGAGATTTAACAACGAAGCAGTTAAGTGATTGTGCGCCCGGTGTGTCACCTCAGTTAAAAGTGAAAATCATATTAAAGGAACAAATTAAATAAACCAGAACTAGGTGTTAAAAAAAAGCAAACGTTAACAGTACCAGATTTTAAAGTACTTTAAATAAAGGGATAAAGACTAAAAAAGAGGAACCAAAGTGTTTCAATTCAAAACCGAGGTAGTGTATGGTATGCAGCAAGTTTCTCCAGGACACCTTCTATAGACGAAGGCCGCACAAGGAGATCAACAGGCAGCCGCTCTACATCTTCTCAACGAACTCCATACGCTGCAGGTAGAGACTACAAAGGATTTCCCCTGTATATCAAAAAGTGTTACACGCTGCAGGTAGAAATCACAAAGGATAACCACGTAAGTTCCCTAATTATCAGTAGATATTTTAATAATTAAATTGAGTGCAAAAAAGTGGTACATTAAAAGTGTTACAAAACCCTGAACGGACACCGTGTGTCATTGGTTGAAGCAAACCAATCACTGATTGATATAAAGCAGTCGTCCCAGAAGTGTCACAGAAGGTTGAACAGCCCTGACATACACCAGGATAACTGTTAAACAGAATGAATGTATAATACGCGGACACAAATTCGGTTTGTAATGCTATGCCGAAAAGACTCGGATCGAAAAAATCCTAGAAAATTCCAGAGCAAAGATCATGACAGGTAAGTATGCCGGCATAAATTCAATTAGAAATGGCTACCGAGGGAGAGCCAAAATAATTCGAGGCGCAAACGGCTGTCTGGTCACAGAAACAAACAATATCGTGAAAAGATGGAAGCAGTACTTCGAGAACCTGCCCAATGTGCGCAACCATCAACCACAAATAAACGCACCAGACGTACATACAGCCGATCCTCAGATCCCATAACTCTCTTTCAAATTTTAGATGCAATAAATTGATTGAAAAACAACAAAGCTCCTGGAGTCGACTCCATACCGGCAGAGCGTGTGAAGCATGGAGGAGAGGCAACTGTTCGAAAGATCCACCAACTCATCAAAACAATATGGGATAAGGAAGTCACTCCGGAAGAATGGAAAACCTCAATAGTCGGCCCATTTTCAAAAAAAACGACAGATCTGACTGCGAAAACTACAGGGGAATATCATTGCTCCCAGCCACATACAAAATACTAAGAAATGACATACTGGGAGAGTCACATCATATGCAGAAGAATACTGGTAGAATACCAATGCGGATTCCGTAGGAACCGGCCAACAACCAACCATATGTTCACAGTAAGGCAATTGGGGGAAAAGAAGTGGGAATACGGTGAGACGGTTCACCAACGGTTCTTTGACTTCACATAAGACCATCACTCGGTCGCAAGGCAAGGACTTTACCATATTGTAGTTGAGCTGGGAATTCCGAAAAAATATGCCGCCCTCATTCAAATTTGCATGAACGAAATCAAGGGGCGAGTTAGAATATAAAACCACCTCTCAGAACCATTTGAAATCCGGGATGGACTAAAACAGGGGATGGCTTCTCACCATGTATTTTTAACCTTGTGCTCGAGTATGTCATCAGAAAGGTACAAGACGACAACATGGCCGCATCATCCCTGAACGGGGTCACACAAGTGCTCGTATATGTGGATGACATCGCCGTTTTAGGCGATAATCTGGAAACTGTAAGTAAAAACAGTGAAATCATCATGATAATATTTGAAAAAGTTAAAGAACTTAAATATCTGGGAACGATACTGACGTCAGTAAACTGCTATCATGTAACGTAACATCATCATCATCATCGGCACTACAACCGGGAACCGGTCTTGGCCTTATTTAGCAAGTCCTGAGGCTTGTTAAATTTTTTCCATAATGATTTGTTTTTTCCGGGCAAGGTCATTAGTTTCGTGCCAGAGGCTCCCCGACGGGAATCGAACCCCGGTCTCCCGCGTGACAGGCGGGTATACTAACCACTATACTATCGAGGAGCCTAACGTAACATTGTGAACCATAATCATGCCGATTGTTCTATACAGATGCGAAACATGGGCTCTCACAACACGGGAAGAACACAAATTCCGCGTATTCGAGAATAAAGTTTTCAGGGGTATCTTTGGCGGTAAATATGACGAGGAGGCAGGAAAATGGAGGAAACTCCCCAACCACGAACTGGAAGAGCTATACCGCAAACGTACAATAGTGAGAGTAATCAAGTCGCCAAGATTAAGATGGGCCGGACATGTAGCGCGAATGGGCAACGATAGGACCGTGCGTAGAAGACCAACGGGAAAGAGGTCGGTAGGACGGCCGCGGCGGAGATGGGAGGACAATGTTAGGTTTGACCTTGAGGAGGTCGGAGCGGCTGGTCAAACGTGGAAGGAGGGTGCACAGGACAGGGAACGATGGCGGAGTCGAGTCGGTGAGGTCATGAACTTCCGGGTTCCTACAATCCAATAAATAATAATAATGATAATAATAATAATGCTATTAATTGTCACATAATAACCGGAAGAAGATAAGGAGGATAGGAAAAAGTGGTATTGTTGACGGATGTTGGTCTGTAGGAAGAAATGTTTGCGGAACACTGCTACCACAAGGAACTCCACAGAGGAAAACAGCACAACTACAGCACCGAGAATTGTCATAAATGAAACACAGAGTATGGTTGTTTATTCGGATGCTTTAATTGTTCTTGTTTTTTTGTTGAAAAAAAAACACAACTTGCTATAACGCGTTACACGTGTTCGTTAGTTTTTCTGTGGAACTAAGTGACGCCGAATTATTGGACGCAGGGATTGTTCTTATTGTTTCTACGACACCTGGTAGGCGACAGCGATTAAGGGAAACTCGAATTGCACCTAATATTTCTTGCACGCACGTAATTACCGCAAAACACAACTCTAATGTCCTGAGCGAGGATTTTGGGTCGGCGCGCGTTGAAAATGTTTTTGATGTTGCCGTCGGTGGCAGTTCGGACAAATACTTTGTTCACTCGCGTACCTTAGTGTACGTTGCACGTCGTTATTTTTCAACTCTATGGCACGGCGCGGATTTACTTCCTCTAAGGGATTCTGTAACTGTACTAACTCGTAGGCTGAAAATTCTCATCCCCATTTCGAATTTGTCGTCCCCTCATCTGCAAAAGAAAATTTCCCATCATCATGATCCTTCTCCTTTCCGTCTTCTTATCGGAATCTTGTTCCTTTGTTTGGAAGATCGAGCATACCGCCACTTATTTTCCGATCTTTTCGTGAGATTTGTTTGGGTTTCTAATTGCATTTCCAAATCATAAACATCTAGCGTGAGATCTACGTTAGGATGTTTATGATTGCATGGACTGTTGGTCGGCGGCGAATCGCTATCCTTTGTTTGCACAAGTGTGCGTTTTAAGTTTTGGGTCATGCTAGAAATTTAGGTGCTAATTGCTATTAGCTACAGGCGGAGATATTCGTTTTTCGGTTTGTTTACCGAAGAACGCGTTTAACTGATGTATTGCATTGATGCCCTGAATTGGATGCGTTGGACCGGGTGCGTTGCATTGCGTTGAATTCAATATTAGAGACTTTTTAACGTTTAGTTTGATTGATTTTTAGTATTGAATTCAATGTTGGTGTATGTAATGTTACCTTTTGTTTCAGGTGGAAGTAAGGACTTTTGGGACACGTGTCTGTGGGCACGTGTAATGGATAAAGGTGAGTATGTTCCTTGGCGGAAAGGGCATCTCAACCTATAGTAGGTTGTGTGGTTCGTAGAACCGCCACAGTATCAATGGACTTTGCACTCAAACGCGGCTGTGAATTCGTGACCTAGCAGAGCGTTCCATTGTTGTGTAGTTCGGTTGGAGAACAATGTGATTGGTTTAACCGTTCGCCTAATGATTCAGTACCTCTAAATGGGCTCGGTGGGGCAGTATAGGCTTGGAAAGCACTTGTGTACCGCCGGTAGAAAAAATATAGACAGGATACGTCTTGCAAATGGAATCCGCTCAACCAGATGTATAGCTGTCATATTTTCCTTGCGTTTTTGTAGACACTTTAATTTAGTATTGAACTTACATTCGAAGTGCCTTAGGTTGGAAATCTTCGATTCGTGTTGTAATCGCAGTAGGGGTTGCATATGTGCAAACGAATATTGAATGATGGGAGTCCCAACACTTGTGAACGTTGTCTGATGACGAGGGTACAAATTGGTCACGGTAATGTGGAAAATGCCAGACCCTTGGTTCTTTTCAAATATTATGGGATGACAGTGGAGAAATTTCGTGTCAGAAATTCGAAAAATGTCAGTCTTTTACTCCTCTTTATAGGCTGATCGATGATGGGGAAACAATTCCGTCCAGTGACCAGAAACACATCAGGCCTTGGCCCCTGATGAAGTCAGCAACAATTTTATACATAAATAGCTATGAGTACAGCGCTTGCCTTTTTCGTTAGATGTGCGTTAGTTTTGAATGCCCGAAGATAGTACCTGTGGAGGCAGATAAAGTGTTACAGTCTCGTATAGTTCGATTGACGAACGATGCCCAGCGTTTATCGGTAGATCTAAAATTCGGTTTCAATATCATACTTACAGTATTACAGTAGTTAGGCTATTCTAACCGGACAGTAAATAACGTGTCATTGATTAGTTAATGACTTTTAGAGTTGAGACAACTTTTGTTGGAAATTTCTTTATTTTGTAATCTGATTTCGTTGGCGTGCCTAACAGAACTCTATTCAACTCAGGCAGAAGGAAAGGTGATAGACAAGAAAAGTTTGATTTCATTAGTAATTTGTTTCAGTTACTTACAAACCGGCCCTAGATGAACTAATATCAGCCGTAAATTGTAAAAGAATAATGTGCACACGTTAATAGTAAAGTCCACAACAGAACACCAAATAGTCAAACAAAACAAGCATGTGGTAATTCCATGTAGTCTTACAAATTGGTCCACACTTTCTGAAATGTTCCCCATAATTCGCTCAACATATGCTGAACTATAAGGCAAAATAAAACATCAAACGGCACCTGCAAATATCCACCAAAAACCAACAGGACTTATCACAGATAATGTTCGATGCTGAGATTAGGACGCGTCGACCTTTATTGGTCCTTCAAGATATTTCAAGCATTCTGGAAGCATATTTCATAACATGGTGAGCCCGTCATGCCATCATAAAGCAACACGAAACATTGGTTCGGCAAATATGCTTTGCCAGGAACATGAAACCTGAAAAACTCCGACGCAAATACCAGCATCACATTATTTATCTACTCTAAGTTACCAGTAACGCAGAGTCATGATAAATGGCGCAATGTCCTTAATAAAGGTAAACGTTTCCTAGTACCTAGCACCAACCAAAAAGCAGATAATAGAGAAAAAAAGTGTATAGAAGGCAGGAGAATAAGGATAATGATGGATACGATTGAATTTGGGAACCCAGGGATTTAGAATATTCACCGACACTTTTCTTCCCTTCCCAAAATACACCTAACTCATTTGTTTGTTTAACATCGGAATCCCATCGGAAAGTGACTGTGGAAACAAAACAAAAACCAACTTGAGGAACGTTTTCGACAACTACCTCATCAAATTACCGATAGGGTCATCTACTGATGAGATGAAAAGGGCGAACATTTGAAAATTCTCTAAATCCATTCATTTAAAAGGACGAATTTCTTGCAGGTAGAAACTGGGTACGATGAGGATATCGAAGCATCCAAACAATTTGAAATCGATTCCCCTACCTTAGTTCGATCATTTGAAAGGATAGTATTAATATACAAGGTGAGGGCTTTTATTTAAAGTATTTCATTGTGTGAAATGGAATGTACATTCCCATAACTGGTCGGGTTTTAGCCAAACCACTTTATTTAAGGATGGAAATGTGCAATATGTTAAGACACCGATCGATTGACTTGAATGTGTACATATTTAAAAACAAAACTTCGAGTGGGGGGTTAAATGAATGTTTGTGGGTTATGACAAACATTTTGCTTCTAAGTTTTGTCTTCCTAAATGGTGGCAGTACAGACGTTCAAAACAGCATGTTTGCTTTTGGAGAAGATCTGCGGCCTGATTAATAACATTTCTTCATCTGCACCTAGAATCGAAAAAAAAAAATGGTTTTCAAGAAGCAACACAATTTCAAGTCGATAAAGACATGATTTTGAGATAATCGCATCTGAAATTTTAACATTGACTGACTACATGAAATATTCAAAATATGAGCTTGCTGTTATTTTTACCTTCTCTCTCCTAAATATTCGAATGAGAAAAGTATTAGTGTTGGTATAAGTAACATTTATAAAGTATAGACTGAATTAAAAAATATTAAAACGTAGTATAGACGCGCCAAACGTTCAAAAGCGTTTTGGAGTATTTGAGATTGATTTCGAAATCTAGCTCCAAGAAGCATTAAAAAAATGTCTGGGCTATAGTTGCTAAGGGTATCATTTTTGGGATGTTTTTACAGCAATTAAGCTACTAAAAAAAATGAAAAAGACTTCAAATAGGTGAAAACTTGGTACGATGTCAAGTGCCGGCGTACGACACGGGGTTCTACTTCGACCCGCTAACAATCCGCAGTTCGGACAAGGTTCCGCCAAACCGAATCATCACTAAATGTTCCACTGAAGAAAAACCAAAACACCGTCCAACAACTTGTGCATAACTGCGCGACAAATAGTAATTAAAACACGAGGTTAGTCAATTGTTTGTAATTGGTTTTTATTTTATTTCACTTTCGTTGAGAGGAATTAAAATACAGTTAGAGATTTGAAATAAACACGGGCAGTTACACTACGAGGGTTGCCTCTTATGTTTCGGGATTTGGCAACCATAGCGTCGCAATCCGTCAATTGACAGCTCCGTCGTAAAGTTGGACATTTTTGAGGTTATACGCACTCAGAACGTTTTGACATACGAGCGCTATTTGTGTTGTTTACAGTAACTTAAAAGATTCATCTCTGCCCAAAAATGGAATTAAATCGTCAACATTTTCGTGCGATTATTTTTTACAACTTTCGGCGTGGATTAACTCAGCAACAGTGCATGGATGAACTTAATTCAATTTTTGGCGATGAAGCTCCATCAAGGACCAGTGTTTATCGATGGTATGGTGAATTCAATCGTGGTCGTAGTTCACTCCAAGATGAATTTCGTGAAGGTCGTCCAAAATCAGTTGTTGTTCCGAAAACCATTGATGCTGTGCGCGAACTGATATTGGAAGATCGTCATGTGACCTATCGTGAGATTGAGACAACCTTAGGCGTTAGTGGGACCAGCATACATTCAATATTGCATAAAGATTTGACTGTCAAAAAAAAATGTTCGCGTTGGATCCCACACAATTTGTCAATCGCCCAAAAAAAGGCTCGTGATAATTGGTCGAAAGAAATGCTCTAAAAATACGGTCGCGGTGCTTCGAAACACGTCTATGACATCGTGACAGGTGATGAATCGTGGATTTACGCGTATGAGCCCGAAAGTAAACAGCAGTCGACTGTCTGGGTGTTTCAAGATAAGCCAAATCCAACAAAAGTTGTTGGCGCACGAAGCACTTCCAAGCAAATGGTCGCCTGTTTTTTCCGAAAAACTGGACATGTCGCAACCGTACCACTAGAACAACGCAGAACAGTCAATTCTGAGTGGTACACAACCATTTGTTTGCCAGTTGTCTTCCAAGAAATCAGGAAAACCAACCGCCGAAGACGGATCACTCTTCACCACGACAATGCGAGCTCTCACACATCGGCTGCGACAACTGCATTTTTGAGCACCCAAAACATCGATTTGATGGGTCATCCGCCGTATAGTCCTGACTTGGCACCGAATGACTTCTTTTTATTCCCGTACGTAAAAAACAAACTGAGAGGTCAACGTTTTTCGACACCTGAAGAAGCGGTTGCTGCATTCAGAATGCATGTGTTGGAGATACCTCAATCAGAGTGGCAAAAGTGCTACGACAATTGGTTCAAACGCATGCAAAAGTGTATAGATCTTCATGGGGAATATTTTGAAAAACAATAAAGTGATTTTCGATGATCAATATTTGTTTTTGTTCTCTAATCTCGAAATATAAAAGGCAACCCTCGTATACTGTTTATTGAATTATTACACATAGTTTTATATGCTAAACTTATTTCAAACACCGTGGTTTGAGACTGTTAGATTTCGGAACACGATACGTATTGGACACACTTAAAACACGACTTTGGGGTGTATACGCGTTTCCCGTGCGCGAAACGGGGAGCGGGAGTGACGGCCACGACCAGCACGGTCGGCGGATGTAATTGGACTCAACGATATTCAATCGTTTGGGGTGAAGATCGTTGGTAGTACACATGTATGTGTGTACATGGGTTCTTTCATGGGACACGGATCTAAAGGGAAAATGTGCATCCATGAGAAGTGAATTCGGCTAAGTAGACAAGACGAATCTCATTGGATGCTACTTGGGTTGGTGTTTGCTTATACTGCTGCTGATGAGAAGCAGATCCCGAAATATGAAAAGACAAAGGGAACGTTTGGGTCTTTGTCTGAGATGTACATTGCTGCTAAATAAATAGGCGGCAGTGCAATGTGGCAATGTGTTAATGGGTTTTAGCTAGATTACCGTGAATTGGTGTTTATTGCATCGCTGCCAAGGGTAAGTATACAATACCTATTTGCATTTGCTAAGCTGTAGGATTTAATTAGTGCCAAAAGACGCGATATGCGTATATTTGTTTTGGTTTCTTTGGTGTAGGTCGCCAGCCAATGTGTATGTATGGTGATTTATGATACACTTGGTGAGGACGGGAAATAGGCGACGCAGTGTGTATGGTCCTTGTTATGATGGTTACATTATATGTAAACCAAATCCTCTTGTTTTCAGGAATTCGTCTAGGGGGAAATGCACTTGGTGAGATTGGGATTCCTGATAAGCTAGGAAAGGATTTTTACGGGAATTGTATGCGAAGAAATGCATGAAAGGTAAGAATTCTTTTACAGGTACTTTAAGGTTATATAAATTGGATCTAGTTGATGCGTGAAGCATTTAAGGTGCTAATGCGATTGCATTAGCGAAATTATGAGATTGGGTGAAAGTTATGGGGGTTTTTTTAGGAAAGCGAACCGTGGGGTTTGGCGGAACCGCCACAAACTCTTAAGGTGTTAGTCATCGTGAATGAAGGTAAAGAGGTGAAGCACGTGCCCGGCCCTAAGAAGAGCAATAGTGGACAAACAGCAGTGATGATGAGGAGTATCGTTCAACTGGAGAAAATGGTAGAATATGCGCCTTTGCCTCTCGAAACTTTACTACGCGTTTCGTTATTTCAACCCCTCGCGAATATCTTAAGAGTAAAGGGGATAACCAGGTGCACTCAACGGTTTGTCGGGTAAGTTTTGTTTGGAATCCAAAGTTAACACAATGATCTCCGCACACGTACGTTTAGCAAAATATGTACATGTAAATCATTTAGTGCGTCAACAACTAACACGAGAGAGTAACTCATCGCTGGGAAATAACCCAACCCCAGGTGTTGTGTTGGTTATCTGTGCCGAGCCATTTCAATAAGACAACAGTTTCGCATCGACCAGTGCAACATCAAAGGCGAAAGGTGTAGTTTCTCTGCAGAGTCTGCCCACATACTACATGCCCTGAAAAGTCCCGGGATTTTTCAATATGTGGCTCTACAAGAAAATGAACATGGCTCATTTCGAGAGGCTTATCTGCCATTAGTTTATGCATGAAGTTTCGTAACATTTCGTCCATTCGTGTACAAGTTACAGTCCTTTGAGTGACGCTACTTTCGCCTTCGTAAAAAAAATAGAAAAATGGGATGATCGGATCTCGACCAAACATTGTTTTATTTTTTAAAGAAACACTTCTGAACAATTATTGCAATGGTTGTAGAAATCTTATTGCACATCTGCTCCTTCGAGAACAATAGTTTATCGGTGGCTAAGGGAATTTAAAATGGGTCGTACAAGCACCGAAGGCTCACCTCGCCCTGGAGGGCCAAAAGGGGCTACGAATACGGAAAACATAAAGCAAGTGTCTCAAATCGTCTTGAGTGATCGTAAAGTGCAGTTACAGGAAATAGATGGGATCGTGGGCTCCTCAAAAGCATGGACGGGATGCATTTTGCACGATCCCCTAGAAGTGAAAAACTATCGGCGCGATGGGAGCCGCGTTTGCTGGCCGTCCACCAAAAACAGCAGCGCGTTGATGATTCAACAGCAGGTTTGGCGTTGTTGCAGCGTAACCTATCGGACATTTTCGACGTTTTGTGACGATGGATGAAACGTGGTTCCATCACCACACGCTTGAGTCTAAGAGGCAGTCTGTAGAGTGGCTGGAAAGCCACGAAAGCAACGAAAGCCGGCCAAAAGACCAATGTTCGACCGAGAAGGTTATGCCCTCCGTTGTTGGGATGCGCATGGCATAACCTTCATCGATTACCTGCAGAAGGGAAGAAAAGTTACAGGAGTGTATTATGCAGTGTTATTGGACAAACTGAACGACGAAATAGAGAAAAAGCAGCCCCATATGGCCAAAAAAAAGTTCTGTACCATCGCAATAACGCACCGTCACTGACGATCTTGAAAGCAATGGCCATATTGGACCAATTGGTGGCTCACCTACCGTATTCACCAGACTTTCCCCTCAGCGATTACTATCTGTTCCCAAACCTCAAGCGGTGGCTCCAGGGAAAGAGATTCGGGTCGAATGACGAAGTCATCATGGAACCGAGGCATATTTCTAAGGTTTGGATCTTTAGTACAATAGAAAGGGCACCAAAGTGTTGGAAAATCGCTATACTAAGTGATCGCGCTGGAAGGCAACAATCTTGGGGAAAAAATATAACTTTGCTCAAAAACCGCTTGTTTTGATTAAAAATCCCGGACTTTTCAGCCTATATAATATTTAGTCACATACCGGGCACTATTCGAAACGCGGGTAATAACTGTTACTAATATCTCAAAGTTCAACGCGCCTTGTTAAAATTTGGTACCTCTCTTCTTCCCACATCGTGACTTAGTCCTATACCAGGTGTATGCATACTTTTTTTTTTTTGGTATAACTAAGAGATGGCGTCGGCGAAAAGTACGCAGAACACAGCAAAACTAGTGAAAGATATCTTGAAACCGTTTGACGAGCACATATTTCTGCACCCACCGTACCCCCAGACTTGGCGCCATCTGACTATCACCTCTTCGCATCAATGGGGCACGCGCTCGCAGAGCAGCACTTCTGCGATTTAGAGGAAGTTGGAAAATGCCTCGACGAGTAGTTTGCCGCGAAAGACAACCCATGTTTTCTGACATGCTATTCATAAATTCATCCTGAGAAAGGTTGGGGTAAGGCTAATAACCTTGCCCGGAAAAACAAATTGTTATGGACAATCTAATAAGTCTCGGGTAAGTACGGATACTGGTGGAGAGACTTGCTAAATAAGGCCAAGACCGTATCCTGGTTGTAGTGCCGATGATGTTGATGATTCCTAAGTTACCTGAAAGATGGGCGAAATGTGTACCAACCGATGGTCAATATTTTGAATAAAAAAAAATTAATTTCCCTAGAAAATTACGTATTTTTTTACCAAAGAAACCGGGAAAAACGTATGCATACACCTAGTACATACTGATTGATATTGCTTATCAGTCACAGTACCGTCAATGATCCAACCTAGAACTTCACTTTTCATGGCTTAAGCGTTCATTATCGTTTCCACTAAAAATGCTCGAACTTGGACAGAATTGCAAGTTTTTACGTATTGGATGGCCGTTTTGACTAATACTCGTATTTGACATTATTTCGTAAGTCTATCTTTCTATGACATTCGGGTCCCATTTGTGTTGTCATTATGTAAGGTTCCGCTCCTAAATAATAAATTGTCTAATGTATTTTTTCAAAAATCTTATTCATATTTCATTTTTAAACAACCTTAACTCAAAATTTAAAATTTCCGAACTAAACTCTTCATTCCTGTTAGTTAATGTGTTATTTATTATTACTATGCATGTGTTGGAGATACCTCAATCAGAGTGGCAAAAGTGCTTCGACAATTGGTTCAAACGCATGCAAAAGTGTATAGATCTTCATGGGGAATATTTTGAAAAACAGTAAAGTGATTTTCGATGATCAATATTTGTTTTTGTTCTCTAATCCCGAAATATAAAAGGCAAACCTCGTAGGATCCGTTTAATACTCACGTAGATGTCGGGGTAATTTTAATGAGCAAAGTTATTTGAGCCTGATAACACGTGGAGTATATCCAATTCTTCACCGATTCAATAAATTTAAATCAACTCGTAAAAGGACTAAATACAGTTAGTCATACGACAACAAATTGGCCAGTTCCGCCCGAATAAATAAACAATCGAAGTTTCTTAGCTGTTGAACTTTCCAGATCACTACTTGTGTCTGTTAAATTTCCATTAAACAGTAGCAGTGTTCATTAACATGCGTCTAAGCTTTACGAGAAAAGCAATTGGAACGACTGGAACGACCGCATCCAAGAAACAACGTATTTGCAAGATCTTAAGATGGTGAATATACACATTTTCAAAAAATTGTTTCTTTTTTAATTGCTTATCAAAGTAAAATATCTCTGAAATTTCGAGTCGATTCGAAGAAAATCGAATGAACATTTTTAACCCCCGTCCTTCTGAGCGCCCCGATCCGTATTGAAACTAATGTAGTGCTCCAAGAAGCCCTACTATTTTCCTCCCACATACATATCTACCCACCTACAAAAATCCCATCCAAAATCCCATCCTTATCCCCGAATTAACACTGGATTCAAGGTCAAGCAAATTGAACCAAACGTTCAATTGTCGAACATTGAATTCAATTCCAAAAATCCAAACACCACAATGCATATTTTTCACGTACATTGTATGTACAACCAAACACGTATCTAAACAAAAACATGTCTATTTGATCCGCCGACACACAATTCAGGCAATCTATACATCATAATACATATCTCCACATACCAGATGTTTTATGACTTGCTAATAGACACAGATTCCCAGATCCTAATTTCACACCGAATTCCCATCTGAAATGCACGCAAACTCTTGCTTGCATTAGACAGATGGGTAACACAAACAAAACCCCAAAAAGGATCGGTGATAAGTAGCGATGCGTCCGGACTTCGAAAAAGATAAAGATAACAAAAGATACAGACAGAGCCTGAATCAAGAATCAGGAGTCGAGCAGAGGAGTCAGTGAGTAGCGCGCATAAGGAGAAGAACTCCTCCAAACTTATGGATGATCAAGAAAATAAATTAATCCTTTAAAAATTATCAGTCTGTCTTTTCATTTACGGCTCAACAAAAAGTTCCTTTGTCGCTACAGTGCTTTTCGAATCGCGATTTGATCGTTTCCTCCCCAGCTAACAAAAGTGTTTTTTCTCGCGTGTGTAAAGACGCTTACGTCGCTAGTATCAAGGACAACAACGGTACCCCACTCTTCCACGCGGACCGGAAGCACGGTGGTGCACCCACAAATATTATACTGAAACATCTCAGAAATGTTCTCCCGAAATTTCGAGTCGATTCGAAGAGAATCGAATGAGCATAGCCCCCGTCCTTCCGACCGGTTCAATTTTAAATACGTTTATTTCAAAATTGGTGGACATGATATCTCAAAAAATAATGAAATCTAAATTCTATAATATTACACACTTCATTTATATAATTCTATCACTCCACTCGGGGATGGACGAGAGGTTTTTATTTTCCAGGATTACTTGTTTAACGAAAAAAAAATGTTTCTGATAAAATCATAGTTTTGAATTTAAATTATTTTTAAGAATTGTTGAGGATTCGCCCTAGAAACAACTAGCGAATTCGCAATTGAATGCTATCCGTGGCACCAACCTAGAAAATGTCAACAATCAGCTGACATTAAAATTAAATTCTGTTGGTTGTCAAATCATCTGGAGATTACCCAAACACATGTCGTCCCTGCCCAACCAAAGTGCACGTCAGGAGACATCACTGTTCCTGACGCCAGGCCCACAACAAAACAACAACCAGTGTTAGTGGAAGGTCTGTTCAACGCTTTTCAAAACCCTTCATCCATCACCGAGACAGAGTAATCTAACGACGGAATTCCATTTTTTTTTTTTGTTATTTCAGTCAACGAGAGCTCTCTTTTTTTAAGTCTCGAATAATTGTTAATAACTTCTATAATTACTAATATTTCTTTCAGATCAAAATAACCAGTTATCCGTCATTAATAAAAAACTTTATGCAAGTATTTTTAAATAAATGTATTTAACCGTTTCTATTATTTCCAAAAAAAAAAGTAAATCGAGAAAAACCTTTTTTCTGCCTCATAAGTGGATACGGCACAAAATGCCACATATATCCGACGTAGTCACCCTCCACAAATAAATAAATACAGAATATTGTTGAATAACATAAAAATATTAATTTTATTGTTAAATTAAATATGTGTTCATGGAAAAATTATGAACACAGATAATTTTGTTTCTAGAAATATTGTCCCAAAATTATTTTCGATGTAATTTTTCTATAGCTCATAAATAACGGCATTTCAGTTCTACACGCAGTTGAGAAATCGAACGCGTTTTGCAGTTAACGCTTACTGATGCCACATCAGTTCCGTCTCCTCTTGAGTTAAATGGCCACTCCATCAACCAAATTCGTTTTTAATTTCGTACTGTTTCCCAAGTACACATCGAGTTGAAAATTGCAAAGCCCCGCCGGCGGTTTCCTACCTTCTTCTTCTATTGTTAAACTTCTCCATCTATCAGCTCTATTCAAGTAGTGAATAGATGAAAGTCAGCGAATTTTTAACGAATTCTCGAAAAGGCGAAATATCAGCCCTCTCTTCATGTCGACCGATAGCACTAATTTTTATATTGTCAAAAGGTAAGACGTCTGTCGATTTTCAAAATACCTGAGAACAAATGACCGCCAATATAGGTTTCGTAGCATCAGGTACACAAGAGGTCTGATGGTGAATCCTACCGTAAAGTCTAGGTACTCCATCTATTACTTCAGTGAAGTAAAACTGCGGGATTGAATATTGCAAAAACGTTCGATAGGGTTTGCTATCCACCTCTCTTGTCGAAATTACATCCATAAGAAATTGATAATTCACTAATTCAATGGATAAAAGACGCCGGTCGCTCAATCCGTGTTTCTATGTGCTGTGTTACGAAGTAACAATTGTTCAACTGAGAAACCAACTAAAAACAAGTAACAATATTGTGTATACATATATACTCGTATATACATATGAAACGTACAGTTACTCAGGCAGGAATAATAGAATACATGTTAAGTTCCAAGCAAGGATGGTCCGCAGCAAATTATATTTTACGTGATATGATGCAATAGTTGCAACGCGACGAGCGGAGTAACAGGTAAACTCCGTCCCGAGCCGCGATGGAATATCTAATAGAAAGTTCCGCGGGGATCAACGACATTTTTTGTGCCTGGTTGGAGGTGGTTTTAGTCGGTAAAAATCCGGCATGAATGTCTGAAGCGGTCCAGAGGTATCTTTTGAAGATTTCCACCTTCCTACCGAAAAAAAAAGAAACATTCACATTTTCGTAAGCAAAAATCAAAACACTATATATACCAAATGTCCATTTAGTCATTTATTCAAAATATACATCATCATCATCATCATCGGCACTACAACCGGGAGCCGGTCTTGGCCTTATTTAGCAAGTCCTGAGGCTTGTTAAATTTTCCATAATGATTTGATTTGTTTTTTCCGGACAAGGTCATTAGTCTTGCGCCAGAGGGTCCCCGACGGGGAATCGAACCCCGGTCTCCCGCGTGACAGGCGGGTATACTAACCACTATACTATCGAGGAGCCCTCAAAATTCAAAATATACATTCATCCTAAAACTACACATAATTAACTGATGAGCATAAATCAGCAAACAAAACAAAATCAAAAACTTAAACAACAAAGTACCCGTTGTCATATTTCGTTAAAGATCATATTACCGTAGGGTCGCAAATTCCGCCCGCGAACCTAAACCGGACTAATGGGGTGATTTGTTTCTCAGGAGAGCAAATGTGATAAGAAACAAAGATAAGAACGAAGAAGGTTGAATTTAATTTTTAAATTCACTTTCCTATTTCCATTACAAAAAAATTTCCACGACTACCTTGCATACTTTTCCGGAAACTATTCTATCTATTTCGGCTTTGCCATCCGTTCACTATAATCAACCACCGACTGGCGCTTCTATCACTAACTACCAACTGCCGCTAGCTTGTCCCTCATCAAAACTCATCACCTCGGGGTCAACACCTCCCGATAACGATAATGCAAATACCTTTCGCAGTGACCTAATTTCCGTATTTTAACTTCAATTCGCAAATGCTTTGTACTGTGGCGTCAGCCGATATTTCTTCATCGATTTCCAGAACAGTTCAATATCCGCAATTGCGAATCGACCCAATTATTTCTTTAGTGTTATGTATGCAATTAATTGCTCTTTTGTGATTCATTAATCGTTCCGGAATATGCAATTAATTGCTTTTGCATTATTGGGGAATTGCTTCGGAATATGCAATTAATTGCTTTTTGTGGTTCACCGATTTGCGATAAAATGTGCAATTAATTGCATTATCGTTCTGGGGGTTATTTGAGTTTATAATCGGATAGTGTTTTTTGATTTGAGTGCATCAATGGCCTCATGTACATCATCTTTGTCTATGATGACACTGACACACTTAACACCCGTTTGATTCGGATCAAGCGATCAGCCGTAATCAGGGAGTCTTCGGTTTTGTATTTAATTATTTGTCCACGAAATAATTTGGTGTGTCGTTATAAATAAACACTGACGAAATTAACAACTTACAAAACGCGTCAAAGTAGCTCAAGTGTTAAGAGTGAATTTCAATTATCTTAACGTTCAAATAAAAACTGTAAATAAAAAAAAAACCAAAGGAAGGACGTTTTCTTTTACCGGGACAAAGACCGCCTGCTAATCAGATACTATTTCTCTGTCGTAGGGAGTCTCTGTTAAACTGTTGGGACGATATAGTGCCATTCTTAACAATAAGCTTTCTACTGAACGGAGAGTGTGTGCGCCAGACGAGACGGCAACATTCGTAAGTATAAAGCGGAACAGGTAAAACTCGCCGAACAAAACAGGACGTCCATCGCCACCAGGGCAAAATAGAAGAGAACGTACCGCCCGTAAGCCATGAGTACTCCTTATACTACTAATTTGTGTGTGCAACGATTGCAACCGCAAAACAGTGTCAAATCTGCCTTTTATTAAATGAATACTGGTGTACCTCAGGGCTGCGTACTCTCACCCACGCTCTTCTTCATTTTATAGACGATCTCTAGTCGATCACCCACAGCCGAACTGTCATATTTGCTGATACTTATTCGATCAAGATCTGTGAATGGTGTTAATAGTAGGATATGCTAAACTCACTGAGTTCCGACGTAAGCAAGAAATGCCGGTGAGGATTATCTAAACGAGTAGAATTCAATGCCTTTGTAGTGCTCCAAAAAGCCCTACCATCTTTTTCTCCCATTCCTAATCCAAAATCCTATCAAAACCTGAAAAAACCCAAACATTATCCAAAATTCGCAATAAACGAATCAAACATTCGTTTATCGCATAACAATTGCCCCCACGGCATAATTAAATCCAGAATCAAAATTAAAATTAAAATTCACAATAAACGAATCCAATATTCGTTTATTGTTCTATATTTGCTCCACAGCATCACCCAAATCCAAAATTCAGAGATTGTTATCTCTATCCTAAAAATTCCATTGAGTTGAACAAACAAAAACTCAAAAGCAGATACATTCACACATCGGCGTAATGGTTTCGTAAGAATTCAAGAAATTGATTTCTTATCTTGTGTAAACACAACATCTCGCTCGAAATATCCAAAAGATCGAGATTGTTGCACGAAAATGTGTATCTTTGAGATACAATTTTCGATTCCTTTTCCTTTATAAAGGAATGGTTTCGTGATCTCCGGGCCGCAGTTTAAATTCGTATCTTGTCCCTGGAGGAGATACCCCAGTGGGAGAAGAAATAAAATCTGAAAACTAAAACACCCGGTTTTTCATTTCACCTGGCCTGGAAGACCAAAAGAAGAAAAGGACATTCGACCCATATCTAAGGACGTTGCTCTTCCCTTTGGACTCAAAGGAAGCACGGCAAACGAACCCTGTTGTGCGACAGGTTTTCGGGAACTTTTATAAGAGATCTCTTAGTCCTTTTAAGGATTAAGACACACACTCCCCGAAACCAGAAGTACAACAAAAAATTATGGTGGCAGCGCGTGGGATACCCAAAATCCGCTCACCACAGAAGGAGGATCAACAAAAAATTATGGTGGCAGCGGTTTGGGATCCCAACATCCCCTACCAATAAAATACGAACTAGGCAGTGGATTAGACTGGTCCAAACATCCCCTACCAGAGGGAGAATACACGAGTGGGATATCTATAAATCCCGCTACCAACAGGAAAATTAATTCCGATAAAAACAGCGTGCCCGGGGCTAAACACCGGCAATAGTTACAAAATAGTAAATTTTAAATATTCTAAAGTGGTAAAAGCGTTCCTCTGGGGCATACACCGAGGAGAGGTAACAGTGTGAAAAATAACAACGAGCAGCCAAGGATAGACCGGGATTCCTGATGCAGCGGCAACACCAGGACCAAGCAGCTACTGACGACAAACAACAGGACACCCAACAAACCTGCAGCTAGAAATCACAGGTACGAAATTTTATTATAGTAAAGTGAAAAGTGAAAAAAAATTAAATCATACGATTCCGGTAATAGTGATTGGCTCCCCAAAATAAATTCCTTTTAATTTTGAAAATTTGTAAATTGAAAGGGGATGCCAAGAACAAGTTAAATTTTGTTATTTTTCTTTCTTTTTAAATACTTTTCCGTAATTTGAAATAAAAATTTTCTTTTCACATGGGGATCAAGAAAACCCCCTAAATTTTGATTTGTGGATTTAAATGAAATTTGATTTTATATTTTTTTTTTCTCCTTCTCTTCTAATGAGAATATACATCACAAAAATACAAATATCCACACAAGTGCCATAATGGGATAAAAGAATAATACAAAATCAATCAAGTGAACTATAGAAATTTTTTTTTCTAGGCAAAATTTCAATATATCTTGTTACAAATAAATTTATTCGATCATTTTATCAAATTTTTACACATAGACAATATGCATATATTTTCCAAAACTATTTCAAATCATAGAAAACATTTTTAATAAACTTATAAAACCATTTTTAATTCTTATAAACATATACATATACACATTTATTTTTCAAAAATATCAACAATTTTATTCTTCAAAAGGGGACAAAATAAAAAAACCCCCCACACAAAAATTAACTACAAATTTGGTTTTATTATTTATTTTTGATATATACTTTAAATAATTATACACATAAACATATATACATACATTTTCTTTTGGGAAGATTTTTCTTACGTGACAAGCTAAAACAATAACGAACAAAATTTAAATTCTTGGTCCTTGTCCTTAGCGTCTAGTTTGGAAAATTTTCTTTGGGTTGAATCTTTTCCTTTGACTCATCTGTGGCTCTTCGAAAATCCATTTTAGGTTTAGACACTTTTCCCATAGGGCGAAAAGGTGGATTCTCTCACCTTAAGTAGAACAAAGGCTTTCTAATAGGATCAAAACTAACTGAGTTTGAAGACACTTCTCTTGTCGTTGGTCTTGTCTTTTCTCTTGGCCATCTTACCCAACAATAATGAAGATCTCATCTCTTGGTTCTCTACCCGTTTTCACCATCATTTGGGAAGGTCTGTTTCACAAATATGTCGTGAGCGACAAAAATAAACCGGGTACGCGTTCGCAGAGACCTGAGCCCGAGCTCATACAAAATCGCGAGGACGAAACGTCGGAAACGTTACGTACGGAAATACACGAACAGAGTTCTAGAATGAACTTTCCTATAGGATTAAACGACGTATTGGGATTCGTGCCTGTATTTAACGGTAATCCTGACGAATTAGAGGGTTTCGTCTCTTGTGGAGACATTTTGTTCTCACAAGCACAAGATGACAACCAGAAGTCCTTTATTCTAAGGGTGGTCAAAACCAGATTGCAGGGACCGGCGCGTGATTCTATCAGACATAAAATTATTTCTACTTGGGAAGATCTTGTTTCAGAATTAGAGGGAGAATTTAAACCTCTCATCTCTAGGTCTGCTGCCCAAAATAACTTAGTGGCAACAAAACAGGATAGCAAGGAGGGTGTGAAAGAATTTTCAACTAGACTCACACACCACCTGCATGAATTGGACAGCGCCACATACGCTAGTTCATCTGATCCTGCAGTCAGAACTTATCTTCTGGCTGAAAATCAAAGACTCGCTTTAAATACGTTTGAGGATGGGATACGAAATTCCAGCCTCAAGATCTTAGTAAAAGCGCATAGGGCTTCAAATCTCAAAGCGGCCATTAGCTACGCTTTGGAACAATCTCAAAGATTGAACAGCGATAACTCAATGCAAACTTCCACTAACAATTTTAGGAGAAACCAACTAATTGTTTGCCAAACATGCAACAAGAGGGGACATACTTCTGCGACTTGTTATCGCAACACTAATTTTCCAAATTTCGTCCCCCAACGCATTAAGACAGAGGTTGAACGTCTCCAATGCACATACTGTCGGAAGTATAATCACACTCAGGCAGAGTGCAGAACCAGGTTAGCTCATATGCGAAACCAGGACCAACCTTCAACGAGTCGAAATCCTTTCAGAACTCAGCCCAATCAATCTCAAAATAGGACAATAACAAACTCACCCCGCTTTGAAAATCGAAATACCCGACAAAATCAAAATATTAACAGGGTATCCAATTCACAACAGGGAAACGAACTCACTCGGGCAGCAAGCAACGGCAAATCCTTCTCGAGTTCAGACAATCGCCGATATACACCCCATCCCGATGTAAATTTTGAAATGCGCGTATTTTTCTGCCCTGAATTTAAGGAGCCAGTAATACGTGTAAAATTTAATCCATCGGATAAACAATACTCGACTTTCCTTATCGATACAGGCGCCGACATCAGCCTAATCAAATTAGATAATCTTTATATTGAACAATCTGTAGACAATTCAGACCCAGTGACTATATCCACCATTGCTGGGAAAACGGTCAGCACACGCGGAAAGGTATTGGGGGAGTTCGAATTCAGAACTGATAGGCACTCCATACCCTTTAAGCATAATCTATTTGTAGTGGGAAGCAACGTAGACTTCCAACACGATGGCATACTGGGAAGCGATTTCCTTACGAAGCACCAGTGCCACATTAACTTTGAAAAGGGATTCCTTAAATTCGCTGTAAAGAAGAGAACTATGGTAGAACTCGAGCAGCCCTTAGGGAACAAAAATGAGGTCAAGGAAAATATTCAGAAGGCCACGCCTTACGAGGTATCTTCCACGGATAATACAGGCATTCTTGAAAAATTGGATAACACCGTTCGTGAGTCAACATCCGAATCCGTTTGTCTACGGGCCGGATCTGATGCTGTGACAAACACAACGAAACCAACCACCCTTGAATCTTCCTCTCCCCATTTAAGTAAAGTTTGTGGTAACGAAAAAGTTAAGGAAACTGCTGAAAAACTGAGTTCAGGAAAACATGAACCTGAAACTCTAATATCCCCAGTAAATTTAAAACGAAATGCCAAAATCGATTTCATAAAATTGCATTCACGATCTCAACAAATAATGGAGATTCCATTTAAAGGAAAACTTAGCCAAGAACTGATAATAACAAAATCCGAGATCATGCCAGGGATATATCTGGGTAATAGTTTGACAACACCACAGGACAACAAAATAAAGGTACTATTAATGAACACATTAGACACCGATCAGGAAATAAGCACCAACGACATAGAAGTCGGATGGGAAGATCTGGATGACTACAATGTGTTAAGGGCGGACGAAACCCAAAATCTTCTAAAAAATAGGCTTGAACGGCTAGAATCACTCCTAGAGTTGCGTCATTGTAACCAGGAGGAAAGGAAATCTATCCTGAATATCTGTCGCACTTATAATAACCTATTTCTTCTCGAGGGTGACTACCTCACATATACTGACGCCATAGAGCATCAGATCATCACTGAGGAAGGAAAGCCCCCACTTTACATAAGACCATATCGCCTCCCAGATAGCTCGAAGCAAGAAATCCACAAACAAGTGAATGAAATGCTTCAGGATGGCGTGGTACAACCAAGTTTCAGTCCTTGGAATTCCCCTCTCTTACTAGTACCCAAGAAGGCAGGACCTGATGGGACAAAACGGTGGAGAGTGGTTGTCGACTTTAGAGCCTTAAATAAAATAACAGTCGGAGATGCATATCCATTGCCCAATATTACAGATATTTTGGACCAGCTAGGAAAAGCTAAATATTTTAGCACTTTAGATCTAGCAAATGGTTTTCACCAAATACGCATGGACAATAGAGACAAGGCAAAAACAGCGTTTAGCACACCCTTCGGACATTACGAATATAATCGAATGCCCTTCGGACTTAAAAACGCACCCGCCACATTCCAAAGGCTTATGAATAATGTACTCATGGGTCTCCAAGGAATAGAATGTTTCGTCTATGTAGATGATATCGTAATTTACGGATACGATCTGAACGATCACAATTCCCGACTCACCAGAGTTTTCGAGCGATTACAAAGGCACAATCTGAAAATACAACCAGAAAAGTGTCACTTCATAAGGAAAGAGCTCACCTACTTGGGGCATGTTATTTCAAAGGAAGGTATAAAACCAGATCCAGAAAAAACTAAAGCGGTGAAAACGTTTCCAACGCCCAAGAAACAAAAAGACGTAAAATCTTTTCTCGGTTTTGTAGGCTACTACAGAAAATTTATCCCAAATTTCGCCGAACTGGCAAAACCTTTAAGCAGATTGCTCAGGAAGAATGTTCCATTTTATTGGGATGCCTTTTGTGACGAGGCATTCACAACTCTAAAAAGAAAGGTTATTACCCCACCAATACTGGCTTATCCAGACTTTAACCGGGAGTTTATAATAACTACGGATGCCAGCAATGTTGCGTTAGGAGCAGTGCTATCTCAAGGTACAATAGGACAAGATAAACCTATTGCTTTCGCTAGCCGAACTTTAAACGACGCAGAAACTCGATATACAACATCCGAAAAGGAATTATTGGCAATCGTTTTTGCACTAGCCCAGTTCCGACCATACGTTTACGGACGAAAATTTACTATAGTCACTGACCATAGCTCTCTACAGTGGCTTATAGGACGAAAAGATCCTACATCCAGACTTATGCGATGGAGAATTCTACTCGAAGAGTATGAGTACACAATCGTCCATAAAAAAGGAAAGCAAAATGCAAATGCTGATGCTCTCAGCCGTATAACAATGACTACCCCGGTCGATCCCATCAAAAATAATATTCTCGTCACCACACGAAGTAAAGCCAAACTCGAAGAAGATGTGGCTGCACAATCATACAAAGATACTACCAATCTTGTATGGCAAGAACAAACAGGGTCCATCTATACCAAGAAGAAACTTGGACTACGTATTATAATCCTTCCATTGATAGACTCTGCTGAGGAAGAAAACCTGGCAGGAAGAATCCCAAACTTCACCAAGCCAGACGTAGGTAAAATTACGTTTCATGAGCAAGATGGGTTATGCGCCACCACATTGCCATTGCCTTTCAGAAACCTAAGCGACCAGGAAACCGCTAAGAGTTCCCTTATTGATCTGAAGAAGATTTGCGAAGACCGGAATTTCAATTCCATTGGAATTTTAGTGCCCTTCATAGAAAACGAATCAAAAGTAATACTTAATAACTTGCTAAAAGAAACTTTTGCTCACCTCAACGTGACAATGTACGTTTTCTCCAATAAAAAGAAGCTTCTAACAGATCCTAACGAAATACAAAAGTTACTCGCGGAATACCACAACTCACCTTTCGGAGGACACCAAGGAGCCACCCGAACAATCAATAGATTGAAGCAAAAATATTACTGGCGCACAATGACCGCTGACGTCGCGGCGTATATTCGAAAATGTGCTTCCTGCCAGATAAACAAAAGTGGAAGGAATCCTAGAATTCCTATGAAGATAACCACAACAAGCTCAAAACCTTTCGAAAGAATTGCTTTAGATATAGTAGGACCATTACCAGTCAGCTATAATGGAAATAAATACCTACTAACGTTTCAAGACGATTTGACTAAATTTTCAGGAGCTTACGCACTGGCCAGCGCCGAAACCAAGGACGTGGCCAGAATTTTCGTTGAAAATATCGTCTGCCAGCACGGCATACCATCTTCTCTATTAACTGACCGAGGTGCAAATTTTCTCAGCGCACTTTTTAAGGACATTTGTTCCTTACTTAAAATGAGAAAACTCAATACAGCACCCTACCATCCACAAACGAATGGAGCACTAGAACGGAGCCATAGAACTCTGGTGGAATACCTCCGCCACTATGTAAACCAGGATCCTCTCACCTGGGACACCTGGATACCTTACGCAATGTTTGTGTACAATACTACACCCCACAGTAATACAGGCTACACGCCGCATGAGTTACTATATGGTTTCCCAGCCGAAATACCCAGTTCTCTCAGACAAAACCCCGAAAGCACTTATAACTACGACCATTACGCAAATGAATTAAAAATGCGATTACAACATGGTTATCGTACAGCTAAGGGAATACTGATAGAGAAAAAACAAAAATCTAAGGCATACTACGACCAAAAAGTAGGCCGTAAGAAATTTAATGTTGGCGACAAGGTTCTATTAAAGAATCACTCAAGACCTAACAAACTAACCTCCCTGTGGAAAGGCCCCTATGAAGTTGTAAAGATCCTATCCGAAGAAAATTCAATCCTCAAAATAGGAAAAGGAACTCGAATAGTCCACAACAATAATATAAAACTATTTGTGGACTAGGCAATCACGAATAAGAAACTCCAAAGAAAAATAAAAGTTGAAAAAAAAAATGTATATATGTATAGATAACCTTAAAAAAAAAAAAAAAGAGAAATAAATAAATGCATATATGTATAGATAAACTTCCAAAAAAAAAAAAATAACACTACGACAATGTATTTAAAATTTGCTTCAAAAATTTTCACTTCAAATAATTGTATACGAATAAAATAATTTTGTAAATAGTACACTTTTAATACCAAAAAAAAAAAAGAGAAAAAAAAACAAACAAAACAAAAATAAATATATAGATAAAAACAAATATTAACGCACTTAATAAAATAAGTTTATATCATGTTTTAAATAATTACCACTGACTTAAATGGAAAAATTTTGTAATAATAATAAATAAATCTTAAATTATAAGAAAAAACACATTATATATATATGAAAAAAACGAAAATACATAAACAAAACTTACAAAACAGTGTTAAAATAAGAACTTGTAATATTTATATAAATACAAAACAGTTTTCAACTAAGAAATACTAAGAAAGTAAGAACATTTTTATATAACAAAAAAAAAAAAAGGAAAAGTTATAGAATTAAATTGTACGTCCAAATACATGGAAAAAATTATATATATAAATAAACGCACGACAAATAAGGACAATGAAAAGTCCTCAAAAAAAAAAGAGATAAAATATGTAAATAATAAAAATTAATTGTAATACACCAAAACAAGAAAAAAAAATTACCCAAAGTTAAATTTAATATAATGAATTCAAATACTTATGTAATTATAAAACATTCTACAATTAACCTTACACTCAGAAAATAAGAAAATATTTACTTTAAATCAAAACGAAAATTTTTAGAATCAAATGTTTCCTTCTAATACAATGTTTAACCAACATGAAAAAAAAACAAATTATATGAAATTTTAAAACCAAATGTCTATTGTACATATAACCAAAACCAAACTAAATGAATATACCCTTAACCCAAAATAAAATACTTTATATAAGAAAACTTTATTTTGGATAACCAACAATTACTGTTAAACACACCTATACTAAGAAAATTCAAATCTTAAAAACAAAATTATATTTGTACAAAATTTCAAAAGAAAATATTTTTATTATATAAATAACCATTGTGGAAACTTGGATACACGACCATAAATACGAATACATAAATATTAAGAAAAAAAACAAAGAACAAAAATTACACACTTATAATAAATATTGTATACATAAAGCTACTATGTTAGAAAATATCAGGCACATGTAACGGAATCACGATACCATCATCCTTATTCCCAATCACACCATTTTCCAGAAAATTAATCTCATAAAGATCAATTTTCTTTTTTTCAAGGAGGGGAGGATGTAGTGCTCCAAAAAGCCCTACCATCTTTTTCTCCCATTCCTAATCCAAAATCCTATCAAAACCTGAAAAAACCCAAACATTATCCAAAATTCGCAATAAACGAATCAAACATTCGTTTATCGCATAACAATTGCCCCCACGGCATAATTAAATCCAGAATCAAAATTAAAATTAA
Source organism: Microdon myrmicae (assembly GCA_963931805.1). Taxonomy (NCBI): domain Eukaryota; kingdom Metazoa; phylum Arthropoda; class Insecta; order Diptera; family Syrphidae; genus Microdon; species Microdon myrmicae. The sequence continues at coordinate 46,970,754 of OZ007500.1, forward strand.
AATTCACAATAAACGAATCCAATATTCGTTTATTGTTCTATATTTGCTCCACAGCATCACCCAAATCCAAAATTCAGAGATTGTTATCTCTATCCTAAAAATTCCATTGAGTTGAACAAACAAAAACTCAAAAGCAGATACATTCACACATCGGCGTAATGGTTTCGTAAGAATTCAAGAAATTGATTTCTTATCTTGTGTAAACACAACATCTCGCTCGAAATATCCAAAAGATCGAGATTGTTGCACGAAAATGTGTATCTTTGAGATACAATTTTCGATTCCTTTTCCTTTATAAAGGAATGGTTTCGTGATCTCCGGGCCGCAGTTTAAATTCGTATCTTGTCCCTGGAGGAGATACCCCAGTGGGAGAAGAAATAAAATCTGAAAACTAAAACACCCGGTTTTTCATTTCACCTGGCCTGGAAGACCAAAAGAAGAAAAGGACATTCGACCCATATCTAAGGACGTTGCTCTTCCCTTTGGACTCAAAGGAAGCACGGCAAACGAACCCTGTTGTGCGACAGGTTTTCGGGAACTTTTATAAGAGATCTCTTAGTCCTTTTAAGGATTAAGACACACACTCCCCGAAACCAGAAGTACAACACCTTGAAAGACAGTGCTGCCGCTTGTCGTGAAAAACAAAACCTAATGTCATAAATGTGCATGAAAGGCATCGTTGACACCAATAAAAAAACAATTCTTGTCGAAATATTTCGATTTTTAATCGCAATATCAATATATTTTAGCAATTCATAAAGCGTGTATTCGATCTAAATGATATGCGAGGGTGAATCAAATATAAACAGGTAATTTCTTTTTATGCATTTATTGAATAATGTTGCACACTAACTATACTATCAACATTTTACAACATAGTCTCCTGCGTGATCTACACACATTGGCCACCGATTTGGAAGCATTAATATCCCAAGTGATTCTTTCAAAGGTGCGAACAACAAATAGTCACAGGGAGACAAATCTGGGCTATAACGAGGGTGTTCGAGGATTTCCCAACCCATTTCTTCCAATGTATCCCTTGTCAAGGAGGCAGTGTGAGGTCTGGCGTTGTCATGAAGAAGAATGTCATTTCGAATGGGCATACCTCGCCTCTTGTTTCTATATGCGACTTTTGCTGACTGTAACAACTGACAGTAGTAAGCTGCATTCACTGTTCGTTGTTGGTAAGAAAAATCAATCATTAAAACTCACGGCTGTTATCATCTGTACGACTTGTCCTTGGGCGTCGATCGTGACTTTCGTTTTCGATACCTTAGCACCCACTTTTAAATTCTCTGGCCCACGTATACACACGATTCTGAAACAGTGTATCATCACCAAACTGTGCCTTCAACCGAGAAAAGATTTCCGAGTGTTTAACGTGTTCATTTATTCAAAGTTTTATAATAATCCTTTGCGCAACAGAAGTGTGTGCCTCTTGCTCGCCCATGACTGTCGATCGCGACCGCTAGCCAAGCCGGTTTCCCTACTCTTCATAAACCAAATAACAGGCATGCACAAGATTAGCTAGCTCGCAACTTGTTGCTAAGCAAAAAAGGAAAATTACCGTTTATATTAGATTCGCCCTTGTAGGTCATGCAATTCATTCGCAAAAGTGCGCCGTACCTGGTCGGAAAGATGCAAAAACGAGCAGTTATACTGATTGGAAGCTCAGGCGTAGGTCGTTAAATTCCGTCGCTAAAACATATGTGCAATACACATTCTGTCAAAAACGTACCGGGAATTACAAATTTAAAAAGCCTGCCGTCAACATTACCTTTACTTTTGATTCGTATTGACATGTGTTTATTTTAATTTCTGCTCAGTTGGAAAGCGTCATTTCAAAACTTGTTGACTAGTTCGCGTGTTAAACTCGTAAACAGTTGTAGTGCATTTTATGAATGTGGGATCAAAAGAGACTGGTTCCAGCATGTCTTCAGCGATCTTTACGCGATTGATTTTTCGAAGAACATTCAGAAAAAATCGTAAAACACATTCGAGGTGAACTGACAAAATTGAGCACTGTAAATAAACTAAATGACAGATCGCGTTTAAAATGCATGTCGGGATAGAGGACTGTTGAGTCAACGAGAATTTTAACATTCCCTTTAAGCAGGCTTTTTAGAACAAGATTTTTTTTTGACAGAATGTATAACCCCCACCTCTTTCCTATAGGGCGTTCAACTGAATTTGTTGAATGCATTCTATCTCTCAAACATTGTCCCGCGTTAACCGACAACCAGAAATTACTCATCCGTTCATATTGTACACTTTGACTGATCATGTGTCTCCTAGGCGTTGTAATACCCAGGTATTTTAGATAAATGTACCTCGATACCTCCTTTCTTTATCCTCTATCTCTTCTTCCACTCGCGTTTTGTTTCACATTAATCCCGTTTTGTGAGCGTTTTTGTATAAAATATAAACAAATATATTAGGAAAATTTAACCTCAGTCCTTCTGCCGATTTCACTACGGAACTCCATCCACCTACATTTAAATGAAGCAGTTATTTTGTAAGCGATAAAATCCGTAAATCATATTGCTTAGCCATGAGTGTAACCAGATGATGTTTATGATTCCAAATCATTACTTCGATACTAAAATTCTTTAATACTAGTTTGCAGCTAAAACAGACATTGATTCTATGGAAATTCCCAGACATGTGGTTCTGAAATGAATGTACCGTCCAACCGACAGGTTTATCGCACCTTTAATGAAACACACTGGGAACAGTTTTATAGCAACAAGGCAATTGACGTGCAAGCCTACCAATAAGCTATTTGTCGTATGGCATTGTAATCAATCACACTCGTTATCAAAATGTAATGGGATAGGTCCAATCACACCTCAGGCATATAATGATTTACTTAAACTTCTGCCGCTACTTTTACTACTGATTTTATCGAACTAGAACCAACGGAAAGAGCCATTGCCTATGCGACAAAATCACTAATTAAACAACCTCTTGGAAATATTGCTTAACCATAACAATAACCGCACAAGTTTTGACTTATATGTGGTGGCTATGATTTCAGTAAACTGTTCCCACGGTAAAATTTTCCAAAAAAGGTTGCAGCTAATACTGACATGGTTCTATGGAATGACTCCTTTCAACATAACGTCCAACCGACGGAACTATTGAACCTCTTAAATGCGTATCTTGGCAAAATTATAATTAGATCGAGGTTTCAATACAATCAACCTCTAAGCCGATCGGCTTGCATACATTCTCATGCAGTTTTTGCCGAATGGCATTTCAGTGGAATGACCAATCATACAATCTATCAAACGATTGTGACATCCGCTTCATAGCATTCATATAAGTGTACCAAAATTTCGCACTACCCACTTCAAGTCTACATTATGCTAATATCACCCAATCTAGTCCACGATGACAAATCCAGTATTATTAGTAACGTAATCATGTACAACAAGCGCAAATGTGTGCATTCGAAGGATAAATAATTTTTATCCATTACAATATTTCAATTGCCCCACTATCAAAAATCAACATAAATACATCGGATTGAGTCAAACCCTTCAAACAAGAGTAGATTTATATTTTTAATTAAGCATTAAACTAGCTCGAATGTAACGGCCTGTAAAAATTGTTTATTCGCCTAAAATGGCATCATCATCCTTTGGCCAAGTGCTTTGAAGTTAATTATTACCATGGCCACGATATGAGAATCACCAGACCGGGAAACATCGGCTGATACAAATTTTAATTTTGATTCAACATCAAGCACAGACGCCTACATTGCCGACCCTATTACAAATTCGAAATGAGGAACATTTCATTCGTTCTACTTAAGATATGTGTGGGGAGAGGATAACCAAATCGCGCCCATATAATAACTTCCTATTGAATATCAAAACAATTAAGTGTGATTGTCATTTATCGCTTCTACATTTACTTGCCGTCAGTTTGATGGAAGGAATTCCACACCACTTTCAAGGAAACAAATGCGGGATGATTTCCCTACGGGCTTATTATTCACCTCACTTCACTTCACTTCACTTCACTTCACTTCACTTCGCTTCTCTTCACTTTACGACACAAGGATTAACACTTCCTTAAAGTTCCCTTTGGTACTTTTAACGAATTTCAAATTTCAAATCTATTACAGTATCACAATATTAAATAAACTTCGTGTACGAATTTTTGATTAGGCAACCTTAAGTCGAACTCCTGAGCTGCTTCAAGGAGTTTCTTCTGCTGTTGCCCTCGGAAGTAATTCACGAACAGAAACACCATAGACACTATACCCAATGACCAATTTACGATGCCATAACCATGGACCCACGGACGGTTGTTCTACACTTAGGATCCGGGCACTATGCAACCGCAGGAATAGAAGGGTGCTAAGAGCCACTAGACACTCACTAAGCCGGTAAGTTAGTTCCAGTAAAGGCTCGGAACAGCAATTAAAAACAACCACTAGAGATGTTGGTAGCGTCTTAAGCGCAACCAGTTTTGCGGCCCGCCAAAGAAAGCTACACGATGTTTCCGTCCGTGTTCGACAATCGTTACGGGGCCACTATACACAAGTTACGTATTCGTCGCAACAGCGAGCGTTTAGTGAAAGGCCAAAAGGATATACCGTTCGGCCAAGATATGTTAGCAAGGATTGAATTGATGCCAACCAACGACTAAACCATTGAGGATATCTTTCCGCCCAGCATCCATTCAGTGTTGGGTGGTTCGTGGTGAAAGCGTTGGTAGCATATATTGTCGTTTCAAAGGCCGTCTAACGTGAAATTGTCAGCACTGAAATGCGCAAGTCGTGCATTAAGAACGACTAGCTGACTTATGGAAAGCTTTAGCTAGTTAGAAGAGCTCAGCTAGTTCCAGTGTCTGCCACAAATTCACCTTATTCACCGAATGTACACTACCCTGAGCAAACCTGAGACTTCGTTTATAAGTCCTGCTTGGTGTTTATCACCATTCAGACGGTAAGGAGCTATGGCATAGTAGTAGTGCTACACAGTTGTCGCATATACGAACTGCTCGTATCTGGTCCCTAACCATCCTCACCCACTAACCGTTCCCAGTCAAAACAAGAACAACGAATTCTACATTGTGCAAGGAAGAACAAGTAAACAAAGTAAAGGCTGAAAGTAGATTGTTGGGAAGCTTTGTCAAATGCCACTGCTAACGAATCTAGGCGGGTTGAAAGGTCATTTTAAGGATCCTCGTCTTGCATTACAAGTTCCTTGCCAGGTGCTGGATTCCCGTTTTATAAACATAACCTTCTGTCGGTATTATTATTTTATAACACTTGCAATTATTTGCAATTTTGAGTGATTTTACTAAAAAAAAATTAAATATTTTTGTATATTTTGAAGCACTAACGTGCTCCTTCTATTGTTCAATGCAAATATTGCACCAGCTTCTTGGGGATAATTACTTGCCTTATTTATAAAGCATTTTCTAAAAGAATATTTGGGTTTCCTTGCAGACTAGCAAGCAGATTGCGGAAGTCGACACCGTGCCACACAATTCTTAAGCGATTATGTATATAAAATGTTTATACCAAGTAAACGAATTAAGACATTCGACAACAAGTTGTATCTTTTGGACGAATCAAAGTGTCCCACGTTTGCTAAACAAAAACCTCAGGAGATTAAACTAGATGAATGCCCGCCATTAATTTGCTTGACAACATATACTTCTAGTCGCCTACAAAGGATATACTGGGGAGTAAAGTAATCTGTTTACGTACGAAGATGTCATATAAATAATAACATTTGGGGTAAATGTTTCCTACAATTCGCTTTATTATCCGATTTATGGCTCGGGTGAAGCCATTGCTTGGAGAGGAATAACGCTGAGCGTAACATTCAAGTAGTGGGACTAATCAAGCTCCTACCAGTCCTTCAATTAAACCTATTGTTTTCATAGGATTTCGACTGAAGATAAGGATTACTTACGAATTACGGATGGACATTTTTTCAAACCTGAGCCCTACAAACGCTCAGAGGATCACAACATTGACGTCGAACAATAAATTTGTGCTTATACGTTTAACAAGGTCCTCTACACGCATTTGTTCTATAGAACTGATTAATTGTATATCCGTCTATTAGGCGCCATTTTAGTTACAATGTTGTCTCATTTTATGTAATCGCATCCTTATCGAGAGTTTACGTAAAAATATGTTAGTTCGTTCGCTGTTTCTGTCAAATAAAAAATGGGACATTGCCTAACCGACGGGGAATTAATAAAGAGGTTGCAATAAAGGTCAACTGGGAAAGTCTAAAAGACTTTGATGGGACATTTGATTGGACTGTTCCTCAATAACGATGTTGACGCTGTAGCTGACGTAACAATAGGTAATTTTCTACTCGGTGAGACGACGTTTGGGGACATATATACAAACCGCAGTCGAATACGTGAAGGCATTTCAGGTTCTTCTACTCGGTGAGACGACCTTTGGCTACATATATACAAACCTCAGTCGAATACGTGAAGCCATTTCAGGTTCCATTAGGGCTAAAGGTTTATACTTCCGGTTGTATAAATCGAACAATGGAGAAGAAATCCGGAAAAGATTTAAGAGGGCTAGATATAACGGCAGCATTACCAGAAAGCGAGAAATAAAGCACACATTCCCCCACATGTATTAAGCATTTCTGGATAGTTGTGATGACCATCAAAAACTCCACCTCCTTATCCCTTCCATCCCTCATAATTGATAACAGTTCATCCATCAACAAAATAGAGGAGATAAATCTACTCGCTGCACATTGCGCAACCAAGCTAGGCTGTGTACTGCCACATCAGTTCTGCCTTAATTTGGGCACAATCAGCACATCAGATTCGCTTTCGAATTCCTACTATTGTCCGAGCACCTAAAGAACTGAACACAAATAAATTCGCGGGTATGGATGAAAGTTCCCCAATTATTTTGGGAAAGCTCCAGCATCCGTCCTATTCATTTGGTCAAGTTCGAACCGGGTGGAAGCCAGCGAATACCAAGCAATCCTCAAAAACAACGACAATCCTCCTCTTTCTATTGACTCACCGTACGAACTGCTCTCCTGTCGAAAGTTATAGAGTCAGTGAGTAACCGTCGGTTTTAGTAACATCCAAAAATCAATTGCCTCTTTAACTAGTGTCTTGGAGGGCTATATCCATCATGCGTAAAATGTTGTTACCATTTGATATTTCATAATCTGAAACAAATTGCAGTTTTGATAACTCACATTACCGAAAAGCGCATTTCAGTTTATTAATTCAGTGAAAGCTAGGTTGTCCAGCAGAATATCTCGAAGCGTTCTACAATGTGCACCAGATGTATTCTCAAAGTTGATATCTTCAGAAGTTAATGTCACACTGATTCAATGGATAAGAGACTGTCTTTCTGCTTTCTCAATCCATGTGGTTCTACATGGCGTGAAATATCTGTCAGATCAAATTAATACTGGTGTTCCTCCGGGCTTCGTACTGAGATTTAGTTTCTTCCGTATTTTTACAAACGATCTCTTGTTTATTATCTACAACCCGATTCACTCGATTGATGATGACAACATGTTGAGATTCGCTTACCCATTTCAACATTCCCGGTCAACGTCGGCCGATCACATTCCCAATCAGCGATATATGCTATGCAAAAGAGGATTATCTAACCTTATAGAGTTTAATGCCTGTGTTGCGCGCAAAACCTTTCACTCCTTGATACTGTGGCGGTTCCGCCAAACCCCACGGTTCGCCTTCCTGAAAAAACCCCAATAACTGATACCCAGTCTGCATAAGCTTTCGCTAATGCAATCGCATTAGCATCTTAAATTCTCCGCGCATTAAAACCATCAAATTTATATAACCTAAAAATCCCTGGAAAAGAAAACTTACCTTTCATGCATCTCTTCGCATACAATTCCTGTAAGATTTCTTTCTTACTTTATCAGGAATCTCAAACTAATTCGGCACCTTCGGCGTCAAGCAAATCTCCCTAGACGAATTCCTGTAAACAAAAGGATTTGAATTACATATAGTGTAACCTTCACCAGAGGCCATAAACATTGCGCTGTCTATTTTTCAGTTTCGCCATGTATATGATAAATCTCTTAACGTACACATTGGCCGGCGACCTTTTTCTCCCAGCAATAATATACCAGCAGCTGCATTCAATTAGCGCAATCGACGGTGCAGGCTATTTCCCTAACTCACGCCATGAGTAAACAAAAGACCGCTGTCCTGCATCAGCCAAATAATTCAATACCTACCCTTACTAGCGATGCCATAAACATCATTTCCCCTTAACCTAGCTAAAACCAATTTCCACATCGTATCGTCGTCTCTTTGTTTAGCCGCGACGCACATGTTCCAGCAAAGATCCCATTAGCAACCGACGATTTCGGTACCGAAATCGTATCCTATGAATGCACTTATGTCCTTTCTTTGTTCTAGGTTCGTTCTCATCCATGAAAGAACCATGCACACACACCATTGCACTGAAAGAGTGCATTTCCTACAGCGGGCGCACCCTTAAGAGAAACGTTTTTCTCTCTCTTCCCTTGTTTCTTAGCCCTAACCTAGGATGGAATTCATGTCAGAGTTCCATCTTCGGAGAGTCCTATTACAACCACCGTTCGCGACAGTCGGTTCACTCCCGCTCTCCGCCGGATGCGGAGATGCGTTTATAAACGGGTCGTTCGTGAAGTGAAATGCATCGCCCTTTTACACAAATCTTCATTGAGATTTGTATGTGAAAAATTGGAGAAAAGGAAATGGAATATTTATTTTTAGAATATACACATCTGGCTGCAATCCAGATGGAGATAAGGATTTTAGAATTGAGTGTATGGGAACGAAATGGATATCTTTTAATGTGTTTGTTTGCATATGAAGATATGCATTATCCTGTTTAGTTTTTAGGAAGGATTTGGAAATATTAGTATGGTAATTGAACAATTCAATTTGTCTAACATTGGATTGAATGTTAGTTTGGGGATATGGATTAATGATAAAGTAGGTGGGTAGAAATGTATGTGGGAGGAAAATGGTAGGGCTTCTTGGAGCACTACACTACCATCTCCTTTCCTCACACATACATCCAAATTCCAACACCTACAGGATGGTTCAAACAAATCAATCACCCAACTTCAAAAATACAAAATCCCGATAAACGAATCAAATATTCGTTTATCATCCATACACCCCATTTCCAGTAATCCCCAAACCAAAACAAACACACGGTAAGTTGAACCAGATGTCCAATAACCATACTCATATTTCCAGAACTTCCTAAAAACTAAACATCACAATGCATATCTTCGTATGCAAACAAACTCATGTTCCTACAAATCCTTATCTTTATCTCCATTCTTGCCAGATGTGTATATTCTAAAAATAGATATCCCATTCCTTTTCTCCAGTACTCGACTCCAGTCGAAGTACATTTTGAAATTTTGGTTGCATTTCGATGCATCCGCGATACAAAATCCCGATAAGATTTTCTATAAAAGGGCGATGAAATTTGTATTCGAGGATCAGTCTCGATTGGCGTCCGAAGTGGTAGGACGCCAATAAATTACGTTAAAAATAAAATAAGAATTTAATAAAATAAAAAGTATTTTTATTGGGCCTACCCGATTCCCAGGACCGCATTCAACAATCGGTCGTCACTCTTCCCAGAGGCCCCGGAAGCACGGTGGCGACCGCAACGGTTCCCCTCAGGAGCGGTCTAAAGAGATCCCTCATCCCTTTCAGGACAAGGAGACACGCTCCCTGAGAGAAGGACCACAACACGGTGCACACGGTTTTGCACATATCCCCAATATTGAATCCAATGCCAAACAAATTGAACTAAATGTTCAATTGTTGCACATTGAATTTAGTTTATAAAATCCAACACATGATAAACGAACCAAATGTCTATTTGGTTCGCGTACACGCGAAATTCCCCAGATGCAAATGCGCGAACCAGATGATCAAAAATGCTCCTCCACAAGATCCTTTGTTGATTGTTCCTTTTTTGATCCCAATCCGGGAAAGATAAAGAAAAATGAATGGCGGGTGGCAAAAGGGATAATGCAAACAAAAGTATGTATTCTTCGATCTGCATGAGAGAGTTTTCGTTTGGGTAGCCGAACAGAAAACCAGTGTTGATGGCCCTGGACATTAGGCCGAGACGCTCAGGGAGTGTTGTGAGTTCGTGTACGCCGAGGTATCGAGTTAAGTTGTCAATCTTCTTTCGGTTTTTCATTTCAAAATAGTTTTTTTTTTGTTTTTATAAATCAGTGCATCTCCCTGGAGAATTGTGAAAAGTAGTTGAGTTTTAAATCATCGTCTGTATTAATAATCATTAGTTTTAATTAAAGGAAACAAAGAATGTTTGTTTTAAATGTATGTCAAGTGTGTGAGGTGTTCAAAGATATAACACCTCTAAATCCATCTGCTGTGGTTTGTGGCCAAGGATAATCGTAATAAAGACGTAATGTCAATTTTCGGCATTTGCATCGTCGACGTCAAAGAATAATTTCCGGTACTCGGCTGTTAATTCGAACAAAAATTTCAGGCTGCAAAAAGTGTGATCAAAAGTATGGGATTTCTTAAGAGATACAAGAAATACTTCATGCATCTGGCTACAATTTAGAAGACTTACATTCGTTCCCAATTAGAAATCAATTTACATACTTTGTCAGCAGTTTCGTAAACTCCGTTACAAGTGCTCAGTAGGATACAAAAACCAGATATTAAACCCCGGTGGTAGGCGTTCAATACTATCGCTGGAACATAGGCACAGCGTATCCTGCCTAATTCTCTTCTGTAGGTTACATAACACTCGTTGCCGTCCACATCTCCCAATATTTTGCAGTGATATCCGACAGTCGATGAGTGCGCATCAGTCCACATTAAAAATTAACTTCAAACGCCCGCATAAAGATAGTGTATCCTTCAGCTGAACCATGCGAACGTGAAATAAATACTCGTTGCCTCCCACATCTCCCAATATATTACAGTCGATGCGTATGCTTCAGTCCACATTAAAAATTAATTTCAAACGCCCGGATAAGCATGGGCATCCTTCGTCAGCTGAACCATGTGAACGGGAAATAATCTGCCTGACGCTAACTTGTAAAATCGCATTTTATACAAAAATTGTAAACAATTTTAAGCATACATACATGTAAATATTAAGATGTAGGGTAACCGTCAACGTTAAAAATAGCGCTACCCAGGGGGCAAGGTTGTAAAATTCAGTAGGGCTATCATGTCACCACTTGGGTCAGCACACCATCAACCATAACTTGACTACTTAATGTTGCCAAATGTCAGTCTATAACCTTTTCACCAAATCTTTACTATCGCCCAATCGAATCACGACTTTGGTATTTTATGTGATAAGGAATTTAATTCCATCTCACATGTTGACGAGTGGTCCTTAAGGCCAACTCAACCCTCGGGTTTTTTAAACAGTGGTCGCAACAACTCTCCAACATCTATACTACTCGATCCCTCCACATTTTCTTCGTCTGTCCACTGCTCGACTATGATAGTCAGGTATGCTTCACTCCCAACAGTCTCACATTCTTCGTAAGAAGTGAACTTCTGCTCGGCCATGGGGCATCGACTGGAACAAGTGGTAGTCGGAAAGACCAATGTCTGGTGAATACGGCGAGTGGGAAAGGATATCCCATTGAAGCGGCTCCAAACTTTCCTTGACGATTTTTTGCCGAACGTTGTCGTGCTGAAAGATCACTTTGTTATGTCTTTTGGCATATGGGGGCGCTTAAGCTTCAATGTTCCCCTGAAACGCCTCAATTGGTGTTGGTAACGGTCTCGAGTGACGATTTCGTTAGGCTAGAGTAGCTCATAGTAGATCACTCCGAGCTGATCCCATCAGATGCACAGCATTAGCTTATGACATGAATAATCGGTTTGACCGTTGCACTTGATGCATGGTCGGGCTCACCCCACAGTTTTCTCCGTTTTGGGTCGTCAAAGCGGATCCGCATTTCGTTCCCCGTTACAATTTGATGTAAAAACTTTTTTGATTTCGCTTTTTGAGCAATTATTTGCACGTGAAAAAAACTGCGTTCGGCGTCTCTTGGGTTTATACGGAACCCAATTTCCTTGTTTTTGTACCATACCCATGGCCTTAAGACGGTTTAAAATCGCTTGTTGACTCACTGCCAAGGTTCAGCGAGATCCTGTTGAGTTTGGCATGAATCTTGGTTCAATAACTCTCCTATCTCAGCATGTTCAAACTTTGCCGCCCCTTTTCATTTTTTTTTTAAACATTTTTTTATTTTCTTTTTATATTCTTATTTTCTAAATTAAAGGCTAGACAAAAAATGCTTAAATTCTAGCTTAAATATCTTATATAATAACTTACTGGTCCTTCGCAGACGCTCTAAGCTAAACATTACTTAATATTTGTATAATTTGCCTTTCGGCGACAGAACTTTGTGGCATAACTTATAATTATTTGAAAGACAAAGAAAAATTTGAAAAACATTGTAAATTTTTTTTTTTTTTTTTTTTCTTAAAATTTAACTTACTTAACTTACCTAAACTTATCTACTTTTTTTTTTTTTTTTTTTTTTTTTTTTTTTTTTTTTTTTTTTTTTTTTTTTTTATGTAAAATCATTTAGCCTAACTTACTTTGCCGCCCCTCCTACGGGTTCTTTGTCGCTGGAGTCAAAATCGCCACTTAAAAAGGCCGGAACCAGTATTCACATGTTTTTATTGATGGGGCATGTTTCACACATGCTTCACCCAGCAATCGACGCCCACCAGCTGTACTTTTCTTGAAATTAAAAGAAAAAGGCAGCGCTTTCCGGAAATTATGTTTTGTAGTCACAAAGGATAACTTGGTTAGAGCACAAAGTAAGAGTGTTGTTTGTACTTGAGCGAAATGGCGCATACTTTTTTTAAGAGGGAAATGATGATGCTGTAGCATGAATATAGTTAAAAGATGGTTCGATACGATTTAATGTCTTTTGTAAAATCTTCGAAATTTATTTGTACATCCAATATCAACTTCACTCTAAAACATCGCCTCCTAAATATCTCCGTTTAACTTGTTTCCATCCCCCTACTCCCACCACCATAGTTAAATTGTCAACTGATTAATTAAGTTATTTCGTAAGTTTGTACTAAGCTAATAAATGTTCCTAATAAGTGTTAGCTTACCATTGGTACGAATCGTGATACGCTCTGTTTTCTTTTTTTTTTACCTACTCTGCCGCATATAATAAGTCCCTTCCGAAGTGAAACCGCCTTCTCTCTCCATAGTAATCAATATGATAAGTGCCCCCAATTATCTTGTTTCTTTTGCCCGATTGTTCAGATTCCACTGCACTTCCTTCATTGCGGTGATAGCTACTTTATAGCAGTATTCAAACTAGTTTATTGTATGACGGCACATGGTTTGCATTAAATGGCACATTAAACCTGCAGATCGGAAAGTAATTATTTATGATCACATCGCTCACTCTCCAATTCTATGTATTACTCTGTCCTCTGTATTCATTTTCTCACGTCTCTCCCGCACCTACTTTCATGGCCACTCTCCATCCTCCTTTCTTTTATCTAAAACTCTTACTGTCTAGTTTGTTTGCCGTTGTCCAATCACCTCTCCCCTGTCTTTCTCACTGTCTCTCTCCCACGTTCTCTTCAAATTCACTGCTTCTTTTATATGTACTCTTATACTTTCCTTTGTCCTTCACTGCCTATATTTCGACCTTCCGATTATTGCATGTCTTTTTTTTTTCTCAGTCTCCGCATTACTCCCTCTTCCCGCTTCTTCTCCCCCCATCCCACTCTCAGTCTCATCCTTACTCCTTCTTCCTGCCCCCCCCCTCTCTGCCCCCCCTCTCCCCCCCCCCTACCTCTCTCTCCCTCTCTCTCTCTCTCTCTCCCTCTCTCCATCTCCCTCTCACTCGTTCTTTATTAATTTCGATATTTATACACAAATAGTACTAAAAATTTAACAACGTCGATTATGTCTCGTTATTTACGGAATTAAAGGTTTATTCCCTTGAATACAATCACACGGGGGCAGGAATAATAACTATCCCGCTGTTCAGTAATCTTTGTTTCACTACACTGCCAAGTGGCCATTGACAGTCTTATAAAACATTTTACAAAGCGGACTTTAGGACTATTGCAACCTCAGAACCCTTGAGGAGCCCAGGGTCGTGGCTGACATTTATCGGGTCCTCTCCGGCTCGGTCGACTGTGCCTACCTCCTTAACTTAATTCCTCTGAACACAAACCGTCGCAATACGCGTAATCCCCGCCTTTTCTATATTCCCCCTCATCGGACCTCTAATCGTCTTAACAAACCCCTTTCACGGATGCTAAGAAAGGTCAACTCCAATTCCAATTTTTCGACTTCGACCTCTCTACCCATACTCTCAAGCACCGCCTCCTAAACCATTCTCACCACCAATCTTAAGCGGCGCTTCTACACTTTACTACAACCTGCCCCCACCCCCCCCCCCCCCCTCTCGATGGTACTTCTGCCTTCTTAATTTGTCCTGGTTACCTTAGGTTAAGCCTAGTTAAGATAGTTCTTAAGCTCTTTAGTTTGTAACTTATATATACTTTAGTTATAGGTAATTACGTTGCTTGAATTAAGCCAATAAATGGGGAGGTAGCCCCACCAAACGTTACTAAATTTTTTTTACCAACTTGAGGGTAATTATATAATTAGACACCGAACAGCATCATTGCCGAAAGTGCTCTTCGCATTTTTGGCATGCCGCTAAGTGTGCGGGCCAGAAGTCTCCAAAACACGCCGTAGCCTACGGCTTTAATGTAACGAGGTATACTTTACGCTACCTCTTTTTGTCATTGTTATCATTCATCCGATAGAAACGAAATTTGCAGTAAATGAAGTTTTTGAACAAGGGTATGGTAAGGAGTTAATGTAGACGGCAATAATTTATTTGGGCAGGTGGGTCAAAGGTATTGGTAGTCAGGATGGTTATTGAGATTGCCATGATGGTTTCTGAACATTCCAGTAAATTCGTTTTTCAAAAACGTATTCAGATTCCGGAAAAGATACGATACAATTTACTTGAGTGAGATAATTTATTTTGTGTCTTTCGAAAAATAAGTGATCAGGAAGTATTGGCCGTGTTGTGCTTGTCCCTCCCTTTCATATAGATTATATATGGAAGTGAAGTTCATTAACTATTTGCCTTCCAAGGTTCAACGACTTTCCATGCCAAGACCAATCTGAAATCTAATAACTTTAGTGAAAGGTCATCATTGCAAACGGACCAAGGATTTTCCGGTTAGAGGATAGGCAGATCAACGTACAAGCATTTCTGCATTCTCTTTTGCGGACTGAATTCATACTGGTTAGCCAATCCATGTTGTGGTTTGGACGTATACGCACATTTAACGAACAGAGAAATGTTTTAAATAGATTACTGTTTTAATGCAGTACAACAACGGCGAAGTCATGTTTGCCAGGCAATTACTTTCAACAATCTCAGCATCTTCAATGAGACTGGAGTGGACGGAGGACCACTCCACTGAGGAAAGTGGCGTTGCTATTCTGATAAGATAACGAACACAAAGTGAGAAATATAGTGTGTTGATTGCTACATAAAACGAAAAAAATATGTCTATGTTAGTGGAAATTGATTACAGTTGCCAGACTTGGGCGTTATGTACTGTCTGAGCGTAATCTATATAAGGTTCGTCTGCTGCAATGAAGTATATGGCGCAATTCTGTGTTCATAAACTTCTTGACTTCTTTTTGGTGTACCACCACTTTTTATTCACTGGGAATATCCCTTAAAAACTGTACCCAATGTCAGTTTTTAACCGCTTTCCCGGTTATCTTATGTACAGAACGCTTTTCTCCCTTTTGGAAAACCCCTCGAATCCACAAAGAAAAGGCAAATGGTCTACCGCCAAATTCTGGGACAGTTGGCTTTCTGTCCACTTTTTTCAAGATAAAAGAAAAAAATTAACAATTTCGAATGAATTAAATAATTGGAATGTAACTGACTTCTAAATGATCGGTAATACAAATTGCGCCTCTGAACTTTGTAATGAATGAATGAATTGTTGATCTAGAGCAGTCGCCTTGGGTATTTTCAAGGCTTTTGATCGTATCTGACATAGAGCCTTCCTACGAAAACCTGATTCTTATAAACTTTGCCATCAACAAATTTGCTGTGGGGAAAAAGATTCCTCAAAGATTGATCAGTTCGGGTTGTTGTAAATCTCCTGTCTTCGAATCTGTTATCTATTAATTCCGAAGTGTCTCAAAGTTCACCGCCTACTTATATATCGATATATATATATATATATATATATATATATATATATATATACATATATATATATATATATATATATGCTCCTCGATAGTATAGTGGTCAGTATACCCGCCTGTCACCCGGGAGACCAGGGTTCGATTCCCCGTCGGGGAGCCCCTGGCGCAAGACTAATGACCTTGCCCAGACAAAATAAATCATTATGGAAAATTTAACAAGCTTCAGGACTTGCTAAATAAGGCCAAGACCGGTTCCCGGTTGTAGTGCCGATGATGATGATGATGATGATGATGATATATATATATATATATATATATATATATCATCGGCACTACAACCGCGAACCGGTCTTGGCCTTATTTAGCAAGTCCTGAGGCTTGTTAAATTTCCCATAATGATTTCTTTTTCCGGGCAAGGTCATTAGTCTTGCGCCAGAGGCTCCTCGACGGGGAATCGAACCCCGGTCTCCCGCGTGACAGGCGGGTATACTAACCACTATACTATCGAGGACCCATATATATATATATATATATATATATATATATATATATATATATATATATATATATATATATATATATATATATATATATATATATACATATATATATATATATATATATATATATATATATATATATATACATATATATATATATATATATATATATATCATCGGCACTACAACCGGGAGCGGGTCTCGTCCTTATGTAGCAAATCTCCCCACCAGTATTCGGTTCCTATCCGAGACTTGTTGAATTGTCCGCAATAATTTGTTTTTCCGGACAAGGTTATAGATATATATACACATATATATATATATATATATATATATATATAATATATATATATATATATATATATATATATATATATATATATATATATATCAAAGTTACTGATTGCTTTCACCCCGGCGAAGGCCAGGACGATCCTTGTCCCTGTTCAATCCTAGTTGACATGCAGTCTCCACGTGACACCCCCGGACAGCTACTTTGGAACTCGCCAAGTAGTGAACCAATGCATGCAGCGACATCCTGAGAAAGGTTGGCGCAAGGCTAATAACCAGGCCCGTAAACATGAATTATTATGGTAAATTTAACAAGCCTCAGATATGGACCGGATACACGACGACGACCACGGAAACGAAAATGGCTAAACGATTTGAGAATTTTCTCATGGAACATCCGCTCACCATATAGAGCTCGAGCTGCACAGCAGCTAGCCGATGCCCTGTCCCAATATAAGACTGACATAACAGCATTACAAGAAATTAGATGGACGGGGAGTGGTGTTATTCAAACAAACTAGTATGACATTTATTACAGCTGTCATGCAAAACACCATGTGCTCGAGGTACGCTTTCTAGTCAGCCAAAAACTGAAGCCTGCCATCATCGGCTTTAATGCAATAAATGAAAGGCTATGCACTCTTCGCGTGCGAGGCAAGTTTAAGAACATAAGCCTGTGGTTAAGCTGGTATTGTGCCAAAACACGGGCACCGGTTGTACCAAATTTCCATCGACAGAGAAAGCAATCACCACGCCGCTGGTAAAAAAATTGTCAATGCTGCACCGAGGGAAGCAACGAAACGATTGAACAAAATAAAACACTTTATCTTAAACGTTAGTATATTATAAACTTTTATTTCACTACTTTTAGGGAGAGTCTGACACCTTTTATAAACGAATTCTCACATAATTAAACGCGGATTAAATGTACACAATGCACTGGTCTTTCGTTGTCTCAACTTATATAACACGTTCTTTGGGTTAAAGTATTCATCAACAACAAAACAAAAACATTTAAAAGAATCCAATGGTTGAACATTAACTTAAAAAATTAACCGCCGCACGAATCCATAAATTTGTATTTCAATTGATCGCTCACGACTCCTCGCGATGACGTAACTCTTCCGCTAACGAAATTCTGACTCACGTCACGTCCCCGGTACGTGTGCGCGGTTTCAAGGTTGCTATCTGACTCCAAGTGGAATGTCTCTTTACAGACATCCGAAGAAAACCAAAAAAAAAACTAAAGGATTCGCCGCCAATGGCGAAGGTCCAAACGAAAAGGAAAAGAGAAAAACTCAAGCTGCCTAATATATATTTATGTCGGTTATCCTTGGGGATAACCGAATTAATTCCAGCGAATTGGTTGGCGGTTAATGCCGTAGCAAGGTTGCGTAACCTTGCTGAAGATTCGACTTCAAGGTAAGTCGCATCGCTGGGAATGGTGGGGATCGAGCGATGCATGGCTCTTCGGGCCCTGAAAAGCCCCACAAGCCTCATAAACGTTCACGGACATACAGGGGAGTTCCCTAACGATGAAAAAGAAGAATACTACGAGAACGTCGAACGGGCCCTCAATGCCTGCCCAAGATACGATGTGAAAATCGTTCTTGGTGATTTGAATGCGAAAATAGGTCGGGAGCCGGTTTTCAGGCACTACACAGGTTCCCATAGTTTGCATGAGAACACTAATGAAAATGGACTACGAGTCATCGAACTGGCAGCATCAAAAAACTTGGTCGTTGCAAACACCAGTTTTCATCGTAAAGATATCCACAAAGCCACCTGGGTATCACCTGATGGAGCCACTCACAGCCAAATTGACCACGTGTTGATAGATCGCCGCCACTCCTCGAGCCTGATGACGGTACGAAGGTACCGAGGTGCCAACGTCGACTCGGATCACTATCTTGTTGGTACAGTTTTCCGAGCACGGATTGCCTTACGGAGACGTATTGCATCCGCGAATCAGGCTCGAATCAACACGGCTGCCTTTCGCAATGAGAACACCAGCAACACCTTTGGTCATGCGTTAAGACTCGCCCTCGAAGAGCTCGGTGGAGGGAGAGTAAGTCCTGGGGCCAGAATGCCGGATGTAGAAGAGAAATGGACACGCATTAAGAATACTGTCATTAGTACCGCCAACCCCATCTTAGGCAGTAGTCGTAGATATCAGGGCGACTGGTTTGATGATGAGTGCAAACCAGTGACTGGACGTAATAATGCTGCTTATGGCGCAATGCAGCAGTCTCATAGGACGCGGGTGCACGAGGAGAAATACAAAGAGCTCAGAAGATCTGAAAAAAGGCTTCACTGACAAAAGAAAAGCGCCTGGGAGAAAAACCTTGTCTGTGAAATAGAGAAAAGTAGAGAGCGAGGTCCGCATCAGGCGAGGAAGTTCTACCAAATAATCCGCAGTATGACGCGGTACACACCACGCTGCACTTACTGCAAGGATAATCTGATCACCGATCCTAAAAGCATTCTGGAGCGATGGAAAGTGCACTTCAATGAATTGCTAAATGGTCAGCTCACAGAAGAATTGGAGGCTCCACCAATGCAAGACTAACACCAAATGCTGCCGCCACCTAGCAAAAGCCATTAGACAGCTAAAATCAAGTAAAGCCCCTGGAGCTGATGGCATACCAGCTGAGCTGATCAAACAAGGAGGGACAGCGTTACATCACGCAATTCACGAGATCGTGGTGCACGTATGGGAGCAAGAGGAGATGCCGGAAGATTGGCGTTGTGGTATAATTTGCGCCATACATAAGAAAGGAGATATCACACTGTGCAGCAACTATAGGGGTATAACATTCCCGAGTACCGCCTATAAGATACTCTCCACTATCCTACAAGACCGGATAGCCCCATACCCTAAAGTCATCATTGGTCAATATCAGTGTGGCTTCATCCCAGGCAAATCAGTGATTGAACAGATATTCACAGGCGATGGAAAATGTCTGGAATTTAAGATTCCATTATATCATCTATTTATAGACTTTAAGGCCGCCTACGACAGCATAGCCAGGGTAGAACTATATAAAGCCATGAGAGAGTTCGGCATTCCAAACAAATTGATACGACTTTGTAGGTTGACCATGACCAACGTAACTAGTCATGTAAAAATAGCGGGATTTCTGCCCAAACCAATAAACATCTTTAATGGACTCCGACAAGGGGACGGTCTGGCCTGGCTCCTCTTCAACCTGGCGTTGGAGAAAGCAATCCGTGACTCTGAAGTCACAACTAGAGGGACTATTGTCACCAAGTCCAGCCACATACTTGCCTACGCAGATGACATCGGCATCATCGGTAGAACCGAATCGGCTGTACAGGAATTCCAGATCGAGCAGGCGGCACAAAAACTGGGACTGCACATTAATGAGGGGAAAACTAAGTACATGGTGGCAACTTCTGCGATGAGAAGACTTAACATTGTTCAAACTATCAGGGTAGTGGAGCACGAATTTGAAGTCGTGCAATCCTTTAACTACCTTGGATCAATAGTATCAGCCGATAACAATATGAAAGAAGTAATACGCGAACGGCTGATCAAATCCAACAAAGCCTACTATGGTCTATCAAGGCTATTTAAATCCCGAAATTTATCCAGAAAGTCCAAGCTAATACTGTACAAGACCATGGTCTTACCAGTACTTATGTATGGATCCGAGACCTGAGTGCTCAATAAAAAGCACTCTGAACTCTTAGCCGCGTTCGAGAGGAAGGTCTTAAGAGAATTGGTGCCCCGTATGCGAGGGAGGACGGCTCCGGAGACGCTACAACCATGAGTTGTACGCAATCTACCTTGAAGCTAATGTTGTAAGAAAAATCAAACCCAGTGGAGCCCGATGGGCGACACCTAGCTCGAATGAGGGGATCTTTCAAGAGTCTTCGACAGAGTTTGGCATCCAGCCTTTTGTCAAAATTACATTCCTATGTAGTGGACAATTCCCTGATCCAATGGATAAGAGACTATCTTTTTGGTCGTTCAATTCAAGTGGTTCTTGATGGTGTCAAATTTGTCTCCCATCGAATTTATGCAGATGTTCCCCAGGGTTCGGTACTCTCACCCACTCTCTTCCTGATCCTTATAAATGATCTCTTGTCAATTGCTCACCACCCAATTCACTCGTTTGCTGATGCTAGCACGTTGAGTTTCTCCTACTCATATGAATACTCTCGTCCAAACTCTTCAAACGTCACTACCAACCAGCAACTTATGCTTGATACTTTGAATTCAGACCTCAACAAGATATATCTCTCTATCGATGGAGGGATGGCGTAGACCAGGACGCCCAGAGCCTGGGAGTGCTAAACTGTATGACATCGGCTCGAAATCGGGACCGGTGGAGAGATTTGTTAAAGAAGGCCAAGACCGGATCCCGGTTGTAGTGCCGATGATGATATATATATATATATATATATATATATATATATATATATATATATATATATATATATATATATATATATATATATATATATATATATATATATATATACATTTAAATACTCCTCTCAGGAGAGGCGAACCTATAGCGCCGAGGCGGTGCCCCGAGATGCCACCAAATAATCATTCCAGTTTTTCTTGAACAGTTGCAGGTTGTAACGCTCCGGAAACTCTCGCGCGAGGTGGAGGGGAATTCCCCAGTTTCCCACTCTGTAACGGAACGAGGACTGATGCAGGAATGTTAGCGCCGTCGGGAGATGAACCGCAAATTGATGCGATTCGTCGGATTGTCCTTGTGGAGCGCACATAAACTTCAGATTATTGCTTCAAACCATAATGAGATATTCACTTTTGCTGACTATAGAACACAGGTTTCTTTACATCCGAACGATCGGGTAGTTCACACATCTACCTCGAACCTGTAGTTCGTTTTATGGCGTAAGTTGTTTGTTTTCCAGTTGGTTATAAACAAATATTTAGAGGATCGTAAAATTTCCGACGGGCATTTTATGCTTCTCAACGATATTTGTTTGAGAGAAGGCCATCTGATCCGCACATTTGGATCTAGGGAATTTTGAGTGTAGGCGAACCACATGAGCAGTTGGTTCGTTTGTCACGTCTTGGATTTTATAAATTGAATTCAATGTGAGATAATTGAACGTGTAGTTTAATTTTTTTGACATTGAATTCAATATTGATTTGGGGATATGTTATGTATGGGGGCAATGCTAGGGCTTGCACAGCGCTTCATTCTTTAAGTGGATGGTTTTGCGTGTACATCGATTAACGGTGGAGACGGGCTCCGATAAGGTAAGGTACAGTGGACTGTATTTTCTTTCTTCAATACGAAATGTAGTAGGATCCTTAGCTGGCCCTGTGGATAAGTGGCATCCAATCGAATTGACAGGGTTATGTGATCGTTGCCGTTCTTTTAATTTGCACTTTTGTGGAAACTTCTAATGGCTGACGGAGTATACTAACTTCCTGTCGATTTTCTGGGTTTTTTTCTTCTTATTTTACACTAACGCGCGCACAAAAGGGGATTTTGAAGTACTCTTGTGGGGGTTCTCTATATCACACAAAGAACCAACCCACAATTCTAACCAACCTTGACCGCTAACAGCGCGTCACTTCAACCCAACTCCCCATACAAAATCCGCAATAGCATACATTCCTAACCTTGCATAAACACACACCCAAACCCGCAACAGAATACAATTCAACAGAATATATTCTAAATCATCCCCGCATACATTTCCCCAAAATTGCTTCGGTCAATTCTTCACCTAAACCATATCCCTCGCTCGCGACCAAGCAATTCTAATTTCCCCCGAAAACCATATCCTGTAATGAACGCATATTCCAACTTACAACGAAATATTAACCATCTCCCTTAATTACATCACCCCACATACATTTTCCCAAAATTGCTTCGATCAATTCTCTACTTCATTCATATACCCTCTTTGCGACCAAGCAATCCTAATTTCCCCGAAATCCATATGCTGTAATAAAACGCATATTAAAATCCACAACTATACTGAGCCGCATACATTTCCCCGAAATTACTTCGGTTAATATCTTATCTAAACGATATTCCTTGCTTGCACCCAAGCAATTCCAATTTCCCCCGAAAACCACTTCGGTTAATTTCCTCCTTAAATCACACTTCTCGTCTGCAACCAAGCGACAGCCAATTTTCCACGAAACAATCACAACAATCAAGACCCTTGATCATACTTGGCTATGCCAATTTCCCGGTATACATAACCAACGAACCCAACTGAGCTTGTACGGCGAGGATTGGCCTGAACTGAATTCCCCATGCAAGCATAGCAACTCTTCTCGAAATTCCTCGTAAGTGGCAGCGAGTTTATTTCTGCTATGACTCAACCGCCACGACGCGATGAATAGATTTCTTTCAATTCATTAGTCAGTCGAGTCACGGCAACCACCGAGCGCACATCGCTCCCGCATCACCCCAAATCACACCTCAACCACCGCGGCGTGCACACCAACGGTACCAAGGTCGAACGCGGCTGCGTAAGGAGCATATAGAAAAGAAACAGGCATGATACGTTGCGCCTATGTTTTAACGATGAAATTGATCGACTTACGGCTGGGACCCCAATAAGTTTCACTGCTCGTTTTTGCTTCGTTTCGAGCGTGTATGGCAGTTTTGGATGCGCCTAACCAAATAGAGGAGTTGAACTCTTTTTTGAGATGAAAATACGCCTTGTAAATAGTGGCCCGGCGGGGGGGGAGTGAAGTATCTTTTGCATCTGTTAACGAACCGCATGCATTTGGCTGCACTTTCGCAGCTTCAACTATGTGGTCATTTCAATTAAGAGTCGATTTA
This sequence comes from Microdon myrmicae, assembly GCA_963931805.1. NCBI lineage: Eukaryota > Metazoa > Arthropoda > Insecta > Diptera > Syrphidae > Microdon > Microdon myrmicae. Next base: position 46,994,612 of record OZ007500.1, read on the forward strand.
ACTCGAGTGTCGAGGATTGATAGTTCCTTCGTTTTGCCGACGCACATGCCTTTGATAACAAAAGGCAGCACTGAGTTTTTCAGGCATTGAAATCTACTCGGTTAAATAAACCCCATTGATATATCTTGTTTAGGTCGGAAATCAATGAACCAAGCATAAGTTGTTGATTGGTAATGACGTTCGAAGAGTTTGGTCGGGAATGCTCGTATGAGTATGAGAAACTTGACGTGCTATCATCACCAAGGGAATAGATTGAGTTGCGGACAACGGACAAGAGATCATATATAAAGATGAGGAATATAGTGGGTGAGTTACCGCATCCTGGGGAACATCTGCATTAATTTAATGGGACACAAATGACACCATCAAGAACCACTTGGATTGAATGGCCAGAAAGATAGTCTCTTATCCATTGGATCAGGGAATTATCCACTACATATGAATGTAATTTAAATAAAAGGGCTGGATGCCAAACTCGGTCGAAGGCTTTCGAGATATCCAATGCGACAACCTTGTTTTCGCCTAAGTAGTGGACGGAATGGCTCCACTTTTCGGTAAGGTACGCCATCAGATCTTCTGTGGTTCCAGATATTTTAAAAGTTGACGATTAATCAGTGCTTCCATTACTTTCGAGAGAATAGGAGTTAGTGGTATGGGTTGATAAGAAGAGAAGGACGATTTGTCGCTCTTTTTGGGAATTGGCTGAATGTTCGCTCACTTCCATCTATTTGGGAAATGGCCAGTAGAGTAAGACAAATGGAAGAGTTTCTGCAGTGGATTAGCGCGTGAAAGGGAACATTTCTTCAAGAAAAATGGGGGAATGCCATCCGGACCAGCGGATTTGTTTGCATTTAGCTCCTTGAGTGCGCGGGCAACAGTACACGTTCAGAAGTGAATCTGGCTCATGGTGAGCTTGTGGCGGTTCCATTAAACCCCACGGCTCACTTACCTGAAAAACCCCCCCATATCCGCAACACAACTCCCATTGTCTCCGACCTGAAAATATTTCCTTCTCCAAGGACATTCATGCATACAAGCATTACATAGAATTCCTAAAAAGAATTGCATCTACAAGGGCATTCATACATTACCAAGCATCTCTGCATTAGCGACCCAAAAACCGCATTTCCAATTAGTATAGACATTCACACTATAATTCGATCCAGTCGTCGCCATAGATGCCATGCATAATTGACACAGATGGTATGCACAACCGTCATTGTGTACCCATCTAAATTACTTTACGAAGACTTGCAGCTATTGATTCAATTGCAAGCACTTCTCGCGGAAATATTTCTTTGTTTGAATTTTCAAACGATCGCCGACGCCACGCTTTTGCCGTCGGATCGGATTCAATAGCAGACAGACGATATACGATCTCTATTGTATGAAATATCGCAATCTTTTTTAGCATCTACTGAGTGGCTGCTATTTAGACAGCTGACCCTCATTACCGAAAGATGCTTTAGGTCGTTTCCCCTTTGTTCTTTTGTTCCTCGTTTCAGGTTCTGTTTATCCTTGAATAAACGCATCCATGAACACGGTGATGTGTACAAACACACACCTACACCACCGCGTCCCCGAGATCGTCTGCCATTGGTCGCTGGTCCAAGGAAATTTCATTTCCTTTTCACCACACCACCAAACTCACCCCAAACGAGGATTGAATCACGGAGTCGTAATTCAACCAGCGAGGCGGTCGGGTCACCTGCCATCCACCGTACCGGCGCCGGTACGGTGTGTAAACGAAAGACGTAATTCGAGTCGAGTGAGTCGGTTGCGCGTGCGGTAGCACATATTAAGTACAAAGAATTGTTGTGAGTGATCTCTTAAAGTAATATTTCAAATTGTAAAATGTGTCGTGTCAAATTGAGTGTAAAGTGCGTGTGTCATTGTTATAAAAATGTTCACCAAAAGAATAAAACATTAACGTACAGGAAGCTTGTGTTTCTTTTACCATGCCGCAACTTACTTGGGTGTTCCAATGTCCTGTCATTGTTTTCGGTGATCGTGTTTTGTATTCGGCGGTATTTCTGATGGTGGAAGAAGTGAACCAAGTACCCATGCTGGTACATACTTCTTACCCACAAGCTGCTTATGCTCAAGTTGAACCGGAACTGATGTGGTATTAGGCATCTGTTACTGGTGACTGGTCTATCATCAACTATAAGGGAAGGAAATGGATGGGTAGACCAAGTTTTGGATGTTTTTCACGTATGCCCAGAAATTTCTACTTCCCTTGGGAGAGTCGTATTTTTTGTCTCTCTCTCTCTCTCTCTGGTCATGCAAGAACCTTGCGCGTTGAATATGCGTATTACAGTAATCTCTCCTTCCCTTAAATCTTTTCCGATTTTTTTTCAGTATTGTTTGATTTATACAACCGAAAGCTCAATTCTTTAGCCTTAATGTCTTCTATGCACCCGGAATCGAACCACATATTTCTCTTGGGTTTGATACTCTTTACCTTGTGTGGAATAAAGGTTCACATGCCAAGCAGAATCGTGTCTGTCAATGTGTCCACTATTGAGACAACATCGTTATTGGCGCAAAATAACAACCAATTCAACTCCCCAAAAATGTCCTTCAGACCTTCCCAGTTGGCTTTCTCGTAGAACCATACTGTTCTTTTGGGAGCTTTCTCATTAACGTTACTGTTGGTTAGAGCAAATTTAGCTGACACGACACAGTGGTCTGAAGTGCCCAAGGGCGAAGAAATTTCAATTGGGTGGGAGGCGAGAAACAGGTCCAGTGTGTTGGCGAAATGACCATATATATCTGGTACCCGTGTTGGCTCATTGACGAGTTGAGTTAAACTATTTGATTCAGCAAAGAGCTGCACATACTGACCTTTAGGTGTTCTGTGTCTGGAGTGGCGAAGCTGTGGAGTATTTTATGTAGGATGTACCGACGTACGGCACTGCTTCACTAAAATTCCACTGATAGATCGATGAAAGTTGTTCCAACGGACACTGTTCCCCACACTGACATACACCAAAACCGAGCACAACAGGAGAAAGAGAAATGAAACACAGATGTTTCCTTATTATATATTTGAAGTTTTCTTTATTAATTAGTTCCATTAATGATCACAACCGATCTGTTTTATTAACCACTAGTCTGCGTCTACGAGGTCTCTTAACTCTAGTAAACGGAACGGATTCGAAAACTATCGCGTGATTAGTCGTTGTTATAATCGAAGTTAATTTGCAAAACAAAACTAGATCTCCAACATTAAAAACACAACCGCGCCGTTTGATTAAGACTCCGAAAAAACATGTGTACTCGTCTGGGGGTGAACTTTGACTCTTAATTCCGCACAGCTTGGTAGCTAAAATCTGACTCAACGATGTTCGTCGAGATCAACTTCCACCAGCCGCCACAACGATGGATTTTTCCTATATCCATTCAGCTCAATGTACTGGTGCACAAGGCGGGAAATTATTCATGGTGGTGAGGGATTTGAGATGTGCAGGTTAACGTCTCACCCAGGCGGTTAGTAAACAAAACAAACGCAGTGAGGTACTGTGTGTTTGCTTTGATTTGCTGGTGGCTCATCATAGGGCATGGCATGGGTAAGATTGTCTAAACAATGATCATATCCATGCCCAAATTCCATGATCGGTTGATAACCGATGAAAGGGAATTGGTATTAGGGGCTGCAGGCATCGTTGAGATAAGCGATAGCGAAGATCGCCGAAGGAAGAAATAGGTTTCTGTGTCTTAAATAAACAGAAACGCTATTTCGAGGGTCATGCGATGCGATGCACCTTATTTGTGATTTAGCCGATGCTACATGGGGACGTCGGCTGTTTACATAATCGCCCGGACTTATGCCATTGCAGGCAATAGATTTTTCGTGGCGATAAGCAAACCGAAGGTTTGCTTGCCTACGGCCAAAGCTATGGTGGCTTTTGTTTGAGCTAATTAAATGGAACATGGGTATGATGGTGAGGAATTTGACTTGCAGATTTGCAAGCGTACGTCTCACTCAGGGGAAACATGGACAGCGGTTGGTAAGTAAAATAAACACAGTGAAGTACTGTGTGTTTGTTTGTTTTACAGGCCGGAGCATCATTAGGTATGATCATAGGTATGATTGCCTAACGTCAATCATATTCGTACCCAAATCCCATGATCGGTAGATAACCGATAAAGAAAATTGGCCGCAACTGTAGCGAACCTTGGGATTGGAGCAATATTCACTCATGAACCGTAGCAAGAATATCGGCTACAGCTGTGTCAACAATTACGCTGGCCAGCGAGTGTTTATCGTTTATAATTGCTGACAACCCGAGCCGATTGGGTTGGTACGGTTCATGTAATATGAATGAAATAATTTATTTGATGTGCATGCTTGCTGGGGTTTTACTTTCAGGTGAAAGCGAATGAAAGGTAGCTTACGCTGCCCAAAATTGCAGATAGGTATGGTGTCTTGTGGGTTAGGGAAAAACAGGTTGATTTAAAGAAATGAATGGTTCTTTGGGAAAGCTTTAAAGAATCGCCACAAAGCCACTGAGACTTATGTACATTGAAATAAACCGCAATAATGAATTCAGTGTGCGGATATAGGGTCAAGCTCCTATCGATAGAATCAGATAGAGCATCAAATTCGTTAAATGATACGTTTCAATCCAAATTTTGGCTTCTATAAAGAAAGCAGTAATGTATAATATACTTACGACCGTGCAATTTTAGGCACGAGAAAATAAATTCTGGATTGCTGCAGAGTCAATATTGTGGCAGAAGCTGATACGCTATATCACTTCGTATGTACCATATGTGGCTAGATTACGATGTGGAAATAACAGAGGCACTAAGTTGTGTTCAAGCTGATTTAAATCGGAAATATCTGTATTAGTTATTACCTGGGCTTCGCTAAGTGCAAGGATTGCTGATTTCTGGTTAGAAACCAGATGAAACCAGAACCATGGGCAGACACAGAGGAGAACTTGCATCACAGGCCGCGATTGTTGCAAAGATCGATGCGAAATTCTCGTTTAATTGAAATTGGCCCGACACAGAAAACTGATACCGCCCCACTTTACACAGCACTAAGACGCGTATGTGGAGATCCGTTTAATTGCTTCGGATCCCACACTAAGATATTTCTCTTTGGTAAACTATGTAAGCTGAATATTTTCGTTTAATTTGTAGACTGCTGATTGTATTTGGCCAGTATCACTAATTGAAGACTAATTTGGCTGCCACGGGCGTTCAGTGTGACTTGTGGGTGGCACATTGCTAAGGAGAGCGGAGCAACTAATATATAGAGGATGCCGTTGGGATTTAGTTCTATTGAAATAGATGCATGTAACTGCCGAATTAAACCGGATAAAAATGGGAAAGTACGAAGACAATCACAATCTGTATGTAGAAAAAAGCCAAGGGTGTGGATAATCCTGTTGTAATCTCTATTGATTAATCTGAGTCAAGAGTTTAGTTTTAAAGTTGCCTGTTCGGAATGCTGTGGCGTGTGTGTCACTGAAGGACACAAGTTCAGCTGTCGATCCTGTACTATAGTATTGCTTGGACAGAACATTTCATATTTATAAAATTATGAAATGTTACACAAAATGGATTTAACTCGGGAAACCTTGGTCCTGTGTGCACTACCTCGCCGTTAAAGAAGGGAAAACGTCTACAGTATCACATCAAAATACGATTCAGGTGCCTACAGTCTGCTGGGCTACTCAACAAAAGTGTAACGACAAAATAAAAAGGTCTACCTCACACGTCTAGTGTTCAATAACAATCTGTCTCAACGACTCATAATCATTAAATACCGCCCAACAGCAGGCAAGCTTCAATCGTTTTACCTATGCAACACATCGGTAAATTGTTCTTAAATATCCTTTTTCACTGTTCACTCCCTTTTATTCTGTCGGCAATCCGCTTTGACATTTACAAGTATTAAACCCTCGTTTTATATGAGCGTAATAGAAGCAACACTATAAGCTCTTTCCCGTTCTGTCTTGATGTAACCCAACGTTATATACATCGTCAAACTAGCTGCTCCTTCATTGCCGTTTGGTCGTTTTAAGGATATCATGTGCGAGTTGAAATAAGAAGATCGGTTGCCTGTTGAGGGATTTGTAACCGATAAATTGAGTCGCAGCCAAGAGTCCATTCCAGCTCGATTTCCGTCTAAGGGAATTCAATTTCGAAAAACAATATAATTTCGTTGACTAAATTCGACATCTCCCAAGCTGGTCTCTTGACATTACGAATCTTCTAAATTATCCTAAATCCCCATTTTCATTTCGTACGAACTGTTGTCATAGATAATTACACATAGGCCCATCAAATAGGCCATCATACACCATATATACATATATCGCATTTGGGGTTAGTATCCGTTCCAGCAACTGGTAGTCTCTGGAAGCAGGTATCAGAAGGGCGAATGAAGAAAAACTAAATGGGTCGTGAACCCGCACCTCAGCCTCAACCCAGGCAACTGGGTATATACGCACTAAGTCCTTTTAAGCCCGCACTCGATTCACGGTAATAACCCTATCGCTTATAAGGGGCACCAATTATGGTAGGATTCATGTATCCGGATGTTTGCCGAGCTCATCTGAAATGGATAGGCAACTGGCCCAATGTCACCGGCAGGAGCTCTACATTATTATAATACATTCTCTCGTCAGCCAGCAAATATGAATATAAATAGCTAGCAGCGCCGCGGAGTGGCGACCAGGGCATCAGACGGAGCCAGGGTCCACCCGGTTTATGGGAAAAGTTTTAGCCCGCTGGTGCTTAGCAGCGGTATAGAACAAGCAGAGGGCATGCCTTGTACTATTTTAATGACAAAATGACAACTACATGTTGTGGCAGTTTATTCGGTTTGGTTATCACATTTCATCGTTCTCATGAGGCGCTGCACATCATGTTGCGAATAATGGACTCACCCGGTCAACTTAGTCCGGATTCATTAACTTTTGCTGGAAAGCGGCGCCATATTTTTCTTGAATTGTTATTGCCAGTGAAGAGCGAGTGTGAATATGTCTAGAGAGTGTGTGTATCTCTTCCTGTTTGGTATCTTCAATTGACCACCAAGTTTTATCCTGAGAAATCGTGCGCTTGGTATTCTTCCTTCCGAAGGAGCCGGGAGATTGCGGTTTTAAAATTAGTGATGAGGGGATTGTTAGAAATGGTAACACGAACAATTATTTTGCTCATTTATATTGCGAACATTTTACGGGTGCTGCGTCTCCCAGGCAGCCTGACTGCTGCTCAACCGATGTAGACATAAATCAAATTATAATAGAGTCATGTCCATCACATCCAGAGGACTTGCACACAGTGCTACTATTTGTAGTAAATGTGGCATTCATGACCTATTCAGTGTCCGTAATTTTGGGAGGTTTCCTGTTTGTTAATGGGGCTTCCTATTAGTTCAAATGAGATAGTAATTGCATTTGCGGCTATATTTATACCTACGGGTATGCAAGGGCACTACGGGGTTCTTAAGACCAATATCTCGTGTTGATCTGTATGATTATGTTATTTAGAAGCCTTACAAGCCATCGCAAGGATGTTTGCGGTAGGAAGCATGGTACAATAGTTGATTGGCGTCAAGTTGACGCTAGTTATTCAGTAACCTCTTGAGTATATGTAATGGGAAAATTATAAGATGAAGGTGACTAAAACAAGAACGGTTGAACACATGGAGATGGGCAAAGAGAGAAAGGTAAGGAGCGAGTGACAGACAGGGAAATATAGAAAGAGAGAGATCGGCTGCAGACGTCAAGAACTCATTTCAAGTAAAGATCCATAAGAGACACAAATTCAGAATAAAGGAGTAGCAAAGTAACATATGAACGGCATCAGGACAAACACTTTGTTCACAAACTCGTTGGCTCTTAAGTATCTTCAGAAAGATTCGGATGTCCTTCTGTTGAGTGCTATGAGCAATATGAATTCAGGTGATATACAATATACATTTGTATATGCTACAGGCAAAATATCGTCTTGACAGGAGAGCAATTAATATAATATGAGTCTTCGCGTCGCCATGTAGAGATGATTACATTTCCGGCGTTTAGAAAGATGTTGAACGCAAGCAATTTGTTGAATATATTGCTTGAGTTATCCGTCGTCTTTCTTAGAGTTTATTTATACACACACAACAATACATTCCAAAGGTATGAAAAGTCAACATGAAACATTTTACTCTAAGTGTGCTCTATTAATGTACGCGCGTTAAAGGAGTCATCAAAAATCTTATCACAGTGCATTTCAAAGGCCAATAAGGAAAAATCAAGGCACAAGAAGGGAAGATTCTCGAGTCTTCGTGTTCACAACAGATCACAGAAGAGTGTTTCTGTAGTCAATATGATACACGCTCCGACCCAAGGTTTCCACTATACTAACAATTGTCACGTAAAATAAATCACTTAATAAAGCTGAAAAAAACAGCTTCCATACTTTTCAAGAATTCACCAATTAAGGTTAATAAAAGCTAATTATGCACCAATAATGAATGGATGATGGGTAGATTAATGGGTGGATAAATGAACAGATGGATAAATCGATGAATGGGGATGCGGATGTATCCGTTCACGGTGAATGAATGCACGAAAATATGAATGGAAATATAGGCTAATCTAAATAAATGAATAAATAGCCAGTTATACAATAGATGAACAAACGAATTGATGAGTTTTACATTTATCAAAAACCTCTTTACTCAAACACTAAACGCACATATACCTTAGTATTTGTGGCAGTCCTAGCATAAAATATTTGCGATTTGGCATTTATGATGACACTCTTCATATGTTTGTGGGGGTTCTTTAAGGCGCCTGAAGAACCACTCATCGTCCTAACCAACTCCCCGCCTAAGCCGATAACGATCATCGAGTTGCACACGACCCATGATTGCTATCCCAACAACCGTACCGTTTTGCTAACGAAAACAATCTCACCACTAGCCCTTGCCATAATGAAAAACTTTTCTGTTGACTTAATGTCACAGAAAAATCTATTGCCTACAACGGCATGGCCTTAGTCTTCATGTACACGCATGTATTTGTACAGCTGCATGACCGATTACATGATCCGTTGTCTTATCGAGGAACGATCACCGCATCGGTCATGTCTAATGATTCGTTGTCTAAACAACGAACAGCCACGAATCTCACGCTGGCTATTCGAAACGAAATGCTTCTGTATACTCAACATAAACAGAAGAAACTGTTTTGGCCTGGATGGCAACATTCATTTGCATTATCCAATGGCTAAAATAAACATGCACCCAAATATTGTAGCCTTTGCCATCGCAGCGAAGTTCTGTTGACATAACATCAACAGAAAAACTTCTTCCCTATCGCTTATGATGCCAGGGCAGCCAACTCGAGTTCAAAGTGCGAGTTAGCGCCTAGTGCTTTTAGTTATTCAGCCGATAAATCCGTTTAGTTCCTTTTTAAAGTGAAATTGGTACGATACTTTTGTGTACCTGAAGGAGTGCCGGCGTTCATCGCCAGAGGATTATGCGAATGTTGTTGTGAACAGTTCTGAGCTAGTGAAAACTAGAATAAAGTAAGACTTTCTGGGGTTTTGTAGTGAATCACTTTTTTTTTAAAGCCGATCACCCTATATTGTGAACAGTGAACAATTTCTGATTCTATGCGTATGTGCCGATGCCATATTATAAATAAAATAAAGAACACTTAATCAACTAAGTAACTTACGTGACTATTCATTTGGCTGTTTGCTTGGAGTGCGTTTTATTGGTGGACAATTGACAGTGAAACAAACGGTATGTGTTGGGGAGTTGATAGGATCTAGTGCCCATGTCTGGTACATATATCACCCTCACATGTTATATGTTTGTATATAATGGGTGTGCAAGTAGAAACTCTTCCGTTTTTGCCAAATTCAACTTTATTGGAAAAGATACTTACGCAAAGATTGAATGATATTGCTTGCTGTGATACTCCTAACTGTTCTGCAAGCTCGTCTTGAGTTTGACGTGGATTTTCATCCACTAAAACTTACAGTTGTTTGTCGTCAATTTTGTTTTTACGGCACCTGGGCGTGGAACGTCCTCACGACAAAAATTTCCTTCGCGGAATATTCCAAACCACTTTTTACTGTTGAATAACTCACAGAATGTTACCCCAAGCCGAATTAATGAATCCCATAGCTTGAGCATTTGAAATCAGAATAGAACACAATACCGTAAAAGTTGCTTATCGACATCTATCTCTTATATAGTACAATTGGTGCACATGGAATGACAGGCTGTATATGACGAAATTTTAGTTATAAAAACACCAAAGACTAAGCTACATAAATCCACAACGACGAGCAAATTGGATGCGTTCAAGTACGTTTGTAATGCAACCAACTTCAGACCCGAGTTTCTATTTGCACAGATTTTATGTATATCGAAAGGGTTGGGTAACGGAGCTAGATTTACAGTGAGAAAGATACCAAAAAAATATATTGCTGGCTTAAATATTGTCTGCAAATCAAAGAGGAAACGTAGTCAATACTCACAGTTTTACTTTGGACTCGAAGACAGATATAAACATGGCATTAATATTGAAAAAGCCCTCAATTTGTAGAATGATTGGCATTTGCCATGACATTTAATACAATTTTATTGAAGCTCGTTCATTAGTTAATTCGGATGATACCATATGTACCCCTTTTTTTTGCTTTCGAGGTGGAAATCGTCAAAAGATACCTCTGCACCGATCCTGAGGCATGCCGGATTTTTACCGACTAAAGCTACCTCTCACCAGGCACATATTCCTGTTCATCCCCGCAGAACTTTCTTTTAGATATTCCATCCAAATCGTTCATGCCGTCTCGGAGCGCACGCACTCTGTGAGTACATGTTCTGCATTTTCGCAGTACAAGCAGTGTGGGTGGTGGTAGTTCAGCTCGCCATGTTTTCTTTTCACGCTAGTTTCTAGATCAGGTATCATTGTGTGGGTTTGTGGCGGTTCCGCCAAACCCCACGGCCCACTTACCTGAAAAACCCCATAACTGCTACCCAACTTCCTTAAGTTCGCTAATGCAATCACATTAGCACCTTAAATGCTTTACGCATTAAATAGAGCAATTTATAATCTAAAAGCCCCTAGAAGAGAATTCTTACCTTTCATGCATCTCTTCGCATACAAATTCCCTATAAGAATTCCTTCCTAACTTATCATAAATTCCCTGAAAGAAAATTCATCGGTTTACATATACAACCGCATAATCAGGGAATCTTACCCTTGAGTTGGCTTATCCCACCCTCAACATGTGTACAATAAAAACTACCTACATACATATTGGCTGGCGACCACTTTAACCAACGATAAACAGTCCAACGCAGCTGCATGTAATTAGCACCATAGACGTTGAGACTAATTCCCTAACTCGCACCATGTGGAAACAAAAGAACGCTGTCCTTCAAAGGTTTTCTGGCGATACCATAAACAATCCACATCGTTTGTGGTATCCCAAATGCAATTCCCATTTAATGAGTTCCAGCTTATTTATTTAGGTGACCCTAATCACAGACATTGGGTCGCTTCTCCTTTGTTCTTTTTCCCTAGCTGTAGGTTTTGTTTATCGTTGCTGAAATGCATCGATAAACACGCTGATGTGTACCAACACACATACACACCATTGCACCAAAAGATCGCATCTTCTTGGTGGCCACACCCTTAAGAGAAAAAATTTCTCTCTTTCTTCCGTTCCTTAACCCTAACCGAGGATGGAATTCAAGTCACGGTCGCGCGGCGGAGAAGCGTAGATATATCGAAGTCCTGTCGAGAAAGAAGTGTTTCATCTAGTATAAAATTTATAAAAATCAATTTAATATTAATAATAAGTTCTAAGTAAAGTAATAAAAAGGCGGTGATCACCAATTAAATCTGTGCGTTTTATTTCCGAATATCTACGGTGGACAACTTTCCTCTTTCGAACAATTCGTGGACGTTGCGTTGTGGAGTTTCGCTTGTGTTTCCCCCCAGTGCATACTTTTCATACTTCCGCGTTTGTGGACAATTTTGGTGCTGCGAAATTCGGTGGAACATTTAGAGGAACTTGTGGGGACGAGGTAGAACCCCGTGTCGGCACTACGACTTCGCCCCCAACAGGTCCATCTTCCTTTAGTGGAAGAATCCTATACCGTTTGAAATACTAGTGCGGAAGATCGTGTGATTCGAACTGACGCTATGACAGTTTGAATCACGAAAAAAATTGAACCTAAGCGTTACCCATCAGGCTACTGACCGTGTTTAGAATTTGATTTTTTTTTTAAACTCGACTATACTCTACTGATATGAGTTATTTTTGTTATCGATATGGTATACGGTTCTGATGTATTTTCTTGTTCGATTTTTCATTCGGTGCTCTTCACTATTTTGCTTGTGAATTGTGTGTGTATCTGTTAGAGTCGCCACAATCCCACCTTCGTTGCCATTCGATTAGGCTTGAGAGCTCTAACTGTGACCGCATTCTCCGGCGATTCTCTTGTGAGACCTCATGCAACGCAACGTTTTCTTTATCTGCAATGTCAACTGGTTTCTTCCCGGAAAAAACATTTATGGCATCTCCGCATTCCGTTCAGAAGGCGCAGCCTACTCTTAATAATGCCTGCCTATGTGCTGAGTTCACTCCCTTCACGTACGACTTATACTGTGCGGCTCATGCCCATATGTGAGCTGCATACATTATAATGGAAGTGTTGACACCGGTTATCAGTTTCTTTATATGGGGTCTGGGTCCTCCAACAAGTCCCGCCAAAACTTTGCATACTCTTGCCGTTTTTTCACTCGTTTTCCACAGGTGTTCCTTGAAGGTCAACTTGTTGTCGAGGGTAACAGCAAGATATTTAATATGGGAACTGGATCTGATGATGAACTTTTTGCGGCTGCTTATTAAAACTGCCTCCGTCTTATGTCGAGCTACTTTCAGTCCGGCCATATCTAGCCAGCATTTAATGTTCTGGATTGCTTGTGAACAAATATTCTCCAGGTCATCTAGATGTTTAGTTACGGCCACTATCTCCAAATCATCTGCGTACCCAATGATTCTAACTCCTTTTGGTACATTGACCCTGAGCACGCCATTATACATGATATTCCATAACAGCGGATCTAACACAGATATGTTGCTAGTATATGCACCAAGTAAGGTGAGAGTTGTAGATCGCCCAACGCGTCTAGAACCCGATTCCAGTTCGCCGAGTTAAATGCATTTTTAACATCTAGTGTATATTATATATATATTTTAGCAATATTTTTTGCCTCCGCCTAGCCATCGTGCTCCAGCTATCGCATTGCAAGCGATGTCGCACACCACAGATAACGCCTTACCGATTGATCTACCTTCCGGAACCCATATTGCCATTCAGAAAACCCCGATATCGCCGCAGTGAATTGTTCCAGGCGAGTGGCAATTACTCGGTCAAGCAGTTTCTTTGTTGTGTCCAGCATGCGCACTGTGCGGTAGGATGATGGCGCTTCTGGATTCTTGACTCCTTTTGGTATAAACACAAGTCGCCGTTTTTTCCATCGGTGAGGAAAGTGTCCTGTTGGAGGCAGGTCGTGAATAGACTGCTGAAAACTTCTGGCTTTTTTGTTAAACCAATGTTCACTACAGCATTAGGAATACAATTCAGCGCGAGGTATTGTGGCCCTGTCTGATATAAAAGTAGATTTGGGATAAAGATTCAGAGTTCTTTAGCTAAAACTTTCATAGAGAACATTGTTTTTAAAGAAGCAATGAGGTAAAGACCGTAAAAATGAATTTGTTTTTGTATTTTAATATATTATTTTAATAACACATTAACGCAGTCAGTAGACTGCTGAAATCCAAACTGCTGTCACGCAACATAAAGCTCCGTGTCTATAGAACCATAATCATGCCGATTGCTCTATACGGATGCGAAACATGGGCTCTCACAAAACGGGACGAAAACAAATTCCGCATATTCGAGAATAAAGTTTTGAGGGGTATCCTTGGAGGTAAGTATGACGAGGAGGCAGGGCAATTGAGGAAACTCCACAACCACGAATTGGAAGAGCTATACCGCAAACCTACAATAGTGAGAGTGATCAGGTCGCGAAGATTAAGATGGGCCGGACATGTGGCGCGAATGGGCAACGATAGGGCCGTGCGTAGAATTCTTGACGGTAGACCAATGGGAAAGAGACTAGTAGGACGGCCGCGAGGGAGATGGGAGGACAATGTAAGGGCTGACCTTGAGGAGATCGGATCAGATGGTCAAGCCTGGAAGGAGAGGGCACAGGACAGGGAACGGTGGCGGAGTCGAGTCGGTGAGGTCATGAATTTCCGCGTTCCTACAGGCCAACAAATAGTAATAATAAATAACACATTAACTAACAGGAATGAAGAGTTTAGTTCGGAAATTTTAAATTTTGAGTTAAGATTGTTTAAAAATGAAATATGAATAAGATTTTTGAAAAAATACATTAGACAATTTATTATTTAGGAGCGGAACCTTACATAATGACAACAGAAATGGGACCCGAATGTCATAGAAAGATAGACTTACGAAATAATGTCAAATACTAGGGTTGCCTTGTATATTTCGGGATTAGAGAACAAAAACAAATATTGATCATCGAAATCACTTTATTGTGTTTCAAAATATTCCCCATGAAGATCTATACACTTTTGCATGCGTTTGAACCAATTGTCGTAGCACTTTTGCCACTCTGATTGAGGTATCTCCAACACATGCATTCTGAATGCAGCAACCGCTTCTTCAGGTGTCGAAAAACGTTGACCTCTCAGTTTGCTTTTAACGTACGGGAATAAAAAGAAGTCATTCGGTGCCAAGTCAGGACTATACGGCGGATGACCCATCAAATCGATGTTTTGGGTGCTCAAAAATGCAGTTATCGCAGCCGATGTGTCAGAGCTCGCATTGTCGTGGTGAAGAGTGATCCGTCTTCGGCGGTTGGTTTTCCTGATTTCTTGGAAGACAACTGGCAAACAAATGGTTGTGTACCACTCAGAATTGACTGCTCTGCGTTGTTCTAGTGGTACGGTTGCGACATGTCCAGTTTTTCCGAAAAAACAGGCGACCATTTGCTTGGAAGTGCTTCGTGCGCGAACAACTTTTGTTGGATTTGGCTCATCTTGAAACACCCAGACAGTCGACTGCTGTTCACTTTCAGGCTCATACGCGTAAATCCACGATTCATCACCTGTCACGATGTCATAGACGTGTTTCGAAACACCGCGACCGTATTTTTTGAGCATTTCTTTCGACCAATTGACACGATCCTTTTTTTGGGCGATTGACAAATTGTGTGGGATCCAACGCGAACAAATTTTTTTGACAGTCAAATGTTTATGCAATATTGAATGTATGCTGGTCCCACCAACGCCTAAGGTTGTCTCAATCTCACTATAGGTCACATGACGATCTTCCAATATCAGTTCGCGCACAGCATCAATGGTTTTCGGAACAACAACTGATTTTGGACGACCTTCACGCAATTCATCTTGGAGTGAACTACGACCACGATTGAATTCACCATACCATCGATAAACACTGGTCCTTGAGGGAGCTTCATCGCCAAAAATTGAATTAAGTTCATCCATGCACTGTTGCTGAGTTAATCCACGCCGAAAGTTGTAAAAAATAATCGCACGAAAATGTTGACGATTTAATTCCATTTTTGGGCCGAGATGAATCTGTGGCGGTTCCGCCATATCCCACGGCTCGCCTTCCTGAAAAAACCCCCATAACCACAACCCGGGTCTGCACCAGCTTTCGCTAATGCAATTCGCATTAGCATCTTAGATGCTTCACGCATCAAACAGACCCAATTATTATAACCCTAAAATCCCTATAAAGAAAACTTACCTTTTCATTGCATCCCTTTGCATACAATTTTCTGTAAGAATTCTTCTTGACCTTTTTAGGAATTCCATAACTCCCATTGTTTCCCGCCAATGCATTTGCATTTGCCCCAGAAAACATTTCCTTTTCCAAGGACATGTAATGCTTTCAAGCATTATCTGAAATTCCTAAAATTGATCCTTAAACCATAAATAGCAAACATTCGATACCCTTTGTCTGAGTTAAAATACTATGCCGTCAGCTTGTTTTTACAGCTGCAACACTAGCGATTCAATAGACAAACAATGATGCATTTCTTTCGTCGCCACCACTAATTGCTTGGCATACCTAAATGCAAGCAAGGGATGCGTATCGGCAATTAACCCAAGATACGATATACAATTTCCATGGTATAAAGTATCGTATCCCATTAACACCTTTTTTCCAACGTCCGTCATAGCGACGTTGCATAAACATGGCCCTCATTAAAGAGCGAACCATTTGGTCGCCTTTTCTTTTGTCCTTGCCGCCTGCCTGTTTCGTTGTTCCACTGCACGTGTGAATATCAACGATCCCACACATACCACCATGACCTTTAATACAAGATCTGGTTTCCTATACCACCAAGAGAGACTTTACGTTTCCCTGGTGGTAGGTAAAAAAAAACGATATCCTTATTGGAGAGGATATCGTTGGTGTCTTATCCCAACCACTGGACGGAGCGGTCGAGCCGTTCAGTATCCCGTGTAGGGTGTGCTCGGAGTGCACACCCTGGAGTCGTAATTCAATCTCCGTGGCGGTCGGGTCGCTCACCATCCACCGTACCTCCGTCGGTACGGTGCGAAACAATGTTTAATCCGAGTCGAGTGCGTTTATAATAAAAAAAATAATTTTTCTCGTGCGCTGATGTCGGGATGGATGAATATAATAGATCTAAAATTCTAACATTAATAAAACCAATATAGATGATTAGTCAATGTGTTTTAATTTTTATCCGTGTACAGTGTTTTCACTATTTTCACTTGTCTGTTCCTGTGAGTGTCGGGTTTACTTCTTGCGTTGGTGTTTCCTGACTTTGCGTGATCGGTTGTGACGGAGTTTTGCTGTTTCTGTCGAGTACTACGAATCTTAGTGGCAGTGATGATGGGAGAGGAAGTGAACCAGTGCAGTACGCCCGCACAACATACGACCTTCCCCACAAATCTTTTAAGTTACTGTAAACAACACAAATAGCGCTCGTATGTCAAAACGTTCTGAGTGCGTATAACCTCAAAAATGTCCAACTTTACGACAGAGCTGTCAATTGCCGGATTGCAACACTAGGGTTGCCAAATCCCGAAACATAAGAGGCACCCTCGTATCAAAGAATGAGCAAATACTATAAGGCGAAGCAGATTTTCGTATACTCCAATACCTGACAGCACACGGGTGTTTTAGACAAAATCTGCAGAAATCAATCTACAAGAAAATCGCAATCCCTACATGTGTAGAACACGTTGAACACATCTTAACTGAATACCGTATATTCCAGGAGGAACGCAGTATGATCGCAGAGCAAATCAACGCGGTAGTAGATGCGAGAAACTTACGTTAATGTCAAACAGCAAATGGAAATTCATTAGCGCATGGCACATTATGTAGGAGGCGGAGTAGGTTGATCATCCGCCCGCAGAATAAATGTTGACTTTGACGATTCCTGGAAAACAACCTGGAATACCCAGCGTGGGTAAGTAAAAACAGGGGTAGTCGGGCATCACAAAAAAAAAAAAAAAAAAATACGCTAAACCAAATTGTTTCAATTGCATTCGTACTTCGGCATTTTGTAGCCGTTGAATTTGGCAGATATTTATTGGATTTCAACCTTGGCAGTAACTACAGCAACATGCAAGACTTGCATAACTATAACCAATATACATTTGTTATTCCAATTTCATTAACAATGTCACAAGTCGAAAAATAAGAAAAAAGAGAATAACTAAATTCTTCGTCTAGAGCACATTGAATCCGTTCCGTGCAACAAAAATAACCCTGCTACCGAAGCTCACAACTTTCATACGACATGGGTTGAAAAGTCCCGAGATTTTTCAACAGATGGGGCCACGAGAAAATGAACATGACTCATTTCGAAAGGCTCATTTGTCACTAATTGGTGTATGAAGCTTCGACAAATGTCGTTCATTCGTATACAAGTTACGCTGCTTTCGTAGGTATAGTAGAAAAACAGGAATATCGGATTTTGATCAAACATTGTTTTTTGATGGGAGGAACTTCTGAACAATCATTACGATGGTTGAAGAAATGTTATCTCACATCTGCTCCGTCGAGAACAACAGTTTATCAGTGGTTTAGTGAATTTGAAATGGGTCGTACAAGCACCGAAGGTTCACCTCGCCCTGGAAGGCCAAAAGAAGCTACGAATGCGGAAAACATAAAGCAAGTTGTATCAAATCGTTTTGAGTGATCGTAAAATGAAGTTGCAAGAGTTAGCTGGGATCGTGGGCTCCTCAAAAGTATGGACGCGATGCATTTTGCACGATCGCCTGGAGATGAAAAAGCTATCGACGCGATGGGTGCCGCAATTGCTCACCGTCGACCCAAAACAGCAGCGCGTTGATAATTCAATGGCCCGTTTGGGGTTGTTGCAACGTAATCGATCGGACTTTTTCGACGTTTTGTTACCATGGATTACGTTCGTTCAATAACAAATATGAGTTCATTACCATACGCCTGAGTCGAATAGGCAGTCTGTAGAGTAGCTGGAGAGCCATGAAAGCCGACCAAGGTGTCCAAAAGACGGGAAGATTATGACTTCCGTTTTTTGGAATGCGCATGGCATAAACTTCATCGATTACCTGGAGAAGGGAAGAACAGTCAGAAGAGGGCATTATGCAGGTATATGGCGGGGAAAAAGTTCTGTACCATCGCGATAACGTACTGTCACACACGTTCTTGAAGGCGATGGCCAAATTGAACCAGTTACGATTTGAATTGGTTGTTTATTCATCGTATTCTCCAGACTTGGCCCCCTGGGCTATTATCTGTTCCCAAACCTCAAGCGTAGACTCCAGGGAAAAAGATTCGGATCGAATGAGGAAGTCATCACGGAAACCGAGGCGTATTTTGAAGTCTTAGACGTATCGTACTACAGAAAGGGCATCAAAATGTTGGAAAATCGCTATACAAATGTATCCCTTTCGAAGGCAACTATCTTGAGGAATAAATATAACTTTGTCCAAAAATCGCTTGATTTCATTAAAAATCCCGGAACTTTTCAGTCTATCTAGTATTTAATCACGTACCACCCATCATTTCTACTATTCGAAGCCCAGGTAATAATTGATACTAATATCTCAAAGTTCTACGTGCCTTGTTCAAATTTGATGCATCTGTTCTTCCCACATCGTGACATTGCCATTTATAGGGTTGTACCACATAAAATGTCCGATTTTCGCGCAGTCGGAAATAAGGAGTTCTCGAGTGAACATCTGTGGCAGGACGTTAAATTTCATTTTTTTATAAAGTAAAGTGGTACGTGTGCTTGACTTGTGAGAATTTTAGGATTCGTTACAATTACCTTTTTTTTTTCTAGGAATTGTTTGCGATGTTGTCGGCAGTTCAAATTCGTACCTTCTTCCTTTATGAATTTAAAATGGGACATAATGAGTCATCGGCAATGAAAAACATGAATAGCGCTTGGAGGATGTAGCGGTAAAAGAACGCACTATACGACGTTGGTTTGGAAAGTTCCGTTCGAGCGATTTCAGCCTCGAAAATGAACCACGTGGGAAGCCGGAAACGTTAGTCGACGGTGATGTTTTAAGAGCAACGAAGGATGCGGATCCAACGAAATCGGTACGGGAGATTACACAATGCATGGGAGTATCCCCAATAACAGTAAGTGGATACTTTCTCTCATAGGAAAGGTAACGAAACTCGATAAGTGGGTACCCCATGAACTGAACGAGTCCCAAAAACGACGGCGCCTGGAAATCTGCGCATGGCTTAGATTAAGAAACCAAACTGAACTGTTTTTGTACCGGATAGTCACCTGTGATGAAAAGTGGATTCTGTATAATAACCGTAAAAGACCTGGGCAGTGGCTGGATTCAAGTGAAAAACCAAAACACACCCTCAGGTCTGATCTTCACCCAAAAAAGGGTGT
Source organism: Microdon myrmicae (assembly GCA_963931805.1). Taxonomy (NCBI): domain Eukaryota; kingdom Metazoa; phylum Arthropoda; class Insecta; order Diptera; family Syrphidae; genus Microdon; species Microdon myrmicae. The sequence goes on from OZ007500.1 coordinate 47,014,597, forward strand.
GGTGACAATTTGGCGGAACTCGAAGGACCAATCCACTTTTTATCTCTTCAACCAGGAGAAACGATAAACGCTATCAAATACTGTGAGGAAATCGACATACTGCATGCCAAATTGGGTGAAAACCAATCTGCGTTGGTCAATAGGCACGGCCTGATCCTTTTGCATGACAATGCTAGCCATACCTCACAAGTAACGGGGCAAAACCGGTTGCAGTTGGGATTTGAAACTCTACCGCCTCCACCGTACTGTCCTGACATTTCCCCAACGGACTACCATCTTTTCCGCAATCTGGATGCTTTTTGCAGGCAGAAGGTCTTCCGGAACCGAGCACAGATCATAAAGCCTTTGAAGATTGCATTGCCTCAAAAAGTCAGCACTTCTACGAAAAAGCAATATTTGACCTTGTATGACATTGAAAGAATGCCATAGATGCCAACGGATACTATTTTGATTGAATAAAAATTTACGGAAAAATAATATTGGCTTTTAAATTTTTACTATAAATTCGAGCATTTCATGTGGTACAAGCCGATACATATAAAGTGATATTGCTTATCTGTCATAGCACCGTCAATTTTGCCTGGCTTAAGCGTTCATTATCGTTTCCACTAAAAATACTCGAAGTTGGACAGAACTGCATGATTTTACGTATTGGGTGGCCGATTCGACTAATAGGATTTTTTTTTATAGCCACACATAGATGTCGGAATGATTCTAATGAAAGACCTGGATACCAATGTCGGTATAGAATCACAGTATCATCAGCCAGCCTACACACACTTAGCTTTTCTAAAATTAGGATAGTATAAGATTTGGGTTAAGTTAAGTTAAGTGCTTTTAAATAAAATTAAAAATAAAACAAATAAAAAAAATTAAGTAAGTTAAATTTTAAGAAAAAAAAACCACAAAAAAAATTCGACAGATAGTTTTTCAAATTTTTCTTTATCTTTCAAATAATCATAAGTACTGCCACAAAGTTCTGTCGCCGAAAGGCAAATTATACAATTGTTAAGTAATGTTTAGCTTAGAGCGTCTGCGAAGGACCAGTAAGTTATAATATAAGATAATTAAGCTAGAATTTAGGCATTTTTTGTCTATGTAATTTAGAAACAGAAGATAAAAATAAAATAAAAAAAAAATGTTTTAAAAATGAAATGAATGATTCTAATGAGTAGTTCTTCACCGATACAATAAATTTAAACCACTAAATATATGTAGATAGTCATTCCACGCCAAATTGGGCCACTTCCGCCCTAATAAATAAACAATCGAAGTTTCTTCGCTTTTGTGTCAACTAAATTTCCATTAAACAATAGCAGTGTTCATTAATATGCGCTGTGATGCTAGTATGGCTCTACCAAAAAGGCAAATGGAATGACTGCAACGACCACAGTCAAGAAGCAAAGTTTTTGAAGATTTTAAGATGGTGAATATATACATTTTCAAAAAATTGTTTCCTTTCTAATTCTTTATCAAAGTAAAACATCTCAGAAATGTTCTCCCGAAATTTCGAGTCAATTCGAAGAAAATTGAATGAGCATTTTAAAACCCCATCTTTCCGTCCGGCCCTATCCTGATTGAAAACTTTAAATGCGTTCATCTCAAAGTTGATGGATATGAGATCTCAAAAAATAACTAAGTGATTTATCTATAATATTATACACTTCTTTTATTCTATAATTGTATCACCCTACTCGGGGATGGACGATGGATTTTTATTTTCCAGGATAATAACCTGTCTTATACATTTTTGTTTTATAAAAATCATGATTTTGAAGTAAAAATTTTTTTAAGAATCCAAAATTCATTTTTTTTTCGAAACCCGTCATCCACCCCCGAGATAGGGTTATCTAACAACGGAATTTCTTTCGTTTTTTTTTTTAATTTCAGCCTCGACTTATGATGTCAACGAGAAGTCTTTTTTTAAAACTCGACTATTGTTAATCATCATCATCATCGGCACTACAACCGGGATCCGGCCTTGACCTTATTTAGCAAGTCTCTCCACCGCTACGGTGTTACGACCACAACCACCCATCCCATAAAAATTACCCTTTTGGAGCTAGTCTCCACCACTAACGGCGATACACGCCAAAAGCATCCCCATACACCTCGTACCGCATAAATTGATAGCAAGCTAATCGAACTAAACGTTCGATTTGCGCTAATCAATTAAACTCCAAGCAAATTGAACTAAACGTTCAATTTGCTCACATAAAAAACTGGGAGATATAATCATTGAACCAAGGGTTCACCACAACAACCCCTAAGAGCCAAATGTGCAGGCCAGATGCCGTCCTTCAAACAAAACCATTGAGTATAATAAAAAATTGCGCGCCAGCAATTTTACGAGACCTCAAAAAAAAAAATGGTTATCTAAAACAATTAAAACAACCAACGCCAGTTTTCGTTTTAACAATTAACAATTAAGTTAAAACAAAAAAAAAAGGAAAATATTCGCCTTTGTATCGATTCCCCACGGAAAAGATCCTTTCCCATTCGGCTACAATAAACAGCATAGAGAATCAGAAATGCTCATTAGCACAATTCTCTATTTGTATTCCCTATCGTATTCTTACAAAAGGGATCCTTGCCGAGTCGGCTAGAACAAACAACAGGCATCATAAAACGAATTACACATTCGTTTAGCGCATATCAACATAGAGGATTATAAATGTGCATTCGCACGATCCTCTGTTGATTTTTCCCTTTGTGTTTCCGCGTTTGATCCCAAGCCGGGAAAGATAGAGAAATAAATGCCATATCCTTCGTTCTTCAGGATGAAGAAAAAACAGGTCTTCGTTTGAGAGTTTGGTTTTTTGAATCTCGACCGAGACGGCGAGACTTTTAGGGGTTGGGTTTTGGAATTTGGCCGAAACGGTCGTCCGCGAACAAGAGTTGAATTTTGAATCTCGACCGAGACGGTGAGATAACAAAGAGTTGGTTTTTGAGAATTGACCGAGTTGGTCTGAAAGTGGTGCGGGGAGTTAATTTTAAAAGTATGTCCGAAACAAAAATGATTAAGTAAAAGTGGTGCGTGGAATTAAGTTGAAATAGTGTCCGGACCGATATTAGTAGGTTCAAGTTGTGCCCATAGATGGGAATTAAGAATAAAAATTACTTTAAATATTTATAAAACAAACAAATGAGTGTTTTATTTAAAGTGAGTGAAAAAGGAAACCACTACAACGGTCCACATCCGAGACTTGTTAAATTGTCCATAATAATTAGTTTTTCCGGGTAAAGTTATCAGCCTTGTGCCAACCTTTCTCACGATGTCACTGCATGCATTAGTTCACTACTTGGAGGGTGCCAAAGTAGCAATACAGGGATGTTACGTAGAGACGGCATGTCAACCTGGATTGAACAGATACCAGGATCGTCCTGGCCTTCGCCGGGTTTAAATCAGTGACTTTTCCCTGTATGTTCGCCCCGGTAGCTCGGCAGCCACGAATATGGGAGGACAATGTTAGGTTTGACCTTGAGGAGATTGGAAGACCATCTCTGCATGGAAGGAGAGTGCACAGGACAGCAAATGATGGCGGAGTCGAGTCGGTGAGGTTATGAACTTCCGGGTTCCTGCAGGCCAATAAATAACTAAATAAAATAAAACTCTTATAATAATTATCATATCTTTCAGAAAAAAATAACCAGTTATCCGACGTTAATAAAAAGCATTACGCAAACATTTTTAAATACATTCAACCGTTTCTATTTTCTCCAAAAAAAAGTAAATCGAGAAAAAGCTTTTTTCGTACCCAAGAGTGGATATGACTATAGTCACCCGGCACAAGATGCCACATATATCCGACGAGTAACCGTGGTCACCTTCCACAAATAAAACAATACAGAATATTGTTGAATAACATAAAATATTAATTTCATTGTTAAACTAAATATGTGTTTATGGAAAAATTATGAACACAGATCATTTTGTTTCTAAAATTATTGCCACAAAATTTATTTTCTATGCAATCATTCCATCGCTCATAAATAACGAGAGTTCAGTTCTACACGCAGTTAAGAAACCGAACACGTTTTGCAGTTAACTCAACGCACCATCACACACGTTCTATAACTTATAATACTATCTATATTATAAGTAGTCAAATCTTTAGCCAGTTCCACTACATGTTTCATAAAGGGCCTTCCAGAAATTGGTTCAGTGAAAATGTGTCAGAAGTCAAATAACGTACATAAGACATATAATTACAAGGTCCTGAAAATAAGTCTACATGAACCGTGGGGAGGTTTCAATATACTTCAATTTACTCCCTGCATTAAATGAAAAACTAGGATGAACGTTAGCCCAAGAGAAGCATTTTTGTCAGTTGCTCATGTGATAAACGGAGGAGGTTATATAGCATAAATTGTATGAAATGTTTTGTGGAGTATTTTCGTTTTGTCAATGCGTTATCAAACATCCACCGCTTTTCAGTTTACTGGGAAAAATATTTGGGCTCTAAAAGGCCACTTCAATATTCCAACCTTTGCTGAAGTAAATAAGCATTTGTCACTCATTCTGACTGTCAAGTGTCGCTTATGCACGTGCATCGACGTCCTGTATAATACATTTGGGAAGTTTTCTTGGAATCTCTGCACAAGAGGCAACCTGCCGGCAAACCCTAATTTAATAGCTTTGGTTGAGAGCAACCCATAGATGCATAGGTACAGCCACCAAGTAAAACTGTCGTATTTTGTATACATTCCCCATTCTCGTTGTAATCCGGCGAGCTAGAATTCTGGATACGCGGTCTATAAATTTGATCGACGTTTCTCCTCACCGAAAAGCTGTCACAAGCTAAAATTGCTCCGTCATATAAAACACAAAAAACATAAAAACACAGAACAGTGCACCTTTACATGCCCGAGGTGAAAGAGATTTCAGCACAAGAAGAGGTTGAATAAGTCCCCCGGCAAAATTATGAATGACTACCACGCTGGGGAATATTGAATGAAATACGCTAATAAGACGTAAACCCACTCAGGTGGCAATTTAGAATTCCCATATATATATACGCATATGCACAGACCTTATTTGATGTTAGGCGCGTGTTTATCTAGTGTAACTTTAGTCGTACTTCGGCAATAGTACTACATCTCCATGGGATCGAATCTCTACGACCCACTAGCTTGAAGTGAATCACCGAATCACTCAAATCAAAAGGGGCATCTATTTATGAAATCAAGTCAAAGCGCGGGTGAACACCTGTTTGCATAAGAGATTATCAACAGGCCACACAGCCGCCGCACTTGCGGATCGCGACGCAAAACTCATGTGACCCACGCTCTTCGTTAAACGTAAATTTCCTCTGAAAAAATTAAATTCAATTTTCCCAGAACTCTACGACGGATAAGATGTAGACATATATTGTTTACTGCGGTTCTTTTTATAACCCTAGACAATCCGAGATCCAACCGAGCCAACCACAGGTATGTTGAGTAACTTTTTCGGATACATCATTATGTGTTAAAAGTATCCTTAAATATGCACCATTATGCAAATTAGTACCAGGAGAGATACGCAACGACACCCACAAAAAGGTGCTGGCCAATTTCGTTATCTTTGGAGGTTCGTCTAAGTTTTTTGATGATTTGGTCTCAGCATGAGTTCTGCATAACATTAAGCATGCCACCATCGGTAAACATGGTTTACGTGCGGAAAATTAACATATGAATCTGCTTTACAGGATCAAAACGAAAGTCAAGTCAACCTTGTACGCTGTGGGAAAAAAATTCGCAGTTTTCGTTTCGTTCCATTTTATAAACTTTCTCCTACTCACGCTATCCAAATGAGAAGCAGGCTCCTCGTAGATTTACAAAGCCAGCCGCCGGGTTCTCCGGTAATTCATAACAATGAAACTGCGTTAAGCATTTACACCTGAAGAAATTATGAAAGAGACGAAATTAAAAAAATAAATGTTGTTGTTGTTGCCGTTGTCGATATAATTCCCATCATTGTTGGAATTACTTTAGGTAATCATTATTGCTCGATAACTTACATAACTAACCAACAACCATTTTAATATTCCACACCGAAATGTTATACCTGTCTAAAACTCGATCGACTCAGGTAGCTTAGCACACACTCCGCTAATCCATTTCCATAAAATCCTAGTTAGAATTCAATGCGTTTACGGGACAAACGGTGCCACCCACAAATGTAGTTAACTACAACCATAAGAGCATGCCCAGCAAGCCAGCTAAAGGAATGTTCAGAGATACAGAGCTCTGGAAAATTATAGCCAACGTAAATTTTCAGTTTTCTAGGAATGAGTAATAAACTTTTGTGACTAGTTTTGGGACCTAATATTGTCAACCAACACCAACTCAGGGAAAACCCCTCAATAGGTTAATTGCTTTCTTTACCAGGAACGGTAATCATTTTCTGAAAAAAACGCAAATTTCGCATGTGAAAAAGTATAAACTCAGACATTTTTTTCGATCTCAGGCTTACTTGTAACGCATAATTTGGTATAACAAAAGTTCTTAAAAAACAATGCAGACATTCTGGAGTAACAATAAACAGATTTTTGTTTTATGTATTGATTAATTTTAAAGTTCTAAATATGCCTCTTGGGAAACAATTAACGGACATTGAAAAACAAAGAATGGTCGATTTACAAAATAGTGGAATGAGCAAAGACAAATTTTTTACAAGCCGGAAAATTACGGAAGAAATAAGCGATCTGGGAGACCAACAAAATTATCGCCGACGGTAAAGCCCTGTGAGTAGGGCATTAGAATATACTCACAGCTAGACCAGCTTATCGTAAGAGGCGACTAAAGGCCGAGTGGTAGCCGGGGTCCCAACGCCCTGTGCGCCCGGTGAAATACCACCCCATCAAGCTATAGGCTCCGTGAAATGGTCGGGAGATATCCCTGGCCATCTTTCGGAGCCTGGCTGACGTGCGGAAAATTAACGTAAACAATATATGTCTACATCTTATCCGTCGTAGAGTTCTGGGAAAATTGAATTTAATTTTTTCCGTGAAATGGTCGGGAGATATCCCTGGCCATCTTTCGGAGCCTGGCTGATGGACCGGTTCGAGAAAAGGTTGGTTAGGTGGTAGTCGGTCCCAGGGTGAGATACCACCACGTCACGCTGTACATTCCGCGATATCGACGAGAGAAATCGAACGGTGTTTCGGATGTGTGGCTGATGGCCCGGACTGACACGGGGATAAGTCATGATTGTACCTTCTTATATAAAGAATTCCGGAGGTAAACTAGTCTTGTCAAGGATATCCTTGCCCTAACTGAGACCCAGGTCGATTCGTCAACTGATTCGACATATCTTCGTTGCTCAGGATACGACTTACATTCGAGATTCCGTTTTAAGGGCGGAGTCTGCGTCTTCGCGCGGTCCAATCTGGCTTGCCAGATGATGGAGGCGTTGGAACCCAATAACATGGACATCATATGGTTGAGGGTCGTGCTGAGGAATTCCGTCAAATTTCTTTGTTGTCTTTACCGCTCCCCGAATGACGATCGACCGGCGACATTTTTCGAACATCTTTCATATACCGTCGACTGAATACAGATCCACCACCCAGCTTCTGAAATTGTTGTCCTTGGCGATTTTAATGTGCACAATTCCGGCTGGTTGTTACATTCTAACAGAACCGACGAGGCTGGGGGGCTGGCGGAGATGTTTGCTGTAAGCCACAACTTGACTCAACTCGTGGGGGAGCCAACGCAAGTGCCGGATGCCCGAGGCGATTATGCGAACGCCCTGGATCTGTTTTTGACAACCGCACCGAGTATTTATACCGCAGCTTCGCCATGTATGAAAGTCAGTGATGAATATTGCTCTTATGTGTGGAGCTCTGCTCCTAAACATACCCTCAATTTACTTGAGAGTATACAGGGACGAGCGATCCGCCTGATGAGGGATACGGCGCTGACGTCAGGACTACAGTCGTTATCACACCGAAGGCACACACAGATGATATCACGAGTACTATTCTTCGGAGATTCGTGGTATTGGTCCGCGCAATTCGGTTTATATGCGCTCCACAGCGAGGGGAAGCTGTGGAATTCCCTCCCAATGCGAGTGTTTCCGGAGCGTTACAACCTGCAACTGTTCAAGAAGCACTGCATCTGATATTTTGTTGTATGTTGGCGCTCTAGGGTCGCCTCTCCCATGAAAACAATTTAATAAAAAGTATATAGGTTCGCCTCTCCCGAGAGAAGTATATAAACAAAAAATTATATTAATTATTATACAAAAATTAAAATATAAATGTTTTAAGCAAGCATATAGTATCATTAATAAATAAAATGTTCTTATCAGTACGAAGAGAAAGATCTATTTAAAAAGATATATAATGTAAACGCTGAAAAGGTGTAAAAGCAATCAAAGATCTATACAAATTGTTGGAGTAAGTCATGTGCCGTGCTATGAACTCGGAAAAGAATCTTTATCGAAAAGAGTGTGCGCTACAAAATAAATCTTTGGTCGATGACCAATGGGACGAAGAATATTTAACTGTGCTGATACCCAAAACGAGTTATAACTCAAGATTGTCTTGTTTTAAGTCCACTATTTTTGATGTAGACAGCTCCTCAATAGTATACTAGTTAGTATACCCGCCTGTCATGCGGGAGACCGGGGTTCGATTCCCCGCCGGGGAGCCTCTGGCGCAAGACTAATGACCTTGCCCGGAAAAAACAAATCATTATGGAAAATTTAACAAGCCGCAGGACTTGCTAAATAAGGCCAAGACCGGTTCCAGGTTGTAGTGCCGATGATGATGATGATGATTTTTGATGTGGTACTTTAATTTGATTTGTCGGTTCGGACGATTTATTGTCAGTTTGGAGCATTCATAATCAGAAGAATGTTATCCGTATATTTGCTGTACTATCCTATCCAGAGGGAATGAAACATTCGAAGTGTATATGCAGACGAAGATGAGGCTCGTCTTTCACCCGCGTTTGACTTGACATTTGAGGATATCAACAATTGTTTTGAGATTACAAAAAAAGAAAAAATGATAACAATATATATAATAATAACAATAGTAGTAAATAGTAATAATACCAATAAATAAATAAATAAATAAGTAAATAAATAATTTTCGAAATGAGGTTGACTTCCAAGTCTCAAGAAAACCCTTTTCCAATTGCGGCATACAGGCATATACTCGTAAAATCATTATTTTCAAAAAATCAATTTTTGTAAGTTGTTTTGAGAAAGTACTTCCAGGAATGTTCTCCCGAAATTTCGAGTCGATTCAAGGAAAATTTGAGTGAGCTGGAGCATTATAAAGCCCCGTCCTTTTTGCCGACTCCAATCCTGATTAATACGCTTATCTCGAAACAGCATCGTTTGTCTTTTTTTTATGAAGGTATGTGGGGGAGTCAGATCGTAACCACCGCGAAAGCACACGTACCGAGGACGTGGCGTTTAGTAGAGTCAAAAATGTATTCGCCCAATTAGACAGACGTGTCGAGGTCGTTGCGTGTCGGAGTTCGGTCGCGCGAGACGTAACATTTAAAATAGTGTGACGCATATGACAATCAGTACTGGAATCTTCGAGAAAGTCCGAAACAAAGTACTAGATTATTTTAGAAAGTACTGGAAAACTGGAATAGAAAAGTCGAGACTATGGAACGGGCGGAAACGAAACGCCAAATCAGAATGAATAAACGGTATAAATACGTCGCACACAGATGATGGAGATGAGTAAGAAGTAGAAAGTGAAGCAAGCGATAAGTGCGGAAGTAATAAGTAATTAGTAAGAAGTAAGCAGTAAAATACGCGATAATTACGGAAGCGATAAGTGAAGAAATCGTTATATGTACGGTAAAAAGTAACGGTTGTTATTAACGGACTAATAAAGTGTTACATTCATTCAGAATCGATTTAACGGCTCTTATTTATTCAAAATAATTAATCCAGCGAACCCTAAGCTCGCTACAATAGTTTAACCATTTTAACTATTAAACCTTTCGCAGTGCAAAATACATTTAAAACAGTTTAACTTTTTATCATATAAAACATTCACTGTGCAATATTACATAACTTCTGCAGATTAACTTGTAACAGATAGGAAACAATTCAATGTTCAATAAAGTTTAGGCTATTTAATTCAATTGGCTCCTCGATAGTATAGTGGTTAGTATACCCGCCTGTCACGCGGGAGACCGAAGTTCGATTCCCCGTCGGGGAGCCTCTGGCGCAAGACTAATAACCTTGACCAGAAAAAACAAATAATTATGGAAAATTTAACAAGCCTTAGGACTTGCTAAATAAGGCCAAGACCGGCCCGCGGTTGTAGTGCCGATGATGATGATGATGATTAAATTCAATTAAGCCGCTGTGTGTTTTATAACTGCTATATATATCAGTGTGTTTCATTTGTTTCCTGTTTCCCGGGTGAACTTTGTTTTTATCGTTTGTCACTTATTGGTCGGTGGACAATCCTCAGTGAACATCTGTGGTGTTTTGCTCGACTTGCGTCCGTGCTGACGTTTCTAGCAAAACATACATACATTGGTGACCCCGACGTCATCGTAAACACCGCAACCTTCTGCCCAAAAAAAAAAACCGCATTGCAATAGTGACTTAATGGTGGAAATAGTCGTTTTTAAACAGTGCGAAGGTGCTAATAAAAAGTGAACACCGCAACCTTTGAACATGTGCGCTTTTAACATTGGTGACTCTGTTGAGTGAACACGCGGTTCTGAATTACGCAGCCTTCCGGACATTTAGTTAATCCGTGTTGACAGTTTCCGAACTACTCAAGAACAGTGACTTTTGGAAAAAACTCTTAAGAACAATAACCAGTGCAGTGCGAGTACTGATCACCAGTGACGTCCACCAGATTAACAGCCTAGCGTCGCCGCAGGAGATCAGGATTCCCCAACAGCACACCAAACACGGACAACAGCCAACAGACCGGACAAAGCGCAAGTTTTACCAAAAGAAAATTTTATTCCTTTTATTTAAATATTATGTAAACTGTATTTCAAGTAGTTGTTTCTTTTTGCATCCTTCCAGCAGCTTAATTAATAAAGAGAAAACCCATCACTAAATTAAGAGCTAGGTGATATTAACAACATCGTTAAAGAATTTGCATTTGAAACGAATTCTTGTGTTAGGCTTACAAGTGTTCATTGGACTTATGTAAACAATTATTTAAATTAACTTCTTTAAGGGACGTTACATTTGTTCTCGATATTGTCCTATGTTTTGTTGCATTTTTACGAAATTTCCTTTAACTAAATTACATATTCATTAGATTTCTTTCACATATTAGAAACGATTATTCTCATTTTTCATATTTAGTTCACATAATTTGTCTTACGTTCATTTTTGAGATTCCAGGAATGGATATATATGAAATTGATTATGCAATAACAATAAATAAAAATTCGGTATATGTAAAAAATCTTAATCATTGTAGAATATAATATATAAATATATAAGTGAATGAAAAGAAAACTTATTTAAACCATAAAAAAAAGAAGAACAAAATAAAACAAGATAAACAATCATTCGAAAAGACATACCGCTGAAAACCGAGTTTTCGCTACCATCATCATCATCGGCACTACAACCGAAAACCGGTCTTGCCCTTATTTAGCAAGTCCTGAGGCTTGTTAAATTTTCCATAATGATTTGTTTTTTTTCGGGCAAGGTCATTAGTCTTGCGCCAAAAGCTCCCCGACGCTACCATATATTGCCTAAAAATATTGTAATTTTCACGAATGAAATGTCAAAAAGGACAGCAAAACAACAAATACGCAAATATTTATTGAACGTATGTAGCATTAACATGGTGCCAATAGAAGCATTTATTAACATTTATTAATTATACGCGGTTGTAGTACGGTTCGCTTCCGTGCTTCTCGATCAACGAGGAAGAGAAGCGAACGATTGTTGAATTCGGGTCCTGGGCATCGGCCAGGCCCAATAAAAATGCAGCTTTTTGAATCTGCAACTACTTTTATTTATTATATTATTATTATTCAATATTAAATTTAAATGATTGACGTCCTTAAACGTTGGACGCCAACCTAGAGACTGATCCTCGAATTTAAAATGCATCGCCCTTTTACACAAATCTTCATTGAGATTTGTATGTGAAAAATTGGAGAAAAGGAAATGGAATATCTATTTTTAGAATATACACATCTGGCTGCAATCCAGATGGAGATAAGGATTTTAGAATTGAGTGTATGGGAACGAAATGGATATCTTTTAATGTGTGTTTGTTTCCATATGAAGATATGCATTATGCTGTTTAGTTTTTAGGAAGGATTTGGGAATATTAGTATGGTAATTGAACAATTCAATTTGTCTAGCATTGGATTGAATGTGAGTTTGGGGATATGGATTAATGATAAAGTAGGTGGGTAGAAATGTATGTGGGAGGAAAATGGTAGGGCTTCTTGGAGCACTACATCCTCCCCTCCTTCAAGAAAAAATTAATCTGTAAGAGATTAATTTTCTAGGAGTGGCGCGATAAAAGGTGAAGGGCGATGTCATCATGATTCGTTACATAATTTGGATTTCAAATTATAATGGTTACTTTAAATTTTCATTGTAGTTACAATTGGTTGCTACTTTTTTAAATGTTTGTTCTTGTTTTTACATATTATTCAATATTTTGTGTTAATTCTGTAGCTTACGGTAGAGTGTTCTTCAGTATTTTGTTATGTTTTTAGAAAATCTAAGATTATGTGTTAAACTATAGGCTTACATTCACAATTTTTCTTATCGTGTATATAAGTACATTTTTAAGTTACATATATTAATAATGTTATTTACAGTGTTCTTTTGTTTTTTCAATATATTTAATAATAATTGTGAATTATTTTTATGAAATAAGATTATTTTAAATAAAATATTAAATTCAATTTGTGCTACAGATCAATTTTAGGTAAGCCTTACAACTTGTGTATTATATAGGAATTTACATTATCTACAGAGTATATTTCTGTTTCATTTTGAGGACTATATATTATTTTTTTTTTTTTTTTGTATTATAAAGAAAGTTTTAATTCTAAATTTTTAAAATTCATTTTGATTTAAAGTGAAAAATGTTAGTTCCTTATTTTTCTTAGGATATGTGTGATTAGGTTAATTGAAGAATGTTACATAGGTATTTGAAATTATTATATTTGTATATAATATTGTTTATTTCATCGATTTTTTGTTATTAATTTTTGCTTACTTAAAGTTATTCAAACTGTCATTTACAGCTTTCTATTTGAATAATTCAAGACAGTTTATTTGTTTGTTTTATGTCAAGCTTTTATATATAAGCGTTAGCTATATAATATTTACAAACTTCATTTGATATGAATTTGCGGAGATTTTCTTCATAATATAAGCAATTTAAAGATTTATTTGTATTATATTTTGCTTATTATCCCCTGAGTTGTTAATACTGTTGTATTATTTACAAATGTTCTATGTTTATTATAGACAATTTTCTTTTAGATACATAAATTTCCCAAAACAAAGTTGGTTGTTTTATTTTATTTATTTCCGTTATTATGTATATGTATCTATTTTGTTTTTGTACAATTATTTGTTAAGAGGGGAATACAATATTATTAATTATATATTTTCTGTGGATATATTTAATTTACATATAGTTTTTTATATATTTTTAGATTTATAATGTGAGCATTTTTTATATATTTATATGTTCATACACGTATACATATATGTTTGAATAATAAAGGAAAATCCATTTGTTTCACTTTAAGTTTTTCTTTAAATTTGTGGAAGACTTTCCAAACTCTCGTCGGTTTGGTTTGTGTAAAATTTTTCAAAGGTTGGGCAGTAAAACCATCTATGAAAAGCATTTTAAAGGGTGTAGAATTCATAATCGATTTTGGAAGATTAACCATTGTTTTATTTGTGAAAGGGATTTCGATCATTTGTTTATTTTTATGTTTCATTTGCAGAATCCATTTTAAAGTTTGAAAAATTAGATAAACGAGGGAAACGATGCGGGCAAACAAGCAATTTAAAAGCGGTAATTTGATATAGCTGTTATTTACAGGCTCACATTCTACTGTGACTTCTTGTTCCACAGTCTTACTCTTAGCTGGGAATCTTTGTTCCTCAGGCTTATTGGATGCTGGGAGTTCTTGTGGCTTTTCAGGCTTACATTCTGCTGGGACTCTTTGTTCCACAGGCTTACACTTAGCTGAAAGTTTTTGTTCCTCGGGCTTGCAGTTTGCTGGGAGTTCTTGCTCCTCAAGCTTACATTTTACCGGGATTTTCAGTTTGTGCTTTATGAACTTGCACGTGTTGTTGCTAGAAGTCGGAGCATTTAAGAATATAAAAGTAGATGGACGTGATAGAATAGTATGATCAGGGGTCTTTGTCGAATCATCAGATCCGGCCCGTAGACAAACGGATTCAAATGTTGACTGTTGGATAAGATCTTTGGTCGCTACTCCCTCTATTTGGGGGGCCTCTCGATCGTCCTGCCTCTGATTTTTATCCCTATTATCTCGAATGCCAATTTCATCCGTAGACGACGCCTTGTAAGGTGAGGCATTTTCTACCTTCCTGTTTATACCATTAGCTTCTAATAACGATTGTTTAGATCTTTGGCTGTTTAATGTTCCTATATAAATTTGTGATTGCTGTACCCTACTCGTTTTGTTAATTACTCCACTTCTCCAAACGTTTGCGGTAGAAGTGGGCTGAGTTCTCAAATCATTTTTATTTGATGGAGAGTCGTTTTGACTTCTGAAATGGGACAGTCTCCTACATTCTGCTTGGGAATGATTAAATTTGTTGCAATATGTGCATTGGAGGCGTTCAACCTCTGCTTTAATTTGGGAAATAGCATTACAACCATTTTCATTTCGACGACAGGTCGCAGAAGTATGACCACACCTATTGCACGATTGCCAAATTGCTGGTTGGCTATATTTGGAGTTATAAGATAAATTAAGAAGGTTTCTATCGCCTAGTCGTGGGGCCTGCTCGAGAGCGTAATTTATTGCTGCTCTAAGACTTGGGGTACCTCGTGCTTTCACTAAGAGTTTTAAATGGGAATCCCTAAGACCATCTTCAAAAGTATGCAAGGCGAGCTTTTTATTTTCTTCGAGGAGATATGTTCGCACCGCAGGATCGACATTGCTTTCGAACGTGGCTTTGTTCAGCAGATGCAGGAGGTGTGCGAGTCTGTTTCCAAACTCCTTCACATCTTCCTTGCTATCTTGCTTGGCTTTCACCAGACTGTTTTGTGCCGCTGACCTTGAGGTGAGAATTTTAAATTCTCCCTTTAAATCGGAAGCAAGATCATTCCAGGTTGAAATGACCTTGTACCGGATGTGGTCATATGCTGCCCCCTGTAATCTGGTTTTCACCACGCTTAGGAAGAAAGCATGCTGACTTACGTCCTGTGCCTGTGAAAAAATAATATCTCCGCAAGAAACAAAATCATCTAATTCGTCCGGATTACCGTTAAACACCGGCACGAAATCCAAAATATCTTTCAACCCGATTGTGATATTCATTGTTATTAGTTTCGCGTTTTTATAATTGGGTATTAATTTTCGCGCGCCTCAAATATTCGATTCCCGTATTATTTTGGGGGAAAAATTCCTTGAGTAAATTCATCTCCCCAAATACAAGTACACCAAAGGGCGAAGAGTAAGAAGAGAATTTTTCGAACTCAACTGAAGCGATCCTAAAGAGAAAAGAGAAAAAATGCCTTCAAACCCAAACACATCGATATATCTAAAGGAAATTTCGAAAATACTAAAGGTAAGAGAAGATTTTTACTGACACCGCGAAAAACAATCCTAATATCGAAAGATCCTGATTGACAGATAAGCAGAAGAGATCATGTGAAGGAAGTCAAGGGTAAAAAGAGAGGAGACTTTTATCGAGCCCAAAGTGAAATGAGCCTGCAAGTGGAAAGATCCTGGATAGGGGAAAGAGATCCTAAGGAATTTCGATCTAAGCAGATGAAAGGGAAAAGACCAGCAACAGATAAGCGTAAACGCATGGAAATTGTGATACAAATTTTTAAAATATATGTATATATGTATATGTGTGTATATATTATATATATATATATAGAAATTTAAATTTTTAGTTTATGGGGTGTTTGTATCCCCTTAATATATGTATATATATATTTATTAGCTTTAATTTTTTTTTCAGCATAAATGGTTTTATTTTTTTTTTTTGATTTTCTGTTTATCCCTTTCGATAATATCTAGAAATCATTTAACTTCGGTGTTTGCATTTAATTCTCTTAAAATATGTGCATTATATATTGAAAGATTTATAACTTTATTAGTTATTTTCCCCTTTGATTGATAGTAATAAAAAATTTTAAACAATACCTTAGGCTGGTGTTGCTGCTATCTGTGGTCGTCGCTGTGGTGATGTCTTCAGGGATCTGAGTTCCTTGCTGATGATGTGTGATCGTGGTGGTAAGAGTATATTGCTGCTGTTACTGTTGTTTAACCTGCTGTTGCACTCCTTGTTGCGCACTTGATCACTGTCCCAGGGGGTTGACCTTGCAGTTTTCTTTTTTCACTTTAGGGAATTGTTATGCTTGCCACTCGATTTTACTCGGAAATCTGGAACTGGTGTAAGGTGTGGTGGATGAACAAAAATGTGCGTTGCTTTCGGTTTGGTTTGTTGTTGTGGTTTCAGAATTGTCGTCTCTCTTTAGCATTTTAGTATTGTGGCATCTAACATAGGCTTCAGCACATCACAGTCGCCTTCTAAGTGGTGCTTCAATGTTGACACTATTCGGTTTTGCGGCTGATATTTTTGCTGCTGTCTCCCTTTTTTTTTTTTATTTTGTTTACATTTTTGCACTGTTGCCGGTGTTTAGCCCCAGGCACGCTTTTATTATTTTAAAACATTCTATTTATTTATATTTTTCAACTATGCCCGGTGTTTAGCCCCGGGGACGCTTTTATTATTTATAAGTTTTCTGTTGGTAGCGGGATCTATGGATATTCCACTGCTGCCACCATTTTGTAGTACGGTTCGCTTCCGTGCTTCTCGATCAACGAGGAAGAGAAGCGAACGATTGTTGAATTCGGGTCCTGGGCATCGGCCAGGCCCAATAAAAATGCAGCTTTTTGAATCTGCAACTACTTTTATTTATTATATTATTATTATTCAATATTAAATTTAAATGATTGACGTCCTTAAACGTTGGACGCCAACCTAGAGACTGATCCTCGAATTTAAAATGCATCGCCCTTTTACACAAATCTTCATTGAGATTTGTATGTGAAAAATTGGAGAAAAGGAAATGGAATATCTATTTTTAGAATATACACATCTGGCTGCAATCCAGATGGAGATAAGGATTTTAGAATTGAGTGTATGGGAACGAAATGGATATCTTTTAATGTGTGTTTGTTTCCATATGAAGATATGCATTATGCTGTTTAGTTTTTAGGAAGGATTTGGGAATATTAGTATGGTAATTGAACAATTCAATTTGTCTAGCATTGGATTGAATGTGAGTTTGGGGATATGGATTAATGATAAAGTAGGTGGGTAGAAATGTATGTAGGAGGAAAATGGTAGGGCTTCTTGGAGCACTACACGGTAAAGGCAACAGTTCCAATTTTTTTATACATATACAAATACACAAATTGCATAGATAACTCACACCATTTAACTCATTATTACTTTTAATATATATCATTTTATATTTTTCATTTACAAAAACATATAAAAGCAGACAAACACAAATGTTCCGCGTGTTCATCGAATCCCCCTAAGTTTCGGTTTTTTATTTGCTTCCTTTCAACAGAAATCTTTTTATTATTTTTGCTATTATAAATTATGAGGCACATTTTACTTTATTTACATTTTTACATGAGGTTATTATACAAATAAATATAAATATTAGCATTAATCTAAGTGAGTAATAGACCGAAGTAGCATTACGTATTGTGTATTGATATTAAATTCAAAACAAATTTAAACTTCGCCAACAAATAATTTCGCTACCGGGCGTAAATAGTAGAAACATATTCGAATCATTACACTCACGCGACTCCATACGACCTCACGTGACCCCACACCGGTTCAATTTAACTTCCGCAAACCGGCTCCTCACATAACAACGGCTACTTCGCGTAGCAAAATCCCGTAGGACGCTCGATTACACCTCACAATCGCCTTCTTTTCGTCCTTTTCGACAACACGTACACCGCGACTCCATCCGACCCACCTTCGACACCTTTTAACCTCTTTCCAACTCCACGCGTTCTCTTTGCGACCAGTTAACACTCCCGCGGACACACCTTTGGCTCTCTCCAACCACTTCAATCCCGGCTCCTCTGTAGATTTCACGACATGCGCAGGGACAACCTGAGTCCCTCGAGTTCCATGACGTTTGCAGCGTCGAACATTGAACTCACCCTTCCAACATTAGGCTCCGTCCCTTCGATGAGGAAGACGCGGAGCTGTGGTTCGCATTGGCAGAACGCAACTTCCGTATCGCCGACATGCACGATGAAGAAGCCCGTGCAGTCGAGTTGATGCGAGTACTCTATCGCACCCAGCGAACGCATGTTGCACACATTATTAGGTCCACAGACCCCAACCCTTATATCAACATGCGTGAGACACTTCTCGATGCCCTGGACGAGTCCAGGAGCCATCGACAACAACGCTTGGCGGCTGAAAAAAACCTTTCGGGGATGAGACCGTCCCTGTTCCTGACCCATTTACACTCTATAGCGGGGACCAGGATCTCGGACGACCTGATTAGGCCTCACTTCTTGAGATGTCTCCCCCAGCATGCCCGCTCGGCACTGATAGCCCAACCCGACCAGAGTTTGGGCTATTTATCCAAAATTGCCGACGCAATTATGAAGAACACAGACCCGCAGTCGGAGTCCGCAGCTGCCCATAATACAAAAAAGTTTCCCCAGAAAACCCAGGACTGCAGGCCCAGTGAGTCTCCCTCAGACCACTTCCCTGCACAAGTCACCATTTCCGACCTACGTGCGCTTCAAGCTTCACTCCGCCGCGACTTAAATCAAATTCGCGCGGAAGTAAGAAGCGTCCAACGAAGTGCTCAGAATCGCCCCGTAAACCGACAGCAATCACCCCAGAACCAGCGGAGCAAGCCACGCCAAACAAAGACGCTCGTCGGGTGTACCTGATAACTGCACGCATGACGTGCAAATTTTGCAATAAAAAGGGTCACATTTACGACGAGTGCCTTAAATGGCGTAACACACCTTTCTGCCGGGAGTGCTGGCAGTATGGCCACGACATTGTAGAATGCAGTGCGCACCATGATCCACTTCCGCAGAATAGGTCACCCCACCAACCCGCCGCCTCTAGCAACCCAGCGTCATCTAACCTCCGAGTGTCTAGCATTCGGAGTTGCTGCACGTTGTGTGGCCGTATAGGTCACACGGAGGACAAGTGCGGAGATAAGGTGAGAGTGGAAAAAAACAGAATTTCCACAGTAACACTCACCCCAACACGAACCCGAAAGGCCAAGACTAAACGTCAAAGCCATCGCCCACAAACCCACACGTCTGTTGAGGACGGCAAACAATTCTCCATACCAACGTATGGACGAAAAACGCCGACCCTGAACCAGGACTTCGTCCACCCCGCACGATGCACCCCGTCTCTGCGGAGATGAATTAATGCTGGGCTGGAAGCCTCTCCTTCCCACTCAAGCCTCTCCGTCACTGCGAACGCGAGCGAGCGTCCCACAGGCCTCGACCGTAACGGACATCACACCTGTTGGTCCATACGAACCACAACAGGTCAGTCGACCACACCGCAATCCCCTTGCCTCTGTCGGCATCAACGCGGACCTGGTTGTGTCCACTCCCAATACCGAACGCCAAACTCGTCCGCCTCTACCTCTATTTCGTGACTGCGTCACAGGGAGGATGACGTGGGGGAATCAGATCGTAACCACCGCGAAACGCATACGTACCGGGGACGTGGCGTTTAGTTGAGTCAATGAAATGTATTCGCCCAATTAGACAGACGTGTCGAGGTCGTTGCGTGTCGGAGTTCGGTCGCGCGAGAGGTAACATTTAAAACAGTTTAACCTATTTAACTATTAAACCTTTCGCAGTGCAAAATACATTTAAAACAGTTTAACTTTTTATCATATAAAACATTCACTGTGCAATATCATACAACTACTGTAGATCAACTCGATCCAAAAAAATACAAACTCAATAAAGAAACATTGCAGCCCATTTATCGTGTTTTCATTCGTTGCGTCCTCTCTTGGTGTTTACTGATTTGACTTTTCGGCAGCGGGTATTTCACCCGTGCAGGTGCACAAATGAAATATACACCACAGGTACAACATTTTAGTAATGCTCTCCCGAAGTTTCGAGTCAATTTAAAGAAAATTGAATGAGTTTTTGTTGAGAATTCATCAATTGACAGCTGGTCTTGCCCAACACACCCGCCCACCTGTGCGGACTTCACACAGTTCTTGGACTTGAAGTTGGCACTGATCCCATCTGTCAATCAACTGCCTGATTCAAACGCAAGAGCAAGTAAAAGATATAGAAAAACGTGCCTTGAATTTTTGATCCAATTTTATCATGTGTATTCCGTGTCAATCGACAAATTAAATTAACATTTCAATTCACTGCTAACTCTAGACTGTTATTTATTGAGGATCAACGAGCCCGAGTCAGTTAGAACTCCAACAGTTTTTAAGAGCCATCCCTCCGACCGGCTGTTATTGTTATTAAAAACTTTAAGCGAGTTTATCTCAAAGTCGGTGGACATGATATCTCGAAAAAAACGAACCGATCTTTCTAAAATTGTACGCACTTCTTTAAGATAAGATTTACTCGGAGATGGACTCCGGATTTTTGTTGCAATGGTTAGAACTTGTTTTCCAAAACGAAAAAAAAAAACAAAAAAAAATGTTTTTTTAACGAATATCGCGATTTTGATAAAGTTGTGTAAAAGATGTAAAATTTATTTATTTTTTTCAAAATCCTTCGGCCACTCTCGCGTTTGAGTAAACTACTAACGGAATCACTTCGGCTTTTTAATTTCAGATGATGCTGTCACTCGTTTTTTAGGGTTCGAAGAATATTTTTTTTTTTTTTTTTTTATTAGACTTCTCTCGGGAGAGGCGAACCTATAGCGTCGAGTGGGCGCCCCGAGATGCCATCAAATAACTGTTGCAGTTCTTTTAAAACAGTTGCAGGTTGTAACGCTCCGGGAACACTCGCGTGGGAAGGGAGTTCCACAGCTTCCCCGCTCTGTAACGGAACGAGTTCTGATACAGGGATGTTCGCGCCGTCGGGAGATGAACCACAAACGGGTGCGATCCGTCGGATTGTCTTGTGGAGCGCATATAGACCGAATTGCGTGGAACAATGCCAAGAATCTCCGAAGAACAGCACCCGTGATAATATCTGTAAAACAGACAGAGGTCGGCCACGCGCCTTCGATGTGATAGCGACTGTAGTCCCGACGTCAGCGCCGAGTCCCCGATCAGGCGGATCGCTCGTCTCTGTATGCTCTCAAGTAGGTCGAGGGTATGTTTAGGAGTCGAGCTCCAAACATGAGAGCAATATTCGAGCGCGGGTCTAATTTGAGATTTATATAGGAGAAGAAGTTGGGCCGGAGTAAAATATTTCTTGGCTCTAAAAAGATAACTCAGTTTTCCTGAGGCTGACCTGGCGATGTTCGACACGTGTTTATGCCCTGATACATTCCCACAGACCGTAACGCCGAGCAATTTCAAACTTTCCCCAGCCTTGAGGACCCGGCTATTCATCATCAGCTGTGGAACCGATGATCCAGTTTTCTTTGTGAATGTTGCATACTGAGTCTTCGTTGCATTGAAGTCGACAAGATTGGCCTTTCCCCACTGCAGGACTTTATCCAGATCCCGATTCAGAGAATCAATCTGTCTACATCTCAGCTGGTGTGACGCAAATGCACGAATCGGCCGATCACTCGAAAAGGAGGAAACAAGCGTACTATCATCCGCAAAACTGAATACTTTGTTATCCGTTGTCTCCAACAAATCATTTATGTGAAGCAAGAACAAGGTTGGAGCCAAAATAGAACCCTGGGCACCCCCGAATTAACAGAATACAGATCCGAACACTCGCCGTCCACAACAACCCGGATCGATCGATTCTCGAGGAAGCTCCTCGTCCAGTCGCAAAGCTGTTGGGAAAGTCCATATGAACGAAGTTTGCTCAGCAATGCCCCGTGCCAGACGCGGTCAAAAGCCTTGCAGATATCTAATGCGACCGCCCTTGACTCACCATGCCGTTCAATCGCAGATGTCCATATATCGGTTATAAGTGTCAAAAGGTCTCCTGTGGACCGCCTGCCACGGAATCCGTATTGACGATCATTCAGAAGACCGTTGCACTCCAAATACTTAACCAACTCTGTATTGATGACTTTTTCCATTACCTTAGATAAAATAGACAGTAATGCTATCGGACGGTAATTTTGTGGGAGACACCTTTTTCCCGTCTTTGGGATTGGCTGAACTCGAGCGATTTTCCGGCAGGCAGGAAAGGTCCTCCGTGCATAAGATAAGCGGAAGAGCCTGTCAAGAACCGGCGATAGTTCTGGAGCACAGTTCTTAAGGACTATTGCTGGTATTCCGTCCGGGCCGGTTGCCTTCCTACAATCCAGTTCACGTAGAATGCGTTGAATAGTACGCGGACGAAATCTCACATCCCGCATGGAAGACTGTACCGGCGAGATTAATAACTTTTGTAATTTTTAATATTTTTTTATAAAAAAAATATAGATAGTTATCCCTCAAATGATAATAAACCGACTGCAAAAATGTTTAAATAAATGTATTCATCCGTCTTTTTCAGAAAAAAAATCGACAAAAATAATATCTATTCGTCCTTAACGTCACTAACTGACCTGCTACTCCGAATTTTGTGATCTGTACAAAAATAGTTTTGGTTTGTCAATAAAAGTTCTTGGGCAGTTTTCTATCCTTTTCATAAATCTAACTAACATCTGGCATTTAACCTCGTAGTCACTTATAAACACAAAGGAAAAATCAGTGGGGGTCTGGTCGTTACTTAACCCGATTGTAAAATGGCCAACCCGGCTTCCATTCAATTAAGATATATCTTATTTGACCATGATTACTCTAGTACTAAAAGAAAAGTACTCTTTTAAATGGCCCTTTCCATATCTTTCCATCATTATACCTCTGCATGCGTGCCCCTCTTCTTCTGTCTTCATTTACACGGAATGTCGGTGGTTTCCCTTCGCATGTTTTACGTCCTGTGAAAGGGTCGAAAGGACCATTCCTGCGATATGGATCTGTGACTCAAAATGAACATTTCTATTTAATTCACCTGCGATATAGGTAGCGCAAGTAATCCACTGGGATAAAATGGGGCCACGGTACTAATACCAAAGCAGCCACCTTTCACCACTTGTATCTTCCCAAATGATACTGTTTAGGAACAACAAACCGCAAAGATGTCTCTTCCATTTCGAAATATTGAAAACCAAAAGACACTCGAGTATTTCCAAGTCCTTTGTGTTGATTTGAAGGAGCCTTTTATAATATTTGTAATATATGTTTAACTTCTTTTTTTGATTGGTTTGTTTCTGTTTTGCTGGTCTTAGATAAAATTTAACTATTTGCCGTCCGAGATGAAAGCGAAAAATGAAAGGAAAACAAAGCGTACTGTGAGGTCGTTAAAAGCATCACAGTCCGCAGTGGCGCAGGTTTCACTTATAGGCCCATATAAATCAGATTAGGAATAGCAAACAACTTAGTAGGTGGGCGGATGGATGAACATTACGAGCACAGGCCATTGTTGTTGCTGAACTTAAGTTTGATCTACTTGAGTTGCTTTTTGGCTCGCAATTTGTTTAAATTGCTCTTCAGTGCTCCTTGTGAATAAAATCGAGGAGAAAAGGGAATGAAATTTCGGCGTTAGACCATCAAGGATAACAAAATAACAGGTTGCTTAAGAAAATATAATAAAACGGAGCCGACCCCAGCAAGGAGCGAGGAAATAACAGGCCAAATGAAGATATATACTAATGTTGACTTTGTTTGGTTTTTGTTTTGGTTTTTCTTCTTTTGTAGTTGTGCTCCTTCACCTGGCAGTACCATATGCCAATCGTTGTTGTTCAATTTAAACAGCTTTTCAACACGTTAGTCTATATTGGGTTGAGTCGTTCTTCCGATTTCTGTTGTAAGATAAATGGAGGACAATAGTTGGGTAAGCATCTGGTAGACGAATATTCCCTTTCCAGTGATATTTTCCAATTGCGCGCATCGTGTTAAAGGCATCTCGCAAATAAACCTGATATTGATCCTTTTCGGGCTGTTGGTGTAATAGGTCTGGGAACTCGCAGTCAGGACATGCCGCCTGTAGAGAATTTGCTTCCACCCAGCTGAATAAACAGTTGCGTGTGTTGGAAAGGGGGAAGTACACCCGATTAATGGCCACACTGCAGTCAATTAAATGGGTTGTTATTAATTTCATTCGATGGTATTTTTCCCTATCTTCTTATAGGGATAATTGGTTGGTCGACGGTTCAGGGCAATAGACGATTGCATGTCGAGATCACAGTAATGGAGTAAGCCACAGTCGATGGTCTTCGTGATGTGCGATTGAAACATCTGGGAAAGGAAAGGGTATTCTGTACCTTGGAATATTGGGGGTTGATAAACTGGTTTGGAGTCAATCTTGCCTCTTCTACAGCCCATAACAGGTTTTAGGAACGAGGGGTAATCACATAATTTATCATGGACGACCCTGATTAATGGGCGAATTGGTGAAAGTGGTGAAATGTCCGTCAACGTTATCAGACGGCAGTTAATCAATATAATACCATATGTGCGCTTATAATGTGCTTCCGTTGGAGGACGATTTGATATTCAGCCGAGCGTTTCGTTTCCTAGCGTAACTCATCGAAAGTGGTGATGATTTGAAAATCGATCATAGCGTAAGTACTCAAGGTGTCACTTATGTGCTGTTGCGATATATCGATGCGATTGCCGCTTAAAAGTCATAGACCACATCTTAGTCATCTGGTCACACATTATATTTCTTCAGTATCTCAATAACGCAGCCTGATTAAGCGATTTAAGCTTGTTATCACTTATTTGGATTTTTTAATGGAGACGGGGATCATCACTTACCATCTTCAACTTCATTGATACTGGAAGCCAAAAGAAATACATATGTGGCTCACCCTATCTTATTCTGTTGTCAGAGTGATGCTAGCATTTGAAAGAGACATACCATATTCTACACCATGTTATTCCTTTAAAACGTATGTGGGGGTTTCTCTATTCTACATGAGAAACAACCCACAATTCCAACCAACATTTCCTACCTAATTTCGACCGCCTTTCAGCGCGTCAAATCAACCCCATTTTCCCCTACTTACCGGTTCACCTGCAAGGCATGTTTCCACCAAGGACACATAGCTAAAATCATTGTACCACGCAGACAATGCATAAATGAGTTTAGCTTACCTTTTTTGCCATACGGCAACTCGTGTCCATGTCGATTAGCGACAACCAAATCCAGCCGGACGAAGTTGTCGCATCATTGCAGATCCGCTTGGGAAATTTATCACCACATTCGATTGAATCACGTGATAATATTTCCCTAGCGTTACTTCGGCTTTTCTCCAGACACTTCATTCGCTGGAGATCAATGTTCTCTTTTTGCAGGTGAATATCATCAGCTTAATTCTCCTCTCTTTCTCAGTTCTGTCTTCGTATGGATCAATGTACACTGAACCCACCATACTACCGAATCAGGTCAATGGGTTCCGCTCAGAACTACATTGATTCATGCACATATAACCAAATCCACCCCAAGATAATCGTACAGCATGTTTCTGTTCTCTTATTGTCCCGCTCTCTTCGATCATCAGATTACCGATGTAACCTACCACACATCGAAGGACGTGGCAATGAGAGAGCAAGTCAGTCGATTAACGTGTTTAATCAAGGGAGGTGGTGTCGCGAATTGCCGCCGCGTGTGCATGCTCATGCACACGCTCGTCCGCGGACATCCGAATTTTAGTTGTAGAGTTATGTGTTGTGTGACCGCATCGGAATGTTCTCACTAGTGAATATTTTCAATAAATTAAAACGCTTGCTGGCAGTGCTATCTATTATCTTTTTTATTGATTACTTTGGTGTCTTAACTCACTTATTCGAATTAGACTTCAATCGTTTATTTATCTATCCACTCGAAGGAGATGTCGTCCAATATGCGCATCGGATTCGGTACAACCAGGAAGTGGACGTGCGTCCCATAAATGTTTACAATTACACATTCCTCAATAAAGATGAACATAAATCGATGCCGCATTTTGAGAGACGAATGGCTATACGACAAACCTGGGATTACGAGCAACTCTTTTCGGACGTGATTATTCGAACAAATTCTTCCCACGGATCGATGGGAGATATAAGGAATACGTGCCGTACGTCGGCACATCTAGCTTATACCCCCACACGTATTCTTATACATATTTTACGGCTAACAATCAACTGTCGGTTTCGCTTCTATCAGCCAACTAAAAACAATTTTATTTATATATTAGTTTGCGGATGAAGGAATCTATCACTTTTTCACTAAAGGAGTGTAGAGATATACATATCGATAAATATTAATGAAACAGGACGAGATATATAACTAGTAAAGTATTAATCAATCAGGCATCTGCTTGTTGGAAACGTAACATTCCATACTAAAAAAGAATCCTTGACAGTTTTTTGATTGACCGATTCAGTTATAGGGTGTAAAATCTATAAGTTAATATAGAGAAATTCATTGTGTATGTTTTACAATTTCGCTTTGTCAAGGCGAAAATGGAAGTCAGAAAATAGAAATCATCAATGTTATTTATGGTCTGAATACTGTCATAGCGAACTGCACTAAATTTTGGTGCCGTCGATTCCGTTCAAGTATTTTCAATTTTAAAGATGCATCTTGCATAGGTAGGATGCATCTTGTTGGTAGTAGACCAACAGATTTGCAGTTGTTGCATTACCCAAGAACTAAAGATTAGTTTTAAATGATTTAAAGGCTTAACAGTTATATGTTCTTATTGTACTATGCTTAATTACTACATCATTTGTATAAATATAAAACACAACATGAGGGGGACACATGTTGGAGTTACTAAAGATGCAATTATATATCAAGTACATACAAGTAGATATTCTCTACTTAATTATCTATTTTCATTATATGCCGCCTCAATGGTTGAGTTAGTAAGGATGTTGTGTGCATTTGATTGTGCAAATGTGGCGGTTCCGCCAAACCCCACGGTACACTCACCTAAAAACCCCCATAACCTCATCCCAAGTCGCATAAGCTTTCGCTAATGCAATCGCATTAGCACCTTAAATGCTACACACATTAAAGCAATCAAATTTATGTAACCTAAAAGTCCCTGGAAAAGAAAACTTACCTTTCATGCATCTCTTCGCATACAATTCCTGTAAGATTTCTTTCTTACCTTATCAATCTCAAACCAATTCGGTACCTTCAGTGCCAAGCAAATCCCCCTAGACGAATTCCTGAAAACATGATGATTTGGTTTACATATAATGTAACCACCATAACAGGGACCATACATATTGCGTCGCCTATATCCCGTCCTCACCAAGTGCATCATAAACCACCAAATATACACATTGGTTGGCGACCACTTTAACCAACGATAAATGGTCCAACGCAGCTGCATGTAATCAGCACCATAGATGTTGAGACCAATTCCCTGTAAATAAGCTAGCACCAATTAGCATGGGCATTGCGGCAATCGTTACAGCTGGAATGTATAGCTTAAACAACGATCTTCTGGATCCCTTTGCCCTTGCCGTCTATCATAGCTACAATGCATAGGTTAAACAATGATCTATATGATACCCTTGTTTTTCGATTTTTCAGCTTCATTCCCATGGCCTTGTGTATGAAAAAAACCAATGTGATCTTTACTCACATATACACATACATTGCCATCTTTCTTCCTTATTTCCACCACAGAGAAACACTTTCTTTCTTGGGTAAACTCACCCCAAAACGAATAAATATCGTTGAATCGTAATTCAACCAGCAAGGCGGTCGGGTCGCCTGCCATCCACCGCACCGGCGCTGGTACGGTGTGTCAACACCGAAAGCGCAAATATATACTGGAGTCGTGTTCGCGTTGTACGAGTAACTTTAGTTATAGTCGGTGAAAACATTTTGTCATTTTATGTGTTGTTCGATTTTGATATACCTTCAGAACTAAAAATAAATCTAAGTGAAAGTATTAAAGATAACAAATAAAGTATTATTGTTGATCTAGCCGGAGTGTTTTGTTTCTGTGTTGCGTCCGCTCGGTTGCGAAGGTCGACCATCGTTTGCTTCATCCTTGCGTAGTGAGCAGTGTCCGCGCGAACAATTTATGATGCAGGAGCAAGTGAACCAAGTACCCATGCTGGTACATACTTCCTCCCCACACAAACCTAGGTTCAACTGACGACTCCTGCTATTGTGCAGTTCGGCACAATTACCGAGCGGTACGTAGGGTCCCAAAGCCCAGTGAAACACCGCCCCATTAAGCCGTAGGCCCCGGTAAATAGTTGAGAAATTCTTGACCATATTTCGGAGCTTAGCTGATGGACCCGGTCAAGAAAAGATAGGATCTCAGGGTGCTGAGTCAGCGCTATAGGTCCGGGACAAGTAAAACAAAAAATAAAAATGTTTGTATCCATAATCGTACTCCTATTATAATAAGTCCGCATGTGGAAACTCGGCTTTGAAGTTGGCTGCATTAAAAACCTACTTGAACGCATCCAATTCGCTCGACGTTTTGGATAAATGTAGCTTAGTCATTGCTATTTCTATGACTAAGTTTGAGTCACTTACAATCGGCCATTCCGCGTGCATCAGTTGGGAAGAGATGGATGTCGATAAGCAACATTTACACCACTGTATTCGTCTCTATTTCCAAATGAAAAAAAAATTCCCAAGCTATGGAATTGATTAATTCAACATTGGCTGAACGTTCTGTAAGTTATTCAACAGTAAAAAAGTGGTTTGCAAATGAAGGACATTTTAGTCTTGAGGACGCTCCACGGTCAGTATAAACGCTAAATTTGTTTGTGGTCTTTGCCGTTGACTGAAAACAATGGCAAATCCGAATGTGGTTGAAAGTGAAAGGAATTACCTCAATTGGTTGGATCGAACAACTCCTCTTTCGATCGTAGTCCCTCAGTTCTTGGAGTCTCTGGGGTTTCCTGATGTTGCTCGACTCACGAGGAAAGGCTCTTACGTTGCTAACCAAAGGACCGACCGTTAATAACAACAACAAGAATGAGAAACAAACACTGATCGAATATTAATTAATGTCTTGTTTATTATTTACGCTACACACGACGAGTAGAAACGGGTTTGCAATGACAGCTCGAATTTAAATATAATTGAAATGTCAGCTGTTTGCTGACATTTGTTTGTCATGACAGCATTTCAGTGGTGCCTGCACCAGTGTTGCCATCGAGTGCTGCTCCGTCTCCAACAGTCAGGTACAGTAAAAATATTTAACGACGAAGAACTTTGAGTTTTACTGGATGAAAACCATACCAAACTCAAGAAGACCTTGTAGAACAGTTAGTAGTTTCTCACCAACCAGTATCACTTAAACAAATTAAACTTAATAACTTAAACTTAAAAACACGATAGAGTGAATTTCCACCTGCCAAGCTTTCGCCAAACGAAATGGAATCGACCAATTTGGTAACTGTCATACAGAATAATATTAGACGAATACAATCGGGCTCAAATGGCACTGAAACGGGTCCAACGGTTAGAAAACCAGAACTAACGTGCGGGAAGATTCTGCTGCACATTCGGTACGACTGGAAACCAATCAACACTCTGAGTCACCTCTATATGGCATCTAATTCGGGCCCTTATTGACAACAATTGGACCTTGTCAAGCAACGACCAGAAGTGACCAGAATTGGTAAACAAGGGAGATGTTGGGCACGTTTCAGGAGCTTAGTTAGGAAGTTTTAATAAATCTGTGGGGGTTCTTTTAGCTTATCCAAAGAACCACCATTGCCCTTAATTCAACTCCCCATTCCTCACCCAATTAAGACTTTTTAGCTTACCTGCAATCAGGTAGCGTTAAGCTACCCTTCAATCATTTCAATTACCTGAAAAATAACTCACCGCAAGATCATCATCTTGCCACGGCATCAAGCAGCATTACTTTCTCCCTAATGTATTTCGTTCCTCTCGCCGGCACCCATGCCCACCACGAACCATTAAGGAATCTAATCGGTTCCTCTTGTCGGCACCCATGACTATTTGAGAATCTACCCGGGTCCTCTTGTCGGCGTTCATGCCTATCATACACACAGAAATCCCCCTGTGTTTACATTTTCCAAAAATCCGTTGGTCCAAAGACAAGCCTGGCAAGTTGCTTGCTTGCACATCTGCAAGCCAAATTCCCCATGATCGGTCGCCTAACCGAGTAAGGATCATCGAATTGGACACGACCATGATTGTTATCCAAACAATCATATCAATGGTCATGTCCTACGATTCGTTTTCTAAACCAAACATGCACCCATCCATCCTAGCCCTTGCCATCGCGAACGAATTTTCTGTTGACTTAACATCACAGAAAAATCTATTTCTGCCTTCGGAAATATCCTCTATTGTTTACAATGCCATGGCCTTAGCCTCTGTGCATGAACATTTGTTTGAGCAGCCTCTGGATGGTTCCCTTTTTCTCAACCAACCTCTGATGCATTTTTCGGTGTCCTTGCTTCCAATGTACTGACATTCAATCAGATCTGCACGATCACATCGGCACTACAACAGGGATCCGGTCTTGGCCTCATTTAGCAAGTCCTGAGGCTCGTTAAATTTTCCATTATGATTTGTTTTTTCCGGGCAAGGTCATTAGTCTTGCGCCAGATGCCGGGTAGATAGAGGATGAAAATCGTTTTTCACCTTAGCATGAAAATCCACCCCAGTTGCGACTGGCGGTATAATTCGTCCAATGGCACGAGGAGTCAGATTTGAATCGCACAACCTAAGACAGGAGTTGATCTTTAACCAGCTAATCATGCAGACGTGTCGAGGTCGTTACGTTGACGGAGTCGGGAGAATACACGCTAAGTTAAGTGTCCAAATTCTGGTGCAAGTACACCTCTTGCGAGAAGGCCATACTTGCGAATTCGTGTTCTTCTAAAAATAGTGCTTTTCGTTTGTTGTTGTCGCCGGGTCATTTTTAAGCTGAATTTCTCGGTTGAGTAAACGTGATTTAAACACAATACAGTTATAACATTGTTGAGTGTACTTCATAAATAATATCAAAATTGTAAGCGATTCCAACAAATACTAAATGTTAAGAACATTCTTAAAGTGATTCCAACAAATACTAAATGTTAAGAACATTCTTAAAGTGATTCCAACAAATACTAAATGTTAAGAACATTGTTAAAGTGATTCCATCAAATACTAAATGTTAAGAACATTCTTAAAGTGATTCCATCAAATACTAAATGTTAAGAACATTGTTAAAGCGATTCCATCAAATACTAAATGTGAAGAACATTGTTAAAGTGATTCCAACAAATACTAAATGTTAAGAACATTCTTAAAGTGATTCCAACAAATACTAAATGTTAAGAACATTGTTAAAGTGATTCCAACAAACACTAAATGTGAAGAACATTCTTAAAGTGATTCCATCAAATACTAAATGTTAAGAACATTCTTAAAGTGATTCCAACAAATACTAAATGTTAAGAACATTGTTAAAGTGATTCCAACAAACACTAAATGTGAAGAACATTCTTAAAGTGATTCCATCAAATACTAAATGTTAAGAACATTGTTAAAGCGATTCCATCAAATACTAAATGTTAAGAACATTGTTAAAGTGATTCCAACAAATACTAAATGTGAAGAACATTGTTAAAGTGATTCCAACAAATACTAAATGTTAAGAACATTGTTAAAGCGATTCCATCAAATACTAAATGTTAAGAACATTCTTAAAGTGATTCCAACAAATACTAAATGTTAAGAACATTCTTAAAGTGATTCCATCAAATACTAAATGTTAAGAACATTATTAAAGTGATTCCATCAAATACTAAATGTTAAGAGCATTGTTAAAGTGATTCCAACAAATACTAAATGTTAAGAACATTATTAAAGTGATTCCAACAAATACTAAATGTGAAGAACATTGTTAAAGTGATTCCAACAAATACTAAATGTTAAGAACATTGTTAAAGCGATTCCATCAAATACTAAATGTTAAGAACATTCTTAAAGTGATTCCAACAAATACTAAATGTTAAGAACATTCTTAAAGTGATTCCATCAAATACTAAATGTTAAGAACATTATTAAAGTGATTCCATCAAATACTAAATGTTAAGAGCATTGTTAAAGTGATTCCAACAAATACTAAATGTTAAGAACATTATTAAAGTGATTCCAACAAATACTAAATGTTAAGAGCATTGTTAAAGTGATTCCAACAAATACCAAATGTTAAGAACATTCTTAAAGTGATTCCAACAAATACTAAATGTGAAGAACATTCTTAAAGTGATTCCATCAAATACTAAATGTTAAGAACATTCTTAAAGTGATTCCATCAAATACTAAATGTTAAGAACATTCTTAAAGTGATTCCAACAAATACTAAATGTTAAGAACATTGTTAAAGTGATTCCAACAAACACTAAATGTGAAGAACATTCTTAAAGTGATTCCATCAAATACTAAATGTTAAGAACATTGTTAAAGCGATTCCATCAAATACTAAATGTTAAGAACATTGTTAAAGTGATTCCAACAAATACTAAATGTGAAGAACATTGTTAAAGTGATTCCAACAAATACTAAATGTTAAGAACATTGTTAAAGCGATTCCATCAAATACTAAATGTTAAGAACATTCTTAAAGTGATTCCAACAAATACTAAATGTTAAGAACATTCTTAAAGTGATTCCATCAAATACTAAATGTTAAGAACATTATTAAAGTGATTCCATCAAATACTAAATGTTAAGAGCATTGTTAAAGTGATTCCAACAAATACTAAATGTTAAGAACATTATTAAAGTGATTCCAACAAATACTAAATGTTAAGAGCATTGTTAAAGTGATTCCAACAAATACTAAATGTTAAGAACATTATTAAAGTGATTCCATCAAATACTAAATGTTAAGAGCATTGTTAAAGTGATTCCAACAAATACTAAATGTTAAGAGCATTGTTAAAGTGATTCCAACAAATACTAAATGTTGAGAACATTGTTAAAGTGATTCCAACAAATACTAAATGTTAAGAACATTGTTAAAAAGATTCCAACAAATACTAAACGTTAAGAACATTGTTATAGTTATCTATATATATGTTCTGAAACCAATAAAACCAGAAATAAAGGAACTCCAAAAACAGCGAAATTGTAATTCCTGCTAGAGAATAACAACAAAATCTGTAAAATAGTGTTCTTTTGGTGGCCAATTGTTGGGGCAGCAGACAGTGGAAGGTTTAGTGAACGCAGCGCCCTTGCCGGCGCCCCGACTAAAAATTCCCACAAATCCACCATATTGTTCGAACCTAGAAACAAGCGATCACAATTTTATCATTTCGTCGAGTTTTTCGCTAATAGGAATCCATAATTGTGTAAGAAAGGGGTTATGAAGTTACCCTGATTTTAAAGTACTTAATCAGTTTCGATTGCTTGGAGGTTGTAATGACAAGAAAATTTAATGATCAATCAAAGCGCTCCAATCAATTTAACAATGTTCTTAATGTATGTGAGGTTCGACTGAAGAATGGTTATCTGTGTGTGTAATGTGTTCTCCAATATTATTCGGAGAGGAGAAATCATTGATAAACTGCGTGCATTGAGGAGCTTCAGGGGCGTAAACAGAGACTACATATAGATCCTTTGACTTTTCAAAGGAATATCTATAATGCAGGCTTCCAGCACTTGAATCTTGTGTACATTTATGCTGTACACGACCTTGTGTTGCAGACCATTTTCAATTAGGAGGGCGACTCCTTCCCCTTGAGTGGAGTTTTACCGATCTCGTCTTATAACCTTATAATTGTTGTAGCCCAACGTGTGTCTTTGGTTTAGCTTAGTTTCGCTAGCCAAAAGCACATCTGAGCGTTCAGCTTCCAGCAGATTGCTCAAATTATCCCTTCTTTCCATTCGGATTAGCGAATTTACGTTCACAGCAATAATTTAAGTGTTAACTCAGCGAAAGTGAAGATTGGGACTATAGACTATTCAGCCCACCTGTTTCGTCACTTTTTTTCAACTAATTCGATTTTTTCTCAAACGCAGCAAGCTGTCCTTGTATGGACAGTGAAATTGCTGTTATGTTTGTTTGTTGTATTCCAGAATACTACCCTTTATTAAATTTAACACTGAATCTCCTTACATATATTACATTCTCACTTAATACATACCATTCATAAACATTCACAATATTGCCAGTTACAGCACATTTAATAACATGCCCCTTTTCATAACTTGCCCCTTTTTATTTGCCCCTTTTGATAACTTGCCCGTTTTTATTTCAAAACAGAGCACTTTGATTTTCGTTCAAATTTTATTCAATTTAAAAGTCACAGAAACTAAAGGAATACTTTGAGAAAATTTGTTTTGTTCATATTATAATTTACAGTAAATTAGAACACAATGTTCTATAAGTAAAGAAAAAATTCAATTGTAAAATCAGTTCAGTTCGAGTTGAGAAGCAGTTCAAGTAGTTTCACTTTGAGTTTTGTTGGAGTTTTGAGTTTGTGTAATACACAGTGAGAGAGAAGTAGTTGAGATTGATTAAGATAAGATTAAGAAGACAACAAATAAACAAAAAGAAATAAATATAAATAAACATTTCTCATCGTGACTAAACTACTTAAATAAAAAGAGTTTAAATTAGAATAATCCATATTCTAAAATATAATATTAAATAAAGAAATAATAAAAGGTCCCCGCTCTTCCCTCATTCCGAGGAAGCACGGCAACGGACGTCAACACTGGTGGCAGCGGTGCAGGATTACGAATAATCGGTGTGATGATCCAACCAAAGGATCCCATAAATAAAATAAACTAAAATAGAAAAAAAAAACTTGAACAAAAAAAAAAAAAATTTCAAGAGAAAAAAAAAAGACCAGGATACACTCAACTGCCTGGCGATAACACAAAGGAAATTCAAGCAGAAAAAAAAAAGTGAAAGAAAAAAAGAACAACGACACAACAAAGAAAAAAAAAGTGAAGAAAAAAAAATTTGGAGAACTCTACGACACAACAAAGAAGAAAAAAAAAGGACAACCATAAGAAACTCAACAAGACTTCTATCAACATCTAGAGTAGTAGTAAGAAATTTTTTCAATATTTTGATTTTTCTCTCTTCCTTTTTTTGTAGGAATATTTTACTTGGAATTTTTTGCTTTTTCAAAACAAAAAGTGTTTTCTCGATAGAAATTTTGAAAATTCTCTTTTCAGTTTTTTTTTCGACGACATTTCCGTTTCTTTTCTATCTCGTCGAAAATTTTCTTTCTTTTCAGTTTTGGGTCCAAACCATATCGTTTCCATATATATATATTGAATAATAACATAAAGGCCATTTTTTCATAAACCATATTTTTAAGAATTGATAACAAATTTTCGCCATACTTTATTTCAAATTTTCAATATTACGAGTCCATATTACACGAGACAGGCGGCTAGGCAGGGGGAAGAACAAATCCACTGTCAACAGATACTCAGTAAAACCCCTGAAATGGCTCTATCTGTCGGAATTTCTGATGTTTTCAGAATCGTCCCCACCTTTGACGGGAAACCCTGCGACTTAGGTAAATTTATTTCCGGAGGAGACGTTTTATTTAGATCCATAAAGAAGGCAAACCCGGATATATACGAGACATTTTTAGAGCTAGTCAAAAATAGACTAGAGAGTCATGCTTACGATCTGACTAGGTATAGCAAAATCGCTAAGTGGGAGGATTTAAAAGATAAACTCGAATCGGAATATAAAGAGGAGCAATCTCGGTCGACGGCACACAATGAGTTGATTTCTCTGAAACAACACTACAGAGAAACCGTTCGGGAATATGGCGATAGAGTTGCGAATGCTCTGCGGACTCTAAACTCTGCCACGTGTGAAATAACAGCAGACGCGGTGGTTAGGGAATACTTAATAGAAGAAAACATAAAATTGGCCGTTCAAACATTTGAAGATGGACTAAAGAACGAACAGCTAAAGTCTATGGGGGGAAACAATTTAAAACAGTCGATTGCACATGTAGTATCACATGCTGCTCGAATGGCAACTCTCCCAGGCCATATAACTATAATGACAGATTTAATCGAATAGTCTGCCAAACCGGTGGTAAGTCAGGGCATACACAGGACACATGTTATCGGAACATGCAGTCCAACAATTTTCCGAATAGACAACCCATAAAGAGAGAATATCACATTGTATGCAATTTCTGTGGTCGGAATAATCACACAGAGAATGAGTGTAGATACAAGATATCTAGGAATGGATCGTCTTCAACAAATTACCAACAAGGTACAACAACGCGTAACCCATTCCGAAATAATCCTACAAACTCTGAAAATCGTTTTGGTGAAAATTCTAGGACCACCAATAGACAAAACGATAGACAAAATGTTCACTTTTCTCGGGTGCAAGAGTCGGAAAACGAGGCCTGACGCCAACAAACATTTATGGAAAACAGACCAAATTTTTCTATTTACAGCATTAGATCTTTGGAAATAGATAACGACCATTTTAATGAAGCTCCTAGCCACATTTACCCTGAGCCCACATGCTCCTATAAACCTAGACATATAAACGAAGATAACCCTGCCCCTAATATAAAGACTCCGATTCATACTCCAATTCTGGAAAATAATTCAGCAACACAGACTGAAAATTCGAAATTTTCAGCAGTATTAAAGACTGAAAATTCGGATCTTGCAGAAAATATACAAACACAATTCCCTAATATTCCGGCACAACCCCGACACTTCAGCAACAAAGACTGAAAATTCAGCAGTGTTAAAGACTGAAGACCCAAAAGTTGCAATAAAAATCGAAACCCAAGTCAGTTCAGCAGCTAATACTGATGAACAAATCTTTTCTGCAGCAAAGACTGAAGGATTGAATGTTTCTACAGCAGATATAACTGAAGAAATAGTTCAAACAGCAAATAGGACTGGGAACCAAGATGTTCTAACAGCTAATAAGTCTGAAGAACTATACGAATCAGTAAATGCCGCCGGTTCAGGCCTTTAAATTATATTTTGAGGTTGTTCCATGATTGATGCATTCTTTACACCACCTGCCATTTGGGCGTATGACATACTAGGTGCCACGAAATTGTTGTAAGAACGAGTTTTCATTCGTGTCTCTTCTTCAACTTGCTTCTTCCTGCCTTCCAACTTTACTTTTAGTTGTTGGTATTTAGGACAACTTCTAACGTTATCAGGATGGCCTGCATTCTTGTAGAGGATGCAGGATAACTTATTCTTATCCGGCTGTTCTTTGCACGAGGGTCATTCCGCAATGGTTGGGTCGTTTAGACACTTTACACATCTAAACTTCATATTGCAATTTGATGCAACATGGCCGAATCGTTGACAGCTCATACAATGCAATACCCGTTCGGACTTCTTTATTTTCTCCCAACTTATTGTTTGGTGGTTTAGATATTTATTATATTTATTATTATATTAAGCTATAGGCTTCGTGAAATGGTTGGGAAAAACCCTTGACTATCTTTCGGAGCTTGGTTGATGGGCCCGGTCAGAAAAAATAACATCCTAGAGGGCTGACTCAGCGCTATAGGTTCGCCTTTCCTGGGAGAAGTAAAATAAAAGAAAAATTTGATGTACCTAAGCCCATAAACTTTACTGTCGGGACTTGTTGACACAATATTAAAAGGCAACTTTCGGTAGAGAACGGTTTCACGCCTATAAAGTTTAGACTGTCAACAGTTTTTAATTCCTCAAGTACTTCTTTTAGGAGCATGGAGACAGTTTTCTCCACTTTGGAGTGTACGTGTAGTACTCGCTAGTCGCCCTACCAAAAGCAGATTTAATTGTATGATACTCCTCTTAATCATTACACATTCTGCTAATTTTTGCATAATTGATGCGCTTGGTTATAGAGTTCTTACATGTTAACTTTCCGAGTTAAATTACGTCCTTGGTCTCCGCCTGGTTCACAATAATGGGAGGGACTTGTCCTTCTCCTTCCTATCGATTTGTTGTTTCTGCTGTTGTTTCCCCTGCTGCTGCTGCTCTTGTAAACGCCGCATGTTCCTTTTTTTCCAGAGCTGCTTTTACTTCTCTGCACAGCTCATCTCTTTTTTTGATAAGTTTGGCGATAATCTTGCCGAGCTCATCATCAGACTTATTTTCCACTGCCTCCTTAACGGCCAGATCTTTGCATTTCTCCCCTGTTCCAGACTACTGAGCATCATCATCATCATCAGCACTGCAACCGGGATCCAGTCTTGGCCTTATTTAACAAGTCTGAGGCTTGTTAAATTTTCCACAATAATTCGTTTTTACGGCCAAGGTTATTAACCTTGTTGTATCACTGGGATACAAATTGACATCATTTTTAAGTATTTCACGCTCCTCGTTTGCATCTGATTTATGCCTTTTGGCGGTTAAATTCGGTTGAGGATTCAACCCCCTCGTATTTTCACCTATGACCTAACCTTCGATGACCTAACCTTCGTTCATCGTCAGTGCGTCACTTTTTTTTTGTTAATGTCTTTCGCGGGTTTTTTATTTTAAATTGTTATTTGTTTGATGACACACGTACAAACCGTCTTTGTGTAACCATCTGAATTGCTTCGCAATAACTTGCAACTATCGATACAGCTGCAAGCACATTACCCAGAAATGCTCCTTTGTTTGAATTTCCAAACAATCATCGACTTCGCGCATAGCCGCCAGATTGAATTCAAAGCATAAACAATGCAAATATTTCCCACAAACGAATTTCCCTGCATATACAAATGCAAGCAAGGGATTCGTTTCGGCCACCGACCCAAGATACGATATACAATTCTCGTTGTAACGCATTAGCACCTCCTTCTAATGGCTATTCGGCTATTTACACAAGGGCATCACTCATCTAAGACTTATATGATGCCCTCGTCCCATCTTTTCTTTTACCATTTCTTCGATGCATCGTCGTCTATTTATTTAGCCGCGAGGTATATCCTAGACAACGATCTATACAGTCCCTTTGTCTTTAAATTTCCCTGGATCCGTTCCTCATGAGCTCGCAGCATGAGCAAATAAAGACACAACTAACATCCAATGAGATTCGGCTTGTTTGCTTAGCCGAACTCATATCGCATGGATACACATTTTGCCCTTTCTTTGTTTTAGATTCGTTCTCATGGTTTCATCCCATGAATGAACCAATGCGCACACATACAAGTATACCTTAATTTGAGAGAGCCTGTTTCACTGGCCGAATTTCTATTGATAACGATTTAATATCACTGAGTCCTTTACCATCAGCCGACCGAGCCGGTCGGTCCGTCTCCCGCTCCTCGTCGCGCACCGAGGATGCGTATATAATTCCTAATTAGTAGTTTCTACCGAGTCGTGTGCCAATGCGTTGTGTTAATTAAATCAGATATCACAAAGTCGTAATAATTAGAACAGAAGTATTAAATCAAGTGTAAACGAAACAAAATTCAGTGAAAGTTTGTTCCGTCTTTCTTTTAGAATATATCTAAATATTTTTACGCAAAATAAACACATATTTATGGACAAAATAGCGCGTTTTATTTGTCCTGTTTTCCCTTTATTGGTGTGTGTCTTGTGGCGGAGTTTTAATCCTTGTGTCGATGGATTTAGTTTACTTTTCAGCGGAACATTGATTAATTTATGACGGAGGAAGAAGTGAACCTAGTGCCCGTGACAGGTACATACTTCTTCCCCACACATCCATGTCCTGGTATCAGCTGGTCAAGCGTGGAAGGAGAGTGCACAGGACAGGGAACGAAGGCGGAGCCGAGACGGTGAGGTCATGAACTTCCGGGTTCCTACAGGCCAATAAATAATAATAATAATAATAATAATAATAATAATAATAATAATAATAATAATAATAATAATAATAATAATAATAATAATAATAATAATAATAATAATAATAATAATAATAATAATAATAATAATAATAATAATAATAATAATAATAATAATAATAATAATAATAATAATAATAATAATAATAATAATAATAATAATAATAATAATAATAATAATAATAATAATAATAATAATAATAATAATAATAATAATAATAATAATAATAATAATAATAATAATAATAATAATAATAATAATAATAATAATAATAATAATAATAATAATAATAATAATAATAATAATAATAATAATAATAATAATAATAATAATAATAATAATAATAATAATAATAATAATAATAATAATATTAATAATAATAATAATAATAATAATAATAATATTAATAATAATAATAATAATAATAATAATAATAATAATAATAATAATAATAATAATAATAATAATAATAATAATAATAATAATAATAATAATAATAATAATAATAATAATAATAATAATAATAATAATAATAATAATAATAATAATAATAATAATAATAATAATAATAATAATAATAATAATAATAATAATAATAATAATAATAATAATAATAATAATAATAATAATAATAATAATAATAATAATAATAATAATAATAATAATAATAATAATAATAATAATAATAATAATAATAATAATAATAATAATAATAATAATAATAATAATAATAATAATAATAATAATAATAATAATAATAATAATAATAATAATAATAATAATAATAATAATAATAATAATAATAATAATAATAATATTAGTAATTCATGTAATTTTAGTCAAGATGGAGCGCTTTGCGGGACAACATCGTGCTTCTTTTGTAAAACAATTTTACAAAAACAAGGATTCCTACAGTGTCCAACAGTCAAAGCTTGCGTCAAGAAGTTCGAGCAAACGGGATCGACAACGAATGTTAAAGAAACAGGGCGACCACGTTCAAGCAGAAGCGTTGATAACATTCGGGAGGTTGAAATTTCCGTAAGGCACGATCAAAAATCATCGCGTTTTCCAAAGTTTGATAAGCCGATTTCAGGAGTGCCTACGACGAGACGGGGCACATCGCGAAGATGTCATTTAAAAAAAAAAATTCAATAAACGTTTATTACGTTAAATAAATGATCAACAAAATAACATCTGAGTTTTATTTCTATTCCTGTTTCAAATGTGCAAAAATGTATTATTATTATTATTTATTGGCCTGTAGGAACCCGGAAGTTCATGACCTCACCGACTCGGCTTCGCCATCGTTCCCTATCCTGGGCACTCTCCTTCCACGCTTGACCATTCGATCCGATCTCCTCAAGGTCAAACCTAACATTGTCCTCCCATCTCCGTCGCGGCCGTCCTACCGGTATCTTTCCCGTTGGTCTACCGTCAAGAATTCTATGCACGGTCCTATCGTTCCCCATTCGCGCCACGTGTCCGGCCCATCTTAATCTTAGCGACTTCATTACTCTCACAATTGTAGGTTTGCGATATAGCTCTTCCAATTCGTGGTTATGGAGTCTTCTCCATTGTCCTGCCTCCTCGTCATATTTACCACCAAAGATGCCCCTTTTTCTGCAAAATTGTATGACCCGCCCTATATATATATATATATATATATATATATATATATATATATATATATATATATATATATATATATATATATATATATTAGGTGTACAACTTTGCTTCCGCCGTTTTTTTCCGAAATTCGAGGCGTTATTGTAAAAAACTGGTTATATAATTATGATTCAAAGTATTGTCCATCGCTAGCCACTACTTTCTCCCATCTTTCGGGCAGCATACGAATCCCGCGTTGAAAAAACTGGTCATCTTTTGAATCGATCCACGAATCAATCCAATTTTGTACTTCTTCATAAGATCGGAAGTGCCGGTCAGCCAGGCCGTGTGCCATTGATCGAAACAAGTGATAGTCCGAGGGAGCAACATCTGGAGAATACGGCGGGTGGGGTCGGACTTCCCATTTCAAAGTTTCCAAGTATGTCTTCACCACTTTCGCAACATGGGGTCGAGCATTGTCATGCTGTAAAATCACTTTATCATGTCTCTCGTTGTATTGCGGCCGTTTGTCTTTCAATGCTCCGCTCAAACGCATTAATTACGTTCGATAGCGACCGCCTCTGATTGTTTCAGTCGGTTTTAACAACTATAATATATATATAATACACTACGCCGAGCCGGTCCCACCAAATACTGAGCATGACCTTGGAACCGTGGATATTCGATTTGGCCGTCGACGTGGAAGCATGGCCGGGATATCCCCATGACTTTCTGCGCTTGGGACTATCGTAATAAACCCATTTTTCGTCCCCAGTCACAATGCGATGCAGAAATCCCTTCCGTCTTTGCCTTGCAAGCAGCTGTTCACAAACACACAAACGCCGTTCAACATCTCTCGGCTTCAACTCGTACGGCACCCAATTTCCTTGTTTCTGAATCATTCCCATGACTTTCAGGCGTTTTGAAATGGCTTGTTGCGTCACTCCCAATGATCCTGCCAATTCTTGTTGCGTTTGACACGGGTCTTGATCAAGTAATGCCTCCAATTCTGCATCTTCGAAAACCTTCTCTCTTCCACCGCCATGCTGGTCTTCGACGTTAACATCGCCGTTCTTGAAGCGTTGAAACCACTCTCGGCACGTTCTTTCACTAATACCGGCCTCGCCATACGTATTTGAGAGCATTCGATGAGCCTCAGCCGCAGATTTCTTCACATTAAAGCAGAAAATTAAAACCTCCCGCAAATGACGAGAATTTGGCTCGTAAGCTGATATGTTTAATCGAGAATGACTTTCTGACGCAGACACAAATCGACTAATATTTCGATGGCATTATATTTACAAATACCTAAGCTTATTGTATGACATCTATGATCTATTTATTTCAACTACCACTTACCGCTACAGCCATCTATTGCAAAACGGCGGAGGCAAAGTTATACACCTAATATATATATATACGAGGGTTCCCTTTTATATTTCGGGATTAGAGAACAAAAACAAATATTGATCATCGAAAATCACTTTATTGTTTTTCAAAATATTCCCCATGAAGATCTATACACTTTTGCATGCGTTTGAACCAATTGTCGAAGCACTTTTGCCACTCTGATTGAGGTATCTCCAACACATGCATTCTGAATGCAGCAACCGCTTCTTCAGGTGTCGAAAAACGTTGACCTCTCAGTTTGTTTTTTACGTACGGGAATAAAAAGAAATCATTCGGTGCCAAGTCAGGACTATACGGCGGATGACCCATCAAATCGATGTTTTGGGTGCTCAAAAATGCAGTTGTCGCAGCCGATGTGTGAGAGCTCGCATTGTCGTGGTGAAGAGTGATCCGTCTTCGGCGGTTGGTTTTGCTGATTTCTTGGAAGACAACTGGCAAACAAATGGTTGTGTACCACTCAGAACTGACTGTTCTGCGTTGTTCTAGTGGTGCGGTTGCGACATGTCCAGTTTTTCCGAAAAAACAGGCGACCATTTGCTTGGAAGTGCTTCGTGCGCGAACAACTTTTGTTGGATTTGGCTTATCTTGAAACACCCAGACAGTCGACTACTGTTTACTTTCCGGCTCATACGCGTAAATCCACGATTCATCACCTGTCACGATGTCATAGACGTGTTTCGAAGCACCGAGTGTTCCCGGAGTGCTACAACCTGCAACTGTTCAAAAAGAACTGCAACAGTTATTTGATGGCATCTCGGGGCGCCCACTCGACGCTATAGGTTCGCCTTTCCCGAGAGAAGTCTAATAAAAAAAAAAAAAAAAAAAAAAACCGCGACCGTATTTTTTGAGCATTTCTTTCGACCAATTGACACGAGCCTTTTTTTGGGCGATTGACAAATTGTGTGGGATCCAACGCGAACAAATTTTTTTGACAGTCTAATGTTTATGCAATATTGAATGTATGCTGGTCCCACTAACGCCTAAGGTTGTCTCAATCTCACGATAGGTCACATGACGATCTTCCAATATCAGTTCGCGCACAGCATCAATGGTTTTCGGAACAACAACTGATTTTGGACGACCTTCACGAAATTCATCTTGCAGTGAACTACGACCACGATTGAATTCACAATACCATCGATGAACACTGGTCCTTGATGGAGCTTCATCGCCAAAAATTGAATTAAGTTCATCCATGCACTGTTGCTGAGTTAATCCACGCCGAAACTTGTAAAAAATAATCGCACGAAAATGTTGACGATTTAATTCCATTTTTGGGCCGAGATGAATCTCTTAAGTTACTGTAAACAACACAAATAGCGCTCGTATGTCAAAACGTTCTGAGTGCGTATAACCTCAAAAATGTGCAACTTTACGACGGAGCTGTCAATTGCCGGATTGCAACGTTAGGGTTGCCAAATCCCGAAACATAAAAGGCAACCCTCGTATAT
This sequence comes from Microdon myrmicae, assembly GCA_963931805.1. Classification (NCBI taxonomy): domain Eukaryota; kingdom Metazoa; phylum Arthropoda; class Insecta; order Diptera; family Syrphidae; genus Microdon; species Microdon myrmicae. Next base: position 47,059,203 of record OZ007500.1, read on the forward strand.
ATATATATAAACAAAAAAACCCACGGTATTGTCAAGCAATACATCCCTCACCTAAGCTCTTCAATTCATCAGATTACTCAAATTACGAGACATGATTCAAATTATCACGTCATAACAACACCTTGTTTTGACGGAGATTAGCCACTCATCTTATCCGGATGAATAGGCGCCTGCAAACGAATTACAGGGGGTTGAAACAACTTAGACAGTAAATGCGGTATCGGAAAATTATTTACCAGGAATACTATTACCATCGCGGAACTGGTGTTCAATCCCGCAGGGTGACTATTCAGATTAAGGGCGGATTTAAGAAAACAAACTCAGATTAATCTTACACGCTAGATTGGTTTTGGGATCCAACATCACGCCAGTGGCTACATATAAGACTGGATGGCGTGTTCCAACTCAACTATTGATATAACAATATTGAGCGTTTACATAGAGGGAAAAACATGGAACTGTATCAAAATTCACACCAGTAACAAACAATATAATTATAACCGAAAGGTTTTGCATCAATCTATCTAACGACACAATGTTCTGGGAAACCGAAAACAATTCAATGCCAAGTGTTGTCGATATATTACAATTCATACCGAGAACTGTTTATTGTAAATCTTGTTCGGAAACTCATGAAATCCAATCTTAATCACAGATCTTACATTGAGCTGGCGGCAAATTGACTTAACATCGCCGGGTCATATTATATTTACATCTCATCGCAAGGAGACTCGCTTAAGCAACCCATGACGTAATTACCATTAATATGTGCGCAAGATGGTGTACGAAAGCGACCCAGATCCTTCAGCAAAGCCGGTAACTTGCTCCTGCAGTACAGAAGCATAACAAAATGTATATAAACTAATTTTAGTGGCAAGGGACAACAAAAAAGACGATAGATCAATTCAGTCGATGTTTAACATTGAATTAATTTCGCCTGTACATATTGAAATGTGCATGTTAAATATTACCGCTTAATCCTCTGCCAATGCGTACGCTTGCTGAGTGAAACATTTTAATGTAATATCTGTATATAAAGTCTTAATGTAATATTAATAAAGATTATTGTTGTGAAGGAGATTTTTGGTCGAGCGCCCGTGAAGATTGTGTCCATAGAGTGAGATAAGGTGCCTGGATGCTGGCGCTCTTCTTCGACGCCGTCGTCGAACTCAGATGACATTGGTAAATATGATTATGCTCCCAATATGTTGTGACTGTTTGTTCGTCGCCATCGTCGAGGAATTTCCTTTGGGTGACTTCCGCTTAGCATCAGCTGTGTTGTGTTAACTGATATCGAAAGCTACCTGCAACAATTGCGAATGTATAGTGCAAAGAGGATATGATACCAACTGCATCCGACATGATATCATCATTTTTATATGAATGTACGTGTTGCCACCTGAATGCAAATAAGGACTGCGCTCAGCGAAGGATTAAATTCGATATTGCTCCAGGGGTTACATCGCGCAGTGTGGACAATTGTGTATTTCCTAAGGATTTCAAGAAATGTAACATCATAATTGGAAGTGTGGGCTTCCGAAGGACTAGATGGATTTTTAATGATTTTGTAATGGAATAGCAATGGAGGAAGGATTTATATTCAAATGCTACAAGAAAACATTTTTCTAATAATATATGCGTGCAAAAAAATGATTTTTGATACCCTTAAATGACAATGTCCAATGCGGACGGAAGAGAAAATGAGGTTCGGAAAACAAGATGTCGATGCATATTCGTCTTGAATATTTGAATATTGAAACCTCACAGAGCATACCATATTCGTACAGTTCGACAGAAGAAAGGTTGTCTGTGCTTATCTGTCCATCAAACGTTGACCTTTCGTGTGAACCAGTACGCACCCTTTACTACGGAGAGGGAAGAACAACTTTTCTGTACGCTTAAGCAATATTTTCATTTTTTGATGCTGAGGAGAGCAATGTCTCCCCTTATTAAGCCAAACAACGGTTAACTAATAATATATAATAAAAGGTGCCGACGACGAACGATTTTAAAACTGGGACTGTGGGAGTGCAGTCGGGGAAGATAGGGTTTGCATTAACCTTACAGAACATGAAAACACTTGACTGGTTGGAACCATAAAAGGCGGTGGGCTGGTAGAGAGCATAGACGATAAATCACCCTTCTTAGGAATTGGTTGGACGTTTCCAGGCTTCCGTCTTTTTGGGAATTGGCCACATGAATACAAGTGGAAGATCGTTCGCAGCGGTTTAGAGTGAAGAACAATATGTCCCAAAAAGTATACTGGAAAGTCCTCCGGACCAACGAATTTGTTCAACGCTTTAAGATCTCGGGTAGCGGGAATAGTTCAAAAGCGAACTCCACAGAATATTGTTTGCGGGGTGGTAGAGGCGTACTGACGTGATAGCAATGAGTTAGTTCAGAAATGGGTAGCTAACAGACTTGCCTCCTCAATTACGTAGTAGACTATGGGTGATTTGATGAATGGGGAGATAGAGTTTATGATATTCTTCACAAATAACTACCAATTTCTACTACCTGGAAGAGAGTGTAATAATATTTTATCACGTATTTTGATCGAACAGGGTTTCTTTGCGGATGGAATGGGCTTCTCGGAGTCGTTTCTTGATCTTTTGAAACTCTACTGGTCCTCCCCCTGGTATTATTCGATTCGTATAATTGGCTGCTTAAGTCCTTATCTGTAACAATTCGTTACACCCAGAATGAAACCCAATCGGCTTTGTTTCGCTACTCTTTATTATTTGTGGAACCAAGGTATATACACCATGTATCGGGTTTTCCAATAGGGACTTGACTTTGAATTTAATTTGTGAACGCACCCTTTCACTAATCATCGAACTGTCACTGTCAATTTATTCAGTAAACTCAACATTTTCATCATGGTTAAGTACACGAACGAACAACCTCGGCAAATTATAAAAATTTACTACCGAAATTTGGAGCCGCTGACCGCAACTTTAAGAGCGTTAACTCCAATTTTCGGTCGTAATTATCGCCCTCGTAGACAGGCAATAACAAATTTAGTGCAAAAATTTGAGTCTACATATTCATTGTGTGATGTTGCCGTGCCAGTAAGACAACGGGTTGGTCGAAGTGTCGAAAATATCGCTGCCGTTCAGGCGTCCGTAGCAAACGATCCAAATCAGTCAATTCCACGGCGTTCTCACGAATTGGGCATCGCCCAGACCACTTTATGGCGAATTTTGCGTAAAGATCTTGGTTTACACCCATACAAGATCAAGCTATGGCTCCTCGATAGTATAGTGGTTAGTATACCCGCCTGTCACGCGGGAGACCGGGGTTCGATTCCCCGTCGGGGAGCCTCTGGCGCAAGACTAATTACCTTGCCCGGAAAAAACAAATCATTGTGGAAAATTTAACAAGCCTCAGGACTTGCTAAATAAGGTCAAGACTGGTTCCCGGTTGTAGTGCCGATGATGATGATGATGATGAAGATCAAGCTGACTCAATAATTGAAGCCGATGGACCATTTGAAGCGACGTACGTTCTCCGATTGGGCTCTGGAAAAGATGCGCCAAGAGCATGAATTTCTTCGCAAAATCATCTTCAGTGACCAAGCTCATTTTTGGCTCAATGGGTTCGTCAATAAGCAAAACATGCGTTATTGGGCGGGTAAAAATCCACATCTGCTTCATGATTCACCACATCATCCACAATAAATAACTGTTTGGTGCGGTTTGCATTCCGGCGGCGTCATTGGGCCATATTTTTTCGTCGACGTATAATAACCGGCAATTATACATAATCACCGGATTAACCATATTAATCGTAACATATAATCCCAGAGCCCCCTTTCAACGAAGTTGTAGACACAATAAATCGATTGAAAAATAACAAGGCTTCCGGAGTCGACTGCATACCGGCAGAGCGTGTGAAGCATGGAGGAGATCTACCAACAGATTAAAACAATATGGGATAAGGAAGTCACTCCGGAAGAGTGGAAAACCTCAACAGTCGTCCCAATTTTCAAAAAAGACGACAGATCTGACTGCGAAAACTACAGAGGAATATCATTGCTCCCAACCACATACAAAATATTAACAAATGTCATACTGGCGAGAAGCACACGGTACGCAGAAGAAATAATGGGATACTACCAATGCGGATTCCGTAGGAACCGGTCAGCAAGCGACCAAATGTTCACAATAAGGCAACTGCTGGAGAAGAAGTAGGAATATGGAGAGACGGTTCACCAACTGTTCGTTGACTTCAAAAAAGCTTACGACTCAGTCGCAAGACAAACTCTACCGTATTGTAGTTGAGCTGGGAATCCCGAAAAAATATGCCGCCCTCATTCAAATTTGCATGAACGAAAACAAAGGGCGAGTTAGAATAGAAAACCATCTCTCAGAAACATTCGAAATCAGGGACGGAGTAAAACAGGGAGATGGCCTCTTACCATGTCTCTTTAATCTTGTGCGCGAGTATGTCATCAGAAAGGTACAAGACGACAACACGGCCGGAAGATCCCTGAACGGGGTCACACAAGTGCTCACATATACAGATGATATCGCCGTTCTGGGCGATATTCTAGAAACTGTAAGTAAAAGCAGGGTCTTTACAGCTGTGCAAAGAACCACCCACAATTCCGACCCCAACCCCCTTTGCAAACCTGCAGTTACCTGCAAACATTTCCTTCCCAAGGAAATCTAATGCATCACCAAAAATCCCCTGTAAATAATTCGCTAACATTCATGCATTCAATGCATTATCAAAATCTCTGAAAAGAATTCTTTACAGGCAAAGCATCATTCTCAATTAGGATCAGCCAGCGTACCCTGCCACACACGTGCGCAGCACATTTTCTTGGCTTATACACAGTCTCGACAGCCTTTTGTCCAATCGTCAAAAGCGTTTACGCATCTAGCGTCTAGTCGCCAGAAACCGAATTCTCCAGCATATAAACACACATACAAAGAATTCGACCCTTTCCGCCAGCAAGGATGCAGTGCACAATCAACATTGTGTATCTAAATTCCTGTTATTGCTGCATTCATGTCTTCAATGCTGCCTTTTGTTATTTCCTCCTTTCTCAGTTTCGTTTTTCCCATGACCTCGTTGCATGAGCAAACAATGGATCAATTAGCACACTAGGTAAGATCGATCCAGAGAGATCCTCTCCAATTCACCACCACAAAGAGAAACTTCAGGTTTATCTCGAGGAAAAAAAACTCACACTTAGCTGAGAGGGACTCACCACGAGTCTCCCGAGGTTAACCCTTGAGTATCAAAGAGTCGAAATCCAACCATCGCAGCGTGCGCACGGGAGTGAAATACATGATTACGGCGACAGCAGGTGGGCCTCAGGGAACGCATATAAACGTCAGAGGCAAGATATTTGAAAAAGTTAAACAGTTTAAATATCTGGGATCGATACTGACGGCCAGTCACGAAATGTCGAAGGAAATTAACAAAAGACTGCATTCCGGCAACGCTACTTGGCACACAGTCAGTAAACTGCTGAAATCCAAACTGCTATCGCGTAACACAAAGCTCCGTGTCTATAGAACCATAATCATGTCCATTGTTCTATACGGATGCGAAGCATGGGCTCTCACAAAACGGGAAAAAAATTCCGCGTATTCGAGAACAAAGTTTTAAGGGGTATCTTTGGAGGTAAATATGGCGAGGAGGCAGGACAATGGAGGAAACTCCACAACCACGAACTGGAAGAGCTATACCGCAAACCTACAATAATGAGAGTAATCAAGTCGCAAAGATTAAGATGGGCCTGCGGGGTTTGAAATGGGGTGTGCCGACGTACGGAACGGGGTTCACTCCTAACCACCATCGTCCCTGAAAGTGCCATCAAAGGAAAGTCAAAACACCACCACTAACCGATCACACCAGAAATGAAACGCACTGTATGTGGTTAATCGTAACAGGTTTCTTTATTGTATTTAATTTATTTGATGAGTATCGAATTACAAAAGTATGAACACATTACACAAGTCTATTGTTAGGTTCGTAAATATAGGTTTACACTTGAACTTCATTTTGTCTTGGCGCGATATTACTTTACATCTGCGATTACACGTGCGTCGATGTTACTTGTTATTTATTGTTTTGTTAAATTCACCAAATTTCGCACAAATGGAAAGATTAAAAGTTTTGTTACTGAAAGTGACACGACCCCGACTCTGGGTATGTACGCGTCCCCGGACGCCCCGGGGAGCGGAAGGCGAACCGACCGGGTCGGTGGTTGAGATACGACTTAGCGATGTCAATTTGCTAGGAAGGGAAATTCGGCCTATTGTACTTTCTCTCTTAATTAAGGGTGTGTTTCCTATTACAAGAGAAACGTGAAGTCTCTCTTTGGGGTAGGTAACCGGATCTCATAGAGGAGATCATGGTGGCATTCATGTATGTGAGAACATTGGTTCTTTCATGGGACAAGGCCATGATAGCTGACTCAAGGTTAATATTCCCTGATTATGTGGTTACATTATATGTGAACCGAATTGTTTCTTTTCAGGGGTAATGAGTGACCTTTAAGGAATATGACGCTTGGTCGATAAACAATTCTTTTAGGCTAATTTTGCCCATGCGTTGATACATGGAAAATGCCCTTGTGGGAAAAATTCTTTTTACAGGAGCTTTAAGGTTATGCATAAGATAACCTTAATGCGTGAAACTTTCACAGGTGCTAATGCAATTAGGAAACATTGGAATTTGAGGGCTTCAACACAGGAAGCTTGGGGGTAATTGGGTAAGTAGGCAGTAGCGTTTTCGGAACCGCCACAGTACTCATAAGATAACCTTAATGCGTAAAACTTTCACAGGTGCTAATGCAATTAGGAAACATTGGAATTTGAGGGCTTCAACACAGGAAGCTTGGGGGTAATTGGGCAAGTAGGCAGTAGTGTTTTCGGAACCGCCACAGTACTCCGCCCACCAGTGAGAAAAGAACCACCACAGGCCGGATATGTAGCGCGAACTGGCAACGATAGGACCGTGCATAGAATTCTTGACGGTAGATCAACGGGAAAGAGACCGGTAGGACGGCCGCGACGAAGATGGGAAGACAATGTTAGGTTTGACCTTCAGGAGATCGGATCGGCTGGTCAAGCGTGGAAGGAGAGTGCACAGGACAGGGAACGATGGCGGAGTCGAGTCGAAGGGGTCCTGAACTTCCGGGTGCCTACAGGCCAATAAATAGTAATAGTAATCGTAACATATATATTTAATCAGCCACTAATATTGGCAGGTATTTGTTGTCTTAGATTGATATCCCAATACTAAATATTAAGAGTACTGAGTGCAATCGAGTTTTAAAATAGTGCTAAATGTTCGTCTGTTCTATTTCTTCTAATACCTGATTCCACTGCGTTTTTACAGATTTCAATTGGCCGCTTAATACCTCGACGGGATACTAAGTAGACTAATCTTTCTAGGAGATCAATTGATGGATTTTCTTTCAATAACTTCGGCATTGAGCTCATCATTAATTCTTATTTTGTATTGGCAAGTTACGTAAGCTGAGGACAATATCAGGAAATTGTGGGCCTACATTACAGAGGTATCCAATAACATTATTTCTGAGTGATTTTCTACCTACATGGGTCCTTAAGTTTCCTTTTAATTCATTTGTTTTGTTTCAAACGGTAATGAATACGTGTTTATGTAAGTTACAAGACAAAATCTTCCCAGAAATCTTACGGCTTCATGTTATCAAATAATATGACATAATGCCTTTTAGATATAGGTCCATATAATTATCGGATTTTAACAACATTGATCGAAAGCTGGATTTAATGAAATGTGTGTCTTTTGTCTATGGCATATTCCCTAATTTCTACGCTCCTCTCACTCTGATCCCTACTACCCACATTGAAAGGATATTCTTTACGATTGAGGATATTCCTACACAGTTTCGCAAATACCATAAATGGCATTGATTTATCGGGAAATACTTATTTATTTATTTCTTTTCCCGTAACTAGATACTTTCATTCGATATACATTCATTTTGCTTCGTCTCTTTAGTCACAAGAAGAGGATAATAGAACTGACAGAGCCATTGTCAGCGTTTTGACTGAAGTTGATCTTCTTGTTGTACAAAGCGACACAAAATTGATGTCGTTTCCTTTTTGTGTTGGGGAAGTAATAGAAACGGTGCTGCATGCCGGACATTTCTGAAGTAGTAAGCGCCATAATGACCGCTCGTGTCTGAAGCATCAATAAAAATGTACAAAGCACCATCAGTAGCCCTTTGTTCGCAATTGATTTGTAAGGAGCTAAGGAATATCATGGACTAACACTTACAACCAGGATAGTCGTAGTTATGACACACTCATTTCAACAAGCAGACGCAAGGATTAGAGGTAAAAGAGTCATGGTGACTTTCGTCAATAGATGATGACATCCAAGAACAGTGTCAACAGATTATTTTACACGAACGCTTTCTCCTGGAGCGCACACGTACTTAACTATTCATGTCCTAATGTATAGGGCATTTCATTGTCGCTTCAACGAAGAAGCTTTAATGAAAGATGTGATATTCCCGGTAAACGATGAGATACAATTCAGAAGGTAAGTCGAAAACCTTGTTGCGAATGGACCTTAATATGGGGCTTAGAACGGCACTAACTCAAAAATGTGACCCCATAAGTATGTCTCACTAACGAACTCAAAAATGTGACCCCATAAGTATGTCTCACTTGAAACTGCCTGCATGGGCTAACAAACAACCAATGAACACTATTAACGGAGGACTGGACACTGGCTTAACTACCCACACCAAAGATGGTATGCCAGGTAAAATATATCAGAAAAATAACCGTAGTTAAGGTTGTAGTAACTGCATCCAAAATGTCTGTTGAGAAAAACAACCCAACATTCGATTACATCGTGAGGAACCCATACAACACGGATCATTGGCGATATACCAATCGTCAATCTGAAAAACCTTCATTATTGTATTTTTCAAACGAACCGTAGTTTCGGTCCTCATTATCACATTTAATCTTCAAAACTGAGTTATTTTGAAATAATTCATACTGTTTTTGTGTGATATTAACAAAAGGATGTTTTAAAGAGAACGCACATACACAACGCGATTTTGTTCGGTCTATATAACACACATGGGTTCATGCTGAAGAGTTTTATTCTCACCCTTTTAGTTTATTTATTTAAAGGATTTTCAGTTTTTTGTGTACATTTATTTCTGGCAATTTATGAAACACAATTAGTTTTCTATCAGACATCATGTACGAACATTTTCAATTTAGCTGGCTGGGATTTTAACCTATAGAATATAAACTATTTTGATCCGTCGCCTTCGAATAATAGACTCCGGTTGGAGGGGATTAACACACTTTAAAGCGGGGTCGCTCGTCGTTCGTCAAGCAACAAACATCGTAAGACGGTGAGCAGCTCTAAAACAAAGAATATCGAGTGCGTGTGTGAATTCGTGACCAAACTGTGTTTTTCGCAGTTCGGCCGGCGTGGCACAGCGAAAAAAAAAAAAAAAAAAAAACGAGTGTGTGTGTGTTTCGAAACCAAAATGGGCAAGACGAAGAGCGTCGAATTAAAATGTGATGAAAAAACCGTCACAGAAGAAAATGTACCTGCCAAGGATACTTGTTACTCAGGAGCAGGGAACAAATTTAAGGAATTGGAGATACTGGAGTCAAACATTCCAGAAGGAGACGATGATCTAAACAGCTTAATTGCTGATCTCATCAAAAAAGAAGAACTTTCCAAACAAGTACGAGCAGCCCTGGAAGAGCGAAACAAAAGACGGAATGAAACCGAAGCAAAAAGAGAGCAAACAACAAATCACCAGCGGCAGCAACACATTCGCTACAAATAAGCGAAACAAAGGACGCCCAACAACAGATTCAGAAACAACTGCAGCAGACAAAGACAGCCAAGGACGAGCAACAACAGCAACCAAAAAAGGAAAAAATACCTCCAATTGTCATCAGTTACATAGAAGCGAAAGATTTAATGAAATTGGGTGAGTTGACTTGTAAAGATTTTAAAACAAAAAGAATTAGTGCTGAAAAAACTAGAATTTTGTGCGACGACCTAGAAGGTTACAATAAAGTAAAGTCTGCTTTGGGAAGGGCAAAAACCGAGTACTACACGTACACCCCAAAATCAGAAAAATCAATTTCCATACTCTTAAAAGGAGTTGATCCTTCGTTCTCCCCAGAGGAGATACTCCAGGAATTAAAAACGGTTGAAACAGCTAGTTTAAAATTTACAGGTGTGAAACCGTTTTCAACTGCGAATTCTAGAAAGTGCAACCGCAAATTGCCTTTCTACATTGTATCTCTAAGTCCTAATACTAAAGTTGATGCGCTTAGACATTTAAAATGTCTAAGCCACCAAATTATAAGTTGGGAAAAAATTAGAAAATCTGAGCGCGTACTGCAATGTATGCGCTGTCAAAGACTTGGACACGTTGCATCAAACTGCAATATGAAATTCAGATGCGTAAAATGCCTCGCCGACCATAACATGGGCGAATGTCCGCTGGGAAAGGAACAGCTTCCGGATAGGGAAACACTGTCATGTGTCCTATGTAAAAATACAGGACACACGGCAAATTTTAGAGGCTGTCCCAAATTTCAACATATATATGCAAGTGGCAGAAGAGAAAAAAATTAAAACTCGTTCTTATAATAATTTCGTTGCCCCGCGTGTATCATATGCACAAATCACGGGCAATTCTATGCAACGAGTCCCCGTGGAATCCTCACATACCAATGGGCAAATACCGACAGTAGATGCGCAACCTGAGATATTAAATATGATATCGGCCATGCAAACACAATTTGCTAATTTTCAAAAAATACAGACGGAACAAATGGCCCGAATAGATATGCTCTGTTCGGCTGTGTTTTCAAATAACTCCTTCCATCCAAATCTTCAACCCTCTAACTGAACTAAAACTAAAAATTATTTCGGTGAACGTAAATTCACTAGTACACATAGACAGAAGAGATAATCTAGGCAACATGCTTGAAGTCGAATCCCCTGATGTACTTTTGGCTAGTGAAACTAAGCTAAACCAAAGGCACAAAATTGTCTATAAAAACTATAAGATAATCAGACGTGACAGGCCACATTCTACTCAAGGGGGTGGGGTTGCAGTTTTAATTAAAAAAGGTCTTTATCATAAGGTAATTTATAGTACAGAAGTACACAAATTTCAGGTGCTGGAAGCCTGCATAATAGATATTCCGTTGAGAAGTCAAAAGCACCTGTATGTGGTCTCCATTTATGCCCCTCAAGCTACCCAGTGTAAGCAATTTATCAATGAAATTGATATGCTATTTCGACACCTGAAATTAGACTCGGAAAACAACTATTTCCTAATAGCGGGTGATTTCAACGCCAAGCATAGTGCTTGGGGTAACTTAACCACGAACACAAGGGGCAATGCTTTATATGATTGGTGGCAAATGAATGCTATCGAGCGCAGATTAGAATTGTACGCCACAAGTACACCGTCTTATCCTAAAGGAAATTCATTTCTGGATTTACTTATGATAGACGATCGAATAAACTTGCCAGGCACAGATCTAACTACGCGAAACTGTCTTCGCACAATCGATTACGATAGCGATCACTACGGATTTGGAGCCATAATTGAAGTCCCAAATGAACAATATTCACTAGAGCAGTTCGACCAGATCCACTCTTTCAATTTTCGAAAAGCTCACTGGTCACGCTTTGATCGATTAATAAAAAAAGAACTTCGTAACAGTGCCATAGACCCACCGACTATTAGAAACCTCCATAACGACGAAATCGATCATTACTTAACAACATTGGACGATATTATTACCAATGCAATGAATCGTTCCATACCTAAAGTTCCCCATACCGACGGTTATACTAATAAGTACAGGACATCAGCAATTGACGCTTTGTATAAGCAAAAGAGCATTATGCTCTCAAAGCTGAAAAGACTTTATAGACAGTTCAGCGACCCAAATAGTCAGGAAATAAGAACACTTAAGTCCCTAATCAAAAATCTCCAAAAATTGATCCGTGACAATTACCGTTCAAGAATAAATGAAGAGTGGAAGAACAAAATACAAGCCATTCAAGCTAGCGGATCGAATATGTTCTCACAAATCAATAAAACTTTTCGAAAGAAAGATCACAATGACATTCCATATTTGCGGGTCCCACGGACTCCTGAGAATTGTCAAGCAATGCTGAACTCAGGACTCAATCTGGAGCATATCAACTCCAACGAAGAAGTAATATTAGTCGAAGACCCGCAAGACAAAGTGAACTCAATTGGTGCATGTTTCGAAGCAGTATACAGAGTGAACGAATCCACTCACTCCAATACGATCCTCGAAAACAACGCATTCCAGACCTACAGCTCACTGAGAAATCAACTTAGTATCTGGAGGAACCAAAACCGTAGTTTTACCACATTCAGTGAAAATAACAGAGCGGACTCCCCCAGCGGTAATCAGAATATGAATATGTTTGTGAGTAAGGATGAACTTACGAACATCCTTAAGTCAATCAAAAGCAAAAAGTCTTCTGGGATAGATAGCATCCCAAATGTAGTTTTAAAACATTTGCCTCCTGAAGCAGTAAAAATCTACACTACGCTATTCAACAACGTCTTAAATAAGGCATACTATCCAACCCACTGGAAAACTGCAATAGTCCACCCCATCCCTAAAAAGGGTAAAGACAGGACCAATCCAACCAACCTTCGTGCGATTAGCTTGCTGCCAAATATCAGCAAGGTTTACGAGAAGATCATAAACAAAGCACTGATGAACTGGTGTGATGAAAATGAAATCATCCCCAACAACCAGTTTGGCTTTAAAGCGGGACATAGTACGGTGCATGCCGCGTCAAAGCTTGTTTCCGACATACAATGGAACAAGACAAAGCGCCAATGCACAGGTGCCTGCTTAGTTGACTTTGAAAAGGCTTTCGACACCGTGTGGTTAGAAGGACTTCTTCATAAGTTAGAAAACCTGAGAATGCCTCATTATCTATTGTACAACATTTACGAAATGATAACGGACAAGCAATTTGTGGTAAAATGCGGAGATATATTCTCAAGCAAGACCTTCAAAATTACAAACGGTTTACAAGGGGCAGTGAATTCTCCCATTCTGTTTAATATTTACACCAGTGATCTAGTGGGTACGCTTAACAATGCCATTGCATACGCAGACGACATTGTGGTATACAGAACAGGAGAGAAAATAGATGTCATCAATAGACTTCTCCAGGACGACTTCAATAAAATAAAACGTTTTTGTAATGGCTGGAAACTAAAAATTAATTTCCACAAAACCGAGACTATCCTTTTCAGAACACCTCTCTCCAGGGCCTCTCAGGATACAAAGTACAATTGGAAAAACTTCTCTATCGTAGGGAATAATAATCTCCCACTACAAGTGAAAACTGTAGTCAGATATCTCGGTATTTGGCTTGATCAGTATTTATACTTTGACAAGCATATAGCAGTCACTCTCTCTGCAGCAAGAAACGCATTTGTTGCCACAAAAAGTCTATTCCGAAGCAGCATTCTCAATCCAAAAGTTAAAATAATTTCATATTCGGCATTCATCCGACCAGTGTTGGTCTATGGCTGTCCAATATGGTACAATATATCCCCATTCTACATGGAAAAGATTCGCGTGTTCGAGAGACAGTGTTTGCGTTCCTGCCTCGGACTTAATAGAACACCAAAGTCACGATACCAGAAATTTTACCCTAATAAAACCCTGTATGATAAATCAGGATTAACTAGGATAGACAACTTCATTATAAAAATTATTCGTGGCCACATTGCAAGGGCAATGTGCAGTGTAAATAATCTTATCGCGGGAGCATATTATCCGAACGATATGTATCTGGAGAGTACCCTCCAGAACGGGTTCATTCCCCCAGAGGCGTTCCTCTTCTTGGACGGAAAAGGTCTAATCCAAGATGAGGGTGGAATACCTATTATATACCACGCTTTCCGTGGTGCTAGGGATAAACGAATTGTCCACAATAGCGATATCTCTAATAGGCCAGACCGACTTCGATTCAGTATGGTGATCAGTGAAAGAGATAAATCAATAAAAGACCGAACCAACCCCAACTTGTGGTGGCTCCAAAACGAAGAAAGGACTTCACGTCCTCAGATATAATATTCAGCTCTGGTGCAGCTTCCTCCCTTCCTTTTCCTTTGCCCTCCTTCCCGTTAACTTCTGTTATTTTATCTTTTTTGTTTTCAGTAAGCACTTATTGTTTTGTTTTTAAAATGTTTGCATCCTCAAAAAAAAAAAAAAAAAAAAAAAAATCTTTTTTTTTTTGTCATAATGCTTCGAAAAGAAGAAGAGGTAGACCTCTAAGATAACAGTTTATTTTTTTAATAATGTATGTGTATTATATTAAGAATAAATAAAAGAAAATGTAAGCTGAAAGGCATAAATTAAGCATATAATATTGTATAATTTAGAGTGCTTGTGAAGAGCCAGTAAATTACATTATGTAGTAAAATTATTAAGATAGGTTTAGCATTTAGACTAAAATTGTAAAATATAAAAAAGACTTTGTGAATAAATGCGTCTGCAAACAAACAAACAAACACTTTAAAGCGGTTTAAATGTTATAGAATGAAACAGTTCGTGGTGAACCACTAAACCTAATAAAAGCAATACGTTCAATCAAATCCACTCCTTATGCCTTTACCCATCTCCCGCATTCACTGTTTTCGGTTTATTTACCCACATAAACTTTTGAATAATATCGACTTTTAAAACGACCACTTGTACTCGTGTGGCTTCCTTCTTTAACGAAATAGCATCCGTTGTACAGGTGGCTGTGAACCATTCTCAGTGAAATCCAGGATTCGTGGTATAATGCCTTAAAAGACCAAAGATTCCGACAAAGGCCCGATCTGGTCACAGACCTCGCCGGTTAAAGTTTCTTTGCGTGCCATGGCACTTTAAAACTTTACCATCAAACGGCTTAGCAAGTTCCCAAAGAGATTTGGACAATGGCAAACAAACTGCAACAGGCATCTACCCTTGCGTTTACGGTGCCTTGTGCTCTATGGCGTCCAATATTTTTCAGTTCCAACACTGGCAAAGGGGTTTTGCCTTGTCCCATTGACTCCTAAAATCGCCAAGATGTTGGAACACACTATTTGTTTGGGTAAAACAATTAGCCAAACACCGAACTCGAAACCATTGAAGACTCCGGTACGGTATTCACCTTCTCTAACCGCAATTAAGCGCTTGTGCATCTTATGAAACGTTAGGTGTGTATCTTTCACGAGAGAGTTTAATGCTCTTCGTAGTTTTACCAAGTGCTTCGACTACTTTTCTTTAGTATCCTTGTTTATGCAAATTTTAATGAGCACTGCCCGACCAATCCACAACAAAGTGTAACAACGTTCTTTACCTGTGTTATTCACCACCACAGGGAACGGGTGGAGGTTGTAACGGATTTAAAGTTAGGTTTCGGGAGATGTTTAAGCGGAAATTAAAAGAGCTATGGAGATTAAGATGCAATTTATGGCGTGCGAATAGTTTTGGAGATGTGCAAATAGGTATATAGGTAATTATTGTGAAATCGTTGACAGAAAGAATATTCTACAAGAAATACGAAGAAATTCTAGTGTTTATCTTGTAAACTTGCACGCCACGTTAAGCATGAGAAATACTCGGAACATCAAATTATACTTTCTTGTGAAGATGACTCCTTCACATCCAGCATAAATGAGTAGACTTCTCAATGTCTTATAGTGGCCCCAGAAAGGACTTCGAAGGAAACTATTGCGGAATTCTTTGCAGTTATGATTTTGAGTGGTTGTTCAGTAGGGAATTAACAGTCGTAAGTTTTAGCTTTAAATAGAAAATACGTCCAATCAATATTTTGCAAATGATTCACACATCAATTAAAATTACAGCTAATGTACTAGGTTGCCATAATTTACGTTTGCGAAATTGGCAGAAAAAGATCAACTACCAGCCGAGCACCAGCTTGTATTATGTAAAATCGTGTACGTGATGTACCCAGTGCCGGATTAAGCCAATCGGGGGCCCTAGGCCATTCAAATTTTGGGGCCCTCTTTTTTTTAATAATCGTAAAATTAATCTTTACTGATGCATTTGTATAATTTAAACAACTAATTCATATCATTTTAAGGTTTTCAAATACAATAAAATAAAGGAAATCATTTTTTTCAGTTGAATTATATATTTTTGATTACAAATATTTAACAGTATATTAAATTATAAAATAATCTTTGGACATCTGTAGCGTTTCCGCCAAACCCTACGGTCTACTTACCTGAAAAACCCCCATAACTACTACCCAACTCCCTTAAGTTTGCTAATGCAACGGTATTAGTACCTGTAAATGCTTCACGCATTATATAGATCACCATCTGTAATCATAAAATCCCTATAAAGAAAACTTACGTTCATGCATCCCTTCGCATACAATTTTCCGTAAGATTTCTTTGTTTGCTTATTTGGTATTCTGAACCAATTCGGTACCAGACAAATTCCAGTAAACAAAATAATTCGGATTGCATTCAATGTAACCGTCATGACAGGGACCATAAATATCGCGCCGTCTATTTTCCCAGCCGCGTCATATACCTTTTCATACACATTGCCTGGCAACTTTTTTGTTTGTCTTACCAACAAACAACCCAAGCAGCTGCATATAATTAGCGCAATAGACGCTGAAACCAAATTCTCCAGCATTTCCTAATGCAAATATGAACCCGGTTTCTATTGCAGCCAGAGATGCCATAAACATCCAATTTGCTTTTAGCACATTTTTCTCCTAACGTCGAAAATAGCGACGAGGCATCGTGTAAACAATGACCCGCATTACCAGCGGCGCATGTGGTCATTTTTCCCTATTGTCCTTGCCGCCTGCCTGTTTTCGAACACATACAACACCATTGAATCTGTTCGATTGCGCACATATACCACTGCGCCACTAGTTACACCCTTAAGAGAAAAGTTTTTCTCTCTCTTCCTTTTTCTTCCTTAGCGAAATCATCTCTGCATGAGATGACGATCGCTGAGTCAAATTCCATCCGCTGACCGCAATGGTCATGCCGACTTCCGCTTTCTGGTTCGCACGGAGTCGTTGGCGTAGTAAATTTTAGTCATTATCCATTAAGTTGAGCGGTAGTTTGTCGGGTATTTGATTCCGAAGGATTTCGTTAAAGTATACATTTCATTAACGGTACAAAAGAAATACGTTATAGAAGTTTGTGTTAATATTGGTTGGCATCACGTTCGATATTGTTAACTAAAGTAGTGGCTTTTTTTATGTAAAGAATAAAACTAAACAAAACGGTACCAATAAAAAAGAACCTCTTGTTACAACATTAAGCAGTGTGTTTCGCTTGTCTGGTGTTTGGCGTTTTCTTCTCCGCTATGGCGATCGTTTTTCTGTGAACAGTTTTCTGACGGTGTTTAGCGGGACATTGTCGAAACTTTTAGTGACAGACGGATAGGGATAGGAGTGAAACGAGTGTCCGTGTCTGGCACAATACTCATCCTCCCCACACATCTCTTTGGAAGATGAAAGCGACGCTCGTTTTCAACAAACTTTTTTCCTACATTTTTGATCAACAAAATCATTGATGATTTCTTCAAAATCAATTTGACGAAGAATGTCCGATTCAATGGACATCAGACTTAGCATGTCTAATCGTTCTTGACGCATAACACTTCTTTGCTCGTTTTTGATGCGTTTCAATTTTGAAAAAGAGCGCTCTGTCGAACAATTCGTGATCATAAGAGTTAAAAAAACGCGAAGAGCAATTTCAACGTTCGGAAAAACTAATTCAAGATGATCTTGAATCAAACTTTCGTAGAGGTCAGAGTGAGTGAACTTAAGTTTCATTGGGAATTTTGATTTAATGAAAACGTGAAACTGTATGAGTTCAGGGTAAAATTCTTCTAAATCGTCAGAATAAAAGTCAACTAAGTCGGAAATCTTTTTGGAATACACATTTTCGGTCAAATCAAAATCAGCCAAAAACGAAAATCTCTCCGAAACCTCTACGTAAACTTTGTTTCGTCTGTTGATTTCAATCTTGAGCGTATCGATGATTACCAAAAAACCGTTTACACGAAAATAGTCGCGCGGACTTAATGCAACCTCTGGAGCATCGCCATCGTTTGGTTGTCTTGTTCTTGGTCGAACTCGCGATGCAACATTCGCATAATCTGTCTCAGGTAAAATGGATCTGGCTTTGTTTTCAAACACTTCGAACTTATCTCTCATCTCATCTAACAAAATTTCTACTGACGAGTACATTAACGCGCAGGTTTTCAGATCAATTTCTACTGAATGCAATGCTTTGCTCGTTGCCCGAAAATTGTTCAAAGTATCGCTCCACAAAAGAAGCATGAAAACAAATTCGAAGGTTTGAATTTTATTCGCGATACATTCAGCTTCGTGTCTACAGTCACTTTTTTGTGTTAAATCATCAGCAATTTCATACAATGCTGCTACGATTTCGTTGAAAGATTTTTGAATTGCCTCAGTGGCGTTCGCATGAGCTTCCCAACGAGTTTAGGATAACGATTTCAGTACCTTTTCGTTTCCGATACGTTCCTTCAAAACGTCCCACCGGTGGGTTGAGCTTGAAAAGAATGTGTACAATAATTGTACAATAGAAAAAAAGTTCACTGCAAACAAGCAGCACTTTACAGCAGTTACTCCAACTAAGTTAAGCGACTGCGCTGCGCATGGTAAATAAATCGCAAATTCGTTGAAATTTAACAAGATCGATTGCATACCTGAGTAAATACCCGACATATTCGGAGCATTATCATAAGATTGCCTGCAGTATTTAAAATCTAAGCCGCAAATCGCAAGAAATTCTAAAACCACTTCAGCCATCGCAACACCTCTATGGCTATCAAAGTTTAAAAAAGTCAAAAATCTTTCAACGGGCTTGCCATTCTTAGCAACATATCGGACAACTACACTGAGTTGATCAACGTGAGCGATATCCGGAGTTGAATCGACTGAAAGACCAAAATATCGCTCGGCTAAGACCTCTTGTATAATGTGATGTCTTACTTTTGAACCCATAATGCCGATCAACTCCTCACAAATTGTTTTTGATAAATACGAGGGATTCCCCTTGCCTCGGTCCGCACAATTTTCAATGTCACTTTTTAAGAACGGGTCAAACTGTGCAATTAGTTCGAGTAAACCTAAGTAATTTCCATTATCTGGAACGCCGAAATGCTCGTTTGTGCCTCTGAAAGGTAATCCTCGTTCAGCCAACGTTATGATGACTGGAATCAATCGTCGCACTGCATCTTTCCAATAATTTTTCTCTTTCTGGTATTCAAGTTGAAGGTTGTCGGAAACATCGACGCAGTTCTGTCGCCTTTGAACGTATGTCAACATACATTCTCTGTGAAGAGATCTGTGGGGATAGGTGGAGTATTATGCCGGACACGGGCACACGGTTCACTTCACTCCCCATCACTAATCGAAAGTTCCGCCACAAATGCGAGCACCGAAAGTTGTCCACAAACGCGTAGGCTAAACGATAACACCTCCAGGAACTGCAGCATGAAATATTAAAACACTGAATGGTTTATTGGTCGCCGAAACGTTCTCTTTATTTAATTAGTTGATGGTTATCTTTTGTAATTAAGCAAACGTACACGTGTATTAGATGTCATCTGGAGCGTTACGAATATTAATTTAAGCCTTCTCATGGTCGTTGTTCAAACGTTAACAACCAAAAACACTTCGCACTATAATTCCGACCGTTCAATTAATTGTAGAAAAAACAAAAACGAGAAACCACGCTCGACTCAATTAATGATGAAAACATGACTCCTGTATATATACGTTCCTCCGCTGCGCGAAACGAGGAACGGGAGATCGCTTGTGACCAGGCTGGTCAACGGATGGGAGACGACTCCTGGTGGTATGTGTGCCTAGAACAAAGAAAGGCATAAACTGCATTCCTAGGATACGATTTCGGTAAAGCAAATAAAACCGAAATCGTCGGATGCCAATGGAATCTTTGTTGGAACATGTGCGGCTAAACAAAGAGACGATGTTCCGATGTGAAAATGTGCTAATTGGTTTTAGCGAAGTTACTGGGAAATGGTGGTTATGGCATCGCTAGAAAGGGTACGTATTGAATACCCATTTGCATTGATTATGCTTGGATTTCGATTGATGCCAAGGGACTCGAAATGCGTATTTGCTTTGGGTTGCACATTGTGCTGGGAGAAAAACGTCGCCAGCTAAATGTATACATAAAGAAATGAAGCTGGGAATAGGCGACGCCATGATAATTATCTCTGGCTGGAATGGTTACATGATATGTGAACCGGGGTTTTTCTTTTCAGGATAATTTATGATAAGGAAAGTAAGAACTCTTACAGGGGATGTGTAAGCGAAGGTATGCTTGAAAAGGTAAGAATTCTTTTGCAGGTACTTTTGGGTTATAATAATTGGATATATTTGATGCGTGAAGCATTTAAGATGCTAATGCGAATTGCATTAGCGAAAGCTGGTGCAGACTGGGTTGTGGTTATGGGGGTTTTTTCAGGAAGGCGAGCCGTGGGATCTGGCGGCACCTCCACAGATCAATTCTCATGGTGATGTAATTGGGAAACATTTTTCCAATCATTAAATCCATCACTGGTCAGTTTGTTTTGTTTGTCTTTGGAAGCAAAAATTTTGCATACAAAACAATACACGCAACCAGTCGTGGGAGAATAAATTAACCATTCGCGCTTCAACCGTTCTTGATTTGCCTTTCTTCCAAAAAACGTTTTTTCTGAGCAATATCTTGCTCTACCTTCTGCATCGTAAAATCTACGAGACGGCTCAAAGGATCCAGAGTGATTTTGGCACATGCTTGGACCACGATTGATCCAAAAATTGGCGTCATCGTCAATGAAATCGCCCTGTGCCGATTCTAACAGATACACACACAATTCACAAGCAAACATAGTGAAGAACACCGAACGAAAAATTGAATAAGAAAAATACATCAGAACCGTATACCAAGCGATAAATAAAAATAATTCACACCAGTGGAATATAGTCGAGTTTGGAAATCAAATTCAAAACACGGTCAGTAGCCTGGTGTGTAACGGTTAGGTAAAATTTCGTGATTCGAGCTGTCATAGCGTCAGTTCGAATCACACGATCTTCTTCACTATTATTTCAAACGCTATAATTGGTGACTACGACGTGATCTGTACACACACGCAGCATACACTTCCCATAGTAAAGCAGAACTTCACACACGGTCACGACTTCCGCATAGAGCACAGCCTCCGATGTTTCCTCGTTTCTCTCGTTCGTCCGTCGTCCGCATACGAATCTGATCGTAACGAAGTTACTGCGGCGGGAGTGGTGTAGCGATTCTAACAGATACACACACAATTCACAAGCAAACATAGTGAAGAACACCGAACGAAAAATTGAATAAGAAAAATACATCAGAACCGTATACCAAGCGATAAATAAAAATAATTCACACCAGTGGAATATACTCGAGTTTGGAAATCAAATTCTAAACACGGTCAGTAGCCTGGTGTGTAACGCTTAGGTAAAATTTTTTTCGTGATTCGAGCTGTCATAGCGTCAGTTCGAATCACACGATCTTCTTCACTATTATTTCAAACGCTATAACCCCACTTGCCGGGATCGCTCGAACAATTGTCATTGTTCGCTGCAGTTTCAAAAGTACCCAAATCCGCGGCTCTGAGCTCTTCGAATTCATTCAGACTAACATCACGCTGCGAGTTTGGTCCATCATCTTGATCCAAAGATTCAGAGGTTTTGAGATGATCGACTTGCTCTGTTTCAGATTGAATCTGCAAATTTGATAAAACAATTCTGAATTCAAAAGTTTTAAGAATTACATTTGCTCTAAAAACACTTTAATTTATATTTTATAAGAAAGTTATAATTTATAAATATCAACAGTAAATTATATTTCGATTCTTACATCTTCATTACTAGATTCGATCTGTTCACTAGCTGATGAAGAAGCATGTGCAGTGGAACTTTGGAAGAATGACGTCAATTTTGGTAGTTTCGATAAATCTGTCTCAATTCGTTTTTTCTTTTCATCCGCAATTTTTCTTTTTTGAGACCCGCTCTGATAGGATCGCCGCATTATGTAATTTACAAACATACTTAAATCGTAACATTCTGATAGGAAAAGCAAACATCAAATTCTGCATTTGAAATTAAACAACAAAGTTTAAAATCAAAAAATCGAACTCAAAAATAAATCAAAAAAACAAAACCAAAATCGAACAACAAAACAAATTTCGAAAAACTGAACGAAACTTAAAAAAAAAATTTAAAACAAAAACAATATACAAATTCACGTTCATTATTGTTGTTGGGTAACAAAAAAAGACAATTTGATTGTTGATGTTTTTTGTGTTGTATGAAAAGATACAATATAAAACAGAACCTCCTTTTTCAACAAATGCGTAGTTTTCGATATGTTCATTACACACAATACCACAATTTCACATTAATTAACATCTAGATTCGTCACTAATTGAAAAAACGTTCTTTTTTTCTCTAAGAACAACGAACAAATGTAATTTGACAAACGACAAGGCAACAGATAGTTTTGTTTTGCTTAAAACACTGAAATGAATCGTTTTTGTTTATATAAACAAGCTCGAGTTTGCAAGCGCTGTTTCGATTATTTAGCGCGCGATTTGAAATTCAAATCGTAGCTTAAAATAACAATGAAAAGAATAAATCAATTAAGATTTTTAAATATTTTTGTTTGAAAATACATTTGTATAATCAATTACATAAGATAAATGAATTGTCTTTAAAAAAATTGTTGTTTACAATATTCCAAAAAATGTAAAAAAATTTAAATAAAATTAAAAATAAATTACAAACAATCATGACAAATTTTCTTGGGGGCCCTTGCTCGCCAGGGGCCCCAGGCCATGGCCTAGTCCGGCCTAATGGGTAATCCAGCACTGGACGTACCTATTTCGGCCTGGCAGACGTGCAATTCTGATCTTATAGCGTTTGGGATGATAGTGAAGAACGTGTGATTCGAACTGACGCTATGACAGTTAGAATCACCAAAAATTGAACCAAAGCGCAACCCATAAGGCCACCGCCGTGTTTAGAATTCGATTTTTAAACTCAAGTATATTCAACTGATGTGAATTGTTATGTTATCGCTATGGTATACGGCTCTGATGCATTTTCTTATTCGATTTTCGTTCGGTGTTCTTCACTATTTGCTTGTGTATTGTGTGTGTATCTGTTAGAAACGCCACGCTATTCCCTCCTCAGTAACTTTGTTACGATTGTGGTGGTTTTCGTGTTCTTCTTTAGTCTCTGAGGAGTCTTCCCATTGGACAAGTACACAAGCACACTAAGTTTCTTTTTTTCATTCTTTATTAATTCGTGCAACACAAAAAAAAACTCAAAGTACAAATTCACTATTTAAAAAAAAAACAATGTTTTTCAATCTTTACACAAACTTAGGCGTTCAGGTTAGAATTAGCTGTTTGATTAATTAATAAAGGCGCAGTTTATTTACACTTTGTTGGTGTCCTACCCAACGAGTTCCTTACACTAGGCGCCAGAGCACCGCTTTTACTTAAGGTTACTTCTTATTATTAACCGGACTTTCTTAACTGATTATTTAACGCGCAGAGTATTTACAATTTTGTTCGGTTAAAACGTGGTCACTCAATCATTCGGAACAACGTTTGACTAACTGGACTAAAAACGAATCGCGTCAGTAAAATTATAAATTATGTATCCAGGCGTTCATCCACCGACAGTGGTTGATACAGACTAAATTATTGACTGTGTAAATCGCTGTTTGTTAGGTAAAGAAAAACAGAAAAGAAAACAAAACAAAAACTTCGCTACGCATCCTTGGCACAACATGATCCATCGGAAACGATCTCCGACGATCGGTTCTTCGCACACACACCATGATTACTCCGGTTGCCAGAGCTGAGCATCCCCTAACAAAACGGAACGCGGACACACAGATATATGGGTCGGGATTTGTGAGCGACGTCGCAGCTAGTTGCGAGGCATTAAATTCGTTGGGGTTTTATTATCCGCCAACAAGCACGCAGATATGCGGTGGTTACTCACAGCTACTGCTCGAAAGGGTTGTTATTGTGCACTCCCTGAATCACGGGAGACGCCGGATGTTTATTCCATAGGCTAATGCACACAGCATTTCCGACAGTCATGTATCTTCCGTTGCGATTCATTGGTGTTGTGCGGGTTCGCATTATTTGTTTTCCCAAGTCATCTCTCGCTCGGTTAGGCGACCGAGATGTTTAAGATGACCAGGAACAGAAGGAGTATCTTCTGCCGTGTGCGGTGGGATTGGACAGGGAATACGCGCGCCCAAATACATTTCATGTTGTATTGCTTCCTTAGGGATACGAACGTATCTCCTAAACAAAAAGATGGTGCGCTTGGTGGAAATTATGCTTTGGGTAATATCGGTGGCGCCATACGATGACGCCGCAATATATGAATAAAATTTTTCTTTCAGGAAGTTTTCGAAGATACATTGAATGCACCTTGTTGGGGAAATTCGTAAGAATGGGAATGTCTGCATGTAATTGCAGTGAATGGAAAATTTGATATGCCTACTTTCCAGGTTAAGCAATGACGCTCAGCTTTACTTGCCAAAATACTTGTAGTATAGGGTTTTTGTAAGCTTTTGGAACGTTTCCGAATCATTGGAGAAAAGATAAGCCGTGGCGTTACTTGTAACCGCCACACGATCAGCTTCGTGTGCGAACGACGGAGCGCACGAGAGAACGTCGGAGCAGACGAGTGCGAGCTCTATGCGGAAGTCGTGATCGTGTCGTGAAGTTCTGTTTACTATGCGAAAGTGTGTGCTGTGTGTACAGATCACGTCGGTGGGTCACCAATTATAGCGTTTGGGATGATAGTCAAGAACGTGTGATTCGAACTGACGCTAGAATCACCAAAAATTGAACCAATGCGTAACATATCAGGCTACTGGCCGTGTTTACAATTCGATTTTTAAACTCAAGTATATCCAACTGATGTGAATTGTTATGTTATCGCTATGGTATATGGCTCTGACACATATTCTTATTCGATTTTCGTTCGGTGCTCTTCACTATTTGCTTGTGTATTGTGTGTGTATCTGTATCCACAATCTCATTATGGAGCCCAAAATGTAATCTTTTTTATAGTACCTTTTGCGGCTTGTTAATCTTATATAACACGGCGTTACATAAGACTTTTTGTTTTTGGCAGTACACACATATTAAGGGAATTATTATTACCTTACAGTATAAAAACAAAACATGAATAGTAAAGAAAAGGCAGCATGGAAAATAAATGGGACTGGTTAAATGTCAAAATACGTTGGTTTTTTTTATGTTTCCAAGCTGGCGTTTCGAAGAAATGTTTCCACGGGAAAGTTCTGTGGCGGTTCCAATAACGCCACCGCTCGCTTTTTCCAGGTACAAGAGCTAACTTCCCCCTGGGGCATACAAAAACCTGGAAAGCATGTACTTACCTTTATATAGTTGTACTATAAAGACTTGAAACGCCGTAAAATCACAATATTCACTGAGGCAAAGTCCATCAGCACCAAACAGACATGTTCCTTACAAGCAATTTGGTTGCATCACCATGCAACCAACATGAACCAAACCAATTCAGTTCACATGTCTTTGATCGATTTCCATCATCAATAGTAAGTACCTTCCACAAGTAAGAGCAATTTGGTTGCACCATCTAGCAACCAACATTGCCCGAACCATATCAATGAGATATACCCTTAGGCGTCAGCCGCATACATGCAGGAGATGTTTCATCTTTTTCCATGCAGGAGATGTTTTCCTTGTTTCCTTTTGCATACATGCGCACATTGGTCGGTCATCCGACCGACAAATATGTGAGGGGTTTCTCTATTCTACATGAGAAACAACCCATAATTCCAAC
Organism: Microdon myrmicae; assembly: GCA_963931805.1. Taxonomy (NCBI): domain Eukaryota; kingdom Metazoa; phylum Arthropoda; class Insecta; order Diptera; family Syrphidae; genus Microdon; species Microdon myrmicae. The sequence goes on from OZ007500.1 coordinate 47,085,192, forward strand.
CAACATTCCCACCTAATTTCGACCGCTTTCAGCGCGTCATACTTACCAATTTCCTTTATATGTATTCCCCTGTAAAACATTTCAAACAGACGTATAGATAAACTCATTATCCTTTGCAGATAATGCATAATTAAGTTTAGCTACATTCTTGTCACATGGCAACTCCATTCTTGCTAACCATGAGTTTCCCATCGGAAATCTCATAATGTCGGTTAGCAACAACAAGTCTAAAAGAACGACGCTGTTGCATCATAGCAAAATAGGTGGGGTTATTTCAGCGTCTTAGAGTCTGGTTCTCACGCGAATTATTTCCCAAACATCAGCGGCGTCCTATCGACTTTTCCTCAGATCACCCATTCGCTTGGGGTTAATGATCTCTCTTTGCAGGGGAGTAACATCAGCTAGGTTTCCCTCTCATTCGTATTTCTTTCCACGGTTCAATGTGCTCCGACTACACCATAGCCGTACCACTGGGTCACCGATCATGTCAGTAGCTGCATCTGATACCAACACACACAACCAAAGCTACCCCGAGATCACAGCATATCATGTTTTCTGTTCTCTCATTCTTCATGTCCGTCAATTACCCTATTAACAAAAGTTACTCACACTTTGACGGGCTTGAGGTTGAGAGAGCAGAGGCGTGGTCTCTTTTGGTTGTCCTGTGTGTAGAATTAAATATGAATTTCAACCCTAATTCAGATCAGTCACTATTCAATCACCATTGCGTGCAGTCACGCTGCCGCACGAGTCGCCTGTCATTTCCTATCGGAGTTAGTCAGATCTCAACTGCAATCGCCTGCTGTCACGCTGCACCGCGTTTAAAAAGCCACTTTCGAATAATCAATCTGGAAGGTCGCGCCGCTGCCCATTCGTTAGAATAAAATCAAAACTGTAAAATTTCACCGCTATTGCCAAAAGTTTCTAAAATGATGATAGAATTAAAATAAACAACAAAACTCTTCTTTGAGTTAAACAAATTAAAAGTGTTTTCCTGTCTCCTGAGGATCATTTTCACGCCGCAGCATCGTTGGGGACACAAGTGAATCCTGTGTCATACGTTGGCATACAACTTCTGCCCCCACAAATACATTAAGGTATACGGCTGACCGCCCAAGGAATTCGAGTTCCCATAAATGGAAAATTACCATCGAGAATTCGACTACGTGGAGATGCCGCCAAGATGTGCACGATCAGCATAAATGCTTTACGCAGTCGCTGATCGTGTAAACACCTTAATCTCAATGTAGAGATATTTGCACCAGCTGCAACCATGCCAGCTAATGTTCCCCTTGTGGATTTCATCGATCCACGGTCCACATGCTTGTGGACACACACACGCCATGAGCTGCAGAGACGACCATCGTGTGTGTGTTTCACCCCTTTTTTGCCGGACCAAATGCAAGGAGGATCATCCCTTATATGGTCACCGAAGCGATGGATGGAATTTTTGGTATTCTGTCGCTTCGGTTAAAATAGTCAATCGTTCAACAGATTCCGTGGAGCCAAGTCGGGCCTCCACGTAAAACGAAAAACGGAGTGTTTCGATCAACTGGTGCTAAAAAAATTAATGTAATCATTCTCAAGTGTACAACTACCCAAGAGTCAGAAAACAGCTACCAAGAGTGCCGGTCGTCAGTATTTGGTACTGTAGTTCCTAAATTTATATCAAATGTTTAATTCTATTTCTTATGAAAATAAAAGTGTACCGAAGATAGTCTGTAATTAATGTTAATACTACTTAAGACTGTATATCCTAAATTTATATCAAAAGTTTAATTCTATTTCTTACGAAAATAAAAGTGTACCGAAGATAGTCTGTAATTAATGTTAATACTACTTAAGACTGTATATCCTAAATTTATATCAAAAGTTTTTATTAAGAAGCGTTCCTTAGTTCCAAATTATGTTTTACTCTCTCTTTAATAACAATAAAGAATATCAAGTGAGTGTGAGCCGGTGTTTAATTCTTGTTTTGGTTGACGTCGAATGACGGAGTTTCGCTATTAAGCTTGTAATGAATGACTTTCTCTTCGGTGTTGCTACGAGACCTAACCACAGTTCTTCATAACAATAAAGTCATATAATAATATTAGTTCAATAGCGTTGAATCTCGACACTTTTTTAAACAAAAATTGTACACACAACAATTATCAAATGAACAAAGTGGGTTTGTACAATTATTAAATGAACTCCATTTGCTACTTTATGTTCATAATCTCGCCATTGTAAGCCAAGGTCTGTTGAAATATAACTTCAGAAAACGACAAAAAAAAATAGTCATGTGTCGATTCTGATTGAGTCGTTGACACTGGGTTTTCAGTCACTTTCAATACGTTTAAAACTGAATACCAGTTTCGATATTTTATCCGGTAAATATTATTTACCTGGTGATAGCGAGTTAAATACAATCTTAATGTATCCTCCATTAGTGGGAGATTGAAAGCCGATATTCAGAAAGTAACAACCATCGAACAACAGGTATATTCCGGGCAAAAAAAAGATCTTCGTATCAACGATAACAAAAAGAAACATCAAAGGCCCACCATCATTTTAATTAATACTGCCTAGATGAAATTAAATTAAATTGCTGCTTGCATAGATTTTAATGTTACCACCCACCGGCTGTAAGAATATGCCTATCTACTTGTTCCCCATTAACTCTAACAAAAAAACAAAAAAAAAGCCTTAAAGAAATATAAATATGTAGACGAAAGCGGAAAATAAAGGAGAGGACGACCGACCGAAGTTCAGACCGACCTAATTGCTGTTTATGTATTTTTTCTTGGTGGCACCCCTAAGGGAAAAGCTAACATTTGACCCGGTTCTCATCAAACGACTGGCGGACAGCGTGCGGGGGTAGTGCACGCCCTACCGTGTGGCCAGATGAGGAACGATGCAATTCATTGCCCTTTCGTGCATCTGACAATTGCACTCGGCTTGCGCTCTCTTTAACCTCGCACCGCAAAACAGTCTTAATGAAGTAAAAATGGAAAAAAGAAACGATGAGAATTTAGTTTAAAAAAAACAACAACAAAGACTAGTAGAAAAAAAACAAAAATCATAGCTCACAAGGGCTGACGGAAAACTGGGGGAAAAGTAATTTGTTCTACGGGCTTATTTCCGGTGAGATCCTTGAAATGGTTCGCATTTCAAGAAAAAATTCTAAATCAGTTCAATCGGGTCGAAGGGTGGTTGGAATTTTAGTAAAAATCCCACGAACTACTGAGAAAGTAAAAAAGAAAAGAACAAAAAAAAAAACAAAAAACAAAAACAAAAGAAACTAACAAGAAACAAAAAATAAAATCCGCAACCAACCAGTGAGCTCCATAAATGATTGTAAGTTTCGCAGGAGTAAATTGAACGAGTGCATCAGATCGGGGTGTGAGCGATGTCAAGGCCGCACGGAATGGAATAATTACACAGTTCGTTTTCTTGAATTCATTTGAAGAGCTTTTCGGCACAGGGTAGTTATTCATATGGACTGCCTTGTTCTGAACATTGTATATCGAACGATACTGGCACTCGAAACTATCCTTGAGAGGCATAGGTCTTAATATCCAAAGATGTAAAACGGGCGTTTATTTACATCACATTTAAGAGCGCAAGTGAGAATGGAATAAGGCACAAAACAAATATGATACCGCATTAGTACCGGGTTTACTTCTTCCTATTCGTTTTATTCTTCTCATTAATTCCTAATGATTTACCGGAACTTAAAAGTAACCTCCTTCATCAAACAGTGGTGGCTAGTGGTGAATCTATTTAAGTTATTTAGTTGTTCTTGTTAGCTTTGGGTTTTCTTAAGGGTACACTATTGCTATTATATTACGTAATAATAATTCATTCAGGATAGCTCAGGATAGCTCAGGGTAGCTCAACGTGAGCTGACTGATCTAAGATTTTATACATCAATTTCTTTACATTCACGTTTCTGTTAGAATTTTTATTTTTATGTAGGTGAGCAATTCTCCAACGATAATTAATATTCATGGCATGTTATATAGGGTGGGCCATACATGTTTGCAAATGGCAACACTTGATTTCTTAAAAACCGTTGGAGGGAGGGGTATGCGAGTGGCGGGGAATTGTGCGTCGCTTCATGCAATTTTAGTCACAATGGAGCGCTTTACGGGACAACAGCGTGCTTTTTGTGTAAAACAATTTTACAAAAACAACGACTCCTACGTTACTGTACGACGCCTATTGAATTGAATACGGATTACGCCGTGTAAGTGAATATCCAAGTGTTAATTTAATCAAAGCTTGGGTCAAGAAGTTCGAGCAAACAGGATCGACAACGAATATTAAACAAACAGGGGGGCCACGTTCAGGAAAACATCCAGGAAGAGCTAGCCGTGATACCTCGCAGCATGTGTCAGCGAGTTTTCTAAAGTTTGCGTAGTCGATTGCAGGAATGCCAACGACGAGACGGGGCACATCTCGCAAATGTCATTTAAAAAAAAAATTTTCAATAAACGTTTATTACGTTAAATAAATGATCAACAAAATAACATTTGTAGATTTATCTCTTTTCATGTTTCAAATGAGCAAAAATGTATGGCCCACCCTATCATCATCATCGGCACTACAACCGGGAACCGGTCTTGGCTTTATTTAGCAAGTCCTGAGGCTTGTTAAATTTTCCATCATCATCATCATCATCGGCACTACAACCTGGAACCGGTCTTGGCCTTATTTAGCAAGTCCTGAGGCTTGTTAAATTTTCCATAATGATTTGTTTTTTCCGGGCAAGGTTATTAGTCTTGCGCCCGAGGCTCCCCGACGGGGAATCGAACCCCGGTCTCCCGCATGACAGGCGGGTATACTAACCAGTATACTATTGAGGAGCTAAATTTAAATTAAATTTTCCATAATTATTTGTTTTTTTCCGGGCAAGGTCATTAGTCTTGCTCCAGAGGCCCACCCTATACAAGAACTTATAAATTCATGACGAATAACATCGAACTCAACAATATAAACCACAACTAATAATTCAACAGACAACAATCAACAATCAGCAGTCAACGAAGGACAAACAATTAATAACCACATTACCAACTAATAATTAACCACCAATTAACAGCCAATAAAGAACAACATCATTCAATACATGAGCCGTTTATTTTCAATGTGGCATAAGTCACTTTTCAAAACAATCAACTAAATGATAACATTAATTATACTTCAATTGTCTCTTCATTTAAAAAAAATTCAATCAATATGTTGAGAACTATTAAGATTTTGATCGAGAGAAGTTTTGCTAATTAACGGTACATCAAACATGTTTATTTTGATAGTTACGTAAGTCGCTGCACTCAGGAAATTAATTGCGGGGCTTAGTTGAAAAGAGATATAATAAATGTTTTATTAAAAGTGAGATGTGTGTGTGAAGTATTGTTTTGAATAATTTTCAGTATTTTTTTAAAAAGTTGTGATCAGTGGACATATTTTTATAAGTGGGAAAGAATAGTGCAGTTTTGTAAATTAAATAGCGTAGCAGTACAATTCCCCCGCTTGGTAGAAACCTTGACGTGGTGCGGGGGCTTAAACTACAATGATTCACTCAGGCTATGCTGACGGAAGCATACGCTTCCAGTAGGGCCACCCATGTCAGACATGCTAGCGAGGAAACACACACAAAGATCTACCACCCCTAATCCAGGGTGTTACGCGTCACCGTGCCCATTGGATGGTTTGCAGCCAGGGGTATACCGGCTGTATTATAACGGCGCCTCTCTGACACCGGGTCGAATCAGAGCAATAAGCAGACCTTACCATATCAAAGAGGGGCTCTGATATGGCGGACTATTTCAAACATCAAAGACTCGTGAGATCAAAAATGAATAATCAATATACAAAAAACAATCCCACGAAAAACCCGGTAAGCGTAGGTGTGATGAGCCGAAACTACCATAAGGGAACAAATCATCAAGAAAACATGGACTCGGCAAAAAGAAGACGTAGGGAAAAACGGAAAAAGCGGGATATACGCGTCGGCAGGTGGAATGTTCGAACGTTATATAAACCATGCGCGATACAGACGGTCGTAGAAAACGCGACACAATATAAAATGGACATCGTCGCGCTTCAGGAAGTTCGACTCCCACATCAGGTAATCGAAACCAATGGGTTTACACTGGCGTGTGGAGGTACCGATACACATAACATCGGAACTGGCTTCATCATAAGCAAGAAGATTACGCCCCATGTAAAAGATGTGCAATTTATTAAAGACCGAATGTCGGTGCTAAAAATTCAGGGCCCATGGTCAATTATGTACTTATAAACGTACACGCCCCAAGAGAATTTACAGACGATGAAATGAAGGACACGTTCTACGAGACGCTAGAAGAGGTTGTGGAAATGTGCTAACACAAGGTGTTTGATGGGATCTCATAATTCGATGTTAAAAACCTCCTCGGGGACCTCAATGCGAAAATTGGAAAGGAGAAATCTTCCAACAAACTATAGGTGAAGAAAGCGTACATGGTGTTTCAAATGGTAATGGAATTCGAGTTATTACGTTCGCAGCGTCAAAAGATCTGATAGTGAAAAGCACGATGTTGAAGCACAAGCAAATTCTTAAAGCCACATGGATATCACCCGACGGCGTAGCGCGTAACCAAATAGACCACTTCCTCATAGACAAAAGACACCACTCGAATGTCCTTGACGTAAGATCATATAGAGGAGCAGATTGCGACTCCGATCACCTTCTAGTGATGGGCAAAATTAGAAGTCGGCTCCCAGCAATCAGACATGGACAGTCACGGGAGACGAGCAAAAAGTTCGAGTTTGATAAACTAAAAGACCTACGCAAAAGGGCTGAATATCAAGACGAACTAACGAATAGATTTAGCATCCTAGGGAATGAGAGTAGTGAGGAAGAGGAAGCCAATAATCTGGGCACTAAATGGGCATCGATCAGAGACACAATCAAACAAACAGCCCAAGAGGTATTAGGATTTAAGAAAACAACTAAGTCCAAACCTTGGTTTGACGATGAGTGCAGGGCAAAGATCGAAAAACGTAAACGCCTCAGAATGATCCACTTAGAAGCTTATGACGAAGTCAACGCAGTAAGATATGCGACAATTCGGAAAGAGACAACCAGACTTTTCAAACGCAAAAAACGCGAATGGGAGAAGACTCGGATCGAAAAAATCCTAGAAAATGCCAGAGCAAAGAACATAAGAGGTATGTATGCAGGCATAAATTCAATTAGAAATGGCTACCGAGGGAGAGCCAACATAAACCGAGACACAAACGGCTGTCTGGTGACAGAAACAAAAAATATCGTGACAAGATGGAAGCAGTACTTTGAAAACCTGCTCAATGTGCGCACCCTTCAACCACAAATAAACGCATCAGACGTACATACAGCCGAGCCCCAGATCCCAGAGCCCTCTTTCGATGAAGTTGTAGACGCAATAAATCGACTGAAAAACAACAAGGCTCCCGGAGCCGATTGCATACCGGCAGAGCTTGCGAAACATGGAGGAGGGGCAACCGCTCGAAAGATCCACCAACTGGTTAAAACAATATGGGATAAGGAAGTCATTCCGGAAGAATGGAAAACCTCAATAGTCATCTCCATTTTCAAAAAAAGGCGACAGATCTGACTGCAAAAATTACAGAGGAATATCATTGCTCCCAACCACATACAAAATATTAACAAATGTCATACTGGCGAGAATCACACCGTGCGCAGAAGAAATATTGGGAGACTACCAATGCGGATTTCGTCGGAACCGGTCAACAAGCGACCAGATGTTCACAATAAGGCAACTGCTGGAAAAGAAATGAGAATACGGAGAGACGGTTCACCAACTGTCGGTTGACTTCAAAAAAGCCAAAGACTCTACCATATTGTAGTTGAGCTGGGGATCCCGAAAAAATATGCCGCCCTCATTCAAATTTGCATGAACGAAAACAAAGGGCGAGTTAGAATGGAAAGCCACCTCTCAGAACCATTTGAAATCCGGGACGGACTAAAACAGGGGAATGGCCTCTCATAATATCTCTTTAACCTTGTCCTCGAGTATGTTATCAGAAAGGTACAAGACGATCATCCTTGAACGGGGTCACACAAGTGCTCGCGTATGCGGATGACATCGCCGTTCTGGGCGATAATCTCGAAACTATAAGTAAAAACTGTGAAATCATCATGCAAGCAGCAGAAGAGGTGGGCCTAGAAATAAACGAAGACAGAACGAAATACATGATTACGACGAGAGCAGGTGGACCTCAGAGAACACATATAAACGTCAGGGGCAAGATATTTGAAAATGTCAAAGAATTTAAATATCTGGGAACGATACTGACGACCAGAAACGAAACGTCGAAGGAAATATTAACAAAAGACTACACTCCGGCCACGCTAGATGGCATGCAGTCAGTAAACTGCTGAAATCCAAACTGCTATCACGTAATATAAAGCTCCGTGTCCATAGAACCATAATCATGCCGATTGCTCTAGCGGATGCGAAACATGGGCCCTCACAAAACAGGAAGAAAACAAATTCCGCGTATTCGAGAATAAAGTTTTAAGGAGTATCTTTGGAGGTAAATATGCCGGGGAGGCGGGACAATGGGGGAAACTCCACAACCACGAATTGGAAAAGCTATACCGCACACCTACAAAGATGGGCGGAACACGTAGCGCGAATGAGCGATGATAGGACCGTGCATAGAATTCTTGACGGTAAACCAACGGGAAAGAGACCGACAGGACTGCCGCGACGGAGATGGGAGGACAATATTAGATTGGACCTCGAGGAAATCGGATCAGATGGTCGAACGTGGAAGGAGAGTGCACAGGACAGGGAACGATGGCGGAGCCGAGTCAGTGTGTTCATGAACTTCCGGGTTCCTACAGGCCAATAAATAATAATAATAATAAAATAAAAGTATGTACTGCTACAAAAGTCAAAAGAGAGAATAATACGACAGTGAATCAAATATAAACGGTAATTTTACTTACCAACAAGTTGCGAACTAGAAAATCTTGTTTGGTTTATGAAGACTAGGGGTACCGGCTTGGCTAGCGGTCGCGCTCGACATTGTAGTCAATACAGCCATGAGCGAGCAAGTGGTACATACGTCTTTTCCGCCACGGATTATTATATAATTTTTAACAAATGAAAGCGGTAAACTCTCTGCAATTTTTTCTCGATTGAAGGCACAGCTTAGTGATGACACCCTGTCTCAGAATCGTGTGTATACGTGGGCCAGAGAATTTAAAAGTGGGCGAGAACGTATCGAAAACGAAAGTCATGGTCGACGCCCAAGGACAAGTCGTACAGATGACAATATCCGTGCCGTTCGAGAGCTTATTGGGGTATTCTTACGGACCTACCTCGCGTCCAGGTCCCCCTTACATCCACAAATCCCATTTCGTGAGTTTCCCCTCTCTACGTCTAAAAAGAGAAAAACTCGCCAAGTAGCTAATTTGCATAAACTACTTTGTGCAAATTCTACTTGGTAGAGGAAATAATAATAAAACGGCGTTGGCGCCGGATAAAAATTAAACGTCAACGGCGAATGAAAATAGATTTGAAACATTCGACGTAAAGCTTCGATCGGTACAAGACAATCGAGATTCAATTAGCAGTCGTAAATTACCCAGTTATCTGAAGAAATAATAAGATCGCCGCTTAACTGTTGGAGAAATTTCATCAGAAGTGGGTATCAGCTATTGAAAAAATCGCATATCGAAACAAAAGACGACGTATGCCCATACGAGATGTCGCCCCTCTTCTTGACAACACTAGGCCTCACACCGCGTCCTTGACAAGGGATGCATTGGAAGAAATGGACTGGGAAACTCTCGAACACCCTCCAGCCCAGACTTGTCTCTCTGGGACTAGTTTTTGTTCGCACCCTTGAAGGAATCACTTGGATGAAAAAAATTCGAAAGTAATGGACAATTCGAGGAGCACGTGCGCAATTGGCTAACAAGTCACACTAAATCCTTCTACGAACAAGGGGATAGTATAGTTAGTGTAACATTATTCAATAAATATATAAAAATAAATTACCCTTTATAATTGATTCGCCGTCATATAAAGAGAGTAACATAAAGAGAGGACTGCTGGTTAGGTTATAAGTGGGCAGTTGTGAAGAATTGTCGAAGTGGTCGGTGCTAATAAAATGTATGTAAAACGAGTGGTTATTGTTGTTTATAAAAATTATTATATGTTTAGTGATATTTGGGGGATGGGACCGAACATACAGGGTAAAGTATGTGTTTTCAACGCGGCGAAGGTCAGGACGATCCTTGTCCATGTTCAATCCAAGTTGACATGCAGTCTTCATGTGACACCCCTGGATAGCTACGTTGGCACCCACCAAGTAGTGAACCAATGCATGCAGCGACATCCTGAGAAAGGTTAGCGCAAGGCTAATAATCTTGCCCGGAAAAACAAATTATTATGGACAATTTAACAAAACTCGGATGAGGACCGGATATCGGTGAAGAGACTTGTGGGGGTAGAAGTTGGGTGCCGGTACGACACAGATTCACTTACACCTACCAACGATGTTACGCCGAACACGAGTTCACGAACATATCCAATAATCCAAGAGAAGAGATGGAATAAATCGAAACACACTGAGATCGTTTTTTTCTTGTTGGTTAACGTTTTTCTTTTATTTACACCTTTTTTTATTAATTTGTTTACAGCATAGGATTTCAATGGTTTTCTTTTATTTACGCCTTTTTTATTAATTTGTTTACAACTTAAGATTGCAATTTTACATTTGTAATTTTGGTTCCAGCACTGGTGATTCTTTTTGTAAATTCTTGTTAACACACATGATTCCTTAAGATACTGTCCTCCTTTCAGTTCGTTTGGAATTTTGTAATTTATCGATAAGAATTTCAGAAACAATACTTTCTTCGCGACTCAAACTTTAAAGGCTTTCATGCACGCACCTCTGCTCGCCGGTGGTTAAATTTCGACTTTTGTAAGAATGATCTCTCTAGACTCTTGCGCACGCTTAAGTGGTTGTAATACGACTAATCCCAATCAGGGATGAAAATTGTCTTTTTGGGATATGCACAATGATCAACCAATTGAGATCATACTCTCATCTGTGCTCTCTCATTTTCCTCGCCCATCGAGGTGAATACACCCTTTGGTTAATTCAATAGTCGATAGACCAGAGAGAATGAGAGAACCGAAATAAAGAGCGAAATGATATCGGGGATGATTTGCTTATTGCCTGCACGAACGCAAAATCTGGTGATGACCGAGTGACCTAGTTAGTATATCGGTTTGATCTCAGAGTGCAATGTACTCTGAGAGGGGAAATGAAATAGGATGAAATATATTTTGGTGCTATTCACCTGACTAAAGAGTTTATTGATCCCCAGCGAATAGCGTGTTTGGAGCAAGTCGAAGGGGCGCTGCAATAACTTGGGAATTATGAGCGTGAGAACCAAACTCGAAGAATTTGAAAATTACCTCCGCGGTTTTGCGATGATGTAACCGCATCGTTTGATTAGACTTTGCGTGGCTAACCGAATCTGGAATTATGATTTCCGGTAGAAAACTCACATGGCTGTGATATGGTGTTGCCGTATAGCAAGAAAGGGTTTGAATTCAATTATACATCATTTGTATAAATAATGAATTCAGTTATGCGTCCTTTTGGAATATATCTTTTTTCAGGTGAAAAAGCCGACGGAAGGAATTGGGATTGAGGTGGTGCGCTGTTAGCCGGCGAAATTGGGTTAAAATTGTGGGTTGGTTCTCAGTGTAATGTAGGGAGCCCACACAGACTTGCTAAATAAGGCCAAGACCAGTTACCGGTTGTAGTACCGATGATGATGATGATGATGATGATGATGATAGTGATATCTAATATAGTACACATAATTAGCATTATATTTCATAAAATTTTAATAAACTACTTTTATATGATCTGATGATGCTATCAGACAGTGAATCAGGTAAAACATAGTTATTTCAGTTACTGAATTAGGTAGCTTTCAATGCTCATTATTATTTTATAGAAATATTCCCTGTAATGCGAAAAAGTTAAGTCCAGAAAAAGACATATGAGAGTGATTTCATCAGATGAAGAAGCAACTTCTATGAAGTCACTAAATAAATAAAACATAACAAAATAATAATAATAAACCAAATAGAAATTAATACGATAGATCGGTGAAGAGGAAGATTATGGTGTGCTTCTTTTTGGGAATTAGAATTACAATTAAAATTGAGCAGTTGAATAGTACAAATGGAAGATGGTTTGGAGAGAGAAAAAGAAAGCCTCTTGAAAAGTAGAGTATGAATGTCATCCGACTCAACGTTTTTGTTAAAGTTCACGTCTTTTTTTTTCTCGGACAACAGTATAAGTACGGATATGTACATGATTAGATACATGACTAGATACATATCTAGATACATTGTTAAGTACATGGTGTCTAACATATGGTTATATGTTATATATATAACATAATATATAATCCCCCCCCACCAACTTAACCATGTATCTAATCATCTATCTAACCATTTATCTAGCCATGCATCCAGCTATGTATCTAAACATGTATCTAACCATGTATATAACCATGTATCTAACCATGTATTAGTTTAGTTTAGTGAGGGCAGAACCCTCATTTATTTTGCTTAATGCAAGCTCAAAATTAAACTTAAAATTAATTAATATAAACAGAACCTTAAAGACTATCTTAAATCTAGAGTGAGAAGGAGAATAAAAAAGAAAAAAGAAAAACCAGGAGGTGAAAAAGAAAGGGGGGGTAGGAGGCTAGGGAAGGACAAGTGTATGTGGGGGAGGCAAATACGGCTTTTGTGAGAAAATGACAATGAGGGGCACGTCTACGTACTGGTATGGGGCGGGATTGCAGAGCTAAGGGGAGAGGTTTAAATTGGGGTGGGGTGGGGTGAGGACGGGTTTCTTCTGAGACGTCGTTTGACGGCAGGAGTGGAGAGGTTGAAATCAAAGAAGGTGGGGAAAGAGTTGGCAAGTCGTAGCATACGTGAGATGGGCTAGTTAACGCTGTAAGAAGTGTGATGAGCGGGCACGTAAAACAGACGAGGGTTCCGCACATTACGGGGGTTTGTATAAAATGATAAAGTGAAGAGCAAGTTTGGGCAATTGATTGAGCCTGACAGAAGGCGATGTATAAAGATGATGTCAGCATGGATTCTGCGCTCCTCAAGTGTGTTAAGATTGATTAGAAGGAGGCGGCCTATGTAAGGTGGTAAAATGAGTGGGTTTTCCCAGTTCAATCCACGTAGGGCAAAGCGCAAGAAACAACGTTGAACGCCCTCGATCCTACGAATGTGAGACTGTTGATACGGGGACCAGACCTGACTAGCATATTCGAGTAGTGGCCGGACGAAAGTTGTGTAGAGTGATCGGGTGACGTAGGGGTTAAGGAATTCCTTCGACCAGCGTTTTACAAAGCCAAGAGCGGCGTTGGCCTTTAGGATTGTGTCATCGATATGTGCGGTATATCTAAGTTCTTTGTCGCATAGGACGCCCAGGTCGCGAATCGATTCAACCGATGTTATCGGTTGGTCTAGCAAGAGATAGGAACGTGGCTAGGTGGGGGAGCCTTTCCGAGAGAAGGTGATTGTGTGACATTTGGCGATATTCAGTTCTAGGCAGATATTTTGGCACCATATCGAAAAGCTGTCAAGATCCGATTGGAGAAGTGAGGAGTCAATGGGAGAGCGGATTGTCTTGAAAATGTTGGTATCATCCGCGTAAAGCGAGATGAGGGAGTGATTGATGCACGAGACTATGTCGTTTATGGTTAGGATAAATAGTAGGGGGCCGAGATGACTGCCCTGGGTGACACCTGAGGTTAGAGAGAAAGGATCGGAGAGGGTGGATCTAAATCGCACACGGCAGGTTCGAGAGTTAAGATAGGATGAGATACACTTAATGAACAGGGGTTCAAAACCAAGGGAAGATAATTTAAAGAGAATGAGGTTATGGGAAATTTTGTCGAAGGCCTTGCTAAAGTCGGTAGTGACTACATCAACTTCATCGCCGTTTTCTAGGGCAAGGAGTGTGTGGGATGTAAATTCGACAAGGTTGGTCGTAGTGGACCTGCCGGAGAGGAAGCCGTGCTGGTTAGGAGAGATGATGGGAGTGCAGCGAAAACATAATGCTTCGTATAGAAGGCCTTCGAACAGTTTAGGAATGTGCGAAAGCTTAGCAATGGGACGATAATTGGATATATCGTTTTTTGGCCCTTTTTTATGTATGGGGGTTATGTAGGAGGATTTCCAAATGTCGGGAAATAGACCTTGTGCAAGGGATAGATTGAAGATTGACGCGAGCGGGAGAGAGAGAGAGAAGAGGAGCATTTTTTAAAGAAGATAGCAGGGAGTCCGTCTGGACCGCGACTGAAATCGGCTTTGAGTTGTTCAAGTTTTTCTTTAACTTGGTGTTGTTGAATGTGTAGAGGGATGAGTGGGCCAAGGGAGAAATCAGACGTGCCAGTAAAGTAGGAGGGGTTAGGCTCGAACGAGTCGTCCGTGTAGGAAAGTTTGAAGAAGAACGCGAGAAGATTGGCTATGGTTTTGGAGTCAGATGAAGTAGTTGAGTCGTAGAAAAGAGAGTTGGGATAGGCATCTGATTTCCGATTATAGTTGATAAAGTGGTAGAAAGATTTGGGGTCATTGATCAAATTGAGTTGGGCTTTGGCAAGGTAATTGTGGTAAAGGGAGCTAAAAAGCTCGGTGAATTGGTAAAAGTAACCGAGTTAGTTGGAATAGTCCACAGGAGAACGCGTATTTAAGAAAGTATTCCACAACTTATTCCTCTTGTTACGAAGTGTGCGGAGTCTGCGGTTATACCGAGGGGGCGATGAGAATGATAACCTGTTACGGGAATATGGGACACATAGGGATATGGCGTTGTAGATTACTGTGTAGAGCGAGGCTGTAGCGACCTCTGCACTAATATCATTTAAGCGGGGTGTGGTATTGCTGAGGTACTCATTTATGAGCCGGAAATTAACTTTTTGGAAATTGAAAGAGTATTGGTAGGGGAGGGGAGTGGGTGTGCTGTGGGCTGAGTAGTCACGGTATAAGGATAAGAGAAGTGGGGGGTGGTGGTTGTCAATGGTAGAGAGGAAGTGGGGACTAGGGATAACCGAGGAGTTACAGGGGTCTTTCGTGAACACAAGGTCGAGTTACATCTAAACATGTATCTAACCATGTATCTAGCCA
The DNA here is from genome assembly GCA_963931805.1 of Microdon myrmicae. NCBI lineage: Eukaryota > Metazoa > Arthropoda > Insecta > Diptera > Syrphidae > Microdon > Microdon myrmicae. The sequence continues at coordinate 47,100,416 of OZ007500.1, forward strand.
TGTATCTAGCCATCTATCTGGCTATGTATCTAACCTTGTATTTAACCATGTACCTAATCAATTATCTAAATATGTATCTCACCTTGCAACTAACCATGTACCCAACACTGTATCTAACCATGTATATAACCATATATGTAACCATGTATATAACAATGTAACTCATATATATACCCCTGCATCTATCTATGTATCTCACCATGTATCTAACCATGTATATAACAATGCAACTAAGGTATATACCCCTGCATCTATATATGTATCTCACCATGTATCTAACCATGTATCCAACCATCTATCTGACCGTGTATTTATCTATTTATCTATACATGTATCTCACCATGTATCTAACCATGTACACAACCTCATCTATCCATGTATCTAGCCATATATCTAGCTATTTATCTAACCTTGTACCTAATCATGTATCAAATCATGTATATATCCATGTATCTATCTATGTATCTACCCATATATCCATCCATGTATCTATTTAGGTATCTATACATGTATCGCACCATGTATCTAACTTTGTAAATAGTCATGTATCTAACCATGTAGCTAATCAGATATCCATGTATCTATCTATGTATCTAGCCACGTATTCATCTATATAACTAACCATATATCTATGTATCCAACTATATATCTAACCATGTATCTGTCTATGTACCTATCCATGTGTCTCACCATGTACGTAGCAACAAAGATATATCGAGCCAGTTAATGAGTATATCTGGATCTCGTTTGGGGCTACAATATCATGTTTCGCTATTTGTAAATACACATTCCCATTAATGAAACGTATACCTCTGATGTTACAAAATGCCATCACCAGTTGAACGTTGATAGTGATTCGGGGTCGAACCGAGACGAGTTGTTTACACTTCGGTTTTTTATCAAAACATTTAAATGATGTTTCTGCTGATCCGGATATCCGAATGGAAAACTACTTTACGTTCAGAATTTTTTATCTCAGAAGGTACTATCATGTCTTATCTCAGCTTTAATCCGGCCCATCAATCAAACGTCCGGAACATACTCGAAGATTTCTCTCAACATATCGTGGAACGTAAACGTGACGAGGTGGTACCTTACCTTGTGACCGACTTACCACCTACACACCTTTTTCTTTTATTCAGACCGACCCATCTCCGAAAGATGGCCATGATTTTCCGTCGACAATTTTAAGGAGGATCTAGATTGATGGGGTGGTATTACAACGGGCGTTGAGTCCCCACCTACCATTCGGTCTTTAGTCGTTAGCTTAGTCTCTAGTTTATGACAATCCGACCTAGCTGTGGGTATATTCTGAAGGCCTACTCACGGGGAATAAATTGCTTATGACATTAAACGTTGGATTTCTTTACGTTAAGTCGTTTCGTTATACCCACAAACCAACGACGTTAGAGGAGCTCATAAACAAAATCGAATGCGAAATTAACACCAGCCGGCTGATATATGTGAGCGAGTAGTGCAAAATTGCCTTCAGAGAATCGATCGCTACAAACGTACTCTACTTGAAGTCCATACTTGAATGTGACATGTGTACTGCACGTGGATCAAATTTCATCTCGACGCCCCAATTATTCTGTTTTATTTAAATACAAAATTGTTATATCCCTACTGTAAACCCAATGCTAATGGGAAATTTGTAACTGAGTAAAATCAAGGCCAACCGATTTTGTTGTCTAAGATGTATCCCAACCCACAAACAGTCTTTCAATACCACCATTAGCACCATTAGAACATGTGTGCAATGAATTCGTTAGGTATTATTACGCTCGTTGTCAAATGTATTTGTGTGAATATACCTCTTCAAATATTGTACTATATAAATTAACTTCGCATACATAGGTACAAAAACTTGTTTTTTAGTCGAATGATTGACTTGATTATGTATTCCCCCACCATTACAGGTTTGAATTGATTGAAGGTTCTACCTCAACTTATAAATGGTATCTGGACATTTATAGATACTTCGAAATCAACCCTTTGGGTAAAAACGAAAACCTTGTAACCATAACAAAGAACGGATAATACAATTTCGACCTTTCATAAGCCGGGTGATTCAGTGGAAGAGATCTTAGCCTCTGTTACCATTTACCATGTTAAGACAGATCCAATTTGATTGTTTGATTTTAAAGCTGTTTTCAATTATTCAGTTCCCACTCTTAGTGGATTTCAAAGAATTTGTTCAATGTGATATTGTGTTTATAAGTGTTAGGTAGATAAATTAGAGGAAATAAAAACAAAAGATAAAAAGCTTATCAATTTCAGCGACGCTTTCTATAAATTTGACTATGCTTGTGTGGCTTTCTAACAGATACACACACTATATAAGCAAATAGGGAAGAACAATACCGAAAGAAAATCGAATAAGCAAAGCATCAGGAGCCGTATACCGTAGCAATTAACATAGGAATCCCACATCCGTTGAGTGTACTTGAGTGTTATGCGCGAGTGCGTACCTGCGGCAGTGGCCTGATGCGATGATCTTTGGTTCTATCTAATCTTTATAGCGTCGGTTCGAATCACACGCTCTTTACTATCGTCACAAACGCTATACTTGTATGCTTCTTCTTTTTTTCTATTACACGTCATCAATAAGTACGAGCTTTACACACCTTCCACAAATCCTGTTCAATTTCATCAGACAAACATCATAAGCATCATAGATCACAATCCAAGTACCTATTACATGGTGTATTGGTTTTATCATGTTCGCAACACCGCGACAGCTTAAAGCAATTTCCAATAATCTTCCTTTAGCTATAGATTGTAAATGCTGACAAGTCCGTTCACCAGTAATTTCTTCAATATTTTAATATGCCTCATAAATGTCTCACAAATTCCTATAATATCCAACATCTGTTCAATATTATTATGATAATCTCCTGCAGCGTCAGTCGTATATTCAGTGCTAATTTAATTTCCGAAAGCAACAAAACTGGTACGTTTTCTCTAATCTAATGCTTCGGTTTGAATATCCTCTAAAGCTGATCTTCCATAAAAACACACCATCTACTCACGAGCAACTTCTTAAACCACATTAACGTCAGCCTTATGCTTTCATTGGCAGTCGCGACATAAAATGCTGCCATCCTATATGAGTAAATACGTAAAATCGAGACATATTTCTTAAGGATAAGTACATGAGAATAATCTCTGCACGCCTATTGAAGGGATGCGCCCAATTACAATTCCATTAAGCATCCAACCCCCCTTCTGCTAGATATCACGTCGCAAACGGCAGGCTCTCAATGCCTACATACTGATTTACAACACCGAAGATGAACTGAATTCTCGGTGCTTTTGAAAACCGTAAAAGTTGGTTGACGGTGAGATGGGGAGGGTGGTTTCACGATGTGCGCTTAAGAAGACACGTGTCGCATCTGCACATATCTTTTATCCGTTAGATGACATGGTCTAATTAATTTTACCTTGTTTTGAATCGAATTAAGAGTTCATGGCACGAACCTGACATCATACTGAAATTGTGGCAAGAAGGCTTCAACGTAATTATTCTATACTCCCATCAGTACGGACAATAACTCTTCTCTCAACAATGCAGCGCCAGATACTTCCATCTGCGCCCATTTAGGCACAGTAAAGGATATAATTAGACGATGTTTATTGTCATCAGTAAAATGTGATTACGACTGCTTCAAAATGGGTAAGTGCTGCAAAAGCATTCTACAAGTCCTGTTCTCCTATTCACGTACTCCTGACTGATAGAGTTAGCCATTTGGTACGGCAACTGCGTTCAGTGGTTCAATGACAATATGACGTGGGACTGATCAGATAAACTAAGTAGTAACTCCCCCACCACTTTTGTCCCGCTGAGAAATTTCATTTACATTTTATAATTAAACAAACATATAAAACATGAAACATTCATTTACATTTACATTTCCAAAACATAAATTTACATTTTTCAAATTAAATACGTTTAAAATATAAAACATAAAATTAAAACATAAAACATTAATTCACATTTTCACATTATACACATATAAAATATAAAACAATATACCGAACATAAATACAATACATAAATCAGCATCATCATCAGTGGCACTACAACCGGGATTCAGTTTTGGCCTTATTTAGCAAGTATCGAGGCTCTTTAAATTTTCCATAATATTTTATTTTTACGGGCATGATTATTAGCCTTGCGCCACAAGCAATACATAAATACAATACCATAAATACAATTTTCGCGTTCAAACGTTAATTTACATTTTCACATTCATAAAACAAACACAAAACCATACCGATTGAAATAAATTATTCCACATAAAGATGGTATGATTTTGTTTCTCAGTGGAATCACGGTGAAAAGTTAACCGGTGGTTTAGCATCGCACGAGATGAGTGAGTGGAAAATCGAAAGTCAAGTTAAAAAGTGGATGAAAGAGAGAGTCAAACGAAAGAAAGTCACGAGCAGAAGAAAAGAATGTGGCTTTGTTCCCCAGAGTGAGATCATCAGACATCCCAGCATTTGGTAGGGGATCGGAAATAATAAGGCAAACCCCATCAAGAGCCGCTGGCAGACAGAAAGAAGAACTATAACGAAACAAAGAAACAGTCACAAATCAGCCGTCAGCGAGATAGAATGCGCGATCTTACCTCTCGAGTGTGCAGGGTATAGATCATCATCATCATCATCGGCACTACTGTGGGGCTTTTCAGGGCCCGAAGAGCCATACATCATTCGATCCCCACTATTCCAGGCGAAGCGACTTACCTCTAAGTCGAACCTTCAGCAAGGTTGCGTAACCTTGCTACGGCATTTACCACCAGCCAAATCGCTGGAATTAATTCAGTTACCCAATAGGATAACTGACATGAATATCTTTTAGGCAGCTTACCTTTCTTTGGGGGTTTTTCTACCAAACCCCTTTTTCTCCATCACCATCCCTGATAACATTAAGTCCACGGCAAAGACTATCACCTAGCCGTGGCATCGAAAATTTCATCCTCGGGCATGCATTACCATATCTGAAAACATTAAGTCCACGGCAAAGATTATCACCTGGCCGTGGCATTGAAAATTTCATCCTCGGGCATGCATTACCATATCTGAAAACATTAAGTCCACGGCAAAGATTATCACCTGGCCGTGGCATTGAAAATTTCATCCTCGGGCATGCATTGTACCCAGTGCATCTCGTTTCCATAGCCTTATGCCATGGAAACAAAATCAACAAAGAGTTCATTGATTACTCGTTGTTTTTGTTTGTCCATGGCACCCCTAGCAATCGGCTATCAGGTCCCATCTGTTTGCCACCGCCGACAAGGTTTCGGCGGATGCAAACCAAACATTTCCTTAATTACCAGCAATAGCTGGTTTCCTATTATCGGTCTCCACCGATCAGGGACCGCAAACAAGCAACGAATTGGATGCAGCCATCAAGTGTTTACTTTTAACATCTGGCAATGGCTGCACCCTATATTCGTTGCAATACCTAAACATTGCATTGCATCTCAGATGGTTTACGGTATATCCAATTCCCTATTAACGGCCGCCGACCGTCGGCGGACCTAGGAAAATTCACACCCATCAACCCAAATGTTGATTTATGGCCTCTCCTAGGATGACCAGATCTTCGGCTCGTGTTGTTTTTACCCCTGATGGTTCGGTTGCTGGCATGTATTGCACAATCAATTGTGTACACAGCCGCAGGCCACCCATTGTTTGTATTCGTAGGAGATGCAGTTGCGACGCTCGCAACCATCATCGATCACCGGACGATTGTATGCGATGCATACACATACATACGAAATGTATGCCGTATTCCCCGGTCCAATCACGATTGACTACCTTGAGTTAATCGTGCAGCTCCTCCCCTTTTGCGGTTTTCTTTGCGGTGTCCCTTTTCTTTCGTCGGCAGTGAATGTTAGTCAGATATTTACCACCAGAAAAGACGTGCAGAGGTCGTTGCGTCTGGTAGTTTTTGTTTTGTTGTTCCACCCAATGAGTGAAGTCGAGTGTTAGTAGCATCAATGTGCGGTTGTCCTCAGAAAAATTAAAAGTTATTTTTTTTATTACAAATATTAGCGTGTCTATCCAGTATCTTTAGTTTTATATAAAAAGTGATGCATTTTGTAACTGCGCTGTAGAGCAGAAATAGCTTTATAATTTATAATAATAGCGTGACTATTCAGTACCTTTGATTATGTAAAAGGTGATCCAATTTTGTAACTGCGCTGAAGAGCAGAAATAAATTTATGATTTCGAATAAAGGTGTGACTATTTAGTTTTCGAGTTTCAATGAAAGAAGTGCCACGACAACTTTTACGTCGTACACGACCATAAGAGAACGTGAACCTTAGTATTTCCCAGTGTACATCTTGTTTTATTCTATGTTCGTGTGAAGGATTCGTCGATGGTAGGGTGGTGTTTTTATTGAATCTGCGTTCGTACCGACGCCCTAATAAAAATACACCACACTACAACCGGGAACCGGTCTTGGCCTTATTTAGCAAGTCCTGAGGCTTGTTAAATTTTCCATAATGATTTATTTTGTCTGGGCAAGGTCATTCGTCTTGCGCCAGGGGTATAGATAGTGTCGGATATTTCAACATATTGTTAAATTCGAGATTTTAATATAGATAAACTCGAATTCGCGGAAAATCCATACCTCATAGCGGCACGTCAAGAGGAGTTTTATGTTCTCTTCTTAAACCGATCTATAAGATAGTTTCGCCAAACAAAAGTTATTAAACTGTATGGGACAAACAATTCATTCGCTTCTCTTGCATCCTCAGAGTCTGAGGATGAACAAGAGGAGATAAGTGAATTGAGGCGAAACTTGCGATGGCAAGAGCCCGATTAGAAGAGAGACACCGAAAGAAAAAAATAGCGGCGCTCGAACAGGAAAAAAACACTCAACAACAACAAAAGCCGAACCCAAAAGCCGACCAACATCAACAGCAACAACATCAACATCAGCAGCATCAACAGCAACATCAACAGCAACCACCAACACAAAAACGACCACCCAAACAGCAAGCAGCACAGCAGCAGCAAAGCTGTGAAAAATAAATATGCCACCAATCAACACCATAGATATCGAGTGTAAGGAATTGGTAAGTCTCTGTAAGCTAGCTATAGGAAACAATTTTTTAGTTAAAAGACTGGCAGGTAACAAACATGCCATTCAAACCTATGCGGTGGCAGACCACGACAAAGTTAAAGAGGTCTTAAAAAGAGCCACCGCGGAATTTTACTCGTTCACGCCCAAACAAACGAAGAGCGTAACCGTTCTATTAAAGGTTGTCGACCCTGAAATGGAACCGGGGGCTCTGCTCGAAATGCTTCAAAAGCTGAAGCACGAAGACCTCGAGTTTACCCCGGTAAAACCGTTCACCACAACCAAGGCAAGAAGGGAAAACCCCAAGCTACCCTTCTTTTTAGTTCAATTAACACCCAACAGTAGAATTGGTGGTCTAAGAAAAAATACAGTCTTGGATCATCAAATTGTCACATGGGACAAATTAAAAAAAGGCAGAGACATCCTGCAATGTGTCCGCTGCCAAAGGTTTGGTCACGCGGCGGCGAACTGTGAAATGCAGCACCGTTGCATAAAATGCGGAAAGGACCATAAGGCAGAAGAATGCCCTCTGGGAAAAGAAAGGGTAGAAGACAAAGCCCTTCTAAAGTGCGCAGTCTGTCGGAATCAGGGACACCCCGCTAATTATCGAGGACGTCCTAAATTCCGAGAAATAATGTCAAGAAGTGTGACTCGGCAAAAAAAACACAGAGCCAGCCCGTACCACAACAATGCCCGTAACATCGCAGCGGTCGTACGCACAAGTTGCGTCAGGTGGGAGAACATAAATCAGGCTACAACACTGATGGCCACAAATACTCCCGCACAGACTCAAACAACATCGCAAGCAGACGTGTTCACAGTCCTGCTCAATCTGAAGAGACAGATGACACAGCTGGAAAGTGAAATAACCGAGATCTACTCGCACTTGCCCAGTCTAAATAAAAATTCAATATAAACCCTCTAACCAAAACATCAATCAAAGCTCTTGTCGTGAATGTAAATTCACTAATAAGAGCTGAGAGAAGAGCCCATCTTTTCAACTTGTTGCAAGATGAACAACCTGATGTACTTCTGGCGGGGGAAACAAAGTTAAACCAGAGACACAAGATATGGCATAAAAACTACGATATTATACGAAGAGACCGACCTAACTCCATTCAAGGGAGACGTGTCGCAATCTTTCTTAGAAAAGGAATCCATCATAAAGTTATATATAGTGGAGAAGTGCGCAGGTTCCGGGTGCTGGAAGCCTGTATCGTACGCATACCCCTTCAGCAAGGAAGGGGTTTGTATGCAATTGCGGTCTATGCACCTGAAGAGCACCAACATAACCTATTTATAGCGGAGCTCGAGACACTCTTTCGATGCTTACAATTGCACCTGGGCAAAAATTACTTTATTCTAGGGGGAGATATGAACGCCAAGCACAGAAATTGGGGAAATTATATATCTAATGCCAGAGGTAATCAGTTGGCTGGTTGGGTAGATCAGTATCATATTGAATATAGAACTGAGCTGCTAGCTACGGAATATCCATCGTTCCCTAGAGATATATCGTTGTTAGAAATCTTGCCAATTGACTCACGGCTGAGACTACTTAACACCAACAGATGAAACAGGACGATGATTTACGGACAATTGAATACGACAGTGACCACTGTGCAATCACGACAGTCATGAAACTTCCGAACGATCTCGCAGATCTCGAGGAATTCGTGATCCCGCAACCCTACGACTACGGGACAATGCGATGGCCGCGGTTCACCAGATCATTAACAAGAGAACTTCGTTCGAATGACTTTAATCTGCCAGTAAATAGAAACCTGACAAATGACGAAATCGACAAATACATCCAACAAATGGACGAAACCGTAAAACGGACAATGGCAAAACAATTCCCAAAACAACAGTTACAGATCACATAAACATGTACAGAAACGCAACAATAAACGCACTCCACAAGAAAAGGAGCAGACTGCTTTCGAAACTAAAACAATTACACAGACAGTTTACAGACAGACAAGACCAGGAGATAATATCACTGAAATCCCGATTAAAAAACCTCCAACAATTACTTGAACCTAACTATAGATTAGCAACAAATTTGTATTGGAACAACAGAATTCGAGCTATAGAAACTAATAACCCGAATATGATCTCACAAATAAATAAAATATTCAGGAGAGATTCTGTGTCTCCAAATTCCACGTACTGATGTAAACAAGCAGCTGCTAATCAACATTGGCATAGATACAGAGAACGGTATCCTCAATAGTGAGCTCTTCGTGATCGAAGATCCTTTGGAAAAGGTGAACGCTGTGGGAGCTGTCTTTCAGGAAATGTACAAGGTGAATGAAAGCATTCGCCGAAATCACGACTTGGAGAACAGAGTTCCACTGAATCACCTGCACCTCTGAAATGAAATTTCACTTTGGCAATCGGAGAATCCGGGCTTTACCGAATTCAGTGAAGATAATCTGTCAATTGACATTAAAGTCAATGGTGGGGCCAAAAGCCTTTTATTTGCGAGGGGAAGAATCCAGATTATGTTCGACTCATTAGGAAGCAAAAAGTCAGTGCGAATAGATGGAGTACCTAACATCGTACTCAAGAACCTGCCCCTAAAGGCCCCGTTTAACAACGCGTTGAATAATGCATATTATCCCGCGTGTTGGAAAACGGCTATCATTCAGCCCATCCCAAAAAAGGGAAAAGATTGCACAAACCCAATGATTATGCTTTCGATAAGTTTACTTCCAAGCATCAGTACAGTATTTGAAAAGACTGTTAAAGTTCTGCTAAAATGGGTAGACGACAACAACATTATTCCAAATAACCAGTTTGACTTTAAGGCGGGTCATGGAACCACACATGCCGCAGCTAAACCGGTCTCCGACATACAATGGAATAAATGTAGAACCTAATGCACAGGTGCCTGTCTGATCGTCTTGGAAAAAGCCTTTGATACCGTCGCGATCGAAGGGTTATATTACAAACTGGTCAGACATGGCATACATAAGCTTTTACTATATGTCCTTTACGATATGACAAAAATGGTAATGTGACCTCTAATAAAACGTATAATATCAAGAATGGCTTGCAACAGGGAGCGGTATTTTCTCTGATTCTTTTTAACATTTACATTAGCGACTTATTAGATGCACTTCCGCAGGCTATTGCGTACGCAGACGATCTCATAATTTACAGAACAGCTCCGAAAGTTGAGATCATAAATAGTTTAATACAGCGAGACTTCAATAACGTGCAGCGCTATCGCGATGACTGAAAACTTAAGATCAACTTCCAGAAATGTGAAGCCATCCTATTTAGAACTCCATTATATATAGCCACGAACGACACAAGGAAAAACTGGCGAAAGCTAGTTATCGTGGGACCGCATGGAGATAAACTGGAAACCAAGAGTTTAGTTAAATACCTGGGCATCTAGCCAGAACATTATCTGTATTTCAACAGACATGTAGAGATTGCTTTGGTCAAAGCTAGGAAAACTTTTGCTATGACAAGAAGGCTATTTCACACTAGCCAACTTGACAGTAGGGTAAAAGTCATATGCTACATGACGCTAATCAGGCCAATGCTCATATATGGTTGTTTGCTTTAACATAGGTCCAAATTTGATGGAAAAGATTCGGGTGTTCGAAAGGAAGTTTCTCAGAACTTGTCTCAGATTATATCGAACACCGGAATCGGACTACAAAAAGTTCTACTCAAATAAGACTTTATATAACGAAGCCTGCATAAATAGGGTGGATAATTTCATGATCAAATTAATTAGAGGACATATTGCGAGAGCAATATGCTCGTCCAATGACCTAATTTTCGGGGCTTATTATCCAAATACCCTTCACTATGAGAACGTGCGTCGCAACGGTTTTGTTCCACCAGAGGCGTTCCTTGATTTGGACATAAAAGGGCTTATACAGGATAGATCCGGAATTCCGCTGATCTATCATGTAAGTAGATCATCCGTAGACGGGCGATTGTGCTACGACCGGGAAGTAACGCGCACCGAAGAAGAGCTCCTGCGCTTCAGTAGGGCTATCTCCCACAGAGACCGGGACGATAGTATTAGACAGCGTCAACAGTTCTGGGGGTTGAATGGCAAATATTCTGGAATACTACATCGCTCTTGTGGGGCTTTTCAGGGCCCGAGGAGCCACGCATCGCTCGATCCCCACCATTTCTAGCATTGCGACTTACCTGGAAGTCGAATCTTCAGCAAGATAATACAACCTTGCTACGGCCTTAACCGCCAACCAAATTGCTGGAATTAATTCAGTTATTCCAAAGGATAACTGACATAAATACCTTTTAGGCAGCTTACCTTTCTTTGGGGGGTTTTTCCAAACCCCTTTCTCCACGATCCATTCCTGAAAACATTAAGTCCACGGCAAGGATTATCACCTAGCCGTGGCATCGAAAATTTCACCCTCGGGCATGCATTGCACCCAGTGCATCATGTCCCCATTACCTTATGCCATGGAAACAAAATCAATACGGAGTTCCAAATTTACTCGTTTTTTGTTTGTCCATGTCACCCCTAAGCGTGCGGCTACCAGGTCTCATCAGTTTGCCACCGTCGACAAAGTTTCGGCCGACGCCAGGCAAACATTCCCCGCATTACCAGCAATAGCTGGTTTTCTATTATCGGTTTCCACCGATCATGGACCGCAAACAAGCAACGAATTGGATGTGGCCATCAAGTGTTTACTTTTAACAACTGGCAATGGCTGCACCCTATATTCGTTTGCAAAACCTAAACATTGCATTCACATCTGCCGGATTGGTTATGGTATACCAATTCCCTATTAACGGCCGCCAACCGTCGGCGGACCTGGGGAATTGCATGCCCATCAACCAAATGTTGATTTATGGCCTCTCCTAGGATGACCAGATCTTCGGTTTGTTTTGTTTTGTTTTTACACCAGTAGGTTCGGTTGCCGACAAGCATTACACAATCAATTGTGTACACAGCCGCAGGCCCATGCATTGTTTGCATACCCATTACCAGGAGATGCAATTACGACGCTCGCATCCATCCTCGTTCACCGGACGATCGTATGCGACGCATACACATACATGCGAAATGTATGGCATATTTCCCGGTCCAATCACGATTGACTGCCTTGAGTTGATCGTGTAGCTCCTCCCCTTTTACGGTTTTTCTTTGCGATGTCATTCTGATGGCGGCGAATGGAAGCCAGTCAGATTTTAGCTACCGAGCAGAGAGACGTCACCAGGAATTCTTAATCTGGTCAGCTGAGAGTAAAGATGTGCGTCGATAAATTCGCGAGTGGAAAGTTAATTTTAGTTGCAAAATATCGGTATTCCTAAGAAAAGTTCGTATGTTGAATTTCCCAAATAGCATTTTATTGAATTAATGTGATGGATAGTAACAGTGAAGAAATAGTAAGAAACGGAAAAAAATAAGTTGTTTCAACTCTCTTGTTTTATTGATATGATATTTTCTTGTGACCAGTTTTAAAGTAATTTAACAAATTCAGACATATGTGCACAAATTTGAATAAAAATTTGACAAAAATTCAGTGTAATGTAATAAAACTTATATGAACTTTGAATGGAGATTTGACTTTTATTCATTCGAAAGTAATACGGTGGAATATCAGTGAATTCCTGTCCTTGCCGACACACCATACCGATAAAATACCCACACTCTCATCGACCGATCTCTCGAAAAAGGGGAAACAAGCGTACTATCATCTGTAAAATTGAACACCCTGTTATCCGTTGACTGTAACAAATCATTTATATGAAACAAAAACAAGGTTGGAGTCAAAATGGGACCTTGAGGCATCCCGGAATGAAGAGGATACAGATCCGAAGACTCGCCGTCCACAATAACCTGAATCGATCGATTTTCAAGTAAGTCCATATGAACGAAGCTAGCTCAGCAATGCCCCGTGCCGGGCGTGGTCAAAAGCCTTGGAGATATCCAATGCGACCGCTCTTGATTCACCATTCAATCGCAAATGTCCATATATCAGTTATAAGGGTCAAAAGGTCTCTCGTGGACCGCCTGCCACGGAATCCATATTGACGATCATTCAGAAGTTCGTTGGATTCCAAATCTAATTAACTCGTCGTTGATGACCTTAGATAATATAGACAGTAATGCTAATGCTATTTTGTGGCAGAGACTTTTTCCTCTTCTTTAGGATTGGCTGAACTCGAACGATTTTTCAACAGATAGGAAAGGTCCTCCATGCATAAGATAAGCGAAAGTCAAGAACCGGTGACATGTGAGATATATTCAATATCACAGACCGCCTACGTTTAATATGGTGATCAGCTTTCGAGATATCAACATCAATAAGAGGTCGATCCCATACGACTGCAGTTGCCCTAGCAGGATCTCCTGCCTCTATATTTTGTTTTGCCCTACTATTTTTGGTAATTTGTTTGTTTTTCTCTATTCCTTAATTCCATTAACTAATGAGAGTTCTTAAAAAAAGAAGAAAAAAACAACTGAATTATGGTTATAGTAAAACTTAAAAAAAAAAAAAAAAAACAAACAAAAACGATTAAAAAAAAACAAGAAAAAACGATAAAAAATAATAATACTGTAATAAGAGAATAAAATAAGAATAGTATCAAGGTGTTTTGATTTGTAAATATTTAAAACTACAATTATGATGTAAATTACACAACAGAGATAAAAGAGTTGTACGCTGAAAGGATTACGGTGTTTATGAAGAGCTAGTAATTTATTGGAAAAAAAAGTTGTATTTGTGGGTCTAATAAACAAACAACCAAAACCAGTTTTCCGAGCACCCCTTTGGGGCAACGTGAGATCGAAACAACACCTCTTACTCTATATGTCACCTTCTATTCTGCCATATCGAGAAAATTTCACAATACGTGTGAAAAACCAAATCTACTTTTGTCGTTAGAACAGCTTTAGAATATTTTTCCATAACAACCTACTCCGCTCTTCAGAACTGTATCATGTAGTTGTCATCTCTGGTTAGATGTTTCCCTTACTTTCGCCTATTTTTCGGGATATTACTCTCGCCCCGAACTTTTCACAAATTCACATGTAAAATAAGTTTCATTTTGATGGCATATAAGAAGATAAACCTCCCACACAACGACTTTTCCACACTTCCGCCTTTTGTCATAGTGTAAGAGCTGTAGAGGTCGCCAGGCCGATTCATGGCCGACTGAAGACTACATACGCAACAACAATGGCGGTATCACATCAATCGCAAAAGCTTCTGTATCATAAACAATACTTAAATTGCAGTTCTCATGTAAATTGACATGTTGGCATCGATTCGCAGGACATTTGTGGGATAAGACAGTACGTGACGGGCACTATAAACGCCCGTTTTCAGTAATGTATTCAAATTAGGTGCTTTGGCCAATTGCGGTTTAATGGCTGTTTACTGGGGTAGCATAAAATGTAAACGGAAGCGCGCTGCTAGGCATAATGAAGGCTAGAATCGCTCAAATCGACTTCAGTCAACATTGTACGAATATATGCATAGCTAAGTGGGATGGGTTACAGCCGTAGCAACTGAAACTCGATTTCTGTTTGTTGATGAATCTCATCACTTCATTATGAATCGTATGAAGGTGATGCCTACCCCAGAACGCCTAACTAAAAAATTAAACAATTGGCAGTGCCAGTCCTAAAGGTATAACATATATAAAGGTTAGATTAACATGAAATATGCTTTGATAAGAAACTTTAGCGCACGTCGTCGGTACGGGACTTCTTCGAAATCTTCCACAATATCTATACAATTCAAGACACATAGCTTTTTTCTTTACTTTTTATAATATGGTATACGAGATATTGTATCTAACATAGTAAAAATTTCAGCTGAACGTGTTTTTAATATTTTACATGAGCACTTTAGATCCATTCTTTATAAAACATAAAACTATCAAAACCATTGGTTGGTCACAATGGAAGCACTCCTGAAAAAAGTAAAAAGCGTTCGTTCAGCTGGAAAGGTAATTTTTATCGTTTTTTTTGGATTCCCATGATATAGTCTGTTAGGTTTCCAACAAATCAATGAAGGGAAGTAAAACCACTTGAGCTCCTAAAAAGAAATATACATGAAATCACCTCGGAAGGTGTCGTCTCTAGACCACAGTTACAATGAACAACAGAATCTTCGTAAATCCGGTGATACACACCATTCGCATCGTCGTACTGGCAGTGGCCGATCACAAGATCTGGATCGCCATAATTGGGATCACATCTCCGATAAGTACGACACTCATAGGGACAACACTCCCGAATTTTTGTTTGCATAGATTTACATCAAAAAATGTGTCACGTTTGTTGACTTCTTGTTCTTCGTACTTTCCTATGTAAGCTTCGTGGAGATGGGGTTTTGTCGGCACATCCATTGTAAATGTATGGTTTTTTAAAAATTAAATTAAACCCTCCAAAACCTTAAAGTATCTAGGTATAACCTTTACCAACAATCTGTCATTCTCCGCCCAGATTAAAAATACGATTCGTAAAGCCACAACCCAACTGAACCTCTGCAGAAAAGTCATGTACAAACCGAATGGTCTCTCTCCGAAAGTCAAATCACTTATCTACAAACAAATAATCAGACCCACTCTCACATATGCATGCCCGATATGGTACCATATTACACCCGCCCAAATGGAGAAGCTACGCATTTTCGAAAGGAAATGCTTCAGACTTATCACTGGCCTCAACCGACATCCTAACTCCCACAAATATTACAACAGTAGTTCGCTATACTATGCCGCTAATATTGAACGTATAGATCGACGCTTCCTCGAGCTGTCCATCAAATTTATCGAAAATCTTCCCAATAATCCCAATCCGATAATAAATGCGCTCACATCGACTCCATCAGACAACCGAACTGTCTCCACACCAGAACCCTCTTCACCTTTGGCAGGTTGGTCAACAACTCCAATGAGATTGTATACCACAATATTGAACTCTCACCTCACCAGTTTAAATATTGTAATATACAACCCTTCTCTAATATCTTGCGTTTCAACGACCAATCGGAAAGTGTTCCCCCAACCCATATCCCCGACTGATAGTACCCACCCTAACCCAAATCCCACCCATCGACCACTATACCTCCCGCCCCACCCTACTCTAACTTATTGTAATAATAATAGGTTTAATAATTAGATAAGCTAGGCTAAGCTAAGTTAAGTTAAGTTAAGCAAATTAGTTATAGGTTAAGTAAATAATTATATCCTGGTTTTCTGACCTTTTCCAGGAAGCCCCACCTACTCCTATCTTGTCCACCCATGAAATATATAACTTTATAATAATGTTTGAAAAATGTACTAGCAAGTATGTGTAAACGATTAAAGCTAAGCTAATTATAAGTTATCTGTATTACTTATTGTAACAAATCATTTATGGTCAATAAATACAGAAATGTAAAAATAAAAAAAATAAAAAATTAAAAATGAAATCATTAGATGCACTTGAATCATAGGAGTGCTTGTGTTTGTTTCCATTGCCATTGAACTCGTTAGCCAGGCCATTTTCCGATTTAAGAACATTTACGTATCTTGATTCTTCCACGAATTGTGGTTTAGTATTTTCTACCATCTCACCTCGAATTGCTAGTAAATCTGAACGTGTACAAGTTTTGATGATGGAAGAAAGATCAACCTTTTGATTTGTTAAAATTTCGACCATGTTGCGACAATCACTCCACTCTTCGAGCTCACCGGAAAGTGGCTTTATGTTCCTTCGTGGGAGACTGTCGGACACAGCGGACTTTGTGACCTTTGGTCGCGACATACCGACATTGCCATTGTTCTCGTGGGAGAATCGATCAATGTCGTTGTTAATCATACCACTGAAGTGGAAGAAAATTCGTTTGATTCTGCGATATATCTCATCCGTGAAATATTTGTCCCCTAGTGGATCCGTCGCACTGGTCACTATATTGACGTGTAGACGCTTTGCCGATCTGAACAACTCGTCTACGCCCGCTAAACACGCGTTCAGATAGCCCTTTGATTTCTGGGCATCGGGTTGCCTTTTATATTCGCGGAAGTCGGATGCGATTTCTTCGAGACAACTCTCTTGTCATTCCACCGTTTTCGACACGTTCGACACTGCTCGGGAGAAATGGTATGCATTTGGTCTGTTACACTTGAGGGTTAATTATGTTTTTGGAGGTTTAGGTTAATTGGATTATTGTAAATACTACAGTTGGTTGTACTTATCCATTGTGTTGACGATGGGATGTACGTTGATGACTGTGGGCCAAACCTTGTCTGTTGCAGGTGTCCGTTTATGATGGCTTCTGGATCGATGTACGCACTTATCCCCCTCCTGGATTGTCTGCAATCGAAATCAAAATCCGCTCCTGGATGTGTTCCTGCTGCAATTAAATAAAGATAATCCAGCTCCTGGATATGTCTGCAATTAGCTAAATAGGTCGGGCTCCTGGATATGTAGATTCGGCTCCTGGATGTATCTTGAATGAAATTTTGTGCGGATTTTCAGTCTGTCTATAACAGCGGAGGTGTTCCGCCGAACACTGTTCCAAAGAAATCGAAACACGGTTTTTTTTTCGTTTTAAATTTTCTTTATTATAATATACACAAATCGTTTCGATGTTTCACAATATAATGTTTTATTACCATGTAACACAAATCGTTTCGAGGTTTCGCAATACAATGATTTATTATAATATAACACAATCGTTTTGGTGTTTCTCACTATATAATGTTCCCGTGATAGGTGTATGTAACAAAACAATTCAATAGACACTTAAAGACACACGGCTCACAGTCTTGAATAATACTTGTCTTTTTCTTTTAGGATTTAAAACCACATCATCATCATCATCATCATCGGCACTACAACCGGGAACTGGTCTTGGCCTTATTTAGCAAGTCCTGAGGCTTGTTAAATTTTCCATAATGATTTATTTTTTCTGGGCAAGGTCATTAGTCTTGCGCCAGGGGCTCCCCGACGGGGAATCGAACCCCGGTCTCCCGGGTGACAGGCGGGTGTACTAACCACTATACTATCGAGGAGCCCATTTAAAACCACAGTCCTTACTAATTCACATCAAACAAAACACAAGTTACGGCGCTAGCGTTTTGGTACTCACACGGCGCGACCTTCTCGGTTAACACTTCCTGTATACCTCCTCCTTCGTTCGGAATCTCTGTTTCGACTTTTTCGTTTTCGGTCTCAACTTACTGCGCTACGCGGATTACCTCCTCGTCGGGGTTCTCTAACTGGACTGTGATTACTTTCTCTGGGGATGATCCTATTCACCCCATAGTTGTCTTTCTCTCCTTTCGCTTTCCCTAGTGGTGACTTTCGCTCAATCGAGAATCTCTCCACCAGTGGAGATCGCGCTCACACATACAGACGCCGGGGTTATTGTCCATTTCAATAAATTTTTTATTTTTTTCCACGCACTTTTTTATACCTTTTTTAAGTAGTTTACTATTTGATCTTGGGAAATTCCAACGGTCCTTTCTTAATTACCCGTAAATTTTATGAATTTCTTTTGGAAAAATACGTATCTATTCACAGGTAGTATATGTTTCCGGGTACAACATTTCCAACAGGTATAAAGAGCGAAAATCAAGGCCTCATCCTACTGTGTTATATTTTGGGTGCTCCACCGTGCTTCCGGTTCCCCGGGAAGAGTGGGCTACCGTTGTTGTCCTTAATACCGCACGATTACCGATGTTTCAGAATAACTTCCCGCAAAAATACTCGCAAAAACAAACACTTCAGTTTCTATCTAAAACTGATTTTATTTTTCATTAAACTTATCTTGTTTTTGAGGAGGTCTTCTCCTCACGCGCTCTACACATAGACTCTCCTAAGCGACTCCAGTCAAGTCACTTTTCCAAGGTGTTCACCTTCTCACTTCAAAATTCTAATTTTTCAAATATCTTTATCTTCTTTCGAAGGTCAAGATGCATCGCCACTTATCGTTTGATCCTTTATTGGGGTTTTTATTTGTATTAGCCATCTGGCTAATGCAAACAAGAATTTTCGTGCATTTCAAATGGGTAGCACAAGATCCGTGGAAATGGGTTGTTAGTTTAGGATCTGGGAATCCTTGTCTATTAGCAAGTCATAGAACATCTGGTATGTGAGAATATGATGTTTATTGCTAGAATTGTGTGTCGGCGTATGGAATAGATATGCCTTTGTCTGGACACATGCACTTTTAGGTTTTGGATCTTGTAGGAATTTTAGGTGCTAATTGCATTATGCTGTTTGATTTTAGGAAATAGAATCGAACAAATGCATTGAATTTGAATAAATGAATTTGAATTCAAAAAATGAGAATTTGAACGTTTAGTTCGATTTGGTTTGACATTGAATTCAATGTTATGTTGGGGAAATTAAATGGATTTTCTTATAGGTGGGAGGGAAATGTAATGTGGGAGATAAATGTAATGTGGGAGAAAAATGGTAGGGCTTCTTGGAGCACTACAAGTGATTGGGAGTGTATCTTGAATAAAAATGTCTGGCCCTTTTTTCTGGATATGTAAATCAGCAATTCTGTCCGGCTCCTAGATGTGTGTCGTCAATTAAATAAATATCTGGCTCCTTTAATTATATCCGACTCGAAGGGCCATGTTTTAAACGAGTGTTAAATTAATAAAACATTATTCAAGAGGAATATCATTGCTCCCAACCGCATACAAAATATTAACAAATGTCATTCTGGCGAGAATCACACCGTACGCAGAAGAGATACTGGGAGACTACCAATGTGGATTCCGTAGGAACCGGTCAACAAGCGACCAAATGTTCACAATAAGACAACTGCTGGAAAAGAAGTGGGAATATGGAGAGACGGTTCACCAACTATTCGTTGACTTAAAAAAAGCCTACGACTCAGTCGCAAGGCAAAGACTCTAGCATATCCTAGTTGAGCTGGGAGTCCCGCCCTCATTCAAATTTGCATGAACGAAAACAGAGGGCGAGTTAGAATAGAAAACCACATCTCAGAACCATTTGAAATCCGGGACGGACTAAAGCAGGGAGATGGTCTATCACCATGTCTTTTTAACCTTGTGCTCGAGTATGTCATCAGAAAGGTACAAGACGACAACATGGCCGGATCATCCCTGAACGGGGTCACACAAGTGCTTGCATATGCGGATGACATCACCGTTCTGGGCGATAATCTCGAAACTGTTACTAAAAACTGTGAAATCATCATGCAACCGGCAGAAGAAGTGGGCCTAGAAATAAATGAAGACAAAACAAAATAAATGATTACGGCGAGAGCAGGTGGACCTCAGAGAACACATATAAACGTATTGTGATATGGTTGGGAAATGTGATATACTATCATATTTTCCGAAATAATCAATTCTCGACAAGAATTTGCTCGTCAACATGACGGCAATGGAAAAGAACACGTGCTGCAGTTTTAGGCGCGCTCGCGCTCATTGCGTTGTATGTCAGTGCATTGAAATTGTTTAAGGTGTACAGTCGACAGTTTTTTTGTGTGAGCTTTATGTTATATTTCAGCAAAAATTGGACAAAATTAAAAACTGAAGTAATACATTTTGTTTGTGTGTGAATAGAGCTGACAGTATATTGTGTGAGTTTTTAATTCAGTGAAGTGCATTTTTAAAAAAATCTCTTGATTGTTTTAAAAGCCAAATGCGGCTAATGTGGTATAGTTGAAATTGGGTAAAGTGATATACCATATCACATTACCCACCAAATTATCAATCACTAAATATTATTATAATTTATTTCAGATCATGCCAAAAAAAGGGGAGATTCGTAAATGGGAAGCGGAAGGAATGAGAAAGGCTATTCTAGCAGTCCGGGGAGGAGAAATGGGTATACTTTTGGCGTCGAAGACATTTGGAGTTCCATTTGCAACACTACAAAGATCCGCTCGCAGTGATAAATCTATTAGCGATATTTTAGCCACGCCTTTGGGACGTAAGCCTGTTTTTAGCCTGGAAATGGAATTGGAGCTGGTAAGATACATCCGAGAAATGGAATCACGCTTTTGGGGTCTAACTCGCGGTGACATTCGATCACTAGCATTCCAAGTTGCAAAAAGAAACAACATAGCTTGCCCATTTTCAGTAATGAAAGAATGCGCAAGGAAAAGATTGGTTGTATGCACTTCTTAAAAGGCACAAATCAGAGATTAGTATCAGGACTCCAACCGGAACCTCAATCGATAGGGCAAAAGGCTTTAATGCTGAAAATGTGAGCACATTTTATAGCTTACTCGAGCAAGAGTACGAAAAACATAAATTTTCCCCAACTAGTATTTGGAACGTAGATGAGACAGGAGTGTCCATTGCACAAAGTAGGCAACCCAAAATTTTAGCAGCGAAAGGAAAAAGGCAAATAGGTTGTATGACGTCTGCAGAGAGAGGCTCTCTTATAACAGTTGTCAGCTGCATGAGCGCAGGCGGTTCATTTGTTCCGCCGTACTTTATTTTTCCCAGAAAGAACCATTCTCCGGTTTTAATGAAACATGCTCCTCCTGGCTCGAATTCTGCCTGCCACATTTTGGGTTGGATACAAATCCCGATATTTACGAAGTGGTTTGATCATTTCTTGCGATTCACAAACCCTTCAAAGGAGAACCCGTCGCTACTCATTTTAGACTGTCATTACAGTCATACCCGAAATATTGAGGTTCTGGAAAAGGCTCGCAAAAATGGTGTTATTATTATATCTTTGCCACCGCACTGTACTCACAAAATGCAACCGCTCGATAGAACATTTATGGGACCTCTGAAGACGTATTATAACGATGAAATTAGGCGATTTATGCGAGACCAGGACCGAAAAATAACACAGTTTGATGTTATTGAACTTTTTTCGAAGGCCTACCTTAAAGTCCAAACAGCACAAATCGCAATAAATGGATTCAAATGCACTGGCATTTATCCATTCGACAAAAATATGCTTCAGGAGGTTGATTTTATCGCTCAAACATTTGAAAATCATCCGGATGAAGAATCTGCTCTTTCAGGACGAGAAGTAGAAGAACCAGTTGCCCGCACAAGTAGTGCAGCTGAAGAACCGGTTGCTAGTACTAGCAGGGCAGCTTTGGAAAAGATCGTAACTCCTTGGGATATCTCACCACCGCCCAAACTTAAACGGGTTATCAGCTCCAGAGGTAAAATATCAGTTGCAACTGTACTAACAACATCACCGTACAAAACATCTTTGGAAGAGAGCATTAAGAACACTGAAAGACGCAAGAATAAGCCGAAAAGACCTATGGTAGTAAAAAGCAAACGGGCAAAGAAAACAAAAGAAAGTTCTTCGAGCGATTCAGATGAAAGTTTGCATTTACCGAGCTCAGACGAAGATCCTTGGGCCGAAACTCCACCTAACAAGGACAGTGTCTGTGTCTTTTGTAACACATCTTCCCAAATGGATAATAAGGCAAAGATATGGGTACCATGCTTGCAGTGCGATTTAGTTTGGGCTCACAATGAATGTCTTCCAACGCGGCAAGCAGTTTTTGTATGTGAGTCATGTAAATCGCTTTAAATAGAACGTAGAGAAAGTACTATTTTTCTGCTAAATATTGGAGTTGTTAATTTAATTTTAATTCTAATTTAAGTTTTCTCTTGTTTTTCTTATGTACTATGTAGTAGTAGTTCTGCTAAATATTGGAGTTGTTAATTTAATTTTAATTCTAATTTAAGTTTTCTCTTGTTTTTCTTATGTACTATGTAGTGGCTAATGTTCCTACTTTTGTTGAATTAATAAATGAATTCATAATCTATCGGCTTTCAAGTATTTTTATTCGGTTGGAAACTATTCGGGAAAAGTGATATATATATCACATTATCCGCCAATTTTAATAAGGGGGGTTACAGAGATTTTTTTATTTTGTTGTAAATAGCTGCAGATTGGGTTACGCTGCAGGGTTCTGAAAACGAAATATAATTTGCAATGTATCAAAGAGCTATAATGAATAGTGCGGCAAAAGCTATGTAATAAAAATTACGAATAATTGTTAGAAAACAAATACCTATATCACATTACCCGAAGTTACTCTACTGACGGCCAGTAACGAAATGTCGAAGGAAATTAACAAGAGACTGCATTCCGGCAACGCTAGTTGGCACGCAGTCAGTAAACTGCTGAAATCCAGACTGCTATCACGTAACATAAAGCTCCGTGTCTATAGAACCATAATCATGCCGATTGTTCAGTATAGATTTGTGGGAAAAGGAAAATATGTCCTGTTAAAAAAGTACTTTGTCACCACGATAGCGCACCGGTTAACACAGCGGCAAACATCATACCTAAAATAATGAAATTATTGTAACAAATTGCTACTCCATCTACCTTATTCTCCAAATTGGGGCTCTGTGTATTTTCCCCGTTTGTAAGCCTAAAAAATAAGCTTGTTGGAATGAGACTTAAGGGTACATTCTCATCAGTTGGGTCAAATTTTGGTCAACATTTTTTTTTGCGGAATTCGATAGCTGTAACTGTCTACAATATCATGTTAAAAGGAAAAATCGAAATTCGTAACGGTTAAAAAGTTATGAGTCTATTTATTTGTGTACATATTTTTGTTTTTAAATGAAGTGACTAAAACTAATTAAACGTAAAGTGTACACTTGTGATTGCGCAATCGGTTTTCAGTCGACATCATTTTATTTTATTGTTCAAATTTTACTGTTCATTTTTGATGAAATAAGTTCGTCAAGTAACATTTAATCCACACCTTAATATAATCGAACACGTAAGAACATAAAGATGACACTTGGTGAAAAGCTAATAAAGATGGCACTTAGCACGAGAAAACAATTAATATACTCGGGGGTGTTAAACTAGCGACTCGGGATGTACGTGTCCCCTGACGCCACGGGGAGCGGAAGACGACCGTCCGGATCGGCTGTTGAAATACGACTCAACGATATTCAATCGTTTGGGGGGAAGATCGTTGGTAGCACACATGTATGTGTGAATGAAGGTCACTTGGTTTTTCTCATACACAAGGCCATGGGAATGAACCTGAAACAAAGAAAGGAAAAAGGGATCATGGAGTTCTTTGTTTATGCGAGAGGTTACTGGGAAATGAATCCAGAACTATGTACGATAAAGGAATTTATGGCCTGCGGGTTCAACTGAGTAAACATTAGATGGTAGGTGCATTTGGGATACTAGGATGATTGAATCGTTTGCGTATCGCCAGAATGCCTGCTGAAGGACAGCGGTCTTTTGTTTACTCATGGTGTGAGTTAGGGAAATAGTCTCAGCGTCTATTGCGCTAATTATATGCAGCTGATTGGGTTGTTTATCTTTAGGAGAAAGGTCACCAGCCAATGTGTATGAAAAGGGATTTGTTGTACACATGACGCGGCTGGGAAAATAGACGGCGCAATATTTATGGTTGTGGCGGCTCTTGCGAACGCCACTACTTACCTGCTTACCTACCACCAGGTAACCCCCTTTTTTATAAGCGTTCGGCTCCAATAAATCGTGTACTTACCTGCATTAGCATTTCTAATAACCACAATGTCTGCTGATACGAAAAGTGTATCAGCAATAACAGGCATTCCCTAAAATAGAAATGCTTAAAATATCTAAAAGCATGACATGAAGACCAAGCGCAACGTAGTTGCAAAAGTATGAAACTCTATGTCATAAGCAAGCACGGGACACCTGCACATCGATCTGATAAAAACACCAACCAACGATTTGATATAGCAGAATAAGCATCGAACATATTATGCGGTTGTTCAAGCCTGCGACTAATTCCAAGAATTACCAAGCAGGCGCGCAAAAACGCAACTACAACGCATGCCCTTAAAAGGACACATCTCTAATTTAATACAAATACGAGAGATACAACGCATGTCCGTGTAACTGCATCAAGTCGTACGTATGAGCAATACGGGCGACCCTTGATATGAACACGTACAATGATCGAACCACACACAATAGCGCCCACCACTGTGCACATAACGAACAATGTACACACAGGCAGGGGTACAGTGTGGCGACCAACATGGATGACGGCTCTTGCGATGACTTGCACGGCAGAGGGCAATGGTGTGATCACTTCCTTGGCCGTGTGAGATACTCCACCCTAAAAGAGTTGATCTCTGTACCATTGGTACGAAGAGAAATGACTGCTGCTGTGTGGTGTGCGAAAAACCAATCCCTAAGTGCCGCAGCACAGACCAGTAGATCACGAGAACGAAGAGCAATCGGTTGGATACGGTGTGGACAAGTTGTCGCAAGTGAACTTAAAATCCGTGTACACAAAATTTAATACTTTTTATACCACTTAAACATGTTGTAGAAATTCCGTGACGAACTGGATTATAAGATATTGTGAGATTTAAATTACCCGTTTGAACTAAAATCCGTGTACACAAAATTTAATATTTTTTGTAGCACTTAAACATGTTGTAGAAATTCGGTGACCAAACTGGACGATAAGATATTGTGAGATTTTAATTACCCGTTTGAACTAAAAATCAGTGTACACAAAATCTAATACTTTTTGTACCACTTAAACATGTTGTAGAAATTCGGTGACCAAACTGGACGATAAGATATTGTGAGATTTTAATTACCCGTTTGAACTAAAAATCAGTGTACACAAAATCTAATACTTTTTGTACCACTTAAACATGTTGTAGAAATTCGGTGACCAAACTGGACGATAAGATATTGTGAGATTTTAATTACCCGTTTGAACTAAAAATCAGTGTACACAAAATCTAATACTTTTTGTACCACTTAAACATGTTGTAGAAATTCCGTGACAAACTGGATTATAAGATATTGTGAGATTTAAATTACTCGTTTGAACTAAAAATCCGTCTACACAAAATTTAATACCTTTTTTACCACTTAAACATGTTGTAGCAATTCTGTAACCAAGCCGACATATAAGACTAGTGTAACTTCATTAAATACTTCTTTTATAATAAGAGAAAACTAGTGTAACATCATTAAATACCTTTTATAATAATAACAGACTAGTGTAACTTCATTAAATACTTCTTTTATAATAAGATAAAACTAGTGTAACAGCATTAAATATCTTGTATAATAATATAAGACTAGTGTAATATCATTAAATACTTCTTTTATAATAACATAAAACTAGTGTAACAGCATTAAATATCTTGTATAATAATATAAGAGCTCCTCAATAGTATACTGGTTAGTATACCCGCCTGTCACGCGGGAAACCGGGGTTCGATTCCCCGTCGGGGAGCCTCTGGCGCAAGACTAATAACCTTGCCCGGAAAAAACAGATCATTATGGAAAATTTAACAACCTCAGGACTTGCTAAATAAGGCCAAGACCGGTTCCAGGTTGTAGTGCCGATGATGATGATGATAATAATGTAAGACTAGTGTAACATCATTAAATACTTCTTTTATAATAAGAGAAAACTAGTGTAACATCATTAAATACTTCTTTTATAATAAGATAAAACTAGTGTAACAACATTAAATATCTTGTATAATAATATAAGACTAGTGTAACATCATTAAATACTTCTTGTATAATAATATAAGACAAGTGTAAGTTCATTAAATACTTCTTGTATAATAATATAAGACTAGTGTAACATCATTAAATACCTTTTATAATAATATAAGACTAGTGTAACTTCTTTAAATACTTCTTGTATAATAATATAAGACTAGTGTAACATCATTAAATACCTTTTTTTATAATAATATAAGACTAGTGTAACTTCATTAAATACTTCTTGTATAATAATATAAGACAAGTGTAACTTCATTAAATACTTCTTGTATAATAATATAAGACAAATTTAACTTCATTAAATACTTCTTTTATAATAAGATAAGACTAGTGTAACATCATTAAATACCTTTTA
This sequence comes from Microdon myrmicae, assembly GCA_963931805.1. NCBI lineage: Eukaryota > Metazoa > Arthropoda > Insecta > Diptera > Syrphidae > Microdon > Microdon myrmicae. The sequence continues at coordinate 47,127,356 of OZ007500.1, forward strand.
TAATAATATAAGACTAGTGTAACTTCATTAAATACTTCTTGTATAATAATATAAGACAAGTGTAACTTCATTAAATACTTCTTGTATAATAATATAAGACTAGTGTAACATCATTAAATACCTTTTATAATAATATAAGACTAGTGTAACTTCATTAAATACTTCTTGTATAATAATATAGGGCAAGTGTAATTTAATTAAATACTTCTTGTATAATAATGTAAGACAAGTGTAACTTCATTAAATACTTCTTTTATAATAAGATAAGACTAGTGTAACATCATTAAATACCTTTTATAATAATATAAGACTAGTGTAACTTCATTAAATACTTCTTGTATAATAATGTAAGACAAGTGTAACTTCATTAAATACTTCTTGTATAATAATATAAGACAAGTGTAACTTCATTAAATACTTCTTTTATAATAAGATAAAACTAGTGTAACAAAATAAATATTTTCTGTAGTACTTTAGTCGTAAAGTTTATTTTCACCACCAAGAGGAGTCAAATCCGTCTAAGACATCGGTGCACGATCTACGGACGGACGCGGTGCAGTGTGGGAACGTCTTGAGGATCCCGTGTCGGACCGACACACTGTCAAGACAAAATATATACCAATAATTAAATACCACCATATGGTCTCTGTCATGACGGTTACATTGAATGCAAACCGAATCATTTTGTTTACAGGAATTTGTCTGGTACCGAAGGTGCCGAATTGGTTTGGAATTCCAGATAAGCAAAGCAAGAAATCTTACGGAAAATTATATGCGAAGAGATGCATGAAAAGGTAAGTTTTCTTTACTAAGCTAGAATTTGATCCACATATATGGTCAGGTGCTACACACAGTCGATAAAGTTAGAAAACACAAGCTTATCAATGCCATCATCAGAACACAGGCGCAAAATATGCTGTCCACCTCTGTTCTATAGGCATTATCACGATTATTGTTCAACTGATCTTAGAAAAAACACTCCATCTTTCCGATTACAACAACTTCCGTGTTTAATGGTTTAAAACTTAACTTGGAATAGTCATCATCATCGGCACTACAACCGCCTTATTTAACAAGTCTGAGGCTTGTTAAATTTTCCATAGTAATTTGTTTTTCCGGGCAAGGTTATTAGCCGTGCGCCAATTTGAATAGTCATGGAACGAAAATGTGCTTATACTTGCCGGAGTTTTTTAACGCCAATTTGACCAAAATGTTATTGCTAATAATCGCACTAACCATACTAGGACTTGTAAACCCTTGTCAGCACTTATTCGACAGAATAGTTGGGAGTCTAATTTAGAACAACTGTTTCCATTACTCCATAAACTGTGCCCCTATATAACCTATTATTGAAATTAAACATTAACATGGGCTCATACCTTCAATAAAAATCTCTTGTATAATGCCGATTTCTTTTATAGGGCATTTCTATAACATGTTGTTTACGGATAAACCAGTTTCCAAAACCCTCGTTGTTGGGAAACATTGCACGACGTTTTGCTGAGTTCCAGCCTTTCCATTTCCTGTAGGTAATTTCAGTTTAATTTTTAATTAATATTCTGACGGCATAAATCATATGTTTCGTTTATCGGCTTCCCTGGTTTCTTTATTGTGTTAAATATGAGTACTATTTTTACTACGCTTCTAACGTGCTACAGAATATAGTATGACCGCATTAATGGAGAGAGGAAACATTAAAAATACACACGATACAATCCCTATGCAAATACAACGGTAGGAAGGGTGAAGAATAAGAAATAATGACAGAAAAGTAGTCAAAAGACAGAAGCCCCCTAAGGGCAATAAATCCTTAGCTTCGATTCACACAAATCTACAGTAACAACCAAAACAGTCGAGCCATTTAAGGTGTATCAGGGGATTGAATGATAAAGGACTCACGAGATGCTGAGTCATTGTTGTGAAGAATGCTTGGAGTGAAATTTCAAAATCCTTTCGTTTTCGATCCAGACGCCTTGCATCATCAACAATGCATTGTAAAATGGCCTCTCTTAGCTAACCCGACAACTAAACACCTGCGATTGTTAAACATAATGGTACACAAATTCTTAACTTGCCACCCCTTGAGACGTTAAAATCTCTGAATTTTCCCTTTCCTTTTTTTTGTTGGTCTTTTTGTTGGTATTGTGTTATCATAATATTTCGTCCGTTAAGTAGACGAAGGTTGATCATGTGACATGTGGTGACATTTTTGTAGAAAGCTACAATTATTGTGTGAATTTTTGGGACACTCCTTATATAACATTTCACCTGTATTTAGTGGTTAACTATACTTCATTAATGAAGATATGTTTCGCCAAAACAGGACTTACCGCACACCACGACTTCGTATATTTTTAGTTGTAGTAATTCACACGCTTTTTCCGTACAATTTACAATACGACTATAAGGAGTCTCTCACTAGAATTGTTTGTTAATAAATAAGCAAATATACAGGTGTTCATTTCCGTATTTACTATGTGTGGTTAATGGGCCACAAACACGTCCTTAATGACATATAAACGTCTTGCGCCCTGTGGCGGTCCGCATGCAAACATGCCACCTATGAAACTCTGAAGATCTCAAATATTTACGTAGAGTAAATTATATCCCACCAATCTGCATTCACGACAGAGCACTACGTTATGTCACTGAATTAATTGGCGATTATAATCTCCGTCGACATCTCTGCCGGGCGAAAATTTCCATTTGGGTGACGTTGATTGTACCCAGTTGTTGCCAAATGTGTGCGATGGCGCTGCACAGTGGGAATTAATTAATTATGTTCCAAACGAAAGTCAAACAAAGGCGGTGCACGCGGTAAGCCTTACCCTCGTGGTGCACACGTTACATAATATCCGTATCTGTAATAGTAAACAAACGAGTAGAATAGCACGTTGTTCATCCTGTCTATAGGATAAAATATCCCAAATACCACGAACTGAAACGAGGCTAGTCATAGGAAATAAGCAAGTCAAATCAATGGCTTGAAACGCGACTGCGGTCGTGGATTCTGAATTCGGATCTGTCGGAGGATTCCACACTTTTCAACCTCCGAAATTAACTTTGTTTGCCGGTAACTACCAAGAACAAAACTAAAAAATAAAACCGATAGAAAAACGCAACAAACAAATAACACAAACCAAAATTATGAATAAGCTGCAGCAGATCGATAGTGTCCCTGGCAATTGAGCGGTCCTACGTTGAAGAGCATTAACGAGCAGCACGATTCACTGGGATTTATACCAATATCCTGGGATTATAGTTTATAGCAGATCCTTTGGACGTATGTGGACATTTTAGTAGGACATCAGAGCCGATTGTTACACCGATTACTGTTCTCAAAGCTACTCCTGCTGGTGAGGCAGTGTTGGTTATATGTGTAAGAGGTAGAATATTTTCAAATATAATTAAGGAAACGAACCGAATAGATCTTCTACAAAGTACATCATAATTGCTGACTGTATACACCCAATAATTTTTTTGGACACGTGGTTACTTTGAGGACAAACTACAAGTTGCTTTTTATGTTCTATGTCGATTTTGATTGGCTGACATTTTGGTATCGATGGCAATTGATATTTGATAACTATAGATAGTGGTCGATAACAATTTGTTATGAAGCAGATAACATTGCACCAACATATCTACATTACTATAACTTTTTATGTAATTAAATGTGTTTTGTTGTTTAAATAATTATGAGCGTAGAAATGCATTTGAACTGGCTGGTTTTATCAATAAACTGAACAGTCATCCTTGTGACACCACAAATCCTTAAATATAAGATAGACTAATCGAAATATCGGGCTGGAATTGATTCCAGGTGGACTACACATGTTACATTTATGTGTGGAAGCTCTTTATGCAAATCTCGAATCGAAGTACATATGGCTACATATTTTTGGTACTTCGATCGATGCATTGTCTCATTAGACAGGACTGTGGGGAAGAAGTATGGTGTCGGAAATGGGCACTTGTTTCCCTCCTTCCTCCAGCATTCGCTCCACTGTTCAACAAGGTTCCGCCAAACTCTTGGTGATTCACTGCAGCAGGAAAGGAAACACCAGCGTCGAACAATTGTCACAGAACATGCCATCACACCAAGTGAAAATATAAAATACAGGATTTCTTTTGTTTATTTTTATTTATTTTACGGTAGCACTGCGTGAAAGTTACAATGTGAAGTCAATAAAAACACAATCTTCGAAGACTGCTGCGAATATAATATTCGACACTGCGGTTGCAAACACTACACTGTACGTGGGAAATGCGAGTTATGTCTATAAGGCACGTGATTTTTTACTTATTTTATTGTACTTTTTTGTTTCCAAATTATTACACACACACGCGACTCGGTGATTTTCGCGTCTCCGTGCGCACCGGAGAGCGGAAGTCGGCAAAGACCATGGCGGTCGGCAGATGGAAAAGGACTCAGCGATAATCATCTCGTGCAGAGATGATTTGCTTATGGGGTGAGTTTGTGGTGTCGTGGTAGATATCCGCTCCACTAAGGATATCGTTTTTACCTACCACCAGAGAAACGTAAAGTCTCTCTTGGTGGAATAGGAAACCAGATCTTGTAATGAAGATCATGGTGGTATGTGTGCGATCGTTCAGATCTGTGTGGTGTGCACGTGCTCGAGGGCAATGGGTAAACGAAGCAGACAGGGGGTAAAAACAAAATGATCGAAAAGATCGTTGTCTATGGAGTGCATCGCATCTAAATAAATAGGCGACGACAGCGAAGAAATGTGGTAAAAGAAAAGATGAGACGAGGTCATCATAAAAGTCTTAGGTGAGTGATGCCCCTTGTGTAAATATACGAATAGACATTGGGAAAGGTGCTAATGGGTTGGTGGACGAAACAAATCCCTTGCTAGCATTTGTATATGCAGGGAAATTCGTTTTTGGGAAACGGATTCTATATTTGCATTGTTTATACTTCATCTGACTCCCAAACCATAGCCAATCTTTTCGCGTCTTTCTTCAAACTTTCCTTCACGGACGACTCGTTCGAGCCTAACCCCTCCTACTTTACTGGCACGTCCGAATTCTCCCTTGGCCCACTCATCCCTCTTCACATTCAACAACACCAAGTTAAAGAAAAACTTGAACAACTGAAAGACGATTTCAGTCCCGGCCCAGGCGGACTCCCTGCTATCTTCTTTAAAAGATGCTCCTCTTCTCTCTCTCTCCCGCTCGCGTCAATCTTCAATCTATCCCCTGCACAAGGTCTATTTCCCGACATTTGGAAATCCTCCTACATAACCCCCATACATAAAAAGGAGCCAAAAAACGATATATCCAATGATCGTCCCATTGCTAAGCTTTCGCACATTCCTAAACTGTTCGAAGGCCTTCTATACGAAGCGTTATGTTTTCGCTGCACTCCCATCATCTCTCCTAACCAACACGGCTTACTCTCCGACAGATCCACTACGACCAACCTTGTCGAATTTACATCCCACACACTCCTTGCCCTAGAAAACGGCGATGAAGTTGATGTAGTCACTACCGACTTTAGCAAGGCCTTCGACAAAATTTCCCATAACCTCATTCTCTTTATATTGTCTTCCCTTGGTTTTGAACCCCTGTTGATTAAGTAGATCTCATCCTATCTTAACTCTCGAACCCGCCGTGTGCGATTTAGATCCACCCTCTCCGATCCTTTCTCTCCAACCTCAGGTGTACCCCAGGGCAGTCATCTCGGCCCCCTACTATTTATCCTAACCATAAACGACATAGGCTCGTGCATCAATCACTCCCTCATCACGCTTAATGCGGATAATACCAAAATTTTCAAGACAATCCGCCCTCCCATTGACTCCTCACTTCTCCAATCGGATCTTGACAGCTTTTCGATATGGTGCCAAAATAACTGCCTCTCGGAAACGCTCCCCCACCTAGCCACGTTCCTATCTCTTGCTAGACCAACCGATAACATCGGTTGAATCGATTCGCGACCTGGGCGTCCTATGCGACAAGGAACTTAGATATACCGCACATATCGATGACACAATCCTAAAGGCCAACGCCGCTCTTGGCTTTGTAAAACGCTGGTGGAAGGAATTCCTAAACCCCTACGTCATCCGATCACTCTACACAACTTTCGTCCGGCCACTACTCGAATATGCTAGTCAGGTCTGGTCCCCGTATCAACAGTCTCACATTCGTAGGATCGAGGGCGTTCAACGTCGTTTCTTGCGCTTTGCCCTCCGTGGATTGAACTTGGAAAACCCACTCATTTTACCACCTTACATAGGCCGCCTCCTTCTATTCAATCTTAACACACTTGAGGAGCGCAGAATCCATGCTGACATCATTTTTATACATCGCCTTCTGTCAGGCTCAATCAATTTGCTCTTCACTTTATCATTTTATACAAACCCCCGTAATGTGCGGAACCCTCGTCTGTTTTACGTGCCCGCTCATCACACTTCTTACGGCGTTAACTAGCCCATCTCACGTATGCTACGACTTGCCAACTCTTTCCCCACCTTCTTTGATTTCAACCTCTCCACTCCTGACCTCAAACGACGTCTCAGAAGAAACCCGTCCTCACCCCACCCCTCCCCAATGTAAACCTCTCCCCTTAGCTCTCCAACCCCGCCCGTTACCTGTACGTAGACGGGCCCCTCATTGTCATTTTCCCACAAAAGCCGTATCTGCCCCCCCCCCCCCCCCCCCCACTTAGACTTGCCCTTCCCTAGCCTCCTACCCCCCCTATCGTCCAGTCTTTTTCACCTCCTGGTTTTTCTTGTTTCTTATTTTTTTATTCTCCTTCTCACTCTAGATTTAAGATAGTCTTTAAGGTTTCTTTTTTATATTAATTAATTTTAAGTTTAAATTTTAAGATTGCATTAAGCAAAATAAATGAGGGTTTTGCCCTCACTAAACTTAAACTTTGAATTCAATCCGGCGGCTCTGTGCAAAGTCGATGCTTGTTTGGGGATTCAAACAAAATCGCAGTTCTGGGTAAAGTGCTTGCAGCTGTATCGATAGTTGCAAGTCATTGCACGGCAAATTAGATGGTTATACAATGACGGTATGTATATACCATATGTGTCAATGGAACATGGTATCTATGGCGACGCAAGTGTCGAACGCTAGTGTGAAAATCTACACTAATTGGAAATTTGCTTTTTGGTCGCTTATGCAAAGACGCATTGATACATGTATGAATGCCCTTGTAGAAAAAAATTATTTTTAGGAATTTTAGGTAATGCTTGTATGCATTAATTGTCCTTGGAAAAGGAAATATTTTCAGGTGCCCATGCGATTGCATTGGCGGGAGACAATGGGAGTTGGGTTGCGGATATGTGGGGTTTTTCAGGTAAGTGGGCCGTGGGGTTTGGCGGAACCGCCACAGGACCATGCAATATTCAATATTTTGACTCCAATTTACCCACTATAACACGCACAGCCTGTTTTATTGGACGATGATTGCGAGTGGGTAAACGATCTTAAATTTTGTTAACCGATTCTGAATTTCCGTAGTAATTTTTAAAAATTTCCAAACGTTGCTCGTTCATGAACTTCATCATCATCATCGGCACTAGTCTTGCGCCAGGTTCATGAACTTCGCAATGGTAAAAATATAAAGCTTGATTGACATTTTGACATTGATCATTCCCGAAAAAAGTTTAAGGTTGCGTTCGTTTTAAAATAAAAAATTGTTATGCTCATTTTAAAAACCCCCTTTCTAGTCTGACCCTGCCCTTATCATAAGATTTTTTTTTAATTTCAGATATAAACGTGCGAAAGCTCGTTACAAGGGTGGTTCATCGAGTCTGGGTGTGTGTTGAGATTTATCTTTGGGGACGTTGAAGTTAGGTTAAGCTTAGTTAAGTTGTTACGTATTAACTCCCCCACCACCCCTATCTCAGCGAGAAAACATTAAACATAGACAAAAATATATAACATATAAAACTTCTAAACAACTTAAATATTTACAAACATAAACTTTAAACAATTAAACCTTACTAAACATTAATTAAACACAGACGTTACAAACAATGTTCACATTTTCAAATTAAGCTTAGATGAAAAACACAACGTACATTTTAATTTACACATATAATACATAAAACATAAAATTACATTACATTCATTTGCAAATTTCAACAACATTCATTAACTATTACTTTTACTGGCCTGTAGGAATGACCTCGTTGACCAGACTCCGCCATCGTTCCCTGTCCTGTGCACTCTCTTTCCACGATTGACCATCCGAGCCGAACTCCTCAAGGTCAAACCTAACATTGTCCTCCCATCTCCGTCGCGGCCGTCCTGCGGTCTCTTTCTACGCACGGACCTATCGTTGCCATTCGCGCCACATGTCCAGCCCATCTTAATCTTCGTGACTTGATTACTCTCACTATTGTAGGTTTGCGGTATTGCTCTCCCAATTCGTGGTTGTGGAGTTTCCTCCTGGCTCCTCGTCATATTTACCTCCAAAGATACCCCTTAAAACTTGATTCTCGAATACACGGAATTTGTTTTCATCCCGTTTTGTTCCCATGTTTCGTATCCGTATAGAACAATCGGCATGATTATGGTTCTATAGACACGGAGCTTTATATTACGTGATAGCAGTTTGGATTTCAACAGTTTACTAGCATTGCCGGAGTGTAGTCTTTTGTTAATTTCCTTCGACATTTCGTTACTGGCCGTCAGTATCGTTCCCAGATATTTAAACTCTTAACTTTTTCAAATATCTTGCCCCTGACGTTTATATGTGTCCCCTGAGGTCCACCTGCTCTCGTCGTAATCATGTATTTTGTTTTGTCTTCATTTATTTCTAGGCCCACCTCTTTTGCCGCTTGCATGATGATTTCACTGTTTTTACCTACAGTTTCTAGATTATCGCCAAGAACGGCGATGTCATCCGCATATGCGAACACTTGTGTGATCCCGTTCAGGGATGATCCGGCCATGTTTTCGTTTTGTACATTTCTGATGCTATACTCAAGGACATGGTTAAAAAGACATGGGGAGAGGCCATCCCCCTGTTTTAGTCCGTCCCGGATTTCAAATGGTTCTGTGAGGTGCTTTTCTATTCTAACTCGCCATTTGTTTTCGTTTATGCAAATTTGATTGAGGGCGGCATATATTTTTTTTTTTTTGAGATTCCCAGCTCAACTACAATATGGTAGAGTCTTTGCCTTGCGACTGAGTCGTAGGCTTTTTTGAAGTCAACGAATAGTTGGTGAACCGTTTCTACGTATTCCCACTCCTTTTCCAGCAGTTGCCTTATTGTGAATATTTGGTCGCTCGTTGACCGGTTCCTATAAAATCCGCACTGGTAGTCTCCCAGTGTTTCTTCTGCATACGGTGTGATTCTCGCCAGTATGACGTCTGATAGTATATTGTATATGGTTGGGAGCAATAATATTCCTCTGTAGTTTTCGCAGTCAGATCTGTCGCCTTTTTTGAAAATGGGGACGACTATTGAGGTTTTCCATTCTTCCGGAATGAGTTCCTTATCCCATATTGTTTTGATGAGTTGGTGGATCTTTCGAGCGGTTGCCTCTCCTCCATGCTTCACAAACTCTGTCGGTATACAGTCAACTCCGGGAGCCTTGTTGTTTTTCAATCGATTTATTGCGTCTACATCTTCGTTGAAAGAGAGCTCTGGGATCTGAGGCTCGGCTGTATGTATGTCTGGTGCGTTTATTTGTGGTTGATGGGTGCGCACGTTGAGCAGATTTTCGAACTACTGCTTCCATCTTGTCATGATATTGTGAGTTTCTGTGAACAGACAGCCGTTTGCGTCTCGAATTATTTTGGTTCTCCCTCGGTAGCCATTTCTAATTGAATTTATGCCAGCATACATACCTCTGCTGTTCTTTGCTCTGACATTTTCTAGGATTTTTTCGATCCGAGTCTTCTCCCATTCGCGTTTTTTGCGTTTGAAAAGTCTCATTGTCTCTTTCCGAATTGTCGCGTATCTTTCCGCGTTGATTTCATCATATCTTTGTAAATGGGTCGCTCTGAAGCGTTTACGTTCTTCGATCTTTGCCTGCACTCATCGTCAAACCAAGGTTTGGACTTAATTGTTTTGTTAAATCCTAATGCCTTTTGGACTGTTTGTTTGATTGCGTCTCTGATCGATGCCCACTTAGTGTTCACATTATTGATTTCCTCTTCCCCACTACTCCCATTCTCTAGGATGCTAAATCTATTCATTGATATGCAGCCCGTTTGCGCAGATTTTTTAGTTTATCTGTGTCGAACTTTTTGTTCGTCTCCCGTGGCTGCCCGTGTGGGTTTGCTGCAAACCGACTTCTAATTTTGCCCATCACTAGAAGATGATCGGAGTCGCAATCTGCTCCTCTAAATGATCTTACATCAAGGATCTTCACGTGGTGTCTTTTGTCTTCGAGGACGTGGTCTATTTGGTTACGCGTTACGCCGTCGGGTGATATCCATGTGGCTGTATGAATTTGTTTGTGCTTCAACATCGTACTTTCCACTATCAGATCTTTTGACGCTGCGAACGTAATAATTCGAATTCCATTATCATTTAAAACACCATGTACGTTCTCTTCACCTATACTTTGTTGGAAGATGTCTCCTTTCCACTTTTTGAGTTGAGGTCCCCGAGGAGGATTTTAACATCTAATTATGAGATCCCATCAAATACCTCCTCTAGGGTCTCGTAGAACGTGTCCTTCGTTTAATCGTCTGTAAATTCTCTTAGGGCATGTACGTTTATAAGTACATAATTGACCATGGGCCCTGAATTTTTAGCACCAATATCCGCTCGTTAATAAATCTCACATCCTTTCCATGGGGCGTAATCTTCTTGGTTATGATGAAGCCGGTTCCGAGTTTATGTGTATCGGTACCTACACACTCCAGTGTAAACCCGTTGGTTTCGATTACTTGATGTGGGAGTCGGACTTCCTAAAGCGCGATGAAGTCAATTTTATATTGTTTCGGGTTTTCTACGACCGTCTGTATCGTCCCGACGCGAATAGCCCGCTTATTCCGTTTTTCCCTACGTCGTCTTTTTGCCGAGTCGGTGTTTTCTTGATGATTTGTTCCCTTATGGTAGTTTCGGCTCATCACACCTACGCCGACCGGGTTTTTGAGGTGTCAAATAGTCCGCCATATCACAGCCCATCTTTGATATGGTAAGGTCTGCTTACTGCTCTGATTCGACCCGGTGTCAGAGAGGCGCCGTTATAATACAGGCGATATACCCCTGGCTACAAACCATCCAAGGCGTACGGTGACGCTAATTAAGTTCCAGTGCTCAAGTTAGGTGGGCACGGTGACGCGTAACACCCTGTATTAGGGGTGGTAAATGTTTGTGTGTTACTCCTAGCTAGCTTGCCTGACATGAGTGACCCTACTGCAAGCATATGCTTCCGTCAGTATTGCCTGAATGGTTCATTGTAGTTTAAGCCCCCACACCAAGTAAAGGTTTCTACTAAGCGGGGGCCACAACAATCATTTGCAACCTAAAATAAATATGTTTATTTAGGTAGCCCCTAATCTAGTGAGTTGGTGCATCGTCACTCCCTTGTCGAAGTCTATCTCAGTCAATTGCAATGGATTACGCCCACACAACTGTAGTGAAGAACACCGAAAGAGAATCGAAAAAAACATCGAATGGAAGAGGATCGAAAAAAATCTCAGAGCCACACACCAAAGTACTAGCGTAGCAACAACGGTTTATACAGCAAGGTAAGGCATCCTCTTGTAGTAGCCGTAGTCTGATGCGTCGGTGGTTTGGTTCTACTCTTTCAATGTGGGTTCGAATCAAGTTCTTCACTGCTTTTCAAAACGCAATGCATTGAATACCCTATCTAGTGTAACAAGCTTATTTTGACGGAAGTAGTCCATAGACTAGCGACACTTTGCCATAAGAAAAAGTATCACAACTGATTTTTTTTTTTTTTACTTCTCCCAGGAAAGGCGAACCTATAGCACTGAGTCAGCGCCCTGGGATGTTATATTTTCTCGGCCTGGTCTATCAGCTAAGCTCCGAAAGATGCTCAAGGATTTCTTTCAATCATTTCACGAAGCCTATAGTTTAATTGGGGTGGTATTTCACCGGGCTTTGGGACCCTACCTAGCTCAAGGATTTATCCCAACCATTTCACGGAGCTCATAGCTTAATGGGGTGGTATTTCATCAGGGGGCTGGGCTTTGGGACCCTACCTACCGTTCAGTAATTGGGCCGAACTGCACAATAGCAAGAGTCGTCAGTTGAACCTAGGTTTGCACAATCAAACGCAAGACACAACCTCCTTACCAACTCAGCCATTGAGGCAGCAATGTTGCTATGGAAACTATATTGGCGGTAACAACCGAATGCTTCAAGAGTTAATTAACGTCTGCTTAATGTTCAGTGGAATAAAAGTTAATGCTATCCATCGTAGGAAGAATCATCCTTGGGGTATTCATTGAATGTGCACTGCAATCTATTTGGATATAAATGAATTGAATAGGGCAATTTAACGAATGAAGAAGAATATTTTCAGAGACTTAGGAATCAGTGGATCCGAGAATGTTGAGTTCTTTGGGTGATTAGGGATCAGTACATTATCGAAAAGGAACTTGTGTCATGAACTAAATCTTACCGATACAGGAGACTAGTGTCGCCTCGATCTGAAAAGCATATTGGGATTTACAATGGATAAGTAAAAGCGACCGCTATAGATAATGTACGGCATTTGGAACACTTAATCTCTGTAGATCCTCAATCTACAACCTGTACTGAAAATTTCAACACCTGCATATCGAAAACGCCAATCATTAAATGACAATTCGAAATTTAGTTTTTGAAGGCCACAGTAGATAAGTGAGAATAAGAAAACTGGTGGAATTTTTCCGCACTATACGAGGTGTGTTAAAAAAAGGCAATTGTGTTGTGCAAACTCTTGCCTTGAATTAACAATGTTCATCGTCATCATCGGCACTACAACCGGGATCCAGCCTTCGCCTTATTTAACAAATCTCTCCACCGGTCCCGATTTCGAGTCGAAGTCATCCAGTTTGGCACTCCCAGGTCCTGGGCGTCCTTGTCTACGCCATTCCTCTATCGCAGACAAGGTCTGACTCACTGTCTCCTTCCATACATTCTGCCACAAAGGACTTTCCGGGCAGGCTCCTCTTCGCTCATCCGAGCTAGGTGTCCCCCCCACCGGAGTCTACCGAGCCTGATTTTTCTTACAACATTAGCTTCAAGGTAGATCACGTACAACTCATGGTTGTAGCGTCTCCGGAAGGTCCTCCCTCACATACGGGGCCAACAATTTTCCTTAAGGCCTTCCTCTCGAACGCGGCTAAGAGTTCAGAGTGCCTTTTGTTGAGGACCCAGGTCTCGGATCCATACATGAGTACTGGAAGACCAGGGAGTTGTACAGTAGCAGCATGGATGTTGTGCATACATTTCGGGATTTAAAGAGCCCTGATAGACCATAGTAGGCTTTGTTGGATTTGGTCTGCGCGTATTTCTTCTTCCATATTGTTATCGGCTGATACTATTGACCCAAGGTAGTTGAATGAATGCACTACTTCAAATTCGTGCTCCACTACCCTGATAGTTTGACCAACGTTAGGTCTTCTCTTCGCAGAAGTTGCCACCATGTACTTAGTTTTCCCCTCATTAATGTGCAGTCCCAGTTTCAGTGCCGCCTGCTCGATCTGGGTGAAGGAGTTCTATACAGCCGACTCGAATCTACCGATGATGTCGATGTCATCTGCGTAGACAAGTATCTGGCTGGACTTGGTGATGATAGTCCCTCTAGTTGTAACGCCAGAGTCACGGATTTGTTTTCTCCAACGCCAAGTTGAAGAGGAGGCAGGCCAGACCGTCCCCTTGTCGAAGTCCATTATAGATGTTTATTGGTTTGGACAGCAATCCCGCTATTTTTAATTGACAAGTTACGCTGGTCATGGTCAACATATAAAGTCGTATCAATTTGTTTGGAATGCCGAACTCTCTCATGGCATTATATAGTTCTACCCTGGCTATGCTGTCGTAGGCGGCCTTAAAGTCTATAAATAGATGATATAATGGAATCTTAAATTCCAGACATTTTTCCATCGCCTGCCTAAGGGTGAATATCTGATCTCGCGTTGATTTTCCTGGGATGAAGCCACACTGACATTGACCAATGATGGCTATCCGATCTTGTAGGATAGTGGAGAGTATCTTAAAGGCGGTACTCAGCAATGTTATACCCCTGTAGTTGCTGCACAGTGTGATATCTCCTTTCTTATGTATGGGGTAAATTATTCCACGAGGCCAATCTTCCGGAATCTCCTCTTGCTCCCATACGTGCACCACGATCTCATGAATTGCGTGATGTAACGCGGTCCCTCCTTGTTTGATCAGTTCAGCTGGTATGTCATCAGCTTATTTGATTTGAGCTGTTTTATGGCCTTTAATGTTTCCTCAATGCTTGATGAAGGCAACATTTGGTCTTGATCTTGCATTGGTGGAACCTCCAATTCTTCTGTGAGCTGACCATTTAGCAATTCATTGAAGTGCCACTTCCCATCGCTCCAGAATGCCTTCAGGATCGGTGATCAGATTACCCTCTTTATTCTTGCAGTAAGTGCAGCGCGGTGTGTATCGCGTCATACTGTGGATTATTTGGTAGGAATGCGGCGCCTGGTGCAGTCCTCGCTCTCTATTTCAGAGACAAGGTTTTTTCCCAGCCACTTTTCTTTTGTCTGTGAGGTCTTTTTTTCAGATCTTCTGAGCTCTTTGTATTTCTCCCCGCATACTCGCGTCCTATGAGACTGCTGCATTGGTCGGTATGCAGCATTCTTACGTTCAGTCGCTAGTTTGCACTCATCATCAAACCAGTTGCTCCGATCTCTACGACGACTGCCTAAGATGGAGCTGGCAGTACTAATGACAGTATTCTTAAGGCGCGTCCATTTCTCTTCTGCGCCCGGCGTTCTGGTCCCAGGACTTACTCTCCGTCCGTCGAGCTTTTCGAGGGCGAGTCTTAGCGCAAAGGTGACCAAAGGTGTAACTGGTATTCTCACTGCATAAGGCAGCCGTGTTGATTCGAACCTGATCCGCGGATGCAATATATCTCCATAAGGCAATCCGCGCTCGGAAAACTATACCAACCAGATAGTGATCCGAGTCGACGTTGGCACCTCGGTACGTTCGTACCGTCATCAGGCTCGAGGAGTGACGGCGATCTATCAACACGTATTTAATTTCGTTGCGAGTGGCTCCGTCAGGTGATACCCAGGTGGCTTTGTGGATATCTTTACGCGAAAACCTAATACTCGCAACGATCAAGGTTTTTTAATGCTGCCAGTTGGATGACTTGTAGTCCATTGTCATTAGTGTTCTCATGCAAACTATGGGAACATGCGTAATGCCTTAAAACCGGCTCCTGACCTATCTTCGCATTCAAATCACCAAGAACGATTTTCACATCGTATCTTGGGCAGATATTG
This sequence comes from Microdon myrmicae, assembly GCA_963931805.1. Classification (NCBI taxonomy): domain Eukaryota; kingdom Metazoa; phylum Arthropoda; class Insecta; order Diptera; family Syrphidae; genus Microdon; species Microdon myrmicae. The sequence goes on from OZ007500.1 coordinate 47,142,797, forward strand.
GGGACCCATTAGACGTTCTCGGAGTATTCTTCCTTTTCGTCGTCAGGGGACTCTTCTGTGGGTCCGTGAAAGTTTATGAGGCTTATGTTCTTAAACTTGCCTCGCACGCGAAGAGTGCATAGCCTTTCGTTTATTGCATTAAAGCCGATAATGGCAGGCTTCAGTTTTTGGCTGACTATAATGCGTACCCCAAGCACATGGTGTTTTGCATGACAGCTGTAATAAATATCATACTCGTTTCTTTGAATAACACCACCCCCGTCCATCTATTGTTGTAATGCTGTTATGTCAGCCTTATATTCGGACAGAGCATCGGCTAGCTGCTGTGCAGCTCGAGCTCTGTATAGTGAGTGGACGTTCCATGAGAAAATTGTTAAATCGTTTAGCCATTTTCGTTTCCGTGGTCGTCGTCGTGTATCCGGTCCATATCCGAGGCTTGTTAAATTTTCCATAATAATTTGTTTTTACGGGGACGATTATTAGCCCTGCGCCAACCATTCTCAGGATGTCGCTGCATGCATTGGTTCACTACTTGGCGGGTGCCAAAGTAGCTATCCAGGGGTGTCACGTGGAGACTGCAAGTCTACTTGGATTGAACAGGGATAAGGATCGTCCTGGCCTTCGCCGGGTTGAAAGCAATCAGACATTTTGCCCTGTATGTTCGCTCCCTTCCCCCCATTGAGAATGCTCAGGTAGACATAAAAACGATAACTAACTATTAGTTATGGGAAACTTTTCGGTAGGTCAAAGTGATAAAAGGATGGTAGTGGTTAGAATACTATAAGAAGTTTTATGATTTTATAATCATAATATGCTACACATCAGAAGATTTTTCTTTTCTTTTTCTGTAAATGGGTTTTTATGCTTAAAATGTGTATGAATTATAAATAAATTCCAAACGATGCTTTTGAGTTGTCCCGTTGAAAAACCTTTTACTAGGAAGTGTTTTCAGAATTTACCAAACGTATAGCACATTGTACGAGAACAATATTATATCATTACCTTTTTTCAGACGTTAAGGATACCTACGTCTTAAGAAACGTAGCAAACTAAGTATCGTCTTTCATTAGAATAGAAGATACGTTGTGTCCGTCTACTTTATACTGCAACAATAGTCAGAATACAATACTCTTCAAGTGAAATACTTATTTACAGAGCGCTTGTCCCTTGGTCATGTCTAATATCTGGTGTAAAGTATCAAAACGTAGCTTTCCAGGACTTAAAATTTCCATCGATAGCTTCTTTTCGTTGATCTCTACCCACATACAGTGAATACACTTTCCTTCTGCCGGCAATGTTCAGGAAAACTCTTTTACTTTCAAATCAATTGTCTGTTCGCTGTTCCCAAAGAAAAACGTTCGATTGCTTCCAAGAACTTACATATGAACCGTAAATAAACTTCAAGTAAAGAATGCACAAAAGAGGTTTTACCTATGGATTTTGGTAGCCTCTTTTTCAGTAAGAACTTCGTCCTTCAAGAATAAGCTTTACTTGTCCAACAAATACACTGTACACATAAGATTGGCCAATATTTAAAGGTTCGATTTACTCAAAGGGAATAAAACGAGTTGTTACTCTTGAAAGGATTTTCACAAGTTACCTGTTCTTTTGTACATTTACGACCTTTGGTACTTTTTGTACATTAATTTGATGCTTGATCACCTTAGTATCCTATTATTGCAGTCAGAATGGGATTTTACGTACAAGAAACATATTAAGAAAGGGGATTTCATACAACGACAATATTCTGATAACCACTTTGAATCGTAAGACATTCAGAAAGTAAGAAAGTTTACTCGACAAACATTAATTCGGCCATCCTTCAATAATCCGATTTCTTTAATGACGAGGATGTATCCATTAGGGAACCTTAATCAGCGATCTAGAGTTATCTATACACTATTGCCATAAATCTTCAGTTGATTAGCAATCACAATGTTTCACTGATGTCACTTTGACAGCGGATGTTCAAGGAACTTCAAGGTAAGGAAGTGAACGATGGCACTTTAAGTTACCGACAATTAGGAGACTGAAAACTACATTTATCAAAGTTCGACATGGCGTTTAAATCCCCGGAAATCTATTGTATGCCTTCACTGATTCACGAACGTGAAAGTAAGAGAATGAAACAATGAAATAACTAAATTGACGATAGGCACCATCTAAAGACGCGTTTAAATAATCTGCTCCGTTTTATCATTCATTATAGGGGATCACTCAAACGACGTCGGTGTTTACTGCTTTTTGACATCCAAAACCAGCTTCGTTTGTAAGACAGGGGTTCTGCTCCATTTTTTGTTTAAATATTGGTGGTATATGTTTTTCTCCCACTATCAATAGTCTGCAATAGTCCCCAATCATTCTATAGGCCCTTGCAACCACATTGCGTGCTTCATCAGTTTCTTTCTTTTGCCAATATTTGTTACTGTTCAATATTTACAAACTACCTTTTAAGGGGATTGCCTCATTTTTTTAAATTCCAATTTCGGAAAGTAAGCGATTTCTAACCACCCCATTGCTGGCGGGGGAGAAGAAATAATTAAATGATTTAGATAAAAGCATTTCGGTTGGCTTTTGGCTGTTTCTGTCCCAATGGCAAATCAAATCGCGACCTGACCCCGGTATCCACCATTGGGATATAGCTTATCTCGTATTATGTATTCCAAAAGCTGCAGCCGAGGTTCAGTGTTCCGCCATCAGCAATAAATGATGAGATTAAAGGCAAATACGCGCACCACGGGAGCAGTACGCCAGTGTTCCAGAACAATATCTGGCTAAGCTACCGAGCCACAGGAGTACCGTTTGTTTTATTGTGGTATCGACAGTCAAGTATTAAGTATTAAGTTGAAAAAAATCAATGAAGCAGCATATTCCAATCAACAAATTTGAATCATGGAGACTAATCTTTAAGGGTGAAAGCTACTCCTGAATGGCAGGATATATATGAAGCTTAACAAGAGTACGAAAGATTGACTTTCTCCTTTGTCGAAGTTTTGTCCGGGTAGGTTAATGAGACTTACCGTGACTTAATTGACATCATCGGCAGCACACACATACTCGTATGCCGCAGAGTTCATCTTTAAGGTCCTTCACGATGAAGAGCTGCTATTATGTTTCAATTAGAATGTTAATCTCTTAACAAGATTTAGACTACTTTATAAGAAATACGTATGACTAAAGGGCAGGTGTGAGTTGCGAACTCACCTGTACTCCGAATAAGAACATGTAGTAAACGACCGAAGAACCGATTTGATTTTAATGCTCAAGCTTGCTTATTAACAGGTATAATTCTACAGGGTATATGGAATTTTATTCCTCACAGGATAAAGTGTATAAAACCCAATACAAATATGTGGTGAGCCTCGGGTGTAAGGCTTGCGGTTATATGAATCGAACAATACAGAGAAAACCCAAAGACGATTCCGGAGAGCTAGGAACAATAGGAACGTGCAGATTTCAATGCGTAAAGTTATTGTACGACCAGATAATCAAGCAAAAAGTACACTATTCCGCAGGTAGCAGACATTTCTGGGTACCTGCAAAGAAGGTCGAAACTCTATCACTCATCAATTCTTTTACTTATAATTGATCACAGCCCGGTTACCAACGCAATCGAGAAAACAAAACTACTCACCGCATAGAAGACGTGAATCTTACTGAGGATGTAGTGCTCTAAAAAGCCCTACCACCTTTTTCCCCCATTCCTACATCCAAATTCCAGCTATATTACCCTAAAACCCAAAATCCTGTCAAAACCCGAAAAAAACCAAACATGATCCAAAATTTCACATTTGCCCCACGGCATCATCGAAAACCAAAATTCAGAGATCATTATCTCTATTTGAAAAAATTCCACTAAGAAAAACAAATACAAAACCAAGACCAGATACTTATCCACATCTGCGCAATAGTTTCGTAAGAATTCAATAAATTGAATTCTTATCTTAAATAAACCCTAAGCATCTCACTCAGGATACCGAAAATCGAGATTGTTGTATGAAATTGTGTATTTTCGAGATACAAATCTCGATTTGTTTCTCTTTATAAAGGAACAGAAAACTGATATCTGAGATCAGTATCCGACACCCAGTATCCAGGTTCGGATCAGTAATAAGCATCCAGTTTAAGTATTCAGAAAATCAAATCTTTTGTCTTAAGATTTAATATTCATTGAGTATTCCGAATTGCCTTATAAAACTTGTACAGGATCCACATACACCAAGGATTTTCAGTATTAAACTGATATTCATAGCAAGGAGAAGCTGACTAATAAAAGTTACAAGAAAAGAAAACTGATTTTTATTTCTTTCAAAACCCCCAAATAGTTCAGGAAAATCCCAGCGGAGTCAAGGGCTTGCGGAACCCAGAACAAGAGTCAGGGTAACATCAACCGACATCAGGACGTTGCCCTTCCCACAGGCATATGAGGAAGCACGGCGACGACCAGTTGTAATTTGTAGGACGTTTTCAGGAGCGGTCTATAGAGATCCCTTCTCCTTTTAAGGACTAGGAGCCACGTTTCCTGAACAAACCACTTACAAATATACAACAGAGAAACAAGGAGTGGAGCCATTCCATCCACTATTTCGATAAAAGCAAGAATATAACACTAGATATTTCAAAAGCGCTTGACAGAGTTTTGCAACCAGCCCTGTGTCGAAATTGTATTCCTAGAAAAATTGACAATTCCCTGATTCAATAGATAAGAGATTATATTTCTGGCAGCTTAATTCGTGTGCCAAATGTACCTCTCAACGGATTAAAGTTGGTGTTCAACAGGGCTCTGTCCTCTCACACACTCTATTTCTGGTTCTCATAACGGATATCCTGTCTATTACCCACAACCAATTCACTTGTTTGCTGATGAGAAATTGTGAATTCCTCGTAATCATACCAACATTTCCGAACAACCTCTTCGAACATAATTATTACCAGGATATGATCAGCCTACTCAATTCCAATTTCAACAAGGGAATTATCTAATCGAGTATAATTCGAGCGTTTACAATTAACCCTAATATAATACACTCGGTGAACGGCGCTTGCATTGTAAAACGAGTCGACCTTTATTTGGAATTATCATGTCATTGAGGGTGCCACAACTGCAACCAAATTATAGGGTTTCTTAAGAGATGCAAGAAATACTTCACTTCATTCAACGTGTCCAATTTATAAGGCGAATATTCGCTTTAAACTATGATTGCTCAACTGACCTAGGTGAATGTATTCTACCTCTCAAAAATATTCTCCCGCGATATCTTTCAATTAGACAGTGCACATTAATCCACGTTTAAAGTCAACTACAGACTTACAAATAAAGACAGTAAAACATTCTTTATCCGAAACACTTGAATGTATAGTGCTCTGCCTGAACATATTATAGTGACGGGAATAGAACCCGCGAAGAAACTCATGAGAAGCACAACACTAACTTAGACTAACTATGGCGGAGAGAAGATAACGTTTTATTGTCTGTGTGGTAGTAGTGTTGTTATACAATAAGCGCCATCTTGTGATATGTATTTTAACAACAGAAAAAATAGCTGTAAACATACCAAGTTTTGCAACGATAGCAGGAACAGTCTCGCGTGAATCACGTACGTGTGTAATTTCGACTCTCAGATTCGGTGCAATATCCGTTACGCGAGTAACGGTAGGTGAGACAATAGTGCCTATTGCGTGGGTTAACATCTACCAACACTTATGAAAAGTTGTGCAGAGCATTTAAGAATGTTACGATGAATAAGAGGACGTGTTTTCGGTGACATGCGTTTTTTGAAAGAGGTGGAGAATCGTGTGAATTATATTAAAATACAAAATTGCTATGTCCTTTTTGAAAAACCCTTTATGGGTTATACGACTCAGTATTGTATCCACTCTTATACTATTCACCTTCATGTTATTTTCTCGTGTACAATTAACTCGTACACTATTCACCTTTGTGAATTAGCTCGTGTACTTTTCACGTTTATATTACTCACTCTTATACCCGCCTGTCACGTGGGAGACCGGGGTTCGATTCCCCGTCGGGGAGCCTCTGGCGCAAGACTAATGACCTTGCCCGGAAAAAACAAATCATTATGGAAAATTTAACAAGCCCCAGGACTTGCTAAATAAGGCCAAGACCGGTTCCCGGTTGTAGTGCCGATGATGATGATGATGATGATGATGATGATACTACTCACCCTTATACTACTTACTCTTATACTAAACCTTGTTATGACATTAAGTTGATTATGAAAAAAACATGCAGTTGACTTTTTGTTTCAGCAATAAACACTTTTTTTCTATCGGTTAGCGATGTGCACCCCACGACTGCCAAGGGACGACTGAGTCTTATGTGCCACTGATGCTATAATATATTTATACAATTATGAAAGCGTAAAAGTTAAAACGCCTGTCACGCTGGAGACCGGGGTTCGATTCCTCGTCGAGGAGCCTCTGTCTCAAGACTAATGACCTTGCCCGGAAAAACAAATCATTATGGAAAATTTAACAAGCCTCAGGAATTGCTAAATAAGGCCAAGACCGGATCCCGGTTGTAGTGCCGATGATGATGATGATGAAAAGTTAAAACACTGACATAATGATTTAGAGCTATACACCGGAAGTGTTATACCATTAGCTCCTAAACTAATCGCGCTTATAGGGCAAGCGGTTTTACTGCAAACTCACATACTGAAAGCTCTTATACCACAAACACTTAAATTGCAAACTATTATACGGCTAACTCTACTACGGCAGGCTCTTATACTACAAGCTATTTTACCTTAAATCCATTCGGATATATGGAGCCTAGTAATTGCTGTTTTTATGACAAAGTTTAGTCATTTACAAGCTTTCATTCCGAGTGCATCAAATGTATAAGAGATGGATGTCGATAAGCAACATTCACGCCAATTCATTCTATTGTGTTTTTAAATGAAAAAAAAATGCTGCTCAAACTATGGAATTGATAAATTCGAAATTAGACCAATACCTGCAATGAATAACCAACATAAGCAGTTTCGCCATGTATGGACGTATGGGGCGGCTAACATAAACGATTTGCGAGATTTCTTCGCATCCTTTCCATGATCGGAGGTGTGCTTGGGAAATGTTAACGCACGCGCTGAGTCGGTCACGGAGATTATTCTGTTCAGGATGGAGGTTTGCATTCCGCAATCTATCTGATAAAATTTGGTTTGATAAAAAAAATGCGAGCAGATTACAGCAGCAAAAAATAAAGATTATAAATAAACAATGGTGCTCCAATCCCACCGAAGTTAACAGAACGAATTTTATTAGAATCAGAAACGCGCGCAATCAGGGGATTGATAGTGCGAAGAAGGCTTACAACGACTGAGTGGCCAATAAACTCGTTGAATGGCCAACTGGTTCGCGTCCCTTCTGGTCAATGGCAAGGGCTGTCAGCAGTAAATTCGCTTCCTCCTCTTTCCCTCCGTTGGTGACGGGCAGTATGACGTTAGTCACGAATTCAAGAGATAAGGCCCATGTGTTCGCGAATTTATTTTCCGCGAATTCAAACCTCGATGCCAATCTTTTGGAACCACCTGTGATTGCGCCGGTACGATCTTCGATGACGGATGCGATGTTCCGTCCGCACACTATTCAACGGATTCTACGTGAACTGGACTGTAGGATGGCAACCGCCCCGGACGGAATACCAGCAACAGTCCTTTAGAACTATGCTCCAGAACTGTTGCTGGTTCTTGACAGGCTCTTTCGCTTATTTTATGCATTGAGAACATATTCTACCTACTGGAAAATCGCTCGAGTTCAGCCAATCCCAAAGAAGGGGAAAACGTGTCTCCCACAAATTTAACGGCCGATACCATTACTGTTGTTGTATTCCAGAATACTACCCTTATTAAATTTAACACTGAATCTCCTTACACATCCTTAAAAACTTCCTTTAACATATATTACATTCTCACTTAATACATACCATTCATAAACATTCACAATATTGCCAGTTACAGCACATTTAATAACCTGCACCTTTTTATTTCATTCAAAACATAGTAACTTTGATTTTCGTCCAAATTTTATTCAATTTAAAAGTCACAGAGTCTTTGATAAATTTTGTTTTGTTCATGTTATAATTTCCAGTAAATTAGAACACAATGTTCTTTAAGTAGAGAAAAAATTCATTTGTAAAGTCAGTTGGAGATTGGAAGTTTGAGAGAAAAGTTTAGTTTTAAGTTCAGTAGTTTGAGTTTTGAATTCGGAGAAAGTAGACTTTGAGTTTTAGTTTCAGTTTGAATTGTGAGTTAAGAAGTTTTGAGTTGATATATATATGTGAAGTACCACCCCTAAGATGATATAAATATATTGATAATATATGAGTTTTAATATCATCTATAACCCTTTACGATCCGTTGAATTTAATAAAGGGTTTTTCTTGTTAATGGCGCCTCAGCCAGTTGTAACTGGACTTTCACCAAGGGAAGGTCCGCCTAGGACGCGGATCATAATACGGGGAGAATTCTTAGGAACCAGAGCGAGTGACCTTATTGGTTTAACTATTTGCGTATGTGACTGCCTTCTATCAGCAGAGTGGAAAAGTTCTAATAAGATTGTTGCGCGTACAGGACCCGCAAAAGAAGGAAAGGAAAAATAAAAGGTCCCCGCTCTTCCCTCATCCGAGGAAGCACGGCGCCGGACTATAACACTGTCAATGTTATCTAAGATAATGGAAAATGTCACAAATGCTGAGTTAATTAAGTATTTAGAGTGCAACGGACTTCTGAATAATCGTCAAGACGGATTCTGTAGCAGGCGGTCCACGGGAGACCTTCTGACCCCTATAACCGATACATGGACCTCTGAGATTTAGGGACATGGTGAGTCGAGGGCGGTCGCATTGGATATCTCCAAGGCTTTCGACCGCGTCTGGCACGGACCTTTGCTGAGCAAGCTTCGTTCATATGGGTTTTTCCAGCAGCTTTGCGTCTGGACGAAGAGCTTCCTCGAAAATGGATCGATCCGGGTTGTTGTAGACGGCGAGTTTCGGATCTGTATCCTATTAATTCCAGGGTGCCTCAAGGTTGTATTTTGGCTCCAACCTTGTTTTTGCTTCACATTATTGATTTGTTGGAGTCAACGGGTAACAAAGTGTTCACTTTTGCGGATGATAGTACGCTTGTTTCCTCATTTCCTCAGTTCGGCCGATTAGTGAGTCAACGTCGCACCAGCTGATATATAGACAGATTGACTCTCTGAATCGCGATCTGGAGAAGTTCCTGCAGTGGGGAAAGGCCAATCCCGTCGACTTCAATGCAACGAAGACACAATATACAACATTCACAAAGAAAAGTGGATCCACACTTGATAATGAATGGCCAGGTCCCCGAATCTGTGGAAAGCATGAAATTGCTCAGTGTCACGGTCTATGGGAATTTTGTATTGTGGCATAAACACGTGTCGAACATCGTCAGGTTCGCCTCAAGAAAACTGAGTTATTATTTTAGAGCAAAGAAATATTTTACTCCGGCCCAAATTTTTCTCCTGTATAAATGCCAAATCAGACCCGCACTCGAATATTGCTCTCATGATTGGAGCTTTGCTCCTAGACATACCCTCGACCCACTTGCGAGCGATCCGCCTGATCGGGGAATCGGCGCTGGCGTCGGGACTACAGTCGTTATCACATCGAAGGCGCGTAGCTGTCCTCTGTCTGTTTTACAGATATTGCCACGGGTACTGTTCGTCGGATATTCGTGGTATTGCTCCGGGCAATGCGATTTATATGCGCTCCACAAGACAATCCGGCTGATCGCACCACTTTGCGATTCATCTCCCGACGGCGCGAGCATCTCTGCATCAGAACTTGTTCCGTTACAGAGCGGGAGAGCTGTAGAATTCCCTCCCTACGGGAGTGTTTTCGGTACGTTACAACCTGCAACTGTTCAAAAAGAACTACTACAGTTATTTGCTGGCATCTCGGGGCGCCAACTCGGCGCTATAGTTTCGCCTTCCCCGAGAGAAGTGTAATAAAAATAAGCTACAAATGTTCTATTGTGTTATAATATTCACTGTTATACTAAATATGTTCTACTATGGTGCTGTTACACTATTTCAATGTTATATGTATTATGATACTTTATTTTACTAATATGCGTGTATGCTACTATACTACAATACCTCGACTCTGACTCACTGTACATCGGCTGGTCGATTCGGTTTTTCGAACGACGCGTTTTCATTAATCTTTAACATTAGTTGGTCGAATTTGAAAGCACACGAGCGATGTATCCGAATATGATCTTAGTCACGTTGCTGCAATTACTTTCAGGAATTGTAGTGTAATAAAAAAATGAAAAAAAGTGTAATACAAAGAAATCCGTTTGAACACCGTCGTTCTGTTTGTGTAATAAAATATTACATAGCTACTATGTGGTCCATTAGAGTATCCCGCTGATAATTTAATCGGATAGAAGAAACATATAAATGACATAGCACAGTATTTCGCTTACTTTTCAGCTTGTATAGCTATTATGCAACAGTGTCGGAGAAACCCAAGTACCACTCAAAGTAGGCTTACTGTGTGGATGCTGTTTTTATCACAAGATGCGTAATTCAATTAACGAAACTGTACATATATCATAGAGGACTCACATCGTTCCACGTAAACCCATAGGGATGGTCTTTGCATTATCTGCCCATTAGCTTTCATCTTAAACGTTAGTGCTTCGACATTTTTTATTTTATCTGCCCTTTTTTTAATCCATCGCAAAACGATTTAACCAAATGGTCACATTTTATCATCCGTCTGCCCGTAAAATTGATCTTTGATGATATCATGGCTGTCCAAATTTATATATACACATATTTATATAGCGATAGTCCGTGCAAAGGATCCCCTTCATCCTCAGTATCGTACATTTGAGTTTGGTAGTTCTTTGTGCAACTTCGGCAGGGGGCTATAAGCCTGAAACCATTCCTACATATTTTTCTCGTAACATATTTTTATGGAAAGGGTCGATATACGAAAATCTCTGACGGGTCCAATAAATCCATATTGACAATAAAACTCGCTTTCGAAATTGATGAGGCAGTTAATCTTGTTACAATAAGAGCCTTTCTGCCTGTGAGAATCGCACCAGATATTTGGTCTTAAAGTAACTGTAATAAAATCAAACAGAAACCTTCATACATTACTCTGTCCGTGTCCGAAAGAAGAAATGAAATCCATGATATAGCCAGAAATGTCCTTCTTCTCCTCTGCACATCTAAATCCAACCGTTTGCTATCTATGCGAGTGGTTCAACTATGAGCACACACAGCTACACGAACACCTGCATTTAGGTTTTAGAATCCCTTTTACTCCTTGTACCATTCAACAAGATAAATGCAGCTTGTGGCACTATGCCTCGTCTATGAAATCGTATTGAGTTGCATTTATTTGGTTGGTTGAGGTATAAAAGTACAGATTCTCAAGGATCTGCTTAGTGTAGGAGAAACTAAAGAGCTAGAAGCGGAGAGATTTAGTAAGCTAATATTATTATGATGTGAGAGTCGCTTATACTTGTTGGGAGTTGAAAGTAGTCTTCACTATGTGTCTCTAATTGATTTGCAATCGCGGAGCTTCCGATAAGTAAATGGAAAAGTAATCAACTCAGGAAGTGTTGGATGACATATTAGAGAGGTAGATAGGATTAAAGAGTAGATGGGTCAGTAAATGGGTAAATAATAGTAAGAATATAAAAGGATATACAAATAAATATGTAATCACATGCTTACTAAACACACAATTTTACATTTTACATTTTTTAATGCTAGCCCGAATTTATAACTTCCTTTATACTTTATACTGTAACACAGCAACGGCGTTTCTTCAAATTAATAAAGTGTTTAGTGCAAAAGCACTTGAAAATCTGCTAACCGCAGTCAAGAAGGATCAAAACGTTTATACGTTTAGCCAAAAATGATACATTATAAACACGTTTAATTTTTTTTTTCTTTTTTTTTTGATAGACTTTTTAGACAATCTATGATCTCAGATGCTACATCAGCTTCGCCTCAGCTTTATCACAAGCAGCTTTCACCCCTATGTTGTATTACTTGTTGTGCTACAACGGTTCGTTTCCGTGCTTCTCGTATTACCGAGGAAGAGAAACGAACGATGGAATCCTGTGTGGGCTCCTGATGATTGTTGGACCTGTGGGGGTAGATTTAGTTGATGTTCCGTCACAGGTTTACTATTTATCACCAACGCGTTCACTAAATACGCCCGGAGAAGACGGTACGACAGATGACCAACACGACCAGTGTTGCTACTCGAGGGAAGGGCCAGCTAAACTCAATTATGCATTATCTGCATAGGATAATGAGTTTAGCTATGCGTCCTTTGGGAAATCAATGATTCTCAGGTGAATACCAACGGTAGGATAGGGGTTAGTATGACACACTGAAAGCGGTCGAAATAAGGCGGCTGGAATTGTGGGTTGGTTCTCCATGTAATATTGAGAACCCCCACATAGTCCTGTGGGGTTTCTCTATATCACATGGAGAACCAGCCCACAATCCTAACCTAATTTTGACCGCTAACAGCGCGTCACATTATCCCCTATCCCACCGTTCGGCTATTTTACCTGTAAAAGACCATAGCTGAATTCATTATTCTATGCAGATAATGCAGAATTGAATTCAGCTACCTTTTGCCATACGGCAACTCCATTTTTGCTTGCCCATGAGATTTCCATCGGAATCATATCATGTCGGTTAGCAACAACAAGTCGAAGCAAACGACGCCGTCGCATCATAGCAAAACCGCTGGCGAATTTATCAAAATATCTAATTAGTTTGCATGATAAATTACCCTAGCCAATTTGGTGTCACGTCGGCTTTTCTCCAGACACTTCATTCGCTGGGGATCAATGCTCTCTTTTCGGAGGTGAATAGCATCAGCTTAATTTTCCCCTCCTTCACAGTTCTGTCTTCATACAGATCAATGTACTCTGAGTCCACCATATTACCGAATTAGAATTAGGTCAATGGGTTTCGCTCAGAACTACATTGATTCATGCACATATAACCAAATCCACCCCAAGATAATCATACATCGAGTTTCTGTTCTCTCATTCTCCCGCTTTCTTCGATCATCAATTTACCGATGTAATCCACCACACATTGACGAGCGCGGCAATGAGAGAGCAGAAGTGTGTTCTCTTTTGGTTGTCAATTGCAAAAATTAAATTATCCAATTTCATCCCTTTTCGAATCAGTCTTTACTCACCTATCATCGTGGATGGCCACACCGCCACGAATCGTCTTTCCACCACCGCCATGTCCGCACGCGAGTGCGTCCGTGATCTTCAATAGTATTCTTTCAATCAGTAAACACTTCTAGTAAGAAATTTTATTAATTAAATTATGACTGGACGCCGAAAAGGAGTGTTAGAATGGATTAAAACTAGTTCGATTTTTAATTACATCAATTCTACATCCATTCGGTCAGCAAGTTTTTATTGTCGGATTTTCGTAAAGTGTACCGCTGTTAAAATACCAAATGAAAGTACTTAGGGCTTGTTAATCATTACAAATAAAGTGAACCTTCTTTTTAATGTTGTGTACCAGTGTTTGATCTGAAGTTATTCGACATTTTATTAAAAATCATATGAATCCATACCAGCCAATTGACCACGGCCCCACCAGGATATTCGTCTTAGCAACATAGTTGGGGAAGAAGTAAACCGCACGCCCGTGTCAGGCGAAAATACTTCTCTCTTCTACCCCCACAGTCCCCACTGGAGATCCGAATGGGGAACTAATTTACCTCTCGAATTCTTTATCTCAGAAGGTACCATCACGACTTATGTCCGTGTCAGTACGGTCCATCAGCTATACATCCGAAACATAGGCAAAGATTTTTCCCGGCGATATCAGGGAATGTATAGCGTGACGGGGTGTATCTCACGTTGGGACCGACTGCCACCTTAACCAACCTTTTCTCGAACCGGTCCATTAGCCAAACTCCGAAAGATGGCCAGGGATTTCTCCCGACTATTTCACGGGGCATATAGGTTGATTGGGTGGTATTTTACCTGGTGAGAGGGCGTTGGAACCTCATCTATCACTCGGCCTTTAGTCGCCTCTTACAATAAGCCGGCCTAGATGATAGTATATTCTAACGCCCTACTCACAAGGCACTAAATTGTGAGGATGTCAATAAGATCTAGAGAACCTACTTGCCATTTTTTCAGAACTATTATTTCGGGATAAATTGTGAATGTCTGCTGTTCAATATGAAAGAGGGCGATTTTGTAGCGGCAATAGAAAAAGTATGTGGGGGTGAAGATTTTTTAGTTTTAAATGTATATCAAAATCGAACAACACATAAAATCACAGATTTTTATCAATACTTTCACGAACTTTAACACGATTGCCAATACGTCTGCTAATTGTTATACGTTCACAACTTTACGAAAGTACTTTCAAACATTAAATGAGTACCAAAAAGGTTGAATGTTAGCTTTCTTCAAGAAAATAACTACACTGTTTATACATTAAAATAACAATTATTTAGTTATCACTCGAAATATCCACGTCAGAGCGATATTCCCCAGCCAAAACTTTATTTCCAACTTGTCCTACACGAAAGTGTCGAGTTATTAAGCGGCGTACCCGACCGCTGTGATGGTTGTTAATCGACTTCAATAAAATCCGCGAAATTAATTTTTGGGCCCGAGCGGCGGCGTAACCTACCGCTATGATGACTGTGTGACGACTCGATGCAGCGTAGCGTGTATACGCTGCTGTGGTTGGATAGTGACTGTTCTAATTAGGGGTGAAATTCTGTGTTCTATTTCTGCACTCAGAACAACCAAAACAGATCACGCCTCTGCTCTCTCACTGTCACGCCCGTCGAAGTGTGGTAGAAAATCGGTTAATTGATAATCGACGAACATGGGATAATGAGAGAACAGAAACACGATGTACGATGATCTCGGGGTGGTTTTGGTTGTGTGTGCTGGTATCAAATGCAGTTTCTGAGTATGACCTACTGCCTTAGTGTTACGGCTGTGGTGATCTCAGAGTGCATTGAACCGTATGGAAACAGAATTATGGTGGTGAGGAAATGTAGCCGGTGCTATTCACCTGCAAAAAGAGATCATTGATCCCAAGCGAATGGGTGATCTGCGGAAAAGCCGACATGACGCCAAATTGGCTAGGGTAATTTATCATGAGAACTAATTAAATATTTTGATAATTTCCCCAACGGTTTCGCTATGATGCGACGGCGTCGTTTGCTTCGACTTGTTGTTGCTAACCGACATGATGTGATTAACGATGGAAATCTCATGGGCTAGCAAAAATGGAGTTGCCGTATGGCAAAAGGTAGCTGAATTCAATTCTGCATTATCTGCATAGAATAATGAATTCAGCTATGCTTTCTTTTACAGGTAAAATAGCCGAACGGTGGGATAGGGGATAATGTGACGCGCTGTTAGCGGTCGAAATTAGGTTAGGATTGTGAGCTGGTTCTCCATGTGATATAGAAAAACCCCACAAGTACGTTGGACGATGGACAAGATTCACATGTGAACGCGTTTTCTGATTTTAGAAATTCTATTGTTATGGAACTCCATTTTTTAAAACCTGTATTTATTGCTGCTGTCATCTGTTCACATTTTTTTATGAAATGTGTTCATCTGCCAACCACCCGGCTGATTTGTTATGGAGATAGTGTCGGCGTTGATGGTGCACACGTAGGTTCAATTTATGACTCTTTCTATTATGGCAGTTCGGCACAATTATTGGGTGGTAAGTTAAGTCCCATTGCTGCTGGGTGAAATACCATCCCACAAGATGCAGGTTCCTAATTGTTAGGAGAAACCCTGAACCGTTTTTCGGACTCTGGTTGATGGTCCGATTGACAAAAAACTATATATGGGTAGAGGCTCATCATATTGTGTTACAATCGATTTGTGCACATTCAAGTCGTCAAGAACTGCTGAGCGATTGACTCGTATTTATTGTATGATCGACGGTGTGAGAAAGATTATCGGCGAGAAGCTGGGAATGTATTCCAAGTTGTTGAATTCGGACGCCACCTTTAATCGCCTCAGATGTAATTCCTATCCAAGGCAAGGAATATCTGACGAATCTCAAATAGGACTAGAACATTGGGCTTCGCTATTTGTAAAGTCTTCTGAACGGCGTTTATGTCCAAATTAGCAAAACCGAGTCCTTTAAAGTTACGTCAGCACAAGCTCAAATACGGCAGTGCATCGACCTTTGAACTTCTAAAAGCGTGAAGCCATCGTATTCAGAACCCCGTTGTATAGAGGTTGTAAGAAAGACAAGAAAAACCTAATTGTCACGGATTCGCACGACAACACACATTACTGGCTGTCGTTATAATAAAAAGTAACCCCTATCCTTTATCCATTGAATATAAATGGGCAAATGTTCATCCAAAGCTAGAATGTTTAGACAGAAACATCAAAAAGAGGAATGTACGGCCGATATCGAATGCAACGTTAACTAATGAAACTCAAAGGAATTTAGGAACTAATACATTTAATTTCATTACAGAGGCTTTCATCCTGCATATCTTCGTGTGGCAGGTGATAACAGAAACGTCGTTTAAATAAACACGTAGACTACATAAAACGTCTTCAAGTATTTCCTCAAGACAGCAGTCAATTAGGTATTGTACAGCGGCCTATATTAAAGTCAATTCAGTATATGTAGATGTATACAAAGAATCGTTCTTCAACCCAAATACACAACGCAGAGATATTTTTCCTGGTCATGCAGTCTTCAGTGACTCAATCTGCAAGCATTCAAACACAAAACCGACAGACACTCACGTACATTCATTGATATTTGAATGCACGCTTCTAATAACAAATAAATAAAAAAATAAAAACAACCACGAACTTCCCGTGTCAATTAAAACATTCAGGTTCGTAGTTATAAAATCGACAACAGAAAAATAAACGAAAATCTGAAGGTCCACTAGGGCTGTATCTTTTAGGACTAGTCTTAAATGATAAATATCGGATTTAATACAAAACAAGTTTAGTGCCATCTTTTGAAGTTTATGCTATAAAAAGTATGTCGACAATTTCAACCCACCAGAAACCTTCCATATGATAACCCCTTCCAATCACAATTACTTGAAAATATTTTCTCATTTCTATCTGTGTAACTTGCACTCGAAGGTCGAATATTCATGAAATGTATTTTTTCATCGTCCTTAACGGCCATCTCGCGTCCTTTGCAATTTAAGAAGTGCTAACAGAAAATAAGAAACGTTAAAAAAAATTTGTTTGATTTACTTTGGTATCTATCCTGTAACTCTTCGGCGCATCCCCGCCCACGTCGAACTCTTACTGATCTAAAGGTCCTTGCGTCAAACCAACAAATGCAAATTGAATTTTTTAATATTTTTCTAGTGTTTGCTTAGAATTTGAATTATATTCGTATTCACGTTCTGTGGATGCGAAGGGTGTCCTTTTTTCGTTACCCCGAGTATAGGAACGACTCAGGTTAGCAGAGTTGGAACGATGTTGACGATATTGACGATGGTAGGAAAGGGCTGCTCAACGACAACGGCGGCGACCTTTGTAATCATCAATTTTCATTGAAATTTTAATAACAAGGATATAAATCTGTTCAATGCGGCTTTCGCAATTGATATCTGAGGTCTGGCAAATGCCCAAAAGCAAATTGGTTGCGATTCTTAGGTAACAAGTAAATTTAATCTGGATTTACTATTGTACACTACAGGCGATTGTGCTTTTAATAGCACACGATTGTAAGGTATATAGACCGAGGGATAATGGCAAGGATCGAGAATTTGAATTGGGTCGAAGAATATTGCAAGGTGCCCCGCGTCAATGGGATTATAATGATTACGAAGTGAATAACGAACGGTGAATGAATAGGTTATCGGTCGAAAACGTCGCCAACTTTTTGCACTCATAATTGTCGACGGAATGATTTAATAAGTTTTTACGGGGATCAGTTATGTAAGTATATTATTTCTGAATGTAAAATGAAATGAGGATGGGCACTTCTAGACGCTCAAGAGAAATGTGGAATATTTTAGTTCAAACACGGAAATTTGGTATATAGCAGCCATGTAAGTAGGACGTTAGAATATACTCACAGCTAGGCCGGCTTGTCGTAAGAGGCGACTAAGGGCCGAGTGGTAGGCGGGGTCCCAACGCCCTGTCACCCGTTGAAATACAACCCCATCAAGCCATAGGCTTCCTGAAATGGTCGGGAGAAATCCCTGGGCATCTTACGCAGCTTGGCTGATAGACCGGTTCGAGAAAAGGTTGGCTTAGGTGAGATACCACCCCGTCACGCTGTACATTCCGCGATATCGTCGGAAGAAATTTTCGACTATGTTTCGGATGTATGGCTGATGAGCCGGACTGGCACGAGATAAGTCGTGATTGTGCTTTATGAGAAAAAGAATTCCGGAGGTAAACTAGTTTCCCATTCGGATCTCCGGGGGGACTATGTCAGGGGGAACATCATACAAATATGTGGATAAATAACCGAACTTTAAGAAATTCGTCATCGCGGAATCGAGCTCGTTTTCGAGGCTCTGTCAACGTTCGACTGGTAACGGCATTTTGTAACATCAGTGGCATCAGTTTCACCAATACAAATGTAAACGCCGTCCACCAATATTTGCAAACAGCGAAACCTGATATCCTTACCCTAACCGAGACCCAGGCCGATTCGTCAACTGATTCGGTATATCTTCGTTCTCAGGATACGACTTACATTCGAGATTCCGTTTTAAGGGTGGAGTCTGCGTCTTTGCGCTGTCAGATCTGGCTTGCCAGAGAATGGAGGCGTTGGAACCCAATAACATGGACATCATGTGGTTGAGGGTCGTGCTTAGGAATACTGTTAAATTTCTTTGTTGTATTTACCACTCCGCGAATGACAATCGATCAGCGGCATCTTTCGAACATCTTTCACGTACCGTCGACTGGATACAGATCAACCAGCCAGCTTCTGAAATAGCTGTATTTGGCGATTTTAATGTGCACAATTCCGGGTGGTTTGTGCATTCTAACAGGACTGACGAGTCTGGCAAGCGGGCGAAGATGTTCGCTGTTATCCGCAATTTGACGCAGCTCGTGGAGGAACCTACGCGAGTGCCGGATACCCGAGGTGATTATGCAAACCACCCTGGATCTGCTTTTGACATGCGAGCCGAACACTTATACCGTGGATGTTGCTGCACTACTGCGAAACCCAGATCACTGCTCGGTATTGGTCGCCAACCACTTGCATTTCAAGCGAATAGCCGACCCAAGCAGCTTCGCCATGTTTGGAGATATGAGGCTTCCAACTGGGACGATTTATGAGATTTCTTCTCATCTTTTCCGTGGTCGGAGGTGTGCTTTGGAGACTCCGATGTTAACCCTTGCGCGGAGTCGGTCACAGAGAGTATTCTGCTCGGGATGGGGATTTACATTCCGCACTCCATCAAACGAAATTTATCTGATAAAAAAAATTGAGATCTTAAACAATAGCGCTCTAATCCCACCGAGGTTAACTGAACGAATTTTGTTAGAATCAGAAACGCGTGCAACCAGGCGATTGATACCGCGAAGAAGGCTTACAATGACAGAGTGACCAATAAACTCCTTGAGTGCCCAACTGGTTCGCGTGCCTTCTGGTCAATGGAAAGACTGTCAACTGTAACTGCGCTTCCTCTTCTTTTTCACCAATTAGTGGCAGACAGCGGGACACTAGTCACAAATGCAAAAGAAAAAGTTAATGTGTTCGCGAATATATTTTCCGCCAATTCAAACCTCGATGCCGGTCTTTTGGAAAGACCGCCCGGGTACGGTCTTCGATGCGGGATTTGAGGTTCCACCCGCGTACTGTTCAACATATTCTACTTGGACCGGACTGTAACAAGGCAACCGGCCCAGACGGAATACCACCAATAGTCCTTAAGAACTGTTCTCCAGAACTGTCGCCGGTTCTTGCCAGGGTCTTCCGATTTTCTTATGCATGAGGGACCTTTCTTACCTGGTGGAAGGTGACTCGAGTTCAGACAATCCCAAAGAGGGGAAAAAACTGCCTCCCACTAAATTACCGGCCAATAACATTACTGTCTATGTTATCTAAGGTGATGGAAAAGGTCATCAATGCCGAGTTAATTAAGTATTTGGAGTGCAATGGACTTTTGATCGTCAATACGTATTCCGTGGCAGGCGGTCCACGGGAGACCTTTCGACCCTAACAAGAGACATATGGATATCTGCGATTGAGCGGCATGGTGAGTCAAGACTGGCCGCATGGGATATTTCCAAAGCTTTTGATCGCGTCTGGCATGGGTCATTGCTGAGCAATGTTCCTTCATATGGACCATCCCAGCAACTTTGCGACTGGACGAAGAGCTTCCCCGAAAATCGATCGATTTGAGTTGTAGACGGCGATCTGTATCCCGTTAATTCTGGGGTGGCGCATGGTTCTATTTTGGGTCCAATCTTGTTTTTGCTTCACCCACGCGATTTGTTGGAGTCAACGGATAACAAAGTGTTCAGTTTTGCGGGCGATAATACGCTTGTTTCCTCTTTTTCGACTGATCGACCGATTAGTGCATCTACGTCACACCAGCTGAGATGTAGCCAGGTCGTCTCACTGAATCGAGATCTGGATAAGGCCCCGCAGTGGGGAAAGGCCAATCTCGTCGATTTCAATGCAACGAAGACACAGTATACAACATTCACAAAGAAAAGTAGATCATCGGTTCCACAGCTTATGATGAATGGCTAGGCCATCAAACGTGGGGAAAGCTTGAAATTGCTCGGTGTCACGGTCTGTGGAAATGTATCGTGGCGTAAGCACGCGTAGAACATCGCCAGGTCCGCCTCTGGAAAACTGACCTTATTTAGCTGCGGCCCAACTTTTTCTCCTGTATAAATTCCAAATTAGACCCGCGCTCGGATATTGCTCTCATGTTTGGAGCTCTGCTCCTGAACATACCTTCGACCTATTTGAGTGCATACGGAGACGAGCGATCCCCCTAATTGGGGACACAGCGCTGACGTCAGGATTACAGTCGTTATCATATCGAAGTCGCGTTGCTGACCTCTGTCTGTTGTACAGATATTATCACGAGTACTATTCTTCGGATATTCGTGATATTATTCCGCACCATTCGGTTTATATGCGCTCGACAAGGCAATCCGACGGATCGCACCAATTTGTGGTTCATCTCCCGACGGCCCGTACATCTCTTCATTAATACTCGTTCCGCTACAGAACGAGAAAGCTGTGGAACGAATTCCCCGCGCGAGTGTTCCCGGAGCGTTACAACCTACAACTGTTCAAAAAGAACTTCAACGATTATTTGGAGGCGCCGTGTTGACACTATAGGTTTCCCTCTCCCGAGAGAAGTATATTAACAAAAAAAAAAGTAAGTCAATGCCTATATATTTTCATCATGGTGAAGTTCACAAACGAGCAAGGTTTGGAAAATATTGAAAATTGAAATTCTGAGTTCGTGGTTGCAACTTTAGGAGCGCTTACTCCTTATTTCGAACCAATTAACCGGTCCACCAAACAGACTGAGCGTGCTGTAGTGGATGAATTTGTGTCGAAATATTCCCTATTAGGTGTTCACAGACCAGTGAGCCAAAGCATCTTACGAAGTACTGTAATGATCCCAAATCACTACTCTTCTCACACCCTTAAAAGTCATAACTATAATTCATTCCACAAACCGAGTCCTGTTTCTGTGAATGGTTTAACAAAAAGTTTGTCAACGATTCATAGAAGCATCACACATTTTTCAAGTACAAATCTCGACAAGATTTTGTAAAAAAAGGGGCGATGCATTTCAGTTTCAAAAATCCAGTCTCAGAGTTAACGCCTCATTAATAAAAAAGTAATAATAAATAAATAAATAAAAACTCTTTTTTTACTATCCACCTTCAACATCCGTCACTAATCTTCGTTATGAATAAAGAAGGAACGGTGGTAACCGAAACATTCGATAGGGAGGAATCTCAGAACAGACCTTGTTCTTTTCAGAACAAGAAGATATCCTCTCCTATATCGTAACAGTGTCGAAAACATCATAGCCCCAAGTGGTTCAGTTCAAAATGGGACAGTCCAGACGATTCCATGGCATTCACAGCAATTGAGAATCTCTCAAACAACATTGTGATGAATTTTAGGTAAAGATACTGGTCACACCTTCACAAGATCAAGCACACACAAGAACTGAAGCGTTTTGATCATTTGAAGTGCTCGGATTGGACTTTACAAAACATGTGTTACGTCCGTATTGAAAAATCTAACAAGCGACAACACAAAAATTCGCACAATTTACTTCCCCATTTTCAAAAAAGGCGACAGATCTGACTGCGAAAACCACAGAGGAATATCATTGCTCCCAACCATATACAAAATATTAACAAATGTCATACTGGCGAGAATCACACCGTACGCAGAAGAAATACTGGGAGACTACCAATGCGGATTCCGTAGGAACCGGTAAACGAACGACCAAATGTTCACAATAAGGCAACTGCTGGAAAACAAGTGGGAATACGGAGACACTATTCACCAACTGTTCGTTGACTTCAAAAAAGCCTACGACTCAGTCGCAAGGCAAAGACTCTATCACATTGTAGTTAAGCTGGGAATCCCGAAAAAGTATGCCGCCCTTAATCAAATTTACATGAACGAAAACAAAGGGGCGAGTTAGAATAGAAAACCACCTCTCAGAATCATTTGAAATCCGGGACGGACTAAAACAGAGGGATGGCCTCTTACCATGCCTTTTTAACCTTGTGCTCGAGTATGTCATCAGAAAGGTAGAAGACAACATGGCCGGATCATCCCTGAACGGGGTCACATCAGTGCTCGCATATGCGGATGACATGGCCTTTCTGGGCGATAATCTAGAAACTGTAGATAAAAACAGTGAAATCATCATGCAAGCGGCAGAAGAGGTGGGCCTAGAAATAAATGAAGACAAAACAAAATACATGATTACGGCGAGAGCAGGTGGACTCAGGGAACACGTATAAACGTCAGAGGCAAGATATTTGAAAAAGTTAAACAATTTAAATATCTGTGAACGATACTGACGGCCAGTAACGAAATGTCGAAGGAAATTAACAAAAGACTACACTCCGGCAACGCTAGTTGGCACGCAGTCAGTAAACTGCTGAAATCCAAACTGCTATCACGTAACATAAAGTTTCCCGTCTATAGAACCATAATCATGCCGATTGCTCTATACCGTGCGTAGAATTCTTGACGGTTGACCAACGGAAGAGCTATACCGCAAACCTACAATAGTGAGAGTAATCAAGTCGCGAAGATTAAGATTGGCTGGACATGTGGCGCGAATGGTGCGTAGAATTCTTGATGGTAGACCAACGGGAAAGAGACCGGTAAGACGGCCACGACGGAGATGGGAGGACAATGTTAGGTTTAACCTTGAGGAGATATGATCGGATGGTCAAGCGTGGAAGGAGAGTGCACAGGACAGGGAACGATGGCGGAGTTGAGCCAGTGAGGTAATGAACTTACGGGTTCCTACACGCCAATAAATAATAATAACAATTTGCTTCTTAAGCAGACCGAATGTGACTGTTGTTAAATGACAAAAGAAAAGCGGCAATAAAAACGTCAGAAATTTGTCAAAACAATGGCAACTCTCTGACTCTGTGACAACTGAAAATATGTTCTAGCCAAACTATTAAATAGTCGATCTCGATGAAAGACTGTTCACCCATCTTCCTCTCCTGATCTGGGCAATAGTGTTACTCAGTTTTACAGCTAAAAAGTCACAATATTTCAGACACCACAACACATATTATCGCAGCAAGTACGGTCTGCATGTAATGAAATGAGCAGATATTCGCTTGCTACGTGAAAAAACGTAGAAAACTTAATATTCGTCGTTCAGTAGCTCAATCGGTAGTCTAGTAGTTTCCATAAACAGTTCATGTAGGAACATTGCTTTCTAGTAACGTGCTCATCGCACAAGATTTTTCCTTGTCCCATTTTCTGCTCGAGTACGTTTTTATGGTCAATCAACATCCTGCGTGATATTCCCTTAACGCCCAGCATTATACCATGGTTTGTTGCTCACGTTCACATGGTTTCCTAAAAGCCGGACACGGAATGTATTAAATTTAACTTCATATAGCTCCACAGGCGAAGGTATTCAACAAACTAGAAACTTACGTAACGGACACGTTAAAGTGAATTTAATTCGCATAACGATTTACTCGTCTGAAGGTTTCAAAGTAATAAAGACCCATAAACTGAGGCTTATGAAGTGCAAATAATCTAAACACAGTTAGTCGCCGATGGAGCATTGTTAAAATGACACAGTCACACTGGCTGACAATTAAAAGGACTAGAATATCGATCTAATGCGACAGCGTGTAAGCATATCCTGCAGATAAATATTCAATTTTTGTTACCAAACTCAATGATGAGCTCCGGGAAGTGGTTTATATTCAGCGCATTGTCCTTGTTCCGGAATACTGCATTCGTATTTCTTTTGAATGTGGAACGTAATTGGAAACTGTACCGTTATACACCTCATCAATATTCATAAAGCCTTGATAATAGGACAAGGAAAGCAAAGAAGTCTCTTAGATGGGCAAACGACTGGCAAGAGTACTTCAGGTGGCAGAGGGAGGGAGGGCGAATATGAAGAGACGGGGGATTCTGACAGGGGTAGTCAGTTAGAATTGTTTTCGTGGTGACAATTCAGCAATACTAACTCAAGGAGTGATTACATTATGGCACTCGTAAATAAACTATAGCGCTTGCAGTTGAGTAAGTCGCCCAGCTGTTGTTCAAAGGAGAATGAATCACTAAGTCGACAAGCAGGTTATCACGATGACATTAATAAATATTGCAGGACTTTCTAACTGAGGGATTTATTATGGTTCTGCTGACGACTCGAAGAAATGTGTAAGACTTCATTTGTTTCAGGAAGTTGAATGGACCACCAACTCAATTCTGCTCAAATGTTCAAGTACCACGTATTTAATACGATAAAGTTGTGTTATATCTTGTACTTGGTTCCTGTTCTGTGGACGCAGCATCAAACCAAAAATGCCTGAGTCATGTAGACTTCATAAAGAGATTTATGTTCACCTATACTACATAAATAAACTTCATTCCACAGATTCATTCTCTAATTATCTGTGGTTGCGGGGTTTAAGCAACTCATTGACATCATTGGGTGATCATAAATCTATTACAGTATAATTACTGGTATCCATACCACACGTATCCTTGGCAGGCACACAAATTTAAGACCACTGAGAATAATTGCATCAATAATGTTTATAGTTACACGGCTGGGATACTAAAGAAAATATGCAACAACAAAGTTATGATGTTTAGAATTGATGTCGACGAGAAGGACATCAGAATGAATGCAAAACGAAAATTACCCTGAGTAATCGAAATTCAAGACACCCATAGAGTTCTGATATTGTCGGAGAAGATTTCTGTTGAAGTGGAAACTTACTAAAATTAATCTAAGATGGTGATCTGTGTACAGAATGAAGATAAGGTAAGTGGATAGGATGATATCATAAACCGTTTGATAGCACTGTTTCGAAATGTCAAGCTTCGGTGAGCTTGAAATGAATTAATTGTGGTCGCTTGTGGCGGTAGACAAAACGACACAAAGAGACAATGTTCAAGAATGGCAGTTTTATGTGCAGCTTAAATTTAATGACTTGAAGGTAGTCATGTAGACTGAAATATCACTTTACCATTACACAATGCAATTCTAGAACATGACATATTCTGCAAATTACCATAATTCAATTACGAGTCTACCTCATCTCAAATTTAGAGTAGTCATTTAACAGGAATAATTAGAAATACACCAGCCTCTCGTTTTGGTGGAAATTTTCGAAAAGATAAACGTGAGGTGTAGAAATACGTTGGATTATCAGTAGCCAAATATTGTGGCGTTGTTCGGTGATACTTAGACTAATACACATTGGAAGACCACGAAAACGGCAATTTTGATGAATTTTTTTCTCAGCTGCTTTATGCGGCAGTACTATGAAACTTTTTTAAAAGCCATTTTGCATTATTAGAGATTGATTATCTTTTTATTTGGGTTCCTTATTTAATCTGCTGAAGGTGCTTACGTGAACTTTTCAAACAAGTTTCATTGCGAACAGTTAATCTTACGATTGACAAACTTTAAGTAAGAAAAAATTAAAGAATATCTTAAAGCGGAAGGTTTCTTATGCAAAAAGGACTTATCCAAGAGAAACGTGGAGTCCCTATTATTTACCAGGTATAAACGAATTCTCCACGATAACGATATCTCTAATTTCCCAGATTGCCTCCGTTTTAGTATGGTGATTGGTGAAAGAGATGAATCGATAAAAGATCGATCCCATCTCAACTGGTGGTGGATCAGTGATGAAGAAAGGACTATACGTCCCCAAACATGGTATGCCTCTCAGGCGCACCGCTTTCCTTCCCCCTATCCCCATTTCCCAATTATTATTTTTTTATTTTTTTATTTTTGTTTTTAATTTAATTTTAATTTTTAATTTTTGTTTTTTTATTTTTATTTGTACGATATTCCTTGTTTATGTTTGTCCGTTTTGTTTCGTTTTTTTATTTTTTTATTTTGCTTGTCAACCTCCTATATATGTAATTTAAAAAAAAAAAATTGTAAATTAAAAAATTATAAATAATACATGATATAGAAAAAAATAGAATACATTTTATAAAGAAAACGTCAATTATTGCGACATGTTTTAAAAACAGTTATTGTACGCCGAAAGGCATAAGAAAAATGATAATGTATAATTTAGAGTGCTTGCGAAAAGCCAGTAAGTTAATGTAGGAATGATATTTGTAAAATAGAAGTTAACATTTAGTCTTAAGTAAAATATGTAATTGAATTGTTAAATAAATGTGGATATAAAACAAAACAAAACAAGGTTTCTTATGCAGAACTTAACAGCCGTTTATTATAAATCTGTAAAAGTAAAAACTGCCAAATGTTTTATAAATAAATGGTGTAAGAAAATGGACCTAGAGTCACGTTTTACTCTGGGAAAAGTGTGGGCTACGAGTGTTGTGCCAACGTATGGCACGCTGTCCATTCGTATCCCCATCGAATTCTGTAGAAATGATTGTTCGCCCGAAAGAAATGGAAAACACTTCTAATTTGTTGTTTTTTACGTCCTTTATTTTAACACTCCTTTTCTGCGTCCAGTCATAACTTAGTGAATAAAATTTCTTACTAGATGCGTTTACAGATTAAAAAAAAGTATACAATTAAAGCACACGGACGCACTCGTGTGCGGACACGGCGGTGGTGGAAATACGTTTCGTGGCGGTGTAACCATCCACAATGATGTTTGAGTAGAGACTGATTCGAAAAGGGATGAAATTGGATAATTTAATTGTTGCCATTGACAACCAAAAGAGAACATACTTCTGCTTTCTCATTGCCACGTTCGTCGACGTGTGGTGGATTACATCGGTAAATTCATGACCAAAGAAAGCGGGAGAATGAGAGAACAGAAACAAGTCGTATGATTATCTTGGGGTGGATTTGGTTGTATGTGCATGAATCAATGTGGTTCTGAATGAAACCCATTGACCAAATTCGCTAATATGGTGAACTCAGGAGTACATTGATCTGTACGAAGACAGAACTGTGAAGGAGGGGAAAATTAAGCTGGTGCTATTCACCTGCGAGAAGAGTGCATTGATCCCCAGCGAATGAAGTGTCTGGAGAAAATGGAAAGGACGCTGACTTGGCTAGGGAAATCTGATCATGGGAACTAATTTAAGTGCCTTAATAATTTCCCCAGCGGTCGCAAGATTAAGCAACCGCCGTTTGATCAGACTATGCCGTTGCTAACCGACATGATACGATTTCCTGTGAAAATCTCATGGGTTAGCGAAATTGGGTTACCGTATGACAAGAATGTAGCTAAACTCGATTATGCATTATCTGCATAGGATAATGAGTTTAGCTATACGTCCTCTTGACATGTTTTACAGGGGAATAGCATATAAGGGAAATGGGTAGAAATGACGCGCTGAAAGCAGGCGAAATGAGATATGGAATTGTGGGTTGGTTCTCCATGTAGTATAGAGAACCCCCACAAATGTCTTATTAAGGGGGAGTACTAGTTGTGTTGGTCAGAAAAATCGATTTTTTTATTGCATATTATTTGAATGTATTATCTCAAGAATACTCTCACCAAATTTTATGAGAATCTAAGCAGTAGATCCAAAGTTGTATGTCTTTAAAGTGTGCTATTTGGAACTGTGAATCACGCGCAGCTTCCGCTCAGTGTAATAAGATATACTTTCACCGCTCTATTGTATTGCTTAAAATGTGTGGCCTTGTAAGCCTTGAAATATGTTTATATTAGTATATTTGGAAACATCTGTTTGAATTTTTAAATCTTAGGGCACTTACGTGTAGGTATTCGAACGTTAAACATCGAAGAGTTTCAGTTTATTTACATTTACTCGTAATACATCGACTTTTTGTATTAAAAATATGCCTAGTTCGCATCATAAAAGTACGCGCCAAACAAAATCATCTACAGGATAACGCAAAGACAGATAAAAAAAAACAGTATTTTAACCCGAAAACCGCAGAGACCAACGTAGTTTTAGTGCGACCCGAAAAAAAAAGACTGAAATAACATCTTTTTAACATAGTTACACTGCTCTTCCTGTAGATGTTTTGAAAGCTATTAAGCCCATTTACGAAGATTTATCGAAGAAAGAACTCCTTGAAAGATGCGTTGGTGGATTTAAACAAAATAATAACGAAAGTTATAATCAACTTATTTGGTAAATCACACCGAAGCATCTTTCTGACGGAGAAGTATAAATTAATATTGCAGTCTATGCATCTGCTTGCATATTTAATGAAGGTAACGTAGCCCTACGCAAGATTTTCGAGGCGCTAGGAGTGCCATATGGACCAAATGCCCATAACTATGTCTTTAGTCAGGATGAATCCCGTATTACGAATGCCGAGCAGCGCGCACAAGCAGCTACAAGAGAATGGTTCGAAGGCAGCATCAAATCAATGTTTTAGAGATTGCAGCAGATGCAAACGAGCTACTATATGTTGCCGGAATTGACGATACGGTGTAACTAAATGTAAAAACACTCTAAACAAAATTAAAACAAATGAAAATAACCAAATAAAAGAGAACGAAGCCACGAAAAAGAAACACAGTAACATGAGGTGTTGTGACAGCTAAAACAAAGAACACTAAAAACAAACAAAACAACTAACAAAATTCAACGCTTGAAACGAATTGGATAAAAGTGACATAAAAATACACAATAATAAATTTTTAAATTAACATTAAGCGCAGCTGCAAGGGCACTGGCTCTTAATTGGCGCTAGGCGAGATCGAGTGCTGGTGACGGAGAAAGTGAATAGCGTCAAGCTTCGTACTGGCACGGTTGGTCGCCTTTGTTTTTTTTTTTTCAATCAAAACAAACCGGAAAGTACCAGCATGAACACGGACGAAGAAGAAAACGCGCCCACAAACAAAAGGAAAGATGCTCCGAAAAATTCCATTGTGACGCGAAGTAAAGCCGCGAAACTAACAATGTCGGAAAAACAGCAAATGGAGGAGGACAGTGACCCCCCCCCCCCCCCCCCCCCCCCCGCCGACCCAACAACTTTAACATGTATGGGCCAAATAGCTCATTCGCTTCTCTTGCATCCACAAATACTCCCACACGGACTGAAACAACATCGCAAGCAGACGTGTTCACAATCCTGCTCAATCTGCAGAGACAGATGACACATCGTCATAGTGAAATAAACGAGATCTACTCGCACTTGCCCAGTCTAAATAAAAAGTCAATAAACCTTCTAACCAAAACATCAATCAAAGCTCTTGTCGTGAATGTAAATTCACTTATAACAACTGAGAGAAGAGCCAATCTTTTCAACCTATTGCAAGATGAAAACTCTGATCTACTTCTGGCGGGGGAAACAAAGTTAAAGCAGAAGCATAAGATAGAGCATAAAAACTACGGTATTATACGAAAAGATCGACCTAACCGCTCTCAAGGGGGAGGTGTTGCAATCTTTATTAGAAAGGGATTCTAACATAAAGTTATATATAGTGGAGAAGTGCGCAGGTTCCGGATGCTGGAAGCCTGCATCGTACGCATGCCCCGTTAGCAAGGAAGGGGTTTGTTTGCGATTGCGGTCTAGGCACCTGAGGAGCACCAACGTAACCTCTTTATAGCTGGGCTCGAGATACTCTTTGAATGCTTACAATTGCACCTGAAAAAAAAAACGATTTTATCCTAGGTGGAGATATGAACGCTAAGCATAAAAAGCTTCCGAGCGATCTGGCAAAAATGGAGGAATTCGTGAACCCGCAACCCTACAACTACGGGGAAATGCGATGGCCGCGGTTCACCAGATCATTAACAAGAGAACTTTGTTCGAATGACTTTAATCTGCCAATAGACAGAAACCTGACAAATGACGAAATCGACAAATACATCCAACAAATGGACGAAACCGTAAAACGAACAATGGACAAAACAATTCCAAAACCAACAGTTACAGATCAGATAAACATGTACAGAAACACATCAATAAACGCACTCCACAAGAAAAAAGTATATTTCTATCAAAATTAAAGCAATTACACAGACCGTTTACCAACAGACAAGACCAGACAAAAACCTCCCACAATTACTTAAAGCTAACTATATATTAGCAACAAATTTGTATTGGAACAACAGAATTCGAGCTATAAAAACTAATAACCCGAATATGTTCCCACAAATAAATAAGATATTCACGAGAAATAATCAAAACGAGATTCAGTGTCTACAAATTCCACGTACCGACGTAAACAAACAGCTGTTAATCAACATTGGCATAGATACAGAGAACGCTATTCTCAATAATGAGCTCTTCGTGATCGAGGATCCTTTGGAAAAAGTGAACGCTGTGGGGGCTCTCTTTCAGGAAATATGCGAGATGCATTCACCGAAATTCAGACTTGGAAGATTAATGACTGAATCACTTGCTCCCCCGAAATGAAATTTCACTTTGGCAATCGCAAAATCCCAGTTTTACTGAATTCAGTGACGTTAATTTGTCAATTGACATTAATGCCAATGGTAGACCTCATCATCATCATCATTATCGGCACTACAACCGGGTACTGGTCTTGGCCTTATTTAGGAAGTCCTGAGGCTTGTTAAATTTTTCATAATGATTTTTGTTGTTTCCGGGCAAGGTCATTAGTCTTGCGCCAGAGGCTCCCCGACGGGGAAACGAACCCCTACCTCCCGCGTGACAGGCGGGTATACTAACCACTATACTATCGCGGAGCCAATGGTAGACCTAATACCCTTTTAATTACGACGCAAGGAGTCCAGAGAATCTTCGACTCATTGAGAAGCAAAAAGTCAGTGCGAATAGATGGAGTACCTAACATCGTACTCAAGAACCTGCCCCTAAAGGTCCTGTGTAAAAACGTTGAATAATGCATACTTTCCCGCAATCATATAGCCCATCCCAAAAAAGGGCAAATACTATACCTACTCAATGAACATGCGTTCGATAAATTTACTCCCAAGCATCAGTAAAGTATTTGAAAAGACCTCTAACAAAGCGTTAAAGGGTAGACGAACAACATTATTCCGAATAACCAGTTTGGCTTTAAGACGGGTCATGAAACCATCCATGTCGCAGCTAAACTGGTCTCCGACATACAATGGCATAAATGTAGGACCCTGTCTGATCGACTTTGATACCGCCTGGAACGAAGGGTTATATTACAGACTGGTCACACATGGCATACATAAGCCCGAACTATATGTACTTTACGATATGTTAAAGGAGCTCCGAATGTTGAGATCATAAAGAGTTTACTACAGCGAGATTTCAATAAAGTGCAGCGCTATTGCGACGACTGGAAACTTGAGATGAACTGAAATGTGAAGCCTTCCTATTTAGAACCACATTATATAAAGCTACGAATGACACAAGAAAAAACTGGCGAAAGCTAGTTATCGTGGGACCGCATGGAGGTGAACTGGAGACCAAGAGTGTAGTGAATACCTTGTCATCTGGCTAGATCAATATCTGTATTTCAACAGACATGTAGAGGCTGCTTTGGTCAAAGCTAGGAAAACTTTTGCTATTACAAGGAGGCTATTTCACAGTAGCCAACTTGACAGTAGAGTAAATGTCATATGCTACATGACGCTAATCAGACCAATGCTCATATATGGTTGTCCAGTATGGTTTACCATAGTTCCAAATTTGATAGAAAAGATTCGGGTATTCGAAAGGAAGTGTCTCAGAAGTTGTCTCAGATTATATCGAGGTGTGAACAGAACCATGATCAGAAGGAAATATAAAAGAGACTGTAGGTGGACCCGCTGAGTGAACATCATCGGGCTTGAGGAAGAAGTCGATTGTTGACTTGGCTAAGCTAGTGACACGAGTTGGCTGTAATGGAGAGTCAATGTATGTATATGGACAAGACGGGAGGAGGGCTAGCAACTGGCGACCATATTTGTTGCATTTATTATCGTTGAATGCTGTATGACGAGCATTTCAGTCTCCCCCGATTATAAATGGATCGGGAACGGACTGTTGGATTATCTGAGAAATGTCGGCATCTGGGAAATCTGGTTACCGTGAAGAGTGAATATAAATGGATGTTAAGACGAGCACTTTATTGTTCTCACAAAAAAGTTCAACTGCTCTGTATTCAATGCTGAATATATCGGTGAATCTAATTTTACTGAATTGAAGTTTTTTGTGTACTAAGATGCCGGTACCTCCGTGAGGTCCATTAGTTCTGGGGTTAGAAACAAAAGTATAATTGGGAATGGAAACTCGGGAATTTGGTTTGAGCCAGGTCTCTGAAAGGAAGAGGATATCTGGGGAAAATTTTTCAACCGGGGGTGTTGCTTGTCAGATATCAAATGTAATGTTGTGAGTTTTAACACATGATAATAAAATAACTTCAAAATATTAGTGACTTTGTATCAGCTGTACATTATTGTTTTCGTGCAAAAATTTCTAGTTTTGTGCTAAATAAGTGTCATTTGTGGGAACTTTTGATTTACTTTTTTAATTTGAAGAGATCTACCGCTAAGGCGCATCGATTGCTTGTAGAAGCATATAGTGAGGGTGCTTTGAGCGAGAGAAGTTGTCGTGAGCGGTTTCAATACTTTAAAATCGTTGAGTTTGACGTGGAAAACGAAGAACGAATCGGAAGGCCGAAAGTGTACGAACACAAGGAACTGGAAGCAATATTGGAGGAAGATCCATCCCAAACCCAAAAAGAACTTGCACATACATTAGATGTAACTCAGCAAGCAATTTCACATCATTTTATATCGTTTCATACGAACTGAAGCCGAGAGACGTTGAACGCCGACTTTGAATAAGTGAAATACTGCTTACCAGGCAAAAAAAAAGAGTTTTTTGCATCGTATAGTCACTGGGGATTGGATGCGAAACATGGGCTATCACAAAACGGGAAGAGAACAAAATCCGCGCATTCGAGAATAAAGTTTTGAGGGGCATCTTTGGAGGTAAATATGACGAGGAGGCAGGACAATGGAGGAGACTCCATAACCACGAATTAGAAGAGCTATATCGCAAACCTACAATAGTGACAGTAATCAAGTCGCGAAGATTAAGATGGACCGGACACGTGGCGCGAATGGGGAACGATAGGACGGGGCATAGAATTCTTGACGGTAGACCAACGGGAAAGAGACCGGTAGGACGGCCGCGACGGAGATGGGAGGACAATGTTAGGTTTGACTGATCGAATAGTCAAGCGTGGAAGGAGAGTGCCCAGGACAGGGAACGATGGCGAAGCCGAGTCGGTGAGGTCATGAACTTCCGGGTTCTTACAGGCCAATAAATAATAATAATAATAATAATAGTCACTGGGGATGAAAAATGGATCCACTACGATAACCCAAGGAAGAAAAAATCGTGGAGACCACCTGGCCATGCTTCAACATCGAGAGCAAAACCGAATATTCATGGGAAAAAACGCATGCTGTGTATTTGGTGGGATCAGATTGGTGTCGTGTGTTATGAATTGCTGAAATCGGGTGAAACCATCACTGGAGTTCTCTACCGAACACAATTAATGATATTGAGCCCAGCACTCAGGGAAAAACGCGCCCATTACTACTCCAGACATGACAAAATTATTCTTCACCATGATAATGCTCGTCCGCATGTTGCGGTCCAGCTGAAAAACTATTTGGAAATGCATCATTGGGAAGTACTATCCCAACCGGCGTATTCACCAGACCTTGTCCTTTCTGATTATCACTTATTTCGATCCATGGCAGATGGTCTGTCCGAGCGGCACTTTACAACATATGAAGATACCAAAAAAATGGGTCGATTCGTGGATATCCTCAAAAGATAAAGAGTTCTTCCGAGGTGGTATCCGTATGCTGCCAGAAAGATGGGAAAAAGTAGTGTCTAGTAATGGACAATACTTTGAATAAAACGTAATGTACCGTTCTTTCACAATAAATTCCTAATTTTTTATAGACAATTTATTTGTACACCTAATATATAGCCTAAACATTTTACATATGGTTTAAAAAAATGACTTCACCTGAGATTGTTGGTTTCATATAAAGCATCGAATATCTCTCTCAAATGTTGCATGTGCTCCTCTTTTGTCTTGGAGTTGATTATAATACCGTCTACGTAAACATAGCAAAATCTGGTACGCACTATGTCGTCTACACAACATTGAAATATTGCTGGGGCATTCTTGAGTCCGAAAGCTAAACGGTTATACACATGTGGGGAACGATGTCATAGCGCCGGCATGGGCGCAGGGTTGTACTTCGTCCTCACAACTCAGGTATTTCGCCGCCAACTCCGAGAGAAGAAATTTGTTCAAGAAAAACAAAACAAAACTAAACTCTGCAACACACCGTCCACAAGAAGCAAGTAAAAGGAAACATTTATTGCTAATGTATTTTATTTTCACGTGGAGATTTACAATTTGTGAGGAGCGGCTTGATGAGGAAATTATTGTTAGTAACAAGCACTTAAACTGAAATTACATTTAAGAACCGTTGATAATGATTTTTGTCTTCACGGGTGAAGTGATTCGTTGCGAATTGTTTGTTTAATTAGATTGTTTCACATCTGACACTCCACCGACACCGTATACCTTTTTGGTTATTAATTGTTCGTTTCACGGTATGTTTAACTTTAAGGATTGAAAATTCGCGGAACTGTATAACACGCAAGACTGGTATCGGAAAAAAAGAAACTCGCTAGGGTGTGCATTACGAGCACACCCTACAAGGGATGATGAACCGCTCGACCACTCTGTTTAGTGGTTGGGATAAGACTCAAACGATATCCTCACCAATAAAGATATCGTTTTTTACCTACCACCAGGGAAACGTAAAGTCTCTCGGTGGTATAGGAAACCAGATCTTGTAATACAGTTCATGTTAGCTTGTATGTGAGGGATCGTTGAGATCAATGCTATTCACACGTGCAGTGGAACAGCGAAACAGGGAGGCGGCAAAGACAAAAGGAAAGGCGACCAAATGGTCGTTGGTAATGCGGGTCATTGTTTACACGATGCCTCGTCGCTATTTTCGACGTTAGGAGAAAAAGGTGCTAAAAGCAAATTGAATGTTTATGGCATCTCTGGCTGCAATAGAAACCGGGTTCATATTTGCATTAGGAAATGCTGGAGAATTTGGTTTCAGCGTCTATTGCGCTAATTATATGCAGCTGCTTGGGTTGTTTGTTGGTAAGACAAACAAAAAAGGTTGCCAGGCAATGTATATGAAAAGGTATATGGCGCGGCTGGGAAAAATAGACGGCGCGATATTTATGGTATTTGTCTGGTACCGAATTGGTTCAGAATACCAAATAAGCAAACAAAGAAATCTTATGAAAAATTGTATGCGAAGGGATGCATGAAGGTAAGTTTTCTTTATAGGGATTTTAGGGTTATAATAATTGGGTCTGTTTGATGCGTGAAGCATCTAAGATGCTAATGCGAATTGCATTAGCGAAAGCTGGTGCAGACCCGGGTTATGGTTATGGGGGTTTTTTCAGGAAGGCGAGCCGTGGGATCTGGCGGAATCGCCACAGTACTCCCCTCCCAGTGACGTAGTCACGAAAAAAAAGGTAGGGGCGAGGGAATGCTCGATGGTGGGTGCTGTGATGATAGGGAGGTTGCTTCGGAATGCGCTGTGGTAATGTTACAGGACTATCGTTGTGACCAGTTCCTGGTT
This sequence comes from Microdon myrmicae, assembly GCA_963931805.1. Classification (NCBI taxonomy): domain Eukaryota; kingdom Metazoa; phylum Arthropoda; class Insecta; order Diptera; family Syrphidae; genus Microdon; species Microdon myrmicae. Next base: position 47,179,100 of record OZ007500.1, read on the forward strand.
ATTGTTTGGGCCTTTATCGATAAGATGGACACAGTTGTTACCGCTTGATGCCATCAAGGGCAAATGTGTGCGGCGTGGTCCATCGGCCTGTTATGGGTCTCGTGGACCAACAGGCTTATCGCCCGAATAGGTCGGAACCTATCGGAAATCCGCTCACATCCGCAGTGACGAAATAGTGTGTGCGAGAAGGAGGGGAACTTATCCCAGGGTAATTCCCATCCGCAGTGACGGGTTGCCGTGTGCGGAATGGAAAGGGACCAAGTCCAGAGCGGGTGTCTTTTGTCCATACGTTTGTATGGCAAATTGTTTGCCGCTGTGACTGGTAAAAAGGGGGCGGGCGCTCCAGTTGCGCGGCTTACCGATCGAGGGAGGTCCGATATATCGGCTCCGGTGTCGACCCCGGAGCTTGATAAACGGCGACCGCGACCTCGACCAAGCGGCGCTTTGTTGGGAGGGCCGGCCAATCGCGCTCGTTTAAGTTGGGCGACTTAGATTACGGGGCTCCTGGGGTATGGTTGGTTGTGTCTAACCACAAGGCGGCCTAGAGTAACTGCTGCACTCTCCGAAGTATTATGCACCTAGGTATTTGAGGCGGCGTAGAGGGGCGTGTATAGCCTTTAGTTGCCGCTAAAGGGGAGCCATGGTGGCTAAAGGATTGGGGAACCAGGTATAATGTCTCAGTCCGGTGGTATCGGTTTGATTTGTGGACCGGTGTTGCTGAGACATTTGAGAGACGTAGGAGATCTAAGGACGAATGTCCTGAAATTTAAATAAAGGGGCAAAACCAGGTGCCCTGATGGGTGCTACGCGTAGTAGCTGTGGTAACGAGGGAAGCTGGCTTGCTGAAATCAGGTAGAAGGTCGAGCATTGATGAACGGTGTCGCGTGATAACTGTCTTTGGCATGCATGGACGCCAATATTTGGGCAGAGGCAGAAAAAGTTGTTAGAGGTCACGCCGAGTCGAGAAGGGTTGCTTGGGGTTGCGTGAAGGCTATGGTTGGTGAGCGTGAGCGCCAACCTTCAGAAAAGAGACAGAAAAGGGTGAGGTGTTTCACGCGAGACAAAACCGGGCGTCCTATTGATTATATGCTACGCGTAGTAGCTGTTGTTAGCTAAGGGGCCGGTTTGCAAAAAAAGGGTGTTGAGTAATGGCGAGCGTGTGCGCCAATATTTAAAAAAAAGGAGCCTTAAAAGGGTGGATAGAGGCGAGTTTTGCCAGTATTTAAAGAAGGCCAAAGGTCATCACTTTGAACTCGAAGAGTCCGAAGGGTGTGATGAGGAGCCGGTTAAAGGAATTAACTAGGGGCGTTGTGTGCCAATAGTAAAAGACGAGCTGTCAAAAGAGGAGTTGGTTGTGGAGGAATGAATGGAGTCGAGAGGAGTCGAAAAGTCGAGAGAAGTAGTAAGCGGAGTCGAGTGGATTGGACAAATGGAGTCGAAGAGTCGAGAAAAGTAGTAAGCGGAGTCGTGTGGTGTCGTGTGGTGATCTGTACCCAGAAGGGGTTTACAATATTTAGTTTATTTTTGCCTCAATCTCGTGCTATTTGCGGATACAAATATATTTTCTTTTTTAATTGTTTACACAGGTAGATGTTTTAATTTAAAATAAAAAAAAAAAAAAAAAAAAAAAATTCAATTTCATTAAACAAAACAAATTCGCTCAATTGAAGGCTATTGTGTAAAAGTAAATATTATGTGAAGAAGTTAGATACATATACAATATCGTTTCCACTTCTCACAAAAACAATAATTCATCTTTCGTTTGTGAATGGTAGTTTTACAATACGTAGTAATTGAAAGGATTGCTTCTTAAATTATGTGCTTTTTATCGTTTGACATTTTTTCCTAGATTTTCTGGTGGTGCCTCTTTTATCTATTTTTATTAAATGAATAATCTACATAATTTTGGGTGTGGTGTCTCTGTTTTTGCGTTTTAATGTATAAAAAGGAAAGATAATAGCAAAACTGAGTATGTGTAACTTTTAATATAAAAGTATTGTCTTTTTTTGTACGTTAATAGGTTACAAACCACAAAAGAAACGCACCCATATAAATGTATATATTTCCGGACATATATCCATCCATATAAGTGGCAATATCTTTTATGCATATTTTATGAATTTTAATTATCGAAAACAATGTTTCGGAATTTGAATTGGAAAGCATAGTTTTTTAATAGTTAAATCAGTTATACTCTTTTCCTACACTGGTAGAATCACTGCCTCTAACCAGTTGTCTACATTTACAATAGAAAATCGTTTTCGCAAATTGGAACTGTGCGAGGAAATTTGCACTTCAAATCACTAATTAATTTTACACAAAACACAAGCTTAATGATTAGCCTACTTGATTAGTTTCTCGAAATAGTATTGAAAATTTTACTTTTGACAAAATTTTGCTGTTGGGTTTGTTTACCCTTTGGTTCTTTGATTTTGGACCATTTTCGTACATTGTGCTGTTCGTAATATTTAATTGCCCTGACGGAATATTTTAATTCCTTCTTACAAAATTGCTATTAATATACTAATCAAAATGAAAATGACATTTGCTTTTTTTTATATAGTTTCACAATAAAATGAATTTAACTCAGATACGGCTGTATGACTAAGAAATTGTTTGTATTGCACATAAATGTTTTTTAGGAAACAAATTTTAAGTTTCGCTCAGAAGGAGCTTACATGAAGACAATACAAAAAGGAAAGGAGAAAAGAAAAAAAATTAAAAAGTTTTAAGGAATTTAATATTACTACATCATACATAAAACTGTAAAGGATATTAAGCAGTGTTTGTTAAGGATAATCGCCGTCAGTCGAGTTGTTCACATATCTTCAGTTTCTGGTATAATAAATTGTGAAATGCCTGCAATTCTTAACATGATCTCGGAATAGGCAACATACATCTTGTCACTGAACTTGCACCCATGTTGTTGGAATGTTGAGTTGCTCGTGGCATGGTTACGCTGGTGATGTTGAGCGATGCTTTCCGGTTCATTGTCGTTTGATATTTCGTTTGTGTGTTTCTTCCTTCAATTATCTGTTTCCTTTGGTTTTAAGTTCTTTTGATGTAATTACGATTAGGCATGTATGTTTTACATTTTTGAATATTATGTAATGCAGCTTCCATTTCTTCTTGTAGCAATTATTTTTCGAACGCTCGTGGATTAAATCATCTTCGAGCCTGGTGACTTCAAGTTGCAACTTTCGAACGGAACGTTCATCAAATTCAGCACGAGCTTCCGTCTCCTTTAGTCGTTCACTGCTGCGCTAAATTTATTGGGTAAAATAACGAGAAGAAAGGATACTTATCTTGCTGATGATGTGGCTGCAGCTGGTCCGGTGATGGGTTGGGGTAACTGGTGCTGGAGCGTCGCTTGGTGATCCTGTCGTTGGGGCGATGTTTGCCCATTCATTGATTTTTGGCAATTGCCGCCACAATTGCTCACCGAATAAGTCACTGACACTGTTGCCGCACCGAATAGTCACTGGTTCTGAGTTACCGGAAACAAAATGGCACTGTTTTTGATCGAAGGTTGCGTGAATTTACCCTAAGGGTCACCAATGTGGGGAACGATGTCATAGCGCCGGCATGGGCGCAGGGTTGTACTTCGTCCTCACAACTCAGGTATTTCGCCGCCAACTCCGAGAGAAGAAATTTGTTCAAGAAAAACAAAACAAAACTAAACTCTGCAACACACCGTCCACAAGAAGCAAGTAAAAGGAAACATTTATTGCTAATGTATTTTATTTTCACGTGGAGATTTACAATTTGTGAGGAGCGGCTTGATGAGGAAATTATTGTTAGTAACAAGCACTTAAACTGAAATTACATTTAAGAACCGTTGATAAATTAGGATGATTTTTGTCTTCACGGGTGAAGTGATTCGTTGCGAATTGTTTGTTTAATTAGATTGTTTCACATCTGACACTCCACCGACACCGTATACCTTTTTGGTTATTAATTGTTCGTTTCACGGTATGTTTAACTTTAAGGATTGAAAATTCGCGGAACTGTATAACACGCAAGACTGGTATCGGAAAAAAAGAAACTCGCTAGGGTGTGCATTACGAGCACACCCTACAAGGGATGATGAACCGCTCGACCACTCTGTTTAGTGGTTGGGATAAGACTCAAACGATATCCTCACCAATAAAGATATCGTTTTTTACCTACCACCAGGGAAACGTAAAGTCTCTCGGTGGTATAGGAAACCAGATCTTGTAATACAGTTCATGTTAGCTTGTATGTGAGGGATCGTTGAGATCAATGCTATTCACACGTGCAGTGGAACAGCGAAACAGGGAGGCGGCAAAGACAAAAGGAAAGGCGACCAAATGGTCGTTGGTAATGCGGGTCATTGTTTACACGATGCCTCGTCGCTATTTTCGACGTTAGGAGAAAAAGGTGCTAAAAGCAAATTGAATGTTTATGGCATCTCTGGCTGCAATAGAAACCGGGTTCATATTTGCATTAGGAAATGCTGGAGAATTTGGTTTCAGCGTCTATTGCGCTAATTATATGCAGCTGCTTGGGTTGTTTGTTGGTAAGACAAACAAAAAAGGTTGCCAGGCAATGTATATGAAAAGGTATATGGCGCGGCTGGGAAAAATAGACGGCGCGATATTTATGGTATTTGTCTGGTACCGAATTGGTTCAGAATACCAAATAAGCAAACAAAGAAATCTTATGAAAAATTGTATGCGAAGGGATGCATGAAGGTAAGTTTTCTTTATAGGGATTTTAGGGTTATAATAATTGGGTCTGTTTGATGCGTGAAGCATCTAAGATGCTAATGCGAATTGCATTAGCGAAAGCTGGTGCAGACCCGGGTTATGGTTATGGGGGTTTTTTCAGGAAGGCGAGCCGTGGGATCTGGCGGAATCGCCACACACACACAGAGCTCCGTTGAGTGCGAATGCTGCCATTTCCTTGTCTTCTTCCTTAATTAATATTTGGTGAAAGCCCGATTCCAGATCGATGCTCGGGAATACTTTTGCTTCTCCCAGATTTTGTATTGTGTGCGCTATATTAGGCATAGGATATCTGTCACTTATTGTTTGTTCGTTCAGTTTCCTGTAATCATTGACTAACCTTTTCTTTTGAGTACCATCGGGTTTATGTCCTTTTTTTTGGCACTACCTATGTTGGTGAACAATATGGTGATTTAGAAGGGCGTATTATCTTACGTTTTAATAAATCTTCGATTTTTCTTTATTGACGAACTTGATGCCTTGATACAGATTCCTTAGGTTGTCTTATACGACGTATAGGGGGCGTTCGTCAGCGTACACGTAATCCAATCTGTTTATTGTCGCATAGGAGTTAAAAGGTGTGTTATTCATCACTAGCACATTAGCTGCAGCTCCTTAAATTTTGGCCTGTAATATTGATAGACACGTGAAGTATCTGTTAGATTTTTGGAAGTTTTTGATGTTATCCATGCAGTTTCATATTAATTTGCGCTAGGTTCTATAGTTGGCTTGCCGGTCATCAAATGTGGGAAACGCTTTAAAGATCTCCGTATCGATTTGGTCCACGCTTTGTAGTGAGAGGCTGATTGGTTTTTATTCCCTGATTGATAGGGCCTCTATTCTCTCTGGGCCCCTGGTTTGTACTTCCGTTAATAGTTTTTTTAGCTGTTAATTTTCATCTCTCAGCGTCTTTTGCTCATCGTTTAGGAGTTTTTGATTGGCGATTAGCTGAGCGATTTGGGCTTGCAACTTTGCATCTGTCGCCATTTCCGTAATGTCACTACGTTATTTTTCATTATTCCTTGTTGAGGTTTCTCACTTCAAAAAATTGTTCTTCTTACCTTCTTCAGTTTGGGCAACTTCATTCAGGTTGATGCTGGTCTATGACTATAGCTCCAGGATGTGGTCCGTCCGATGGAGAGTTGTTTGTACTTAGTCTTCGCTCCTCGGCGACTCGTTGATTACTCGTCAGCAAATTTGGTCCGTTCGGATTGGAAATCTATCAATGCGAGTGGCAGGATCGTAAGTTAATCCCTACAAGCATCATCATCATCATCATCATCATCATCATCATCATCATCATCGGCACTACAACCGGGAACCGGTCTTGGCCTTATTTAGCAAGTCCTGAGGCTTGTTAAATTTTTCATTACATTTCGTTTTTCCGGGCAAGGTCGTTAGTCTTGCGCCAGAGGCTCTCCGACGGGGAATCGAACCCCGGTCTCCCGCGTGACAGGCGGGGATACTAACCACTATACTATCGAGAAGCATCAATAGACGTAAACAATAAATGAAACTCTTGACTTAATACTATGTTTAGATTAAATTAAAATCGTTCGAGCGGTCGCGTATGCACCTTACTCTACTTCACATTTAGCTGTCATTCGTGTTAAAAAAAAATGGGTTGGCGAAAGGGCCGAATTTAGCGAGACAAGGACAGATGTGTCCTACATCTTGTCTCTGACTTCTGGTCATCTTGCGATAACCAGAATCACCCACGTTCGTGAGGATTTTGGGCTCGGTCTCGAGATATCTGAAAATAAAATAAAAAAGGGATAGTGTGAACAGTGTTAGTTCGGTTGTTCTCTAACTACTTGGATGGAGGGCTGGTGGGAAAGAAATCATACAAGACCAGTAGGTCTTGAGTGCGGTAGTAAACGCAGATCACGCCTTTGGCGTCTGGTGATCTGCGCTTTGGTCGGTGTGTGTATGTTTGTGCCGTCTTGTACTGTGCGTCCGTGTGTGTGTCTGTGGTTTGTTAACAGTAGACCCTATGGGATGGATCCAGGAATCCTCTATTATAGAGGGGAATTTTGTTGGGAAGGGTGCTTTCTTCAGTTTTGTACTGAAGAAGAAATTGTGGTTGTCTGATCCGAAGAGACCAAGAGCGAGAAGTGTCAAGAACGCAAGAGTCCCGTACAAGTAGGCTATCGCTGTTCTGAATGCTTTCGAGATACTTGTATGCTAATTGCAGCAAGTACTCGTCGATAGGGGTAATGGAGGCGCCTTCGTATAGGTGAGAGTTGGGGTAATGACGACCGTCAGGCCTTCTAGAGTGATTGGTGCATCTTCCGAGGAGTATCCTTTCGAAAACTCTGTCTTTCCATTTGAGCCGAAGATATGCAGAACCATATGGGAAAGGCGTACGATATTCCAGATCGGATTAGATGCTTATAGCAGAGAAGCTTAACTTTGGTGTCAACTTTGTTGCTCCACTTCAAGATGTTGTGCAATTGCTTAGACCGACCGAGACCCCTTTGGAGAATGTGGGTCGCATGTCTGATGAAATTCATTTTTAGGGTATAAATGACCCCAAGATATTTCATCCTATCCTGTGGCCTAATCGTAGTATCTCCCATTTTTATTCGAATATTCTGTGAATATCGAGAAGTAGGTTGGAAGTGTTTACTACTCAGAATTATAGCTACCTCTTTAGATGGATTGAGTCGAATTTTCCATGGACTGTAATACTGTCCTTCGTGTTTTTCTTGTTGCTTCCTTTTATACTATCGATTTATCAGTTAGCAAAAATAATGATAAATGTGTGTGTCTACTCATGATCCGTATGGAGTCTTAGATGATTTTTGCTCTTAATGTTATGTTAAGTAATTTACATACAGTTCAAGAGTAACATGCAGTTTTGTCATCTGTATGTTTCATGCGTTAACTCGCTCAACGAGAGTCACTCAATAAGTCTTTGAAATATTCTACGAGTATAATCTTTCAATTAGTCTTCAGAATATCCAAGAGATGGCACTTATAGCATCGAAGACGGTTTGTTTTTAGTAAACATAATTCATAAGACAACTGCACGAAAAATTTAGTTTGGACAATATTTCGGTAAGATGGGTGACACGATTACTTTTAAAGGACAGTAAACGCAATCGTATGGTCGACTCTGAGGCTGTGTTGGTAATTTTCCGTAGAAATTCTAAGGAGTTCTTTCATTGGTACATAACTGAACGAAACAACGTAACAACAACAAATTGTCAGTTTTTGAAAGCGAACGGGCTCCGAAGAAGGCGAAGGCGGTGAAAGCGGTGGACGAGGTGACTGCAATGGTATGTTAGGATGAACATCGAGTCGTCTATGGAAAAAGGGAATACACTAAATGGGGAATATTATACGTCGTGATTGCTCTGATTGAGCGAGGAAGTAAATTGAAAACCTTTTTCTAAAAATTTATTGAACGACCTTCATATCTCGATGGGACTATACTATCTCACGTTGTCGGTTTCGACTGCTCGCAACTTCTTCGACGATGTTTCCGAATTGCATACGATTTTCTCAATTTAGGCTAGGTGCAAACAAAATTACATTTGTCATTCTTAGGATATATATATATATATATATATATATATATATATATATATATATATATATATATATATACAGTTGTGGCGAACTAGTTAAAGGACAGGAGGTTCGTGGTCAAAAGTGGTAATGTGACCTCTAATAAAACGTATAATATCAAGAATGGCTTGCAACAGGACGCGGTACTCTCTCCGATTCTTTTTAACATTTACATTAGCGACTTATTAGATGCACTTCCGCAGGCTATTGCGTACGCAGACGATCTCATAATTTACAGAACAGCTCCGAAAGTTGAGATCATAAATAGTTTAATACAGCGAGACTTCAACAACGTGCAGCGCTATTGCGAGGACTGGAAACTTAAGAACAACTTCCAGAAATGTGAAGCTATCCTATTTAGAACTCCACTATATAAAGCCACGAACGACACAAGGAAAAACTGGCGAAAGCTAGTTATCGTGGGACCGCATGGAGATAAACTGGAAACCAAGAGTTTAGTTAAATACCTTGGCATCTGGCTAGACCAATATCTGTATTTTAACAGACATGTAGAAGCTGCTCTGGTCAAGGCTAGAAAAACGTTTGCTATGACAAGGAGGCTATTTCACTGTAGCCAACTTGACAGCAGGGTAAAAGTCATATGCTACATGACGCTAATCAGGCCAATGCTCATATATGGTTGTCCAGTATGGTTTAACGTAGGTCCAAATCTGATGGAAAAGATTCGGGTGTTCGAAAGGAAGTGTCTGAGAACCTGTCTCAGATTATATCGAACACCGGAATCGGAATACAAAAAGTACTACTCAAATGAGACTTTATATAATGAAGCCTGCAAAAATAGGGTGGATAATTTTATGATTAAATTAATCAGAGGACATATTGCGAGAGCAATAAGCTCGTCCAATAACCTAAGTTTCGGGGCCTATTATTCAAATACCCTGTACTATGAGAACGTGCGTCGCAACGGTTTTGTCCCACCAGAGGCCTTCCTTGATTTGGGCATAAAAGGGCTGATACAGCATAGATGCGGAATTCCGCTGATCTATCATGTAAGTAGATCATCCGTAGACGGGCGATTGTGCTACGACCGGGAGGTAACGCGCACCAAAGAAGAGCTTCTGCGCTTCAATAGAGCTATCTCCCACAGAGACCGGGAGGATAGTATTAGTCAGCGTCAACAGTTCTGGTGGTTGAATGGCATATAAAGACCTGGATACCAAAGTCGGTATAGAATCACACTTACATCAGCTAGCTTACATAGACTTAGCTTTTCTAGAATTAGGGCAGTATAAGATTTAAGTTAAGTTAAGTTAAGTGATTTTACATAAAATTACAAATTAAAAAAAAAAAAAAAAAAAAATAGGTAAGTTAAATTTTAAGAAAAAAAAAATGACACAAAGTTTTTCAAATTTTTCTTTGTCTTTCAAATAATTATAAGTACTGCCACGAAGTTCTGTCGCCGAAAGGCAAATTATACAAATATTAAGTAATGTTTAGCTTAGAGCGTCTGCGAAGGACCAGTAAGTTATTATATAAGATAATTAAGCTGGAATTTAAGCATTTTTTGTCTAGCCTTTAATTTAGAAACTAAGAAAATAAAAAGAAAATAAAAAAATGAAAAAAAAAAAATAACACCACTGTCACCCTCAAACATGGAGGAGGAAGTATCATGCTATGGGGTTGTATGTCATACAAAGGAACCCGTCCGTTACATCGCATAGAAGGTATAATGAACGCCCAAAGCTACATTAATGTTCTTGAAGATGTAAAGCTGCCCTATGCAGATGGAGAATTGCCTGTGACATGGAAATTCCTGCAGGACAATGACCCTAAGCATACCGCGAGAGCAACGAGAGCATGGTTTTCTAATAATTCCGTGGATGTCATCGATTGGCCTTCATATAGCCCGGACCTAAACCCAATAGAAAACCTCTGGAACGAATTAAAAAAAGAAGTAAACAAGCATAAAATAAGTAACTTAAATGAATTGTACGAGATTGCTAAAGCAACCTGGAGAAACATAATAACGAATAAATGTCAGGACCTAATTGCTTCAATGCCCGGGCTGTTTAAGGGAGTGATTAAAAACAAAGGTTTTCCTACAAAATACTAAGCTAAGACATCAAATTTGGACTAAAAATCAATCGTTCTTAATCGCCAGCTAATTTTGTTTTACAAAACCTTTTGAATCTAATTTTATGTTTTTTTGTTTTTTTTTTTGTAAATATTATTTATATTTTAATTAATATACTAAAATACATATATAAAAAAAACTTTTTACAAACTGTTTATAGCAAAGAATTTTAATAAAAAATTATTGTAAACAAAATTTCTAGTATCGTTCTTAATTAGTTCGCCACAACTATATATATATATATATATATATATATATATATATATATATATACGAGGGTTGCCTTTTATATTTCGGGATTAGAGAACAAAAACAAATATTGATCATCGAAAATCACTTTATTGTTTTTCAAAATATTCCCCATTAACATCTATACACTTTTGCATGCGTTTGAACCAATTGTCGAAGCACTTTTGCCACTCTGATTGAGGTATCTCCAACACATGCATTCTGAATGCAGCAACCGCTTCTTCAGGTGTCGAAAAACGTTGACCTCTCAGTTTGTTTTTTACGTACGGGAATAAAAAGAAGTCATTCGGTGCCAAGTCAGGACTATACGGCGGATGACCCATCAAATCGATGTTTTGGGTGCTCAAAAATGCAGTTGTCGCAGCCGATGTGTGAGAGCTCGCATTGTCGTGGTGAAGAGTGATCCGTCTTCGGCGGTTGGTTTTCCTGATTTCTTGGAAGACAACTGGCAAACAAATGGTTGTGTACCACTCAGAATTGACTGTTCTGCGTTGTTCTAGTGGTACGGTTGCGACATGTCCAGTTTTTCCGAAAAAAACCGGCGACCATTTGCTTGGAAGTGCTTCGTGCGCGCACAACTTTTGTTGGATTTGGCTCATCTTGAAACACCCAGTCAGTCGACTGCTGTTTACTTTCGGGCTCATACGCGTAAATCCGCGATTCATCACCTGTCACGATGTCATAGACGTGTTTCGAAACACCGCGACCGTATTTTTTGAGCATTTCTTTCGACCAATTGACACGAGCCTTTTCTTGGGCGATTGACAAATTGTGTGGGATCCAACGCCAACAAATTTTTTTGACAGTCAAATGTTTATGCAATATTGAATGTATGCTGGTCCCACTAACGCCTAAGGTTGTCTCAATCTCACGATAGGTCACATGGCGATCTTCCAATATCAGTTCGCGCACAGCATCAATGGTTTTCGGAACAACAACTGATTTTGGACGACCTTCACGAAATTCATCTTGGAGTGAACTACGACCACGATTGAATTCACCATACCATCGATAAACACTGGTCCTTGATGGAGCTTCATCGCCTAAAATTGAAGTAAGTTCATCCATGCACTGTTGCTGAGTTAATCCACGCCGAAAGTTGTAAAAAATAATCGCACGAAAATGTTGACGATTTGATTCCATTTTTGGGCCGAGATGAATCTTTTAAGTTACTGTAAACAACACAAATAGCGCTCGTATGTCAAAACGTTCTGAGTGCGTATAACCTCAAAAATGTCCAACTTTACGACAGAGCTGTCAATTGCCGGATTGCACACTAGGGTTGCCAAATCCCGAAACATAAGAGGCAACCCTCGTATATATATATATATGGAATAGCCTTTTAGATACATATATTATAGGTTATGAATATGCTGAATTAGGCCTTAGTCACCAAAATGAACAGTAAATAATCAATAGTCCAAGTAAAAGTTTGTGTTTTGTAGAGGACTGCCTTACTATAGGCTTTGCATATATAAATGACTAGACTTGTATAAATGGTTACTGAAGTAATTAACTTGTTTTTATATTCTATAGGAAAATTTTGAAAACATTCAAATATCCTTTATATTACAATAAAAGGCCTGCAATATTGTTAAAAGCCTCAGTTTGCGTGAACTTTTATTTAAACACCAACATTAAACAAACACAACCTGGCTCACAAAGGCCTACCAACCAAACGATAGTCTCAGTTGAATGCCAGAAATCAAATTACGAAATAAAAGAAAACGAGGCAGAAATGAACAAGGAACTTTTCCAAATCACTTCGCCAAACCATTGAAGTAGATGAGCCGCGCTAATACATCTGCAAATCCACTTCTCACATAAACCTACACAGTTCAGTTTGGGGACAATATTCCTTTCGTTCCGAAAATCAATTTCATCAACAATAGAATTTCGAGTACATGAATTTGCATTCATAATCAAGGCAAGTTTACCGAAATCCTAGAACGCTGGAATTCCACCCAACTGTGGAACATAAGCCAGTGGACGTTGCCTTAACAGTTAACCTCATCATGGTGTTGTCAGTCAGCTCATCTCTTTTTAAACGGATATGGTGCCCATTCGAGAGCAGTCATATTGCTCTCTGTCGATAGAATTCGGTGAGTCAATTATTAGACCAATAAGGTCAGGTTTGCTGCCAACGTGAACTTCACATTGTTTACTGTATGTTAGATAACTTATTTACTTTTTTTTTCTTCCCCTTCAGCATTTGTTGACCTGTGGCCTTCAAGTGCCGGGTGCTTATTAATATGCATAGTGTTCTATGCAAATGATGGCCAACAGGCAAGACTCAATAGCACGCATTATATTTGCATTTACTAGTGACGGGCAGGAAATGGACAGAAATAAGGTAAATGTTATTTCGAGCTGGCTTTAAAGAAATTACTTTCGTATTTATACTGTTAATAGGTTGCGCTTTAAACCATTATGACTACTAAATAATAGCAGAATAGGTTGACACTGATTTTTACTAGGGATTAAAAAAAAGGTTGGAAGCATCTGCGTCAAGGATTCGCATACTGACCAATTTCTTCATCAACGAAATTGACATTACAGAAACAATTTTTTTTTGTACTTGGTATAAGATCCTTTATTTAAAGTAATGAGCATAAACCAACATTTCTTCAACAATCACGCAAACACATAGTAAAGATCATTAAACCAAAGCCGAACATTTAATTCGACTCGCACTTTAAGGAGACAAAGGAGTAGAACGCCTGTTCGGATTGTTTTGAGACGAAATACATGTATTTTGTCATAAAAATACATATGTCAAAGTGCTGTGCGAGCGCATACCAAAGGAGAGGATAAGGATAGAGTTAATGTAAATGCCATATAATATTCAACGTACTTGCTGCGTGTAATGCAAACAACTCAGCGCCTGATACTACATATTTACTTCAACTCCCACATAGGGAGGCAGTTTGCGGAACATTAATTTAGGAAATATTGTAATATTTCACGAGTGAAGTGAACAGATAATCTAACTGATGTTTGGAAATATTTTGTAAAAGTTACTGTATCGGGTTGTCATTGTTGAGCCGTTGTCCGCTTTCGGAGTACCTGACCATCGATTAGCATATTTTACTCATATTCAGCCATAAAGCTCCAGTGAATAAATAGGCCTGTTTAATTGGCCCATGCAAACGGGCAGGTATTGGATAAATACAAATTTTATTCCAGCAGTATCATTAATAGATGGCACTGTCCTGTGAGTAGAGCCTTAGAATATACTCACAGCTAGGCCGGCTTGTTGTAAGAGGTGACTTAAGGCCGAGTGGTAGGCGGAGTCCCAAGCCCCTACCGATCGGTGAAATAGCGCCCCATCACGCTGTAGGCTCCGTGAAATGGTCGGGAGAAACCCCTGCCCAACTTTTGGAGCTTGGATGATGGACCGGTTCGAAAAAAGTTTGGTTTATGTGGTAATGTACCCGCCTGGCACGCGGGAGGTCGGGGTTCGATTCCCCGTCGGGGAGCCTCTGGCGAAAGACTAATGACCTTGCCCAGAAAAAACAAATCAAAAAGCCTTCCGACTTGCTAAATAAGGCCAAGACCGGTTCCCGATTGTAGTGCCGATGATGATGATGATGATGTGGTAGACGGCCCCAAGGCGATCTACCACCCCGTCACGCTGTATATTCCGCGATATCGTCGGAAGATATCCTCGACTATGTTTCCGATGAATGGCTGATGGCTCGTACTGACATAGAGATAAGTCATGATGGTACTTTCTGAGATAAACAATTCCGGATCTCCGGAGGGGACTATGTCAGGGGGAACATCATGCAAATATTCTGATAAATAACCGAACTTTAAGAAATCGTCATCACAGATTCAGGCTCGTTATTGAGGCTCTGTTGACGATCGACGCATAACGGCATTTTGTATTATCAGGGGCATCGGTTTTACCAAAACGAATGTAAATGTATTTACCGCTCCCCGAATGACGATCGACATATTTCGAACATATTTCACGTACCGTCGACTGGATACAGATCAACCACCCGGCTTCTGAAATTGTCGTCCATGCCGATTTTAATGTGCACAATTCCGGCTGGTTGGTGCATTCTAACAGAACCGACGAGGCTGGCGTAGATGTTCGCTGTTAGCCGCAATTTCGTTCAACTCGTGGAGGAACCTACCCAACTGCCGGATAACCGAGTTGATTATGCAAACACCCTGGATCTGTTTTTGACATCCAAGCCAACACTTAAACCGTGGAAGTTGCTGCGCTGCTGGGAAACTCATATCACTGCTTGGTATCGGTCGCGCAACCACTTGCATTTCAAGAGAATAACCGACCTAAGCAGCTTCGCCGTATATGGAGGTATAGGGCTGCCAGCTGGGACGATTTGCGAGTTTTCTTCTCATCCTTTCCTTGGTCGAAGGTGTGCTTTGGAGACTCCGATGATAACGCATGCGCGGAGTCGGTCACAAAGACTATTATTTTCGGGATGGAGATCTACATTCCGCATTCCATCAAACGAAGTTCATCTGAAAACCTTGGTTTGATAAAAAATACGAGCAGATTACAGCGGCCAGAAATACAGCTTTTAAACAGTGGCGCTCTTATCCCACCGAGGTGAACAGAACGAATTTTGTTTGAATCAGAAACGCGTGCAACGAGGCGATTGATGCCGGGAAGAAGACTTGAGTGACCAATTAACTCATTGAGTGCCCAACTGATTCGCATCGCTTCTGGTCAATGGCAAGGGCTCTCAGCAGTACCTCCGCTTCCTCCTATTTTCGTCCGCTAGTGACGGGCAGTGGGACCTTAGTCACAAATGCAGAAGATAAAGCTAATGTACTCGCGAATTTATTTTCCGCGAATTCAAACCTCGATGCCGGTCTTTGGGAGTCACTTGTGATCGCGCCGGTACGGCCTTCGATGCAGGATGTGAAGTTCCGCCCGTGTTAAGTATACCAATGGCGACCTAAATAAAGATATCGGTCATAATGTCAGTGATTCACTTAAACCGAAAATTGATGCACTTAAACCGGAACGATAACGCAATTAGTTCGTCCCACATTTTGCATTTCGTCACAATTATTAATTGAGGACATGAAAAGTGTTTAATTGCAAACAAAGTTCAGTGAGTTACTTTCCAAATCGCGGAAGGTGAATTGTGATGCAACCCGATATTCGTATGTCGGCTGACATTGCATTTCAACGCAATCGTGAAAAGGAAAGTAATTCAGTGAAAAACAATTTGCAATGTCGTCATCGGGAAGTATTGACCCCAAGTAGAGGCTATGCGACTGGGCGAAGAGCTTCCCCGAAAATCGATCAACCCAAATTGTTGTGGGCGGCGAGTGTTCGGATCTGTATTCTGTTAATTCCGGGGTGCCTCAAGGTTCTATTTTGGCTCCAACCTTGTTTTTGCTTCACATAAATGATTTGTTGGAGTCAACGGATAACAAAGTGTTCACTTTTGCGGATGATAGTATGCTTGTTTCCTTTTTTTCCCTCAACCTAGTTGAGAGAGTACAAAGACGAGGGATCCGCCTGATCGAGGACACGGCGCCGATGCCGGGACTATAGTCGCTATCATATAGAAGCCGCGTAGTTGTCCTCTGTCTGTTTTACCGATATTCTCACGGGCACTGTTCTTCGGAGATTCGTGGTTTGTTCCGCGTAATTCGGTTTGTATGCGCTCCACAATCCGACGGATCGCACCAGTTTGTGGTTCAACTTCCCAGAAGGTTACAACCTGCAATTGTTCAAAAAAAAACCGCAATGGTTATTTGGTGAGATCTCAGGGCTCCGTGTCGGCGCTATAGGTTTGCCTACCCCGAGAGAAGTATATTTAACACTAGGTTTACGGGACGCGTCATTTTGACGCATTTCAAATTTTATAAGGAAATGTACAAACACCGTTTGCATTTTTATCTTATCTCTTGTATTGACTTTTGTCCAGTGGTCGAGATAAATATATATTGTGGTCTACTTTTTTCAAAAGTGTTGAAATATTGTAATTCTTTATGTGGTATACCTATCTCTACGGATATGCGTCAATTTGACGTTATACAAAGACAAAGCGATAAACAACTTTTGCGTGATTCAAGACGAGGATGAAATCGAGATTTTGGAATCTGATGAAAGTATGCAAACAGGGGACTCATCAGACATTGAAAAAGAAAATCATCAGAAATTTGGTCTTTGCAGAAAAAGGATGCGTATCCTATCCGATTCTGAATCCGAGAATGAGACAAATATTAGGAGATCGTTCCAAAATTCGGAGGCAGTCTGTGATACAGAAATAGCGGTCGATGGAACCACTTGGACGAAATTGAAAGTGGGCGGATCTAGTGGTCGCTATCCTTTCCACACAATCTTCAAAGACATCGCTGGGCCTACTGGCTACGCAAAACGCAATGTGATGGAAGGTAACGTAAGCAGTGCTTTTCATTTGATTATAACCAAAAAGATGATAGAACATATAAAAAGTTGTACTAAAGAAGAAGCAGGTCGTGTTTTGAAAGGAGATTGGAAGATTTCAACCACAAAGTTGCTTGCATTTATTGGGATTTTGTACGCTAGGGGAGCGTATGAAGCAAATTCGCTGAATGCTTTTTATTTGTGGTCCAAAGAATGGGGACCTGCTTTTTTTTCTAATACAATGTCCAGAGATGATTTCATGCAAATTCTTCGATTTGTCCGATTTGATAAAAAAACGGAACGATCTAGACGTTTACGCACCGACAAATTTGCAATGATATCCGAAATATGGAATCAATTTATACACAATAGCCAATGCTGTTATAAACCTCACGAAAATATTTCAATAGACGAGCAACTGTTTCCTACTACAGCCCGCTGCAAATTTACCCAATACATGCCAAATAAGCCTTACAAATTTGGTATAAAATTTTGGTTGGCAGTAGATGTGCAATCTAAATACGTTATCAATGGGATCCCTTACCTAGGGAAGGATGAAACGTGAAATTCAACACCGTTGGGCGAATTTGTAGTTATGAAGTTAGCGGAACCATATCTTCATCACGGAAGAAATATAACTACGGATAATTTTTTCACCAGTATTCCTCTAGCTGGAAAATTAGTTGCAAAAGGAACCAGTTTCGTTGGAACTATTCGAGCCAACAAAAGAGAACTGCCAAAGCCAGCAAAAAGCAAGAAAGATAAAATGAAGTTGTATTCTTCAGAACATTATAAATCAGGAAACTGCATACTTACTATATATAAAAGTAAGCCAAATCTAAAGGTGCTGTTACTAAGTACTAAGCATACTTTTATAAAAATAAAAGACAATAAAAAACATACCCCGGAAACAATAGCATATTACAATGGTACAAAGTTTGGAGTCGACGTAGTAGACCAAATGGCTCGCAAATATACTAGCAAATCAGCATCTTTTCGATGGCCTCTCCAGGTGTTCTTCAACATTATAGATTTAGCGGCAATAAACGCATGGATATTATACACAGAGTGTACTCGGTCAAAATTATCCAGAAAGGAGTTTCTATTTCAGTTGGCCAAAGAACTTACAGAAGAAGAAAAGAAAAAATCCAACAACATAGATTATAATCACCCGTTACCTAGTACTTCGGGAGAACGTAGGACTTGCCAAATTGGCTTTTGTAAAAGAAACAGGAGCAATAATATCTGTAAAATATGTCAAAAGGTTGTTTGCGGAAAATGTACAAACAAAATTGAGTATTTGTGTAAAAAATGTGCGAAATAAATGTCAAATATTGAAATAATCTGTAATAAAACTATTGAATAATAAAACCTTTCCATAAATATATATCTCACATTTTCATTTTTTTCTTATAGTATATAATTACATTATTTTCTAAGTGTTGTTATATGTATTCGTCTCTGCGTCAAATTGACGCGTGTTCGTAGAGATAGGTATATCAGAAACGTCAGTAAACCTAGTGTTAAAAAACAAAAAACAAAAAAACATTGCTTCGCGGACGAATATTATTGCCGTAGAGGTACTACCAAGGTTTTCAATCACTAAACAAAAAAACTTTCTAATCTATGTCGGTTTATGAAGAGACACTTGTGGGGTTTGGTGTTTGGCTTGGAATTCATAATAGACCTTGGCAAATTGAGAAACGAACAAAAACCACATTGGGAGCAATCACATGTCTTTATAGTTTACCAGGTTGAGAGTTCCTATTTGTCGCTGCATGAGTTCGAAATTCGTCAGGCTTAACACAACAGTAGGAGAGATATAACCGTATTTGAAATAAGTTATCTGCTTTGAAAATGTCTACGAATTTCAATAGAGAGATATAACGATGCGCTGCTCCCCTGCTTCGTTTTATGGTTTAATATCGAATGAAGTGAGATCTAATTCACGAACTTGTTCTTGATACCGTGTCGAGTAGATACTTCAAACAAGAAGATTATTCGCGAACACAGATCACAGATCACTACAATGACCCCCATCAATATAGAATATTCCACTTTCATTGCATTAAGACGTCACGATTTAATTTTTAAATAATACTTGGTTGGAAGCGCGAACTCTAACTTTATCAATTATATTCATCAATACCTTCCGTTCAATTCAAATGGGGCACAGCATACGTATCATGCTTGCTTCTGGCGGCAAGATTCAACCTTAAGTCAGTGTTTTTATAGAGGTTTCCTTTTAATATTCTCTTTTCAGGCGAGTAACAAAACTGATATTAAATCGTTTCTACCCTCAGTTGATCTTAACATCACGAAGGTGTCACCATGTCACAACGATAAGTGCAATGAAGCGCGACAGATTATTGCATCATTTACAATGTTATTATTTAATCTAGGTCTTTGCTTGCGGTGGGAACCAACATCTCCGCCGTGACTTGTGATTCATGACGAGTTTCGTTCCGGTAGCTGAATCAAAACCTAGAAAATTGACTCCAGACGCAAACAATGTCAACCTCAGGAGAAGTGTGTGTTTGTAAAACATCCTCACTATAATCGAATTGAATGTAATGTGTGTATGATTCACACGTTTCCCCCCAAACGTGTAAAGATGATCCTCTTTTTGTACCAAGCAACAAATAAATATAATTTTGTTGTTTTTGAATCTGTTACGTTTTAAAGCTTTGGATTCAGGCAGCGGTTCTGAAACACTTTTCACCGGAACTGTAACCCTAGAGGGCACACCATATATAAAGCAGCTAAGCACATTGTGCGTCCATATGAAAATACTGACCTCCAGATCAAAAACTATTATCGGCCAATCCCCCAACCGCGCTCTACTTGTATCATCTTTGACAACAACACGACCCTGGTTCGTGAGATATGACAGTGAACTGAGGACTGTTAACCGGGCGATGAGTTCAATAAATCAAAGCATGTTAAAGTTTCTCCCTCAGACGGTCTTATTGTACCAAGAGACCACAATTACGACATGGTATTGAGGACTGGCAATCAAACATATGACTATTGTCAACTAACGCTGTGGTAAAACGGGACTTACATGCCACTGAAACACATGTCTGATATCTCTAAAGAAACCGCTTTTGTGACACACATCGAGATGCAGAATGTTCAACAGGGAATTACATACCGCGTGTCTTACGGCATGAATGGTAAACGTGATGTAGCCATCTGCTGAGTGTTATTTTGTTTACCTGGCTAGAAATGCCATGATTGTGGCCTGCCCAGAATATGAATATATACACAGCCAAACAAGAACGATATTGAAGGGAAACTTACTCGTGGACACCAATTTGCATGTCTCTCAAAATTCAATTGCACAAAATTGGATATACAGCAGCGGACGCAGTTCAGGAAGATGAACTTGGAAATGTTTGCAGGTACTTCAAAAGGTCTGATGTTAGTTGAAATACCATGAATAACGTGAGGTTGTCAGTACATATTCTCTTGGTCACTCGGTCGAATATCAATTGATGGATTACCGATGGTAGGAAAGAGACATAGATGTATGTAACATTTTTTCAAAATCAGTGCTATCCAGAAATATATGCGCGTATAGCATACGTGTAGTTTATACGGTCTACACAGGCCATAATAGAATATCTGCCACCGGATCGTCCTCTGTCCATGCCCATATCATGCCTACTTCAAAGAAAAAGGAAATAATCAAGTTTTGAGCGACACTCAATTTATAACACAAAAAAAAACGTTCAATTTGGCTCGCAGTTTTTCGAACAATGACCAACTCCAATTTGCTGAAAATCTCCCCGGCTTCACCTTTCGTATTTGACTCTTTTCGATTCTGTCTCTGGCAAGTATTCACTTCCACATGTTTCCTCACTACCCTCATGTTGGGAGGTTTAAAAATGTATATTGTTTTTTTGAATACAGCCCTCATAAAGTTGTTCATTAAATTCTTTTAGCGTTACATCCACCTGAATTTGGTTATATTGCGATTATCTGTTGATGTTTAGGAAAATGACAGTTCTCCATACCATAGAGTGAATTAAGGAAAGCGATTTGAAAGGTATATTATTATACATTACACAATGCAAAGATAAAACATCCGTGAATCTGTAGCAACTCAAAAAGACACCACCTATGTGTAAAAAGTGAAGAACGGTTATCATAGCATCTCACAGCAGGAAATGATAGTCGAAAATACATCGCCGTCTACATGCGGCATTGGCCTGATGTCTTGAGGTTCTGATGTAACCCTTTACTCTGATTCGAATGGTCATAGCGTTGTTTCGATCGAATACTATTCACTGTCGACACAAAACACTATAAACCCAATTTATCAACACAATCAATTATCAATATATATCGAACGGCTACCCCACCACATTTAAACTCGACCAAATGCTGAATCGTAACACTACATATTTGCAATTCCTGACAAGTCACAATTGAATTCGCTACTGCAAGCCAAAACATTAACGCTACGTTGACGGGACCCGTCAAATTGACGAATTTCAGACTTTTTCTGCAAAATTACAAACATTTTTAAAAGGCACTTTGTTTTTAAATTTATGCTGGTTTTTGTGGATGGCATGATATGAGTCGGGGAGCCTCTGGCGCAAGACTAATGACCTTGCCCGGAAAAACAAATTATCATGGAAAATTTAACAAGCCTCAGAACTTGCTAAATAAGGCCAATACCGGTTCCCGGTTGTAGTGCCGATGATGATGATATGAGTAATATATTGAAACAGATTTGAGTATATGTCAAAGCCATTTTTCTTTCAGTTATATCATTTCATGAATTGGACAATTTCTATTCCCGAACTGTATCTTTTCATAGCAATGTTGCATGCACGGATAGCTTACGAAGCAAGGTCATAGAAAGCTTACTATTTATGTTCCAAGAAATGCCTACCTTTCTTTTCAGATGCAATGGCGAGCGATACATTTATGGAGATTCTCAGATACATAAGTTTTAACAATAAGACACAACCATGCAGATAAGAGTGCCCTAACAGCCTCACGAAAATATTTAAATTGACGACTATCGGTGTGTTGTAAATTGTCTGTCGGCGATGGGGACGCTGTCCGTGGTGTTGTTTATTAGGTTTTTATTTATGAGTCCTCTAAGCGTCTTTGTGCAAGGTGCCACTAGGGCACAGGTCCACGAAGCTTCCCTACGCGTAGTCGAGCGGGACGACAACACCGATTCCCTGCCGCCTCCTCCTTACTTCACAAATAAAAGACTAAACTCACTCGTAGTTCTGGTTTATTCTCAATATATGAAAATAATCAAATGTCCACTGATAAAAACTTATTTGTTACTTCCTATTACTAATTTAGTTTTTAGAGTTAATGTCACTAACTATATTTACACGTTCAATTTTATTGATAAAAAGGTAAATCACCCGGGGCGATGTACAGCTGTTTAGTTAACTTAAAAAGGTTCTGTGGGGCTCCTTTAAAGTCTTCTCCAAGAACCACCCACTTCCTCAACTTAACCTGTCTTTTCCCTCACCCACAAGACACCATACCTACCTGCAATTTTGGGCAGCGTAAGCTCCCAGCAGCATTTTTCATACCTGGAAGGAAATTTCTCCGACGGCATACATAATTCCGGACTTTTCTGGTTCATACCCCATGAACCAGTTTACATCTCCTATCGGTTCGGCTTGTCGGCAATTAACAATAGACAAACGCTGGCCAGTGTATTGCGGACACAGCTGCAACCGATATTCCCTTCTACCGTACATAAATATACATTACCCCTATCCCCTAAGGTTCGCTACAGTTGCGACCAATTTCCTTTATCGCTTATGTACCGATCATGGGATTTGGGGACAAACATGATTGACATTAGACAATCATACCCATGATCATGCCTAATGATGCTCCGGCCTGTAAAACAAACAAACACACAGTAGCATCACTGTGTTTATGCTATTAACCAACCGCTGGTCCATGGCCACCATGGGCGAGACGTACGCTTGCACATCTGCAAGGCTAATTCCTCGCCTTTGTACTCATGTACCAGCACCGCCATGTAAACAAGACCCAAATTTTCGGCTGACCTATCGTCACCTAAGAATGTATAGTCTACAACGGCATTATCATGAACGCCTGAGTAAATACGATGTGCATCTCATCGTGACCCTTGAAATAGCGTTTTTGTTTACCTTAAAGCAAAAACCTATTTCGTTCTCAGGCGCAGGTCATCAAGGATTTATGACCACATTGCCTGTAGTCCCTTATGTTCGTTCCTTTGTTGATTCAGTTGCAGTATCGTTTGTTGTCGATGTTTCGAGCGAAAGGGGCATCATACTTGACCGTACGGTCATACGAAAGCCATCCAACGGAATCCCAATATGATCGCCGATTGGCTGCACGGAGATCGGGAAATTCATCACGAGTGGATGTCGACGGCAAAATCGAATGGGGTCAGATCTTAACCGCCGAACTACACACATGGGTCGAATACCGTCTCTGCGCGAGACAAAACGTTTTTCTTTCCAAGCTCAACCCTTATTTTCCTCGTGAAACCTCTGTTCATCGTACCACGAATAGTGCGTGTTAATCGATCAATAAGCAACTAAAGTTACAAATAAGTGTGTTTCCTGTGCTGCTGGAAAATTAAACAAACTCTGGGACTTACTGAGAGCATCAAAAAAATAAAAGGATTCATTCGAAAAGGGTGTCGAAGTGCTAGTGGTAAATTTGTACCAGATTAGACTTTCTTGTACATAGTGGTAAGAGTATTATGACATTCGAGTTTTAAATAATAAAAGCCCACCACAATCTGGAGTGAATTTGTGAAAAATAGTTAAGAAAATACGCGAAATAAAATAGAAAACAGTATACAGCACAACTCCAAAAGCGTTTTATTATTGTGACATTTTTCCTTCTTAACTTCTCTCGTGTGTTTGGTGAGTTGTCTTCCCATCTGTGGGTGTTTACTGAAACACTGGTTAGGTACAGACGTTAAAACAAAGTATGTTGGAAATGTTTCAATTAGTGGCCTTGAAATAAGCCAAGCCATATTTACTCCTAGGCAGAAATATTATCACGAGTACGAAATTGACCACCATCCGGTATAGGCGTGCGACAATCGACAAACGATAGTTTATGAACCGTTCAACGGAACGGCCTTAAAAGTAAAGTGTACGTAAAATTATTATCCAATTTTTGTTAAATTATTATTATTAAGTTAAACTGCGTTGCACATCTTAAACGAGTACGGGTTCGATTGGGACTTCTCTGTACCCAAAATAATTAAAAAACAATTAGTGCCGATATCCTGTTGCTGAATGTGCACAGTATAATAAATAATCTCTTGCATGAGATTTTCTATGCCACTCACGCAATTAAAAAAAAAAGTTTAAAAAAAGTGAGAACGTAAATCAAAAATGCAAAATGGCAGAGAAGAAACAAGTAATTAAAAACTTAAAACCAAAGTCCGCGTTAATAAAACGCCCTGCGAGCTCCCCACTGACACGAGCGACAACAAAAGTCAACTAGCCAAACGAGGCAATAACAGACTTGCTCGAAAAAGGGGCAACAAATGGAAGAGGACAACACATTCCCCCCGGTTTCATATAATGACGGCAATGTAACAAATAACATGTTTGCATGTTTAGCGACTACCGAGACTGAGGACGAGGAGGAGGAAGTGAGCGACCTTGAAGCAAGGCTATCCCGAGCAAGGGCACAATTAGCTGAGAAGCGTCGCAAAAAGAAGGAATTGGCTGAAAAGGAGCAGCTAATGGTGAAACAACAGCAGCAAAAAAAACAGCAACAATCTGCACAACAAAATACTAACCAACAAAAAAGATGTCCACCGCAACAGATGACGCAACAACAACCACAACAAGAGCAACAGGCAGGAAAAAGGAAAGCGAAGATGGCACCCACCAACATTACAGGTATGGATTGCAACGAACTGGTAAGTCTATGTAAGCTTTCTATTGCGGAGGATTTTTTAATTAAATGACTGACAGGAAACAAATTTTCCATACAGACAAATTCGGCTGAGGACATGAAAAAATGAGAAATGTACTAAAATGGGCCACCGCGGAATTTTACACGTACACCCCGAAAGTAATAAAGAATATAACGGTTCTACTAAAGGGCGTCGACCCAGAAATAGAACCAGAAGTTCTATTACAAACGCTACGAGACCTTAACTATAATGATATTGAGTTTATCGCGGTAAAACCCTTCAATACAGATAGAGCCAGGCGGGAGAATCGTAAACTACCATTCTACCTGGTGCAGCTGGGCCCCGGTAGTGAAAAACATTCAAAACTCGGTCTCTTCATCTGTGGATGGATCTGTGAGTTGGGTGGAGGAATAAAGCGCACTCCGAACTACTAGCCCTATTGGATAGGAAGGATAATTGTTGGTTTTCTACGAACCAACCGTAAATAATAAGGTCAATAAAGGTCAATAAAGTTTCGCCCGCGTACTATTCAACGTATTCTACGTGGACTGGACTGTAGGAAGGTAACCGGCCCGGACAGAATACCAGCAATATATTATATTGGAACTGTGCTCCAGAACTATAAGCCGTTCTTGGCAGACTCTTTCGCTTATCTTATGCACGGTGGACCTTACTTACTGGAAAATCGCTCGAGTTCAGCCAATCCCAAAGAGGGAAAAAAGTGCCTCCCACTAAATTACCGGCCGATAGCATTACTGTCTATGTTATATAAGGTCATGGAAAAGGTCATCAACGCCGAGTTAATTAAGTACAAGGCTTTTGATCGCGTCTTGCACGGGGCATTGCTGAGCTAGCTTTGTTCATATGAACTTTCCCAGCAGCTTTGCGACTGGACGAGGAGCTTCCTCGAAAATCGATCGATCCGGGTTGTTGTAGACGGCGAGTGTTCGGATCTGTATCCTGTAAATTTGGAGGTGCCTCAAGGTTCTATTTTGGCTCCAGCCCTGTTTGTGCTTCACATAAATGATTTGTTGGAGTCAAAGGACAACAGGGTGTTCACTTTTGCGGATGATACTAAGCTTGTTTCCTCTTTTTCGAGTAATCGACCGATTGGTGTGTCAACGTCACACCAGCTGAGATGTAGCCAGATTGACTCTCTGAATCGGGATCTGGATAAGGTCCTGCAATAGGGAACGGCCAATCTTGTCGGAATCAATGTGACGGAGACACAATATACACCATTCACAAAGAAAAGTGGATCCTCGGTTCCACAGCTGATGATGAATGGCCAAGCCCTCGAACGTGAGGAAAGCTTGAAATTGCTCGGCATCACGGTCTGTGGGAATGTATCGTGGCATAAACACGTATCGAACATCCCCAGGTTCGTCTCTGGAAACCGGAGTTATCTTTTCAGAGTCAAGAAAATATTTTACTACGGCCCAACTTCTTCTTCTGTATACATCTCAAATTAGACCCGCACTTCTAGGAGAAACAACGGTCGGTTGCCGTCTTTCCGGTTTTCCGGCCAATACAGTCTGTCGCCTTCGACTGCTTGCCGTGACCGGCAGACTGTAGTCCACAAATTAGGAGAGAAGGGATTGTTTTAAAACTATATATTTTTTACTCGTGATATACGAATGACTAAATTTGATATTGGTTTCAAAGAAATTATAGCGTGAATTCAGTAAATTACTAACACTTATTGGTCTGTAGGAACCCAAAAGTTCATGACCTCACTAACACGGCTACGGCACCGTTACCTATCCCCTGCACTTTCTCGTCACATTTCGCCAACTGATCCAAATTCGTCCAGGTCTGGCTTTACATTATCCTCCCATCTCTGCCGCGGTGGTATTAAATAAGTAAGAATTAAAAATAAAATATGTAAATAACTTAAACCAAATCCATTTATAAAGACCAACGAAATTCGTTGCAATAAATCAAGTCGTAGAATTTTCACAATAAAAGAAAGACTAGCGATAACGGTTCATAAACGCTGAGAAAGATCTTGGATGTCTTTTTCAAATTTTTGCTATCCCAAAACCTCTGTCTACCATACAACCAGCTGTATAGAATTTGGGTTCTTGGTAACACGTAGGTCTTCGGAGAAATGTTGGTCCACAACGTGAATAATTTCAGTGGAGCTGCAACGATGCGATCTACAAATGCTAGAATATTGAAGAAGAATAATAATGTTCACAGAATTTCATTAGGCAGAACATCTACCTCGTATAAGTATAATAAGATCTCAGGTAAACAAGAGCACTACTTTCACTGCTGACATTTGTAAATTCTTATAATATTTGATTATAAAATTTCTCGCTTTCGTTTATTTTTTAGCAAGACTAATTCTTTGCATACCTTACAAGGTGTCATTTGACATTTTACGAATTTCACATATTTTTCTGAATTTCTCTAATTGGCACCTTAGTTCTGAACTCAAAGCTTGTCAAGTTATTGTTTCATTATTTGAATCTGACATGTTTGTTTTCGGTGTGAGCACTTGAAAGCGCGATCGGGTCCATATGACATAACGATAAACAGAAAAGACACCTATCGTAGATTTACAAGAAAAACCCCCTCTAATGAGTTCCCTACAGCTAAACGAAGCAAAAAAGCAGTCCTACTCGTATATTGAGTCAAAGAGTTAAATATCAGAGGCCACAAAAAATCAAATATGACAGAGTGAACAATTCACGTATATTCTGTAGATGTCCCTGTTTTACTGCAGGCTTGAATATGTTGACAAAGAACTGTTTCCTACAAAAGCGATATGCAAGTTTACATAATACGTACCAAATAAACGCCATAAACTTGGAATAGATTTCTGGCAAGCCAGAACAACCGAACATATTTTGTAACAGAATTGTCATATGTAGGAAAGGATGAAACAAGACCGGTGCCTCTACCACTGACTAAATTTGTGTCCCTGAGACCATCGAAACTTTCACTAACTCTGTGAGGAATATTACAACAGACATTTTTTTCACCGCCACTTCCCTGGTTACAAAATTATTGCCAAAACGGATAATACTAGTTGGAACGATACTCACGAACAGCAGAAGAACATTTTTTCTCGACGGTAGTATATAACTCAAAAATGCTGCCAATTTATAAATCAAAACCAATAAAAAGGATACGATACTAATTTCAAAGCATAAACGAGTCAAAACCAAAAACAAAGGAAAGCGAACACCCGAGACAATTAATTATTATAATAACACTACATTTGGTGTCGATGTGGTTGACCAAATGGCGCCAAAATATAGCGTCAAATCAAAATTCAATAGATGGTCTAGATACGTATTTTTCAATATTCTGGATTTTGCTGGAATCAATACATGGATACTCTATCAGGCAACTACTGGAAGAGATACCAAGACAGCGTTTTCTGCTACCAGATGAACTCGTCACAGGAAGGAACATCATGCAACCCATACAATCAGTCCCAACCACGAAGAAAATGCCAAATAACACTGTGCCCGGATAATAAAACTAGTTAGACTTGTATAATTTGCCAAAAGATTGTTTGCGGAATATGCATGTTTCTACATAAATTGGTTGTGCAGTTAATTAATTATTTTATTTATAAAGATAAAAATAATTGCTTGATTATTATAGTAGAAATCAGAAGTTAAGTTCTAAATTCGTTCGTTTAATAAATGAGCAATTTCTTTATAAAAATAAACGTTCATTTCATAGGATGTCAACTGACCCTATATACTAAAAAGAGGTCGTGTTAAATAGTATGTTTAGCGTTGAAATTCAAAAAAAAAAAGAAGAAAATGGCACGACATGTTTCTTGGTGTTTTGTCACTTTTCTTTGTTTTAAAAATAAGTTTTCTGATGACATGCCAAGTTGAGAAGGATTAATGCTAAAAGGTAGTAACTATAGCGTAACTATGTTCAGCTTTACTCCTTCTCGGCACTTATGACGGCGAGGAAGTTCCGACATGCGTGCAACTATGCCAACGTAAATTTAACTATTTATGCTGTTTGGCTAAAAAAATTATTTTTATTCCCGTAAAGTTGTCGCAAAACGCAGAATTTGAGATCAATTTTAGCAGGTGTCAGTTATGTCTTTTGTTTTTTAATATTTCCGCAACATCTGTCAATGTTAAATTACTCTCGCGCGATACTAAAGAATATTATAAAACAAAATGGTTTGCCTATTCGAAATAGTACACCTTTGTACGATTCTGTATATATATATATAGATCGCCATCGGTTACACAGAGGAGTCTTTTCAGTCTTTAAAGAAAATTTAATGACCAACCATTAAAACAATGAGCATTTCAAAAATGAGCGCACTTGGTGAAGAACTCTTAGATTGCCTGGACGCGATAATCACTGTTAGAACAATAGATCTCTGGGTGGAATAGTATGTCTATTTCATTGCGTAGTACGTTTGGGAAAACAAAAAGGACGACAGTGGTTTACTAGCCAGTTGTGGATTATCTTCGGGAGAGAAATTAAATGATCCATCAAGTGCATGACATCTTGAGATAGTTCGCTACTGTTCTACACGTTAAGAGTTTACACACATTTCAAAAGCCGTTTGCGAGCTTGGAATGATAATACACACAGGAGGATGCCTTTGTTTAGTTTCCGACCGCCGTAATTTTCGTTTCCTGAACAAGGTCGTCTGTGGGAGACAGCAAGGGCCATTCCCGGGGATATCTTCAGTATCAGTGCGCATCGAGTATTCTTAGTATCAGTCAACTGTGCCTTTGCTTTTCGATTTTAATCCTGTTTGCCGGCTCCCGTTCGCATATTGCTCGTTTCAAGGCAAAACTTAAATAAGAATCAATGGACATCCACGACGAAGTTGATAGCTTTATTCCTTTCAAGATAAATCCCTGCTTCGCCCAGGGTGTCAACTTGTCTACAAAACTATTTCCAAGTCAGTTTCCTCATTCGCTTCACATCCGGTTAGAATGTACAATGAAACGGGCTGTCGTGCTGAATATTAATTAACCACTCGAAAGGATATCCACACCCGCATCCGAGAACGAAAACTGGTAGCCCCTTGGAATGCAATATCCACCCAATGTGGGTGGCGTTATGTATCATTTGAGAATGGGATGAGTTTAAAGAAGTGCCAAATGACCTGAGAAAACCTGAGAACATCATGTGATGAGATAGAAAAACAAAGGATTCAATGGGAATGACTTTGACGGTATGTTCTGAATTCAGATTTCAGATCTCCGGCAGATGGAACTGAGAATTAGACCGAGCATAGCTGACAACTGTGAATTGTTGTGAATCTTGGTTATAGACAAACTCTGTGCTCAATCATGGCATTTATTTCAACGAGCCTCTCATTAGTAATTCTCTTTTCTATTTCGTTTTTCGTTAATTCCTTTTATTCTTTTCTTATCTTTGTCTCTCATTGAACTTATGTTTGATTTTTTCCGGGATTTACAACTTTTATTATAATCTTTATCTTTATTTTTACATAATAATTTTTTCTGTTTCTTTTTTCATTCTTTTTCTCTTTTTTGTTTTTCTAATTTTTATTTACTTATTCATTTTTATCGTTGCTTTATTTTATTTTCTTTTGTTCTATCTTGAATTTGTCATTTTAATCACTTTACCCTCCTGTCTGTTCCTTTTTCTCTTTTCCTTCCTTCATTTTTCCTTACCCGTGAATACTCCTTTACAGTTGTCGTTTACTCTTTGATGGAATGCTGCAGCAAACCAGAGTGCATTGCCACCGACTCCGGTGCTAATATAATCCCTTGTGGCCGATTACGTGATAAATCCTTTCACCCTCAGTGCACTGGTTTTGGGAAACGAGCCGTCTCATGTATCAATGAGTACTCCCGTAGCTTTACTTTTTATTGTGACCACGCAATAACGTCTCCCTAGGGCACAGTTTCTTCTTCGACAATTTCGCCATTCGCATCAGAACGTCAAAAAGATCTCGGAAGTCAACTCATTCCGTTTTCACATCCCATCTCCCTATGAATGGCTCTTCATCAGTCCAGGTGGAGCCGCACTAAAAATGGGCATATATGCCGTTGCCAAAGACCGTATTAGTGCCGATAAGACATCCCACCATAACCATAACTCCACTAAGAACCATCCTAAGCCTAATCACAATTTTTCTTCGGGAGATGCGAACCTATAGCGCCGAGCGGGCGCCCCGAGATGCCATCAGATAACTGTTGCAGTTCTTTTTGAACAGTTGCAGGTTGTAACGTTCCGGGAACACTCGCGTGGGAAGGGAGTACCACAGCTTCCCCGCTCTGTAGCGGAACGAGTTCTGATGTAGGGATGTTCGCGCCATCGGGAGATGAACCACAAACGGGTGCGATCCGTCGGATTGTCTTGTGGAGCGCATATAAGCCGAATTGCCCGGAACAATACCACGAATCTCCGAAGAACAGCACCCGTGATAATATCTGTAAAACAGACAGAGGTCCGCCACGCGCCTTCGATGTGATAGCGACTGTAGTCCCGACGTCAGCGCCGTGTCCCCGATCAGGCGGATCGCTCGTCTCTGTATGCTCTCAAGTAGGTCGAGGGTATGTTTAGGAGTCGAGCTCCAAACATGAGAGCAATATTCGAGCGCGGGTCTAATTTGAGATTTATATAGGAGAAGTTGGGCCGGAGTAAAATATTTCTTGGCTCTAAAAAGATAACTCAGTTTTCCTGAGGCTGACCTGGCGATGTTCGACACGTGTTTATGCCCTGATACATTCCCACAGACCGTAACGCCGAGCAATTTCAAACTTTCCCCAGCCTTGAGGGCCCGGCCATTCATCATCAGCTGTGGAACCGATGATCCAGTTTTCTTTGTGAATGTTGCATACTGAGTCTTCGTTGCATTGAAGTCGACAAGATTGGCCTTTCCCCACTGCAGGACTTTATCCAGATCTCGATTCAGAGAATCAATCTGTCTACATCTCAGCTGGTGTGACGTTGATGCACCAATCGGCCGATCACTCGAAAAGGAGGAAACAAGCGTACTATCATCCGCAAAACTGAACACTTTGTTATCCGTTGTCTCCAACAAATCATTTATGTGAAACAAGAACAAGGTTGGAGCCAAAATAGAACCTTGGGGCACCCCCGAATTAACAGGATACAGATCCGAACACTCGCCGTCCACAACAACCCGGATCGATCGATTCTCGAGGAAGCTCCTCGTCCAGTCGCAAAGCTGTTGGGAAAGTCCATATGAACGAAGTTTGCTCAGCAATGCCCCGTTCAAAAGCCTTGGAAATATCCAATGCGACCGCCCTTGACTCACCATGTCGTTCAATCGCAGATGTCCATATATCGGTTATAAGTGTCAAAAGGTCTCCTGTGGACCGCCTGCCACGGAATCCGTATTGACGATCATTCAGGAGTCCGTTGCACTCCAAATAGTTAACCAACTCTGTATTGATGACTTTTTCCATTACCTTAGATAAAATAGACAGCAATGCTATCGGACTTTAATTTTGTGGGAGACACTTTTTTCCCGTCTTTGGGATTGGCTGAACTCGAGCGATTTTCCAGCAGGCAGGAAAGGTCCTCCGTGCATAAGATAAGCGGAAGAGTCTGCCCCGAACCGGCGATAGTTCTGGAGCACAGTTCTTACGGACTATTGCTGGTATTCCGTCCGGGCCGGTTGCCTTCCTACAATCCAGTTCACGTAGAATGCGTTGAATGGTGCGCGGATGAAATCTCACTTCCCGCATGGAAGACTGTACCGGGGCGGACACAGGTGGTTTCAAAAGACCAGCATCGAGGTTTGAATTCGAGAACACATTGGTTTTATCTTTTGAATTTGGGACTAACGTTCCACTGCCCGTCACCAACGGAGGAAAAGGGGAGGAAGCGAAGTTACTGTTGACAGCCCTTGCCTTTGACCAGAATGGACGCGAACCAGTTGGGTATTCAAGGAGTTTATTGGTCACTCCGTCGTTGAAAGCATTCCTCGCAGTATTAATCGCCTGGTTACACGAGTTTCTGATTCTGACAAAATTCGTTCTGTTCACCTCGATGGGATTGGAGCGCTATCGTTTAAAAGCTTTATTTTTTGCCGCTGTAATCTGGTCGCATTTTTTATCAAACCAAGGTTTATCAGATGAACTTCGTTTGATGAAATGCGGAATGTAGATCTTCATCCCGAGAAGAATAATCGGTGACCGACTCCGCACAAGCGTTGACATCAGAGTCTCCAAAGCACACCTCCGGCCACGGAGGGGATGCGAAGAAATCTCACAAATTGTCCTTGTTAGCAGCCCCATACCTCCACACATGGCGAAGCTGCTTAGGTCGGTTATTCGTTTGAAATGCAAGTGGCTGCGTTACCAATACCAAGCATTGATCTGAGTTACCCAGTGACGCAACAATATCCACAGTATAAATACTCGGCTCGGATGTCAAAAACAGATCCAGGGTGTTCGCATAATCACCTCGGGTATCCGGCACTCGTGTGGGTGCCTCCACGAGTTGAGTCAAATTGCGGCTAACAGCGAACATTTTCGTCAACCTCCCAGCCTTGTCGCTTCTCTTGGAATGTACCAACCAGCCGGAATTGTGCACATTTAAATCGACAAGGACGACAATTTCAGAAGCCGGGTTGATCTGTACCCAGTCGACGATACGTGAAAGATGTTCGAAAAATGTCGCCGGTCGATGGTCATTGAACATCGCTGAAGTCCCGCTGCAATGGGTTGTTAATGATCTCGATTTTCGAGGCTAATCTGTACATTATAAGATCGTCTGCATATGCAATGGCTTGATGCAGAGCTTCATATAAACATGTATACAAAATTCGATACCCTTTTTCCAGCAAGATGCGGTACATGATCACCCATCGTATACCTAAACTGCTTTAGCATCACCAGCCTAATTACAATGCGGCTATTGACCCAGCTGCATTGTACTCGCCCTACGATCCTTTCATATAGCCGACAAGCCATCGTCGCTTCTCGCGCTTAGCCGCCGAATTCGAATTCCATAGCATAAACAAATGCAAATGAAGAATTCGTTTCTTCCGCCGACAGTGATACGATGTACAATTTATATTGTGTAAAGTATCCCACTTGCTTTTAGCAGCTTTTTCTAATAGCAATGCAGCTATGTACACTGCTGCATCACTCATCCATTCCTTTACGATGCCCTTGTCGATTTTCTCCCCTTTGTTCTTTTCCCTTGTTTAGGTTTCGTTTATCCTTTGCCGAAATGCATCGATAAACGATGTGATCTACACGATCACACACACACGTACATCAGCAAGATCATCTCCCTGGTTATTCACCAAAGAGAGACATTTTCTCTTTCCCCGCAAACTCACCCTCGAACTGGGGGTTGGATCAAGGGTTGGATTCCAACACTCGGTTGAGTCTTTTTCCACCATTGCGCTGTGGGGATGCGTACATCCCGGAGTCGTTTCGATGTCGGGTTTTCAACTAAGTGTTTACTGTATTCTAGTACGTGTTTCGTAAACGTTATTCAAAAGTTGACTTAAATCCAAATGAAAATAATAAATTAAAAGAATAAGTAACAGTTAGCGGCATTTAGTGTTAAATAAAGGAACTTTTAAACAGAAACAATCAACAGTGTGCTTTGTTTTATTTCTACCATTTTCTTTTGGGTGTGTCGATAAACGGAGTCCTTCAAATCGTAACTGTGTCCGAGTGAACAATCAAATCGACGATGGGGAGAGGACTGAACCCAGGGCCGTTCTCCGGCACACCCTACTCCTTCCCCACAGTACCACTCTCCGTTGCACACCATTTTTTATTTTAAAAACAACGTTGGATGTCACGTTTGACAATAAAGGTAGGTAGGTACCACCCGTGGAACACGATCAGCGAATATTTCCACCAAAGTTAGAAAACTTTTCAGTTATTTCCTCGCCGAATATATATCCAAATAAATGTTTTGAGTAAATAATTGTGTTTATAAAATTCTTTTCTTTATTAACAGAGTCAGTTATTACAATCATTCTGTGTTACTAGTTGTCTTTGTCTTTAAATTTATTTAACTAATTGTGTTCATTAAGTTATTTTCTTTATTAATAAAGTCACTTATTGCATTCACTCTGTGATACTGGTTGTCTTTGTCTATTTGTTTGTTTTGTTTAACTAATTGTGTTTATTAAATTCACAAATAGTCACACTCACTTTGTTGACGACTAACTGATCGAGCACCAATATCGATTCTTGATGACAGACGTTCTTCGACTATCTGTTTTTGACTCTAATGGTTTTTATATTTATTTTAATTTAATTTACTAATTCTCTAGTACTCGTTTTTCGTTCTTCTGACTCTTCAACACACACTCTAATCACAGACTTTGACTCACGAACGTTGATCATCGACTGACTCTCATCACTCGATACGAAGCCACCGACTTTCGTTATCTTCATGCCATAACTCCGTTGAGAAACGAAATCATACCATCTAACCGTTATATGGTATCATATCTTTTTTAGCGGCGATGATTGATCCTTATACATGTATACTTATTTTTTGTCATGGTTTCTCAGCGGGACAAATGTAGTGGAGGAGTTACTACGTAAAAAACGAAGATACGTGTCATTCTTGGAAGAGGAATGACACGCCGACGGTTGAGCCAGTGGGTTCGCATTAGGCGTTACAATTTGTGGGTGGCCTTGTTATTGTTGCTCCTGACGGTGGTGGATTATTAATAAATTTATTATATAAAAGGAGGGGCTCTTCGATAGTATAGTGTCATTAGCATTCCATCGTCATTATGGAAAATTTAACAAGCCTCAGGACTTGCTAAATAAGGCCAAGACCGCTCCCCGGTTGTAGTGGCGATGATGATGATGATTATATAAAAGGAAAAAAAAAACGGGGGATGAGACCACCACTATTTTTTGTCTGCACCCTGCACTCCGTTAGGGTCTGTCCATCATCGAGCTTTATACGGTTATTATTACCACCGTCTTTTTCCCTATTTTGATCGAGGAGTGAACGCTGTAGCTACGACTTTCTCAATAACGGCGGAAAGTCTTAACCACCCACATAATCCAGCTAATACCTCCTTCACAATAGTGAAGTAGTGTCCTTCCACCTAATTCAAGGCGCGACTGGGCGGATGAACGACACAAAACAACTGAAAAAATTATCGCCACGGGTGAACGCGAATCAAGCCAAGGGGGATCAAGAACCCGTCACCCCCTGCAACGAGAAGAGCAGAACAGTCGACCAAGAAAGTCGGACTAGATACCCAAGTAAGTCCCTACTAATATTAATTATTACTACGAATATAGTAATTGTTTATAATAAAATAATTATTATCACGAATATAGTAATTTTTATAATAAAATACATAACAAGCCTTAATAGGCTCAGTGCTGGCAGAACTGGAACGGTTTTCGCCGGGCGTGGGGCGACGGTGTTGTGGCTGAGGCATCTAGCGGTTGCTGCCTTTGGGACTTTGTCCGTCCCCAAACCGTGTAGAAGGAATCGGGAAATCCAAGAAGTGGAGGACTTCGTCAGTCCCCAGACCCAGAGAAAAAAGAAAAACCCTTACGTTTCCGAAGTGGGACAACTCGTCGGTCGCAAACCGTGTAGAAAAGGGAAAAGGGAGAAAACCACCAAGTAATAGAAAATATTAAAAAATATTAAAACAAAAACAAAACCCCTGCAGAAGGAAAAACAATGGTAAGAAATGAAGAAAGCAAATAATAATATATAAAAAATATTATATATATATATATATATATATATATATATATATATATATATATATATATATATATATATATATATTTATATATATATATTCGAGATTAAAGTTTTGAGGGGCATCTTTGGAGGTAAATATGACGAGGAGGCAGGACAATGGAGGAGACTCCATAACCACGAATTGGAAGAGCTATATCGCAAACCTACAATAGTGAGAGTAATCAAGTCGCGAAGATTAAGATGGGCTGGACACGTGGCGCGAATGCAGAATGATAGGACCGTGCATAGAATTCTTGACGGTAGACCAACGGGAAAGAGACCGGTAGGACGGCCGCGACGGAGATGGGAGGACAATGTTAGGTTTAACCTTGAGGAGATCGGATTGAATGGTCAAGCGTGGAAGGAGAGTGCCCAGGACAGGGAACGATGGCGAAGCCGAGTCGGTGAGGTCATGAACTTCCGGGTTCTTACAGGCCAATAAATAATAATAATAATAATAAATAATCATAAATATATATATATATGTATAGACATATATATATATATATATATATATATATATATATATATATATATGTCTGTTAGTAAAAACTGTGAAATCATCATGCAAGCGGCAGAAGAGGTGGGCCTAGAAGTAAATGAATACAAAACAAAATACATGATTACGGCGAGAGCGAATGGACCTCATGGAACACATATAAACGTCAGAGGCAAGATATTTGAAAAAGTTAAAGAATTTAAATATCTGGGAACGACACTGACGGCCAGTAACGAAATATCGAAGGAAATTAACAAAAGACTGCATTCCGGCAACGCTACTTGGCACGCAGTCAGCAAAGCGCTGAAATCCAGACTGCTATCACGTAACATAAAACTCCGTGTCTATAGAACCATAATCATGCCGATTGTT
The DNA here is from genome assembly GCA_963931805.1 of Microdon myrmicae. Classification (NCBI taxonomy): domain Eukaryota; kingdom Metazoa; phylum Arthropoda; class Insecta; order Diptera; family Syrphidae; genus Microdon; species Microdon myrmicae. Next base: position 47,216,642 of record OZ007500.1, read on the forward strand.
CTATATGGATGCGAAACATGGGCTCTCACAAAACGGGAAGAAAACAAATTCCGCGTATTCGAGAATAAAGTACTGAGGGGTATATTTGGCGGTAAATATGACGAGGAGGCAGGACACTGGAGGAAACTCAAAAACCACGAATTAGAAGAGCTATATCGCAAACCTACAATAGTGAGAGTAATCAAGTCGCGAAGATTAAGATGGGCCGGACACGTGGCGCGAAAGGGCAACGCTAGGACCGTGCATAGAATTCTTGACGGTAGACCAACGGGAAAGAGGCCGGCCGGACGTCCGCGACGGCGATGGGAGGACAATGTTAGGTTTGACCTAGAGGAGGTCGGATCGAATGGTCAAGCGTGGAAGGAGAGCGCACAGGACAGGGAACGATGGCGGAGTCGGGTCGGTGAGGTCATGAACTTCCGGGTTCCTACAAGCCAATAAATAATAATAATAATATATATATATATATATATATATATATATATATATATATATATATATATATATATATATATATATATATATATATATATCAACAATAATAGAAGACGAAATGCTGGGTATATATATTTAAAATAATTTGCTGCTTCGACTGATACTTTTGGACTTGCCGCTTGCTAGTGGCTGCTTGCTGATCCTGGATCTTTTGGATGTGCAATGTTATCGGTTGTCAGTTTAAGCGATTTGAGTCGGACGGGAAATTATAATTCTTTTTGATTTATTGGCGGAAAATAGCTACTGTTATTTTCGTGGTCAAGATATAGGACGTTTATTTATGAGGCGATATTTTAGCTCAGAGTAGAACCAAGTTTTTTTTTTTGTGCTGTGGTTGGCGTAAGTACGCTTAGATCCTCAGGGCTCTACCCACCATTGGACGTATACCTCCTAGATATGATGTACCTCGGATTTAAGGTCTTAAATTGTACCAGTACAGTCCCAACTAGTGGCGCCGGTTGAGCCAATTTTGTTGCAAACTTTGTGCACACAAAATATAAATTAAACATGAACGTACTCACAGTTGATATTGGATCTTAAATAATGCCCCTCTTTGCTTTGTTTTGTTTATCACTTGTATTGCAATTTCACAAAAAAGAAAACGCTTACCTTTTGGTTTTGTTTGTGTATATTATATTTGATGTAAAGTAACACAACAAATCACTGAATGTGCCCTTGTAAGTTTATATTTAGTACTCTTTGTCACTTTTAAGGGGGTATTCTGGTCTAGACGCACGAATTTAACGCAATTTTTGAAATGCTGTAAAAAAAAGCAATCAATATTTTTACTATTCATTTTTTTATAGGATGTTTATTAATATTTCAAGAATACAGTAAAAAAAATTGAAAGTAAAAAATTCAAAATTCAAAAAGTTAGCAGCTGATGAAGTGGGGGATCTCAAAAAGTTGGCACGCGACCACACCCACGATTCAACCCTCCTAGCAATCTGAAAAAAAAAGATTATTAAATTACAGAAATGCCTCTATTGTTGGAACTAAAAAAAGTTGAAAAAAAAATTTTTTTGACAAAATGGCGACTGCTTGAAAAAAAAAATTATTTTTGTACCACTTTTTTTTAGTTTTTCGAATTTTTTAAAGATAGTTAACATTGAAATTTAGGGATAAGGATAGTTCGTGCAATAGAAAAGCCTATAAAGAAGACATATACTAAATTCGAAGTAAATCGGGTCAGTAGAACTTGAAAATCGTATTGTTTTAAAAAGATCCCCACTTCATTAGCTGCTAACTTTTTGAGTTTTGAATTTTTTACTTTCAATTTTTTTTACTGTATTCTTGAAATAGTAGTAAACATCCTATAAAAAAATGAATCGTAAAAATGTTGATTGCTTTTTTTTACAGCATTTCAAAAATTGCGTTAAATTCGTGCGTCTAGACCAGAATACCCCCTTAACTGTTGTTTAGTAGTCTAAGATAAAATTTTATTTATATATATTTATGTACACAATGTTACACTTTACTTTATAAATTATTTAACGGAACAAATTTAAGAGCTTTAAAGCTCATCACCGGTATTTTTGTTTGGATGAGAAGATGTAAATTTATGTTTTATATTTTAATTTTATGTTTCATACTTTGTGTTTAATTTTAAAATGTAAATGAATGTTTTATTTTGTTTATGTAAATGAGTGTCTCATGTTTTGATTACGTATACTTGTTTTATATATGTATATTTATTTTTTTGTCATGGTTTCCCAGCGGGACAAGTGTGGCGGGGGGAATTACTACGTAACAATTGTAAGAAAGAAATTGCAATGATCTCGGGAAGTATACTCTACCCCATCATTCAAATTTCTAAATACCAACAAACTTCCTCAAAATTTTAAGCATAGAAACAAAATGCTTTAATTTGTTCCGCCCTCATAAAGTACTGGCCTGTGTTTGGTAGTGGCTTATTCTGCAATGTTCTGGTAAGTAAAGCTCGTGCTCTCTGGGGACGACCCAAGTAAAATATTTCCCACTGACGTCAACCGACTTAAAATAATTTACAAATAAATCCTCGTGTATCGGTCAGTTTGTAACCTTATGCGTGTCGTCATGTGGTTTTCCAATCAGCCCGATCTCTCTTCCACTTGTTCCGCGAACGAAGGACATGCCCTATACTCTGTGGGACGATTTTCGAGTTATAAACAAGAATACCGACCTACATACAGAACAATTAATTCCACAAGGTTTGGCAAATTGCGTTGTTTGTTTTATACCTTAGTCATTCAGTAGATAGAAAACTACCATGAAAATGTAGGTGATTCTGAGTTACGGATGCTACGGATAAACACTATTCTCCAATTTAAACAATTACAGGAACGTTTCTCGGCTAAAGAAAGATCTACCCACAATTTGCCCATGTTGGCGCCATTTTATGTTATAGAAGCGAAGTCGAGTTGAGATGGACAGCACTTGGTACAGATGTCTATTGATATCGATACAACTGATATTCAATACTCTAGCCAGAACTAAAGGCTTGTTGGAGTAAGGATTTACGTTGAAGCACAGCTGCCGATTAGGCCTTGCCATGCATTCGACAACATAAAACTCATTACTTTCCTTGTAGGTCGATCACCATAGAAAATTCAAAGGTTTGCCGCCACTCTGACGCACATACAATTTGATATTATCTCTCAATATGAATGTATCTCACAATGAGACACAAATATCCCCAGGTACCTTTCACATTGTAGGGGGTTTTGAACTCGACCGTGGTAGAATGGGGCAAATGTCTCGTTCATTGTGAAATGTTTTGTTCGGATTTTCAGAATCCACTTCCAATCTAAAGGCCTTTCTTGAAGTAAAAGTCAACCGAATAAATTCTGGTCACCCAATATACATCCTTGACTGGCAACTCCATTAAAGCTTTCCCGGCTGTTGTTCGGAAGCAAATATCGGATAGAATGGGAACAAATAAATCGGACACAGAACACAAAGTCCTGCTTGTGTTATTGCTGCATAAAGACAAAAAGGTATAAATATATTACTCTTTTCGGCTTTCGTCCTGGCACAATACTCCGCACCTATCTTTAATGTATAATTTTGTCATTTCCATACAGTATACAAGCATGTCCAATAAATCTACAAGCAGAACATGTTTGACACCACCTGCCCAGATGATTCTATAACTTAATTATTGAGCATTTAAATGGCAAAGTTGGACAAGTTGTTAACTTCGTTTGATTGCAAGTTATCTGATATTTGGGAAGTCTCAGAAGTAGCAAGGATTTGAATAATTTGCACATCGATGTCCACACACACCAATGCAGTGTCTGGTAAATGCATGTGATTTGGAAAGAGTTATGATTTGGGGGACGGTTGATTTGGCGGGAGATTTATATTTTTAACATTGAATAAAAAACGAACTACTTCACGTAAATTTTTATTTAAAATATTGTTACATAGAGTAGTATTGCTGGTTTCACCTTAGAGGATGTATATCATCCTAATAACTTCTATCGAGTTGTACGCACTGTTCGAAACGGGACCTCGTTTGTGCGTAACATGCAGATCAGTTAAAAGTTGTTAAATTCGGCAACGTAAGAGTTGGTGCCTTCCAATAGTGAACGCGCGACGTTTTCTGGGCCACTGCGACACGCAAGGTCCGCGAGTCAGATTATCCCTCGGGACTTGCTAAATAAGTCCAAGAGCGGATCCCGGTTGTGGTGCCGATGATGATGATGATGATAATACGCCTTCTAAATAGTGACCAGGTTGGATGCTTCACTATTTAGAAGGCGTAGTTTTTGCATCTTAGGGAACCCCATGGATTTGGTCGTACTTTTCACAGGTTAAACTTTAAGCTAACATTGCAAAATTGTTCAAAACACACCAAATACACTTTAACTTGTTCAAAACACCAGAAATAGATCTAAAAGTTAATGTATTGAAAATTTTCTGCAGTGAAACTCTAATTCCGACGATACAAGGCTACAAACCCAAACAAATTAAATACGATGGATCTTTTGAAATTAGCTACATTACAGCAACAAGCCATTTCAAACACATCAAATACACGTTAAACTGCAGGGATTACGGAGTTGGTGTTCACGAAACTTAAATTCTGACCATACAAGCAACAAAATCTGGCAAATTAGAGTAAATTAATCAGATTGGCAATAATACATCGAAAAACCATTCGAAACACATCAAGTGCACATGAAACCAAAAGAAAAGCAGAGTTTCTAACATTGGTACCTAGTTTCGGAATATACCTACCACAAGATTATAATACATGGAAAAAGAACTCAAAACCCTCCAAGGGGAGTAAGACTAAGAAGATTACAGAGTTAATACTACTTAAACAATAATTCTAACAAGATAAGTGACAAAACCGCGCAAACTAGGATGAATCTTAGGAAATTGGCTGTTTCATAGAAAACAAACCATTCAAAACATACCAAACACGCGTAAAACTACAACTACTACCACAAATCTACCGATACAACCGACCAAGCCTCGCTAACCGCGATCGATCTTATGAAATTGACTAAAACAGATAGAGAGACACACCAAGAACACGTAAAACTACAAGGATTACAGAGCTGTTGCTCATAAATTGTGGCGATACAAGCCACAAAATCCGACAAACTAGAGTAAAATTAATCAGATGGGCTACAATACATCGGAACACCTTTCATAACACACCAAAAGCGCGTAAAACTATACGGATTGCTAGTTTGCTGCTATTAAAACCATCATTCTAACGACACAGGCGACAAAACCGCACAAACCGGGATCGATCTTATGAAATTAACTATAATACATAGAAAAACCATTCAAAATACACCAAAACGACGTAAAACTACAAGGATTACAGAGGTGCTGCTAATAAAACTTAAATTGTGCCATTACAAGCCACCAAATCCGGCAAACTAGAGTAAAATTAATCAGATGGGTTACAATACGTCGGAAAACCATTCATTACACACCAAAAGCGCGTAAAACCACAAGGATTGCAGGCTTGCTGCTATTTAAAGCATAATTCTAACGATACAAACGACAAAACTTCACAAAGCGGGATCGATCTTATGAAATTGGCTAAAATAGATAGAGAAACCACCAAGACACACCAAAAGCGCGTAAATCTGCAAGGATTGGTTGCTTGCTGCTATTTAAACCGTAATTCTAACGATACAAACGACAAAACTTCACAAAGCGGGATCGATCTTAGGAAAGTAGCTATAATATATAGAAAAACCATTCAAACTACACCAAACCACGCAAACCTAGCCGTATAGCAGGGTTGCTGTTATTTAAACCATAATTCTAACGATCATCATCATCGGCACTACAACCGGGATCCGGTCCTGGCCTTATTTAACAAATCTCTCCACCGGTCCCGATTTCGAGCCGATGTCATCCAGTTTAGCACTCCCAGGCTCTGGGCGTCCTGGTCTACGCCATCCCTCCATCGCAGACAAGGTCTGCCGCGCTGTCTCCTTCCATACATCTTGCCACAAAGGACTTTCCGGGCAGGGTCCTCTTCGCTCATTCGAGCTAGGTGTCCCGCCCACCGGAGTCTACCGAGCTTGATTTTTCTTACAATATGAGCTTCAAGGTAGATTGCGTACAACTCATGGTTGTAGCGTCTCCGGAATCGTCCTCCCTCACATACGGGGCCAACAATTCTCCTTAAGACCTTTCTCTCGAACGCGGCCAAGAGTTCAGAGTGCTTTTTATTAAGCACCCAGGTCTCGGATCCATACATGAGTACTGGTAAGACCATGGTCTTGTACAGTAGTAGCTTGGATGTTCTGGATAAATTTCGGGATTTAAAGAGCCTTGATAGACCATAGTAGGCTTTGTTGGATTTAATCAGCCGTTCGCGTATTTCTTCTTCCATATTGTAATTCTAACGATACAAACGACAAAACCACAGAAAGCAGGATCGATGTTATGAAATTTGCTAAAATAGATAGAGAAACCACCAAGACACACCAAAAGCGCGTAAAACTACAAGGGTTGCTGGCTTGCTGCTATTTAAACCATAATTCTAACGATACAACCGACAAAACCTCCTAAAGCAGGATCGATCTTTTGAAATTGCCTAAAAAAGATAGAGAAACCACCAAGACGAACCAAAAACACGTAAAACTACAAGGATTACAGAGTTGCTGCAAATAAAACTTAAATTGTGTCATTACAAGCCACCAAATCCGGCAAACTAGAGTAAAATTAATCAGATGGGCTACAATACATCGGAATACCATTCATGCATACCAACAACGCGTAAAACCAGAAGGAATGCTGGCTTGCTGCTATTTAAACCATCATTCTAACTACACACGCGACAAAACCTCACAAAGCAGGATCGATCTTATGAAATTAGCTATAATACATATAAAAACCATTCAAAATACACCAAACCACGCAAACCTGGCCGTATAACAGGGTTGCTGTTATTTAAACCATAATTCTAACGATACAAACAACAAAACCTCACAAAGCAGGATCGATGTTATGAAATTTGCTAAAATAGATAGAGAAACCACCAAGACACACCAAAAGCGCATAAAACTGCAAGGATTGGTGGCTTGCTGCTATTTAAACCATAATTCTAACGATACAAACGACAAAACTTCACAAAGCGGGATCGATCTTAGGAAAATAGTTATAATACATAGAAAAACCATTCAAAATACACCAAACTACGCAAACCTGGCCGTATAGCAGGGTTGCTGTTATTTAAACCATAATTCTACCGATACAAACGACAAAACGTCACAAAGCACGATCGATGTTATGAAATTTGCTAAAATAGATAGAGAAACCACCAAGACATACCAAAAGCGCGTAAAACTGCAAGGATTGGTGGCTTGCTGCTATTTAAACCATAATTCTAACCACACACGCGACAAAACCTCACAAAGCAGGATCGATCTTAGGAAAGTAGCTATAATACATATAAAAACCATTCAAAATACACCAAACCACGCAAACCTGGCCGTATAGCAGGGTTGCTGTTATTTAAACCATAATTCTAACGATACAAACGACAAAACCTCACAAAGCAGGATCGATGTTATGAAATTTGCTAAAATAGATAGAGAAACCACCAAGACACACCAAAAGCGCGTAAAACTACAAGGATTGCTGGTTTGCTGCTATTTAAACCATAATTCTAACGATACAAACGACAAAACCACACAAAGCAGGATCGATGTTAAGAAATTTGCTAAAATAGATAGAGAAACCACCAAGACACACCAAAAGCGCGTAAAACTGCAAGGATTGGTGGCTTGCTGCTATTTAAACCATAATTCTAACGATACAAACGACAAAACCTCACAAAGCAGGATCGATGTTAAGAAATTTGCTCAAATAGATAGAGAAACCACCAAGACACACCAAAAGCGCGTAAAACTGCAAGGCTTGGTGGCTTGCTGCTATTTCAACCATAATTCTAACGATACAAACGACAAAACTTCACAAAGCGGGATCGATCTTAGGAAAATAGCTATAATACATAGAAAAACCATTCAAAATACACCAAACCACGCAAACCTGGCCGTATAGCAGGGTTGCTGTTATTTAAACCATAATTCTAACGATACAAACGACAAAACCTCACAAAGCAGGATCGATGTTATGAAATTTGCTAAAATAGATAGAGAAACCACCAAGACACACCAAAAGCGCGTAAAACTACAAGGATTGCTGGTTTGCTGCTATTTAAACCATAATTCTAACGATACAAACGACAAAACCACACAAAGCAGGATCGATGTTAAGAAATTTGCTCAAATAGATAGAGAAACCACCAAGACACACCAAAAGCGCGTAAAACTGCAAGGCTTGGTGGCTTGCTGCTATTTAAACCATAATTCTTACGATACAAACGACAAAACTTCACAAAGCGGGATCGATCTTAGGAAAGTAGCTATAATACATAGAAAAACCATTCAAAATACACCAAACCACGCAAACCTGGCCGTATAGCAGGGTTGCTGTTATTTAAACCATAATTCTAACGACACAGGCGACAAAACCTCACAAAGCAGGATCGATGTTATGAAATTTGCTAAAATAGATAGAGAAACCACCAAGACACACCAAAAGCGCGTAAAACTGCGAGGATTGGTGGCTTGCTGCTATTTAAACCATAATTCTAACGATACAAACGACAAAACCACACAAAGCAGGATCGATGTTAAGAAATTTGCTAAAATAGAAAGAGAAACCACCAAGACACACCAAAAGCGCGTAAAACTGCAAGGATTGGTGGCTTGCTGCTATTTAAACCATAATTCTAACGATACAAACGACAACACCACACAAAGCAGGATCGATGTTAAGAAATTTGCTCAAATAGATAGAGAAACCACCAAGACACACCAAAAGCGCGTAAAACTGCGAGGATTGGTGGCTTGCTGCTATTTAAACCATAATTCTAACGATACAAACGACAAAACTTCACAAAGCAGGATCGATCTTAGGAAAATAGCTATAATACATAGAAAAACCATTCAAAATACACCAAACCACGCAAACCTGGCCGTATAGCAGGGTTGCTGTTGTTTAAACCATAATTCTAACGATACAAACGACAAAACCTCACAAAGCAGGATCGATGTTATGAAATTTGCTAAAATAGATAAAGAAACCACCAAGACACACCGAAAGCGCGTAAAACTGCAAGGACAGGCGACAAACCTCACAAAGCGGGATCGATCTTATGAAATTATATACAATACATATAAAAACCATTCAAAATACACCAAACCACGCAAACCTGGCCGTATAACAGGGTTGCCGTTATTTAAACCATAATTCTAACGACACAGGCGACAAAACCTCACAAAGCGGGATCGATCTTATGAAATTTGCTAAAATAGATAGAGAAACCACCAAGACACACCAAAAGCGCGTAAAACTGCAAGGCTTGCTGGCTTGCTGCTATTTAAACCATAATTCTAATGATACAAACGACAAAACCACACAAAGCAGGATCGATGTTAAGAAATTTGCTAAAATAGAAAGAGAAACCACCAAGACACACCAAAAGCGCGTAAAACTGCAAGGATTGGTGGCTTGCTGCTATTTAAACCATAATTCTAACGATACAAACGACAAAACTTCACAAAGCAGGATCGATGTTATGAAATTTGCTAAAATAGATAGAGAAACCACCAAGACACACCAAAAGCGCGTAAAACTGCAAGGATTGGTGGCTTGCTGCTATTTAAACCATAATTCTAACGATACAAACGACAAAACCACACAAAGCAGGATCGATGTTAAGAAATTTGCTCAAATAGATAGAGAAACCACCAAGACACACCAAAAGCGCGTAAAACTGCAAGGATTGGTGGCTTGCTGCTATTTAAACCATAATTCTAACCATACAAACGACAAAACTTCACAAAGCGGGATCGATCTTAGGAAAGTAGCTATAATACATAGAAAAACCATTCAAAATACACCAAACCACGCATACCTGCCCGTATAGCAGGGTTGCTGTTATTTAAACCATAATTCTAACGATACAAACGACAAAACCACACAAAGCACGATCCGTACAAGAGGATTGCTGTTATTTAAACCATAATTCTAACGATACAAACGACAAAACTTCACAAAGCAGGATCGATGTTATGAAATTTGCTAAAATAGATAGAGAAACCACCAAGACACACCAAAAGCGCGTAAAACTGCAAGGATTGGTGGCTTGCTGCTATTTAAACCATAATTCTAACGATGCAAACGACAAAACCACACAAAGCAGGATCGATGTTAAGAAATTTGCTCAAATAGATAGAGAAACCACCAAGACACACCAAAAGCGCGTAAAACTGCAAGGATTGGTGGCTTGCTGCTATTTAAACCATAATTCTAACCATACAAACGACAAAACTTCACAAAGCGGGATCGATCTTAGGAAAGTAGCTATAATACATAGAAAAACCATTCAAAATACACCAAACCACGCATACCTGCCCGTATAGCAGGGTTGCTGTTATTTAAACCATAATTCTAACGATACAAACGACAAAACTTCACAAAGCAGGATCGATGTTATGAAATTTGCTAAAATAGATAGAGAAACCACCAAGACACACCAAAAGCGCGTAAAACTGCAAGGATTGGTGGCTTGCTGTTATTTAAACCATAATTCTAACGATACAAACGACAAAACCACACAAAGCAGGATCGATGTTAAGAAATTTGCTCAAATAGATAGAGAAACCACCAAGACACACCAAAAGCGCGTAAAACTGCAAGGATTGGTGGCTTGCTGCTATTTAAACCGTAATTCTAACGATACAAACGACAAAACTTCACAAAGCGGGATCGATCTTAGGAAAGTAGCTATAATATATAGAAAAACCATTCAAACTACACCAAACCACGCAAACCTGGCCGTATAACAGGGTTGCTGTTGTTTAAACCATAATTCTAACGATACAAACGACAAAACCACACAAAGCACTATCAATGTTATGAAATTTGCTAAAATAGATAGAGAAACCACCAAGACACACCAAAAACGCGTAAAACTGCAAGGATTGGTGGCTTGCTGCTATTCAAACCGTAATTCTAACGATACAAACGACAAAACTTCACAAAGCAGGATCGATCTTAGGAAAGTAGCTATAATACATAGAAAAACCATTCAAAATACACCAAACCACGCAAACCTGGCCGTATAACAGGGTTGTTGTTATTTAAACCATAATTCCAACGATACAAACGACAAAACCTCACAAAGCAGGATCGATGTTATGAAATTTGCTAAAATAGATAGAGAAACCACCAAGACACACCAAAAGCGCGTAAAACTGCAAGGATTGGTGGCTTGCTGCTATTTAAACCATAATTCTAACGATACAAACGACAAAACCTCACAAAGCGGGATCGATCTTAGGAACGTAGCTATAATAGATAGAAAAACCATTCAAAATACACCAAACCACGCAAACCTGGCCGTATAACAGGGTTGCCGTTATTTAAACCATAATTCTAACGATACAAACAACAAAACCACACAAAGCAGGATCGATGTTATGAAATTTGCTAAAATAGATAGAGAAACCACCAAGACACACCAAAAGCTCGTAAAACTGCAAGGATTGGTGGCTTGCTGCTATTTAAACCATAATTCTAACGATACAAACGACAAAACTTCACACAGCGGGATCGATCTTAGGAAAATAGCTATAATACATAGAAAAACCATTCAAAATACACCAAACCACGCAAACTTGGCCGTATAGCAGGGTTGCTGTTATTTAAACCATAATTCTAACGATACAAACGACAAAACCTCACAAAGCACGATCGATGTTATGAAATTTGCTAAAATAGATAGAGAAACCACCAAGACATACCAAAAGCGCGTAAAACTGCAAGGATTGGTGGCTTGCTGCTATTTAAACCATAATTCTAACCACACACGCGACAAAACCTCACAAAGCAGGATCGATCTTAGGAAAGTAGCTATAATATATATAAAAACCATTCAAAATACACCAAACCACGTAAACCTGGCCGTATAACAGGATTGCTGTTATTTAAACCGCAAAGGGTTGCTGGCTTGCTGCTATTTAAACCATAATTCTAACGATACAAACAACAAAAGTTCACAAAGCGGGATCGATCTTAGGAAAGTAGCTATAATACATAGAAAAACCATTCAAAATACACCAAACCACGCAAACCTGGCCGTATAGCAGGGTTGCTGTTATTTAAACCATAATTCTAACGAGACAGGCGACAAAGCCTCACAAAGCCGGATCGATCTTAGGAAAGTAGCTATAATACATAGAAAAACCATTCAAAATACACCACACCACGCAAACCTGACCGTATAGCAGGGTTGCTGTTATTTACACCATAATTCTAATGATACAAACGACAAAACCGCACAAAGCAGGATCGATGTTATGAAATTTGCTAAAATAGATAGAGAAATCACCAAGACACACCAAAAGCGCGTAAAACTGCGAGGATTGGTGGCTTGCTGCTATTTAAACCATAATTCTAACGATACAAACGACAAAACCACACAAAGCAGGATCGATGTTAAGAAATTTGCTAAAATAGAAAGAGAAACCACCAAGACACACCAAAAGCGCGTAAAACTGCGAGGATTGGTGGCTTGCTGCTATTTAAACCATAATTCTAACGATACAAACGACAAAACTTCACAAAGCAGGATCGATCTTAGGAAAATAGCTATAATACATAGAAAAACCATTCAAAATACACCAAACCACGCAAACCTGGCCGTATAGCAGGGTTGCTGTTGTTTAAACCATAATTCTAACGATACAAACGACAAAACCACACAAAGCACGATCGATGTTATGAAATTTGCTAAAATAGATAAAGAAACCACCAAGACACACCGAAAGCGCGTAAAACTGCAAGGACAGGCGACAAACCTCACAAAGCGGGATCGATCTTATGAAATTATATACAATACATATAAAAACCATTCAAAATACACCAAACCACGCAAACCTGGCCGTATAACAGGGTTGCCGTTATTTAAACCATAATTCTAACGACACAGGCGACAAAACCTCACAAAGCGGGATCGATCTTATGAAATTTGCTAAAATAGATAGAGAAACCACCAAGACACACCAAAAGCGCGTAAAACTGCAAGGCTTGCTGGCTTGCTGCTATTTAAACCATAATTCTAATGATACAAACGACAAAACCACACAAAGCAGGATCGATGTTAAGAAATTTGCTAAAATAGAAAGAGAAACCACCAAGACACACCAAAAGCGCGTAAAACTGCAAGGATTGGTGGCTTGCTGCTATTTAAACCATAATTCTAACGATACAAACGACAAAACTTCACAAAGCAGGATCGATGTTATGAAATTTGCTAAAATAGATAGAGAAACCACCAAGACACACCAAAAGCGCGTAAAACTGCAAGGATTGGTGGCTTGCTGCTATTTAAACCATAATTCTAACGATACAAACGACAAAACCACACAAAGCAAGATCGATGTTAAGAAATTTGCTCAAATAGATAGAGAAACCACCAAGACACACCAAAAGCGCGTAAAACTGCAAGGATTGGTGGCTTGCTGCTATTTAAACCATAATTCTAACCATACAAACGACAAAACTTCACAAAGCGGGATCGATCTTAGGAAAGTAGCTATAACACATAGAAAAACCATTCAAAATACACCAAACCACGCATACCTGCCCGTATAGCAGGGTTGCTGTTATTTAAACCATAATTCTAACGATACAAACGACAAAACCACACAAAGCAGGATCGATGTTAAGAAATTTGCTCAAATAGATAGAGAAAACACCAAGACACACCAAAAGCGCGTAAAACTGCAAGGCTTTGTGGCTTGCTGCTATTTAAACCATAATTCTTACGATACAAACGACAAAACTTCACAAACCGGGATCAATCTTATGAAATTGGCTAAAATAGATAGAGAAACCACCAAGACACACCAAAAGCGCGTAAAACTGCAAGGATTGGTGGCTTGCTGCTATTTAAACCATAATTCTAACGACACACGCGACAAAACCTCACAAAGCAGGATCGATCTTATGAAATTTGCTAAAATAGATAGAGAAACCACCAAGACTCTCCAAAAGCGCGTAAATCTGCAAGGATTGGTGGCTTGCTGCTATTTAAACCGTAATTCTAACGATACAAACGACAAAACTTCACAAAGCGGGATCGATCTTAGGAAAGTAGCTATAATACATAGAAAAACCATTCAAAATACACCAAACCACGCATACCTGCCCGTATAGCAGGGTTGCTGTTATTTAAACAATAATTCTAACGATACAAACGACAAAACCACACAAAGCACGATCCGTACAACAGGATTGCTGTTATTTAAACCATAATTCTAACGATACAAACGACAAAACTTCACAAAGCAGGATCGATGTTATGAAATTTGCTAAAATAGATAGAGAAACCACCAAGACACACCAAAAGCGCGTAAAACTGCAAGGATTGGTGGCTTGCTGCTATTTAAACCATAATTCTAACGACACAGGCGACAAAACCACACAAAGCAGGATCGATGTTAAGAAATTTGCTCAAATAGATAGAGAAACCACCAAGACACACCAAAAGCGCGTAAAACTGCAAGGATTGGTGGCTTGCTGCTATTTAAACCATAATTCTAACGATACAAACGACAAAACCACACAAAGCAGGATCGATGTTAAGAAATTTGCTCAAATAGATAGAGAAACCACCAAGACACACCAAAAGCGCGTAAAACTGCAAGGATTGGTGGCTTGCTGCTATTTAAACCATAATTCTAACGATACAAACGACAAAACCACACAAAGCAGGATCGATGTTAAGAAATTTGCTCAAATAGATAGAGAAACCACCAAGACACACCAAAAGCGCGTAAAACTGCAAGGCTTGGTGGCTTGCTGCTATTTCAACCATAATTCTAACGATACAAACGACAAAACTTCACAAAGCAGGATCGATGTTATGAAATTTGCTAAAATAGATAGAGAAACCACCAAGACACACCAAAAGCGCGTAAAACTACAAGGATTGCTGGTTTGCTGCTATTTAAACCATAATTCTAACGATACAAACGACAAAACCACACAAAGCAGGATCGATGTTAAGAAATTTGCTCAAATAGATAGAGAAACCACCAAGACACACCAAAAGCGCGTAAAACTGCAAGGCTTGGTGGCTTGCTGCTATTTAAACCATAATTCTTACGATACAAACGACAAAACTTCACAAAGCGGGATCGATCTTAGGAAAGTAGCTATAATACATAGAAAAACCATTCAAAATACACCAAACCACGCAAACCTGGCCGTATAGCAGGGTTGCTGTTATTTAAACCATAATTCTAACGATACAAACGACAAAACCTCACAAAGCAGGATCGATGTTATGAAATTTGCTAAAATAGATAGAGAAACCACCAAGACACACCAAAAGCGCGTAAAACTACAAGGATTGCTGGTTTGCTGCTATTTAAACCATAATTCTAACGATACAAACGACAAAACCACACAAAGCAGGATCGATGTTAAGAAATTTGCTCAAATAGATAGAGAAACCACCAAGACACACCAAAAGCGCGTAAAACTGCAAGGCTTGGTGGCTTGCTGCTATTTAAACCATAATTCTTACGATACAAACGACAAAACTTCACAAAGCGGGATCGATCTTAGGAAAGTAGCTATAATACATAGAAAAACCATTCAAAATACACCAAACCACGCAAACCTGGCCGTATAGCAGGGTTGCTGTTATTTAAACCATAATTCTAACGACACAGGCGACAAAACCTCACAAAGCAGGATCGATGTTATGAAATTTGCTAAAATAGAAAGAGAAACCACCAAGACACACCAAAAGCGCGTAAAACTGCAAGGATTGGTGGCTTGCTGCTATTTAAACCATAATTCTAACGATACAAACGACAACACCACACAAAGCAGGATCGATGTTAAGAAATTTGCTCAAATAGATAGAGAAACCACCAAGACACACCAAAAGCGCGTAAAACTGCAAGGATTGGTGGCTTGCTGCTATTTAAACCATAATTCTAACGATACAAACGACAAAACCACACAAAGCAGGATCGATGTTAAGAAATTTGCTCAAATAGATAGAGAAACCACCAAGACACACCAAAAGCGCGTAAAACTGCAAGGCTTGGTGGCTTGTTGCTATTTAAACCATAATTCTAACGATACAAACGACAAAACTTCACAAAGCGGGATCGATCTTAGGAAAATAGCTATAATACATAGAAAAACCATTCAAAATACACCAAACCACGCAAACCTGGCCGTATAGCAGGGTTGCTGTTATTTAAACCATAATTCTAACGACACAGGCGACAAAACCTCACAAAGCAGGATCGATGTTATGAAATTTGCTAAAATAGATAGAGAAACCACCAAGACACACCAAAAGCGCGTAAAACTGCGAGGATTGGTGGCTTGCTGCTATTTAAACCATAATTCTACCGATACAAACGACAAAATCACACAAAGCAGGATCGATGTTAAGAAATTTGCTAAAATAGATAGAGAAACCACCAAGACACACCAAAAGCGCGTAAAACTGCGAGGATTGGTGGCTTGCTGCTATTCAAACCATAATTCTAACGATACAAACGACAAAACTTCACAAAGCGGGATCGATCTTAGGAAAATAGCTATAATACATAGAAAAACCATTCAAAATACACCAAACCACGCAAACCTGGCCGTATAGCAGGGTTGCTGTTGTTTAAACCATAATTCTAACGATAAAAACGACAAAACCACACAAAGCAGGATCGATGTTATGAAATTTGCTAAAATAGATAGAGAAACCACCAAGGCACACCAAAAGCGCGTAAAACTACAAGGATTGGTGGCTTGCTGCTATTTAAACCATAATTCTAACGATACAAACGACAAAACCTCACAAAGCAGGATCGATGTTATGAAATTTGCTAAAATAGATAGAGAAACCACCAAGACACACCAAAAGCGCGCAAATCTGCAAGGATTGGTGGCTTGCTGCTATTTAAACCATAATTCTAACAATACAAACGACAAAACCTCACAAAGCAGGATCGATGTTATGAAATTTGCTAAAATATATAGAGAAACCTCCAAGACACACCAAAAGCGCGTAAAACTGCAAGGAGTGGTGGCTTGCTGCTATTTAAACCATAATTCTAACGATACAAACGACAAAACCACACAAACCAGGATCGATGTTATGAAATTTGCTAAAATAGATAGGGAAACCACCAAAAGCGCGTAAATCTGCAAGGATTGGTGGCTTGCTGCTATTTAAACCATAATTCTAACGATACAAACGACAAAACTTCACAAAGCGGGATCGATCTTAGGAAAGTAGCTACAATACATAGAAAAACCATTCAAAATACACCAAACCACGTAAACCTGGCCGTATAACAGGATTGCTGTTATTTAAACCATAATTCTAATCACACACGCGACAAAACCTCACAAAGCAGGATCGATCTTAGGAAAGTAGCTATAATATATATAAAAACCATTCAAAATACACCAAACCACGTAAACCTGGCCGTATAACAGGATTGCTGTTATTTAAACCATAATTCTAACGATACAAACGACAAAACCACAGAAAGCAGGATCGATGTTATGAAATTTGCTAAAATAGATAGAGAAACCACCAAGACACACCAAAAGCGCGTAAAACTACAAGGGTTGCTGGCTTGCTGCTATTTAAACCATAATTCTAACGATACAAACGACAAAACCTCCTAAAGCAGGATCGATCTTATGAAATTGCCTAAAAAAGATAGAGAAACCACCAAGACGAACCAAAAACACGTAAAACTACAAGGATTACAGAGTTGCTGCAAATAAAACTTAAATTGTGTCATTACAAGCCACCAAATCCGGCAAACTAGAGTAAAATTAATCAGATGGGCTACAATACACCGGAATACCATTCATACATACCAACAACGCGTAAAACCAGAAGGAATGCTGGCTTGCTGCTATTTAAACCATCATTCTAACGATACAAACGACAAAACCTCCCAAAGCAGGATCTTATGAAATTGGGTAAAATAGATAGAGAAACCACCAAGACTCTCCAAAAGCGCGTAAATCTGCAAGGATTGGTGGCTTGCTGCTATTTAAACCGTAATTCTAACGATACAAACGACAAAACTTCACAAAGCGGGATCGATCTTAGGAAAGTAGCTATAATACATAGAAAAACCATTCAAAATACACCAAACCACGCAAACCTGGCCGTATAACAGGGTTGCTGTTATTTAAACCATAATTCTAACGGTACAAACAACAAAACCACACAAAGCACGATCGATGTTATGAAATTTGCTAAAATAGATAGAGAAACCACCAAGACACACCAAAAGCACGTAAAACTGCAAGGATTGGTGGCTTGCTGCTATTTAAACCATAATTCTAACCATACAAACGACAAAACTTCACAAAGCAGGATCGATGTTAAGAAATTTGCTCAAATAGATAGAGAAACCACCAAGACACACCAAAAGCGCGTAAAACTGCAAGGCTTGGTGGCTTGCTGCTATTTCAACCATAATTCTAACGATACAAACGACAAAACTTCACAAAGCGGGATCGATCTTAGGAAAGTAGCTATAATACATAGAAAAACCATTCAAAATACACCAAACCACGCAAACCTGGCCGTATAACAGGGTTGCTGTTATTTAAACCATAATTCTAACGGTACAAACAACAAAACCACACAAAGCACGATCGATGTTATGAAATTTGCTAAAATAGATAGAGAAACCACCAAGACACACCAAAAGCACGTAAAACTGCAAGGATTGGTGGCTTGCTGCTATTTAAACCATAATTCTAACCATACAAACGACAAAACTTCACAAAGCAGGATCGATGTTAAGAAATTTGCTCAAATAGATAGAGAAACCACCAAGACACACCAAAAGCGCGTAAAACTGCAAGGATTGGTGGCTTGCTGCTATTTAAACCATAATTCTAACCATACAAACGACAAAACTTCACAAAGCAGGATCGATGTTAAGAAATTTGCTCAAATAGATAGAGAAACCACCAAGACACACCAAAAGCGCGTAAAACTGCAAGGATTGGTGGCTTGCTGCTATTTAAACCATAATTCTAACGACACAGGCGACAAAACCACACAAAGCAGGATCGATGTTAAGAAATTTGCTCAAATAGATAGAGAAACCACCAAGACACACCAAAAGCGCGTAAAACTGCAAGGATTGGTGGCTTGCTGCTATTTAAACCATAATTCTAACGATACAAACGACAAAACCACACAAAGCAGGATCGATGTTAAGAAATTTGCTCAAATAGATAGAGAAACCACCAAGACACACCAAAAGCGCGTAAAACTGCAAGGATTGGTGGCTTGCTGCTATTTAAACCATAATTCTAACGATACAAACGACAAAACCTCACAAAGCAGGATCGATGTTAAGAAATTTGCTCAAATAGATAGAGAAACCACCAAGACACACCAAAAGCGCGTAAAACTGCAAGGCTTGGTGGCTTGCTGCTATTTCAACCATAATTCTAACGATACAAACGACAAAACTTCACAAAGCGGGATCGATCTTAGGAAAATAGCTATAATACATAGAAAAACCATTCAAAATACACCAAACCACGCAAACCTGGCCGTATAGCAGGGTTGCTGTTATTTAAACCATAATTCTAACGATACAAACGACAAAACCTCACAAAGCAGGATCGATGTTATGAAATTTGCTAAAATAGATAGAGAAACCACCAAGACACACCAAAAGCGCGTAAAACTACAAGGATTGCTGGTTTGCTGCTATTTAAACCATAATTCTAATGATACAAACGACAAAACCACACAAAGCAGGATCGATGTTAAGAAATTTGCTCAAATAGATAGAGAAACCACCAAGACACACCAAAAGCGCGTAAAACTGCAAGGCTTGGTGGCTTGCTGCTATTTAAACCATAATTCTTACGATACAAACGACAAAACTTCACAAAGCGGGATCGATCTTAGGAAAGCAGCTATAATACATAGAAAAACCATTCAAAATACACCAAACCACGCAAACCTGGCCGTATAGCAGGGTTGCTGTTATTTAAACCATAATTCTAACGACACAGGCGACAAAACCTCACAAAGCAGGATCGATGTTATGAAATTTGCTAAAATAGATAGAGAAACCACCAAGACACACCAAAAGCGCGTAAAACTGCGAGGATTGGTGGCTTGCTGCTATTTAAACCATAATTCTAACGATACAAACGACAAAACCACACAAAGCAGGATCGATGTTAAGAAATTTGCTCAAATAGATAGAGAAACCACCAAGACACACCAAAAGCGCGTAAAACTGCAAGGCTTGGTGGCTTGTTGCTATTTAAACCATAATTCTAACGATACAAACGACAAAACTTCACAAAGCGGGATCGATCTTAGGAAAATAGCTATAATACATAGAAAAACCATTCAAAATACACCAAACCACGCAAACCTGGCCGTATAGCAGGGTTGCTGTTATTTAAACCATAATTCTAACGATACAAACGACAAAACCTCACAAAGCAGGATCGATGTTATGAAATTTGCTAAAATAGATAGAGAAAACACCAAGACACACCAAAAGCGCGTAAAACTGCAAGGATTGGTGGCTTGCTGCTATTTAAACCATAATTCTAACGATACAAACGACAAAACCACACAAAGCAGGATCGATGTTAAGAAATTTGCTCAAATAGATAGAGAAACCACCAAGACACACCAAAAGCGCGTAAAACTGCAAGGCTTGGTGGCTTGCTGCTATTTAAACCATAATTCTTACGATACAAACGACAAAACTTCACAAAGCGGGATCGATCTTAGGAAAGTAGCTATAATACATAGAAAAACCATTCAAAATACACCAAACCACGCAAACCTGGCCGTATAGCAGGGTTGCTGTTATTTAAACCATAATTCTAACGACACAGGCGACAGAACCTCATAAAGCAGGATCGATGTTATGAAATTTGCTAAAATAGATAGAGAAACCACCAAGACACACCAAAAGCGCGTAAAACTGCGAGGATTGGTGGCTTGCTGCTATTTAAACCATAATTCTAACGATACAAACGACAAAACCACACAAAGCAGGATCGATGTTAAGAAATTTGCTAAAATAGAAAGAGAAACCACCAAGACACACCAAAAGCGCGTAAAACTGCGAGGATTGGTGGCTTGCTGCTATTTAAACCATAATTCTAACGATACAAACGACAAAACTTCACAAAGCGGGATCGATCTTAGGAAAATAGCTATAATACATAGAAAAACCAGTCAAAATATACCAAAACGACGTAAAACTGGATGGATAACAGGGTTGCTGTTATTTAAACCATAATTGTAACGACACAGGCGACAAAACCTCACAAAGCGGGATCGATCTTATGAAATTGGCTATAATACATAGAAAAACCAGTCAAAATACACAAGACGACGTAAAACTAGATGGATAACAGGGTTGCTGCTATTTAAACCATAATTCTAACGATACAAACGACAAAACCTCACAAAACGGAATCGATCTTATGAAATTAGCTATAATACATAGAAAAACCAGTCAAAATACACCAAAATGATGTAAAACTGGAAGGATAACAGGGTTGCTGCTGTTTAAACCATAATTCTAACGATACAAACGACAAAATCTCACAAAGCGGGAACGATCTTATGAAATTAGCTATAATACATAGAAAAACCAGTCAAAATACACCAAACCACGCAAACCTGGCCGTATAGCAGGGTTGCTGTTGTTTAAACCATAATTCTAACGATACAAACGACAAAACCACACAAAGCACGATCGATGTTATGAAATTTGCTAAAATAGATAAAGAAACCACCAAGACACACCGAAAGCGCGTAAAACTGCAAGGACAGGCGACAAACCTCACAAAGCGGGATCGATCTTATGAAATTATATACAATACATATAAAAACCATTCAAAATACACCAAACCACGCAAACCTGGCCGTATAACAGGGTTGCCGTTATTTAAACCATAATTCTAACGACACAGGCGACAAAACCTCACAAAGCGGGATCGATCTTATGAAATTTGCTAAAATAGATAGAGAAACCACCAAGACACACCAAAAGCGCGTAAAACTGCAAGGCTTGCTGGCTTGCTGCTATTTAAACCATAATTCTAATGATACAAACGACAAAACCACACAAAGCAGGATCGATGTTAAGAAATTTGCTAAAATAGAAAGAGAAACCACCAAGACACACCAAAAGCGCGTAAAACTGCAAGGATTGGTGGCTTGCTGCTATTTAAACCATAATTCTAACGATACAAACGACAAAACTTCACAAAGCAGGATCGATGTTATGAAATTTGCTAAAATAGATAGAGAAACCACCAAGACACACCAAAAGCGCGTAAAACTGCAAGGATTGGTGGCTTGCTGCTATTTAAACCATAATTCTAACGATACAAACGACAAAACCACACAAAGCAGGATCGATGTTAAGAAATTTGCTCAAATAGATAGAGAAACCACCAAGACACACCAAAAGCGCGTAAAACTGCAAGGATTGGTGGCTTGCTGCTATTTAAACCATAATTCTAACCATACAAACGACAAAACTTCACAAAGCGGGATCGATCTTAGGAAAGTAGCTATAATACATAGAAAAACCATTCAAAATACACCAAACCACGCATACCTGCCCGTATAGCAGGGTTGCTGTTATTTAAACCATAATTCTAACGATACAAACGACAAAACCACACAAAGCACGATCCGTACAAGAGGATTGCTGTTATTTAAACCATAATTCTAACGATACAAACGACAAAACTTCACAAAGCAGGATCGATGTTATGAAATTTGCTAAAATAGATAGAGAAACCACCAAGACACACCAAAAGCGCGTAAAACTGCAAGGATTGGTGGCTTGCTGCTATTTAAACCATAATTCTAACGATGCAAACGACAAAACCACACAAAGCAGGATCGATGTTAAGAAATTTGCTCAAATAGATAGAGAAACCACCAAGACACACCAAAAGCGCGTAAAACTGCAAGGATTGGTGGCTTGCTGTTATTTAAACCATAATTCTAACCATACAAACGACAAAACTTCACAAAGCGGGATCGATCTTAGGAAAGTAGCTATAATACATAGAAAAACCATTCAAAATACACCAAACCACGCATACCTGCCCGTATAGCAGGGTTGCTGTTATTTAAACCATAATTCTAACGATACAAACGACAAAACCTCACAAAGCAGGATCGATGTTATGAAATTTGCTAAAATAGATAGAGAAAACACCAAGACACACCAAAAGCGCGTAAAACTGCAAGGATTGGTGGCTTGCTGCTATTTAAACCATAATTCTAACGATACAAACGACAAAACCACACAAAGCAGGATCGATGTTAAGAAATTTGCTCAAATAGATAGAGAAACCACCAAGACACACCAAAAGCGCGTAAAACTGCAAGGCTTGGTGGCTTGCTGCTATTTAAACCATAATTCTTACGATACAAACGACAAAACTTCACAAAGCGGGATCGATCTTAGGAAAGTAGCTATAATACATAGAAAAACCATTCAAAATACACCAAACCACGCAAACCTGGCCGTATAGCAGGGTTGCTGTTATTTAAACCATAATTCTAACGACACAGGCGACAGAACCTCACAAAGCAGGATCGATGTTATGAAATTTGCTAAAATAGATAGAGAAACCACCAAGACACACCAAAAGCGCGTAAAACTGCGAGGATTGGTGGCTTGCTGCTATTTAAACCATAATTCTAACGATACAAACGACAAAACCACACAAAGCAGGATCGATGTTAAGAAATTTGCTAAAATAGAAAGAGAAACCACCAAGACACACCAAAAGCGCGTAAAACTGCGAGGATTGGTGGCTTGCTGCTATTTAAACCATAATTCTAACGATACAAACGACAAAACTTCACAAAGCGGGATCGATCTTAGGAAAATAGCTATAATACATAGAAAAACCATTCAAAATACACCAAACCACGCAAACCTGGCCGTATAGCAGGGTTGCTGTTGTTTAAACCATAATTCTAACGATACAAACGACAAAACCACACAAAGCACGATCGATGTTATGAAATTTGCTAAAATAGATAAAGAAACCACCAAGACACACCGAAAGCGCGTAAAACTGCAAGGACAG
The DNA here is from genome assembly GCA_963931805.1 of Microdon myrmicae. NCBI lineage: Eukaryota > Metazoa > Arthropoda > Insecta > Diptera > Syrphidae > Microdon > Microdon myrmicae. The sequence goes on from OZ007500.1 coordinate 47,240,849, forward strand.
GCGACAAACCTCACAAAGCAGGATCGATCTTATGAAATTATATACAATACATATAAAAACCATTCAAAATACACCAAACCACTCAAACCTGGCCGTATAACAGGGTTGCCGTTATTTAAACCATAATTCTAACGACACAGGCGACAAAACCTCACAAAGCGGGATCGATCTTATGAAATTTGCTAAAATAGATAGAGAAACCACCAAGACACACCAAAAGCGCGTAAAACTGCAAGGCTTGCTGGATTGCTGCTATTTAAACCATAATTCTAATGATACAAACGACAAAACCACACAAAGCAGGATCGATGTTAAGAAATTTGCTAAAATAGAAAGAGAAACCACCAAGACACACCAAAAGCGCGTAAAACTGCAAGGATTGGTGGCTTGCTGCTATTTAAACCATAATTCTAACGATACAAACGACAAAACTTCACAAAGCAGGATCGATGTTATGAAATTTGCTAAAATAGATAGAGAAACCACCAAGACACACCAAAAGCGCGTAAAACTGCAAGGATTGGTGGCTTGCTGCTATTTAAACCATAATTCTAACGATACAAACGACAAAACCACACAAAGCAGGATCGATGTTAAGAAATTTGCTCAAATAGATAGAGAAACCACCAAGACACACCAAAAAGCGCGTAAAACTGCAAGGATTGGTGGCTTGCTGCTATTTAAAACCATAATTCTAACCATACAAACGACAAAACTTCACAAAGCGGGATCGATCTTAGGAAAGTAGCTATAATACATAGAAAAACCATTCAAAATACACCAAACCACGCATACCTGCCCGTATAGCAGGGGTTGCTGTTATTTAAACCATAATTCTAACGATACAAACGACAAAACCACACAAAGCACGATCCGTACAAGAGGATTGCTGTTATTTAAACCATAATTCTAACGATACAAACGACAAAACTTCACAAAGCAGGATCGATGTTATGAAATTGCTAAAATAGATAGAGAAACCACCAAGACACACCAAAAGCGCGTAAAACTGCAAGGATTGGTGGCTTGCTGCTATTTAAACCATAATTCTAAACGATGCAAACGACAAAACCACACAAAGCAGGATCGATGTTAAGAAATTTGCTCAAATAGATAGAGAAACCACCAAGACACACCAAAAGCGCGTAAAACTGCAAGGATTGGTGGCTTGCTGCTATTTAAACCATAATTCTAACCATACAAACGACAAAACTTCACAAAGCGGGATCGATCTTAGGAAAGTAGCTATAATACATAGAAAAACCATTCAAAATACACCAAACCACGCATACCTGCCCGTATAGCCGGGTTGCTGTTATTTAAACCATAATTCTAACGATAAAAACGACAAAACCACACAAAGCACGATCCGTACAAGAGGATTGCTGATATTTAAACCATAATTCTAACGATACAAACGACAAAACTTCAGAAAGCAGGAGCGATGTTATGAAATTTGCTAAAATCGATAGAGAAACCACCAAGACACACCAAAAGCGCGTAAAACTGCAAGGATTGGTGGCTTGCTGTTATTTAAACCATAATTCTAACGATACAAACGACAAAACTTCACAAAGCGGGATCGATCTTAGGAAAGTAGCTATAATACATAGAAAAACCATTCAAAATACACCAAACCACGCATACCTGCCCGTATAGCAGGGTTGCTGTTATTTAAACCATAATTCTAACGATAAAAACGACAAAACCACACAAAGCACGATCCGTACAAGAGGATTGCTGTTATTTAAACCATAATTCTAACGATACAAACGACAAAACTTCACAAAGCAGGATCGATGTTAAGAAATTTGCTAAAATAGAAAGAGAAACCACCAAGACACACCAAAAGCGCGTAAAACTGCAAGGATTGGTGGCTTGCTGCTATTTAAACCGTAATTCTAACGATACAAACGACAAAACTTCACAAAGCGGGATCGATCTTAGGAAAGTAGCTATAATATATAGAAAAACCATTCACACTACACCAAACCACGCAAACCTGGCCGTATAACAGGGTTGCTGTTATTTAAACCATAATTCCAACGATACAAACGACAAAACCTCACAAAGCAGGATCGATGTTATGAAATTTGCTAAAATAGATAGAGAAACCACCAAGACACACCAAAAGCGCGTAAAAACTGCGAGGATTGGTGGCTTGCTGCTATTTAAACCATAATTCTAACGATACAAACGACAAAACCACACAAAGCAGGATCGATGTTAAGAAATTTGCTAAAATAGAAAGAGAAACCACCAAAACACACCAAAAGCGCGTAAAACTGCGAGGATTGGTGGCTTGCTGCTATTTAAACCATAATTCTAACGATACAAACGACAAAACTTCACCAAAGCAGGATCGATCTTAGGAAAATAGCTATAATACATAGAAAAACCATTCAAAATACACCAAACCACGCAAACCTGGCCGTATAGCAGGGTTGCTGTTGTTTAACCATAATTCTAACGATACAAACGACAAAACCACACAAAGCACGATCGATGTTATGGAAATTTGCTAAAATAGATAAAGAAACCACCAAGACACACCGAAAGCGCGTAAAACTGCAAGGACAGGCGACAAACCTCACAAAGCGGGATCGATCTTATGAAATTATATACAATACATATAAAAACCATTCAAAATACACCAAACACGCAAACCTGGCCGTATAACAGGGTTGCTGTTATTTAAACCATAATTCTAACGACACAGGCGACAAAGCCTCACAAAGCCGGATCGATCTTAGGAAAGTAGCTATAATACATAGAAAAACCATTCAAAATACACCACACCACGCAAACCTGACCGTATAGCAGGGTTGCTGTTATTTACACCATAATTCTAATGATACAAACGACAAAACCGCACAAAGCAGGATCGATGTTATTAAATTTGCTAAATAGATAGAGAAATCACCAAAGACACACCAAAAGCGCGTAAAACTGCGAGGATTTGGTGGCTTGCTGCTATTTAAACCATAATTCTAACGATACAAACGACAAAACCACACAAAGCAGGATCGATGTTAAGAAATTTGCTAAAATAGAAAGAGAAACCACCAAGACACACCAAAGCGCGTAAAACTGCGAGGATTGTGGCTTGCTGCTATTTAAACCATAATTCTAACGATACAAACGACAAAACTTCACAAAGCAGGATCGATCTTAGGAAAATAGCTATAATACATAGAAAAACCATTCAAAATACACCAAACCACGCAAACCTGGCCGTATAGCAGGGTTGCTGTTGTTTAAACCATAATTCTAACGATACAAACGACAAAACCACACAAGCACGATCGATGTTATGAAATTTGCTAAAATAGATAAAGAAACCACCAAGACACACCGAAAGCGCGTAAAACTGCAAGGACAGGCGACAAACCTCACAAAGCGGGATCGATCTTATGAAATTATATACAATACATATAAAAACCATTCAAAATACACCAAACCACGCAAACCTGGCCGTATAACAGGGGTTGCTGTTATTTAAACCATAATTCTAACGACACAGGCGACAAAGCCTCACAAAGCCGGATCGATCTTAGGAAAGTAGCTATAATACATAGAAAAACCATTCAAAATACACCACACCACGCAAACCTGACCGTATAGCAGGGTTGCTGTTATTTACACCATAATTCTAATGATACAAACGACAAAACCGCACAAAGCAGGATCGATGTTATGAAATTTGCTAAAATAGATAGAGAAATCACCAAGACACACCAAAAGCGCGTAAAACTGCGAGGATTGGTGGCTTGCTGCTATTTAAACCATAATTCTAACGATACAAACGACAAAACCACACAAAGCAGGATCGATGTTAAGAAATTTGCTAAAATAGAAAGAGAAACCACCAAGACACACCAAAAGCGCGTAAAACTGCGAGGATTGGTGGCTTGCTGCTATTTAAACCATAATTCTAACGATACAAACGACAAAACTTCACAAAGCAGGATCGATCTTAGGAAAATAGCTATAATACATAGAAAAACCATTCAAAATACACCAAACCACGCAAACCTGGCCGTATAGCAGGGTTGCTGTTGTTTAAACCATAATTCTAACGATACAAACGACAAAACCACACAAAGCACGATCGATGTTATGAAATTTGCTAAAATAGATAAAGAAACCACCAAGACACACCGAAAGCGCGTAAAACTGCAAGGACAGGCGACAAACCTCACAAAGCGGGATCGATCTTATGAAATTATATACAATACATATAAAAACCATTCAAAATACACCAAACCACGCAAACCTGGCCGTATAACAGGGTTGCTGTTATTTAAACCATAATTCTAACGACACAGGCGACAAAGCCTCACAAAGCCGGATCGATCTTAGGAAAGTAGCTATAATACATAGAAAAACCATTCAAAATACACCACACCACGCAAACCTGACCGTATAGCAGGGTTGCTGTTATTTACACCATAATTCTAACGACACAGGCGACAAAACCTCACAAAGCGGGATCGATCTTATGAAATTTGCTAAAATAGATAGAGAAACCACCAAGACACACCAAAAGCGCGTAAAACTGCAAGGCTTGCTGGCTTGCTGCTATTTAAACCATAATTCTAATGATACAAACGACAAAACCACACAAAGCAGGATCGATGTTAAGAAATTTGCTAAAATAGAAAGAGAAACCACCAAGACACACCAAAAGCGCGTAAAACTGCAAGGATTGGTGGCTTGCTGCTATTTAAACCATAATTCTAACGATACAAACGACAAAACTTCACAAAGCAGGATCGATGTTATGAAATTTGCTAAAATAGATAGAGAAACCACCAATACACACCAAAAGCGCGTAAAACTGCAAGGATTGGTGGCTTGCTGCTATTCAAACCGTAATTCTAACGATACAAACGACAAAACTTCACAAAGCGGGATCGATCTTAGGAAAGTAGCTATAATACATAGAAAAACCATTCAAAATACACCAAACCACGCAAACCTGGCCGTATAACAGGGTTGTTGTTATTTAAACCATAATTCCAACGATACAAACGACAAAACCTCACAAAGCGGGATCGATGTTATGAAATTTGCTAAAATAGATAGAGAAACCACCAAGACACACCAAAAGCGCGTAAAACTGCAAGGATTGGTGGCTTGCTGCTATTTAAACCATAATTCTAACGATACAAACGACAAAACCTCACAAAGCGGGATCGATCTTAGGAACGTAGCTATAATAGATAGAAAAACCATTCAAAATACACCAAACCACGCAAACCTGGCCGTATAACAGGGTTGCCGTTATTTAAACCATAATTCTAACGATACAAACAACAAAACCACACAAAGCAGGATCGATGTTATGAAATTTGCTAAAATAGATAGAGAAACCACCAAGACAGACCAAAAGCGCGTAAAACTGCAAGGATTGGTGGCTTGCTGCTATTTAAACCATAATTCTAACGATACAAACGACAAAACCTCACAAAGCGGGATCGATCTTAGGAAAATAGCTATAATACATAGAAAAACCATTCAAAATACACCAAACCACGCAAACTTGGCCGTATAGCAGGGCTGCTGTTATTTAAACCATAATTCTAACGATACAAACGACAAAACCTCACAAAGCACGATCGATGTTATGAAATTTGCTAAAATAGATACAGAAACCACCAAGACATACCAAAAGCGCGTAAAACTGCAAGGATTGGTGGCTTGCTGCTATTTAAACCATAATTCTAACCACACACGCGACAAAACCTCACAAAGCAGGATCGATCTTAGGAAAGTAGCTATAATATATATAAAAACCATTCAAAATACACCAAACCACGTAAACCTGGCCGTATAACAGGATTGCTGTTATTTAAACCGCAAAGGGTTGCTGGCTTGCTGCTATTTAAACCATAATTCTAACGATACAAACAACAAAAGTTCACAAAGCGGGATCGATCTTAGGAAAGTAGCTATAATACATAGAAAAACCATTCAAAATACACCAAACCACGCAAACCTGGCCGTATAGCAGGGTTGCTGTTATTTAAACCATAATTCTAACGACACAGGCGACAAAGCCTCACAAAGCCGGATCGATCTTAGGAAAGTAGCTATAATACATAGAAAAACCATTCAAAATACACCACACCACGCAAACCTGACCGTATAGCAGGGTTGCTGTTATTTACACCATAATTCTAATGATACAAACGACAAAACCGCACAAAGCAGGATCGATGTTATGAAATTTGCTAAAATAGATAGAGAAATCACCAAGACACACCAAAAGCGCGTAAAACTGCGAGGATTGGTGGCTTGCTGCTATTTAAACCATAATTCTAACGATACAAACGACAAAACCACACAAAGCAGGATCGATGTTAAGAAATTTGCTAAAATAGAAAGAGAAACCACCAAGACACACCAAAAGCGCGTAAAACTGCGAGGATTGGTGGCTTGCTGCTATTTAAACCATAATTCTAACGATACAAACGACAAAACTTCACAAAGCAGGATCGATCTTAGGAAAATAGCTATAATACATAGAAAAACCATTCAAAATACACCAAACCACGCAAACCTGGCCGTATAGCAGGGTTGCTGTTGTTTAAACCATAATTCTAACGATACAAACGACAAAACCACACAAAGCACGATCGATGTTATGAAATTTGCTAAAATAGATAAAGAAACCACCAAGACACACCGAAAGCGCGTAAAACTGCAAGGACAGGCGACAAACCTCACAAAGCGGGATCGATCTTATGAAATTATATACAATACATATAAAAACCATTCAAAATACACCAAACCACGCAAACCTGGCCGTATAACAGGGTTGCCGTTATTTAAACCATAATTCTAACGACACAGGCGACAAAACCTCACAAAGCGGGATCGATCTTATGAAATTTGCTAAAATAGATAGAGAAACCACCAAGACACACCAAAAGCGCGTAAAACTGCAAGGCTTGCTGGCTTGCTGCTATTTAAACCATAATTCTAATGATACAAACGACAAAACCACACAAAGCAGGATCGATGTTAAGAAATTTGCTAAAATAGAAAGAGAAACCACCAAGACACACCAAAAGCGCGTAAAACTGCAAGGATTGGTGGCTTGCTGCTATTTAAACCATAATTCTAACGATACAAACGACAAAACTTCACAAAGCAGGATCGATGTTATGAAATTTGCTAAAATAGATAGAGAAACCACCAAGACACACCAAAAGCGCGTAAAACTGCAAGGATTGGTGGCTTGCTGCTATTCAAACCGTAATTCTAACGATACAAACGACAAAACTTCACAAAGCGGGATCGATCTTAGGAAAGTAGCTATAATACATAGAAAAACCATTCAAAATACACCAAACCACGCAAACCTGGCCGTATAACAGGGTTGTTGTTATTTAAACCATAATTCCAACGATACAAACGACAAAACCTCACAAAGCAGGATCGATGTTATGAAATTTGCTAAAATAGATAGAGAAACCACCAAGACACACCAAAAGCGCGTAAAACTGCAAGGATTGGTGGCTTGCTGCTATTTAAACCATAATTCTAACGATACAAACGACAAAACCTCACAAAGCGGGATCGATCTTAGGGACGTAGCTATAATAGATAGAAAAACCATTCAAAATACACCAAACCACGCAAACCTGGCCGTATAACAGGGTTGCCGTTATTTAAACCATAATTCTAACGATACAAACAACAAAACCACACAAAGCAGGATCGATGTTATGAAATTTGCTAAAATAGATAGAGAAACCACCAAGACAGACCAAAAGCGCGTAAAACTGCAAGGATTGGTGGCTTGCTGCTATTTAAACCATAATTCTAACGATACAAACGACAAAACTTCACACAGCGGGATCGATCTTAGGAAAATAGCTATAATACATAGAAAAACCATTCAAAATACACCAAACCACGCAAACTTGGCCGTATAGCAGGGTTGCTGTTATTTAAACCATAATTCTAACGATACAAACGACAAAACCTCACAAAGCACGATCGATGTTATGAAATTTGCTAAAATAGATACAGAAACCACCAAGACATACCAAAAGCGCGTAAAACTGCAAGGATTGGTGGCTTGCTGCTATTTAAACCATAATTCTAACCACACACGCGACAAAACCTCACAAAGCAGGATCGATCTTAGGAAAGTAGCTATAATATATATAAAAACCATTCAAAATACACCAAACCACGTAAACCTGGCCGTATAACAGGATTGCTGTTATTTAAACCGCAAAGGGTTGCTGGCTTGCTGCTATTTAAACCATAATTCTAACGATACAAACAACAAAAGTTCACAAAGCGGGATCGATCTTAGGAAAGTAGCTATAATACATAGAAAAACCATTCAAAATACACCAAACCACGCAAACCTGGCCGTATAGCAGGGTTGCTGTTATTTAAACCATAATTCTAACGACACAGGCGACAAAGCCTCACAAAGCCGGATCGATCTTAGGAAAGTAGCTATAATACATAGAAAAACCATTCAAAATACACCACACCACGCAAACCTGACCGTATAGCAGGGTTGCTGTTATTTACACCATAATTCTAATGATACAAACGACAAAACCGCACAAAGCACGATCGATGTTATGAAATTTGCTAAAATAGATAGAGAAATCACCAAGACACACCAAAAGCGCGTAAAACTGCGAGGATTGGTGGCTTGCTGCTATTTAAACCATAATTCTAACGATACAAACGACAAAACTTCACAAAGCAGGATCGATCTTAGGAAAATAGCTATAATACATAGAAAAACCATTCAAAATACACCAAACCACGCAAACCTGGCCGTATAGCAGGGTTGCTGTTGTTTAAACCATAATTCTAACGATACAAACGACAAAACCACACAAAGCACGATCGATGTTATGAAATTTGCTAAAATAGATAAAGAAACCACCAAGACACACCGAAAGCGCGTAAAACTGCAAGGACAGGCGACAAACCTCACAAAGCGGGATCGATCTTATGAAATTATATACAATACATATAAAAACCATTCAAAATACACCAAACCACGCAAACCTGGCCGTATAACAGGGTTGCCGTTATTTAAACCATAATTCTAACGACACAGGCGACAAAACCTCACAAAGCGGGATCGATCTTATGAAATTTGCTAAAATAGATAGAGAAACCACCAAGACACACCAAAAGCGCGTAAAACTGCAAGGCTTGCTGGCTTGCTGCTATTTAAACCATAATTCTAATGATACAAACGACAAAACCACACAAGGCAGGATCGATGTTAAGAAATTTGCTAAAATAGAAAGAGAAACCACCAAGACACACCAAAAGCGCGTAAAACTGCAAGGATTGGTGGCTTGCTGCTATTTAAACCATAATTCTAACGATACAAACGACAAAACTTCACAAAGCAGGATCGATGTTATGAAATTTGCTAAAATAGATAGAGAAACCACCAAGACACACCAAAAGCGCGTAAAACTGCAAGGATTGGTGGCTTGCTGCTATTTAAACCATAATTCTAACCATACAAACGACAAAACTTCACAAAGCGGGATCGATCTTAGGAAAGTAGCTATAATACATAGAAAAACCATTCAAAATACACCAAACCACGCATACCTGCCCGTATAGCAGGGTTGCTGTTATTTAAACCATAATTCTAACGATACAAACGACAAAACCACACAAAGCACGATCCGTACAAGAGGATTGCTGTTATTTAAACCATAATTCTAACGATACAAACGACAAAACTTCACAAAGCAGGATCGATGTTATGAAATTTGCTAAAATAGATAGAGAAACCACCAAGACACACCAAAAGCGCGTAAAACTGCAAGGATTGGTGGCTTGCTGCTATTTAAACCATAATTCTAACGATGCAAACGACAAAACCACACAAAGCAGGATCGATGTTAAGAAATTTGCTCAAATAGATAGAGAAACCACCAAGACACACCAAAAGCGCGTAAAACTGCAAGGATTGGTGGCTTGCTGCTATTTAAACCATAATTCTAACCATACAAACGACAAAACTTCACAAAGCGGGATCGATCTTAGGAAAGTAGCTATAATACATAGAAAAACCATTCAAAATACACCAAACCACGCAAACCTGGCCGTATAACAGGGTTGCTGTTATTTAAACCATAATTCTAACGGTACAAACAACAAAACCACACAAAGCACGATCGATGTTATGAAATTTGCTAAAATAGATAGAGAAACCACCAAGACACACCAAAAGCACGTAAAACTGCAAGGATTGGTGGCTTGCTGCTATTTAAACCATAATTCTAACCATACAAACGACAAAACTTCACAAAGCGGGCTCGATCTTAGGAAAGTAGCTATAATACATAGAAAAACCATTCAAAATACACCAAACCACGCATACCTGCCCGTATAGCAGGGTTGCTGTTATTTAAACAATAATTCTAACGATACAAACGACAAAACCACACAAAGCACGATCCGTACAACAGGATTGCTGTTATTTAAACCATAATTCTAACGATACAAACGACAAAACTTCACAAAGCAGGATCGATGTTATGAAATTTGCTAAAATAGATAGAGAAACCACCAAGACACACCAAAAGCGCGTAAAACTGCAAGGATTGGTGGCTTGCTGCTATTTAAACCATAATTCTAACGACACAGGCGACAAAACCACACAAAGCAGGATCGATGTTAAGAAATTTGCTCAAATAGATAGAGAAACCACCAAGACACACCAAAAGCGCGTAAAACTGCAAGGATTGGTGGCTTGCTGCTATTTAAACCATAATTCTAACGATACAAACGACAAAACCACACAAAGCAGGATCGATGTTAAGAAATTTGCTCAAATAGATAGAGAAACCACCAAGACACACCAAAAGCGCGTAAAACTGCAAGGATTGGTGGCTTGCTGCTATTTAAACCATAATTCTAACGATACAAACGACAAAACCACACAAAGCAGGATCGATGTTAAGAAATTTGCTCAAATAGATAGAGAAACCACCAAGACACACCAAAAGCGCGTAAAACTGCAAGGCTTGGTGGCTTGCTGCTATTTCAACCATAATTCTAACGATACAAACGACAAAACTTCACAAAGCGGGATCGATCTTAGGAAAATAGCTATAATACATAGAAAAACCATTCAAAATACACCAAACCACGCAAACCTGGCCGTATAGCAGGGTTGCTGTTATTTAAACCATAATTCTAACGATACAAACGACAAAACCTCACAAAGCAGGATCGATGTTATGAAATTTGCTAAAATAGATAGAGAAAACACCAAGACACACCAAAAGCGCGTAAAACTGCAAGGATTGGTGGCTTGCTGCTATTTAAACCATAATTCTAACGATACAAACGACAAAACCACACAAAGCAGGATCGATGTTAAGAAATTTGCTAAAATAGATAGAGAAACCACCAAGACACACCAAAAGCGCGTAAAACTGCAAGGCTTGGTGGCTTGCTGCTATTTAAACCATAATTCTTACGATACAAACGACAAAACTTCACAAAGCGGGATCGATCTTAGGAAAGTAGCTATAATACATAGAAAAACCATTCAAAATACACCAAACCACGCAAACCTGGCCGTATAGCAGGGTTGCTGTTATTTAAACCATAATTCTAACGACACAGGCGACAAAACCTCACAAAGCAGGATCGATGTTATGAAATTTGCTAAAATAGATAGAGAAACCACCAAGACACACCAAAAGCGCGTAAAACTGCGAGGATTGGTGGCTTGCTGCTATTTAAACCATAATTCTAACGATACAAACGACAAAACCACACAAAGCAGGATCGATGTTAAGAAATTTGCTAAAATAGAAAGAGAAACCACCAAGACACACCAAAAGCGCGTAAAACTGCGAGGATTGGTGGCTTGCTGCTATTTAAACCATAATTCTAACGATACAAACGACAAAACTTCACAAAGCGGGATCGATCTTAGGAAAATAGCTATAATACATAGAAAAACCATTCAAAATACACCAAACCACGCAAACCTGGCCGTATAGCAGGGTTGCTGTTGTTTAAACCATAATTCTAACGATACAAACGACAAAACCACACAAAGCACGATCGATGTTATGAAATTTGCTAAAATAGATAAAGAAACCACCAAGACACACCGAAAGCGCGTAAAACTGCACGGACAGGCGACAAACCTCACAAAGCGGGATCGATCTTATGAAATTATATACAATACATATAAAAACCATTCAAAATACACCAAACCACGCAAACCTGGCCGTATAACAGGGTTGCCGTTATTTAAACCATAATTCTAACGACACAGGCGACAAAACCTCACAAAGCGGGATCGATCTTATGAAATTTGCTAAAATAGATAGAGAAACCACCAAGACACACCAAAAGCGCGTAAAACTGCAAGGCTTGCTGGCTTGCTGCTATTTAAACCATAATTCTAATGATACAAACGACAAAACCACACAAAGCAGGATCGATGTTAAGAAATTTGCTAAAATAGAAAGAGAAACCACCAAGACACACCAAAAGCGCGTAAAACTGCAAGGATTGGTGGCTTGCTGCTATTTAAACCATAATTCTAACGATACAAACGACAAAACTTCACAAAGCAGGATCGATGTTATGAAATTTGCTAAAATAGATAGAGAAAACACCAAGACACACCAAAAGCGCGTAAAACTGCAAGGATTGGTGGCTTGCTGCTATTTAAACCATAATTCTAACGATACAAACGACAAAACCACACAAAGCAGGATCGATGTTAAGAAATTTGCTCAAATAGATAGAGAAACCACCAAGACACACCAAAAGCGCGTAAAACTGCAAGGATTGGTGGCTTGCTGCTATTTAAACCATAATTCTAACCATACAAACGACAAAACTTCACAAAGCGGGATCGATCTTAGGAAAGTAGCTATAATACATAGAAAAACCATTCAAAATACACCAAACCACGCATACCTGCCCGTATAGCAGGGTTGCTGTTATTTAAACCATAATTCTAACGATACAAACGACAAAACCACACAAAGCACGATCCGTACAAGAGGATTGCTGTTATTTAAACCATAATTCTAACGATACAAACGACAAAACTTCACAAAGCAGGATCGATGTTATGAAATTTGCTAAAATAGATAGAGAAACCACCAAGACACACCAAAAGCGCGTAAAACTGCAAGGATTGGTGGCTTGCTGCTATTTAAACCATAATTCTAACGATGCAAACGACAAAACCACACAAAGCAGGATCGATGTTAAGAAATTTGCTCAAATAGATAGAGAAACCACCAAGACACACCAAAAGCGCGTAAAACTGCAAGGATTGGTGGCTTGCTGCTATTTAAACCATAATTCTAACCATACAAACGACAAAACTTCACAAAGCGGGATCGATCTTAGGAAAGTAGCTATAATACATAGAAAAACCATTCAAAATACACCAAACCACGCATACCTGCCCGTATAGCAGGGTTGCTGTTATTTAAACCATAATTCTAACGATACAAACGACAAAACCACACAAAGCACGATCCGTACAACAGGATTGCTGTTATTTAAACCATAATTCTAACGATACAAACGACAAAACTTCACAAAGCAGGATCGATGTTATGAAATTTGCTAAAATAGATAGAGAAACCACCAAGACACACCAAAAGCGCGTAAAACTGCAAGGATTGGTGGCTTGCTGCTATTTAAACCGTAATTCTAACGATACAAACGACAAAACTTCACAAAGCGGGATCGATCTTAGGAAAGTATTTATAATATATAGAAAAACCATTCAAACTACACCAAACCACGCAAACCTGGCCGTATAACAGGGTTGCCGTTATTTAAACCATAATTCTAACGATACAAACAACAAAACCACACAAAGCAGGATCGATGTTATGAAATTTGCTAAAATAGATAGAGAAACCACCAAGACAGACCAAAAGCGCGTAAAACTGCAAGGATTGGTGGCTTGCTGCTATTTAAACCATAATTCTAACGATACAAACGACAAAACTTCACACAGCGGGATCGATCTTAGGAAAATAGCTATAATACATAGAAAAACCATTCAAAATACACCAAACCACGCAAACTTGGCCGTATAGCAGGGTTGCTGTTATTTAAACCATAATTCTAACGATACAAACGACAAAACCTCACAAAGCACGATCGATGTTATGAAATTTGCTAAAATAGATAGAGAAACCACCAAGACATACCAAAAGCGCGTAAAACTGCAAGGATTGGTGGCTTGCTGCTATTTAAACCATAATTCTAACCACACACGCGACAAAACCTCACAAAGCAGGATCGATCTTAGGAAAGTAGCTATAATATATATAAAAACCATTCAAAATACACCAAACCACGTAAACCTGGCCGTATAACAGGATTGCTGTTATTTAAACCGCAAAGGGTTGCTGGCTTGCTGCTATTTAAACCATAATTCTAACGATACAAACAACAAAAGTTCACAAAGCGGGATCGATCTTAGGAAAGTAGCTATAATACATAGAAAAACCATTCAAAATACACCAAACCACGCAAACCTGGCCGTATAGCAGGGTTGCTGTTATTTAAACCATAATTCTAACGACACAGGCGACAAAGCCTCACAAAGCCGGATCGATCTTAGGAAAGTAGCTATAATACATAGAAAAACCATTCAAAATACACCACACCACGCAAACCTGACCGTATAGCAGGGTTGCTGTTATTTACACCATAATTCTAATGATACAAACGACAAAACCGCACAAAGCAGGATCGATGTTATGAAATTTGCTAAAATAGATAGAGAAATCACCAAGACACACCAAAAGCGCGTAAAACCGCAAGGATTGGTGGCTTGCTGCTATTTAAACCATAATTCTACACGCAAACCTGGCCGTATAACAGGGTTGCCGTTATTTAAACCATAATTCTAACGATACAAACAACAAAACCTCACAAAGCAGGATCGATGTTATGAAATTTGCTAAAATAGATAGAGAAACCACCAAGACACACCAAAAGCACGTAAAACTACAAGGATTGCTGGTTTGCTGCTATTTAAACCATAATTCTAACGACACAGGCGACAAAACCTCACAAAGCGGGATCGATCTTATGAAATTAGCTATAATACATTTAAAAACAATTCAAAATACACCAAACCACGCAAACCTGGCCGTATAACTGGGTTGCTGTTATTTAAACCATAATTCTAACGATACAAATGACAAAACCTCACAAAGCAGGATCTATGTTATGAAATTTGCTAAAACAGATAGAGAAACCACCAAGACACGCCAAAAGCGCGTAAAACTACAAGGATTGCTGGTTTGCTGCTATTTAAACCATAATTCTAACGATACAAACGACAAAACCACACAAAGCAGGATCGATGTTAAGAAATTTGCTCAAATAGATAGAGAAACCACCAAGACACACCAAAAGCGCGTAAAACTACAAGGATTGCTGGTTTGCTGCTATTTAAACCATAATTCTAACGATACAAACGACAAAACCACACAAAGCAGGATCGATGTTATGAAATTTGCTAAAACAGATAGAGAAACCACCAAGACACGCCAAAAGCGCGTAAAACTACAAGGATTGCTGGTTTGCTGCTATTTAAACCATAATTCTAACGATAAAAACGACAAAACCACACAAAGCAGGATCGATGTTATGAAATTTGCTAAAATAGATAGAGAAACCACCAAGACACACCAAAAGCGCGTAAAACTACAAGGATTGCTGGTTTGCTGCTATTTAAACCATAATTCTAACGATACAAACGACAAAACCACACAAAGCAGGATCGATGTTAAGAAATTTGCTCAAATAGATAGAGAAACCACCAAGACACACCAAAAGCGCGTAAAACTGCAAGGCTTGGTGGCTTGCTGCTATTTAAACCATAATTCTTACGATACAAACGACAAAACTTCACAAAGCGGGATCGATCTTAGGAAAGTAGCTATAATACATAGAAAAACCATTCAAAATACACCAAACCACGCAAACCTGGCCGTATAGCAGGGTTGCTGTTATTTAAACCATAATTCTAACGACACAGGCGACAAAACCTCACAAAGCAGGATCGATGTTATGAAATTTGCTAAAATAGATAGAGAAACCACCAAGACACACCAAAAGCGCGTAAAACTACAAGGATTGCTGGTTTGCTGCTATTTAAACCATAATTCTAACGACACAGGCGACAAAACCTCACAAAGCAGGATCGATGTTATGAAATTTGCTAAAACAGATAGAGAAACCACCAAGACACACCAAAAGCGCGTAAAACTGCAAGGATTGCTGGTTTGCTGTTATTTAAACCATAATTCTAACGATAAAAACGACAAAACCACACAAGGCACGATCGATGTTATGAAATTTGCTAAAATAGATAGAGAAACCACCAAGACACACCAAAAGCGCGTAAAACTACAAGGATTGGTGGCTTGCTGCTATTTAAACCATAATTCTAACGACACAGGCGACAAAACCTCACAAAGCGGGATCGATGTTATGAAATTTGCTAAAATAGATAGAGAAACCACCAAGACACACCAAAAGCGCGTAAAACTACAAGGATTGCTGGTTTGCTGCTATTTAAACCATAATTCTAACGATACAAACAACAAACCCACACAATGCAGGATCGATGTTAAGAAATTTGCTAAAATAGATAGAGAAACCACCAAGACACACCAAAAGCGCGTAAAACTGCAAGGATTGGTGGCTTGTTGCTATTTAAACCATAATTCTAACGATACAAACGACAAAACTTCACAAAGCGGGATCGATCTTAGGAAAGAAGCTATAATACATAGAAAAACCATTCAAAATACACCAAACCACGCAAACCTGGCCGTATAACAGGGTGGCTGTTATTTAAACCATAATTCTAACGATACAAACGACAAAACCTCACAAAGCAGGATCAATGTTATGAAATTTGCTAAAATAGATAGAGAAACCACCAAGACACACCAAAAGCGCGTAAAACTGCAAGGATTGCTGGTTTGCTGTTATTTAAACCATAATTCTAACGATAAAAACGACAAAACCACACAAAGCACGATCGATGTTATGAAATTTGCTAAAATAGATAGAGAAACCACCAAGACACACCAAAAGCGCGTAAAACTGCAAGGATTGGTGGCTTGCTGCTATTTAAACCATAATTCTAACGATACAAACAACAAAACCACACAATGCAGGATCGATGTTAAGAAATTTGCTAAAATAGATAGAGAAACCACCAAGACACACCAAAAGCGCGTAAAACTGCAAGGATTGGTGGCTTGCTGCTATTTAAACCGTAATTCTAATGATACAAACGACAAAACTTCACAAAGCGGGATCGATCTAGGGAAAATAGCTATAATACATAGAAAAACCATTCAAAATACACCAAACCACGCAAACCTGGCCGTATAACAGGGTTGCTGTTATTTAAACCATAATTCTAACGATACAAACGACAAAACCTCACAAAGCAGGATCGATGTTATGAAATTTGCTAAAATAGATAGAGAAAACACCAAGACACACCAAAAGCGCGTAAAACTACAAGGATTGCTGGCTCGCTGCTATTTAAACCATAATTCTAACGATACAAACGACAAAACCACACAAAGCACGATCAATGTTATGAAATTTGCTAAAATAGATAGAGAAACCAGCAAGACACACCAAAAGCACGTAAAACTGCAAGGCTTGCTGGCTTGCTGCTATTTAAACCATAATTCTAACGATACAAACGACAAAACTTCACAAAGCGGGATCGATCTTAGGAAAGTAGCTATAATACATTGAAAAACCATTCAAAATACACCAAACCACGCAAACCTGGCCGTATAACAGGGTTGCTGTTATTTAAACCATAATTCTAACGATACAAACGACAAAACCTCACAAAGCAGGATCGATGTTATGAAATTAGCTAAAATAGATAGAGAAATCACCAAGACACACCAAAAGCGCGAAAAACTGCAAGGATTGGTGGCTTGCTGCTATTTAAACCATAATTCTAACGATACAAACGACAAAACCACACAAAGCACGATCAATGTTATGAAATTTGCTAAAATAGATAGAGAAACCACCAAGACACACCAAAAGCGCGTAAAACTGCAAGGCTTGCTGGCTTGCTGCTATTTAAACCATAATTCTAACGATACAAACGACAGAACTTCACAAAGCGGGATCGATCTTAGGAAAGTAGCTATAATACATTGAAAAACCATTCAAAATACACCAAACCACGCAAACCTGGCCGTATAACAGGGTTGCTGTTATTTAAACCATAATTCTAACGATACAAACGACAAAACCTCACAAAGCAGGATCGATGTTATGAAATTTGCTAAAATAGATAGAGAAATCACCAAGACACACCAAAAGCGCGAAAAACTGCAAGGATTGGTGGCTTGCTGCTATTTAAACCATAATTCTAACGATACAAACGACAAAACTTCACAAAGCAGGATCGATGTTATGAAATTTGCTAAAATAGATAGAGAAGCCACCAAGACACACCAAAAGCGCGTAAAACTACAAGGATTGCTGGTTTGCGGCTATTTAAACCATAATTCTAACGACACAGGCGACAAAACCTCACAAAGCACGATCAATGTTATGAAATTTGCTAACATAGATAGAGAAACCACCAAGACACACCAAAAGCGCGTAAAACTGCAAGGATTGCTGGCTTGCTGCTATTTAAACCGTAATTCTAACGACACAACCGACAAAACTTCACAAAGCGGGATCGATCTTAGGAAAGTAGCTATAATACATAGAAAAACCATTCAAAATACACCAAACCACGCAAACCTGGCCGTATAACAGGGTGGCTGTTATTTAAACCATAATTCTAACAATACAAACGACAAAACCTCACAAAGCAGGATCGATGTTATGAAATTTGCTAAAATAGATAGAGAAATCAGCAAGACACACCAAAAGCGCGTAAAACTGCAAGGATTGGTGGCTTGCTGCTATTTAAACCATAATTCTAACCATACAAACGACAAACCTTCACAAAGCGGGATCGATCTTAGGAAAATAGCTATAATACATAGAAAAACCATTCAAAATGCACCAAACCACGCAAACCTGGCCGTATAACAGGGTTGCTGTTATTTAAACCATAATTCTAACGATACAAACGACAAAACCTCACAAAGCGGGATCGATGTTAAGAAATTTGCTAAAATAGATAGAGAAACCACCAAGACACACCAAAAGCGCGTAAAACTGCAAGGATTGGTGGCTTGCTGCTATTTAAACCGTAATTCTAATGATACAAACGACAAAACTTCACAAAGCGGGATCGATCTAGGGAAAATAGCTATAATACATAGAAAAACCATTCAAAATACACCAAACCACGCAAACCTGGCCGTATAACAGGGTTGCTGTTATTTAAACCATAATTCTAACGATACAAACGACAAAACCTCACAAAGCAGGATCGATGTTATGAAATTTGCTAAAATAGATAGAGAAACCACCAAGACACACCAAAAGCGCGTAAAACTACAAGGATTGCTGGTTTGCTGCTATTTAAACCATAATTCTAACGACACAGGCGACAAAACCTCACAAAGCAGGATCGATGTTATGAAATTTGCTAAAACAGATAGAGAAACCACCAAGACACACCAAAAGCGCGTAAAACTGCAAGGATTGCTGGTTTGCTGTTATTTAAACCATAATTCTAACGATAAAAACGACAAAACCACACAAAGCACGATCGATGTTATGAAATTTGCTAAAATAGATAGAGAAACCACCAAGACACACGAAAAGCGCGTAAAACTACAAGGATTGGTGGCTTGCTGCTATTTAAACCATAATTCTAACGACACAGGCGACAAAACCTCACAAAGCGGGATCGATGTTATGAAATTTGCTAAAATAGATAGAGAAACCACCAAGACACACCAAAAGCGCGTAAAACTACAAGGATTGGTGGCTTGCTGCTATTTAAACCATAATTCTAACGACACAGGCGACAAAACCTCACAAAGCAGGATCGATGTTATGAAATTTGCTCAAATAGATAGAGAAACCACCAAGACACACCAAAAGCGCGTAAAACTACAAGGATTGCTGGTTTGCTGCTATTTAAACCATAATTCTAACGACACAGGCGACAAAACCTCACAAAGCAGGATCGATGTTATGAAATTTGCTAAAATAGATAGAGAAACCACCAAGACACACCAAAAGCGCGTAAAACTGCAAGGATTGCTGGTTTGCTGTTATTTAAACCATAATTCTAACGATAAAAACGACAAAACCACACAAAGCACGATCGATGTTATGAAATTTGCTAAAATAGATAGAGAAACCACCAAGACACACCAAAAGCGCGTAAAACTGCAAGGATTGGTGGCTTGCTGCTATTTAAACCATAATTCTAACGATACAAACAACAAAACCACACAATGCAGGATCGATGTTAAGAAATTTGCTAAAATAGATAGAGAAACCACCAAGACACACCAAAAGCGCGTAAAACTGCAAGGATTGCTGGTTTGCTGTTATTTAAACCATAATTCTAACGATAAAAACGACAAAACCACACAAAGCACGATCGATGTTATGAAATTTGCTAAAATAGATAGAGAAACCACCAAGACACACCAAAAGCGCGTAAAACTGCAAGGATTGGTGGCTTGCTGCTATTTAAACCGTAATTCTAATGATACAAACGACAAAACTTCACAAAGCGGGATCGATCTAGGGAAAATAGCTATAATACATAGAAAAACCATTCAAAATACACCAAACCACGCAAACCTGGCCGTATAACAGGGTTGCTGTTATTTAAACCATAATTCTAACGATACACACGACAAAACCTCACAAAGCAGGATCGATGTTATGAAATTTGCTAAAATAGATAGAGAAAACACCAAGACACACCAAAAGCGCGTAAAACTACAAGGATTGCTGGCTCGCTGCTATTTAAACCATAATTCTAACGATACAAACGACAAAACCACACAAAGCACGATCAATGTTATGAAATTTGCTAAAATAGATAGAGAAACCAGCAAGACACACCAAAAGCACGTAAAACTGCAAGGCTTGCTGGCTTGCTGCTATTTAAACCATAATTCTAACGATACAAACGACAAAACTTCACGAAGCGGGATCGATCTTAGGAAAGTAGCTATAATACATTGAAAAACCATTCAAAATACACCAAACCACGCAAACCTGGCCGTATAACAGGGTTGCTGTTATTTAAACCATAATTCTAACGATACAAACGACAAAACCTCACAAAGCAGGATCAATGTTATGAAATTTGCTAAAATAGATAGAGAAACCACCAAGACACACCAAAAGCGCGTAAAACTGCAAGGATTGGTGGCTTGCTGCTATTTAAACCATAATTCTAACGATACAAACGGCAAAACTTCACAAAGCGGGATCGATCTTAGGAAAGTAGCTATAATACATTGAAAAACCATTCAAAATACACCAAACCACGCAAACCTGGCCGTATAACAGGGTTGCTGTTATTTAAACCATAATTCTAACGATACAAACGACAAAACCTCACAAAGCAGGATCGATGTTATGAAATTTGCTAAAATAGATAGAGAAATCACCAAGACACACCAAAAGCGCGAAAAACTGCAACGATTGGTGGCTTGCTGCTATTTAAACCATAATTCTAACGATACAAACGACAAAACTTCACAAAGCAGGATCGATGTTATGAAATTTGCTAAATAGATAGAGAAGCCACCAAGACACACCAAAAGCGCGTAAAACTACAAGGATTGCTGGTTTGCTGCTATTTAAACCATAATTCTAACGACACAGGCGACAAAACCTCACAAAGCACGATCAATGTTATGAAATTTGCTAACATAGATAGAGAAACCACCAAGACACACCAAAAGCGCGTAAAACTGCAAGGATTGCTGGCTTGCTGCTATTTAAACCGTAATTCTAACGACACAACCGATAAAACTTCACAAAGCGGGATCGATCTTAGGAAAGTAGCTATAATACATTGAAAAACCATTCAAAATACACCAAACCACGCAAACCTGGCCGTATAACAGGGTGGCTGTTATTTAAACCATAATTCTAACAATACAAACGACAAAACCTCACAAAGCAGGATCGATGTTATGAAATTTGCTAAAATAGATAGAGAAATCAGCAAGACACACCAAAAGCGCGTAAAACTGCAAGGATTGGTGGCTTGCTGCTATTTAAACCATAATTCTAACCATACAAACGACAAACCTTCACAAAGCGGGATCGATCTTAGGAAAATAGCTATAATACATAGAAAAACCATTCAAAATACACCAAACCACGCAAACCTGGCCGTATAACAAGGTTGCTGTTATTTAAACCATAATTCTAACGATACAAACGACAAAACCTCACAAAGCAGGATCGATGTTATGAAATTTGCTAAAATAGATAGAGAAACCACCAAGACACACCAAAAGCGCGTAAAACTGCAAGGATTGGTGGCTTGCTGCTATTTAAACCATAATTCTAACGACACAGGCGACAAAACCTCACAAAGCGGGATCGATCTTATGAAATTAGCTATAATACATTTAAAAACAATTCAAAATACACCAAACCACGCAAACCTGGCCGTATAACTGGGTTGCTGTTATTTAAACCATAATTCTAACGATACAAATGACAAAACCTCACAAAGCAGGATCTATGTTATGAAATTTGCTAAAACAGATAGAGAAACCACCAAGACACACCAAAAGCGCGTAAAACTGCAAGGATTGCTGGTTTGCTGCTATTTAAACCATAATTCTAACGATACAAACGACAAAACCTCACAAAGCAGGATCTGTTATGAAATTTGCTAAAACAGATAGAGAAACCACCAAGACACACCAAAAGCGCGTAAAACTACAAGGATTGCTGGTTTGCTGCTATTTAAACCATAATTCTAAAGATACAAACGACAAAACCTCACAAAGCAGGATCGATGTTATGAAATTTGCTCAAATAGATAGAGAAACCACCAAGACACACCAAAAGCGCGTAAAACTACAAGGATTGCTGGTTTGCTGCTATTTAAACCATAATTCTAACGACACAGGCGACAAAACCTCACAAAGCAGGATCGATGTTATGAAATTTGCTAAAATAGATAGAGAAACCACCAAGACACACCAAAAGCGCGTAAAACTGCAAAGATTGCTGGTTTGCTGTTATTTAAACCGTAATTCTAACGAGACAGGCGATAAAACCTCACAAAGCAGGATCTATGTTATGAAATTTGCTAAAACAGATAGAGAAACCACCAAGACACACCAAAAGCGCGTAAAACTGCAAGGATTGCTGGTTTGCTGTTATTTAAACCATAATTCTAACGATAAAAACGACAAAACCACACAAAGCACGATCGATGTTATGAAATTTGCTAAAATAGATAGAGAAACCTCCAAGACACACCAAAAGCGCGTAAAACTGCAACGATTGGTGGCTTGCTGCTATTTAAACCATAATTCTAATGATACAAACGACAAAACTTCACAAAGCGGGATCGATCTAGGGAAAATAGCTATAATACATAGAAAAACCATTCAAAATACACCAAACCACGCAAACCTGGCCGTATAACAAGGTTGCTGTTATTTAAACCATAATTCTAACGATACAAACGACAAAACCTCACAAAGCAGGATCGATGTTAAGAAATTTGCTCAAATAGATAGAGAAACCACCAAGACACACCAAAAGCGCGTAAAACTGCAAGGATTGGTGGCTTGCTGCTATTTAAACCATAATTCTAACCATACAAACGACAAAACCGCACAAAGCAGGATCGATGTTATGAAATTTGCTAAAATAGATAGAGAAACCACCAAGACACACCAAAAGCGCGTAAAACTGCAAGGCTTGGTGGCTTGCTGCTATTTAAACCGTAATTCTTACGATACAAACGACAAAACTTCACAAAGCGGGATCGATCTTAGGAAAGTAGCTATAATACATAGAAAAACCATTCAAAATACACCAAACCACGCAAACCTGGCCGTATAACAGGGTTGCCGTTATTTAAACCATAATTCTAACGATACAAACGACAAAACTTCACAAAGCACAATCGATGTTATGAAATTTGCTAAAATAGATAGAGAAACCACCAAAACACACCAAAAGCGCGTAAAACTGTAAGGATTGGTGGCATGCTGCTATTTAAACCATAATTCTAACGATACAAACAACAAAACTTCACAAAGCGGGATCGATCTTAGGAAAGTAGCTATAATACATAGAAAAACCATTCAAAATACACCAAACCACGCAAACCTGGCCGTATAACAGGGTTGCTATTATTTAAACCATAATTCTAATGATACAAACGACAAAACCGCACAAAGCAGGATCGATGTTATGAAATTTGCTAAAATAGATAGAGAAATCACCAAGACACACCAAAAGCGCGTAAAACTGCAAGGATTGGTGGCTTGCTGCTATTTAAACCATAATTCTAACGATACAAACGACAAAACTTCACAAAGCGGGATCGATCTTAGGAAAGTAGCTATAATACATAGAAAAACCATTCAAAATACACCAAACCACGCAAACCTGGCCGTATAGCAGGGTTGCTGTTATTTAAACCATAATTCTAACGATACAAACAACAAAACCTTACAAAGCAGGATCGATGTTATGAAATTTGCTAAAATAGATAGAGAAACCACCAAGACACACCAAAAGCGCGTAAAACTGCAAGGCTTGCTGGTTTGCTGCTATTTAAACCATAATTCTAACGATACAAACGGCAAAACCGCACAAAGGAGGATCGATGTTATGAAATTTGCTAAAATAGATAGAGAAACCACCAAGACACACCAAAAGCGCGTAAAACTGCAAGGATTGCTGGTTTGCTGTTATTTAAACCATAATTCTAACGATAAAAACGACAAAACCACACAAAGCACGATCGATGTTATGAAATTTGCTAAAATAGATAGAGAAACCACCAAGACACACCAAAAGCGCGTAAAACTGCAAGGATTGGTGGCTTGCTGCTATTTAAACCATAATTCTAACGATACAAACGACAAAACCACACAATACAGGATCGATGTTAAGAAATTTGCTAAAATAGATAGAGAAACCACCAAGACACACCAAAAGCGCGTAAAACTACAAGGATTGGTGGCTCGCTGCTATTTAAACCGTAATTCTAACCATACAAACGACAAAACTTCACAATGCGGGATCGATCTTAGGAAAATAGCTATAATACATAGAAAAACCATTCAAAATACACCAAACCACGCAAACCTGGCCGTATAGCAGGGTTGCTTTTATTTAAACCATAATTCTAACGATACAAACAACAAAACCTCACAAAGCAGGATCGA
Organism: Microdon myrmicae; assembly: GCA_963931805.1. Lineage (NCBI taxonomy): Eukaryota > Metazoa > Arthropoda > Insecta > Diptera > Syrphidae > Microdon > Microdon myrmicae. The sequence continues at coordinate 47,266,249 of OZ007500.1, forward strand.
TGTTATGAAATTTGCTAAAATAGATAGAGAAACCACCAAGACACACCAAAAGCGCGTAAAACTGCAAGGATTGGGGGCTTGCTGCTATTTAAACCATAATTCTAACGATACAAACGACAAAACTTCACACAGCGGGATCGATCTTAGGAAAATAGCTATAATACATTTAAAAACTATTCAAAATACACCAAACCACGCAAACCTGGCCGTATAACTGGGTTGCTGTTATTTAAACCATAATTCTAACGATACAAACGACAAAACCTCACAAAGCAGGATCGATGTTATGAAATTTGCTAAAATAGATAGAGAAATCACCAAGACACACCAAAAGCGCGAAAAACTGCAAGGATTGGTGGCTTGCTGCTATTTAGACCATAATTCTAACGATACAAACGACAAAACTTCACAAAGCAGGATCGATGTTATGAAATTTGCTAAAATAGATAGAGAAGCCACCAAGACACACCAAAAGCGCGTAAAACTGCAAGGATTGGTGGCTTGCTGCTATTTAAACCATAATTCTAACTACACACGCGACAAAACCTCACAAAGCACGATCAATGTTATGAAATTTGCTAAAATAGATAGAGAAACCACCAAGACACACCAAAAGCGCGTAAAACTGCAAGGATTGCTGGCTTGCCGCTATTTAAACCGTAATTCTAACGACACAACCGACAAAACTTCACAAAGCGGGATCGATCTTAGGAAAGTAGCTATAATACATTGAAAAACCATTCAAAATACACCAAACCACGCAAACCTGGCCGTATAACAGGGTGGCTGTTATTTAAACCATAATTCTAACGATACAAACGACAAAACTTCACAAGGCGGGATCGATCTTAGGAAAGAAGCTATAATACATAGAAAAACCATTCAAAATACACCAAACCACGCAAACCTAGCCGTATAACAGGGTTGCCGTTATTTAAACCATAATTCTAACGATACAAACGACAAAACTTCACAAGGCGGGATCGATCTTAGGAAAGAAGCTATAATACATAGAAAAACCATTCAAAATACACCAAACCACGCAAACCTGGCCGTATAACAGGGTTGCTGTTATTTAAACCATAATTCTAACGATACAAACGACAAAACCACACAAAGCACAATCGATGTTATGAAATATGCTAAAATAGATAGAGAAACCACCAAGACACACCAAAAGCGCGTATAACTACAAGGATTGCTGGTTTGCCGCTATTTAAACCATAATTCTAACGAAACAGGCGACAAAAACCTCACAAAGCAGGATCGATGTTATGAAATTTGCTAAAATAGATAGAGAAATCAGCAAGACACACCAAAAGCGCGTAAAACTGCAAGGATTGGTGGCTTGCTGCTATTTAAACCATAATTCTAACGATACAAACGACAAAACTTCACAAAGCGGGATCGATCTTAGGAAAGAAGCTATAATACATAGAAAAACCATTCAAAATACACCAAACCACGCAAACCTGGCCGTATAACAGGGTTGCTGTTATTTAAACCATAATTCTAACGATAAAAACGACAAAACCACACAAAGCAAGATCGATGTTATGAAATTTGCTAAAATAGATAGAGAAACCACCAAGGCACACCAAAAGCGCGTAAAACTACAAGGATTGCTGGCTCGCTGCTATTTAAACCATAATTCTAACGATACAAACGACAAAACCACACAAAGCAGGATCAATGTTATGAAATTTGCTAAAATAGATAGAGAAACCACCAAGATACACCAAAAGCGCGTAAAACTGCAAGGCTTGCTGGCTTGCTGCCATTTAAACCATAATTCTAACGATACAAACGACAAAACTTCACAAAGCGGGATCGATCTTAGGAAAGTAGCTATAATACATAGAAAAACCATTCAAAATACACCAAACCACGCAAACCTGGCCGTATAACAGGGTTGCTGTTATTTAAACCATAATTCTAACGATACAAACGACAAAACCTCACAAAGCAGGATCGATGTTATGAAATTTGCTAAAATAGATAGAGAAACCACCAAGACACACCAAAAGCGCGTAAAACTGCAAGGCTTGGTGGCTTGCTGCTATTTAAACCATAATTCTAACGATACAAACGACAAAACTTCACAAAGCGGGATCGATCTTAGGAAAGTAGCTATAGTACATAGAAAAACCATTCAAAATACACCAAACCACGCAAACCTGGCCGTATAGCAGGGTTGCTGTTATTTAAACCATAATTCTAATGATACAAACGACAAAACCGCACAAAGCAGGATCGATGTTATGAAATTTGCTAAAATAGATAGAGAAACCTCCAAGACACACCAAAAGCGCGTAAAACTGCAAGCATTGGTGGCTTGCTGCTATTTAAACCATAATTCTAACGATACAAACGACAAAACCGCACAAAGCAGGATCGATGTTATGAAATTTGCTAAAATAGATAGAGAAACCTCCAAGACACACCAAAAGCGCGTAAAACTGCAAGGACAGGCGACAAACCTCACAAAACGGGATCGATCTTAGGAAAGTAGCTATAATACATAGAAAAACCATTCAAAATACACCAAACCACGCAAACCTGGCCGTATAACTGGGTTGCTGTTATTTAAACCATAATTCTAACGATACAAATGACAAAACCTCACAAAGCAGGATCTATGTTATGAAATTTGCTAAAACAGATAGAGAAACCACCAAGACACACCAAAAGCGCGTAAAACTGCAAGGATTGCTGGTTTGCTGTTATTTAAACCATAATTCTAACGATAAAAACGACAAAACCACACAAAGCACGATCGATGTTATGAAATTTGCTAAAATAGATAGAGAAACCACCAAGACACACCAAAAGCGCGTAAAACTGCAAGGATTGCTGGTTTGCTGCTATTTAAACCATAATTCTAATGATACAAACGACAAAACCACACAATACAGGATCGATGTTAAGAAATTTGCTAACATAGATAGAGAAACCACCAAGACACACCAAAAGCGCGTAAAACTGCAAGGATTGGTGGCTTGTTGCTATTTAAACCATAATTCTAACGATACAAACGACAAAACCACACAAAGCAGGATCGATGTTATGAAATTTGCTAAAATAGATAGAGAAACCACCAAGACACACCAAAAGCGCGTAAAACTGCAAGGATTGGTGGCTTGTTGCTATTTAAACCATAATTCTAACGATACAAACGACAAAACTTCACAAAGCGGGATCGATCTTAGGAAAGAAGCTATAATACATAGAAAAACCATTCAAAATACACCAAACCACGCAAACCTGGCCGTATAACAGGGTTGCTGTTATTTAAACCATAATTCTAACGATACAAACAACAAAACCTCACAAAGCAGGATCGATGTTATGAAATTTGCTAAAATAGATAGAGAAACCTCCAAGACACACCAAAAGCGCGTAAAGCTGCAAGCATTGGTGGCTTGCTGCTATTAAACCCATAATTCTAACGATACAAACGACAAAACCGCACAAAGCAGGATCGATGTTATGAAATTTGCTAAAATAGATAGAGAAACCTCCAAGACACACCAAAAGCGCGTAAAACTGCAAGCATTGGTGGCTTGCTGCTATTTAAACCGTAATTCTTACGATACAAACGACAAAACTTCACAAAGCGGGATCGATCTTAGGAAAGTAGCTATAATACATAGAAAAACCATTCAAAATACACCAAACCACGCAAACCTGGCCGTATAACAGGGTTGCTGTTATTTAAACCATAATTCTAACAATAAAAACGACAAAACCACACAAAGCACAATCGATGTTATGAAATTTGCTAAAATAGATAGAGAAACCACCAAGACACACCAAAAGCGCGTAAAACTGCAAGGCTTGGTGGCTTGCTGCTATTTAAACCATAATTCTTACGATACAAACGACAAAACTTCACAAAGCGGGATCGATCTTAGGAAAGTAGCTATAATACATAGAAAAACCATTCAAAATACACCAAACCACGCAAACCTGGCCGTATAACAGGGTTGCTGTTATTTAAACCATAATTCTAAAGATACAAACGACAAAACCGCACAAAGCAGGATCGATGTTATGAAATTTGCTAAAATAGATAGAGAAACCTCCAAGACACACCAAAAGCGCGTAAAACTGCAAGCATTGGTGGCTTGCTGCTATTTAAACCATAATTCTAACGATACAAACGACAAAACCACACAAAGCAGGATCGATGTTATGAAATTTGCTAAAATAGATAGAGAAACCACCAAGACACACCAAAAGCGCGTAAAACTGCAAGGATTGGTGGCTTGTTGCTATTTAAACCATAATTCTAACGATACAAACGACAAAACTTCACAAAGCGGGATCGATCTTAGGAAAGAAGCTATAATACATAGAAAAACCATTCAAAATACACCAAACCACGCAAACCTGGCCGTATAACAGGGTTGCTGTTATTTAAACCATAATTCTAACGATACAAACAACAAAACCTCACAAAGCAGGATCGATGTTATGAAATTTGCTAAAATAGATAGAGAAACCTCCAAGACACACCAAAAGCGCGTAAAACTGCAAGCATTGGTGGCTTGCTGCTATTTAACCCATAATTCTAACGATACAAACGACAAAACCGCACAAAGCAGGATCGATGTTATGAAATTGCTAAAATAGATAGAGAAACCTCCAAGGACACACCAAAAGCGCGTAAAACTGCAAGCATTGGTGGCTTGCTGCTATTTAAACCGTAATTCTTACGATACAAACGACAAAACTTCACAAAGCGGGATCGATCTTAGGAAAGTAGCTATAATACATAGAAAAACCATTCAAAATACACCAAACCACGCAAACCTGGCCGTATAACAGGGTTGCCGTTATTTAAACCATAATTCTAACAATACAAACGACAAAACCTCACAAAGCAGGATCGATGTTATGAAATTTGCTAAAACAGATAGAGAAACCACCAAGACACACCAAAAGCGCGTAAAACTGCAAGGATTGCTGGTTTGCTGTTATTTAAACCATAATTCTAACGATAAAAACAACAAAACCTCACAAAGCACAATCGATGTTATGAAATTTGCTAAAATAGATAGAGAAACCACCAAGACACACCAAAAGCGCGTAAAACTGCAAGGATTGGTGGCTTGTTGCTATTTAAACCATAATTCTAACGATACAAACGACAAAACTTCACAAAGCGGGATCGATCTTAGGAAAGAAGCTATAATACATAGAAAAACCATTCAAAATACACCAAACCACGCAAACCTGGCCGTATAACAGGGTTGCTGTTATTTAGAGCATAATTCTAACGATACAAACAACAAAACCTCACAAAGCAGGATCGATGTTATGAAATTTGCTAAAATAGATAGAGAAACCACCAAGACACACCAAAAGCGCGTACAACTACAAGGATTGCTGCCTCGCTGCTATTTAAACCATAATTCTAACGATACAAACGACAAAACCACACAAAGCACGATCAATGTTATGAAATTTGCTAAAATAGATAGAGAAACCACCAAGACACACCGAAAGCGCGTAACACTACAAGGATTGCTGCCTCGCTGCTATTTAAACCATAATTCTAACGATACAAACAACAAAACCTCACAAAGCAGGATCGATGTTATGAAATTTGCTAAAATAGATAGAGAAACCACCAAGACACACCAAAAGCGCGTAAAACTGCAAGGATTGGTGGCTTGCTGCTATTTGAACCATAATTCTAACAATACAAACGACAAAACCACACAAAGCACAATCGATGTTATGAAATTTGCTAAAATAGATAGAGAAACCACCAAGACACACCAAAAGCGCGTAAAACTGCAAGGATTGGTGGCTTGCTGCTATTTAAACCATAATTCTAACGATACAAACGACAAAACCGCACAAAGCGGGATCGATGTTATGAAATTTGCTAAAATAGATAGAGAAACCTCCAAGACACACCAAAAGCGCGTAAAACTGCAAGCATTGGTGGCTTGCTGCTATTTAAACCATAATTCTAACGATACAAACGACAAAACCACACAAAGCAGGATCAATGTTATGAAATTTGCTAAAATAGATAGAGAAACCACCAAGACACACCAAAAGCGCGTAAAACTGCAAGGATTGGTGGCTTGCTGCTATTTAAACCATAATTCTAACGATACAAACGGCAAAACCGCACAAAGCAGGATCGATGTTATGAAATTTGCTAAAATAGATAGAGAAACCACCAAGACACACCAAAAGCGCGTAAAACTGCAAGGCTTGGTGGCTTGCTGCTATTTAAACCGTAATTCTTACGATACAAACGACAAAACTTCACAAAGCGGGATCGATCTTAGGAAAGTAGCTATAATACATAGAAAAACCATTCAAAATACACCAAACCACGCAAACCTGGCCGTATAACAGGGTTGCTGTTATTTAAACCATAATTCTAACGATACAAACGACAAAACCACACAAAGCACAATCGATGTTATGAAATTTGCTAAAATAGATAGAGAAACCACCAAGACACACCGAAAGCGCGTAAAACTGCAAGGACAGGCGACAAACCTCACAAAGCGGGATCGATCTTAGGAAAGTAGCTATAATACATAGAAAAACCATTCAAAATACACCAAACCACGCAAACCTGGCCGTATAACAGGGTTGCTGTTATTTAAACCATAATTCTAAAGATACAAACGACAAAACCGCACAAAGCAGGATCGATGTTATGAAATTTGCTAAAATAGATAGAGAAACCACCAAGACACACCAAAAGCGCGTAAAACTGCAAGGATTGGTGGCTTGCTGCTATTTAAACCATAATTCTAACGATACAAACGACAAAACTTCACAAAGCGGGATCGATCTTAGGAAAGTAGCTATAATACATAGAAAAACCATTCAAAATACACCAAACCACGCAAACCTGGCCGTATAGCAGGGTTGCTGTTATTTAAACCATAATTCTAATGATACAAACGACAAAACCGCACAAAGCAGGATCGATGTTATTAAATTTGCTAAAATAGATAGAGACACCTCCAAGACACACCAAAAGCGCGTAAAACTGCAAGCATTGGTGGCTTGCTGCTATTTAAACCATAATTCTAACGATACAAACGACAAAACCGCACAAAGCAGGATCGATGTTATGAAATTTGCTAAAATAGATAGAGAAACCTCCAAGACACACCAAAAGCGCGTAAAACTGCAAGCATTGGTGGCTTGCTGCTATTTAAACCATAATTCTAACGATACAAACGACAAAACCACACAAAGCTGGATCGATGTTATGAAATTTGCTAAAATAGATAGAGAAACCACCAAGACACACCAAAAGCGCGTAAAACTGCAAGGATTGGTGGCTTGCTGCTATTTAAACCATAATTCTAACGATACAAACGACAAAACCGCACAAAGCAGGATCGATGTTATGAAATTTGCTAAAATAGATAGAGAAACCACCAAGACACACCAAAAGCGCGTAAAACTGCAAGGATTGCTGCCTCGCTGCTATTTAAACCATAATTCTAACGATACAAACGACAAAACCACACAAAGCACGATCAATGTTATGAAATTTGCTAAAATAGATAGAGAAACCACCAAGACACACCAAAAGCGCGTAAAACTGCAAGCATTGGTGGCTTGCTGCTATTTAAACCATAATTCTAATGATACAAACGACAAAACTTCACAAAGCGGGATCGATCTTAGGAAAGTAGCTATAATACATAGAAAAACCATTCAAAATACACCAAACCACGCAAACCTGGCCGTATAACAGGGTTGCTGTTATTTAAACCATAATTCTAACGATACAAACGACAAAACCACACAAAGCACAATCGATGTTATGAAATTTGCTAAAATAGATAGAGAAACCACCAAGACACACCAAAAGCGCGTAAAACTGCAAGGACAGGCGACAAACCTCACAAAGCGGGATCGATCTCAGGAAAGTAGCTATAATACATAGAAAAACCATTCAAAATACACCAAACCACGCAAACCTGGCCGTATAACAGGGTTGCCGTTATTTAAACCATAATTCTAACGATACAAACGACAAAACTTCACAAGGCGCGATCGATCTTAGGAAAGAAGCTATAATACATATAAAAAAAATTCAAAATACACCAAACCACGCAAACCTGGCCGTATAACAGGGTTGCTGTTACTTAAACCATAATTCTAATGATACAAACGACAAAACCGCACAAAGCAGGATCGATGTTATGAAATTTGCTAAAATAGATAGAGAAACCACCAAGACACACCAAAAGCGCGTAAAACTGCAAGGATTGGTGGCTTGCTGCTATTTAAACCATAATTCTAACGATACAAACGACAAAACCGCACAAAGCAGGATCGATGTTATGAAATTTGCTAAAATAGATAGAGAAACCACCAAGACACACCAAAAGCGCGTAAAACTGCAAGGATTGCTGCCTCGCTGCTATTTAAACCATAATTCTAACGATACAAACGACAAAACCGCACAAAGCAGGATCGATGTTATGAAATTTGCTAAAATAGATAGAGAAACCACCAAGACACACCAAAAGCGCGTAAAACTGCAAGGATTGGTGGCTTGCTGCTATTTAAACCGTAATTCTTACGATACAAACGACAAAACTTCACAAAGCGGGATCGATCTTAGGAAAGTAGCTATAATACATAGAAAAACCATTCAAAATACACCAAACCACGCAAACCTGGCCGTATAACAGGGTTGCCGTTATTTAAACCATAATTCTAACGGTACAAACGACAAAACCTAACAAAGCAGGATCGATGTTATGAAATTTGCTCAAATAGATAGAGAAACCACCAAGACACACCAAAAGCGCGTAAAACTACAAGGATTGCTGGGTTGCTGCTATTTAAACCATAATTCTAACGACACAGGCGACAAAACCTCACAAAGCAGGATCGATGTTATGAAATTTGCTAAAATAGATAGAGAAACCACCAAGACACACCAAAAGCGCGTAAAACTGCAAGGCTTGGTGGCTTGCTGCTATTTAAACCGTAATTCTTACGATACAAACGACAAAACTTCACAAAGCGGGATCGATCTTAGGAAAGTAGCTATAATACATAGAAAAACCATTCAAAATACACCAAACCACGCAAACCTGGCCGTATAACAGGGTTGCTGTTATTTAAACCATAATTCTAACGATACAAACGACAAAACCACACAAAGCACAATCGATGTTATGAAATTTGCTAAAATAGATAGAGAAACCACCAAGACACACCAAAAGCGCGTAAAACTGCAAGGACAGGCGACAAACCTCACAAAGCGGGATCGATCTTAGGAAAGTAGCTATAATACATAGAAAAACCATTCAAAATACACCAAACCACGCAAACCTGGCCGTATAACAGGGTTGCCGTTATTTAAACCATAATTCTAACGATACAAACGACAAAACTTCACAAGGCGGGATCGATCTTAGGAAAGAAGCTATAATACATAGAAAAACCATTCAAAATACACCAAACCACGCAAACCTGGCCGTATAACAGGGTTGCTGTTATTTAAACCATAATTCTAATGATACTGTGGGGGGGCGTCGTGGTGGGTCGGCAAGGACTCGGGTTCATCGGTATTCCCACCTACTTGTTCCACCTAGAGCGAAAGGCACCAAGTTCACCGACAGGCTTTAGAAAAGTAACAAGAGTCAAGCACTGGAATGTTGTTTGAATTAATGTTCGTTTATTTGTCATGTATAACTTAACGGTAACTTATATCGTGTATCGACTTTACAAAAACTTTACAAAGTGTGTGAAGCCGTCGCACTCGGAACAAATTCTGATTCAGTCAAGTCCGTGAATTTTACGTGGTTGCTACTTCAAGCTCACAGTGTCACAATCTCACATCATGGGGAGCGCAGTTAGTCGAACACCTAGCCGTTTAAACGTCGCGCACACGCGTCACGCGTAGGGATTCTGAACCGGGGGACGTGGGGACGGCACGGCCGTTTGAATTAATACCGCCGGTGAGTAGTGTAAAGGCTGCACTCGCACACGCTATCCTAAATACGCGCCCGTTAATTGGTGACGACGATTCGTTAGGTTCAATGACCCGATTATTCAGTGATGCGCGCTGGAGGGTACGAAGGGACGTGTGTCCTCAGTGGTGGCTATTACTCGACTGGTGCATGGATGAATATAATTCATTCATTGCGTCGTGGCGGTGCGTCATGGCAGAGTTAGGCTCGCTGCCAATTACGGGAAATTGTGGACGAGTTGCTATGCTCGCATAGGAATTTAGTTCCAACGAATTCTGGCCGTACAGGCTGGGTTGACTTCGTTGGTTGGGTGTACCGGGAATTGGTTTGGCGACGCGAGCGAGCATGGGCGTGTGTTTTCGGGGGAAATTGGAATGGCTTGGGTGCAAGCAAGGGATATCGTTTAGATAGAAATGTTAACCGAAATAATTTCGGGGAAATGTGCGCGGTTTATTTGGTTGGTAGTGTTCCGTTGAGGATTGGGTATACGCTTTGTTAAGGCATATGAACTTCGGAGAAATGTGTGCGGCTGGGTATGCTTGCTGATGTTCCGTTGAGGATTGAATATGCGTTTGCTATGGCATACGAGTTTCGGGGAAATGTGGGTTGTTTGGTTGCGTTGAGGAAATATGGATAATTGAGTAACGCAATTTTGGGAAAATGCATGTGGTGGTGATTAGAATATATTCGGTTGAATTATATTCTCTTGGAGGTTTGGGAAATATTTTATTGCATATTTGGGAATATATGCTATTGCAGATTTGATTTTTGCATGTTTGCAGGTTAGGGTTGTGGGTTGGTTCTGTGTGATGTAGAGAACCCCCACAATACAAACGACAAAACCGCACAAAGCAGGATCGATGTTATGAAATTTGCTAAAATAGATAGAGAAACCACCAAGACACACCAAAAGCGCGTAAAACTGCAAGGATTGGTGGCTTGCTGCTATTTAAACCATAATTCTAACGATACAAACGACAAAACCGCACAAAGCAGGATCGATGTTATGAAATTTGCTAAAATAGATAGAGCAACCACCAAGACACACCAAAAGCGCGTAAAACTGCAAGGATTGCTGCCTCGCTGCTATTTAAACCATAATTCTAAGGATACAAACGACAAAACCGCACAAAGCAGGATCGATGTTATGAAATTTGCTAAAATAGATAGAGAAACCTTCAAGGCACACCAAAAGCGCGTAAAACTGCAAGGATTGGTGGCTTGCTGCTATTTAAACCATAATTCTAACGATACAAACGACAAAACCGCACAAAGCAGGATCGATGTTATGAAATTTGCTAAAATAGATAGAGCAACCACCAAGACACACCAAAAGCGCGTAAAACTGCAAGGATTGCTGCCTCGCTGCTATTTAAACCATAATTCTAAGGATACAAACGACAAAACCGCACAAAGCAGGATCGATGTTATGAAATTTGCTAAAATAGATAGAGAAACCTCCAAGGCACACCAAAAGCGCGTAAAACTGCAAGGATTGGTGGCTTGCTGCTATTTAAACCATAATTCTAACGATACAAACGACAAAACCGCACAAAGCAGGATCGATGTTATGAAATTTGCTAAAATAGATAGAGAAACCACCAAGACACACCAAAAGCGCGTAAAACTGCAAGGATTGCTGGCTTGCCGCTATTTAAACCGTAATTCTAACGACACAACCGACAAAACTTCACAAAGCGGGATCGATCTTAGGAAAGTAGCTATAATACATTGAAAAACCATTCAAAATACACCAAACCACGCAAACCTGGCCGTATAACAGGGTGGCTGTTATTTAAACCATAATTCTAACGATACAAACGACAAAACTTCACAAGGCGGGATCGATCTTAGGAAAGAAGCTATAATACATAGAAAAACCATTCAAAATACACCAAACCACGCAAACCTAGCCGTATAACAGGGTTGCCGTTATTTAAACCATAATTCTAACGATACAAACGACAAAACTTCACAAGGCGGGATCGATCTTAGGAAAGAAGCTATAATACATAGAAAAACCATTCAAAATACACCAAACCACGCAAACCTGGCCGTATAACAGGGTTGCTGTTATTTAAACCATAATTCTAACGATACAAACGACAAAACCACACAAAGCACAATCGATGTTATGAAATATGCTAAAATAGATAGAGAAACCACCAAGACACACCAAAAGCGCGTAAAACTGCAAGGATTGGTGGCTTGCTGCTATTTAAACCATAATTCTAACGATACAAACGACAAAACTTCACAAAGCGGGATCGATCTTAGGAAAGAAGCTATAATACATAGAAAAACCATTCAAAATACACCAAACCACGCAAACCTGGCCGTATAACAGGGTTGCTGTTATTTAAACCATAATTCTAACGATAAAAACGACAAAACCACACAAAGCAAGATCGATGTTATGAAATTTGCTAAAATAGATAGAGAAACCACCAAGGCACACCAAAAGCGCGTAAAACTACAAGGATTGCTGGCTCGCTGCTATTTAAACCATAATTCTAACGATACAAACGACAAAACCACACAAAGCAGGATCAATGTTATGAAATTTGCTAAAATAGATAGAGAAACCACCAAGATACACCAAAAGCGCGTAAAACTGCAAGGCTTGCTGGCTTGCTGCCATTTAAACCATAATTCTAACGATACAAACGACAAAACTTCACAAAGCGGGATCGATCTTAGGAAAGTAGCTATAATACATAGAAAAACCATTCAAAATACACCAAACCACGCAAACCTGGCCGTATAACAGGGTTGCTGTTATTTAAACCATAATTCTAACGATACAAACGACAAAACCTCACAAAGCAGGATCGATGTTATGAAATTTGCTAAAATAGATAGAGAAACCACCAAGACACACCAAAAGCGCGTAAAACTGCAAGGCTTGGTGGCTTGCTGCTATTTAAACCATAATTCTAACGATACAAACGACAAAACTTCACAAAGCGGGATCGATCTTAGGAAAGTAGCTATAGTACATAGAAAAACCATTCAAAATACACCAAACCACGCAAACCTGGCCGTATAGCAGGGTTGCTGTTATTTAAACCATAATTCTAATGATACAAACGACAAAACCGCACAAAGCAGGATCGATGTTATGAAATTTGCTAAAATAGATAGAGAAACCTCCAAGACACACCAAAAGCGCGTAAAACTGCAAGCATTGGTGGCTTGCTGCTATTTAAACCATAATTCTAACGATACAAACGACAAAACCGCACAAAGCAGGATCGATGTTATGAAATTTGCTAAAATAGATAGAGAAACCTCCAAGACACACCTAAAGCGCGTAAAACTGCAAGGACAGGCGACAAACCTCACAAAACGGGATCGATCTTAGGAAAGTAGCTATAATACATAGAAAAACCATTCAAAATACACCAAACCACGCAAACCTGGCCGTATAACTGGGTTGCTGTTATTTAAACCATAATTCTAACGATACAAATGACAAAACCTCACAAAGCAGGATCTATGTTATGAAATTTGCTAAAACAGATAGAGAAACCACCAAGACACACCAAAAGCGCGTAAAACTGCAAGGATTGCTGGTTTGCTGTTATTTAAACCATAATTCTAACGATAAAAACGACAAAACCACACAAAGCACGATCGATGTTATGAAATTTGCTAAAATAGATAGAGAAACCACCAAGACACACCAAAAGCGCGTAAAACTACAAGGATTGCTGGTTTGCTGCTATTTAAACCATAATTCTAATGATACAAACGACAAAACCACACAATACAGGATCGATGTTAAGAAATTTGCTAACATAGATAGAGAAACCACCAAGACACACCAAAAGCGCGTAAAACTGCAAGGATTGGTGGCTTGTTGCTATTTAAACCATAATTCTAACGATACAAACGACAAAACCACACAAAGCAGGATCGATGTTATGAAATTTGCTAAAATAGATAGAGAAACCACCAAGACACACCAAAAGCGCGTAAAACTGCAAGGATTGGTGGCTTGTTGCTATTTAAACCATAATTCTAACGATACAAACGACAAAACTTCACAAAGCGGGATCGATCTTAGGAAAGAAGCTATAATACATAGAAAAACCATTCAAAATACACCAAACCACGCAAACCTGGCCGTATAACAGGGTTGCTGTTATTTAAACCATAATTCTAACGATACAAACAACAAAACCTCACAAAGCAGGATCGATGTTATGAAATTTGCTAAAATAGATAGAGAAACCTCCAAGACACACCAAAAGCGCGTAAAACTGCAAGCATTGGTGGCTTGCTGCTATTTAACCCATAATTCTAACGATACAAACGACAAAACCGCACAAAGCAGGATCGATGTTATGAAATTTGCTAAAATAGATAGAGAAACCTCCAAGACACACCAAAAGCGCGTAAAACTGCAAGCATTGGTGGCTTGCTGCTATTTAAACCGTAATTCTTACGATACAAACGACAAAACTTCACAAAGCGGGATCGATCTTAGGAAAGTAGCTATAATACATAGAAAAACCATTCAAAATACACCAAACCACGCAAACCTGGCCGTATAACAGGGTTGCTGTTATTTAAACCATAATTCTAACAATAAAAACGACAAAACCACACAAAGCACAATCGATGTTATGAAATTTGCTAAAATAGATAGAGAAACCACCAAGACACACCAAAAGCGCGTAAAACTGCAAGGCTTGGTGGCTTGCTGCTATTTAAACCATAATTCTTACGATACAAACGACAAAACTTCACAAAGCGGGATCGATCTTAGGAAAGTAGCTATAATACATAGAAAAACCATTCAAAATACACCAAACCACGCAAACCTGGCCGTATAACAGGGTTGCTGTTATTTAAACCATAATTCTAAAGATACAAACGACAAAACCGCACAAAGCAGGATCGATGTTATGAAATTTGCTAAAATAGATAGAGAAACCTCCAAGACACACCAAAAGCGCGTAAAACTGCAAGCATTGGTGGCTTGCTGCTATTTAAACCATAATTCTAACGATACAAACGACAAAACCACACAAAGCAGGATCGATGTTATGAAATTTGCTAAAATAGATAGAGAAACCACCAAGACACACCAAAAGCGCGTAAAACTGCAAGGATTGGTGGCTTGTTGCTATTTAAACCATAATTCTAACGATACAAACGACAAAACTTCACAAAGCGGGATCGATCTTAGGAAAGAAGCTATAATACATAGAAAAACCATTCAAAATACACCAAACCACGCAAACCTGGCCGTATAACAGGGTTGCTGTTATTTAAACCATAATTCTAACGATACAAACAACAAAACCTCACAAAGCAGGATCGATGTTATGAAATTTGCTAAAATAGATAGAGAAACCTCCAAGACACACCAAAAGCGCGTAAAACTGCAAGCATTGGTGGCTTGCTGCTATTTAACCCATAATTCTAACGATACAAACGACAAAACCGCACAAAGCAGGATCGATGTTATGAAATTTGCTAAAATAGATAGAGAAACCTCCAAGACACACCAAAAGCGCGTAAAACTGCAAGCATTGGTGGCTTGCTGCTATTTAAACCGTAATTCTTACGATACAAACGACAAAACTTCACAAAGCGGGATCGATCTTAGGAAAGTAGCTATAATACATAGAAAAACCATTCAAAATACACCAAACCACGCAAACCTGGCCGTATAACAGGGTTGCCGTTATTTAAACCATAATTCTAACAATACAAACGACAAAACCTCACAAAGCAGGATCGATGTTATGAAATTTGCTAAAACAGATAGAGAAACCACCAAGACACACCAAAAGCGCGTAAAACTGCAAGGATTGCTGGTTTGCTGTTATTTAAACCATAATTCTAACGATAAAAACAACAAAACCTCACAAAGCACAATCGATGTTATGAAATTTGCTAAAATAGATAGAGAAACCACCAAGACACACCAAAAGCGCGTAAAACTGCAAGGATTGGTGGCTTGTTGCTATTTAAACCATAATTCTAACGATACAAACGACAAAACTTCACAAAGCGGGATCGATCTTAGGAAAGAAGCTATAATACATAGAAAAACCATTCAAAATACACCAAACCACGCAAACCTGGCCGTATAACAGGGTTGCTGTTATTTAGAGCATAATTCTAACGATACAAACAACAAAACCTCACAAAGCAGGATCGATGTTATGAAATTTGCTAAAATAGATAGAGAAACCACCAAGACACACCAAAAGCGCGTACAACTACAAGGATTGCTGCCTCGCTGCTATTTAAACCATAATTCTAACGATACAAACGACAAAACCACACAAAGCACGATCAATGTTATGAAATTTGCTAAAATAGATAGAGAAACCACCAAGACACACCGAAAGCGCGTAACACTACAAGGATTGCTGCCTCGCTGCTATTTAAACCATAATTCTAACGATACAAACAACAAAACCTCACAAAGCAGGATCGATGTTATGAAATTTGCTAAAATAGATAGAGAAACCACCAAGACACACCAAAAGCGCGTAAAACTGCAAGGATTGGTGGCTTGCTGCTATTTGAACCATAATTCTAACAATACAAACGACAAAACCACACAAAGCACAATCGATGTTATGAAATTTGCTAAAATAGATAGAGAAACCACCAAGACACACCAAAAGCGCGTAAAACTGCAAGGATTGGTGGCTTGCTGCTATTTAAACCATAATTCTAACGATACAAACGACAAAACCGCACAAAGCGGGATCGATGTTATGAAATTTGCTAAAATAGATAGAGAAACCTCCAAGACACACCAAAAGCGCGTAAAACTGCAAGCATTGGTGGCTTGCTGCTATTTAAACCATAATTCTAACGATACAAACGACAAAACCACACAAAGCAGGATCAATGTTATGAAATTTGCTAAAATAGATAGAGAAACCACCAAGACACACCAAAAGCGCGTAAAACTGCAAGGATTGGTGGCTTGCTGCTATTTAAACCATAATTCTAACGATACAAACGGCAAAACCGCACAAAGCAGGATCGATGTTATGAAATTTGCTAAAATAGATAGAGAAACCACCAAGACACACCAAAAGCGCGTAAAACTGCAAGGCTTGGTGGCTTGCTGCTATTTAAACCGTAATTCTTACGATACAAACGACAAAACTTCACAAAGCGGGATCGATCTTAGGAAAGTAGCTATAATACATAGAAAAACCATTCAAAATACACCAAACCACGCAAACCTGGCCGTATAACAGGGTTGCTGTTATTTAAACCATAATGCTAACGATACAAACGACAAAACCACACAAAGCACAATCGATGTTATGAAATTTGCTAAAATAGATAGAGAAACCACCAAGACACACCGAAAGCGCGTAAAACTGCAAGGACAGGCGACAAACCTCACAAAGCGGGATCGATCTTAGGAAAGTAGCTATAATACATAGAAAAACCATTCAAAATACACCAAACCACGCAAACCTGGCCGTATAACAGGGTTGCTGTTATTTAAACCATAATTCTAAAGATACAAACGACAAAACCGCACAAAGCAGGATCGATGTTATGAAATTTGCTAAAATAGATAGAGAAACCACCAAGACACACCAAAAGCGCGTAAAACTGCAAGGATTGGTGGCTTGCTGCTATTTAAACCATAATTCTAACGATACAAACGACAAAACTTCACAAAGCGGGATCGATCTTAGGAAAGTAGCTATAATACATAGAAAAACCATTCAAAATACACCAAACCACGCAAACCTGGCCGTATAGCAGGGTTGCTGTTATTTAAACCATAATTCTAATGATACAAACGACAAAACCGCACAAAGCAGGATCGATGTTATTAAATTTGCTAAAATAGATAGAGACACCTCCAAGACACACCAAAAGCGCGTAAAACTGCAAGCATTGGTGGCTTGCTGCTATTTAAACCATAATTCTAACGATACAAACGACAAAACCGCACAAAGCAGGATCGATGTTATGAAATTTGCTAAAATAGATAGAGAAACCTCCAAGACACACCAAAAGCGCGTAAAACTGCAAGCATTGGTGGCTTGCTGCTATTTAAACCATAATTCTAACGATACAAACGACAAAACCACACAAAGCTGGATCGATGTTATGAAATTTGCTAAAATAGATAGAGAAACCACCAAGACACACCAAAAGCGCGTAAAACTGCAAGGATTGGTGGCTTGCTGCTATTTAAACCATAATTCTAACGATACAAACGACAAAACCGCACAAAGCAGGATCGATGTTATGAAATTTGCTAAAATAGATAGAGAAACCACCAAGACACACCAAAAGCGCGTAAAACTGCAAGGATTGCTGCCTCGCTGCTATTTAAACCATAATTCTAACGATACAAACGACAAAACCACACAAAGCACGATCAATGTTATGAAATTTGCTAAAATAGATAGAGAAACCACCAAGACACACCAAAAGCGCGTAAAACTGCAAGCATTGGTGGCTTGCTGCTATTTAAACCATAATTCTAATGATACAAACGACAAAACTTCACAAAGCGGGATCGATCTTAGGAAAGTAGCTATAATACATAGAAAAACCATTCAAAATACACCAAACCACGCAAACCTGGCCGTATAACAGGGTTGCTGTTATTTAAACCATAATTCTAACGATACAAACGACAAAACCACACAAAGCACAATCGATGTTATGAAATTTGCTAAAATAGATAGAGAAACCACCAAGACACACCAAAAGCGCGTAAAACTGCAAGGACAGGCGACAAACCTCACAAAGCGGGATCGATCTCAGGAAAGTAGCTATAATACATAGAAAAACCATTCAAAATACACCAAACCACGCAAACCTGGCCGTATAACAGGGTTGCCGTTATTTAAACCATAATTCTAACGATACAAACGACAAAACTTCACAAGGCGCGATCGATCTTAGGAAAGAAGCTATAATACATATAAAAAAAATTCAAAATACACCAAACCACGCAAACCTGGCCGTATAACAGGGTTGCTGTTACTTAAACCATAATTCTAATGATACAAACGACAAAACCGCACAAAGCAGGATCGATGTTATGAAATTTGCTAAAATAGATAGAGAAACCACCAAGACACACCAAAAGCGCGTAAAACTGCAAGGATTGGTGGCTTGCTGCTATTTAAACCATAATTCTAACGATACAAACGACAAAACCGCACAAAGCAGGATCGATGTTATGAAATTTGCTAAAATAGATAGAGAAACCACCAAGACACACCAAAAGCGCGTAAAACTGCAAGGATTGCTGCCTCGCTGCTATTTAAACCATAATTCTAACGATACAAACGACAAAACCGCACAAAGCAGGATCGATGTTATGAAATTTGCTAAAATAGATAGAGAAACCACCAAGACACACCAAAAGCGCGTAAAACTGCAAGGATTGGTGGCTTGCTGCTATTTAAACCGTAATTCTTACGATACAAACGACAAAACTTCACAAAGCGGGATCGATCTTAGGAAAGTAGCTATAATACATAGAAAAACCATTCAAAATACACCAAACCACGCAAACCTGGCCGTATAACAGGGTTGCCGTTATTTAAACCATAATTCTAACGGTACAAACGACAAAACCTAACAAAGCAGGATCGATGTTATGAAATTTGCTCAAATAGATAGAGAAACCACCAAGACACACCAAAAGCGCGTAAAACTACAAGGATTGCTGGGTTGCTGCTATTTAAACCATAATTCTAACGACACAGGCGACAAAACCTCACAAAGCAGGATCGATGTTATGAAATTTGCTAAAATAGATAGAGAAACCACCAAGACACACCAAAAGCGCGTAAAACTGCAAGGCTTGGTGGCTTGCTGCTATTTAAACCGTAATTCTTACGATACAAACGACAAAACTTCACAAAGCGGGATCGATCTTAGGAAAGTAGCTATAATACATAGAAAAACCATTCAAAATACACCAAACCACGCAAACCTGGCCGTATAACAGGGTTGCTGTTATTTAAACCATAATTCTAACGATACAAACGACAAAACCACACAAAGCACAATCGATGTTATGAAATTTGCTAAAATAGATAGAGAAACCACCAAGACACACCAAAAGCGCGTAAAACTGCAAGGACAGGCGACAAACCTCACAAAGCGGGATCGATCTTAGGAAAGTAGCTATAATACATAGAAAAACCATTCAAAATACACCAAACCACGCAAACCTGGCCGTATAACAGGGTTGCCGTTATTTAAACCATAATTCTAACGATACAAACGACAAAACTTCACAAGGCGGGATCGATCTTAGGAAAGAAGCTATAATACATAGAAAAACCATTCAAAATACACCAAACCACGCAAACCTGGCCGTATAACAGGGTTGCTGTTATTTAAACCATAATTCTAATGATACTGTGGGGGGGCGTCGTGGTGGGTCGGCAAGGACTCGGGTTCATCGGTATTCCCACCTACTTGTTCCACCTAGAGCGAAAGGCACCAAGTTCACCGACAGGCTTTAGAAAAGTAACAAGAGTCAAGCACTGGAATGTTGTTTGAATTAATGTTCGTTTATTTGTCATGTATAACTTAACGGTAACTTATATCGTGTATCGACTTTACAAAAACTTTACAAAGTGTGTGAACCCGTCGCACTCGGAACAAATTCTGATTCAGTCAAGTCCGTGAATTTTACGTGGTTGCTACTTCAAGCTCACAGTGTCACAATCTCACATCATGGGGAGCGCAGTTAGTCGAACACCTAGCCGTTTAAACGTCGCGCACACGCGTCACGCGTAGGGATTCTGAACCGGGGGACGTGGGGACGGCACGGCCGTTTGAATTAATACCGCCGGTGAGTAGTGTAAAGGCTGCACTCGCACACGCTATCCTAAATACGCGCCCGTTAATTGGTGACGACGATTCGTTAGGTTCAATGACCCGATTATTCAGTGATGCGCGCTGGAGGGTACGAAGGGACGTGTGTCCTCAGTGGTGGCTATTACTCGACTGGTGCATGGATGAATATAATTCATTCATTGCGTCGTGGCGGTGCGTCATGGCAGAGTTAGGCTCGCTGCCAATTACGGGAAATTGTGGACGAGTTGCTATGCTCGCATAGGAATTTAGTTCCAACGAATTCTGGCCGTACAGGCTGGGTTGACTTCGTTGGTTGGGTGTACCGGGAATTGGTTTGGCGACGCGAGCGAGCATGGGCGTGTGTTTTCGGGGGAAATTGGAATGGCTTGGGTGCAAGCAAGGGATATCGTTTAGATAGAAATGTTAACCGAAATAATTTCGGGGAAATGTGCGCGGTTTATTTGGTTGGTAGTGTTCCGTTGAGGATTGGGTATACGCTTTGTTAAGGCATATGAACTTCGGAGAAATGTGTGCGGCTGGGTATGCTTGCTGATGTTCCGTTGAGGATTGAATATGCGTTTGCTATGGCATACGAGTTTCGGGGAAATGTGGGTTGTTTGGTTGCGTTGAGGAAATATGGATAATTGAGTAACGCAATTTTGGGAAAATGCATGTGGTGGTGATTAGAATATATTCGGTTGAATTATATTCTCTTGGAGGTTTGGGAAATATTTTATTGCATATTTGGGAATATATGCTATTGCAGATTTGATTTTTGCATGTTTGCAGGTTAGGGTTGTGGGTTGGTTCTGTGTGATGTAGAGAACCCCCACAATACAAACGACAAAACCGCACAAAGCAGGATCGATGTTATGAAATTTGCTAAAATAGATAGAGAAACCACCAAGACACACCAAAAGCGCGTAAAACTGCAAGGATTGGTGGCTTGCTGCTATTTAAACCATAATTCTAACGATACAAACGACAAAACCGCACAAAGCAGGATCGATGTTATGAAATTTGCTAAAATAGATAGAGCAACCACCAAGACACACCAAAAGCGCGTAAAACTGCAAGGATTGCTGCCTCGCTGCTATTTAAACCATAATTCTAAGGATACAAACGACAAAACCGCACAAAGCAGGATCGATGTTATGAAATTTGCTAAAATAGATAGAGAAACCTCCAAGGCACACCAAAAGCGCGTAAAACTGCAAGGATTGGTGGCTTGCTGCTATTTAAACCATAATTCTAACGATACAAACGACAAAACCGCACAAAGCAGGATCGATGTTATGAAATTTGCTAAAATAGATAGAGCAACCACCAAGACACACCAAAAGCGCGTAAAACTGCAAGGATTGCTGCCTCGCTGCTATTTAAACCATAATTCTAAGGATACAAACGACAAAACCGCACAAAGCAGGATCGATGTTATGAAATTTGCTAAAATAGATAGAGAAACCTCCAAGGCACACCAAAAGCGCGTAAAACTGCAAGGATTGGTGGCTTGCTGCTATTTAAAC
This sequence comes from Microdon myrmicae, assembly GCA_963931805.1. Classification (NCBI taxonomy): domain Eukaryota; kingdom Metazoa; phylum Arthropoda; class Insecta; order Diptera; family Syrphidae; genus Microdon; species Microdon myrmicae. The sequence continues at coordinate 47,288,600 of OZ007500.1, forward strand.
CATAATTCTAACGATACAAACGACAAAACCGCACAAAGCAGGATCGATGTTATGAAATTTGCTAAAATAGATAGAGAAACCACCAAGACACACCAAAAGCGCGTAAAACTGCAAGGCTTGGTGGCTTGCTGCTATTTAAACCGTAATTCTTACGATACAAACGACAAAACTTCACAAAGCGGGATCGATCTTAGGAAAGTAGCTATAATACATAGAAAAACCATTCAAAATACACCAAACCACGCAAACCTGGCCGTATAACAGGGTTGCCGTTATTTAAACCATAATTCTAACAATACAAACGACAAAACCTCACAAAGCAGGATCGATGTTATGAAATTTGCTCAAATAGATAGAGAAACCACCAAGACACACCAAAAGCGCGTAAAACTACAAGGATTGCTGGGTTGCTACTATTTAAACCATAATTCTAACGACACAGGCGACAAAACCTCACAAAGCAGGATCGGTGTTATGAAATTTGCTAAAATAGATAGAGAAACCACCAAGACACACCAAAAGCGCGTAAAACTGCAAGGCTTGGTGGCTTGCTGCTATTTAAACCGTAATTCTTACGATACAAACGACAAAACTTCACAAAGCGGGATCGATCTTAGGAAAGTAGCTATAATACATAGAAAAACCATTCAAAATACACCAAACCACGCAAACCTGGCCGTATAACAGGGTTGCTGTTATTTAAACCATAATTCTAACGATACAAACGACAAAACCACACAAAGCACAATCGATGTTATGAAATTTGCTAAAATAGATAGAGAAACCACCAAGACACACCGAAAGCGCGTAAAACTGCAAGGACAGGCGACAAACCTCACAAAGCGGGATCGATCTTAGGAAAGTAGCTATAATACATAGAAAAACCATTCAAAATACACCAAACCACGCAAACCTGGCCGTATAACAGGGTTGCCGTTATTTAAACCATAATTCTAACGATACAAACGACAAAACTTCACAAGGCGGGATCGATCTTAGGAAAGAAGCTATAATACATAGAAAAACCATTCAAAATACACCAAACCACGCAAACCTGGCCGTATAACAGGGTTGCCGTTATTTAAACCATAATTCTAACGATACAAACGACAAAACCTCACAAAGCAGGATCGATGTTATGAAATTTGCTCAAATAGATAGAGAAACCACCAAGACACACCAAAAGCGCGTAAAACTGCAAGGATTGCTGCCTCGCTGCTATTTAAACCATAATTCTAACGATACAAACGACAAAACCGCACAAAGCAGGATCGATGTTATGAAATTTGCTAAAATAGATAGAGAAACCACCAAGACACACCAAAAGCGCGTAAAACTGCAAGGCTTGGTGGCTTGCTGCTATTTAAACCGTAATTCTTACGATACAAACGACAAAACTTCACAAAGCGGGATCGATCTTAGGAAAGTAGCTATAATACATAGAAAAACCATTCAAAATACACCAAACCACGCAAACCTGGCCGTATAACAGGGTTGCCGTTATTTACACCATAATTCTAACGATACAAACGACAAAACCTCACAAAGCAGGATCGATGTTATGAAATTTGCTCAAATAGATAGAGAAACCACCAAGACACACCAAAAGCGCGTAAAACTACAAGGATTGCTGGGTTGCTGCTATTTAAACCATAATTCTAACTGAACAGGCGACAAAACCTCACAAAGCAGAATCGATGTTATGAAATTTGCTAAAATAGATAGAGAAACCACCAAGACACACCAAAAGCGCGTAAAACTGCAAGGATTGGTGGCTTGTTGCTATTTAAACCATAATTCTAACGATACAAACGACAAAACTTCACAAAGCGGGATCGATCTTAGGAAAGAAGCTATAATACATAGAAAAATCATTCAAAATACACCAAACCACGCAAACCTGGCCGTATAACAGGGTTGCTGTTATTTAAACCATAATTCTAACGATACAAACAACAAAACCTCACAAAGCAGGATCGATGTTATGAAATTTGCTAAAATAGTTAGAGAAACCACCAAGACACACCAAAAGCGCGTAAAACTACAAGGATTGCTGCCTCGCTGCTATTTAAACCATAATTCTAACGATACAAACGACAAAACCACACAAAGCACGATCAATGTTATGAAATTTGCTAAAATAGATAGAGAAACCACCAAGACACACCAAAAGCGCGTATAACTACAAGGATTGCTGGTTTGCTGCTATTTAAACCATAATTCTAACGAAACAGGCAACAAAACCTCGCAAAGTAGGATCGATGTTATGAAATTTGCTAAAATAGATAGAGAAACCACCAAGACACACCAAAAGCGCGTAAAACTGCAAGGATTGGTGGCTTGCTGCTATTTAAACAATAATTCTAACGATACAAACGACAAAACTTCACAAAGCGGTATCGATCTTAGGAAAGTAGCTATAATACATAGAAAAACCATTCAAAATACACCAAACCACGCAAACCTGGCCGTATAACAGGGTTGCCGTTATTTAAACCATAATTCTAACGATACAAACGACAAAACCTCACAAAGCAGGATCGATGTTATGAAATTTGCTAAAATAGATAGAGAAACCACCAAGACACACCAAAAGCGCGTAAAACTACAAGGATTGCTGGGTTGCTGCTATTTAAACCATAATTCTAACGACACAGGCGACAAAACCTCACAAAGCAGGATCGATGTTATGAAATTTGCTAAAATAGATAGAGAAACCACCAAGACACACCAAAAGCGCGTAAAACTGCAAGGATTGGTGGCTTGTTGCTATTTAAACCTTAATTCTAACAATACAAACGACAAAACTTCACAAAGCGGGATCGATATTAGGAAAGAAGCTATAATACATAGAAAAACCATTCAAAATACACCAAACCACGCAAACCTGGCCGTATATCAGGGTTGCTGTTATTTAAACCATAATTCTAAAGATACAAACGACAAAACCGCACAAAGCAGGATCGATGTTATGAAATTTGCTAAAATAGATAGAGAAACCTCCAAGACACACCAAAAGCGCGTAAAACTGCAAGCATTGGTGGCTTGCTGCTATTTAAACCGTAATTCTAACGATACAAACGACAAAACCACACAAAGCAGGATCGATGTTATGAAATTTGCTAAAATAGATAGAGAAACCACCAAGACACACCAAAAGCGCGTAAAACTGCAAGGCTTGGTGGCTTGCTGCTATTTAAACCATAATTCTAACGATACAAACGACAAAACCACACAAAGCAGGATCGATGTTATGAAATTTGCTAAAATAGATAGAGAAACCACCAAGACACACCAAAAGCGCGTAAAACTGCAAGGATTGGTGGCTTGCTGCTATTTAAACCATAATTCTAACGATACAAACGACAAAACCGCACAAAGCAGGATCGATGTTATGAAATTTGCTAAAATAGATAGAGAAACCACCAAGACACACCAAAAGCGCGTAAAACTGCAAGGCTTGGTGGCTTGCTGCTATTTAAACCGTAATTCTTACGATACAAACGACAAAACTTCACAAAGCGGGATCGATCTTAGGAAAATAGCTATAATACATAGAAAAACCATTCAAAATACACCAAACCACGCAAACCTGGCCGTATAACAGGGTTGCTGTTATTTAAACCATAATTCTAAAGATACAAACGACAAAACCGCACAAAGCAGGATCGATGTTATGAAATTTGCTAAAATAGATAGAGAAACCTCCAAGACACACCAAAAGCGCGTAAAACTGCAAGCATTGGTGGCTTGCTGCTATTTAAACCATAATTCTAACGATACCAACGACAAAACCGCACAAAGCAGGATCGATGTTATGAAATTTGCTAAAATAGATAGAGAAACCTCCAAGACACACCAAAAGCGCGTAAAACTGCAAGCATTGGTGGCTTGCTGCTATTTAAACCATAATTCTAACGATACCAACGACAAAACCGCACAAAGCAGGATCGATGTTATGAAATTTGCTAAAATAGATAGAGAAACCTCCAAGACACACCAAGAGCGTAAAACTACAAGGCTTGGTGGCTTGCTGCTATTTAAACCGTAATTCTTACGATACAAACGACAAAACTTCACAAAGCGGGATCGATCTTAGGAAAGTAGCTATAATACATAGAAAAACCATTCAAAATACACCAAACCACGCAAACCTGGCCGTATAACAGGGTTGCCGTTATTTAAACCATAATTCTAACGATACAAACAACAAAACCTCGCAAAGCAGGATCGATGTTATGAAATTTGCTAAAATAGATAGAGAAACCACCAAGACACACCAAAAGCGCGTAAAACTACAAGGATTGCTGGTTTGCTGCTATTTAAACCATAATTCTAACGACACAGGCGACAAAACCTCACAAAGCGGGATCGATCTTATGAAATTAGCTATAATACATATAAAAAAAATTCAAAATACACCAAACCACGCAAACCTGGCCGTATAACTGGGTTGCTGTTATTTAAACCATAATTCTAATGATACAAACGACAAAACCGCACAAAGCAGGATCGATGTTATGAAATTTGCTAAAATAGATAGAGAAACCTCCAAGACACACCAAAAGCGCGTAAAACTGCAAGCATTGGTGGCTTGCTGCTATTTAAACCATAATTCTAACGATACAAACGACAAAACCGCACAAAGCAGGATCGATGTTATGAAATTTGCTAAAATAGATAGAGAAACCACCAAGACACACCAAGAGCGTAAAACTACAAGGCTTGGTGGCTTGCTGCTATTTAAACCGTAATTCTTACGATACAAACGACAAAACTTCACAAAGCGGGATCGATCTTAGGAAAGTAGCTATAATACATAGAAAAACCATTCAAAATACACCAAACCACGCAAACCTGGCCGTATAACAGGGTTGCCGTTATTTAAACCATAATTCTAACGATACAAACAACAAAACCTCGCAAAGCAGGATCGATGTTATGAAATTTGCTAAAATAGATAGAGAAACCACCAAGACACACCAAAAGCGCGTAAAACTACAAGGATTGCTGGTTTGCTGCTATTTAAACCATAATTCTAACGACACAGGCGACAAAACCTCACAAAGCGGGATCGATCTTATGAAATTAGCTATAATACATATAAAAAAAATTCAAAATACACCAAACCACGCAAACCTGGCCGTATAACTGGGTTGCTGTTATTTAAACCATAATTCTAACGATACAAACGACAAAACCGCACAAAGCAGGATCGATGTTATGAAATTTGCTAAAATAGATAGAGAAACCACCAAGACACACCAAAAGCGCGTAAAACTGCAAGGATTGGTGGCTTGCTGCTATTTAAACCATAATTCTAACGATACAAACGACAAAACCACACAAAGCAGGATCGATGTTAAGAAATTTGCTCAAATAGATAGAGAAACCACCAAGACACACCAAAAGCGCGTAAAACTGCAAGGATTGGTGGCTTGCTGCTATTTAAACCATAATTCTAACCATACAAACGACAAAACTTCACAAAGCGGGATCGATCTTAGGAAAGTAGCTATAATACATAGAAAAACCATTCAAAATACACCAAACCACGCAAACCTGGCCGTATAACAAGGTTGCTGTTATTTAAACCATAATTCTAACGATACAAACAACAAAACCTCACAAAGCAGGATCGATGTTAAGAAATTTGCTCAAATAGATAGAGAAACCACCAAGACACACCAAAAGCGCGTAAAACTGCAAGGATTGGTGGCTTGCTGCTATTTAAACCATAATTCTAACGATACAAACGACAAAACCGCACAAAGCAGGATCGATGTTATGAAATTTGCTAAAATAGATAGAGAAACCACCAAGACACACCAAAAGCGCGTAAAACTGCAAGGATTGGTGGCTTGCTGCTATTTAAACCATAATTCTAACGATACAAACGACAAAACCACACAAAGCAGGATCGATGTTAAGAAATTTGCTCAAATAGATAGAGAAACCACCAAGACACACCAAAAGCGCGTAAAACTACAAGGATTGCTGGGTTGCTGCTATTTAAACCATAATTCTAACGACACAGGCGACAAAACCTCACAAAGCAGGATCGATGTTATGAAATTTGCTAAAATAGATAGAGAAACCACCAAGACACACCAAAAGCGCGTAAAACTGCAAGGATTGGTGGCTTGTTGCTATTTAAACCATAATTCTAACTATACAAACGACAAAACTTCACAAAGCGGGATCGATCTTAGGAAAGAAGCTATAATACATAGAAAAACCATTCAAAATACACCAAACCACGCAAACCTGGCCGTATAACAAGGTTGCTGTTATTTAAACCATAATTCTAACGATACAAACAACAAAACCTCACAAAGCAGGATCGATGTTATGAAATTTGCTAAAATAGATAGAGAAACCACCAAGACACACCAAAAGCGCGTAAAACTACAAGGATTGCTGGCTCGCTGCTATTTAAACCATAATTCTAACGATACAAACGACAAAACTTCACAAAGCGGGATCGATCTTAGGAAAGTAGCTATAATACATAGAAAAACCATTCAAAATACACCAAACCACGCAAACCTGGCCGTATAACAGGGTTGCCGTTATTTAAACCATAATTCTAACGGTACAAACGACAAAACCTAACAAAGCAGGATCGATGTTATGAAATTTGCTCAAATAGATAGAGAAACCACCAAGACACACCAAAAGCGCGTAAAACTACAAGGATTGCTGGGTTGCTGCTATTTAAACCATAATTCTAACGACACAGGCGACAAAACCTCACAAAGCAGGATCGATGTTATGAAATTTGCTAAAATAGATAGAGAAACCACCAAGACACACCAAAAGCGCGTAAAACTGCAAGGCTTGGTGGCTTGCTGCTATTTAAACCGTAATTCTTACGATACAAACGACAAAACTTCACAAAGCGGGATCGATCTTAGGAAAGTAGCTATAATACATAGAAAAACCATTCAAAATACACCAAACCACGCAAACCTGGCCGTATAACAGGGTTGCTGTTATTTAAACCATAATTCTAACGATACAAACGACAAAACCACACAAAGCACAATCGATGTTATGAAATTTGCTAAAATAGATAGAGAAACCACCAAGACACACCAAAAGCGCGTAAAACTGCAAGGACAGGCGACAAACCTCACAAAGCGGGATCGATCTTAGGAAAGTAGCTATAATACATAGAAAAACCATTCAAAATACACCAAACCACGCAAACCTGGCCGTATAACAGGGTTGCCGTTATTTAAACCATAATTCTAACGATACAAACGACAAAACTTCACAAGGCGGGATCGATCTTAGGAAAGAAGCTATAATACATAGAAAAACCATTCAAAATACACCAAACCACGCAAACCTGGCCGTATAACAGGGTTGCTGCTATTTAAACCATAATTCTAACTGTACAAACGACAAAACCACACAAAGCAGGATCGATGTTATGAAATTGCCTAAAAAAGATAGAGAAACCACCAAGACACACCAAAAGCGCGTAAAACTGCATGGCTTGGTGGCTTGCTGCTATTTAAACCGTAATTCTTACGATACAAACGACAAAACTTCACAAAGCGGGATCGATCTTAGGAAAGTAGCTATAATACATAGAAAAACCATTCAAAATACACCAAACCACGCAAACCTGGCCGTATAACAGGGTTGCCGTTATTTACACCATAATTCTAACGATACAAACGACAAAACTTCACAAGGCGGGATCGATCTTAGGAAAGAAGCTATAATACATAGAAAAACCATCCAAAATACACCAAACCACGCAAACCTGGCCGTATAACAGGGTTGCTGTTATTTAAACCATAATTCTAACGATACAAACGACAAAACCGCACAAAGCAGGATCGATGTTATGAAATTTGCTAAAATAGATAGAGAAACCACCAAGACACACCAAAAGCGCGTAAAACTGCAAGGACAGGCGACAAACCTCACAAAGCGGGATCGATCTTAGGAAAGTAGCTATAATACATAGAAAAACCATTCAAAATACACCAAACCACGCAAACCTGGCCGTATAACAGGGTTGCCGTTATTTAAACCATAATTCTAACGATACAAACGACAAAACTTCACAAGGCGGGATCGATCTTAGGAAAGAAGCTATAATACATAGAAAAACCATTCAAAATACACCAAACCACGCAAACCTGGCCGTATAACAGGGTTGCTGTTATTTAAACCATAATTCTAATGATACAAACGACAAAACCGCACAAAGCAGGATCGATGTTATGAAATTTGCTAAAATAGATAGAGAAACCACCAAGACACACCAAAAGCGCGTAAAACTGCAAGGCTTGGTGGCTTGCTGCTATTTAAACCGTAAGTCTTACGATACAAACGACAAAACTTCACAAAGCGGGATCGATCTTAGGAAAGTAGCTATAATACATAGAAAAACCATTCAAAATACACCAAACCACGCAAACCTGGCCGTATAACAGGGTTGCCGTTATTTACACCATAATTCTAACGATACAAACGACAAAACTTCACAAGGCGGGATCGATCTTAGGAAAGAAGCTATAATACATAGAAAAACCATTCAAAATACACCAAACCACGCAAACCTGGCCGTATAACAGGGTTGCTGTTATTTAAACCATAATTCTAATGATACAAACGACAAAACCGCACAAAGCAGGATCGATGTTATGAAATTTGCTAAAATAGATAGAGAAACCACCAAGACACACCAAAAGCGCGTAAAACTGCAAGGACAGGCGACAAACCTCACAAAGCGGGATCGATCTTAGGAAAGTAGCTATAATACATAGAAAAACCATTCAAAATACACCAAACCACGCAAACCTGGCCGTATAACAGGGTTGCCGTTATTTAAACCATAATTCTAACGATACAAACGACAAAACTTCACAAGGCGGGATCGATCTTAGGAAAGAAGCTATAATACATAGAAAAACCATTCAAAATACACCAAACCACGCAAACCTGGCCGTATAACAGGGTTGCTGTTATTTAAACCATAATTCTAATGATACAAACGACAAAACCGCACAAAGCAGGATCGATGTTATGAAATTTGCTAAAATAGATAGAGAAACCACCAAGACACACCAAAAGCGCGTAAAACTGCAAGGATTGGTGGCTTGCTGCTATTTAAACCATAATTCTAACGATACAAACGACAAAACCGCACAAAGCAGGATCGATGTTATGAAATTTGCTAAAATAGATAGAGAAACCACCAAGACACACCAAAAGCGCGTAAAACTGCAAGGCTTGGTGGCTTGCTGCTATTTAAACCGTAATTCTTACGATACAAACGACAAAACTTCACAAAGCGGGATCGATCTTAGGAAAGTAGCTATAATACATAGAAAAACCATTCAAAATACACCAAACCACGCAAACCTGGCCGTATAACAGGGTTGCCGTTATTTACACCATAATTCTAACGATACAAACGACAAAACTTCACAAGGCGGGATCGATCTTAGGAAAGAAGCTATAATACATAGAAAAACCATTCAAAATACACCAAACCACGCAAACCTGGCCGTATAACAGGGTTGCTGTTATTTAAACCATAATTCTAATGATACAAACGACAAAACCACACAAAGCAGGATCGATGTTATGAAATTTGCTAAAATAGATAGAGAAACCACCAAGACACACCAAAAGCGCGTAAAACTGCAAGGACAGGCGACAAACCTCACAAAGCGGGATCGATCTTAGGAAAGTAGCTATAATACATAGAAAAACCATTCAAAATACACCAAACCACGCAAACCTGGCCGTATAACAGGGTTGCCGTTATTTAAACCATAATTCTAACGATACAAACGACAAAACTTCACAAGGCGGGATCGATCTTAGGAAAGTAGCTATAATACATAGAAAAACCATTCAAAATACACCAAACCACGCAAACCTGGTCGTATAGCAGGGTTGCTGCTATTTAAACCATAATTCTAACTGTACAAACGACAAAACCACACAAAGCACAATCGATGTTATGAAATTTGCTAAAATAGATAGAGAAACCACCAAGACACACCAAAAGCGCGTAAAACTGCAAGGATTGGTGGCTTGCTGCTATTTAAACCATAATTCTAACGATACAAACGACAAAACCGCACAAAGCAGGATCGATGTTATGAAATTTGCTAAAATAGATAGAGAAACCACCAAGACACACCAAAAGCGCGTAAAACTGCAAGGCTTGGTGGCTTGCTGCTATTTAAACCGTAATTCTTACGATACAAACGACAAAACTTCACAAAGCGGGATCGATCTTAGGAAAGTAGCTATAATACATAGAAAAACCATTCAAAATACACCAAACCACGCAAACCTGGCCGTATAACAGAGTTGCCGTTATTTACACCATAATTCTAACGATACAAACGACAAAACCTCACAAGGCGGGATCGATCTTAGGAAAGAAGCTATAATACATAGAAAAACCATTCAAAATACACCAAACCACGCAAACCTGGCCGTATAACAGGGTTGCTGTTATTTAAACCATAATTCTAATGATACAAACGACAAAACCGCACAAAGCAGGATCGATGTTATGAAATTTGCTAAAATAGATAGAGAAACCACCAAGACACACCAAAAGCGCGTAAAACTGCAAGGACAGGCGACAAACCTCACAAAGCGGGATCGATCTTAGGAAAGTAGCTATAATACATAGAAAAACCATTCAAAATACACCAAACCACGCAAACCTGGCCGTATAACAGGGTTGCCGTTATTTAAACCATAATTCTAACGATACAAACGACAAAACTTCACAAGGCGGGATCGATCTTAGGAAAGAAGCTATAATACATAGAAAAACCATTCAAAATACACCAAACCACGCAAACCTGGCCGTATAACAGGGTTGCTGTTATTTAAACCATAATTCTAATGATACAAACGACAAAACCGCACAAAGCAGGATCGATGTTATGAAATTTGCTAAAATAGATAGAGAAACCACCAAGACACACCAAAAGCGCGTAAAACTGCAAGGACAGGCGACAAACCTCACAAAGCGGGATCGATCTTAGGAAAGTAGCTATAATACATAGAAAAACCATTCAAAATACACCAAACCACGCAAACCTGGCCGTATAACAGGGTTGCTGTTATTTAAACCATAATTCTAACGATACAAACGACAAAACTTCACAAGGCGGGATCGATCTTAGGAAAGTAGCTATAATACATAGAAAAACCATTCAAAATACACCAAACCACGCAAACCTGGTCGTATACCAGGGTTGCTGCTATTTAAACCATAATTCTAAATGTACAAACGACAAAACCACACAAAGCACAATCGATGTTATGAAATTTGCTAAAATAGATAGAGAAACCACCAAGACACACCAAAAGCGCGTAAAACTGCAAGGATTGGTGGCTTGCTGCTATTTAAACCATAATTCTAACGATACAAACGACAAAACCGCACAAAGCAGGATCGATGTTATGAAATTTGCTAAAATAGATAGAGAAACCACCAAGACACACCAAAAGCGCGTAAAACTACAAGGATTGCTGCCTCGCTGCTATTTAAACCATAATTCTAACGATACAAACGACAAAACCACACAAAGCACGATCAATGTTATGAAATTTGCTAAAATAGATAGAGAAACCACCAAGACACACCAAAAGCGCGTAAAACTGCAAGGCTTGGTGGCTTGCTGCTATTTAAACCGTAATTCTAACGACACAAACGACAAAACTTCACAAAGCGGGATCGATCTTAGGAAAGAAGCTATAATACATAGAAAAACCATTCAAACTACACCAAACCACGCAAACCTGGCCGTATAACAGGGTTGCTGTTATTTAAACCATAATTCTGACGATACAAACGACAAAACTTCACAAGGCGGGATCGATCTTAGGAAAGTAGCTATAATACATAGAAAAACCATTCAAAATACACCAAACCACGCAAACCTGGCCGTATAACAGGGTTGCTGTTATTTAAACCATAATTCTAATGATACAAACGACAAAACCGCACAAAGCAGGATCGATGTTATGAAATTTGCTAAAATAGATAGAGAAACCACCAAGACACACCAAAAGCGCGTAAAACTGCAAGGACAGGCGACAAACCTCACAAAGCGGGATCGATCTTAGGAAAGTAGCTATAATACATAGAAAAACCATTCAAAATACACCAAACCACGCAAACCTGGCCGTATAACAGGGTTGCCGTTATTTAAACCATAATTCTAACGATACAAACGACAAAACTTCACAAGGCGGGATCGATCTTAGGAAAGTAGCTATAATACATAGAAAAACCATTCAAAATACACCAAACCACGCAAACCTGGTCGTATACCAGGGTTGCTGCTATTTAAACCATAATTCTAAATGTACAAACGACAAAACCACACAAAGCACAATCGATGTTATGAAATTTGCTAAAATAGATAGAGAAACCACCAAGACACACCAAAAGCGCGTAAAACTGCAAGGATTGGTGGCTTGCTGCTATTTAAACCATAATTCTAACGATACAAACGACAAAACCGCACAAAGCAGGATCGATGTTATGAAATTTGCTAAAATAGATAGAGAAACCACCAAGACACACCAAAAGCGCGTAAAACTACAAGGATTGCTGCCTCGCTGCTATTTAAACCATAATTCTAACGATACAAACGACAAAACCACACAAAGCACGATCAATGTTATGAAATTTGCTAAAATAGATAGAGAAACCACCAAGACACACCAAAAGCGCGTAAAACTGCAAGGCTTGGTGGCTTGCTGCTATTTAAACCGTAATTCTAACGACACAAACGACAAAACTTCACAAAGCGGGATCGATCTTAGGAAAGAAGCTATAATACATAGAAAAACCATTCAAACTACACCAAACCACGCAAACCTGGCCGTATAACAGGGTTGCTGTTATTTAAACCATAATTCTGACGATACAAACGACAAAACTTCACAAGGCGGGATCGATCTTAGGAAAGTAGCTATAATACATAGAAAAACCATTCGAAATACACCAAACCACGCAAACCTGGCCGTATAACAGGGTTGCTGTTATTGAAACCATAATTCTAACGATACAAACGACAAAACTTCACAAGGCGGGATCGATCTTAGGAAAGTAGCTATAATACATAGAAAAACCATTCAAAATACACCAAACCACGCAAACCTGGCCGTATAACAGGGTTGCCGTTATTTAAACCATAATTCTAACGATACAAACGACAAAACTTCACAAGGCGGGATCGATCTTAGGAAAGTAGCTATAATACATAGAAAAACCATTCAAAATACACCAAACCACGCAAACCTGGCCGTATAGCAGGGTTGCTGCTATTTAAACCATAATTCTAATGATACAAACGACAAAACCGCACAAAGCAGGATCGATGTTATGAAATTTGCTAAAATAGATAGAGAAACCACCAAGACACACCAAAAGTGCGTAAAACTGCAAGGATTGGTGGCATGCTGCTATTTAAACCATAATTCTAACGATACAAACAACAAAACTTCACAAAGCGGGGTCGATCTTAGGAAAGTAGCTATAATACATAGAAAAACCATTCAAAATACACCAAACCACGCAAACCTGGCTGTATAGCAGGGTTGCTGTTATTTAAACCATAATTCTAATGATACAAACGACAAAACCGCACAAAGCAGGATCGATGTTATAAAATTTGCTAAAATAGATAGAGAAATCACCAAGACACACCAAAAGCGCGTAAAACTGCAAGGATTGGTGGCTTGCTGCTATTTAAACCATAATTCTAACGATACAAACGACAAAACTTCACAAAGCGGGATCGATCTTAGGAAAGAAGCTATAATACATAGAAAAACCATTCAAAATACACCAAACCACGCAAACCTGGCCGTATAACAGGGTTGCTGTTATTTAAACCATAATTCTAACGATACAAACAACAAAACCTCACAAAGCAGGATCGATGGTATGAAATTTGCTAAAATAGATAGAGAAATCACCAAGACACACCAAAAGCGCGTAAAACTGCAAGGATTGGTGGCTCGCTGCTATTTAAACCATAATTCTAACGATACAAACGACAAAACCACACAAAGCACGATCGATGTTATGAAATTTGCTAAAATAGATAGAGAAACCACCAAGACACACCAAAAGCGCGTAAAACTACAAAGATTGCTGGCTTGCTGCTATTTGAACCATAATTTTAACCTTACAAACAACAAAACCTCACAAAGCAGGATCGATCTTAAGAAAGTAGCTATAATACATAGAAAAACCATTCAAAATACACCAAACCACGCAAACCTGGCCGTATAGCAGGGTTGCTGTTATTTAAATCATAATTCTAACGACACAGGCGACAAAACCTCACAAAGCGAGATCGGTCTTATGAAATTTGCTAAAATAGATAGAGAAATCACCAAGACACACCAAAAGCGCGTAAAACTGCAGGGCTTGCTGGCTTGCTGCTATTTAAACCATAATTCTAACGATACAAACGACAAAACTTCACAAAGCGGGATCGATCTTAGGAAAGTAGCTATAATACATAGAAAAACCATTCAAAATACACCAAACCACGCAAACCTGGCCGTATAACAGGGTTGCTGTTATTTAAACCATAATTCTAACGATACAAACAACAAAACCTCACAAAGCAGGATCGATGGTATGAAATTTGCTACAATAGATAGAGAAACCACCAAGACACACCAGAAGCGCGTAAAACTACAAGGATTGCTGCCTCGCTGCTATTTAAACCATAATTCTAACGATACAAACGACAAAACTTCACAAAGCGGGATCGATCTTAGGAAAGAAGCTATAATACATAGAAAAACCATTCAAAATACACCAAACCACGCAAACCTGGCCGTATAACTGGGTTGCTGTTATTTAAACCATAATTCTAACTGTACAAACGACAAAACTTCACAAAGCAGGATCGATGTTATAAAATTTGCTAAAATAGATAGAGAAATCACCAAGACACACCAAAAGCGCGTAAAACTGCAAGGATTGCTGGTTTGCTGCTATTTAAACCATAATTCTAACGATACAAACGACAAAACCACACAAAGCACGATCGATGTTATGAAATTTGCTAAAATAGATAGAGAAACCACCAAGACACACCAAAAGCGCGTAAAACTACAACGATTGCTGGCTTGCTGCTATTTAAACCATAATTCTCACGACACAGGCGACAAAACCTCACAAAGCGGGATCGATCTCATGAAATTAGCTATAATACATATAAAAACCATTCAAAATACACCAAACCACGCAAACCTGGCCGTATAACAGGGTTGCTGTTATTTAAACCATAATTCTAACGATACAAACGACAAAACCACACAAAGCATGATCGATGTTATGAAATTTGCTAAAATAGATAGAGAAACCACCAAGACACACCAAAAGCGCGTAAAACTGCAAGGATTGGTGGCTTGCTGCTATTTAAACCATAATTCTAACGATACAAACGACAAAACTTCACAAAGCGGGATCGATCTTAGGAAAGTAGCTATAATACATAGAAAAACCATTCAAAAGACACCAAACCACGCAAACCTGGCCGTATAACAGGGTTGCTGTTATTTAAACCATAATTCTAAGGATACAAACGACAAAACCTCACAAAGCAGGATCGATCTTAGGAAAGTAGCTATAATACATAGAAAAACCATTCGAAATACACCAAACCACGCAAACCTGGCCGTATAACAGGGTTGCTGTTATTGAAACCATAATTCTAACGATACAAACGACAAAACCTCACAAAGCAGGATCGATGTTATGAAATTTGCTAAAATAGATAGAGAAACCACCAAGACACACCAAAAGCGCGTAAAACTGCAAGGCTTGGTGGCTTGCTGCTATTTAAACCATAATTCTTACGATACAAACGACAAAACCTCACAAAGCAGGATGGATCTTAGGAAAGTAGCTATAATACATAGAAAAACCATTCGAAATACACCAAACCACGCAAACCTGGCCGTATAACAGGGTTGCTGTTATTGAAACCATAATTCTAACGATACAAACGACAAAACCTCACAAAGCAGGATCGATGTTATGAAATTTGCTAAAATAGATAGAGAAACCACCAAGACACACCAAAAGCGCGTAGAACTGCAAGGCTTGTTGGCTTGCTGCTATTTAAACCGTAATTCTAACCTTACAAACGACAAAACTTCACAAAGCGGGATCGATCTTAGGAAAGTAGCTATAATACATAGAAAAACCATTCAAAATACACCAAACCACGCAAACCTGGCCGTATAACAGGGTTGCTGTTATTGAAACCATAATTCTAAGGATACAAACGACAAAACCTCACAAAGCAGGATCGATCTTAGGAAAGTAGCTATAATACATAGAAAAACCATTCGAAATACACCAAACCACGCAAACCTGGCCGTATAACAGGGTTGCTGTTATTGAAACCATAATTCTAACGATACAAACGCCAAAACCTCACAAAGCAGGATCGATGTTATGAAATTTGCTAAAATAGATAGAGAAACCACCAAGACACACCAAAAGCGCGTAAAACTGCAAGGCTTGGTGGCTTGCTGCTATTTAAACCGTAATTCTTACGATACAAACGACAAAACCTCACAAAGCAGGATGGATCTTAGGAAAGTAGCTATAATACATAGAAAAACCATTCAAAATACACCAAACCACGCAAACCTGGCCGTATAACAGGGTTGCTGTTATTTAAACCATAATTCTAACGATACAAACGACAAAACCTCATAAAGCACGATCGATGTTATGAAATTTGCTAAAATAGATAGAGAAACCACCAAGACACACCAAAAGCGCGTAAAACTGCAAGGCTTGCTGGCTTGCTGCTATTTAAACCGTAATTCTAACCTTACAAACGACAAAACTTCACAAAGCGGGATCGATCTTAGGAAAGTAGCTATAATACATAGAAAAACCATTCAAAAGACACCAAACCACGCAAACCTGGCCGTATAACAGGGTTGCTGTTATTTAAACCATAATTCTAAGGATACAAACGACAAAACCTCACAAAGCAGGATCGATCTTAGGAAAGTAGCTATAATACATAGAAAAACCATTCGAAATACACCAAACCACGCAAACCTGGCCGTATAACAGGGTTGCTGTTATTGAAACCATAATTCTAACGATACAAACGACAAAACCTCACAAAGCAGGATCGATGTTATGAAATTTGCTAAAATAGATAGAGAAACCACCAAGACACACCAAAAGCGCGTAAAACTGCAAGGCTTGGTGGCTTGCTGCTATTTAAACCGTAATTCTTACGATACAAACGACAAAACCTCACAAAATAGGATGGATCATAGGAAAGTAGCTATAATACATAGAAAAACCATTCGAAATACACCAAACCACGCAAACCTGGCCGTATAACAGGGTTGCTGTTATTGAAACCATAATTCTAACGATACAAACGACAAAACCTCACAAAGCAGGATCGATGTTATGAAATTTGCTAAAATAGATAGAGAAACCACCAAGACACACCAAAAGCGCGTAAAACTGCAAGGCTTGCTGGCTTGCTGCTATTTAAACCGTAATTCTAACGACACAAACGACAAAACTTCACAAAGCGGGATCGATCTTAGGAAAGTAGCTATAATACATAGAAAAACCATTCAAAATACACCAAACCACGCAAACCTGGCCGTATAACAGGGTTGCTGTTATTGAAACCATAATTCTAACGAGACAAACGACAAAACCTCACAAAGCAGGATCGATGTTATGAAATTTGCTAAAATAGATAGAGAAACCACCAAGACACACCAAAAGCGCGTAGAACTGCAAGGCTTGTTGGCTTGCTGCTATTTAAACCGTAATTCTAACCTTACAAACGACAAAACTTCACAAAGCGGGATCGATCTTAGGAAAGTAGCTATAATACATAGAAAAACCATTCAAAATACACCAAACCACGCAAACCTGGCCGTATAACAGGGTTGCTGTTATTTAAACCATAATTCTAACGATACAAACGACAAAACCTCATAAAGCACGATCGATGTTATGAAATTTGCTAAAATAGATAGAGAAATCACCAAGACACACCAAAAGCGCGTAAAAGTGCAGGGCTCGCTGGCTTGCTGCTATTTAAACCATAATTCTAACCTTACAAACGACAAAACTTCACAAAGCGGGATCGATCTTAGGAAAGTAGCTATAATACATAGAAAAACCATTCAAAATACACCAAACCACGCAAACCTGGCCGTATAACACGGTTGCTGTTATTTAAACCATAATTCTAACAATACAAACAACAAAACCTCACAAAGCAGGATCGATCTTAAGAAAGTAGCTATAATACATAGAAAAACGATTCAAAATACACCAAACCACGCAAACCTGGCCGTATAGCAGGGTTGCTGTTATTTAAATCATAATTCTAACGACACAGGCGACAAAACCTCACAAAGCGAGATCGGTCTTATGAAATTTGCTAAAATAGATAGAGAAATCACCAAGACACACCAAAAGCGCGTAAAACTGCAGGGCTTGCTGGCTTGCTGCTATTTAAACCATAATTCTAACGATACAAACGACAAAACTTCACAAAGCGGGATCGATCTTAGGAAAGTAGCTATAATACATAGAAAAACCATTCAAAATACACCAAACCACGCAAACCTGGCCGTATAACAGGGTTGCTGTTATTTAAACCATAATTCTAACGATACAAACAACAAAACCTCACAAAGCAGGATCGATGGTATGAAATTTGCTAAAATAGATAGAGAAACCACCAAGACACACCAAAAGCGCGTAAAACTACAAGGATTGCTGCCTCGCTGCTATTTAAACCATAATTCTAACGATACAAACGACAAAACTTCACAAAGCGGGATCGATCTTAGGAATGTAGCTATAATACATAGAAAAACCATTCAAAATACACCAAACCACGCAAATCTGGCCGTATAGCAGGGTTGCTGTTTTTTAAACCATAATTCTAACGACACAGGCGACAAAACCTCACAAAGCGGGATCGAGCTTATGAAATTTGCTAAAATAGATAGAGAAACCACCAAGACACACCAAAAGCGCGTAAAACTGCAAGGCTTGCTGGCTTGCTGCTATTTAAACCGTAATTCTAACCTTACAAACGACAAAACTTCACAAAGCGGGATCGATCTTAGGAAAGTAGCTATAATACATAGAAAAACCATTCAAAATACACCAAACCACGCAAACCTGGCCGTATAACAGGGTTGCTGTTATTTAAACCATAATTCTAACGATACAAACAACAAAACCTCACAAAGCAGGATCGATGGTATGAAATTTGCTAAAATAGATAGAGAAATCACCAAGACACACCAAAAGCGCGTAAAACTGCAAGGATTGGTGGCTTGCTGCTATTTAAACCATAATTCTAACGATACAAACGACAAAACTTCACAAAGCGGGATCGATCTTAGGAAAGAAGCTATAATACATAGAAAAACCATTCAAAATACACCAAACCACGCAAACCTGGCCGTATAACAGGGTTGCTGTTATTTAAACCATAATTCTAACGATACAAACAACAAAACCTCACAAAGCAGGATCGATGGTATGAAATTTGCTAAAATAGATAGAGAAATCACCAAGACACACCAAAAGCGCGTAAAACTGCAAGGATTGGTGGCTCGCTGCTATTTAAACCATAATTCTAACGATACAAACGACAAAACCACACAAAGCACGATCGATGTTATGAAATTTGCTAAAATAGATAGAGAAACCACCAAGACACACCAAAAGCGCGTAAAACTACAAAGATTGCTGGCTTGCTGCTATTTGAACCATAATTTTAACCTTACAAACAACAAAACCTCACAAAGCAGGATCGATCTTAAGAAAGTAGCTATAATACATAGAAAAACCATTCAAAATACACCAAACCACGCAAACCTGGCCGTATAGCAGGGTTGCTGTTATTTAAATCATAATTCTAACGACACAGGCGACAAAACCTCACAAAGCGAGATCGGTCTTATGAAATTTGCTAAAATAGATAGAGAAATCACCAAGACACACCAAAAGCGCGTAAAACTGCAGGGCTTGCTGGCTTGCTGCTATTTAAACCATAATTCTAACGATACAAACGACAAAACTTCACAAAGCGGGATCGATCTTAGGAAAGTAGCTATAATACATAGAAAAACCATTCAAAATACACCAAACCACGCAAACCTGGCCGTATAACAGGGTTGCTGTTATTTAAACCATAATTCTAACGATACAAACAACAAAACCTCACAAAGCAGGATCGATGGTATGAAATTTGCTACAATAGATAGAGAAACCACCAAGACACACCAGAAGCGCGTAAAACTACAAGGATTGCTGCCTCGCTGCTATTTAAACCATAATTCTAACGATACAAACGACAAAACTTCACAAAGCGGGATCGATCTTAGGAAAGAAGCTATAATACATAGAAAAACCATTCAAAATACACCAAACCACGCAAACCTGGCCGTATAACTGGGTTGCTGTTATTTAAACCATAATTCTAACTGTACAAACGACAAAACTTCACAAAGCAGGATCGATGTTATAAAATTTGCTAAAATAGATAGAGAAATCACCAAGACACACCAAAAGCGCGTAAAACTGCAAGGATTGCTGGTTTGCTGCTATTTAAACCATAATTCTAACGATACAAACGACAAAACCACACAAAGCACGATCGATGTTATGAAATTTGCTAAAATAGATAGAGAAACCACCAAGACACACCAAAAGCGCGTAAAACTACAACGATTGCTGGCTTGCTGCTATTTAAACCATAATTCTCACGACACAGGCGACAAAACCTCACAAAGCGGGATCGATCTCATGAAATTAGCTATAATACATATAAAAACCATTCAAAATACACCAAACCACGCAAACCTGGCCGTATAACAGGGTTGCTGTTATTTAAACCATAATTCTAACGATACAAACGACAAAACCACACAAAGCATGATCGATGTTATGAAATTTGCTAAAATAGATAGAGAAACCACCAAGACACACCAAAAGCGCGTAAAACTGCAAGGATTGGTGGCTTGCTGCTATTTAAACCATAATTCTAACGATACAAACGACAAAACTTCACAAAGCGGGATCGATCTTAGGAAAGTAGCTATAATACATAGAAAAACCATTCAAAAGACACCAAACCACGCAAACCTGGCCGTATAACAGGGTTGCTGTTATTTAAACCATAATTCTAAGGATACAAACGACAAAACCTCACAAAGCAGGATCGATCTTAGGAAAGTAGCTATAATACATAGAAAAACCATTCGAAATACACCAAACCACGCAAACCTGGCCGTATAACAGGGTTGCTGTTATTGAAACCATAATTCTAACGATACAAACGACAAAACCTCACAAAGCAGGATCGATGTTATGAAATTTGCTAAAATAGATAGAGAAACCACCAAGACACACCAAAAGCGCGTAAAACTGCAAGGCTTGGTGGCTTGCTGCTATTTAAACCATAATTCTTACGATACAAACGACAAAACCTCACAAAGCAGGATGGATCTTAGGAAAGTAGCTATAATACATAGAAAAACCATTCGAAATACACCAAACCACGCAAACCTGGCCGTATAACAGGGTTGCTGTTATTTAAACCATAATTCTAACGATACAAACGACAAAACCTCACAAAGCAGGATCGATGTTATGAAATTTGCTAAAATAGATAGAGAAACCACCAAGACACACCAAAAGCGCGTAGAACTGCAAGGCTTGTTGGCTTGCTGCTATTTAAACCGTAATTCTAACCTTACAAACGACAAAACTTCACAAAGCGGGATCGATCTTAGGAAAGTAGCTATAATACATAGAAAAACCATTCAAAATACACCAAACCACGCAAACCTGGCCGTATAACAGGGTTGCTGTTATTGAAACCATAATTCTAAGGATACAAACGACAAAACCTCACAAAGCAGGATCGATCTTAGGAAAGTAGCTATAATACATAGAAAAACCATTCGAAATACACCAAACCACGCAAACCTGGCCGTATAACAGGGTTGCTGTTATTGAAACCATAATTCTAACGATACAAACGACAAAACCTCACAAAGCAGGATCGATGTTATGAAATTTGCTAAAATAGATAGAGAAACCACCAAGACACACCAAAAGCGCGTAAAACTGCAAGGCTTGGTGGCTTGCTGCTATTTAAACCGTAATTCTTACGATACAAACGACAAAACCTCACAAAGCAGGATGGATCTTAGGAAAGTAGCTATAATACATAGAAAAACCATTCAAAATACACCAAACCACGCAAACCTGGCCGTATAACAGGGTTGCTGTTATTTAAACCATAATTCTAACGATACAAACGACAAAACCTCATAAAGCACGATCGATGTTATGAAATTTGCTAAAATAGATAGAGAAACCACCAAGACACACCAAAAGCGCGTAAAACTGCAAGGCTTGCTGGCTTGCTGCTATTTAAACCGTAATTCTTACGATACAAACGACAAAACTTCACAAAGCGGGATCGATCTTAGGAAAGTAGCTATAATACATAGAAAAACCATTCAAAAGACACCAAACCACGCAAACCTGGCCGTATAACAGGGTTGCTGTTATTTAAACCATAATTCTAAGGATACAAACGACAAAACCTCACAAAGCAGGATCGATCTTAGGAAAGTAGCTATAATACATAGAAAAACCATTCGAAATACACCAAACCACGCAAACCTGGCCGTATAACAGGGTTGCTGTTATTGAAACCATAATTCTAACGATACAAACGACAAAACCTCACAAAGCAGGATCGATGTTATGAAATTTGCTAAAATAGATAGAGAAACCACCAAGACACACCAAAAGCGCGTAAAACTGCAAGGCTTGGTGGCTTGCTGCTATTTAAACCGTAATTCTTACGATACAAACGACAAAACCTCACAAAGCAGGATGGATCATAGGAAAGTAGCTATAATACATAGAAAAACCATTCGAAATACACCAAACCACGCAAACCTGGCCGTATAACAGGGTTGCTGTTATTGAAACCATAATTCTAACGATACAAACGACAAAACCTCACAAAGCAGGATCGATGTTATGAAATTTGCTAAAATAGATAGAGAAACCACCAAGACACACCAAAAGCGCGTAAAACTGCAAGGCTTGTTGGCTTGCTGCTATTTAAACCGTAATTCTAACCTTACAAACGACAAAACTTCACAAAGCGGGATCGATCTTAGGAAAGTAGCTATAATACATAGAAAAACCATTCAAAATACACCAAACCACGCAAACCTGGCCGTATAACAGGGTTGCTGTTATTGAAACCATAATTCTAAGGATACAAACGACAAAACCTCACAAAGCAGGATCGATCTTAGGAAAGTAGCTATAATACATAGAAAAACCATTCGAAATACACCAAACCACGCAAACCTGGCCGTATAACAGGGTTGCTGTTATTGAAACCATAATTCTAACGATACAAACGACAAAACCTCACAAAGCAGGATCGATGTTATGAAATTTGCTAAAATAGATAGAGAAACCACCAAGACACACCAAAAGCGCGTAAAACTGCAAGGCTTGGTGGCTTGCTGCTATTTAAACCGTAATTCTTACGATACAAACGACAAAACCTCACAAAGCAGGATGGATCTTAGGAAAGTAGCTATAATACATAGAAAAACCATTCAAAATACACCAAACCACGCAAACCTGGCCGTATAACAGGGTTGCTGTTATTTAAACCATAATTCTAACGATACAAACGACAAAACCTCATAAAGCACGATCGATGTTATGAAATTTGCTAAAATAGATAGAGAAACCACCAAGACACACCAAAAGCGCGTAAAACTGCAAGGCTTGCTGGCTTGCTGCTATTTAAACCGTAATTCTAACCTTACAAACGACAAAACTTCACAAAGCGGGATCGATCTTAGGAAAGTAGCTATAATACATAGAAAAACCATTCAAAAGACACCAAACCACGCAAACCTGGCCGTATAACAGGGTTGCTGTTATTTAAACCATAATTCTAAGGATACAAACGACAAAACCTCACAAAGCAGGATCGATCTTAGGAAAGTAGCTATAATACATAGAAAAACCATTCGAAATACACCAAACCACGCAAACCTGGCCGTATAACAGGGTTGCTGTTATTGAAACCATAATTCTAACGATACAAACGACAAAACCTCACAAAGCAGGATCGATGTTATGAAATTTGCTAAAATAGATAGAGAAACCACCAAGACACACCAAAAGCGCGTAAAACTGCAAGGCTTGGTGGCTTGCTGCTATTTAAACCGTAATTCTTACGATACAAACGACAAAACCTCACAAAGCAGGATGGATCATAGGAAAGTAGCTATAATACATAGAAAAACCATTCGAAATACACCAAACCACGCAAACCTGGCCGTATAACAGGGTTGCTGTTATTGAAACCATAATTCTAACGATACAAACGACAAAACCTCACAAAGCAGGATCGATGTTATGAAATTTGCTAAAATAGATAGAGAAACCACCAAGACACACCAAAAGCGCGTAAAACTGCAAGGCTTGCTGGCTTGCTGCTATTTAAACCGTAATTCTAACGACACAAACGACAAAACTTCACAAAGCGGGATCGATCTTAGGAAAGTAGCTATAATACATAGAAAAACCATTCAAAATACACCAAACCACGCAAACCTGGCCGTATAACAGGGTTGCTGTTATTGAAACCATAATTCTAACGAGACAAACGACAAAACCTCACAAAGCAGGATCGATGTTATGAAATTTGCTAAAATAGATAGAGAAACCACCAAGACACACCAAAAGCGCGTAGAACTGCAAGGCTTGTTGGCTTGCTGCTATTTAAACCGTAATTCTAACCTTACAAACGACAAAACTTCACAAAGCGGGATCGATCTTAGGAAAGTAGCTATAATACATAGAAAAACCATTCAAAATACACCAAACCACGCAAACCTGGCCGTATAACAGGGTTGCTGTTATTTAAACCATAATTCTAACGATACAAACGACAAAACCTCATAAAGCACGATCGATGTTATGAAATTTGCTAAAATAGATAGAGAAATCACCAAGACACACCAAAAGCGCGTAAAAGTGCAGGGCTTGCTGGCTTGCTGCTATTTAAACCATAATTCTAACCTTACAAACGACAAAACTTCACAAAGCGGGATCGATCTTAGGAAAGTAGCTATAATACATAGAAAAACCATTCAAAATACACCAAACCACGCAAACCTGGCCGTATAACACGGTTGCTGTTATTTAAACCATAATTCTAACAATACAAACAACAAAACCTCACAAAGCAGGATCGATCTTAAGAAAGTAGCTATAATACATAGAAAAACGATTCAAAATACACCAAACCACGCAAACCTGGCCGTATAGCAGGGTTGCTGTTATTTAAATCATAATTCTAACGACACAGGCGACAAAACCTCACAAAGCGAGATCGGTCTTATGAAATTTGCTAAAATAGATAGAGAAATCACCAAGACACACCAAAAGCGCGTAAAACTGCAGGGCTTGCTGGCTTGCTGCTATTTAAACCATAATTCTAACGATACAAACGACAAAACTTCACAAAGCGGGATCGATCTTAGGAAAGTAGCTATAATACATAGAAAAACCATTCAAAATACACCAAACCACGCAAACCTGGCCGTATAACAGGGTTGCTGTTATTTAAACCATAATTCTAACGATACAAACAACAAAACCTCACAAAGCAGGATCGATGGTATGAAATTTGCTAAAATAGATAGAGAAACCACCAAGACACACCAAAAGCGCGTAAAACTACAAGGATTGCTGCCTCGCTGCTATTTAAACCATAATTCTAACGATACAAACGACAAAACTTCACAAAGCGGGATCGATCTTAGGAATGTAGCTATAATACATAGAAAAACCATTCAAAATACACCAAACCACGCAAATCTGGCCGTATAGCAGGGTTGCTGTTTTTTAAACCATAATTCTAACGACACAGGCGACAAAACCTCACAAAGCGGGATCGAGCTTATGAAATTTGCTAAAATAGATAGAGAAACCACCAAGACACACCAAAAGCGCGTAAAACTGCAAGGCTTGCTGGCTTGCTGCTATTTAAACCGTAATTCTAACCTTACAAACGACAAAACTTCACAAAGCGGGATCGATCTTAGGAAAGTAGCTATAATACATAGAAAAACCATTCAAAATACACCAAACCACGCAAACCTGGCCGTATAACAGGGTTGCTGTTATTTAAACCATAATTCTAAGGATACAAACGACAAAACCTCACAAAGCAGGATGGATCTTAGGAAAGTAGCTATAATACATAGAAAAACCATTCGAAATACACCAAACCACGCAAACCTGGCCGTATAACAGGGTTGCTGTTATTGAAACCATAATTCTAACGATACAAACGACAAAACCTCACAAAGCAGGATCGATGTTATGAAATTTGCTAAAATAGATAGAGAAACCACCAAGACACACCAAAAGCGCGTAAAACTGCAGGGCTTGCTGGCTTGCTGCTATTTAAACCATAATTCTAACTATACAAAAGACAAAACCTCACAAAGCGGGATCGATCTTAGGAAAGTAGCTATAATACATAGAAAAACCATTCCAAATACACCAAACTACGCAAACCTGGCCGTATAACTGGGTTGCTGTTATTTAAACCATAGTTCTAACGATACAAACGACAAAACCTCACAAAGCACGATCGGTCTTATGAAATTTGCTAAAATAGATAGAGAAACCACCAAGACACACCAAAAGCGCTTAAAACTGCAGGGCTTGCTGGCTTGCTGCTATTTAAACCGTAACTCTAACCTTACAAACGACAAAACTTCACAAAGCGGGATCGATCTTAGGAAAGTAGCTATAATACATAGAAAAACCATTCCAAATACACCAAACTAAGCAAACCTGGCCGTATAACTGGGTTGCTGTTATTTAAACCATAGTTCTAACGATACAAACGACAAAACCTCACAAAGCACGATCGGTCTTATGAAATTTGCTAAAATAGATAGAGAAACCACCAAGACACACCAAAAGCGCTTAAAACTGCAGGGCTTGCTGGCTTGCTGCTATTTAAACCATAATTCTAACGATACAAACGACAAAACTTCACAAAGCGGGATCGATCTTAGGAAAGTAGCTATAATACATAGAAAAACCATTCCAAATACACCAAACCACGCAAACCTGGCCGTATAGCAGGGTTGCTGTTATTTAAACCATAATTCTAAGGATACAAACGACAAAACCTCACAAAGCAGGATGGATCTTAGGAAAGTAGCTATAATACATAGAAAAACCATCCCAAATACACCAAACCACGCAAACCTGGCCGTATAGCAGGGTTGCTGTTATTTAAACCATAATTCTAACGACACAGGCGACAAAACCTCACAAAGCGTGATCGATGTTATCAAATTTGCTAAAATAGATAGAGAAACCACCAAGACACACCAAAAGCGCGTAAAACTGTAAGGCTTGCTGGCTTGCTGCTATTTAAACCGTAATTCTAACGATACAAACGACAAAACTTCACAAAGCGGGATCGATCTTAGGAAAGCAGCTATAATACATATAAAAACCATTCAAAATACACCAAACCACGCACACCTGGCCGTATAGCAGGGTTGCTGTTATTTAAACCATAATTCTAACGGTACAAACGACAAAACCTCACAAAGCGGGATCGATCTTAGGAAAGTAGCTATAATACATAGAAAAACCATTCAAAATACACCAAACCACGCAAACCTGGCCGTATAACAGGGTTGCTGTTATTGAAACCATAATTCTAACGATACAAACGACAAAACCTCACAAAGCAGGATCGATGTTATGAAATTTGCTAAAATAGATAGAGAAACCACCAAGACACACCAAAAGCGCGTAGAACTGCAAGGCTTGCTGGCTTGCTGCTATTTAAACCGTAATTCTAACCTTACAAACGACAAAACTTCACAAAGCGGGATCGATCTTAGGAAAGTAGCTATAATACATAGAAAAACCATTCAAAATACACCAAACCACGCAAACCTGGCCGTATAACAGGGTTGCTGTTATTTAAACCATAATTCTAACGATACAAACGACAAAACCTCATAAAGCACGATCGATGTTATGAAATTTGCTAAAATAGATAGAGAAATCACCAAGACACACCAAAAGCGCGTAAAACTGCAAGGCTTGCTGGCTTGCTGCTATTTAAACCGTAATTCTAACGACACAAACGACAAAACTTCACAAAGCGGGATCGATCTTAGGAAAGTAGCTATAATACATAGAAAAACCATTCAAAATACACCAAACCACGCAAACCTGGCCGTATAACACGGTTGCTGTTATTTAAACCATAATTCTAACAATACAAACAACAAAACCTCACAAAGCAGGATCGATCTTAAGAAAGTAGCTATAATACATAGAAAAACGATTCAAAATACACCAAACCACGCAAACCTGGCCGTATAGCAGGGTTGCTGTTATTTAAATCATAATTCTAACGACACAGGCGACAAAACCTCACAAAGCGAGATCGGTCTTATGAAATTTGCTAAAATAGATAGAGAAATCACCAAGACACACCAAAAGCGCGTAAAACTGCAGGGCTTGCTGGCTTGCTGCTATTTAAACCATAATTCTAACGATACAAACGACAAAACTTCACAAAGCGGGATCGATCTTAGGAAAGTAGCTATAATACATAGAAAAACCATTCAAAATACACCAAACCACGCAAACCTGGCCGTATAACAGGGTTGCTGTTATTTAAACCATAATTCTAACGATACAAACAACAAAACCTCACAAAGCAGGATCGATGGTATGAAATTTGCTAAAATAGATAGAGAAACCACCAAGACACACCAAAAGCGCGTAAAACTACAAGGATTGCTGCCTCGCTGCTATTTAAACCATAATTCTAACGATACAAACGACAAAACTTCACAAAGCGGGATCGATCTTAGGAATGTAGCTATAATACATAGAAAAACCATTCAAAATACACCAAACCACGCAAATCTGGCCGTATAGCAGGGTTGCTGTTTTTTAAACCATAATTCTAACGACACAGGCGACAAAACCTCACAAAGCGGGATCGAGCTTATGAAATTTGCTAAAATAGATAGAGAAACCACCAAGACACACCAAAAGCGCGTAAAACTGCAAGGCTTGCTGGCTTGCTGCTATTTAAACCGTAATTCTAACCTTACAAACGACAAAACTTCACAAAGCGGGATCGATCTTAGGAAAGTAGCTATAATACATAGAAAAACCATTCAAAATACACCAAACCACGCAAACCTGGCCGTATAACAGGGTTGCTGTTATTTAAACCATAATTCTAAGGATACAAACGACAAAACCTCACAAAGCAGGATGGATCTTAGGAAAGTAGCTATAATACATAGAAAAACCATTCGAAATACACCAAACCACGCAAACCTGGCCGTATAACAGGGTTGCTGTTATTGAAACCATAATTCTAACGATACAAACGACAAAACCTCACAAAGCAGGATCGATGTTATGAAATTTGCTAAAATAGATAGAGAAACCACCAAGACACACCAAAAGCGCGTAAAACTGCAGGGCTTGCTGGCTTGCTGCTATTTAAACCATAATTCTAACTATACAAAAGACAAAACCTCACAAAGCGGGATCGATCTTAGGAAAGTAGCTATAATACATAGAAAAACCATTCCAAATACACCAAACTACGCAAACCTGGCCGTATAACTGGGTTGCTGTTATTTAAACCATAGTTCTAACGATACAAACGACAAAACCTCACAAAGCACGATCGGTCTTATGAAATTTGCTAAAATAGATAGAGAAACCACCAAGACACACCAAAAGCGCTTAAAACTGCAGGGCTTGCTGGCTTGCTGCTATTTAAACCGTAACTCTAACCTTACAAACGACAAAACTTCACAAAGCGGGATCGATCTTAGGAAAGTAGCTATAATACATAGAAAAACCATTCCAAATACACCAAACTAAGCAAACCTGGCCGTATAACTGGGTTGCTGTTATTTAAACCATAGTTCTAACGATACAAACGACAAAACCTCACAAAGCACGATCGGTCTTATGAAATTTGCTAAAATAGATAGAGAAACCACCAAGACACACCAAAAGCGCTTAAAACTGCAGGGCTTGCTGGCTTGCTGCTATTTAAACCATAATTCTAACGATACAAACGACAAAACTTCACAAAGCGGGATCGATCTTAGGAAAGTAGCTATAATACATAGAAAAACCATTCCAAATACACCAAACCACGCAAACCTGGCCGTATAGCAGGGTTGCTGTTATTTAAACCATAATTCTAAGGATACAAACGACAAAACCTCACAAAGCAGGATGGATCTTAGGAAAGTAGCTATAATACATAGAAAAACCATCCCAAATACACCAAACCACGCAAACCTGGCCGTATAGCAGGGTTGCTGTTATTTAAACCATAATTCTAACGACACAGGCGACAAAACCTCACAAAGCGTGATCGATGTTATCAAATTTGCTAAAATAGATAGAGAAACCACCAAGACACACCAAAAGCGCGTAAAACTGTAAGGCTTGCTGGCTTGCTGCTATTTAAACCGTAATTCTAACGATACAAACGACAAAACTTCACAAAGCGGGATCGATCTTAGGAAAGCAGCTATAATACATATAAAAACCATTCAAAATACACCAAACCACGCACACCTGGCCGTATAGCAGGGTTGCTGTTATTTAAACCATAATTCTAACGGTACAAACGACAAAACCTCACAAAGCGGGATCGATCTTAGGAAAGTAGCTATAATACATAGAAAAACCATTCAAAATACACCAAACCACGCAAACCTGGCCGTATAACAGGGTTGCTGTTATTGAAACCATAATTCTAACGATACAAACGACAAAACCTCACAAAGCAGGATCGATGTTATGAAATTTGCTAAAATAGATAGAGAAACCACCAAGACACACCAAAAGCGCGTAGAACTGCAAGGCTTGCTGGCTTGCTGCTATTTAAACCGTAATTCTAACCTTACAAACGACAAAACTTCACAAAGCGGGATCGATCTTAGGAAAGTAGCTATAATACATAGAAAAACCATTCAAAATACACCAAACCACGCAAACCTGGCCGTATAACACGGTTGCTGTTATTTAAACCATAATTCTAACAATACAAACAACAAAACCTCACAAAGCAGGATCGATCTTAAGAAAGTAGCTATAATACATAGAAAAACGATTCAAAATACACCAAACCACGCAAACCTGGCCGTATAGCAGGGTTGCTGTTATTTAAATCATAATTCTAACGACACAGGCGACAAAACCTCACAAAGCGAGATCGGTCTTATGAAATTTGCTAAAATAGATAGAGAAATCACCAAGACACACCAAAAGCGCGTAAAACTGCAGGGCTTGCTGGCTTGCTGCTATTTAAACCATAATTCTAACGATACAAACGACAAAACTTCACAAAGCGGGATCGATCTTAGGAAAGTAGCTATAATACATAGAAAAACCATTCAAAATACACCAAACCACGCAAACCTGGCCGTATAACAGGGTTGCTGTTATTTAAACCATAATTCTAACGATACAAACAACAAAACCTCACAAAGCAGGATCGATGGTATGAAATTTGCTAAAATAGATAGAGAAACCACCAAGACACACCAAAAGCGCGTAAAACTACAAGGATTGCTGCCTCGCTGCTATTTAAACCATAATTCTAACGATACAAACGACAAAACTTCACAAAGCGGGATCGATCTTAGGAATGTAGCTATAATACATAGAAAAACCATTCAAAATACACCAAACCACGCAAATCTGGCCGTATAGCAGGGTTGCTGTTTTTTAAACCATAATTCTAACGACACAGGCGACAAAACCTCACAAAGCGGGATCGAGCTTATGAAATTTGCTAAAATAGATAGAGAAACCACCAAGACACACCAAAAGCGCGTAAAACTGCAAGGCTTGCTGGCTTGCTGCTATTTAAACCGTAATTCTAACCTTACAAACGACAAAACTTCACAAAGTGGGATCGATCTTAGGAAAGTAGCTATAATACATAGAAAAACCATTCAAAATACACCAAACCACGCAAACCTGGCCGTATAACAGGGTTGCTGTTATTTAAACCATAATTCTAAGGATACAAACGACAAAACCTCACAAAGCAGGATGGATCTTAGGAAAGTAGCTATAATACATAGAAAAACCATTCGAAATACACCAAACCACGCAAACCTGGCCGTATAACAGGGTTGCTGTTATTGAAACCATAATTCTAACGATACAAACGACAAAACCTCACAAAGCAGGATCGATGTTATGAAATTTGCTAAAATAGATAGAGAAACCACCAAGACACACCAAAAGCGCGTAAAACTGCAGGGCTTGCTGGCTTGCTGCTATTTAAACCATAATTCTAACTATACAAAAGACAAAACCTCACAAAGCGGGATCGATCTTAGGAAAGTAGCTATAATACATAGAAAAACCATTCCAAATACACCAAACCACGCAAACCTGGCCGTATAACAGGGTTGCTGTTATTTAAACCATAATTCTAACGATACAAACGACAAAACCTCACAAAGCAGGATCGGTCTTATGAAATTTGCTAAAATAGATAGAGAAACCACCAAGACACACCAAAAGCGCTTAAAACTGCAGGGCTTGCTGGCTTGCTGCTATTTAAACCGTAATTCTAACGACACAAACGACAAAACTTCACAAAGCGGGATCGATCTTAGGAAAGTAGCTATAATACATAGAAAAACCATTCAAAATACACCAAACCACGCAAACCTGGCCGTATAACAGGGTTGCTGTTATTTAAACCATAATTCTAACGATACAAACGACAAAACCTCACAAAGCACGATCGATGTTATGAAATTTACTAAAATAGATAGAGAAACCACCAAGACACACCAAAAGCGCGTAAAACTGCAGGGCTTGCTGGCTTGCTGCTATTTAAACCATAATTCTAACTATACAAAAGACAAAACCTCACAAAGCGGGATCGATCTTAGGAAAGTAGCTATAATACATAGAAAAACCATTCCAAATACACCAAACTACGCAAACCTGGCCGTATAACTGGGTTGCTGTTATTTAAACCATAGTTCTAACGATACAAACGACAAAACCTCACAAAGCACGATCGGTCTTATGAAATTTGCTAAAATAGATAGAGAAACCACCAAGACACACCAAAAGCGCTTAAAACTGCAGGGCTTGCTGCTATTTAAACCATAATTCTAACGATACAAACGACAAAACTTCACAAAGCGGGATCGATCTTAGGAAAGTAGCTATAATACATAGAAAAACCATTCCAAATACACCAAACCACGCAAACCTGGCCGTATAACACGGTTGCTGTTATTTAAACCATAATTCTAACAATACAAACAACAAAACCTCACAAAGCAGGATCGATCTTAAGAAAGTAGCTATAATACATAGAAAAACGATTCAAAATACACCAAACCACGCAAACCTGGCCGTATAGCAGGGTTGCTGTTATTTAAATCATAATTCTAACGACACAGGCGACAAAACCTCACAAACCGGGATCGATCTTATGAAATCAGCTATAATACATTGAAAAACCACTCAAAATACACAAAAACGACGTAAAACTGGATGGATAACAGGGTTGCTTCTATTTAAACCATAATTCTAACGATACAAATGACAAAACCTCACAAACCGGGATCGATCTTATGAAATCAGCTATACTACATAGAAAAACCAGTCAAAATACACCAAAACGACGTAAAACTGGATGGATAACAGGGTGGTTGCTATTTAAACCATAATTCTAAGGACACAGGCGAAAAAAACCCCACAAAGAGGCAACGATCTTATGAAATTAGCTATAATACATAGAAAAACCAGTCAAAATAGGGTTGCTGCTATTAGCTATAATACATAGAAAAACCAGTCAAAATACATCAAAACGACGTAAAACTGGATGGATAACAGGGTTGCTGCTATTTAAACCATAATTCTAACCATACAAACGACAAAACCTCACAAACCAGAATCGGTCCTATGACTTTTGCTAAAATAGATAGAGAAACCACCAAGACACACCAAAAGCGCGTAAAACTGCAAGGATTGGGGGCTTGCTGCTATTTAAACCATAATTCTAACGATACAAATGACAAAACCTCACAAACCAGAATCGGTCCTATGACATTTGCTAAAATAAATAGAAAAACCACCAAGACACACCAAAGGCCCGGAAAACTACAAGGATTGCTGGGTTCCTGCTATTTAAACCATAATTGTAAACGACGTAAAACTGGATGGATAACAGGGTTGCTTCTATTTAAACCATAATTCTAACGATACAAACGACAAAACCTCACAAAGCGGGATCGATCTTATGAAATCAGCTATAATACATTGAAAAACCACTCAAATTACACAAAAACGACGTAAAACTGGATGGATAACAGGGTTGCTGCTATTTAAACCATAATTCTAACGATACAAATGACAAAACCTCACAAAGCGGGATCGATCTTATGAAATCAGCTATAATACATAGAAAAACCACTCAAAATACACCAAAACGACGTAAAACTGGATGGATAACAGGGTTGCTTCTATTTAAACCATAATTCTAACTATACAAATGACAAAACCTCACAAACCGGGATCGATCTTATGAAATCAGCTATAATACATTGAAAAACCACTCAAAATACACAAAAACGGCGTAAAACTGGATGGATAACAGGGTTGCTGCTATTTAAACCATAATTCTAACGATACAAATGACAAAACCTCACAAACCGGGATCGATCTTATGAAATCAGCTATAATACATTGAAAAACCACTCAAAATACACAAAAACGACGTAAAACTGGATGGATAACAGGGTTGCTGCTATTTAAACCATAATTCTAACGATACAAATGACAAAACCTCACAAAGCAGGATCGATCTTATGAAATCAGCTATAATACATTGAAAAACCAGTCAAAATACACCAAAACGACGTAAAACTGGATGGATAACAGGGTGGCTGCTATTTAAACCATAATTCTAACCATGCAAACGACGCAACCTCACAAAGCGGAATCGGTCTCATGAAATTGGCTATAATACATAGCAAAACCACTCAAAATACACCAAAACGACGTAAAACTGGATGGAGAACAGGGTTGCTGCTATTTAAACCATAATTCTAACCATACAAACGACAAAACCTCACAAACCGGGATCGATCTTATGAAATCAGCTATAATACATTGAAAAACCACTCAAAATACACAAAAACGACGTAAAACTGGATGGATAACAGGGTTGCTGCTATTTAAACCATAATTCTAACGATACAAATGACAAAACCTCACAAACCGGGATCGATCTTATGAAATCAGCTATAATACATTGAAAAACCACTCAAAATACACAAAAACGACGTAAAACTGGATGGATAACAGGGTTGCTGCTATTTAAACCATAATTCTAACGATACAAATGACAAAACCTCACAAAGCAGGATCGATCTTATGAAATCAGCTATAATACATTGAAAAACCACTCAAAATACACAAAAACGACGTAAAACTGGGTGGATAACAGGGTTGCTGCTATTTAAACCATAATTCTAACGATACAAATGACAAAACCTCACAAAGCAGGATCGATCTTATCAAATCAGCTATAATACCATGAAAAACCACTCAAAATACACCAAAACAACGTAAAACTGGATGGATAACAGGGTGGTTGCTATTTAAACCATAATTCTAAGGACACAGGCGAAAAAAACCCCACAAAGAGGCAACGATCTTATGAAATTAGCTATAATACGTAGAAAAACCAGTCAAAATAGGGTTGCTGCTATTAGCTATAATACATAGAAAAACCAGTCAAAATACATCAAAACGACGTAAAACTGGATGGATAACAGGGTTGCTGCTATTTAAACCATAATTCTAACGATACAAATGACAAAACCTCACAAAGCGGGATCGATCTTATGAAATCAGCTATAATACATTGAAAAACCACTCAAAATACACAAAAACGACGTAAAACTGGATGGATAACAGGGTTGCTTCTATTTAAACCATAATTCTAACGATACAAATGACAAAACCTCACAAACCGGGATCGATCTTATGAAATCAGCTATACTACATAGAAAAACCAGTCAAAATACACCAAAACGACGTAAAACTGGATGGATAACAGGGTTGCTGCTATTTAAACCATAATTCTAACGATACAAATGACAAAACCTCACAAAGCGGGATCGATCTTATGAAATCAGCTATAATACATTGAAAAACCACTCAAAATACACAAAAACGACGTAAAACTGGATGGATAACAGGGTTGCTTCTATTTAAACCATAATTCTAACGATACAAATGACAAAACCTCACAAACCGGGATCGATCTTATGAAATCAGCTATACTACATAGAAAAACCAGTCAAAATACACCAAAACGACGTAAAACTGGATGGATAACAGGGTGGTTGCTATTTAAACCATAATTCTAAGGACACAGGCGAAAAAAAACCCCACAAAGAGGCAACGATCTTATGAAATTAGCTATAATACATAGAAAAACCAGTCAAAATAGGGTTGCTGCTATTAGCTATAATACATAGAAAAACCAGTCAAAATACATCAAAACGACGTAAAACTGGATGGATAACAGGGTTGCTGCTATTTAAACCATAATTCTAACCATACAAACGACAAAACCTCACAAACCAGAATCGGTCCTATGACTTTTGCTAAAATAGATAGAGAAACCACCAAGACACACCAAAAGCGCGTAAAACTGCAAGGATTGGGGGCTTGCTGCTATTTAAACCATAATTCTAACGATACAAATGACAAAACCTCACAAACCAGAATCGGTCCTATGACATTTGCTAAAATAAATAGAAAAACCACCAAGACACACCAAAGGCCCGGAAAACTACAAGGATTGCTGGGTTCCTGCTATTTAAACCATAATTGTAAACGACGTAAAACTGGATGGATAACAGGGTTGCTTCTATTTAAACCATAATTCTAACGATACAAACGACAAAACCTCACAAAGCGGGATCGATCTTATGAAATCAGCTATAATACATTGAAAAACCACTCAAATTACACAAAAACGACGTAAAACTGGATGGATAACAGGGTTGCTGCTATTTAAACCATAATTCTAACGATACAAATGACAAAACCTCACAAAGCGGGATCGATCTTATGAAATCAGCTATAATACATAGAAAAACCACTCAAAATCCACCAAAACGACGTAAAACTGGATGGATAACAGGGTTGCTTCTATTTAAACCATAATTCTAACTATACAAATGACAAAACCTCACAAACCGGGATCGATCTTATGAAATCAGCTATAATACATTGAAAAACCACTCAAAATACACAAAAACGGCGTAAAACTGGATGGATAACAGGGTTGCTGCTATTTAAACCATAATTCTAACGATACAAATGACAAAACCTCACAAACCGGGATCGATCTTATGAAATCAGCTATAATACATTGAAAAACCACTCAAAATACACAAAAACGACGTAAAACTGGATGGATAACAGGGTTGCTGCTATTTAAACCATAATTCTAACGATACAAATGACAAAACCTCACAAAGCAGGATCGATCTTATGAAATCAGCTATAATACATTGAAAAACCAGTCAAAATACACCAAAACGACGTAAAACTGGATGGATAACAGGGTGGCTGCTATTTAAACCATAATTCTAACCATGCAAACGACGCAACCTCACAAAGCGGAATCGGTCTCATGAAATTGGCTATAATACATAGCAAAACCACTCAAAATACACCAAATGACGTAAAACTGGATGGAGAACAGGGTTGCTGCTATTTAAACCATAATTCTAACCATACAAACGACAAAACCTCACAAACCGGGATCGATCTTATGAAATCAGCTATAATACATTGAAAAACCACTCAAAATACACAAAAACGACGTAAAACTGGATGGATAACAGGGTTGCTGCTATTTAAACCATAATTCTAACGATACAAATGACAAAACCTCACAAACCGGGATCGATCTTATGAAATCAGCTATAATACATTGAAAAACCACTCAAAATACACAAAAACGACGTAAAACTGGATGGATAACAGGGTTGCTGCTATTTAAACCATAATTCTAACGATACAAATGACAAAACCTCACAAAGCAGGATCGATCTTATGAAATCAGCTATAATACATTGAAAAACCAGTCAAAATACACCAAAACGACGTAAAACTGGATGGATAACAGGGTGGCTGCTATTTAAACCATAATTCTAACCATGCAAACGACGCAACCTCACAAAGCGGAATCGGTCTCATGAAATTGGCTATAATACATAGCAAAACCACTCAAAATACACCAAAACGACGTAAAACTGGATGGAGAACAGGGTTGCTGCTATTTAAACCATAATTCTAACCATACAAACGACAAAACCTCACAAACCGGGATCGATCTTATGAAATCAGCTATAATACATTGAAAAACCACTCAAAATACACAAAAACGGCGTAAAACTGGATGGATAACAGGGTTGCTGCTATTTAAACCATAATTCTAACGATACAAATGACAAAACCTCACAAACCGGGATCGATCTTATGAAATCAGCTATAATACATTGAAAAACCAGTCAAAATACACCAAAACGACGTAAAACTGGATGGATAACAGGGTTGCTGCTATTTAAACCATAATTCTAACGATACAAATGACAAAACCTCACAAACCGGGATCGATCTTATGAAATTAGCTATAATACATTGAAAAACCACTCAAAATACACAAAAACGACGTAAAACTGGATGGATAACAGGGTGGCTGCTATTTAAACCATAATTCTAACGATACAAACGGCAAAACCTCACAAAGCGGAATCGATCTTATGAAATCAGCTATACTACATAGAAAAACCAGTCAAAATACACCAAAACGA
This sequence comes from Microdon myrmicae, assembly GCA_963931805.1. Classification (NCBI taxonomy): domain Eukaryota; kingdom Metazoa; phylum Arthropoda; class Insecta; order Diptera; family Syrphidae; genus Microdon; species Microdon myrmicae. The sequence continues at coordinate 47,327,702 of OZ007500.1, forward strand.
CGTAAAACTGGATGGATAACAGGGTTGCTTCTATTTAAACCATAATTCTAACGATACAAATGACAAAACCTCACAAACCGGTATCGATCTTATGAAATCAGCTATACTACATAGAAAAACCAGTCAAAATACACCAAAACGACGTAAAACTGGATGGATAACAGGGTGGTTGCTATTTAAACCATAATTCTAAGGACACAGGCGAAAAAAACCCCACAAAGAGGCAACGATCTTATGAAATTAGCTATAATACATAGAAAAACCAGTCAAAATAGGGTTGCTGCTATTAGCTATAATACATAGAAAAACCAGTCAAAATACATCAAAACGACGTAAAACTGGATGGATAACAGGGTTGCTGCTATTTAAACCATAATTCTAACCATACAAACGACAAAACCTCACAAACCAGAATCGGTCCTATGACTTTTGCTAAAATAGATAGAGAAACCACCAAGACACACCAAAAGCGCGTAAAACTGCAAGGATTGGGGGCTTGCTGCTATTTAAACCATAATTCTAACGATACAAATGACAAAACCTCACAAACCAGAATCGGTCCTATGACATTTGCTAAAATAAATAGAAAAACCACCAAGACACACCAAAGGCCCGGAAAACTACAAGGATTGCTGGGTTCCTGCTATTTAAACCATAATTGTAAACGACGTAAAACTGGATGGATAACAGGGTTGCTGCTATTTAAACCATAATTCTAACGATACAAACGACAAAACCTCACAAAGAGGCATCGATCTTATGAAATTAGCTATAATACATTGAAAAACCACTCAAAATACACCAAAACGACGTAAAACTGGATGGATAACAGGGTGGCTGCTATTTAAACCATAATTCTAACCATGCAAACGACGCAACCTCACAAAGCGGAATCGGTCTCATGAAATTGGCTATAATACATAGCAAAACCACTCAAAATACACCAAAACGACGTAAAACTGGATGGAGAACAGGGTTGCTGCTATTTAAACCATAATTCTAACCATACAAACGACAAAACCTCACAAACCGGGATCGATCTTATGAAATCAGCTATAATACATTGAAAAACCACTCAAAATACACAAAAACGGCGTAAAACTGGATGGATAACAGGGTTGCTGCTATTTAAACCATAATTCTAACGATACAAATGACAAAACCTCACAAACCGGGATCGATCTTATGAAATCAGCTATAATACATTGAAAAACCAGTCAAAATACACCAAAACGACGTAAAACTGGATGGATAACAGGGTTGCTGCTATTTAAACCATAATTCTAACGATACAAATGACAAAACCTCACAAACCGGGATCGATCTTATGAAATTAGCTATAATACATTGAAAAACCACTCAAAATACACAAAAACGACGTAAAACTGGATGGATAACAGGGTGGCTGCTATTTAAACCATAATTCTAACGATACAAACGGCAAAACCTCACAAAGCGGAATCGATCTTATGAAATCAGCTATACTACATAGAAAAACCAGTCAAAATACACCAAAACGACGTAAAACTGGATGGATAACAGGGTTGCTTCTATTTAAACCATAATTCTAACGATACAAATGACAAAACCTCACAAACCGGTATCGATCTTATGAAATCAGCTATACTACATAGAAAAACCAGTCAAAATACACCAAAACGACGTAAAACTGGATGGATAACAGGGTGGTTGCTATTTAAACCATAATTCTAAGGACACAGGCGAAAAAAACCCCACAAAGAGGCAACGATCTTATGAAATTAGCTATAATACATAGAAAAACCAGTCAAAATAGGGTTGCTGCTATTAGCTATAATACATAGAAAAACCAGTCAAAATACATCAAAACGACGTAAAACTGGATGGATAACAGGGTTGCTGCTATTTAAACCATAATTCTAACCATACAAACGACAAAACCTCACAAACCAGAATCGGTCCTATGACTTTTGCTAAAATAGATAGAGAAACCACCAAGACACACCAAAAGCGCGTAAAACTGCAAGGATTGGGGGCTTGCTGCTATTTAAACCATAATTCTAACGATACAAATGACAAAACCTCACAAACCAGAATCGGTCCTATGACATTTGCTAAAATAAATAGAAAAACCACCAAGACACACCAAAGGCCCGGAAAACTACAAGGATTGCTGGGTTCCTGCTATTTAAACCATAATTGTAAACGACGTAAAACTGGATGGATAACAGGGTTGCTGCTATTTAAACCATAATTCTAACGATACAAACGACAAAACCTCACAAAGAGGCATCGATCTTATGAAATTAGCTATAATACATTGAAAAACCACTCAAAATACACAAAAACGACGTAAAACTGGATGGATAACAGGGTGGCTGCTATTTAAACCATAATTCTAACGATACAAACGGCAAAACCTCACAAAGCGGAATCGATCTTATGAAATCAGCTATAATACATTGAAAAACCACTCAAAATACACCAAAACGACGTAAACCTGGATGGATAACAGGGTTGCTGCTATTTAAACCATAATTCTAACGATACAAATGACAAAACCTCACAAACCGGGATCGATCTTATGAAATTAGCTATAATACATTGAAAAACCACTCAAAATACACAAAAACGACGTAAAACTGGATGGATAACAGGGTTGCTGCTATTTAAACCATAATTCTAAGGACACAGGCGAAAAAAACCCCACAAAGAGGCAACGATCTTATGAAATTAGCTATAATACATAGAAAAACCAGTCAAAATAGGGTTGCTGCTATTAGCTATAATACATAGAAAAACCAGTCAAAATACATCAAAACGACGTAAAACTGGATGGATAACAGGGTTGCTTCTATTTAAACCATAATTCTAACGATACAAATGACAAAACCTCAGAAAGCGTAATCGATCTTATGAAATTAGCTATAACACATAGAAAAACCGGTCAAAAAACACCAAAACGGCGTAAAACCATAATTCTAACCATACAAATGACAAACCCTCACAAAGCGGAATCGATCTTATGAAATCAGCTATAATACATTGAAAAACCACTCAAAATACACAAAAACGACGTAAAACTGGATGGATAACAGGGTTGCTGCTATTTAAACCATAATCTAACGATACAAATGACAAAACCTCACAAAGCAGGATCGATCTTATGAAATCAGCTATAATACATTGAAAAACCACTCAAAATACACCAAAACGACGTAAAACTGGATGGATAACAGGGTGGCTGCTATTTAAACCATAATTCTAAGGACACAGGCGAAAAAAACCCCACAAAGAGGCAACGATCTTATGAAATTAGCTATAATACATAGAAAAACCAGTCTAAATAGGGTTGCTGCTATTAGCTATAATACATAGAAAAACCAGTCAAAATACATCAAAACGACGTAAAACTGGATGGATAACAGGGTTGCTTCTATTTAAACCATAATTCTAACGATACAAATGACAAAACCTCAGAAAGCGTAATCGATCTTATGAAATTAGCTATAACACATAGAAAAACCGGTCAAAAAACACCAAAACGGCGTAAAACCATAATTCTAACCATACAAATGACAAACCCTCACAAAGCGGAATCGATCTTGGGAAATTTGCTAAAATAGATAGAGAAACCACCAAGACACACCAAAGGCCCCTAAAACTACAAAGATTGTTGCGTTGCTGCTATTTAAACCATAATTCTAACAACACAGACGACAAAACCCCACAAAGAAGCATCGTTCTTATGAAATTAGCTATAATACATACAAAAACCAGTCAAAATACACCAAAACGACGTAAAACTGGATGGATAACAGGGTTGCTGCTATTTAAACCATAATTCTAACCATACAAACGACAAAACCTCACAAACCGGAATCGATCTTATGAAATCAGCTATAATACATAGAAAAACCAGTCAAAATACACCAAAACGACGTAAAACTGGATGGATAACAGGATGGCTGCTATTTAAACCATAATTCTAACCATACAAATGACAAAACCTCACAAAGCGGAATCGATCTTAGGAAATTTGCTAAAATAGATAGAGAAACTACCAAGACACACCAAAGGCCCGTAAAACTACAAAGATTGTTGCGTTGCTGCTATTTAAACCATAATTCTAACAACACAGACGACAAAACCCCACAAAGAGGCATCGTTCTTATGAAATTAGCTATAATACATACAAAAACCAGTCAAAATACACCAAAACGACGTAAAACTGGATGGATAACAGGGTTGCTTCTAGTTAAACCATAATTCTAACGATACAAATGACAAAACCTCACAAAGCGGGATCGATCTTATGAAATCAGCTATAATACATTGAAAAACCACTCAAAATACACAAAAACGACGTAAAACTGGATGGATAACAGGGTTGCTTCTATTTAAACCATAATTCTAACGATACAATTGACAAAACCTCACAAACCGGGATCGATCTTATGAAATCAGCTATAATACATAGAAAAACCAGTCAAAATACACCAAAACGACGTAAAACTGGATGGATAACAGGGTTGCTTCTATTTAAACCATAATTCTAACGATACAAATGACAAAACCTCACAAACCGGGATCGATCTTATGAAATTAGCTATAACACATAGAAAAACCAGTCAAAATACACCAAAACGACGTAAAACTGGATGGATAACAGGATGGCTGCTATTTAAACCATAATTCTAACCATACAAATGACAAAACCTCACAAAGCGGAATCGATCGTAGGAAATTTGCTAAAATAGATAGAGAAACTACCAAGACACACCAAAGGCCCGTAAACCTACAAAGATTGTTGCGTTGCTGCTATTTAAACCATAATTCTAACAACACAGACGACAAAACCCCACAAAGAGGCATCGTTCTTATGAAATTAGCTATAATACATACAAAAACCAGTCAAAATACACCAAAACGACGTAAAACTGGATGGATAACAGGGTTGCTTCTATTTAAACCATAATTCTAACGATACAAATGACAAAACCTCACAAAGGGGGATCGATCTTATGAAATCAGCTATAATACATTGAAAAACCACTCAAAATACACAAAAACGACGTAAACCTGGATGGATAACAGGGTTGCTGCTATTTAAACCATAATTCTAACGATACAAATGACAAAACCTCACAAACCGGGATCGATCTTATGAAATTAGCTATAATACATTGAAAAACCACTCAAAATACACAAAAACGACGTAAAACTGGATGGATAACAGGGTGGCTGCTATTTAAACCATAATTCTAACGATACAAACGGCAAAACCTCACAAAGCGGAATCGATCTTATGAAATCAGCTATAATACATTGAAAAACCACTCAAAATACACAAAAACGACGTAAACCTGGATGGATAACAGGGTTGCTGCTATTTAAACCATAATTCTAACGATACAAATGACAAAACCTCACAAACCGGGATCGATCTTATGAAATCAGCTATAATACATTGAAAAACCACTCAAAATACACAAAAACGACGTAAAACTGGATGGATAACAGGGTTCTGCTATTTAAACCATAATTCTAACGATACAAATGACAAAACCTCACAAAGCAGGATCGATCTTATGAAATCAGCTATAATACATTGAAAAACCACTCAAAATACACCAAAACGACGTAAAACTGGATGGATAACAGGGTGGCTGCTATTTAAACCATAATTCTAAGGACACAGGCGAAAAAAACCCCACAAAGAGGCAACGATCTTATGAAATTAGCTATAATACATAGAAAAACCAGTCAAAATAGGGTTGCTGCTATTAGCTATAATACATACAAAAACCAGTCAAAATACATCAAAACGACGTAAAACTGGATGGATAACAGGGTTGCTTCTATTTAAACCATAATTCTAACGATACAAATGACAAAACCTCACAAAGCGGGATCGATCTTATGAAATCAGCTATAATACATTGAAAAACCACTCAAAATACACAAAAACGACGTAAAACTGGATGGGTAACAGGGTTGCTTCTATTTAAACCATAATTCTAACGATACAATTGACAAAACCTCACAAACCGGGATCGATCTTATGAAATCAGCTATACTACATAGAAAAACCAGTCAAAATACACCAAAACGACGTAAAACTGGATGGATAACAGGGTTGCTTCTATTTAAACCATAATTCTAACGATACAAATGACAAAACCTCACAAACCGGGATCGATCTTATGAAATTAGCTATAACACATAGAAAAACCAGTCAAAATACACAAAAACGGCGTAAAACTGGATGGATAACAGGGTTGCTGCTATTTAAACCATAATTCTAACGATACAAATGACAAAACCTCACAAACCGGGATCGATCTTATGAAATCAGCTATAATACATTGAAAAACCACTCAAAATACACAAAAACGACGTAAAACTGGATGGATAACAGGGTTGCTGCTATTTAAACCATAATTCTAACGATACAAATGACAAAACCTCACAAAGCAGGATCGATCTTATGAAATCAGCTATAATACATTGAAAAACCACTCAAAATACACCAAAACGACGTAAAACTGGATGGATAACAGGGTGGCTGCTATTTAAACCATAATTCTAAGGACACAGGCGAAAAAAACCCCACAAAGAGGCAACGATCTTATGAAATTAGCTATAATACATAGAAAAACCAGTCAAAATAGGGTTGCTGCTATTAGCTATAATACATAGAAAAACCAGTCAAAATACATCAAAACGACGTAAAACTGGATGGATAACAGGGTTGCTTCTATTTAAACCATAATTCTATCGATACAAATGACAAAACCTCACAAAGCGGGATCGATCTTATGAAATCAGCTATAATACATTGAAAAACCACTCAAAATACACAAAAACGACGTAAAACTGGATGGATAACAGGGTTGCTTCTATTTAAACCATAATTCTAACGATACAATTGACAAAACCTCACAAACCGGGATCGATCTTATGAAATCAGCTATACTACATAGAAAAACCAGTCAAAATACACCAAAACGACGTAAAACTGGATGGATAACAGGGTTGCTTCTATTTAAACCATAATTCTAACGATACAAATGACAAAACCTCACAAACCGGTATCGATCTTATGAAATCAGCTATACTACATAGAAAAACCAGTCAAAATACACCAAAACGACGTAAAACTGGATGGATAACAGGGTGGTTGCTATTTAAACCATAATTCTAAGGACACAGGCGAAAAAAACCCCACAAAGAGGCAACGATCTTATGAAATTAGCTATAATACATAGAAAAACCAGTCAAAATAGGGTTGCTGCTATTAGCTATAATACATAGAAAAACCAGTCAAAATACATCAAAACGACGTAAAACTGGATGGATAACAGGGTTGCTGCTATTTAAACCATAATTCTAACCATACAAACGACAAAACCTCACAAACCAGAATCGGTCCTATGACTTTTGCTAAAATAGATAGAGAAACCACCAAGACACACCAAAAGCGCGTAAAACTGCAAGGATTGGGGGCTTGCTGCTATTTAAACCATAATTCTAACGATACAAATGACAAAACCTCACAAACCAGAATCGGTCCTATGACATTTGCTAAAATAAATAGAAAAACCACCAAGACACACCAAAGGCCCGGAAAACTACAAGGATTGCTGGGTTCCTGCTATTTAAACCATAATTGTAAACGACGTAAAACTGGATGGATAACAGGGTTGCTGCTATTTAAACCATAATTCTAACGATACAAATGACAAAACCTCACAAAGAGGCATCGATCTTATGAAATTAGCTATAATACATTGAAAAACCACTCAAAATACACAAAAACGACGTAAAACTGGATGGATAACAGGGTGGCTGCTATTTAAACCATAATTCCAACGACACAAACGGCAAAACCTCACAAAGCGGAATCGATCTTATGAAATCAGCTATAATACATTGAAAAACCACTCAAAATACACCAAAACGACGTAAACCTGGATGGATAACAGGGTTGCTGCTATTTAAACCATAATTCTAACGATACAAATGACAAAACCTCACAAACCGGGATCGATCTTATGAAATTAGCTATAATACATTGAAAAACCACTCAAAATACACAAAAACGACGTAAAACTGGATGGATAACAGGGTGGCTGCTATTTAAACCATAATTCTAACGATACAAACGGCAAAACCTCACAAAGCGGAATCGATCTTATGAAATCAGCTATAATACATTGAAAAACCACTCAAAATACACAAAAACGGCGTAAAACTGGATGGATAACAGGGTTGCTGCTATTTAAACCATAATTCTAACGATACAAATGACAAAACCTCACAAACCGGGATCGATCTTATGAAATCAGCTATAATACATTGAAAAACCACTCAAAATACACAAAAACGACGTAAAACTGGATGGATAACAGTGTTGCTGCTATTTAAACCATAATTCTAACGATACAAATGACAAAACCTCACAAAGCAGGATCGATCTTATGAAATCAGCTATAATACATTGAAAAACCACTCAAAATACACCAAAACGACGTAAAACTGCATGGATAACAGGGTTGCTGCTATTTAAACCATAATTCTAAGGACACAGGCGAAAAAAACCCCACAAAGAGGCAACGATCTTATGAAATTAGCTATAATACATAGAAAAACCAGTCAAAATAGGGTTGCTGCTATTAGCTATAATACATAGAAAAACCAGTCAAAATACATCAAAACGACGTAAAACTGGATGGATAACAGGGTTGCTTCTGTTTAAACCATAATTCTAACGATACAAATGACAAAACCTCACAAAGCGGGATCGATCTTATGAAATCAGCTATAATACATTGAAAAACCACTCAAAATACACAAAAACGACGTAAAACTGGATGGATAACAGGGTTGCTTCTATTTAAACCATAATTCTAACGATACAATTGACAAAACCTCACAAACCGGGATCGATCTTATGAAATCAGCTATACTACATAGAAAAACCAGTCAAAATACACAAAAACGACGTAAAACTGGATGGATAACAGGGTTGCTTCTATGTAAACCATAATTCTAACGATACAAATGACAAAACCTCACAAACCGGGATCGATCTTATGAAATTAGCTATAACACATAGAAAAACCACTCAAAATACACCAAAACGACGTAAAACTGGATGGATAACAGGATGGCTGCTATTTAAACCATAATTCTAATCATACAAATGACAAAACCTCACAAAGCGGAATCGATCTTATGAAATTTGCTGAAATAGATAGAGAAACCACCAAGACACACCAAAGGCCCGTAAAACTACAAAGATTGTTGCGTTGCTGCTATTTAAACCATAATTCTAACAACACAGACGACAAAACCTCACAAAGAGGCATCGTTCTTATGAAATTAGCTATAATACATACAAAAACCAGTCAAAATACACCAAAACGACGTAAAACTGGATGGATAACAGGGTTCTGCTATTTAAACCATAATTCTAACGATACAAACGGCAAAACCTCACAAACCGGAATCGATCTTATGAAATTAGCTATAATACATAGAAAAACCAGTCAAAATACACCAAAACGACGTAAAACTGGATGGATAACGGGGTGGCTGCTATGTAAACCATAAGTCTAACGATACAAATGACATAACCTCACAAAGAGGCATCGATCTTATGAAATCAGCTATAATACATAGAAAAACCACTCAAAATACACCAAAACGACGTAAAACTGGATGGATAACAGGGTTGCTGCTATTTAAACCATAATTCTAACCATACAAACGACAAAACCTCAGAAAGCGTAATCGATCTTATGAAATTAGCTATAACACATAGAAAAACCGGTCAAAAAACACCAAAACGGCGTAAAACCATAATTCTAACCATACAAATGACAAACCCTCACAAAGCGGAATCGATCTTGGGAAATTTGCTAAAATAGATAGAGAAACCACCAAGACACACCAAAGGCCCCTAAAACTACAAAGATTGTTGCGTTGCTGCTATTTAAACCATAATTCTAACAACACAGACGACAAAACCCCACAAAGAAGCATCGTTCTTATGAAATTAGCTATAATACATACAAAAACCAGTCAAAATACACCAAAACGACGTAAAACTGGATGGATAACAGGATGGCTGCTATTTAAACCATAATTCTAACCATACAAATGACAAAACCTCACAAAGCGGAATCGATCTTAGGAAATTTGCTAAAATAGATAGAGAAACTACCAAGACACACCAAAGGCCCGTAAAACTACAAAGATTGTTGCGTTGCTGCTATTTAAACCATAATTCTAACAACACAGACGACAAAACCCCACAAAGAGGCATCGTTCTTATGAAATTAGCTATAATACATACAAAAACCAGTCAAAATACACCAAAACGACGTAAAACTGGATGGATAACAGGGTTGCTTCTATTTAAACCATAATTCTAACGATACAAATGACAAAACCTCACAAAGCGGGATCGATCTTATGAAATCAGCTATAATACATTGAAAAACCACTCAAAATACACAAAAACGACGTAAAACTGGATGGATAACAGGGTTGCTTCTATTTAAACCATAATTCTAACGATACAATTGACAAAACCTCACAAACCGGGATCGATCTTATGAAATCAGCTATACTACATAGAAAAACCAGTCAAAATACACCAAAACGACGTAAAACTGGATGGATAACAGGGTTGCTTCTATTTAAACCATAATTCTAACGATACAAATGACAAAACCTCACAAACCGGGATCGATCTTATGAAATTAGCTATAACACAGAAAAACCAGTCAAAATACACCAAAACGACGTAAAACTGGATGGATAACAGGATGGCTGCTATTTAAACCATAATTCTAATCATACAAATGACAAAACCTCACAAAGCGGAATCGATCTTATGAAATTTGCTGAAATAGATAGAGAAACCACCAAGACACACCAAAGGCCCGTAAAACTACAAAGATTGTTGCGTTGCTGCTATTTAAACCATAATTCTAACAACACAGACGACAAAACCTCACAAAGAGGCATCGTTCTTATGAAATTAGCTATAATACATACAAAAACCACTCAAAATACACCAAAACGACGTAAAACTGGATGGATAACAGGGTTCTGCTATTTAAACCATAATTCTAACGATACAAACGGCAAAACCTCACAAACCGGAATCGATCTTATGAAATTAGCTATAACACATAGAAAAACCGGTCAAAAAACACCAAAACGGCGTAAAACCATAATTCTAACCATACAAATGACAAACCCTCACAAAGCGGAATCGATCTTAGGAAATTTGCTAAAATAGATAGAGAAACCACCAAGACACACCAAAGGCCCCTAAAACTACAAAGATTGTTGCGTTGCTGCTATTTAAACCATAATTCTAACAACACAGACGACAAAACCCCACAAAGAGGCATCGTTCTTATGAAATTAGCTATAATACATACAAAAACCAGTCAAAATACACCAAAACGACGTAAAACTGGATGGATAACAGGGTTGCTGCTATTTAAACCATAATTCTAACGATACAAACGACAAAACCTCACAAACCGGAATCGATCTTATGAAATCAGCTATAATACATAGAAAAACCAGTCAAAATACACCAAAACAACGTAAAACTGTATGGATAACATGATGGCTGCTATTTAAACCATAAGTCTAACGATACAAACAACAAAACCTCACAAAGCGGAATCGATCTTATGAAATTTGCTAAAATAGATAGAGAAACCACCAAGACACACCAAAGGCCCGTAAAACTACAAAGATTGTTGCGTTGCTGCTATTTAAACCATAATTCTAACAACACAGACGACAAAACCTCACAAAGAGGCATCGATCTTATGAAATTGGCTATAATACATACAAAAACCACTCAAAATACACCAAAACGACGTAAAACTGGATGGATAACAGGATGGCTGCTATTTAAACCATAACTCTAACGATACAAATGACATAACCTCACAAAGAGGCATCGATCTTATGAAATCAGCTATAATACATAGAAAAACCACTCAAAATACACCAAAACGACGTAAAACTGGATGGATAACAGGGTTGCTGCTATTTAAACCATAATTCTAACCATACAAACGACAAAACCTCAGAAAGCGTAATCGATCTTATGAAATTAGCTATAACACATAGAAAAACCAGTCAAAATACACCAAAACGACGTAAAACTGGATGGATAACAGGATGGCTGCTATTTAAACCATAATTCTAACGATACAAATGACATAACCTCACAAAGAGGCATCGATCTTATGAAATCAGCTATAATACATAGAAAAACCACTCAAAATACACCAAAACGACGTAAAACTGGATGGATAACAGGGTTGCTGCTATTTAAACCATAATTCTAACGATACAAACGACAAAACCTCACAAACCAGGATCGATCTTATGAAATTTGCTAAAATAGATAGAGAAACCACCAAGACACACCAAAGGCCCGTAAAACTACAAAGATTGTTGCGTTGCTGCTATTTAAACCATAATTCTAACAACGCAGACGACAAAACCTCACAAAGAGGCATCGATCTTATGAAATTGGCTATAATACATAGAAAAACCACTCAAAATACACCAAAACGACGTAAAACTGGATGGATAACAGGGTTGCTGCTATTTAAACCATAATTCTAACCATACAAACGACAAAACCTCAGAAAGCGTAATCGATCTTATGAAATTAGCTATAACACATAGAAAAACCGGTCAAAATACACCAAAACGGCGTAAAACCATAATTCTAACCATACAAATGACAAACCCTCACAAAGCGGAATCGATCTTAGGAAATTTGCTAAAATATATAGAGAAACCACCAAGACACACCAAAGGCCCCTAAAACTACAAAGATTGTTGCGTTGCTGCTATTTAAACCATAATTCTAACAACACAGACGACAAAACCCCACAAAGAAGCATCGTTCTTATGAAATTAGCTATAATACATACAAAAACCAGTCAAAATACACCAAAACGACGTAAAACTGGATGGATAACAGGGTTGCTGCTATTTAAACCACAATTCTAACCATACAAACGACAAAACCTCACAAAGAGGCATCGATCTTATGAAATTGGCTATAATACATACAAAAACCACTCAAAATACACCAAAACGACGTAAAACTGGATGGATAACAGGGTTGCTGCTATTTAAACCATAATTCTAACGATACAACTGACATAACCTCACAAAGAGGCATCGATCTTATGAAATCAGCTATAATACATAGAAAAACCACTCAAAATACACCAAAACGACGTAAAACTGGATGGATAACAGGGTTGCTGCTATTTAAACCATAATTCTAACGATACAAATGACATAACCTCACAAAGAGGCATCGATCTTATGAAATCAGCTATAATACATAGAAAAACCACTCAAAATACACCAAAACGACGTAAAACTGGATGGATAACAGGGTTGCTGCTATTTAAACCATAATTCTAACCATACAAACGACAAAACCTCAGAAAGCGTAATCGATCTTATGAAATTAGCTATAACACATAGAAAAACCGGTCAAAATACACCAAAACGGCGTAAAACCATAATTCTAACCATACAAATGACAAACCCTCACAAAGCGGAATCGATCTTAGGAAATTTGCTAAAATAGATAGAGAAACCACCAAGACACACCAAAGGCCCGTAAAACTACAAAGATTGTTGCGTTACCATAATTCTAACAACACAGACGACAAAACCCCACAAAGAGGCATCGTTCTTATGAAATTAGCTATAATACATACAAAAACCAGTCAAAATACACCAAAACGACGTAAAACTGGATGGATAACAGGGTTCTGCTATTTAAACCATAATTCTAACAACACAGACGACAAAACCTCACAAACCGGAATCGATCTTATGAAATTAGCTATAATACATAGAAAAACCAGTCAAAATACACCAAAACGACGTAAAACTGGATGGATAACGGGGTGGCTGCTATGTAAACCATAAGTCTAACGATACAAATGACATAACCTCACAAAGAGGCATCGATCTTATGAAATCAGCTATAATACATAGAAAAACCACTCAAAATACACCAAAACGACGTAAAACTGGATGGATAACAGGGTTGCTGCTATTTAAACCATAATTCTAACCATACAAACGACAAAACCTCAGAAAGCGTAATCGATCTTATGAAATTAGCTATAACACATAGAAAAACCGGTCAAAATACACCAAAACGGCGTAAAACCATAATTCTAACCATACAAATGACAAACCCTCACAAAGCGGAATCGATCTTAGGAAATTTGCTAAAATAGATAGAGAAACCACCAAGACACACCAAAGGCCCCTAAAACTACAAAGATTGTTGCGTTGCTGCTATTTAAACCATAATTCTAACAACACAGACGACAAAACCCCACAAAGAAGCATCGTTCTTATGAAATTAGCTATAATACATACAAAAACCAGTCAAAATACACCAAAACGACGTAAAACTGGATGGATAACAGGGTTGCTGCTATTTAAACCACAATTCTAACCATACAAACGACAAAACCTCACAAAGAGGCATCGATCTTATGAAATTGGCTATAATACATACAAAAACCACTCAAAATACACCAAAACGACGTAAAACTGGATGGATAACAGGGTTGCTGCTATTTAAACCATAATTCTAACGATACAAATGACATAACCTCACAAAGAGGCATCGATCTTATGAAATCAGCTATAATACATAGAAAAACCACTCAAAATACACCAAAACGACGTAAAACTGGATGGATAACAGGGTTGCTGCTATTTAAACCATAATTCTAACGATACAAATGACATAACCTCACAAAGAGGCATCGATCTTATGAAATCAGCTATGATACATAGAAAAACCACTCAAAATACACCAAAACGACGTAAAACTGGATGGATAACAGGATGGCTGCTATTTAAACCATAATTCTAACGATACAAATGACATAACCTCACAAAGAGGCATCGATCTTATGAAATTAGCTATAATACATAGAAAAACCAGTCAAAATACACCAAAACGACGTAAAACCATAATTCTAACCATACAAATGACAAATCCTCACAAAGCGGAATCGATCTTAGGAAATTTGCTAAAATAGATAGAGAAACCACCAAGACACACCAAAGGCCCGTAAAACTACAAAGATTGTTGCGTTACCATAATTCTAACAACACAGACGACAAAACCTCACAAAGAGGCATCGTTCTTATGAAATTAGCTATAATACATACAAAAACCAGTCAAAATACACCAAAACGACGTAAAACTGGATGGATAACAGGGTTCTGCTATTTAAACCATAATTCTAACAACACAGACGACAAAACCTCACGAACCGGAATCGATCTTATGAAATTAGCTATAATACATAGAAAAACCAGTCAAAATACACCAAAACGACGTAAAACTGGATGGATAACAGGGTTGCTGCTATTTAAACCATAATTCTAACCATACAAACGACAAAACCTCAGAAAGCGTAATCGATCTTATGAAATTAGCTATAACACATAGAAAAACCGGTCAAAATACACCAAAACGGCGTAAAACCATAATTCTAACCATACAAATGACAAACCCTCACAAAGCGGAATCGATCTTAGGAAATTTGCTAAAATAGATAGAGAAACCACCAAGACACACCAAAGGCCCCTAAAACTACAAAGATTGTTGCGTTGCTGCTATTTAAACCATAATTCTAACAACACAGACGACAAAACCCCACAAAGAAGCATCGTTCTTATGAAATTAGCTATAATACATACAAAAACCAGTCAAAATACACCAAAACGACGTAAAACTGGATGGATAACAGGGTTGCTGCTATTTAAACCATAATTCTAACCATACAAACGACAAAACCTCACAAACCGGAATCGATCTTATGAAATCAGCTATAATACATAGAAAAACCAGTCAAAATACACCAAAACGACGTAAAACTGGATGGATAACAGGATGGCTGCTATTTAAACCATAATTCTAACCATACAAATGACAAAACCTCACAAAGCGGAATCGATCTTAGGAAATTTGCTAAAATAGATAGAGAAACTACCAAGACACACCAAAGGCCCGTAAAACTACAAAGATTGTTGCGTTGCTGCTATTTAAACCATAATTCTAACAACACAGACGACAAAACCCCACAAAGAGGCATCGTTCTTATGAAATTAGCTATAATACATACAAAAACCAGTCAAAATACACCAAAACGACGTAAACCTGGATGGATAACAGGGTTGCTGCTATTTAAACCATAATTCTAACGATACAAACGACAAAACCTCACAAACCGGAATCGATCTTATGAAATCAGCTATAATACATAGAAAAACCAGTCAAAATACACCAAAACAACGTAAAACTGTATGGATAACATGATGGCTGCTATTTAAACCATAAGTCTAACGATACAAACAACAAAACCTCACAAAGCGGAATCGATCTTATGAAATTTGCTAAAATAGATAGAGAAACCACCAAGACACACCAAAGGCCCGTAAAACTACAAAGATTGTTGCGTTGCTGCTATTTAAACCATAATTCTAACAACGGAGACGACAAAACCTCACAAAGAGGCATCGATCTTATGAAATTGGCTATAATACATAGAAAAACCACTCAAAATACACCAAAACGACGTAAAACTGGATGGATAACAGGATGGCTGCTATTTAAACCATAATTCTAACGATACAAACGACAAAACCCCACCAAGCGGAATCGATCTTATGAAATTAGCTATAACCCATAGAAAAACCAGTCAAAATACACCAAAACGACGTAAAACTGGATGGATAACAGGGTGGCTGCTATTTAAACCATAATTCTAACGATACAAACGACAAAACCTCACAAAGCGGAAGCGATCTTATGAAATTAGCTATAATACATAGAAAAACCAGTCAAAATACACCAAAACGACGTAAAACTGGATGGATAACAGGATGGCTGCTATTTAAACCATAATTCTAACCATACAAACGACAAAACCTCACAAAGAGGCATCGATCTTATGAAATTAGCTATAATACATTGAAAAACCACTCAAAATACACCAAAACGACGTAAAACTGGATGGATAATAGGGTTGCTGCTATTTAAACCATAATTTTAACGATACAAACGACAAAACCTCACAAACCAGGATCGATCTTATGAAATTTGCTAAAATAGATAGAGAAACCACCAAGACACACCAAAGGCCCGTAAAACTACAAAGATTGTTGCGTTGCTGCTATTTAAACCATAATTCTAACAACACAGACGACAAAACCTCACAAAGAGGCATCGATCTTATGAAATTGGCTATAATACATAGAAAAACCACTCAAAATACACCAAAACGACGTAAAACTGGATGGATAACAGGATGGCTGCTATTTAAACCATAATTCTAACGATACAAACGACAAAACCCCACCAAGCGGAATCGATCTTATGAAATTAGCTATAACCCATAGAAAAATCAGTCAAAATACACCAAAACGACGTAAAACTGGATGGATAACAGGGTGGCTGCTATTTAAACCATAATTCTAACGATACAAACGACAAAACCTCACAAAGCGGAAGCGATCTTATGAAATTAGCTATAATACATAGAAAAACCAGTCAAAATACACCAAAACGACGTAAAACTGGATGGATAACAGGATGGCTGCTATTTAAACCATAATTCTAACCATACAAACGACAAAACCTCACAAAGAGGCATCGATCTTATGAAATTAGCTATAATACATTGAAAAACCACTCAAAATACACCAAAACGACGTAAAACTGGATGGATAATAGGGTTGCTGCTATTTAAACCATAATTCTAACGATACAAACGACAAAACCTCACAAACCAGGATCGATCTTACTAAATTTGCTAAAATAGATAGAGAAACCACCAAGACACACCAAAGGCCCGTAAAACTACAAAGATTGTTGCGTTGCTGCTATTTAAACCATAATTCTAACAAGACAGACGACAAAACCTCACAAAGAGGCATCGATCTTATGAAATTGGCTATAATACATAGAAAAACCACTCAAAATACACCAAAACGACGTAAAACTGGATGGATAACAGGGTGGTTGCTATTTAAACCATAATTCTAACGATACAGGTGACAAAACACACAAACCGGGATCGGTCTTATGAAATTAGCTATAATACATAGAAAAACCATTCAAAATACACCTAAATCACGTAAAACTACAAGGATTACAGAGTTGCTGGTAACAAAGCTTAATTGCGGCGACACAAGCCAGAAAATCCGGCAAACTAGAGTAAAATAACCAGATTGACTATAATACATCGGACAACCATTGATAACACACCAAAAACGCGGTAAACCACAAGAATTGCAGGGTTGCTGGTATTTAAACCACAATTCAAACAAACAGGCGACAAAACCACAAAAAAACGTGATCGATCTTATGAAATTGGCTATAATACATCGAAAAACCATTAAAACACACCAAAAACACATAAAACTACAAGGATTGCAGGGGTGCTGCAATTTAAACCATAATTCTAACGACACAAACGACAAGACCACAAAAAGCGTGATTGATCTTATGAAATTGGCTATAATACATTGAAAAACCATTAAAACACACCAAAAACACGTACAACTACACGGGTTGCTGGGTTGCTGCTATTTAAACCATAATTCTAACGACACAAACAACAAAATCACATAAAGCGGATTGATCTTATGAAATTGGCTATACTAGATAGAGAAACCATCCAAGGCACACCAAACATACGTAAAACTACAAGGATTAGAGAGTGGCTGCTATATAATCTATAATTCTAACGATACAGGCAACAAAACCACACAAAGCGTGATCGATCTTATGAAATTGGCTATAATACATCGAAAAACCATTAAAACACACCAAAAACACGTAAAACTACAAGGATTGCAGGGTTGCTGCAATTTAAACCAGAATTCTAACGACACACACGACAACACCACAAAAAGCGTGATCGATCTTATGAAATTGGCTATAATACATTGAAAAACCATTAAAACACACCAAAAACACGTAAAACTACAAGGATTGCAAGGTTGGTGGTATTTAAATCATAATTCTAACGACACAAACGACAAAATCACACAAAACGGATTGATCAAGTCACAATAATGGCAAACTAGACTAAAATTAATCAGATTGACTATAACACATCGAAATACGATTCAAAATAGGCCAAAAACGCGTAAAAGTAAAAAGATTGCAGAGATGCTGCTATACGAGAGTGGGCTGAAAAGTTCCCGACCTAACAAACATACAAGACATTTTTCTTAAAATTTATACGAGGGTTGCCTTTTATATTTCGGGATTAGAGAACAAAAACAAATATTGATCATCGAAAATCACTATTGTTTTTCAAAATATTCCCCATGAAGATCTATACACTTTTGCATTTGAACCAATTGTCAAAGCACTTTTGCCACTCTGATTGAGGTATCTCCAACACATGCATTCTGAATGCAGCAACCGCTTCTTCAGTTGTCGAAAAACGTTGACCTCTCAGTTTGTTTTTTACGTACGGGAATAAAAAGAAGTCATTCGGTGCCAAGTCAGGACTATACGGCGGATGACCCATCAAATCGATGTTTTGGGTGCTCAAAAATGCAGTTGTCGCAGCCGATGTGTGAGAGCTCGCATTGTCGTGGTGAAGAGTGATCCGTCTTCGGCGGTTGGTTTTCCTGATTTCTTGGAAGACAACTGGCAAACAAATGGTTGTGTACCACTCAGAATTGACTGTTCTGCGTTGCTCTAGTGGTACGGTTGCGACGTGTCCAGTTTTTCCGAAAAAACAGGCGACCATTTGCTTGGAAGTGCTTCGTGCGCGAACAACTTTTGTTGGATTTAGCTTATCTTGAAACACCCAGACAGTCGACTGCTGTTTACTTTCGGCTCATACGCGTAAATCCACGATTCATCACCTGTCACGATGTCATAGACGTGTTTCGAAGCCCCGCGACCGTATTTTTTGAGCATTTCTTTCGACCAATTGACACGAGTCTTTTTTTGGGCGATTGACAAATTGTGTGGGATCCAACGCGAACAAATTTTTTTGACAGTCAAATGTTTATGCAATATTGAATGTATGCTGGTCCCACTAACGCCTAAGGTTGTCTCAATCTCACGATAGGTCACATGACGATCTTCCAATATCAGTTCGCGCACAGCATCAATGGTTTTCAACAATGGAACAACAACTGATTTTGGACGACCTTCACGAAATTCATCTTGGAGTGAACTACGACCACGATTGAATTCACCATACCATCGATAAACACTGGTCCTTGATGGAGCTTCATCGCCAAAAATTGAATTAAGTTCATCCATGCACTGTTGCTGAGTTAATCCACGCCGAAAGTTGTAAAAAATAATCGCACGAAAATGTTGACGATTTAATTCCATTTTTGGGCCGAGATGAATCTTTTAAATTACTGTAAACAACACAAATAGCGCTCGTATGTCAAAACGTTCTGAGTGCGTATAACCTCAAAAATGTCCAACTTTACGACAGAGCTGTCAATTGCCGGATTGCAACGCTAGGGTTGCCAAATCCCGAAACATAAGAGGCAACCCTCGTATTTATTTTTCTACATGGTCTCCTTCTAACTCTACACACTTCTCCCAGCGATGCTCCCATCTATCTAACCCGTTCAAATGGTACTCGGCGTTTTTCTCTGCAAAATATCTGTTCACGACCGTGAGTGCCTCCTCATTTGACTAACGTCTCTGTCCTCCGAACGCAATTTTTAAATTAGGGAACAAAAATAAGTCGCTTGGGACTAGATCTGGTGAGTAAGGCGGATGGTCAAGCAGTTCAAACCGTAATTCGTGGATTTTGGCCATGGCAACCGCTGAGATGTGAGACGGCGCGTTGTCTTGATGAAACAGGATTTTCTTTTACTGCAAATGTAGCCGTTTTTCCGCAATTTCTGCCTTCAGTTGGTCAAGTAATGCTCCTGTAATGGTTTTTCCTTTTTGAAGATAATCGGTTAAGATAACTCCATGACTATCCCAAAAACAGTCGCCATCACTTTCTCAGACGAAAAAACAGTTTTTGCTCTTTTTTTTAGCCGACTCACCCTTTGCAGTTCGCTGTTTTGACTGTATTTTTGTTTCGGGCGTATAATGGTGTATTCAAGTTTCATCGACAGTAATTAATCGGCGCCAAAACTCGGATTTGTTGCCCCTAAACTGCGTCAAGAGAGCGTTGGAAATGGTCATTCGAACACGTTTTTGGTCTAACATGAGCAAACGCTGCACCCAACGCGCGGACAGCATTCTCATGCCTAAATCTTGATTTAATATGTGACAAACACGTTCTTTGGACATTTTCATAGCCTCTGCTATCTCTCTCACTTTAATTCGGCTTTCGTCTAGCAACATTTGGTGAACTTTAGCCTTGTTATCGTCGGTTGTTGCAGTTTTTGGACGTCCCGAACGTTCATCGTCTCTCAAGCTCTCACGGCCACGTTTAAATTCAGCTGCCAAAAATGTCACTGTGGTAAATGATGGTGCAGAGTCCCCATACACAGAGTCCAACTCATCTTTGATTTGCGTAGGTGTATTGCCTTTCAAAAACAAAAATTTAATGACAGCTCAATACTCAATTTTGTCCATTTTCACAAAAACACACATCGACTCACTCAAACGACTGTCCAATAAAAAATACGCGTCCAAAATGGCTGAAATGTTGGTGAGTAACAGCCAAAAGATGCACACTACATTCACTTTTATTTACGAGTGCTGCTATCTTCACTTTTCAGGTCACCCTCGTAAAAACCATAATTCTAACGATACAAGCTATAGCGTTTGGGATGATGGTGAAGAACGTGTGATTCGAACTGACGCTAGAACTGACAGTTAGAATCACCAAAAATTGAACCAAAACGCAACTGTAGTGATCCTAAATCACTACTCTCACCCACGTACCTATAATCCCAATCCAAGTGAATCATATGAGCGACAAGTTAAACCAAAAGTTAGTTTGCCGCACTTACTCATAATTCCAATTGAATCATATGCGCGATAGATTTAAACCACAAGTTAATTTGTTGCGCATTGATTCAATTTCCAAGTACCTTACATCCCAATCCAATTGAATCATATGCACGACAAAATTAAACGAAAGTCCATTTGTCGTGTATTGATTCAATTCCCTATAACTATTGAAATTATGAAATGCGTAATACTAAATGCATTTCATGATTTCTCCTTCCGGGAATTTGTTCAAGTAAAATTCGTTTACACTTCCGGGAATCCTATTCCAATTGAAGCACACAAAGTTTTGTTTGGGCTTCTTGGAATTTTTAAATAATATTTTTAACAAATCTCTGTTGCCACAGGGTATAAAAGGGGAGTGCATTTTGGATTCGAGATCAGTTCACTTTTAAACTACTGAATACTGGCCTCAGTAGAACGCTATGTAGCATCATCTACCACTTCGTTCGAAACAGAACCTTCCAACTTAGAATGAATGGAAAGGTTTCCCGAACTTTTCACGCCGCTGCAGGCGTACCACAGGGCTCCATTCTAGGCCCCATCTTATTCAATATTTACACCTCTGATATTCCTCGCCCTGTGGATGGGAGAGTAAACCAAATATGCTATGCGGATGACGTCCTGGTGTACACGTCAACCAAAGGCCCTAACCTCGCAACAAATCGACTCAACCGTCACTTGGACGAACTGTATCAGTATTACAGTCGATGGAAAATCCGACTTAATCCATCCAAAGCAGTAGCCATAATTCTGAGTAGTAAACACTCCCAACCTGCTTCTCGATATTCACAGAATATTCGAATAAAAATGGGAGATACTACGATTAGACCGCAGGACAAGATGAAATATCTTGGGGTCACTTATACCCCAAAAATGAATTTCATCAAACATGTGACCCACATTCTCCAAAGGGGCCTCGGTCAGTCTAAGCAACTGCACAACATCTTGAAGTGGAGCAACAAAGTTGACACCAAAGTTAAGCTTCTCTGCTATAAGCAGCTAATCCGATCTGGAATATCGTACGCCTTTCCCATATGGTTCTGCATATCTTCGGCCCAAATGGAAAGACCGGGTTTTCGAAAGGAAACTCCTCAGAAGATGCACCAATCATTCTAGAAGGCCTGACGGTCGTCATTACCCCAACTCTCACCTATACGAAGGCGCCTCCATTACCCCTATCGACGAGTACTTGCTTCAATTAGCATATAAGTACCTCGAAAACATTCAGAACAGCGAGAACCTACTTGTACGGGACTCTTGCGTTCTTGACCCTTCTCTCTCTCGATCTCTTCGGATCAAACCCCCACAATTTCTTCTTCAATACAAAACTGAACAAAGCACCCTTCCCAACAACATTCCCCTCTATAATAGAGGATTCCTGGACCCATCCCATAGGGTCTACCATTAACAAACCAAACACACGAACGCACAGTACAAGACGGCACAAACACAAACATACACACCGATCAAAGCGCAGATTATCAGACGCGAAAGACGTGATCTGCGTTTACTACCGCACCCAACACCCACCGGTCTTGTATGATTTCTTTCCCACCATCCCTCTATAAAAGTAGTTAGAGAACACCTGGACTAACACTGTCCACACTATCCTTGGATACCCCCCCCCCCCCCCTTTTTTCTTTTCTTTACAGATGCCGCGAGACCGAGCCCAACATCCTCACGGATGTGGGTGATTCTGGTTATCGCAAGATGACCAGAAGTCAGAGACAAGATGAAGGACACATATGTCCTGTCTCGCTAAATTCGGCCTTCTCGCCACAATTTTTTTTTTTTTTTTTTGATTCGAGATCAGTTGAGATCCAGAGGTCGAGGCAACGGCCAAAATAACAATCACAAAAATTAAATAAATGAAATTAATAAATTATTAAAAAAAAATAAAATCGTTTTTCAATATTGGACCCTTGAAAACAAGGAACACCATTGAGGTAAGAAAAACAAAATAACAAAATATAACCCTACACAACTCATCAGGTCACCGCCATGTGTACGAATTCGATTTCTAAACTCAAGTACATTCGACTGATGTGGATTTGTTATGTTATCGCTATGGTATACTCTGATGCATTTTCTCTTTTCGATTTTCGTTCGGTGTTCTTCACTATTTGCTTGTGTATTGTGTGTGTATCTGTTAGAAACGCCACAAAGCCACAAAACCATGCAAGCTACGGTAGAATTAACAAAAGCGGCTATTAAACATAGAAAAACCTTTCAAAACACACCAAAAACACGTGTAACTACAGGGAATACAGAGTTGCTGCTACTGAAACTTAAATTCTGACGATGCAATCATGAAAATACACCAAATAGACTTGAAACTAAAAGAACTGCAGAGTTTCTAACATTGGATCCTAGTTTCTCAAGATAGCAACCACCAAATCGCGCAAACTAGCTACACTTAACAAAATTGGGGATCGAATTGGGATAAGGGGATCACAGAGTTGCTGCTATTTAAACCATACTTCTAAAGATACAAGTTACAAAACCACGCAAACTGGGATAGTTCTTATGAAATTGGTTATATTACGTTGAAATACCATTGGAAATGGATATAAAACTAAGAGAATTGCGAGTTGTTGTTATATAAACCATAATTTTAACGACACAAGCGACAAAACCACACACCACAGGACACATATTTTGAAATTGGCTGTGATTCGTAGCAAAACTGTGCAAAACATTACCAAATACATTTGAAACTGAAAGGATTGCAGAATTAATGCTATGAAAATCTTCATTCTGACGATACATGCTACAAAACCACGCAAACTAAGAGAGATCTTATGAAATTGGCTTACTACTTTGAGAAACTGTTCAAAAGACACAAAATACCACATGGACTAAAAAGTCATGGGATTTTCGAATATGTGGCGCCACTTGAACATTAGCATGACTCATTTCGAGAGGCTCATCCATCACTAGTTTCTGTATGAAGTTTCATGAGATTTCGTCCATTCGTTTACAAGTTACAGTCGTCTGAGTGGCGCTACTTTCGCCTTCGTAAAAAAATGGAAAAACAGAAAACAAAAACGCGTAAAACTAAAAGGAGTCACAGTAGTAGCATCTAACAAACATCGAAGACGCACCTCGCTCTGGAAGCCCAAAAGGAAATCGTAAAGAGAGTACATCGAATCATTTTGAGTGTAGTGAAGTTGTGCGAGTTAGCTGAGGCCGTGGGCATCTCAAAAGAACAGAATACATTTGCATGATCTATTTGGTGATGAAAAAGGTATCGACGCGATGGGATGAGTGCCGCATTTGCTGACCGTCGACCAAAACCAGCAGCGCGATGATGATTCAACGGCCGGTTTGGCGTTGCTGCAGCGTAATCGAGCAGATTTTTTCGACGTTTTGTCACGATGAATGAAACGTGGGTCCATTACCATACGCAAGAGTCCAATAGGCACTATGTAGAGTGGCCAGGATGCCATAAAAGCAACCAAAGCGGCCAAAAGACGATCGCTCGCCCTCCGTTTTTTTTATGTGCGCAAGGCATAATCTTCATCGATTACCTGTAAAAGAAGAGAACAGTTAAAGGAGAGTATTATGCAGCTTTATTGGACACACCGAACGACGAAATAAAGAAAAAACGCGCTCATATGGCGAAGTAACAAGTTCTGTACCACCACGATAACGCCCGTCAAACACGTCTTTGAAAGCGCTGGCCAAATTGGACCAATCACGATTTGAATTAATTGCTTCTTAACTGGCTTAGAAATTACTTTTCCAACGCAAATGGATTTATTATATCATCATCATCGGCACTACACCCGGGAACCGGTCTTGGCCCTATTTAGCAAGTCCTGGGGCTTGTTAAATTTTCCATAATGATTTGTTTTTTCCGGGGATTTATTATATACAGTTTTTATATTAAAAACAATCAAAACTAAATCCGTGTATTGCAATAAATAGCTATTGCGGTTCTAAACTTATTCTTACGGAAATTAACTGGAAGGAATAACCCTTTCACAATGCTACCAAGTCAAAAAAAGAAAATTCTATATTCACGGGCGATTTAAATTGAAATTTTCATACACAGTAGTGGAATCGATAAAATCCTTTTTTTTATTTGTCAATGCCACGAGCTACAAGTTTGTAGCGTCTAGTCTTACTTACTAATATCTGTAGTACATATCTGCATTATAGTTCTATAATACTCGTACATTTTTGAATATTTGTTGGCTTCGGATAACGATCCTATCAAAGGAGTTATTGATACGAGATCCTATTGGAGGCGGGTATAAAATGTGACTTTATCAGTGATACATTTTGCGAAAGATCATTTAACCCACTGCTAGCCTGATTTCGAAATTAATTGAACGCAGTCGTTGTAGTCCTATAGTTGACCATAGTGATACAGGCAAACGGGTGGGGGTTCTCTATATCACATGGAGACCCAGCCCACAATCCCAACCTAATTTCGACCGCTAACAGCGCGTCACATCAACCTCTTTTCCACCGTTCATGCTATTCACCTGAAATACCATGTTTTCCAAATGGATGCATAGCTGAATTCATTCTTCTATGCAGATAATGCATAATTGAATTCAGCTACCTTTTTGCCATACGGCAACTCCATTTTTGCTAGCCCATGAGATTTCCATCGGAAATCACATAATGTCGGTTAGCAACAACAAGTCGAAGCAAACGACGCCGTCGCATCATAGCGAAACCGCTGGGGAATTTATCAAAATATCTAATTAGTTTTCATGATAAATTACCCTAGCCAATTTGGCGTCACTTCGGCTTTTCCGCAGATCATCCATTCGCTTGGGATCAATGATCTCTTTTTGCAGGTGAATAGCACCGGCTACATTTGCTCTCCTCCATAATTCTGTTTCCATACGGTTCAATGCACTCTGAGATCACCACAGCCGTAACACTAGGGCAGTAGATCATACTCAGAAACTGCATTTGATACCAGCACACACAACCAAAACCACCCCGAGATCATCGTCATCGTGTTTCTGTTCTCTCATTATCCCATGTTCGTCGATTATCAATTAACCGATTTTCTACCACACTTCGACGGGCGAGACAATGAGAGAGCAGAGGTGTGATCTCTTTTGGTTGTTCTGTGTGCAAAAATAGAACACAGAATTTCACCCCTAATGAGTCAGTCGCCTGTCGTTCATCATCGTTGGTAGTCACACCGCCGCTCGGGCCCAAATTTAAATTCGCGGATTTTTAATCAGTCGATATCCAACCACTGGCATGGCCACACATGTTTCGCGAGTCACGGGGTCAGGCACAGAGAATCACGCACATAACGACACATACCGTGCGTTTTCAGGAAATTATCAACAGGTATTGCTGTGCCTTTCTTATAACTTTTGGTTTCAGGCAACGTTGGTCCGGACGCCATTGCGTCACCCCATCAGCAATTTCGTTCGCTATTCCCCAACGACATTCCTCGTTCGGCGGAACACCATCAGCAACGATCTCGGCCGACGACATTCCTCGTGCGGCATCGAGAGACATTGAACATCAATAAATAAAAAAACAAGCTAAGTTAGACAAGAAACAACCAGTGCCTTTTAATTGGATATTCTCGTGAGCAATCTTCTGCGGATCATCGTTGGGAAAAAGTGAATACGTGCCCATGTTAGGCAACATACTTTAACCCCACAAACGCAAAACAACACAATAAAATATTGAATTGCAGATGTATGCATTAAAGGTATCACTGTGGTTAATATTAGTATGTTTCCCCCTCAATTTTTCGTTCCTTAACTCTTACAGCAGGAGTGAACGTATATCACCGTGAGGTAATGGAAATACCAGGTGTATGTATAAGTTTTTTTCCGGTTTAACTAAGAAAAGTACGCAGCGTATTAATTTGACACATACGTTATTTTGTTCGTCCGAAATTTAACGACAAATACACACAAGTTGAGTTCGTCAAAAGCTAGCATCTTTGTTTTATCGTTCAGTGATTATGCCTGAAAAAGAACATTTGCGGCACGCATTGCTTTTCTTATTTAATCAAAAGGAAAAAGCTGTTGAACGTCATATGGTGAACACGCTCCATCAAATAGAACATGTGAGACATGGTTTCGACAATTTAAATGTGGTGATTTCAATGTGAATGGCTACTCGATAGTATAGTGGTTAGTATACCCGCCTATCACGCGGGCGAACGGGGTTCGATTCCCCGTCGGGGAGCCTCTGGCGCAAGACTAATGACCTTGCCCGGAAAAAACGAATCATTATGGCAAATTTAACAAGCATCAGGACTTGCTAAATAAGGCCAAGACCGGTTCCCGATTGTAGTGCCGATGATGACGACGATTTCAATGTGAAAGACAGTGAGCACTCTGGTAGACCACAAAAATGTGAAGACGAGCAATTGCAGGACTTATTGGCTGATGACCCAACTCAAACTCAATTTCAATTAGCAGAAGCATTACATGTGTCACAAGAAACAATCAACAGACGTTTACGAGCAATGGATAACATCAATAAACTCGGTAAATGGGTCCCACACGATTTGAATGAACGTCAAATGGAAAATCGCAGCCCTTGTGAAATGCTGCTTCGAAAGGAAATCATCTTTGCATCGAATTGTGATGAAAAATGGATTTATTTCGAAAACCCGAACCTGAAAAAGTCGTGGCTTTCACCTGGCGAAGCGCGGTATTGTGTATTATGAGCTCTTGAAGCCCGGCAAAACCGTTAATATACAACGCTATTGTCAACAAATGCTTAATATAAACCATGCATTGATCAAAAGACGACCGGAATGGGCCAGTAGACATGGCAAAGTGATTTTATAACACGACAACGCGCCGTCTCACACAGATAAACTACTGAAAGACACTGAAATCGCTTGGATGGGACATCCTTCTGCACCCGCCGTACTCCCCAGACTTGGCGCAATTTGACTATCCCCTCTTCGCTTCAGCGATTTCGAAGAAGTTGGAAAATGGCTCGACGAATGGTTTGCCGCGAAAGAAAACCAGGCTTTTGTGGCATTCTATTCACAAATTACTTGAAAGATGGGCGGAATGTGTAGAAGGCGATGGCCAATATTTTGAAGAAAAAAAATTAATTTCCGTAGAAAATTACGTATTTTGTTTACCAAAGAAACCGGAAAAAAACGCATGCACACACCTCGTACATCGCGCTAAGTTAGTGAAAGTATATCACACGCATTTGTTTAATTTTCCTAACGAAAAGACAATTACTGTACAATGTGCGCAAAAACGACATTGACAATTTACCACCCGGAGCAAAATATCTAACATGACTAGAATGATGCAAGTGAAGGAAAAAACGTTTATAAAGCAAGTGAATACCGGATATGCTTTAGGTGATTCTTTTTTGCCTGTCTGTGCATCTAGTTCGCATAGTTTGGATATAATATATCATGTCGAAACATTTTTGACTAGTGTGGCACGGCTCTGATTGAACGTTGCCGGTGGAATATGCTAATGTTGGGAGATCATCTTTGACGTTACCCGTTGAGGGTTGGGGCATTGAATATCCTTAAATTCGCCTTTGTACTGTAAATATCTAAATCAATATCGCAGAGTACTGATTGCAATAAATTCTTTTCCAACGCACCTCTATTATCGTGCAAAGTGAAGAATTTGCAAATATCAGTTTAAATTGCAAGCCGTAAGCCAGATTAAGACGTGGATTTGAGTTAATACAGGTACATCCACTACCGTTCGAACTAACTAATTTTATGTCATCAATTGTGAAGAGACTCATTCAAAAATGCTGGGTGATGGGATCAATTGGTTATGTTAACACTTTACCAACTCTGCTCGCGCTTCAACCGCATACGTAAGTCCGACCGGCCACTCAGCGGCAGATTCTCCCTGGCGTCGACTTTGTACCTGTGCGTTTCGTGTCCTCAAATAAAATTGTTTCTGTTATTATAGGATAATTAGATTTAACAAAATGTTTTATTTTAATGATATTAATGCATATTTATTTTATCTATCTATTTATTAGAACGGTTTTCAGTTTAATAAGTACATAATAAACCATAATCTATGGTATAGATCTATAATATTATTATATTATAATATAGACCTATAATATTATTATATTGGCTGAATTTTGGCAAGCCATGTACATTATGACGAATGTTGTCATTGTTGCAAAAATGCCAGTTCTGCATTATTTGCACAAATCTGTTTCTGCTCGTGACTTGCGAGAAGATTGGCGTTTCTATACTTCGATCAGTGGGCCAATAGTCGTAGAGAACGTCATTATTTATCTGACCCATTAGCACTATTAGCCCTAAAAATGCCGGTACCGTTATATGTGTCTATTTTTTTCGTTCTTGATGGAGTTTTAAACATGGGCGGGCTGAAAAGTTTCCGACCTCGGCGTGAAGATAGCAGCACTCGTCAATAAAAGCTAATGAATGTAGTTGTGCACTTTTTAACAGTTACTCACCAAAATCTAAGCCATTTTGGATTAGTAGTTTTTATTTGACAGTCGTTTGAGTGAGTCGATGTTAGTGTTTTTGTGAAACTTGACAAAATTCAGTATCGAGCTGTCACAAAATTTTTGTTTTTGAAAGGCAATACACCTACGCAAATCAAAGATGAGTTGGACTCTGTGTATGGGGACTCTGCACCATCATTTACCACAGTGAAATTTTGGGCAACTGAATTTAAATGTGGCCGTGAGAGCTTGGGAGACGTTCGGGACGTCCAAAAACTTCAACAACCGACGATAACAAGGCTAAAGTTCACCAAATGTTGCTAGACGAAAGCCGAATTAAAGTGAGAGAGATAGCAGAGGCTATGAAAATGTCCAAAGAACGTGTTTGTAACATATTAAATCAAGATTTAGGCATGAGAACCCCCGCATGGTAGAAACTTTGACATGGTGTGGGGGCTTAAACTACAATGAATCACTCAGGCTATGCTGACGAAAGCATATGCCTCCAGTAGGGCCAGCCATGCCAGACAGGCTAGCGAGAAGTAACACACAAAGATCTACCACCCCTAATCCAGGGTGTTACGCGTCACCGTGCCCATTGGATGGTTTGCAGCCAGGGGTATACCGGCTGTATTATAATGGCGCCTCTCTGACACCGGGTCGAATCAGGGCAGTAAGCAGACCTTACCATATCAAAGCGGGACTCTGATATGGCGGACTAATTGAAACCCCAAGACTGTTCCCACGAAATGAATAATCAATATACAAAAAACAATCTCACGAAAAATACGGTAAGCGTAGGTGTGATGAGCCGACACTTCCATAAGGGAACAAATCATCAAGAAAACATTGACTCGGCAAAAAGAAGACTTAGGGAAAAACGGAAAAAGCGGGATTTACGCGTCGGCACGTGGAATGTTCGAACGTTATATAAACCAGGCGTGATACAGACAGTCGTAAAAAACGCGAAATAATATAAAATGGACATCGTCGCGCTTCAAGAAGTCCGACTCCCACATCAAGTAATCAAAACCAGCGGGTTTACACTGGTGTGTGGAGGTACCGATACACATAACCTCGGAACCGGCTTCATCATAAGCAAGAAGATTACGCCCCATGTAAAAGATGTGAAATTTATTAATGACCTAATATCGGTGCTAAAAATACAGGGCCCATGGTACAATTATGTATATATAAACATACACGCCCCAACAGAATCTACGGACGAAGAAACGAAGGAAACGTTCTATGAGACCCTGGAGGAAGTATTTGATGGAATCTCATCATTCGATGTTAAAATCCTCCTCGGGGACCTAAATGCGAAAATTGGAAAGGAAGATATCTGCCAATCAACTATAGGTAAGGAAAGCCTACACGACGTTTCAAATGATAATGGAATTCAAATTATTACGTTCGCAGCGTCAAAAGATCTGGTAGTGAAAAGCACGATGTTCAACCACAAGTAAATCCATAAAGCCACATGGATATCACCCGACGGCGTAACACCTAATAGAGCACAATAGACATTCGAGTGGTGTCATAGACAAAAGACACCACTCGAATACCCTTGACTTAAGATCATATAGAGGAGCAGATTGCGACTCCGACCATCTTCTAATGATGGGCACAATCAGGAGTCGCCTCACAGCAATCCCACATGGGCAGTCCGGGAGACGAGCAAAAAGTTCGACATTGATAAAGTAAAAGACCTGCGCAAAAGGGCTGAATATCAAGACGAATTAACGAATAGATAGGATGGTTCCTAGAGAATGGGAGTAGTGAAGAAGAGCAAGCCAATAGTGTGGACACTAAATGGACATCGATCAGGTACACAATCAAACAAATAGCCCAAAAGGTATTAGGATTTAAGAAAACAAGGTATTGGTTTGACGATGAGTGCAAGGCGAAAATTGAACAACGTAAACGTCTCAGAGTAATCCACTTAGAAAAATATACTGAAGTCAGCGCAGAAAGATACGCGACAATTCGGAAAGAGACAATGAAACTTTGCAAACCCAAAAAAAGGCGAATGGGAGAAGACTCGGATCGAAAATATCATAGAAAATGCCAGAGCAAAGAACATCTGATGTATGTATGCCGGCATAAATTCAATTAGAAATGGCTACCGAGAGAGGGCCAAAATAATTTGAGAAATAAAACGGCTGTCTGGTCACAGAAACAAACAATATCGTGACAAGATGGAAGCAGTACTTTGAAAACCTACTCAATGTGCGCACACATCAACCACAAATAAACGCACCAGACGTACATACAGCCGAGTCTCATATCCCAGATCTCTCTTTCAACGAAGTTATAGACACAATAAATCAATTGAAAAACAACAAAGCTCCCGGAGTCGACTGCATACTGGCAGAGCTTGTGAAGCATGGAGGAGAGGCAACCGCTTGAAAGATCCACCAACTCATCAATATGGGATAAGAAAGTCACTCCGGAAGAATGGAAAACCTCAATAGTCGTCCCCATTGTCAAAAAGGCGACAGATCTGACTGCGAAAACTACAGAGGAATATCATTGCTCCCAACCACATACAAAATACTAACAAATGTGATACTGGCGAGAATCACACAGTACGCAGAAGAAATACTGGGAGACTACCAATGCGGATTCGGTAGGAACCGGTCAACAAGCGACCAAATGTTCACAATAAGGTAACTGCTGGAAAAGAAGCGGGAATATGGGGAGACGGTTCACCAACTGTTCGTTGACTTCAAAAAAGCCTACGACCCAGGCGCAAGGCAAAGGCTCTACCGTATGGTAGTTGAGCTGGGAATCCCGAAAAAGTATGCCGCCCTTTTCATGAACGAAAACAAAGGGCGAGTTAAAATAGAAAACCACCGATAATCTAGAAACTGTAAGTAAAAACAGTGAAATCATCATGCAAGCGGCAGAAGAGGTGGGCCTAGAAATAAATGAATAAGCGTCAGAGGCAAGATATTCGAAAAATTTAAAAAATTTACATATCTGGGAACGATACTGACGGTCAGTAACGAAATGTCGAATGAAATTAACAAAAGACTGCATTCCGGCAACGCTGATTATGGCGAGAGCAGGTGGACCTCGGGGAACACATATAAACGTCAGAGGTAAGATATTTGAAAAATTTGAAGAATTTAAATATTTGGGAACGATACTGACGGCCAGTAACGAAATGTCGAATGAAATTAACAAAAGACTGCATTCCGGCAACGCTAGTTGGCACGCAGTCAGTAAACTGCTGAAATCCAAACTGCTGTCACATAACATAAAGCCCCGTGTCTATAGAACCATCATCATGGCAATTGTTCTATACGGGTGCGAAACATGGGGTCTCACAAAACGGGAAGAAAACAAATTCCGCGTATTCGAGAATAAAGTTCTAAGGGGTATCTTTGGCGGTAAATATGACGGGGAGGCAGGACAATGAAGAAAACTCCACAACCACGAATTCGAAGAGCTATACCGCAAACCTACAATAGTGAGAGTAATCAGGTTGCGAGGATTAAGATGGGGCGGACATGTGGCGCGAATGGGCAACGATAGGACCGTGCATAGAATTCTTGACGGTAGACCAATGGAAAAGAGAACGGCAGGACAACCGCGACGGAGATGGGAGGACAATGTAAGGTTTGACCTTGAGGAGATCGGATCAGATGGTCAAGCGTGGATTGAGAGTGCACAGGACAGGGAACGATGGCGAAGTCGAGTCGTGAGGTCATGAACTTCCGGGTTCCTACAGGCCAATAAATAGTAGTTTAGGCATAAGAATGTTGTCCGCGCGTTGGGTGCCGCGTTTGCTCACGTTAGACCAAAAACGCGTTCGAATGAACATTTCCAACGCTCTGTTGACGCAGTTTAGGCGCAATAAATACGAGTATTGGCGCTGATTAATTACTGTCGATGAAACTTGGATACATCATTATACGCCCGAAACAAAAATACAGTCAAAACAGTGGACCGCAAATGGGGAATCGGCTCCAAAAAAAGCAAAAATTGTTTTTTCGTCTGGGAAAGTGATGGCGACTGTTTTTTGGGATAGTCATGGGGTTATCTTAACCGATTATCTTCAAAAAGGAAAAACCATTACAGGAGCATACTACGCATCATTACTTGACCAACTGAAGGCAGAAATTGCGGAAAAACGGCCACATTTGCAGAAAAAGAAAATCCTGTTTCAGCAAGACAACGCGCCGTCTCACACCTCAGCGGTTGTCATGGCGAAAATCCACGAATTACGGTTTGAACTGCTTGACCATGCGCCTTCCTCACCAGATCTAGTCCCAATCGACTTCTTTTTGTTCCCTAATCTTAAAATTGCGCTCGGAGGACAGAGATTTTCGTCAAATGAGGAGGCAATCACCTTTACGAACAGTTATTTTGCAGAGAAAAACGCCGAGTACTATTTGGACGGGTTTGAGAGAAGAGATCATCGCTGGGAGAAGTGTGTAGGTATAAGGAGACTATGTTACAAGGAGACTATGTTACAAGGAGAGTATGTTATAAGGAGACTATGTAGAAAAATAAAAATAAATTTCAAGAAAAAATGTATGTATCTTGTATGTTTTTTAGGTCGGAAACTTTTCAGGCCACCCTCGTATTTTTCCATGATCTGGTAATGATACCTGTTGGATTCCCTCACCAAGTGCTCGAAAAGGTCATTTCCAATAAATAAATTTACACTATCCATCACAATTCGTTGAGAACTTTTCATGCCGGAGCTGCCTTCGAGAGATTCCAAAATAACTGCGTCGTCGTTCGTCGTCCATACATCATCGTCATATTCAACGTTATTTGCGTTGTCTTCGATGTTACGTATTTCGTCGTCTTCTGAATCACTATATTATATTAGTGGCAATCCAGAAGCTCGCTTCCGAATTACTATTTGGCTGACTTTCATTACCACTATTACTTCCTGAATAAGTGTCAGGACAATCTGATAAATCGTCTAAATAAAACTCTCCATCCCGATTTTTTTCGTTCATCGCAAAGGATACATTTTTAAAATGGTATGAAAATGTGGGAGCTTACAAAGCAACGTAACTAACGCAACTGCGCATCGGCAACAAAAGGCCGACGTCGGTAAAGTGTTAAAATACTCCAGCCGCCTTTCAATAAGTTCAACACAAAATACCGAGGCAACCCGTGAGAGTAGATATCAATTCGATACCATGGTCAAGAACTGGATATTTTAAGAAGCTCTTTACGGTAACTTCTCATGAAAGATTTATATTTTGATGCACTCAAAGTGCCAGCGAGGAGAGCTCGTCGGATGGATTATGAAACATCAAGTGGATGCCTATTTTTTAAACAAAATCATCCTCAGAGATCAGGCTCATTTTTATCTTGATGGCTTTGTTACTCACCAATATTGACGAGATTGATATTCAGAAGATCCATGAGTGATCGTTAAGGAAGAAATGCACCCACAACTTGTCACTGTTTGGTGCGAATTTTGGACCATAGATATCATCATTTATCATTGATAATACATCCCACACGTAAGCGATGTAAGTTTAAATTATGTATTAGAAAGAAAAAAATCACAATGTCACAAAAGACAAATGCACAAATAAAAAATGTATATAAAATGTAAAAAATATATGTGGCCCTGCAATAGTGTTCACAATCGCTACATGAGAATCTAGTTTTTGCGGCTAAATTTCAAGATATATAGTAAACATGGGTGACGCAGTGAAAACAAGACGATGCCACATTGCCATATAGTGTAAGAAACAATCAGTGTGTAATTTTCGGTTTCGGCGATTTAATGCTTCGACTTCGTTTTGAGGCTTTTGAAGTCAAAAGTTTATCCCAACAAGCCCATGATAACCCACGTTTTGGAAGAATAGTTTCAACACTGCGTCGATAGAATTCAGCCATATTTACGCAAAGCAGTCATGGAAGATTCAGGCGCAAGAGTGCGTACATAAAGCCGAAGTCCAGTTATCTGATGTACTATTTCACACTGAACTCCTATATAGTTTAAGAACAAATAAAAAAGCACAATTTGTTATTACAAACGCTTGTTTTCCATTGAAATTATTTCACAAATAATTTTTTTACGCTGAAGGAATTTTAGATACCTTTGTGGCATTAAAAGTTACAGCATAGGCAAGAAAAAGGAAAATATATAGTCTGGATAGAAGGGAAAGAAAAAAATATATTTTGTTTTAAGCCTGCAAGATAGTGCTTTCATAAAACAAGTCTCGTTCGCACATTAACAAATATATTTTGAAGTGATAATCGCAGAATCCACCCTTTCCCCTTTGGAAAAAGAAAAGTACGTTAGCATTATAAAGTAAAAAGTATGTTAACAAGTGAAATTCTACCGAACTAACGGTTTATATTATCCGTTATTAAGCTCTGCACTTAAGCTTCTGTTATCTACTAAACAATCCTTTTCAATTTCGAATTCTTTCAGAATCCTTCGAAAAGCTCTGACATGGTAAACATACTGTTTCATCCCAATAATGAGCATGACTGTGGTGAAATTCTTACTAGGGGATTTCTATGTACCCAATATTTGGAGCTTTAGTATGTTTTCGGATGTCACGAATGCCAACTGGGATGAAACTTATTCTTTTAACTACGGATTATCAAGTTTGGAACTTGATTGTTGCTTTAGTTTCGACAGTTAATCTCTTGGTAGAACTTTTTAATTTAGACTACTTCTATTCCTAATAGAGTTTAGGTCGAGCAAATCAAACAAAAATAAAGTTCACAAGGATTACTTCGGATTTCTAAGCTCAGAATACCAAATATGAAATGCTAAATGTGAGATAATCGGTTTGACCCATGGAAAACATAAGAGAAATGAATTTGTAAGCTCAAGACATTAGTTAGTGTGGAATCTGATAGTTGCAAAAATTGGAAAAAATACTACCCCTTCCACTGGTGGTGAAGTGTGATTAAGGGAAACACACTGTGGTATCGACTTGGCGATGTTTAATGTTATAACTGTTACCAGGCATCAACTGTGCTAATTTTACTCCTTCGTTGTAAATTTATATTTAAAACTATACCTCGATTTAAACCTGAGATCCTAATAATCTCCTTTACATCTTCTACACCAAACTAAAAATGTTATAAAACCGAAATGAGAAAATTTTTGACGAGTTTTGCATAACTCATTGTGCAATATTCAATGTCGTGTCAACCTAATTTATAGAACAGAAAATAATGGCGAAATCTATAAGCAATATCGACCGGGGTGGGAAGCTGCGACTCAGATTCTTAATATCGCTAGGTCACATTCAGCGGATCGCACTACTGCTCTAAACCGAGGAGTCTGAGTTTAATCTAAGTAGACAGAGAAAAACTTCATCGGATATGACGCACCAATTGTAGAGTGACCATAATCAACTTAACGTTGTGGTACTGTGGTGGTTCTCACAGATACACACAATACACAAACAAATAGTGAAGAATACCGAAAGAAAATCCAATAAGAAAAAGCATCAGCCGTATACCAAGCAATAACATAGTAATTCCACATCAGTTGAGTGTACTTGAGTTTAGAAATCGAATTCGTACACGCGGCAGTAGCCTGATGCTTCAATGTTTCGCTTCTCACCCGTTTCTCTGTGTGTTCAATTCACAATCTTCACTATCCTTGATTAACGCTATAATTGGTGACCCCAACGTGATCTGTACACACCGCACACACTTTCCATGGTAAACAGGACTTTTCTACTACGATCCCGACTTCTGCACAGAGCACCGGCTCACTCGCCTGCTCCGACGTTATCTCGCCCGCTCGTTCTTCTCTTGTCGTTCGCACATGAAGTTAATCGGAACAAAGTCACTGAGGAGGGAGTAGTGTGCCATTTCGAACAGATACACACACAATACACAAGTAAATAGTGAAAAACACCGAAAGAAAATCCAATAAGAAAAAGCATCAGCCGTATACCAAGCAATAACATAGTGATTCCACATCAGTTAAGTGTACTTGAGTTTAGCAATTGAATTCGTACACGCGGCAGTGGCCTGATGTGTTGAGCATTGGTTCCATTTTTAATGATTCTAACCGTAGTAGCGTCAGTTCGAATCACACGTACTTCTCTATCGTCGCAAATGCGATGGTCTCAACAGGCATACACGCACACGCAACCACGGTGAACAACACGGAGGAGTTCCGTGGCGTTTCCAACAGTCACATATGGATAATGATCATAAACCATCGTGAAGAACATACCGAAAGAAAATCGAAAAAAAAGTATATCATGACAATGAATATACCATTTCCACGTTAATAAAGTATAGTTGAGAATAGCAATCCATCACACACCGCAGTGGACTGATACGTTGAAACTTTGGCTCTATCGTTTACTTGATTCTAACGATCATTATCGTCGTGACAAGATGGAAGCAGTACTTTGAAAACCTACTCAATGTACGCACACATCAACCACAAATAAACGCACCAGACATACATACAGCCGAGCCTCAGATCCCAGAGGCCTCTTTCAATGAAGTTGTGGACGCAATACATCGATTGAAAAACAACAAAACTCCCGGAGTCGACTGCATACCGGCAGAGCTTGTGAAGCATGGAGGAGAGGAAACCGCTCGAAAGATCCACCAACTCATCAAAACAATATGGGATAAGGAAGTCACTCCGGAAGAATGGAAAACCTCAATAGTCGTCCTTATTTTCAAAAAAGGCGACAGGTCTGACTGCGAAAACTACAGAGGAATATCATTTCTCCCAACCCCATACAAAATACTAACAAATGTGATACTGGCGAGAATCACACGGTACGCAGAAGAAATACTGGGAGACTACCAATGCGGATTTCGTAGGAACCGGTCAACAAGCGACCAAATGTTCACAATGAGGCAACTGCTGGAAAAGAAGCGGGAATACGGAGAGACGGTTCACCAACTGTTCGTTGACTTCAAAAAAGCCTACGACTTAGTCGCAAGGCAAAGACTCTATCTCAGTAAACTACTGAAATCCAAACCGCTGTCACATAACATAAAGCTCCGTGTCTATAGAACCATCATCAAGGCAATTGTTCTATACGGATGCGAAACATGAGGTCTCACAAAACGGGAAGAAAACAAATTCCGCGTATTCGAGAATAAAGTTCTAAGGGGAATCTTTGGCGGTAAATATGACGAGGAGGCAGGACAATGCAAAAAACTCAACAACCACGAATTCGAAGAGCTATACCGCAAACCTACAACAGTGAGAGTAATCAGGTCGCGAAGATTAAGATGAGCCGGACATGTGGCGCGAATGGGCAACGATAGGACCGTGCGTAGAATTCTTGACGGTAGACCAATGGGAAAGAGAACGGCAGGACACCCGCGACGGAGATGGAGGGACAACGTAAGGTTTGACCTTGAAGAGATCGGATCAGATGGTCAAGCGTGGAAGGAGAGTGCACTTGACAGGGAACGATGGCGGAGTCGAGTCGGTGAGGTCATGAACTTCCGGGTTCCTACAGGCCAATAAATAATAATAATAATAAATTATCGTCCCAAAATTCTCTAATCCCGCCACGTGATGGAATATCGAAATAGAAAGTTTCGCGGAGAACAACGGGAATAATTGCTGTTGAGACTGGTTTTAGTCTGTAAAAATCCAACATGCATCTGGATCGATTCACATGTATATTTTGACGATTTCCACATTCCCGCCGACAACAAAAAAACGTAGAACACAACATAAAAAGAGAATCGGGAAAGAAGTCATCAGGGCCGTATACCGGAACATTAATGTAAAAATCCGCAATTTAAGGAGCGAGTTGAATCATTCTCGTGTAGATGCGACCGTTATCTGATATACATGTGCTCTTGTTCTCACCTTTTCAAAGAGTGGGTTCGAATCACGTTTTATACTGCCTTGAAAACGTAGTTGCGTTATTAACTGTAGTTCAGGATCTCCCCCAACCTCAATTTCGTCTTACCATAGGAATGTGTACTGTGGGAAAATAGTTTTAGACAGAATACAGGATACAGCTAGACTAAACACACAATTGTAAGATTGACAACCGAAAACCACTACTAATTTTACCCTATTCTAACATTCTAACGTCTTGTTTGATTTTGACACAAGCAGGGTATACGGCTCAGATAATTCTCATTCTTTCGTTATATTTTGATCATTTTAATTTGAGGTATTATACCAGTCTCATATAAACTGATGTACATTCTATATGCTCCACAATATTAACAAATGATTAATTGTCTGTCATCTCAACTTCATACCGTCACTAGTTAATAAAATATTTACACAATCCAAATTGCAGCACTTCATTTGGCGTTCCCGTAACGTCAGCTATAACGTCAGTTATGGAATGGTTGTTCACTCGAGTGAATATTCTATTCAATGCCTTAGCAAATGGTTAAAAAGTATACCGTTCGCGATCCTTCCTTAAAGAGCTTTGCATTAAATATTATTCGACGTCCACAAAGACTCCCACATGTATCCACTTGCCAGAGGAGGAGCATATAATATATGCAGTAATCATCACAGAATTCTCATTGTAGCACAAGAAACAACATTAATTGCGGATAGATGAACGCGGTAACACTGACCTTTGCCCATATGAATGGTTGACTTGAGAAGTTGTCAGAGGACGACACGAAATTCGTACATTTACTCCATAGGACAAGCACATTAATATAATGACTGTGCAAGCATATATAAATCACAGGCCCGCTTATAGAACGTAAGAAAAAGCATCTTCACCAGTAACAAGCGTCATAGATACGGGATAATAACCAAACATCTGTGTACTCTCAAAAACATGTCTACAAGTGGTGTCAGGAAAAGAAGGATATGGAACTCATTTAAGTGATCAAGACGTGTTCGACAATGCTCGCCCCATCGGGAGATGATACGCACATTGGTGCGATCCGTCAGATTGTCTTGCGGAGTGCAAATAAACGGAGTTGAGCGCAAAAATAAATACCACGAATCTTGGAAGAACAGTGTCCGTGATAATATCTGTAAAACAGACAAAGGTCCGCTACGCGCCTTCTCTATGATAGCGACAGCAGTCGCGACGTCAGCGCCGTGTCCCCGATCGAAGTTGGTCGAGGGTATGCCTAGAGGGCAATATGTGAGTGCGCTTCTAATTTGAAGTTTATACAGGAAAAGAAGTGGACCTGGCGATGTTCGACATATGTTTATTCAATGATACAATCCCCCACACGCCGTGACACCGCGCAATTTTATGTTTTCCCTAAATTAAACGGCCTGGACATTCACCATCAACTGGGGAATCGATGTTCCACTTTTTGAATTTGTGAATGTTGTATATTGCGTCTTCGTTGCATTGAAGTCAACAAGATTGGCCTTTCCCCACTGCAGGGCCCTAACCAGATCCTGACTCAGAGAGTCGATCTGGCTACATCTCAGCTGATGCGACGTTGATGCACTAATCGGTCGATCACTCGAAAAAGAGAAAACAAACGGACTATTATCGGCGAAACTGAACACTTACCCATTGACTCCAAAAATCAGTTATGTGAAGCAAAAACAAGGTTGGGCCCAAAATAAACCCTGCGTCACGCCGGAATTAACAGGATACAGATCCGAACACTTGCCGTCCACAACAACCCGGATCGACCGATTTTTGAGGAAGCTCTTCCTCCAGTCGCAAAGCTGCTGTGACAGTCCATATGAACGAAGTTTGCTTAGCAATGCCTCATGCTAGACGCGCTCAAATGCCTTGGAGATATCCAATGCGACCGCCGTTGACTCACTATGCCGCTCAATCGTAGATGTCCATATATCAGTTATAGGGATCTAATGGTCTCCCGTGGACAGCTTGCCACGGAATTCGTATTGACGATCATTCAGAAGTCCGTTGCACTCCAAATACTTAATCAATTTGTGAACGCACCCTTTCACTAATCATCGAACGGTCACTGTCAATTTATTCAGTAAACTCAACATTTTCATCATGGTTAAGTACAAGAAAGAACAACGTCTGCAAATTATAAGAATTTACTACTGAAAAAAAGTTGTCAAGTCCTTATTGGAAGACCCAATATCAAGAAGCCAAGGACCCTAGACAAACTTGAAGGCAGCTTCTGAAAGGAAATAGACGCCATATATCAGTCGAAACATTGGTCAATGTGATGGAAAAGGACGAATATCGAACAATTTGCCCGATATGAGCTCAGGGTGACCACTTGCGCGATATTCAAAAAGTGATGTAAACGAATCTTCCTAAATTGACTTAAATGATTTTTACTGGATTATCGAAAAACCTTTTTTTTTTGTTAATGATTTTCTTCCGAAACAATTACGCTTTCCTAGGTTAGAAATCAATCTGCAGGAGCCGCACAGTATAAGTCGTACATGAGGAGAGTGAACTCAGCACATAGGCTGCCATCATTAAGAGTATGCTGCTCATTCCGAACGGTACCCGAAGATGTCATAAATGTCTTGGCCGGGAGGAAACCACTTGACATTGCAAGAAAATGTTGCGTTGCATGAGGTCTCACAAGCGAATCGCCGGCGAATGCGGTCACAATTAGAGCTCTCAAGCCTAAGAGAATGGCAACGGAGGTGGGATTCTTCAACCAAAGGGAGATGGACCCACACCGTGACACCTGAGGTAAAAACCTGGGTGAAAAGAAAACATGGTAAGTTAAACTACCACTTGACTCAGCTGATATCAGGACATGGATGCTTTCGGCAATACTTCCACAAGTATAAGCATGTCAATCATCCATACTGTTTGTATTAGGAGGGCAAAATAGAAAGTGCGGAACACATACTCACAGAGTGCGTGAGATTCGAGACCGCACGAACGATTTTGGAGAGACATATGAGACGGACAATTACTCCGACAGCAGTAATACTATACATGCTAAGTTCCAAACGGTCCAGAGGTATCCTTCTAAGATTTCCACCTTCCTAACGAACCCAAAAAAAAAAAATAAACGGTTAGACATCACAAACGCCTTTTTAAGAGCCCTTGGTCATTCCGTCCTATCTCGTAAAAATCATAATAATAGCAAACTGATGTACAGAGGCAGAAAGACCTATGATGTCTCGGCAGGAGTTCGTCAAGAGTCAACACTTGGTCCGCTCCTATGGAAAATTATGTGCGATGGAATTTTACAAATAAAACTACCACAAGGAGTGGACATTATTGGATTCGCAGACCACATTGCGGTTGTAACCATCGGGAAAAATATAACCGAGGTAAAACGACCGCTAATGAGGCATTTAGACTAATTAAAGACTGGATATAATCCGCCGGATTAGAACTACCCCACCACAAAATAGAGGCAGTCCTAATAACTAGTCAAAGGCGTGTGGAATATGCAAAATTCCAGATCGGAAATCAGAACATACAATCAAAGGAAAAGATTAAGCGCTTGGGGGTCATTCTCGACAATAGATAAGATATAAGTCTCACGTAGAGTATACGATGAAGTAAATCCCAGGCGTACAGGCAGGCCTACCCGGTATATTGCCAAACAACGGCGGACCAGGACATAGGAAAAGAATTATCCTGTCAAAGTCCCAGCCGTACTAAACTATGCCACGCTAGTGTGGGCAGAAGCTCTACAAACAAAACAACTGAAAAGAATGATGAGGGCAACATAAAGGCTTTATGTATTAAGGACTGTATGTGGTTTCAGAACAATCTTGGATGAAGTAGCATTTGTTATATGAGAAGTACTCTCCCTAGACTTCATAGCTATGTTAAGGAGATGCTAAAATGAAATGAGAGCCACAAAGAACAAAGTGCTAGGCAGAATGGTGACGATAAAGTTAGAAGAAACTGTACCTTCTATTACCACATGGCAGGTCAGATGGAACACGACCTTAAACGGCAGATAAGCGCGAAGTTTGGATGAAGCGCTCATACACAAACTGCAACTACCTTATGCACTTCTTATTAGACCACGGTGCGTATCGACAGTTCCCTTCTATGTCCGCAATACGAAAAGCGAGAAGAGACCATTTTGGTATGTAGCCGATTTGCTCAATTGAGAACAAGGCATCTTGTTGACTATGTTATGTAGTCAGAGGAGTGTTGTACCGAAACCTGTACTCCAGTAACCCTAATACAGAAAAAGTTGTGCAAACTCAAAAGAGGAAAACAAGAAATCACAGAAAGTAATAGGAGGCCAGACTTGAAAGCTAATCATATCTCTAAACGAAAACCCAAATTCAGTCTCGTGGGAAGAGTGGTAGGAGACGCATGGATGTATTTAATACATAGGCGCAGTGGTGTACTGTACAACTCTGTGAATCGTACATGCCAGAGGTTCAAGCCCACGCTATCTTTAGAAGATTAAACCTCCTTTTGGGAACCAGAAAAACGACGCCCTGTACATGCTGAAATCATAAAAGATATAGTGCGTAACAAACAAGATGTTATGCGATAAAAAGCA
The DNA here is from genome assembly GCA_963931805.1 of Microdon myrmicae. Taxonomy (NCBI): domain Eukaryota; kingdom Metazoa; phylum Arthropoda; class Insecta; order Diptera; family Syrphidae; genus Microdon; species Microdon myrmicae. The sequence continues at coordinate 47,372,553 of OZ007500.1, forward strand.
ACAGGCGCGATTGGATAAGCGGAAAAATAGTTAAACTCCGCATTGCTCTTTGAAGGAATACCTATATATGTTAAAGGTTCCGCGAGAAATGATAAAACAATCAGTCATCAGACAGTCAGTGAATCACATACTACAAAGTGAAGTGCTGAGTTAAAAAAAATCGAATAAAGGTATGTACTCAGTTGTTCGGTTATTTCTAATTTTAAATTTTTATTTACTTTTCTTTCTTTCCTAACTTAGGTCAAAAAAAAAAAAAAAGAACCTTGTTTTCCCGATTTTATTTAGCTTTTGCATTATCGAATTTGTGTTTTATCTCATATACACTTTTTCTTCTTCTTCCTTTGTATTCTTGGTATTTTCATTGGTTTAGCTTAAATCTGCATTTAACTATTTTAACTTTAACAAGCGTTAGTGTCTGATTTTCTTTTCTGGTTCTTCGTTTCTATTAACTCTATTTGTTTTATCCTGTCTTGTTGATTTCTTTTGCCTTGTCAATTTTTATTTTGTGTCATTTCTACGCTTTAATAGATCCGATGTCTGCTACCACCTCTGGAATCGTGTCGGTATATATACCTTTACCTCTTCGTATCTCCATTATTTTATCGTACGTATCCTCGCAAATGGACCCCGGATCTCCCCAGAGCGCGGGCCATCAGCCTGATCACCGTCTGATGGCTCCTCTGAAGACATTGAGGACAGAACTCACTGCCGCGGTAGCCAGGATTGCTGTTCTCGAGAAAGAGAATGCAGCATTAAGAGCTACATCACTCCCGACCCTGTCCAATAACAAATCGGAAACCCTTGACCCAAAGATGGGATTCGAACGCAAACTGACGTCCCTCGACAGCGAGTTTGATTTCTCTGCCGACGAGAGTTGCTCCCGTGTCCCCACCCCTAATACTTCTCGCCCCACACCTACCACTGTTCGTGGGGAAAAACGGAAAACACCTCGGGCAATAGTAAACTGCGAGGGAGGTCCCTTCAGTAAACGTGTTGTCACCGGCTGTACGCCAAAAATATCGGCGACTTCGCCTAATAAAACTGTGCCAAACCCATCGGTACACTCCACTGCACAAAAAGTCCTCCCTTTGGAAATATCGGGCACACCAAAGGCAGCAGCACCCACAACCCCAAAACCAAAGACCGCCCCAAATCCAAAGGCCACACAAACAGCGGTCACGGTCGACCCACGTGCTTTAAAAAAAGAAACAGCAGCCTGGGGTCTTTGCACGAGACCTCAACCTAAAGGAGTTCGTCGGTGATATGAACCGACAAGGAATCTCGAACTTTAAGGCAAAGACCTTGAGCCCAAGCCTCAATAAAATCGTAACCTTCGATCGACAGACGTTCTGTAAGGTTAACGATACCCTGAGGGCCAAGGAGGTGAATTATTACACATTCACACCGGCCGACGCAAAATCGAGGACCATCCTCTTAAAACGAGGCGCTGCCTGTTGGGAAATGGACGACATCGTAATTGCCCTTGAGACAACATTTCCTAACATCAAATTCACTGACGTCAAAAAATTCTCTCCCCCACAACGGTTTGTGAAAATCAGAAGACAAAAGTACAGCAAGGTGAACATATGGGAGCTTCACCTTGCCCCAGGAACCGACATAGACTCCATAATACGGACAAACTCGCTTCCAACTCTTCATCAACAAGTTGTCTTCGAGGAATTTCATAGTAATGAAATACCTCAATGCCGACGTTGCCAAAGTTTCGGGCACGTTTCCCGAAACTGCAACATGGGTCGGCGTTGCGTCCGTTGTGGAAAATCCCACGACATTGGCAAGTGGGAACTACCGCCAGCAAAATATGATCCCACAACAAATGTGCAGGATGGAATTACGTTGCCAACCTGCTGCAACTGCGGCAAGAAAGGACATCCGGCCAGCTACAGGAACTGCCCGAAGAATAAAGAGATAGTCCACAGAATCAAGGAGACTCGAGCTAAACAAGTAGCCAAGTCAAACTTCGGAAAGAAGGCCACACAAAATTTCATCCACAATGGATTTACATTCGCTGATAAGGTTAAAGGGAAGCAAACAAAGAATATGCAAACTCCACCACCTCTCCCCCAAAAACATATTCAAGTTCCTAAGCGATCCGCTATACAGGCCAACACAATGCTACAAATCCAAGCAACCCTCAATGCTCGAGGAACTACTTAGTCTCTCCCGCGTGATTGACGATATTCGGCCCCGATATGAAAAACTAACAACTGAGGCTGAAAGGGATGCACTCATTTTCACGGCATATGTAAAACATACACTTCAAAATGGATCCCAAAAATAAAGTTATCCTTATAAATGTCAACTCCCTTATTTCGCTATCAAAACGTGCGATAGTCTCTGACTTCATAAAAGATAACCGGGCGGACGTGGTTCTTGTAACCGAAACTAGGTTGCATCCATGTCACCGTCCCACTTTCCCAAACTTTTCAATCATTCGAAGAGATCGAACCCACACTGGCGGCCCCACCATCAACGGAGGTGGCACCTGTATTCTAGTTAATAGCGAACTTCGCCATGAAGCTATTAACCTCACACATTTCGAGTCCATAGAGGTCTCCGGGGTTGAACTGCATCTAGCTAATAACGGTAGAGTGAACATATACTCCGTATACCACTCGCATAAAACCAATAATGGCCCCAATAATCCCGAGGATATCGGCCAATTAATAACGTCCTCGGGGTATACACCCTTGATCATAGGCGGCGATTTTAACTCCAGACATCCCCACTGGAACAACTCGGTCTGTTGCCCAAATGGCATAAAATTGTACCAATGGTACACCGAAAACTCTCATGTCCTAAATTTTTAAATAGTGGCACCTACAGTTGGTACGCGAGGTAACTCAATTCTTGACATCTTTATTGTGTCCAAAGATTTAGTTCCCCAAATCACTCCTCCCCAAGTATCGGTGGGTGTATCTGACCACAACGCTGTTACCATGTTCATTCGCAGCTAGCGAGCATCCCGGGCTCATATCAGATACATACCCGATTATGGGCGGACAAATTGGGACAACTTCAATATTACATTGAACGAAAAACTCCACCAACTCTCTCTTCCCACTGACAGGAACCTAACGACGGTTGAGATAAATAACGTTGCAGCTCGACTTCACGAGATTCTAGTTGAAACTTCGGAGACCCATGTCCCGAAATACAAACTTGAAAAGACCTATTAGATTCCCCATGACGACTTCACTCTTCATCTCATTCAGGAGCGTAAAAAGCTCTGCAGAATGAGATATCGTCACCGCTTCGCGCAAAGGGAGCCATTATTGCGATCCATTATTCAAAATATTGGTACACTGATAAAACAAAGAATCCAAAACAATCGTACCCGACAATTGGAAGACAAACTGAAGGGTATTCAGATGGACCAGAACATTTATAACAATGTTAAAAAGATATGTGGCACCTCTCGTATCACTGGACCAATCATGCACAACGGTCTTGTTGTCAATAATGATGCCAATAAAGCAAACATCATCGGAGAGACCTTTGAAAATAATCACAAGCTCACTCTCGAGGATGGCGACCCGGAAACGAATGCAATAATTAGTTCAGAGGTTCACAACAAATTAGACAACTTTAACGAGCCAATAGTTGTTTTTAACTCAGCTAACAGTGCATACTTCGACGACACACGTGATAATAGTCACGGCTTCGTCACACCAAATACCCTACAGAACCTAGTTAAATCTCGAAACCCCAAGAAGTCACCCGGTATCGACAACATGTCCTACCACTCGTTGCGAAGGCTTTCTGCTTTATTCTTTATAAAACTCTCCATTCTGCTCAACCATGTTTACAACATGGGGTACTTTCCCCAAGCTTGGAAGCATGCTGTTGTCGGCCCAATAGCAAAAGCTGGGAAACCAAATTATCACCCCTCAAGCTTTCGTCCTATTTCGGTCCTCACCTGCATCAGCAAAATATATGAACAGTTCATATACGAGAAGCTAAATAAATTTATCAGTGTCAGGAACCTAATACCTGACTTCCAATTTGGATTTAGAAGTGCGCACAGCACCACCATGGCTCTCAACATATTTCACAACCACGTTTGCGTGCGCCTCTTAAATAAGGAACCCACCATTGCGGTGAGCTTGGACATTGAAAAGGCTTTTGACACAACCTGGATCGAAGGTCTCGTTTTTAATTTACTGAATACTGGCCTCAGTAAAACACTGTGTAGTATCATCTACCAGTTCGTTCTAAACAGAACCTTTCAAGTTCGAGTGAATGGAAAGCTTTCCCGAACTCTCAACGCCGCTGCAGGCGTACCACAGGGCTCCATTCTAGGCCCCGTCTTATTTAATATCTACACATCAGATATTCCTCGCCCTGTGGACGGTAGAGTAAACCAGATATGTTATGCGGATGACGTCCTAGTGTACACGTCATCTAAAAGCCCAAAACTCGCAACAAACCGACTCAACCGTCATCTAAACGAACTGTATCAGTACTACAGTCGATGGAAAATTCGACTTAACCCATCCAAAGCAGTAGCTATAATTCTGAGTACTAAACACTCCCAACTTACTTCTCGATATTCACACAATATCCAAATACAAATAGTAGGTACTACGATTAGACCACAGGACATGATGAGGTCATCTATACCCCAAAAATGAATTTCATTAAACATGTAACCCACATTCTTCAAAGGGGCCTCGGTCGGTCTAAGCAACTGCACAACATCTTGAAGTGGAGCAACAAAGTTGACACCAAAGTTAAGCTTCTCTGCTATAAGCATCTAATTCGATCTGGAATATCATACGCCTTCCCCATATGGTCCTGCATATCTTCGGCCAAATGGAAAGACTTCGAGTTTTCGAAAGAAAACTCCTCAGAAGATGCACCAACCACTCTAGAACGCCTGACGGTCGCCATTACCCAAACTCTCACCTATACGAAGGCGCCTCCATTATCCCGATCGACGAGTACTTGCTCCAATTAGCATACAAGTACCTCGAAAGCATTCAGAACAGCGAGAACCCACTTGTACGGGAGTCCTGCGTTCTTGACCCTTCTCTCTTTAGATCTCTTCCGATCAGACCACCACAATTTCTTCTTCAGTACAAAACTGAAGAAAGTACCCTTCCCAACAACATTTTCCTTTATAATAGAGGATTCCTGGACCCATCCCATAGAGTCTACTGCTGACACACTACAAACACGCACGCACAGTACAAGACAGCACAAACACACACACATACACACCGGCCAAAGCGCAGATTATCAGACGCCAAAGACGTGATCTGCGTTTACTACCGCACTCAAGACCCGCCGGTCATGTACGATTTCTCTCCCACCATCCCCCCATCCAAGTAGTTAGAGAACAATTGAACTAACCCTGGCCACACTATCCTTAGATACCTCCCTTCCCTTTCTTTTCAGATATCTTGAGACCGAGCCCAACATCCTCACGGATGTGGGTGATTCTGGTTATCGCAAGATGACCAGAAGCCAGAGACAAGATGAAGGACACATTTGTCCTTGTCTCCCTAAAGTCGGCCTCTCGCCACCCCAATTTTTTTTTTTTATGATAAAACAATCCGTTTTAGCTTGATAATAATCGACAAGCAAAAATAAGACCCGGTGAGCAGTGGTCCCTAAATAATAAAATATTTAAAAACAAAACCGGCCATGTCGGCAAATCGCCCCAGCAGCTGGTACATTTAAGCTAAAAGTAGTAATTGCTTATAAGCACATTGAGTGTTAATAATATTTTACTACTACTGCTTGTGGCAACTCTCTGCGCAATTCCCAGACTATACTTCCGGTGGAACTGCTCTGCGACTCCGAGAGACTAAATATGATTTCTCCGTGTTCAGCTCATTCTCGTAATTCATCGGGTTCCGTTTAATCTAATCATTGTGTGGAATTTTAATTATAATTTTACATCAATACGATTCGAAGTTAAACAAGTGACAAATTTATATCCCAACCCACAATAGCAAATATAAATAAATTCAACAACAAACTCTAAAGACTTTGCGAAGTTTTGAAGTGTAAACAAAAGAAAACCTGAGAGTAGCTTATGAAACATTATAATAATAATAGCTGAAATAGAAACAATAACAACACGTATTCATAATCTGTAAACAAAGAAATACCGTAATTCATGTGAAGGTTTAATAAATTCAGAACTCACAAGACCTGGTGAAAATTTTAGTTCAGTGGTAAAAACTGACAATTACGTTCTCTTCTATATTCCGGTAGGTGGCTCTGAGGTCCGGTACTAAGTTGAGATTGATGTTCTGGTTGCTAAGCCACTTCACTTCATAATGCCGTTACATTGAAAACTGCGATCACATCACTTATTCAGAATATCTAGATATTTTAATTACTTTCACTTGTGTGTTTTTGCGCTTTGTGTTCTTTGCATTCTGAATAAATGATCTACACTTTAAAGTCCCGACTAAATTAATATACAAATCTAATAAACACCGCACCGCTGCACTGGTAGATCGGAACAACTACTGCAACTTAATATGTTTCATCCCTGTCGCATGATAGTTGTGTCATTTCGCACGTTTTGTTGTAGTTGTGCCGGTCTGCACATGGAGACTTCTGTAAGGCGGTTTTCTTCCACATTAAATCGGCGATTGTCGAATGGTGGTTCCGCCGACTGTGGACCTACGTCTATGAATTATAACGATATTCCTTATACTTTTATTTACTGATTCATTGAGTTAAATTCTTTGGTAGTCATTGCATGGCGAGATCTTACTTTTATAAATACCACAATTTCACTCCTTGGTCCTAGTTGGTATTTAGCATCAGCACAAATGAATTCAATTTCAATTCAATTTTTTATTTAGTAGATAATTTATGGTATATTTTACAACTAGTACTTAAGAGATTTAGGATAGCAATTCCTTTACAACTATAATCTTAAATCTATATAATGACAATAGCACAATTTTAATGAATAACAAATAATAAATTAAGGGAAAACTACAATAAAAAACCCTTATTTGAATCTTAAGCCTAATATTGCACGAGCTTCCGGTTATTTTATATAGTAATGACTCGATATAATTTTCATAGACAGAGTACATATGTAGTGATTTAGGATAACGCAAGACGGGAAACGAGAACATTGTCAGAAAAAGAACAATTGACGAAGAAGTTTCGATTGCTTTTGTCAATAAGGAACTTTACCGGTTTAACGGTGGCGTTTTCATGTAGTTCATGTATCGAATAATGCCATGGCAAATTCAGCAACATTTTCAATATTTTATTTTGACACCTTTGCAATTATATTTTGTGTGTGCGAGCACAGTTACACCATACAGGGGCCCCGTGCAGGAGTATAGCTTGAAAAATGGTTTTAAATATTATAATTTTATTTTCGTGGCTAAGCTTTGACTTTCTACACACTAATGGATACATAACTCTTACGACTTTGTTTATTTTGTCATTGTGGTAGTGATGTGTTTTTGAAAGATAAGTTTTTTATCTAGAATAATACCTAGATATCTACAGTCTTCGGACCAATCAATATCAACTGCACACATACTGAGTTTAGTGCCATTTGGTAGATAGCAGTGTTTCCTACATCTCGAAAACCAGACAGCTTGTGTTTTATTACCATTTATTTTTATTTTCCATTTCCTGTAATATACTGCTAGCTTCTCAAGAGCTGCTTGCAAAGAGTTGTAGACATTAGTGAATAAGGCACCCGAAGAGAAAATGGCCGTATCATCGGCAAACATAGCTACCTGAATGTTTTCACCTAGACATGGTAAATCTGGGACAAACAATGTAAATAATATGGGACCAAGGACCGAGCCTTGGGGTACACCATGGTGGATTTGGTGAGTAGAGGATATGTCGGTTCCTAAACTCACAACATATTTTCTCGAACGAAGGAAGCTCTGGATAATTTTGATAAGCGGTATTGCCAGCTTAAGTTTTAGTAGCTTATAAATCAAGGCATCGTGCCATACCGTATCAAAGGCTTTTTCGATGTCTAGAAGAACCAGTCCCGTTGACTCCTTGTCGATGAATTTACCAGCTATGTGGTTTTTAATGCGCAAGACTTGGTGGATTGTGCTGTGACCACCACGGAAACCGAACTGAAAGTTTGGTAAGATGTTATTGTCTTCCACAAAACGATCAATCCTTTCCTTAATGATTTTTTCTAAGAGCTTACTAAGACAGCTAAGTAGACTAATAGGTCTGTAGCTTTCGGGGCTGTTCTTCGGTTTGCCGGGTTTCGGGATAGGTATTCTTTTGCTGTTTTCCAACAGTCCGGAAAATAACAATTTCTAAGACAAGCGTTGAAAATGAACGTTAAATAGTTACTTGCAGCAGGTGGGGGTGCTTTGATTAATTTGTTGTTAATATTATCGAGACCCACAGCCTTTTTTGATTTCGATTTTTTTATCAATTCTTTAACTTTGCTGATATTAGTTGCGTAAGTACTTTCAGCTGGTGTTTGAGAAAGTACATGGATAGTGTTAGCAACTTCAGCTTCAGTATACGCATCGCTTAGATGCATAGATATGGAGTGGTTCTTACTAAACGTGTTAGCAAGTAGGTTCGATTTCTCCACTGAAGAAATAAACAACTTGTCGTGAACTTTAAACGGAGGAATACTTGACCCTCTCTTTTTCATAATTTTTGATATTTTCCAGAACGGTTTGCTTGCTTTGTCAAGAGAGGAAAAGTGTTTATTCCAACACTTGTTCCTATATGTTGAGATTTCGTTTTTAATGATATTATTTAAGACTTTAACATTAACTAGAAAGCAATCGATTCTATAACGCAGCCATTTTCTTCTTTCAAAGTTTCGTAGCCTAATCAGATGTAAGATATTTTCAGGAAGCGGTGCCTTATCAACTGGAGCAGTGGAACATTTAGATATCGCAAGATCGGCCGCTCTATTGATAACAGAAACAAAATTGTTGCATAGGATATCAATGTGCTCGCTGCAGGTTATAGTATTTAGGCTGGTATCACCTAGAACCAAGTTCGTGTTTATATATGATTTATAACAATTCCAGTTGGCGGCGGAATAGTTGCGGTATAAACTGGTACGATTTACAACTACTGTATGATTCACTGTGAGGCTGATCGGAAGGTGGTCTGAACTTAACGCATTTAGAGTTAATAGTACTGTGCAGTAATTTGGAATATTAGTGATATATAGATCAAGAGTTGAGGGGTTGTTGTTAGCACTCGCTGGGATATAGGTGGGGAGAAGTGGATAAAGTATGGAAAAACTTGGGCTGGATTCAGCAACATCTAGTAAAATGTTACCCCAGCTGTTTGCCCTAAGACAATTCCACGACTGATGTCTGCAGTTTAGATCACCACCAATAATTACCTTGTTTCGAGTGTTGACTCTATACAATTTTTGCAGATCCCGCTTAAAGTAAGTAGATTTCTCAATGTTTCTATTTCCTCCAGGGAAATAGACCGAAAAAAGACTCACCTTGGAGTTGTCACTTAATGTTACATCTATACTAATTTCCTCAATTAACTTAAGGCGCAATGAAGGACGCAAGGAATGTTCTATACATTTTTTCACAACAATGGCGACACATCCACCACTAGCATGTACCCTGTCTAGGCGATAACATATGTAATTTTGATGTGAGAAAGAAATGTCTTGTTTGAGCCAGGTTTCTGAAACAAGTGCAATGTCAATATTAAAATTTATCAAGAAACTAAAAAATGCATGCTTTTTGTTTTTGATGCTTCTCGCATTCCAAGTTTTGATGTTAAGAGAGTTTCTTAACATGTTTTTTCCGAGTATATGTACTTAATAGCTAATGAAGTAATGACGTTAAATTGGTCAGCTTTAGTTTGACAAGCACTAAGCTTGGTTACAACTTCATTAAGAAGAGAGTTTATCTCACTAAATGAGAACAGGTTACCATTAGTTAATGTTTCTGACGGATTTTTCTTCGTGTGTGTCGTATCACTGTTGGAAGGTTGCTGGGTTTGATGGAGGCCAGAAGCCCAGGTGGATGAAGGAAGTGAAGGTTGACGCACAGATCGGGGTAGTGGAGGAAAATATCAATGGATAATCGGTCGGGCACTGGCTGCTGTTTGTCACTCGGAGGCTGTAGGAACGTTGTATTTCCTGTACCACGTCGGCGTGGGGATAATTTGCGGCGAATGTCTATGTACTGCTTTCGGCTGATACATTCTGGATCGGTGGATTTATGTGGCCCACTACAATTTGCACACTTGATGACCTCATTCGTTTTGCAGTCGGATGTTTTATGGTTTCCCGAACAGATTGCACAGAAGCTATTTATGTGACAATGCATCGAGCCGTGACCGTAAAGCTGGCAATTGTGACATTGTGTGACCTTACCTGGATGATGTTTTTTAAAATCCCAGCGAACGATGGTTTTGAACAAGGTAGAGTAGTTCCGTTTTAGTTCGTTTAATTTAATAGTACCGCGTTGAATGTAGACAATGTACAAGTAGGGTTTGTACAGGGCTTTTGCTGACGAATTTAATGTGATGGTTTTAACATCTGGACACTTAATCCCGAGTGCAATTAGTTCATTTTTCACTATATCGTTGTTAATCGAGTCTAATCCGGATAACACTACCTTTAATGGACGATTTTCCTTACGCGAGTGGCTAAAAAACTCACATTTTAACCGTAAGAGTTCAGTTCTAATTTTGTTATATATGTCAATTGTTGGGGCACATATTTTTTGTCCAAGCGATATGTTTTTAATTAAGTAGTTGTCTATTTCAATGTTATTCAAAATATTACGCACTTTAGCACTGGTTGATTTTAAAGCCACAATTGGCGGAACGGTTTCTTTCGTCACTTCTGCACACTGATCGACGTTGGTAGATTCCATTTCAGGTGAGTCCTCCATTAGGCTTTGAAGTGGTTGGAAAAAGTTAGTGTTTGAACACATATTGGAATTATCTATCATTTATTATTAACTTTAGTAAGTTTATCTGGAGGGGTTTGGCCTCCAATACCGGGGTCGTAACGCAACCGTTTACGCTTAATTTTATTCAACACACGTGGCCCAGGGGCCATAACTTAACGGTTATAACACTTGTTCAAATTTTTGTATGCGGAAAACGAGGCAAAGAAAACAAGGTAATGATAATTAAATTGTGAAAATTATGGTGAAAATAACGGTTGATTAAGATAAATAGCACGAGCAAAACTGTGAGACAAGTTGTCTGTTTGAAAGTCAGGTACTGAGCACAAATGAATAATATTTTACAAAGGAAAATCTTCATTGCTCTTGTTTTACGTTCTGTGGAGTAAGGTGATCCCACCCTCTATATGACCACTAAGATGTTATCATGTTATCAATATTATTGCGAAATAATATAATAACGATTTCTCTTCGGGTGCCTTATTCACTAATGTCTACAACTCTTTGCAAGCAGCTCTTGACAAGCTAGCAGTATATTACAGGAAATGGAAAATAAAAATAAATGGTAATAAAACACAAGCTGTCTGGTTTTCGAGATGTAGGAAACACTGCTACCTACCAAATGGCACTAAACTCAGTATGTGTGCAGTTGATATTGATTGGTCCGAAGACTGTAGATATCTAGGTATTATTCTAGATAAAAAACTTATCTTTCAAAAACACATCACTACCACAATTGACAAAATAAACAAAGTCGTAAGAGTTATGTATCCATTAGTGTGTACAAAGTCAAAGCTTAGCATCGAAAATAAAATTATAATATTTAAAACCATTTTTCAAGCGATACTCCTGTACGGGGCCCCTGTATGGTGTAACTGTGCTCGCACACACAAAATAAAATTGCAAAGGTGTCAAAATAAAATATTGAAAATGTTGCTGAATCCGTCATGGCATTATTCGATACATGAACTACATGAAAACGCCAACGTTAAACCGGTAGAGTTCCTTATTGACAAAAGCAATCGAAACTTCTTCGTCAATTGTTCTTTTTCTGACAATGTTCTCGTTTCCCGTCTTGCGTTATCCTAAATCACTACATATGTACTCGAAAATTATATCGAGGTCATTACTATATAAAATAACCGGAAGCTCGTGCAGTATTAGTCTTAAGATTCAAATAAGGGTTTTTTTATTATAGTTTTCCCTTAATTTATTATTTGTTATTCATTAAAATTGTGCTCTTGTGGTTATATAGATTTAAGATTATAGTTGTAAGGGAATTGCTATCCTAAATCTCTTAAGTACTACACAGTCGCTCGTCGTTCGTCAAGCGACAAACATCGTAAGACGGTGAGCAGTTTTAAAACAAAGAATATCGAGTGCGTGTGTGCGTGAATTCGTGAATAAACTGTGTTTTTCGCAGTTCGGCCGGCGCTGCACGGCGAAAAAAAGAAAAAAAAAAAAACGAGTGTGTGTGTGTTTCGAAACCCAAATGGGCAAGACGAAGAGCGACGAATTAAAAATGGCACACTCATGTGTAGTCGCTAATTCAAAAACAATCAAAAAAATTACCAAAAGGAAGAACGAAGTGTCAATTATAGATGACAGCCCAGTGGCAAATAAAGTCCGCTCAAACCTGTCATTGGAACGGCAAAAATCAAATGTGACGAAAAAAACCGTCACAGAAGAAAATATACCTGCCAAGGATACTTGTTACTCAGGAGCAGGGAACAAATTTAAGGAATTGGAGATACTGGAGTCAAACATTCCAGAAGGAGACGATGATCTAAACAGCTTAATTGCTGATCTCATCAAAAAACGCGAAGAACTTTCCAAACAAGTACGAGCAGCCCTAGAAGAGCGAAACAAAAGACGGAATGAAACCGAAGCAAAAAGAGAGCAAAAAACAAATCACCAGCGGCAGCATCAACATTCGCTACAAATAAGCGAAACAATGGACGCTCAACACCAGCATCACAAACAACTGCAGCAGACAAAGCCAGCCAAGGACGAGCAACAACAGCAACCAAAAAAGGAAAAAATACCTCCAATTGTCATCAGTTACATAGAAGCGAAAGATTTAATGAAGTTGGGTGAGTTGACTTGTAAAGATTTTAAAACAAAAAGAATTAGTGCTGAAAAAACTAGAATTTTGTGCGAAGACCTAGAAGGTTACAATAAAGTAAAGTCTGCTTTGGGAAGGGCAAAAACCAAATACTACACGTACACCCCAAAATCAGAAAAATCAATTTCCATACTCTTAAAAGGAGTTGATCCTTCGTTCTCCCCAGAGGAGATACTCGAGGAATGAAAAACTGTTGAAACAGCTAGTTTAAAATTTACAGGTGTAAAACCGTTTTCAACTGCGAATTCTAGAAAGTGCAACCGCAAATTGCCTTTCTACATTGTATCTCTAAGTCCTAATAGTAAAGTTGATGCGCTTAGACATATAAAATGCCTAAGCCACCAAATTATAAGTTGGGAAAAAATTAGAAAATCTGAGCGCTGTCAACGACTTGGACACGTTGCATCAAACTGCAATATGAAATTCAGATGCGTAAAATGCCTCGCTGACCATAACATGGGCGAATGTCCGCTGGGAAAGGAACAGCTTCCGGATAGGGAAACACTGTCATGTGTACTATGTAAAAATACAGGACACACGGCAAATTTTAGGGGTTGTCCCAAATTTCAACATATGAAGTTAAAATGGGAATCAAAACAAAAGCAAGTGGCAGAAGAGAAAAAAATTAAAACTCGTTCTTATAATAATTTAGTTGCCCCGCGTGTAACATATGCACAAATCACGGGCAATTCTATGCAACGAGCCCCCGTGGAATCTTCACATACCAATGGGCGAATACCGGCAGTAGATGCGCAACCTGAGATATTAAATATGATATCGGCCATGCAAACACAATTTGCTAATTTTCAAAAAAAATATTGACGGAACAAATAGCCCGAATAGATATGCTCTGTTCGGCTGTGTTTTCAAATAACTCCTTCCATCAAAATCTTCGACCCTCTAACTGAACTAAAACTAAAAATTATTTCGGTGAACGTAAATTCACTAATACACATAGACAGAAGAGATAATCTAGGCAACATGCTTGAAGTCGAATCCCCTGATGTACTTTTGGCTATTGAAACTAAGCTAAACCAAAGACACAAAATTGTCTATAAAAACTATAAGATAATCAGACGTGACAGGTCACATTCTATTCAAGGGGGTGGGGTTGCAGTTTTAATTAAAAAAGGTCTTTATCATAAGGTAATTTATAGTACAGAAGTACACAAATTTCAGGTGCTGGAAGCCTGCATAATAGATATTCCGTTGAGAAGTCAAAAGCACCTGTATGTGGTCTCCATTTATGCCCCTCAAGCTACCCAGTGTAAGCAATTTATCAATGAAATTGATATGCTATTTCGACACCTGAAATTAGATTCGGAAAAGAACTATTTCCTAATAGCGGGTGATTTCAACGCCAAGCATAGTGCTTGGGGTAACTTAACCACGAACACAAGGGGCAATGCTTTATATGATTGGTGGCAAATGAATGCTATCGAGCGCAGATTAGAATTGTACGCCACAAGTACACCGTCTTATCTTAAAGGAAATTCATTTCTGGATTTACTTATGATAGACGATCGAATAAACTTGCCAGGCACAGATCTAACTACGCGAAACTGTCTTCGCACAATCGATTACGATAGCGATCACTACGGATTTGGAGCCATAATTGAAGTCCCAAATGAACAATATTCACTAGAGCAGTTCGACCACATCCACTCTTTCAATTTTCGAAAAGCTCACTGGTCACGCTTTGATCGATTAATAAAAAAAGAACTTCGTAACAGTGCCATAGACCCACCGACTATTAGAAACTTCATCATCATCATCATCGGCACTACAACCGGGAACCGGTCTTGGCCTTATTCAGCAAGTCCTGAGGCTTGTTAAATTTTCCATAATGATTTATTTTTTCTGGGCAAGGTCATTACTCTTGCGCCAGAGGCTCCCGGACGGGGAATCGAACCCCGGTCTCCCGGGTGGCAGGCGGGTATACTAACCACTATACTATCGAGGAGCCAGATAATTACTTAGATTTTACGACGAAATCGATCATTACTTAACAACATTGGACGATATTATTACCAATGCAATGAATCGTTCTATACCTAATGTTCCCCATACCGACGGTTATACTAATAAGTACAGGACATCAGCAATTGACGCTTTGTATAAGCAAAAGAGCATTATGCTCTCAAAGCTGAAAAGACTTTATAGACAGTTCAGCGACCCAAATAGTCAGGAAATAAGAACACTTAAGTCCCTAATCAAAAATCTCCAAAAATTGATCCGTGATAATTACCGTTCAAGTATAAATGAAGAGTGGAAGTACAAAATTCAAGCCATTCAGGCTAGTGGATCGAATATGTTCTCACAAATCAATAAAACTTTTCGAAAGAAAGATCACAATGACATTCCATATTTGCGAGTCCCACGGACTCCTGAGAATTGTCAAGCAATGCTGAACTCAGGACTCAATCTGGAGCATATCAACTCCAACGAAGAAGTAATATTAGTCGAAGACCCGCAAGACAAAGTGAACTTAATTGGTGCATGTTTCGAAGCAGTATACAGAGTGAACGAATCCACTCACTCCAATACGATCCTCGAAAACAACGCATTCCAGACCTACAGCTCACTGAGAAATCAACTTAGTACCTGGAGGAACCAAAACCGTAGTTTTACCACATTCAGTGAAAATAACAGAGCGGACTCCCCCAGGAGTAATCAGAATATGAATATGTTTGTGAGTAAGGATGAACTTACGAACATCCTTAAGTCAATCAAAAGCAAAAAGTCTTCTGGGATAGATAGCATCCCAAATGTAGTTTTAAAACATTTGCCTCCTGAAGCAGTAAAAATCTACACTACGCTATTCAACAACGCCTTAAATAAGGCATACTATCCAACCCACTGGAAAACTGCAATAGTCCACCCCATCCCTAAAAAGGGCAAAGACAGGACCAATCCAACCAATCTTCGCGCGATTAGCTTGCTGCCAAATATCAGCAAGGTTTTCGAGAAGATCATAAACAAAGCACTGATGAACTGGTGTGATGAAAATGAAATCATCCCCAACAACCAGTTTGGCTTTAAAGCGGGACATAGTACGGTGCATGCCGCGTCAAAGCTTGTTTCCGACATACAATGGAACAAGACAAAGCGCCAATGCACAGGTGCCTGCTTAGTTGACTTTGAAAAGGCTTTCGACACCGTGTGGTTAGAAGGACTTCTTCATAAGTTAGAAAACCTGAGAATGCCTCATTATCGATTGTACAACATTTACGAAATGATAACGGACAAGCAATTTGTGGTAAAATGCGGAGATATATTCTCAAGCAAGACCTTCAAAATTACAAACGGTTTACAACAAGGGGCGGGGAATTCTCCCATTCTGTTTAATATTTACACCAGTGATTTAGTGGGTAAGCTTAACAATGCCATTGCATACGCAGACGACATTGTGGTATACAGAACAGGAGAGAAAATAGATGTCATCAATAGACTTCTCCAGGACGACTTCAATAAAATAAAACGTTTTTGTAATGACTGGAAACTAAAAATTAATTTCCACAAAACCGAGACTATCCTTTTCAGAACACCTCTCTCCAAGGCCTCTCAGGATACAAAGTACAATTGGAAAAACTTCTCTATCGTAGGGAATAATAATCTCCCTCTACAAGTGAAAACTGTAGTCAGATATCTCGGTATTTGGCTTGATCAGTATTTATACTTTGACAAGCATATAGCAGTCACTCTCTCTGCAGCAAGAAACGCATTTGTTGCCACAAAAAGTCTATTCCGAAGCAGCATTCTCAATACAAAAGTTAAAATAATTTCATATTCGGCATTCATCCGACCAGTGTTGGTCTATGGCTGTCCAATATGGTACAATATATCCCCATTCTACATGGAAAAGATTCGCGTGTTCGAGAGACAGTGTTTGCGTTCCTGCCTCGGACTTAATAGAACACCAGAGTCACGATACCAGAAATTTTACCCTAATAAAACCCTGTATGATAAATCAGGACTAACTAGGATAGACAACTTCATTATAAAAATTATTCGTGGCCACATTGCAAGGGCAATGTGCAGTGTAAATAATCTTATCGCGGGAGCATATTATCCGAACGACATGTATCTGGAGAGTACCCTCCAGAACGGGTTCATTCCCCCAGAGGCGTTCCTCTTTTTGGACGGAAAAGGTCTAATCCAAGATGAGGGTGGAATACCTATTATATACCACGCTTTCCGTGGTGCTAGGGATAAACGAATTGTCCACAATAGCGATATCTCTAATAGGCCAGACCGACTTCGATTCAGTATGGTGATCAGTGAAAGAGATAAATCAATAAAAGACCGAACCAACCCCAACTGGTGGTGGCTCCAAAACGAAGAAAGGACTTCACGTCCTCAGATATAATATTCAGCTCTGGTGCAGCTTCCTCCCTTCCTTTTCCTTTGCCCTCCTTCCCGTTAACTTCTGTTATTTTATCTTTTTTGTTTTCATTAAGCACTTATTGTTTTGTTTTTAAAATTTTTGCATCCTCAAAAAAAAAAAAAATCTTTAGAAGAAGAAGAGGTAGACCTCTAAGATAATAGTCTATTTTTTTTATAATGTATGTGTATTATATTGAGAATAAATAAAAGAAAATGTAAGCTGAAAGGCATAAATTAAGCATATAATATTGTATAATTTAGAGTGCTTGTGAAGAGCCAGTAAATTACATTATGTAGTAAAATTATTAAGATAGGTTTAGCATTTAGACTAAAATTGTAAAATATAAAAGAGACTTTGTGAATAAATGCGTCTGCAAACAAACAAAACAATCTCTTAAGTACTAGTTGTCAAATATACCATAAATGTTATTATCTACTAAATAAAAATTGAATTGAATATAATAACGATTTACATATATAGTTCATTTATAGTTTATTGTCGCACAATTCACACAATTCGAGATAAGGACATTGCATACATTTATATCTCTTTTCTATGAATATCACCTGTGGTACTTACCTGATAATCAGGTTACGCTATGAGCAAATAGCAACCAAGGCGCATCGAATCGGTTTTATAAAACGTTGGTTTTTTCCGATTTCTACCTCAACAAGTCCTCCGATGTGGCATTCGTTCGACTAATCCTTAAATACGCAAGTTGCTATCCTCCGAATAAAATCGTTTTAGTGGAACAACTTTTGCTATTTTCAAAACAATTGGTAAAAAAGAATTTCGTGTGTTGATCAAAAATTGTTTTTTAATGGGAATTTGAACAGTAGCTTGATAATCATTAAGGAGACTCTTTTTTATTTTATTTTATTGCACTTCTCTCGGGAGAGGCGAACCTATAGCGCCGAGTGGGCGCCCCGAGATTGTTGTTTTCATCTGAAAGTAAAAGACTTAGAAAACGACCATCGCTAATCGAGCACTTTAACTCTAACCACACCAAGCCCGAACAAATACCTGGCACGGCAACAACAGGCATATGTGATACGACAATACAGTAAGTGTTAATTTAACCTATTCACAGCATCTTATGATTTATTTGTTTCCTTCTACGGCTTAAGCATACATGCCACACGGTCGTGACGGCGGCATGGGCGAGAGTTCTACCTCGTCCCCACCAATCACTTTCTCCGAATACGAAAGGACTGTGTTCGCCGCAAAACGATCGCCATAGCAGTGAAGAAAACATCAAACACAGAAAAAAGGAAACACACTAGAACACGGTTTTTATTGTTAATTGTTGTTTATTGGTAGTGATTCATCGTTAACATATTGTTCTATTTTTACGTAAAAATATTAGGTTAACTTTAGTCTGATTTGATTATTGTTTCAATGTTCTATTCTGTAGTTACTTTACACTCGACACGGTGGATGGCAGGCGACCCGACCGCATTGCTGGTTGAATTACGACTCAGCGTTATCTTGCTCGCTAATCGTGATCATGGTGGTATGTGTGCATGGTTCTTTCATGGATGAGAACGAACCTAGAACAAAGAAAGGACATAAAGTGCATTCATGGGATACGATTTCGGTGAAGCAAATAAAACCGACCTCGTCGGATGCTAATGGGATCTTTGTTGGAAATGTGCGTCGCGGCTAAACAAAGAGACGATGATGCGATGTGGACATGTGCTAATGGGTTTTAGCTAGGTTACTGGGAAATGGTGTTTATGGCATCGCTAGTAAGGATAGGTATTGAATTCCTATTTGCATTTGTTAATGCTGTAGGATTTAATTGATGCCAAGAGACGCGGAATGCGTATTTGCTTAGGTCCCTTGGGTGTAAGTCGCCAGCCAATGTGTATGTAGGGAACATTGTTGTACACATGGCGCGGCTTGGAAAATAGACGGCGCAATATCGATGGTCCCTGTCATGACGGTTACATTGTATGCAAACCGAATCATTTTGTTTACAGGAATTTGTCTGGTACCGAAGGTGCCGAATTGGTTTGGAATTCCAGATAAGTAAAGAAAGAAATCTTACGGTAAATTGTATGCGAAGGGATGCATGAAAAGGTACGTTTTCTTTACAGGGACTTTAAGATTATAGATTTGATCTATATGATGCGTGAAGCATTTTCAGATTGGCTGAATGTTATGGGGGTTTTACGGTAGGTAGACAGTGGGGTTCGGCGGCACCGCCACAGTAGTACTGTGGGGGTCTTTATACTACATGGAGAACCAACCCACAATTTCAACCTAATTTCGACCGCCTACAGCGCGTCACATTATCCCCTATCCCACCGTTCAGCTATTTTACCTGTAAAAGAAAGCATAGCTGAATTCATTCTATGCAGATAATGCAGAATTGAATTCAGCTCCCTTTTGCCATACGCCGCACTAGGTCAGTGGGTCATCCTCAGAGGCTGCATTGATACAAGCACACCGAAGCCAGATCACCATCACCATCACCATCATCGGCACTACAACCGGGTACTGGTCTTGGCCTTATTTAGCAAGTCCTGAGGCTTGTTAAATTTTCCATAATGATTTGTTTTTTCCGGGCAAGGTCATTGGTCTTGCGCCAGAGAAGCCAGATCAACCCAGGGTTATTTTGCTTTTCCTTTTGATTTATTCATCCTTTCTACGCCTATCGACCGTCGAACGAATACACAAGTATTTATTCACCTCAATGAGTGGAGAGAATTGAGGAATGCACACAAAAGCGTGGTTACCATTGGCTGATCGGTGTGCAAAATCCAAATTTCATCCCTAATTGGGATTAGTCGAGCATTAACCTACGTTGAGTGCGCACACGCCACACAAGTCGAGTTAGTATCATAAGGGGTTAAAGTCGTGTACAGTTTTATTGTCCGTTTGTTATATATTATTTCATTTATATATATACATGTGATTTCTTTAATTTTAATTCGCGATAATAAGAAGAATTCGGAACGTAGTTTTTTTCTCTTTACGGAAACTTTTCCAAAAGTGATAACGAAACCACCAAGGAAAATCAATAATAAATATCGGTATTACTTATCCATTCGGACAAAATTATACTAAATCACCAGCATTTAAGTTATACACAATTTCTGTGAATCTAGTTTATAAACAACTTCTGTGAATTGATATTATAAACTATTTTAAGTAAAAAAAATAAAAAAAAGAACATATCAAAAACATATCAGCAACCGTGAATTTTATTTTACTCTCTTTTACGGATTCATGGATAATTTTTGTGGTGTTCGGCGGAACAGTGGATTTAAGTGAACTTAGGGCCCGTGTCCGGCACAATACTACACCCCCACAGTACTTGAAACATCATGGCTTGGTGGCCACTGTAGGTATAGGTCTCCAAAACTTAGCACCCAATATTTGCTGCCAACATGGAGCTGACATTTTCGGTTACCCGGTCCAAGAAACATTTGAATTAATCTATTCTCTGCCGTGATGGAACGTAACAACAGTAGAAATGAATCCCCGATAGTGAGTGAGAGTTTTTTTGTAACAAAAAATTCTTTTCTGTCGCACAGGTAGCGAACATTTCTGGTCATTTGTGAAAAATATCAAAATCATATCTCCTCATATATTACTTCACGATCAATGCAAGGAAAAAAGCAGATTTACTTGCTGCCTAATGCAAAGGCAACTCAATTCTGCCAGAGACAACATTAGTCCCGGCTCTACTCGAAAGTAAGCAGCACTCCGTGAGATTTATTCGTTTTCGAACTCATACTATTGGCTGAGCACTCAAAAAGTTGAACAAGAGCCTCAATGCTTGTCTGGATGGCATTCCTCCTGAATTTTTAAGGAGACTCGCTAAATCACTTCAAAGCTGTTCAACTGACCAAATCAGAAAGAGATGGAAGTCCGTGAATATTCAACAAATTCCCAAAGAGGGGACACATGACCGCACTCTACCTATCAAAGGTTCACGAGTCACCAATTAACTCTTAACTTTTGATACATCTGGAAACGAACTACTTCCTTAACAAACGACAATATTGATTCGCTAAAAACAGATCAGTAGGAGTATGGGGTTAAAAGTTGGCTGTGCCAACACGGGCACTGGTTCACTAAATCCCCTACATACCTGTTCCTTCGAAACCCACGTTGTTTGGCACTCGGTCGGCCAATATGCAAATTTGCTGCGAACGGCAGACTGCGCCTTGCAAGTTCCACCAACAACTGCTTCTGGTGGTGGGATATATTGTCCGCTGCTGTACAAGAAGCTCCTGGCATCAAAACACTGATTCCTGAAAACAATTGCTATGGTAAAGGAAAAGGGGAAACGAATACCTTTAGTTGGATGGACTGTTGACGGAACCTCAAGAAGAATCCTCCAGTTAATGTAAAAAGAACACGGTGGTATTCTGTTGTGCCTTTAAGTCTATTTCTCTTTATTTTATTTAACTGTTGAACATTTACGTCTGATTGAATTGATTCCTTTGAGAACTGTGTCTCTTGCTATGATTTACGACGAATGTCAGCTCATTTGAATATAATTGAAATGTCAGCTGTTTGCTGACATTTGTTTGTCATGACAGCATTTCAGTGGTGCCTGCACCAGTGTTGCCATCGAGTGTTGCTCCGTCTCCAACACACGTTCACAAAAATATCGAAGAAATTAACGAAAGTAAAGAAATAAAATTCACTGGTGTTGTTTAGTTGTTCGTCTTTTTATTTTATTTAATTTCTTTATGGTGGGCTTTCAGTATTTGCCAGTTAATCCTTCAAGTATTTACCACCGATCTCTATTTCTAACTTGAAATGGAAAAGTAACACAGATAATTATTTCATCATCATCATCATCGGCACTACAACCAGGAACCGGTCTTGGCCTTATTTAACAAGTCCTGAGGCTTGTTAAATTTTCCATATTGATTAGTGTTTTCTGGACAAGGTCATTAGTCTTGCGCCAGAGGCTCCCCGACGGGGAATCGAACCCCGGTCTTCCGGGCGACAGGCGGGTATACTAACCACTATACTATCGAGGAGCCAGATAATTATTTAGATTTTTCTTTTATGTGTTTCGTTATCACTTTTGGAAAAGTTTCCGGAAAGAGAGAAAACTGCGTTCTAAATTCTTCTTATTATCGAGAATCGAAAATCAATGAAATCACTTGTATGTATGGAAGAGAAATATTATATTATAACGCGGGCAATAAGACTGTACTCGACTTTAACACCTGATGAACCTACACTCGGCTTTACTCCACGGGGGGTGAAGTTTGACTTTTAAACTTGAAAAATGAATCGGGGGTGTGTGCACCCCCGTGCACACCCTGCGGTGGTTGGAAGACGACTGAGTTGGCAGCTTAACTGGTGACTCTCTCTATCCACACGATCACCCAATGGTGATCGCACACTCATCTGCATTCTCCCATTTGCCCACCCATCAAGGTGAATAAACTCTTGCGAATTTACCCACAGTCAATGAACCTAGGGAGAATGGGAGAACCGAAAAGAAGAGCGTGACGATCTCAGGGTTGATTTGCTTTCGCATGCAACGAAAACGATACCAACTGGTAACCGCATGACCCAGTTACATATTTGATTGCCCTCAGAGTGCAGGACCGAAATGCACTCCGAGAAGGGGAAATGGGTTGAAAAGTATATTTCTTATACTCTTCACGCTATGCAGCAACAACGTCGCTTGCCCACACTTTGCTGTTGCTAAGCAGACATGAGATTTTTGATTTCCGGTGGAAATCTCATGTGATTTAGCAAATTATGTTGCCATATGGCATGGAAAGGGTGAATTCTGTTATGCATTATCTGCATAGAAGAATAAATTCAGGTTATGCGTCCTTTGGGTGAGTACCGTTTACAGGTGATGTAGGCCGTAAAATGCGATTGGGGTTGACGTGGGGCGCGGTTAGAGGGCGAAATCGTGTTGTAATTGTGGGTTGGTTCTCGGCGTAATATGGAGAACCCCCACAGGAGCTCTGATGGTGTACCTTACCAAAACTTCATTCACTACTTTAGTGAAAGCAAGGTTGTCACGCTGTAATCCTGAAAAGCGTGCGATAGATTTTAGCACACAGTCTTGTGGGTTATGTCTTTACCATGGCATCGACAAGAATGCAGGTTCGATAAAAACACCCACGTAGTTCACAGGAAATAGTCACTCGAAGACCGAAAAAAAATTGAGCTGACGACCACTGGCTTCAGCACTCAAGTTCCTGGGGTCTGTGCACTACACAACAAAACGCCAAATAAAAACGCGTTGTCGTTGTTCTGTTGGAAGTTCTTTTATTTTAGTTAGCTCCTTGATGGTTTACAGGATTAGTCGGCAATTTAACGCTCACTTTATTTTTGAACAAACTTTACTTAAGTATTAATATTGTCTTAATGTTACCGCAACCACTTTATTTTAAACAAGACTTTACTTTAATGGCATTACATTCGTAGAAAGGTGAATTAATGTCTTTATGTTAACGTAACCCTCTTATTTTGAACGGAACTTTACTTTAATGATATTACTTTAGTAGAAAGCGAATTACTGTCTTTGTGTTAGTGCAACCACTTTATTTCAACAAACTTTACTTAAGTATTATTATTGTCTTAATGTTACCGCAACCACTTTATTTTAAATAAGACTTTGCTTTAATGATATTACTTCAGTAGAAAGCGAATTGGGCGCCGACCCTTTGACTCCGTTTATCAAGACTTCGACCGAATGAATCCGTGCGCACTCTAACGATGTGTAAATCTGACTCTTCTCGATTTTGACGTCGACATCCACTAGTGGTGATCGTGATGGATTTCCCGATCTCGGTGTAGCCAATCGGCGATCGAATTAGGATTCCGTAGGAGGGTTTTCCGTATGACCGTACGGTCAAGTATGATGCTCCGTTCGCTCGAAGTATCGATAACGAACGATACTGCACCTGAATAAACAAAGGAACGATCATAAGGGACTGCAGGCAATGTGGTCATAAATCCTCAATGATCCACGCCTGAGAACGAAATAGGTTTTTGCTTTAAGGTAAACAAAAACGCTATTTTAAGGGTCAAACGATGGGATGTACATCGTTCAAGATCTGCCTATGTTGCATAGGGTCGTCATGGTATTTACCTAAGAGTCCAAGGGAAATGCCGTTGTAGGCGATATCTACTGGTGACGATAGTCCAACCAGAGATTTGGGTTATTGTTTGCTTTAATCCAATGGCTCTGTAGCACATGGGGGAAACTTGTTCATGGACGTTAAGTCTACAGCAGCCTCAGCGACGGTGGCTATATCGCTATTTGTTTGGATTTGGTGATGTGTCATCATAGGGCATGAACGTGGGTAAACAACGATCATATCCATGCCCAAATCCCATGCTCGGTTGAATGCCGATAACAGGAAATTGGTCGCAACTGTAGCGAACCTTAGGGGATAGGAGGAATGCATGTTTATTCATTGGCCATTGCGTACAGGTTCAATTAGCTTGTACGCAGAATGCCAACGTCCCATCGATCGGTGTGTCGGGTGTGTTGTTTATGTTAAAACAACACTGGGAATTTCTATAGGCGGCCAGCAATGGCTGCGCTGTAGGTTGTTGTTTGTACAATCGACCGATGACTTGGTGATGTGAATGAACATGTCATGCACATGTAAAATGCTTCTTCTCATAGAGCATTGGCATGTGCATGCCTTATTGCTGGTTACCTGATGAGGTAGCCGAATTAGTTTTCGGGGACATGATGCGTTGGATGCGCGCATGCCCCGAAGTGAAAGTCTGATGTCACGGCTAGATGGTAGTCTTGCCGTGGACCTATGTTTTCAGCTGTGAGGAAATGCGGAGCAGCTTACGCTGCTCATTTTCAGGTAAGTAGGAGACAGGTAATTTGGTAGGAAATGGGTGGTTCTTATGGAGTGAGGGGAAAGGCAGATTAACTTGGGGAAGTGGGTGGTTCTTAGGGAAGGTTTTAAAGAACCCCCGCTGTCTCATTATAGAAATTGATTCATGGAGCAGAAGTTGCAATAAACTCTCTGGTTAGACAATCAATTCTATCAAATCAACGCTGATGTTCTCCAGGGTTTTGTACTCACACACGTTTTTGAATTACTTTTTTACTAAATAAAAAAAATTATTTTGTGTGATGGAAATCTTTATTTGGATATTTACAATTTTTTCTGTTAAGTGGAAAAGATGATATCCGTCAAGTGGCTGCCGCCAGTCTTGATACACATTTGTACCCGTTTTATCGCATTTTCCATGACTTTCCGCAAGATTTCCGGTGATAACTGTTCGGATTCCTGTCGAATATTGTCCTTAAGGGCTGTGATTGTCTGAGGCTTGTTGGCATAAGCCCGCGACTTCAAGTAGCCCCAAAGAAAGAAGTCTGGGATGGTTAAATAGGGCGATCTTGCTGGCCATGCCATATCGCCAAAATGGGAGATTACGCGGCCAGGAAACGCTTCCTTCACAATATCCATTGTGGCTCGTGCTGTGTGTGCGGTTGCACCGTCTTGTTGAAACCACATATTCACCAAGACGCGCTCATATAATTTCGGCAGTAGGAAGCCATTTATCATGGTCCTGTAGCGTTCGCCAGTAACAGTGACCGTATTACCGATGGCGTCCTCAAAATAATACGGCCCAATCACTCCTCCCCCGTGAACGGCGCACCACACAGTGGCTTTGAGTGGATGTAATGGCTCTTCGTGCATCACACGCGGATTTCCAGTGCCCCAGAAACGAAGATTTTACTTATTGACGTAACCGCTTAAGTGGAAAGGCGCCTCGTCGGTCATGATGATTTTCGACACAAAATCGCCCTAAAAAAAATCGACACAATTATTCCACGCTCTTGCGGAGTATAGTGCTCCATTGCTTGTCTATTTGTATACTGCAGCTATCTAGTTCACAAATGTCAAATATGATGGACGTGTTGAGGTCCGGACGCCGTGCTTCCTCGGTTGAGGGAAGAGCGGGGACCTTTTATTTTTATTCCTTTTCTCTCTGTTTCGTTTTCATACGTATGTTTTTTCGATGGTTGCTACCAGAAATTTACTAACTGGTAAACCCAAGATTTGTTTAAAACGTTCAACTTAATCCGAACGAACTTTATGAACTGAATTTTTTTTCTATTCTTTTTTTCCGTGACTTTTCACATCAATCAATTTGGACGAAAAATCAAAGTTACTATGTTTTGAATAAATAAAAAGGTGCAGGTTATTAAGTGTGCTGTAACTGGTAATATTGTGAATGTTTATGAATGGTATGTATTAAGTGAGAATGTAATATATGTTAAGTGAAGTTTTTAAGGATGTGTTAGGAGATTCAGTGTTAAATTTAATAAGGGTAGTATTCTGGAATACAACAGACGTACGAGGCTATTTGCAAAAATTATAGCATCTTTCGATAGGGTGATTAATTTGCGCCACCATATATGTAGTTAGATGCAACTGAGAAATTGCACCTTAAACCACAGTCGTGACACTTTCGATATCGAGATGAGCTGTAAACTGAGATCACTCTAGGAAATATGCTTTTATAGCAGCTGCCCTATTGGATCTCTCCTCAAACTTAGGTGACAAACCTTCTGTAACGATAGTCTGGCCATTTTAAATCAATGCAACAAGGCATCCTTTAAATTAAAAATCATATGTTTCCTCTTTAAAATCCCACCCAATAACATTCCTTAGTTAGATACAACTTATTTCCTTTATAGAAAATGAAAGTTAATCGGTTATTAAAAAGACGTCGCATCCCAACCGAAATTTTGTACCGACGACTGTAAAAAAAAGGACGTGAACAGCTCAGTAAAACATCTCACACATTGGATACGAACGAGTATACAGGGGACACTGATAACTATAAACCGTGTCTACAAAAGAGATATCCTTAAAATGTTTACATTATTGTTATCCAAAAGACAATCAATTAAAGACAAGGAGACCGTGGCCGCAAGGTCATACTTTATATTACCACACTTGCTCTGCATATATTATCCTATTTTCGGTTGGAAGCACCTAATGTCCTTGTTTGGCTCTTATATTCCTACCAGACGTCACCAGTAATTAATGTCGGGTGTCGCACTCCCAATCTCTCAAGTGTCCACTACTCGTGTGCTAAATTTGTTCTGACACTTGAAAATAATTGTGAGGGTTGGGCCTTCACCAGGAGAGGTACGCATTCACTAATTCAGTGGTATGCACTCGAAAAACAGCCAGCATCTGCTGCACGCAATCTAAACACAGACACTCTACGCAGGATATATTCCTGCAACTAGGATCCATTTCGTCTGCTCCTTCCGGATATTTATGGGTACATGGCGGGGCGAGTGTATACGCGCTTAGTCGGATCTACTCATCGAACCCGTCGAATTTCAATTGCAGTTGCGATTTATATCACTCTTTGAAGTGAGGCCTAAGGCCTCGGAACGAGTAGGGTTGCATACAATTTTTATCGTTGCGCAACAATTTGTTGAGGAGCATTGAGTACCATCTACAGATAACAGCAAGAAAATGTATTCCCCAGTCAATCTGAGAGGAATTTAAGTGCACCAACATTAAATCACTTAAAATAAGTTCGTGTATGGGCGGCAAAGTATGTATATTGGTATTTGTTCTCCAAAGCCGAGAGAACATATGCCGCTGGTAGTTTCTTTACGTCTCGCGCCAATCTGTAAATAGCCTGCGAATACGTAGTTTATATGCTATCAAATTTTCGAAGATTTATCCACAGCGTCATTAAAAGTTAATGAACTTTTCAAAAGGGCTTCAGCCGACAACCTCACCTCCATCTACTACTCAAATATTCGTAGTCTTACTTTATCTCTGGCTAATACAAAATCCATTTTGGTGTCAGTGGCACGTGTGAGAAGTTGGATGGGAATACGTAAGGACGGCATGAGGAGTGCGTGCGGTATTTCTAACTGTTTAGAAATGATAGTGAAATACAGCAAAGAACTTTTTGTCTATTTGGGGACGTCCATCACACGACTCCCGCTTTCTGAACCCTTCGTGTATTTCATGTCTATTGTCCATCCATTTGAACGCGGCCAGAATAAAATTTCCTGATTAATGCCCTTGGATTAGAATAAAATCCTCCTGGTCACGTTGCCATTCTTTGATGGGTACCCGATCAAAGCAAATATTGAGATTTGTTTCTGCTTTTGTATCCAACTAATTTACTATACTGTGTGTAGGTAGTACAAGATTTATGCATCCGAAGGGTCTTGTAATCATCGGAAGTAGAGTTGTTGAAGTGTGGCCTTAGCGCAGCAAGGACTAAGGTTCAAGAGCTTTAACATGATTTATTTAACACATTAGACTAAGTAATTACTCACTTCTCTGTACTGAAATTCAGTTTGGTCGTATAACCACAAATTGAAATCCACTTCAACATGATGAGTTCCTATAGTGTTCGGCTTTTAATTGATGATCGTTGAAAAGTATAATCACTAGGATAAATAAACTGTTAGCAAAACTTTCATATGATTGCAAGTTAACTAAACTAAAAACTTTTTTATTTGTTTGTGTCTTGTTAGATATTTTAAACTTCGATGAAAAAAATGTTGTACCAAGTCATTCGGCAGAGTCTGACATCCCGCTATTATTGTTGACGAATCCCTCATTGCATGTACTAGAAACATTCGTACTTGGTGGTGTTTACTCTGCATCTCATGACACGAGTGCTGGTATGCCTCAGGGTTCCCTGCTATCGAATACTTATTTTCATCCATTTTTTGTCCATTGCCCTAAGTTCAATCCAACCTTTCATTGACCACAGCTCGTGGAGTTTTAACAACATATTCCGACTTTGCAATCAGCCACCATTGTATGCGGAGTTTTTTGAACTCTGATTATCTAACCGGGTGGAATTCAATGTTTCCAAAATATAGTTTACTGGGGCCACCACCCCATTTATTGGCTTAATTCAAGCAACATAATTATCTATAACTAAAGTATATAAATAAGATACAAATTGTAATGCTGCCTTCTATCATCAAAGAGAGACTCCAACGTAGACCCATAGTTTAAAAATGACACTTGCGCCGCCGAAGTCAAAGAACTCTGCATGCTTACCGCCAGAATTAATTGACCTCTTAATTGGAACGAGTACATATTTGAGGTCGCGAAACGTGCAGCGAATTTCTGAATGAATTCAAGAAATACTTCTCTCATCAAATCTGACTACAATCGTGGCACCTTGTTTTTTAAGAATGGAAACCGCATTAGACAGTTCAAAAAACGGTTTTTTTTTTGCTTAAATCATTAGTACATATATTCAGAAATATGCCCAAAGAATCAAACAAATATCCCAATTTCATCAAAGCCCTTTCTATTAACCCATCACACCCGCTATTCTCCAAGTCCCTTTACTCTCTCAGCTCTACACAGCCGTCTACCGTACCAGTTAATTCTAGTCCCTCATTGCGTTCCCCCTCCGTGCCCACCCGCGCCGCCGCATCCAACCCTGGTTCTCAACCGTATTTGACCTAGTCTTCCCTACCGCAGTAAAAATCACACAGCTTACCTCCCAAACATCTGATTGCCGCTACGCACTGTCCAAACTTAGAGACCGAAAGACGTATGAAAATATTCGTCTCTTTCTAGCGTATCTCCACGACAAATCAGATTCTGTGTGCTATGAAGGCAAAACTAAAACCAGTGTCAAGCTCTGTATTCAACCGGAAGGTTTACCCACTGACGTCCCCAGTCTCCACAATCTCTTCGCAAAATTCCACATAATTTTCAATTTTTCGCCTCACAAAGTATAGAACGACTTAAAAGCTTTCGACCACTTCGTTCAATTTAGAACGTTATCACATCTTCAACGTTGAATCAGGCTCTGGTGACAGCAAAAGCCAACTCCACTAGTTGGTTTGGGAACAGCAATCCATCCAACTCCATTAGTTGGTTCACGCTCTGGGGACAGCAAAAGCCAACTCCAATAGTTGGTTCTGGGAAGTGAACAGCCTTTACAAGTTCCCACAATGATTGTGTCAAAAAGAAAGCTCTTAGTTCATTTAACAGTAAGTTACTTTATTTTCACTATTACTTAAAAAATTGCCACTTTAACGGCCACTTGAATAATTTAAAGTTTAGGTCACTAAACGATGATACCGAATTGCATGGCACCAGTAGAAAATGAAGAAGAAACGTTTCGTCTCTATGTGCCTGTAGCGTTTCTAACAGATACACACACAATACACAAGCAAATAGTGAAGAACACCGAACGAAAATCGAATAAGAAAATGCATCAGAGCCGTATACCATAGCGATAACATAACAAATCCACATCAGTCGAATGTATTTGAATTTAGAAATCGAATTCGTACACACGGCGATGGCCTGATGGGTTGCGCTTTGGTTCAATTTTTGATGATTCTAACTGTCATAGCGTCAGTTCGAATCACACGCTTGTAGTGCTCCAAAAAGCCCTACCATCTTTTTCCGCCATTCCTAACCCAAAATCCTATCAAAACCCACAAAAACCCAAACATAACCCAAAATTCGCAATAAACGAATCAAAATTCGTTTATCGCATAACATTTGCCCCCACGGCGAAGTTTAATCCAAAATCCGAATTAAAATTAAAATTCACAATAAACGAATCTAATATTCGTTTATTGTTCTATATTTGCTCCACAGCATCACCCAAATCCAAAATTCAGAGATTGTTATCTCTATCCTAAAAATTCCATTGAGTTAAACAAACAAAAACTCAAAAGCAGATACATTCACACATCTGCGTAATGGTTTCGTAAGAATTCAAGAAATTGATTTCTTATCTTGTGTAAACACAACATCTCGCTCGAAATATCCAAAAGATCGAGATTGTTGCACGAAAATGTGTATCTTTGAGATACAATTTTCGATTCCTTTTCCTTTATAAAGGAATGGTTTCGTGATCTCCGGGCCGCAGTCTAAATTCGTGTACAGTCCCTGGAGGAAGTACCCCAGGATAATCTTTGAGAAAATAATAAAAAACACATTCCAAAGGAAACAAGACGTGCTTTCATTTTTACCCAACAATGGATAGCTAAGTATCACCTGCCCCCCCACGGAAGACCAAGTGAAGACTAAGGACGAAGGCCAAACCAAAAGGACGTTACTCTTCCCTCTGGATCAGAGGAAGCACGGTTAACGACCCCCTGTAGGACAAGATTTCAGGAGCGGTCTGTTTTAAGAGATCGCCTTGTCCTTTTAAGGATCAGGAGACTCGCGTCCTGAAACTAACCCCTACAGAACACAACAAAAAATTTTGGTGGCAGCAGTGGAATTGAACAATCTACCGCAGAAGAAGAAGACTCGTGGATTATCCAACAATCCCCTACCGCAGAAGAGCAAAACTGCTGAAGCAACGAGGCGATTCAGGAGGATATCGAAGACTGTTGAACACCGGCAAAGTGAGATTTTTTAAAGCGTATTTCCGGGGCTTAGAACACCGGAATGCATAGTGACATTTAAAAACTTTTTTTTAAACAAAGTAAAACTTACAAGCGTTGCCTGGGGCTTAGATACCGGCTGTAGAGAAAATCAAAGTGTTAAGTGTATGACGGCCACGAGTCCCGTCGACAATCCAGTGGAAAAGAGGAAAATTCTTTTCCTTGTACAACAGTGACTACAAACAACTAGGAGCACAACACCAGGACCAAGCAGCTAGATCCAGTGACGACAGGACACCCTACAAATCCGCAGTAGATCCAGAAAACACAGGTATTAAATTTTTATTTATTTGTTAAGTGAAAAGTGATATAAAGGTAACTTAGTTGAAACAAAAAGTGAACTAAAATTAAAATTCAGTTTTGTCATTTTTGTCATTTTGTCTTGGTAATTGGCTCCCAAATAAGTAAATTTTTAAAATGTTTGAATTGTTAACTAAAAGGGGACGCCAAGAATAAATTGAATATTTATTTTAATTGTTCTTTTACACTGGGATAAAGCTTATTAATAATTTGTGCAAGTGCATTTAAATTTAACTTGTTTTTCTAAGAATAATAAGCAAAGTTGTTCTCATTTTTCCAAGAAGAGTATACGCATAAAAAAGCCCAAAGTGATAAATATAATTAATAAAAGAAATTTTTCTCTCACACAAGCATATACAATATACAAGTACGCACTTACTTTTCGGCTAGTAGAGGCAAACATTTTAAATACATTTTTCTTAATAAACGGATCTTTCTTAAACGCATTTTTAAAAAACACATATTTTTGACAATTTTCAAAACTTTCTTCACGAATATATACATATACACATTTTTTCCAAAAACTTTTTCCCAAAATATCAACATTTTATTCTTCAAAAGGGGACAATATAAAAGACCCCACACAAAAATTAACTACAAATTTGGTTTTATTATTTATTTTTTTGATATATATTTTAATTAATTATACACATAAACATATATACATACACTTTCTTTTGGGAAGATTTTTCTTACGTGACAAGCTAAAACAATAACGAACAAATCAAAATTCTTGGTCCTTGTCCTTAGCGTCTTGTTTGGAAAATTTTCTTTGGGTTGAATCTTTTCCTTTGACTCATCTGTGGCTCTTCGAAAATCCATTTTAGGTTTAGACACTTTTTCCATAGGGCGAAAGGGTGGATTCTCTCACCTTAAGTAGAACAAAGGCTTTCTAATAGAATCAAAACTAACTGAGTTTGAAGACACTTCTCTTGTCGTTGGTCTCGTCTTTTCTCTTGGCCATATTACCCAACAATAATGAAGATCTCATCTCTTGGTTATCTACCCCTTTTCACCATCATTTGGGAAGGTCTGTTTCACAAATATGTCGTGAGCGACAAAAATAAACCGGGTACGCGTTCGCAGAGACCTGAGCCCGAGCTCATACAAAATCGCGAGGACGAAATATCGGAAACCGTACGTATGGAAACACGCGAACAGAGTTCTAGAATGAACTTACCAATAGGATTAAGTGACATACTGGGACTCGTGCCGATATTTAACGGTAATCCTGACGAATTAGAGGGTTTCGTCTCTTGTGGAGACATTTTGTTCTCACAAGCACAAGATGACAATCAGAAGTCCTTTATTCTAAGGGTGGTCAAAACCAGATTGCAGGGACCGGCGCGTGATTGTATCAGGCATAAAATCATTTCTACCTGGGAAGATCTTGTTTCAGAATTAGAGGGAGAATTTAAAGCTCTCATCTCTAGGTCTGCTGCCCAAAATAACTTAGTGGCAACAAAACAATATAGCAAGGAGGGTGTGAAAGAATTTTCAAATAGACTCACACATCACCTGCATGAATTGGACAGCGCCACATACGCTAGTTCACCTGAGCCTGCAGTCAGAAGTTATCTTCTGGCTGAGAATCAGAGACTCGCGTTGAATACGTTTGAGGATGGGATACGAAATTCCAGCCTCAGAATCTTGGTGAAGTCTCACAACGCCCCAAATTTAAAAGCAGCCATCAGCTACGCTTTAGAACAATCTCGAAGATTAGGTAACGATAACTCAATGCTAACTTCCAATAACAATTTTAGGAGAAATAACCAACAAATTGTTTGCCAAACATGCAACAAGAGGGGACATACTTCTGCGACTTGCTATCGCAACACTAATTTTCCTAATTTCGTCCCCCAACGCATTAAGACTGAGGCTGAACGTCTCCAATGCACATACTGTCGAAAGTATAATCACACTCAGGCAGAGTGCAGAACCAGGTTAGCTCATATGCGAAACCAGGACCAATCTTCAACGAGTCGAAATCCTTTCAGAACTCAGCCCAATCAATCTCAAAACAGGACAATGAGAAACTCGCCCCGCATTGAAAATCGTAATACCCGACAAAATCAAAATATTAACAGGGTATCCAATCAACAACAGGGAAACGAACTCACTCGGGCAGCGAGCAACGGCAATCCTTCTCGAGTTCAGACAATCGCCGATATACACCCCATCCCGATGTAAATTTTCAAATGCGCGTATTTTTCTGCCCTGAATTTAAGGAGCCAGTAATACGTGTAAAATTTAATCCATCGGATAAACAATACTCGACTTTCCTTATCGATACAGGCGCCGACATCAGCCTGATCAAATTAGATAATCTTTATATTGAACAATCTGTAGAAAATTCAGACCCAGTGACTATATCCACCATTGCTGGAAAAACGGTCAGCACATGCGGAAAGGTATTGGGGGAGTTCGAATTCAGAACTGATAGGCACTCCATACCCTTTAAGCATAATCTATTTGTAGTGGGAAGCAACGTAGACTTCCAACACGATGGCATACTGGGAAGCGATTTCCTTACGAAGCACCAGTGCCACATTAACTTTGAAAAGGGATTCCTTAAATTCGCTGTAAAGAAGAGAACTATGGTAGAACTCGAGCAGCCTTTAGGGAACAAAAATGAGGTCAAGGAAAATATTCAGAAGGCCACGCCTTACGAGGTATCTTCCACGGATAATACAGGCATTCTTGAAAAATTGGATAACACCGTTCGTGAGTCAACATCCGAATCCGTTTGTCTACGGGCCGGATCTGATGCTGTGACAAACACAACGAAACCAACCACCCTTGAATCTTCCTCTCCCCATTTAAATAAAGTTTGTGGTAACAGAAAAGGTAAGGAAACTGCCGAAAAACTGAGTTCAGGAAAACATGAACCTGAAACTCTAATACCGTCAGTAAATTTAAAACGAAACACCACGGTCGACTACATAAAATTGCATTCACGATCTCAACAAATAATGGAGATTCCCTTTAAAGAAAAATCCAGTCAAGAACTGATTATTAAAAAATCCGAGATCATGCCAGGGATATATCTGGGTAATAGTTTGACAACACCACAGGACAACAAAATAAAGGTATTACTAATGAACACATTAGACACCGATCAAGAAGTAAGCACCAACGACATAGAAGTCGAATGGGAAGATCTGGATGACTACAATGTGTTACAGGCGGATGAAACTAAGAACTTTCTAAAAAATAGGCTTGGACGGCTAGAATCACTCCTAGAGTTGCGTCATTGTAACCAGGAGGAAAGGAAATCTATCCTAGACATCTGCCGCAGATTTAACGATCTCTTTTACTTAGAGGGCGACCATCTCACACACACTGACGCCATAGAGCATCAGATCATCACTGAAGAAGGAAAGCCCCCACTTTACATAAGACCATATCGCCTCCCAGATAGCTCGAAGCAAGAAATCCACAAACAAGTGAACGAAATGCTTCAGGATGGCGTGGTACAACCAAGTTTCAGTCCTTGGAATTCCCCTCTCTTACTAGTACCCAAGAAGGCAGGACCTGGTGGGACAAAACGGTGGAGAGTAGTTGTCGACTTTAGAGCCTTAAATAAAATAACAGTCGGAGATGCATATCCATTGCCCAATATTACAGATATTTTGGACCAGCTAGGAAAAGCTAAATATTTTAGCACTTTAGATCTAACAAATGGTTTCCACCAAATATGCATGGACAATAGAGACAAGGCAAAAACAGCGTTTAGCACACCCTTCGGACATTACGAATATAATCGAATGCCCTTCGGACTTAAAAACGCACCTGCCACATTCCAGAGGCTTATGAATAATGTACTCATGGGTCTCCAAGGAATAGAATGTTTCGTCTATGTAGATGATATTGTAATTTACGGATACGATCTGAACGATCACAATTCCCGACTTACCAGAGTTTTCGAGCGATTACAAAGGCACAATCTGAAAATACAACCAGAAAAGTGTCACTTCATAAGGAAGGAGCTCACCTACTTGGGGCATGTTATTTCAAAGGAAGGTATAAAACCAGATCCAGAAAAAACTAAAGCGGTGAAAACGTTTCCAACGCCCAAGAAACAAAAAGATGTAAAATCTTTTCTCGGTTTTGTAGGCTACTACAGAAAATTTATCCCTAATTTCGCCGAACTGGCAAAACCTTTAAGCAAATTACTCAGGAAGAATGTTCCATTTCATTGGGATGCCTTTTGTGATGAGGCATTCACAACTCTAAAAAGAAAGGTTATTACCCCACCAATACTGGCTTATCCAGACTTTAACCGGGAGTTTATAATAACCACGGATGCTAGCAATGTTGCGTTAGGAGCAGTGCTATCTCAAGGTACAATAGGACAAGATAAACCTATTGCTTTCGCTAGCCGAACTTTAAACGACGCAGAAACTCGATATACAACATCCGAAAAGGAATTATTGGCAATCGTTTTTGCACTAGCCCAGTTCCGACCATACGTTTACGGACGAAAATTTACTATAGTCACTGACCATAGCTCTCTACAGTGGCTTATAGGACGAAAAGATCCTACATCCAGACTTATGCGATGGAGAATTCTACTCGAAGAGTATGAGTACACAATCGTCCATAAAAAAGGAAAGCAAAATGCAAATGCTGATGCTCTCAGCCGTATAACAATGACTACCCCAGTCGATTCCATCAAAAATAATATCCTCGTCACCACACGAAGTAAAGCCAAACTCGAAGAAGATGTGGCTGCACAATCATACAAAGATACTACCAATCTTGTATGGCAAGAACAAACAGGGTCCATCTATACCAAGAAAAAACTTGGACTACGTATTATAATCCTCCCATTGATAGACTCTGCTGAGGAAGAAAACCTGGCAGGAAGAATCCCAAACTTCACCAAGCCAGACGTAGGTAAAATTACGTTTCATGAGCAAGATGGGTTATGCGCCATCACATTGCCATTGCCTTTCAGAAACCTAAGCGACCAGGAAACCGCTAAGAGTTCCCTTATTGATCTGAAGAAGATTTGCGAAGACCGGAATTTCAATTCCATTGGAATTTTAGTCCCCTTCATAGAAAACGAATCAAAAGTAACACTTAATAACTTGCTAAAAGAAACTTTTGCTCACCTCAACGTGACAATGTACGTTTTCTCCAATAAAAAGAAGCTTCTAACAGATCCTAACGAAATACAAAAGTTACTCGCGGAATACCACAACTCACCTTTCGGAGGACACCAAGGAGCCACCCGAACAATCAATAGATTGAAGCAAAAATATTACTGGCGCACAATGACCGCTGACGTCGCGGCGTATATTCGAAAATGTGCTTCCTGCCAGATAAACAAAAGTGGAAGGAATCCTAGAATTCCTATGAAGATAACCACAACAAGCTCAAAACCTTTCGAAAGAATTGCTTTAGATATAGTAGGACCATTACCAGTCAGCTATAATGGAAATAAATACCTACTAACGTTTCAAGACGATTTGACTAAATTTTCAGGAGCTTACGCACTGGCCAGCGCCGAAACCAAGGACGTGGCCAGAATTTTCGTTGAAAATATCGTCTGCCAGCACGGCATACCATCTTCTCTATTAACTGACCGAGGTGCAAATTTTCTCAGCGCACTTTTTAAGGACATTTGTTCCTTACTTAAAATGAGAAAACTAAACACAGCACCCTACCATCCACAAACGAATGGAGCACTAGAACGGAGCCATAGAACTCTGGTGGAATACCTCCGCCACTATGTAAACCAGGATCCTCTCACTTGGGACACCTGGATACCTTACGCAATGTTTGTGTACAATACTACACCCCACAGTAATACAGGCTACACGCCGCATGAATTACTATATGGTTTCCCAGCCGAAATACCCAGTTCTCTCAGACAAAACCCCGAAAGCACTTATAACTACGACCATTACGCAAATGAATTAAAAATGCGATTACAACATGGTTATCGTACAGCTAAGGGAATACTGATAGAAAAAAAACAAAAATCTAAGGCATACTACGACCAAAAAGTAGGCCGTAAGAAATTTAATGTTGGCGACAAGGTTCTATTAAAGAATCACTCAAGACCTAACAAACTAACCTCCCTGTGGAAAGGCCCCTACGAAATTGTAAAGATCCTATCCGAAGAAAATTCAATCCTCAGAATAGGAAAAGGAACCCGAATAGTCCACAACAATAATATAAAACCATTTGTGGATTAGGCAATCACTAATAAGAAACCCAAAATAAATAAAATAAAGAAGGAAAGTAAATGTATAGATGTATTTATAACCTTACAAAAAAAGAAAAAAGAGAAATAAATAAATGCATACACGTATAGTAAACACAAAAAAAAATTATAAACTAACACTGTACCAAAATACCACGATAATGTATTTAAAATTTGCGGAAAAATTTTCTATTCAAATAATTGTATACGAATAAAATAATTTTGTAAATAGTATACAACACTTTTAATACCAAAAAAAAAAAGAAAAAAAAAAACAAACAAAACACAAAAAATAAATATATAGATAAAAACAAATATTAACGCAC
The DNA here is from genome assembly GCA_963931805.1 of Microdon myrmicae. NCBI lineage: Eukaryota > Metazoa > Arthropoda > Insecta > Diptera > Syrphidae > Microdon > Microdon myrmicae. The sequence continues at coordinate 47,411,204 of OZ007500.1, forward strand.
TTAATAAAATAAGTTTATATCATGTTTTAAATAACCACCACTAACTTAAATAAATAAACAACAACAACAAAATTTTGTAATAATAATAAATAATCTTAGGTTATAAGAAAAAACACATTATATATATATGAAAAAAACGAAAATACAAAAACAAAACTTACAAAACAGTGTTAAAATAAGAACTTCTAATATTTATATAAATTCAAAACAGCTTTCAACTAAGAAAATACTAAGAAACTAAGAAAATTTTTATATAACAAAAAACAAAAAGGAAAAGTTATAGAATTAAATTGTACGTCCAAATACATGGAAAGAAATTATATAAATAAATAAACGCCCGACTAATAAGGACAATGAAAAAAAAAGAGAACAAAAATAATATATGTAAATAAATTTATACGAGTATATAAACAATGAAAATTCTATGTAATATACAAATTGTAAGAATAAACCATAAAAACCTTACTTATCTATGTATCTTTTTACAAATAGTACTTTATAAAAAAAAAAAAAAAAAAAAAAACGCAAAGTTAAATTTAATATAATGAATTCAAATACTTATGTAATTATAAAACATTCTACAATTAACCTTACACTCAGAAAAAAAAGAAAATATTTTATTATATAACCATTGTGGAAACTTGAATACACGACCATAAATACGAATACATAAATATTAAGAAAAAAAACAAAGAACAAAAATTACACATTTATAATAAATATTGTATACAAAAAGCTACTATGTTAGAAAATATCAGGCATATGTAACGGAATTACGATACCGTCATGCTTATTCCCAATCACACCATTTTCCAGAAAATTAATCTCATAAAGATCAATTTTCTTTTTTTCAAGGAGGGGAGGATGTAGTGCTCCAAAAAGCCCTACCATCTTTTTCCGCCATTCCTAACCCAAAATCCTATCAAAACCCACAAAAACCCAAACATAACCCAAAATTCGCAATAAACGAATCAAAATTCGTTTATCGCATAACATTTGCCCCCACGGCGAAGTTTAATCCAAAATCCGAATTAAAATTAAAATTCACAATAAACGAATCTAATATTCGTTTATTGTTCTATATTTGCTCCACAGCATCACCCAAATCCAAAATTCAGAGATTGTTATCTCTATCCTAAAAATTCCATTGAGTTAAACAAACAAAAACTCAAAAGCAGATACATTCACACATCTGCGTAATGGTTTCGTAAGAATTCAAGAAATTGATTTCTTATCTTGTGTAAACACAACATCTCGCTCGAAATATCCAAAAGATCGAGATTGTTGCACGAAAATGTGTATCTTTGAGATACAATTTTCGATTCCTTTTCCTTTATAAAGGAATGGTTTCGTGATCTCCGGGCCGCAGTCTAAATTCGTGTACAGTCCCTGGAGGAAGTACCCCAGGATAATCTTTGAGAAAATAATAAAAAACACATTCCAAAGGAAACAAGACGTGCTTTCATTTTTACCCAACAATGGATAGCTAAGTATCACCTGCCCCCCCACGGAAGACCAAGTGAAGACTAAGGACGAAGGCCAAACCAAAAGGACGTTACTCTTCCCTCTGGATCAGAGGAAGCACGGTTAACGACCCCCTGTAGGACAAGATTTCAGGAGCGGTCTGTTTTAAGAGATCGCCTTGTCCTTTTAAGGATCAGGAGACTCGCGTCCTGAAACTAACCCCTACAGAACACAACACGCTCTTCACCATTATCCCAAACGCTATACCCCCGTTAATATACCTCGTACAATTTCCATAGTTCGCCGTTAACGTCATCCGATCGAAAGCACCGTGCCATCGAACAGCACATTAGCGCGGAAAACGGTTGTATCGCACGAGTGCTTTCTCCGTTGTAATGCCGATACCAATAATTTAGCAAAAACGGAGTATACCTTTCGGCGATGGAATTGTCGGGGTGACTTTGGTTGCTTCGATGGCAGGTGAATTTACTATTTGAATTTATGATGAATCGATTCTCCTTTTGTGATATCGTTGAGAAATCGATTCATCCCTGGTTGTTATTGTTGTTGCTTGTGCTGCAACATCTTGCCGGGCGGCGATGACACTTAGAAAAGTGTTGTTGCTATGGTTCCGATGATGAGATTAGCACGGAGATGCTTGACCTAGGCTTCATCTTTGCTGTTCATCAGCGTGCGCATTGGGTGGGCAGAGAGGTAGCAATTATTAGCGTTATATTGGTATGCTTAAATTATAATTCATTATCGATTGTTGGTTATATTGACCGTAATTCATAATCGATTATCAGTGTTAGTGTGTGTGTGTGTGTGTGTGACAGAAAGCCCCATTGGCCATTGAGTGCTAGCGTTGTAGCTAATGTTGACTAAATGTGCTGACTGTTAAATCATTATGTTGTAGTTGGGGTACTGCCGTCGTTGTTGTTGTTGATGGCATCACTTTGATAGATTGTTGATACAGCTACAGGAGGAGGAATTGGTTTCTCTCCTTTTTTACGCCGTTTAAGATTCCGTCATCTAACCTCGTGTATGGGGTTCTCCTTCGTCCTTGTTTGCGATGGTGTAACACCTTCGCTGGCTTATCATGGCTGGTGTGCTGTGAGCTTGACATCACATTTTCCAGCTTAAACGGCGTAGAAATTCTAGCCGGTTCGGGAGTTTCTGACTAATAAAAGGAATAAGTAATGGATCATCTTCTCTTGCAATCGAACTATTCCTGACTACTCCAACTTTCTTGGCTGTTACCTCTAATTCACGGAACTTTTCAACACTCTTTATCGCAACTATCTTACCAAAACTCTGACCAATCTTAAAAATAACCCCAAAACATTCTTCCAGTTCGTTAATCATAAACGTAGATACGACGGATACCCTATATCGCTTACTTTAACTCTCATACCTCATCTGATCCTGTTACTATTGCAAACTTCTTCGCCACTCAGTTTAAACAGTCATCCACTAATGACTCCTTTGTGCCTGACCCGCCATACTTTAACTACCTACCTAACTTTTCCTCTGGGCCCCCTCTCCACAACTCCTTTGATCCGACATTAATTGAATCCAAGTTACTGGAACTCAAAGACGAGTTTACACCGGGCCCTGATGGAATCCGTGCAATCCTCCTCAAAAAATGCTCATCCATTCTCTCTGCTCCCCTCTCATCATCATCATCATCATCGGCACTACAACCGGGATCCGGTCTTGGCCTTATTTAGCAAGTCTCTCCACCGGTATCCGGTTCATATCCGAGACTTGTTAAATTGTCCATAATAGTTTGTGTTTCCGGGCAAGGTTATTAGTCTTGCGCCATCTGCTCCCCTCCCACTGATCTTTAATCTCTCACTCTCTCAAGGCGTATTCCACCACATTTGGAAAACCCCCTTCATCACCCCCATCCACAAGGAGGGTCCCAAAAACGATGTCTCGAACTAGCGGCCAATCGCCAAACTGTCCCACTTACCCAAGATTCTCGAAAGCATTCTGTACGAATTTCTTAGTTTTCGTTGCAAACCTTTTATTTCGCCAAGGCAACATGATTTTTTTATTGGTATATTCCACTGATGTGAATTGTTATATTATCGCTATGGTATACGGCTCTGATGCAGTTTCTTATTCGATTTTCGTTCGGTGTTCTTCACTATTTGCTTGTGTATTGTGTGTGTATCTGTTAGAGACGCTACAAGTTCACTTCCTTTACACTCTCAACACTAGAGCACGGTTACGAGGTCGATATGGTCTCGACCGACCTCAGTAAAGCATTCGACAAAATTTCCCACGATCTCCGCCCTCGGCTTCGAACCTGGATTGCTGATATGGATTTCTTCCTATCTACCATAAAGGATAGACTTTATTCCATTCGGTTCAGGTCCATGACATCCAACCCCTTCCTTGCCACCTCTGGGGATGTGGCGTTTCTAACAGATACACACATCGAATTCGTACACACGGCAGTGGCATGATGTGTTAGGTATTGGTTCCATTTTTTAGTGATTCTAACCGCCATAGCGTCAGTTCGAATCACACGTTCTTCATTATCGTAGCAAACGCTATAATTGGTCACCCCGACGTCATCTGTGTACACACAGCACACACTTTCCCATAGTAAACAGAACTTCACGACACGATCACGACTTCCGCATAGAATACCGGCACACTCGCCTGCTCCGACGTTCTCTCGCTCGCTCGTTCCTCGCTCAGTCGTTCGCACACGAAGTTGATCGTAACAAAGTTACTGAGGAGGGAGTGGGGTGGCGTTTCTAACAGTTACACACACAATACACAAGCAAATAGTGAAGAACACCGAACGAAAATCGAATAAGAAAATGCCACATACCATAGCGATAACATACCAATTCCACATCAGTTGAGTGTACTTGAGTTTAGAAATCGAATTCGTACACACGGCAGTGGCCTGATGTGTTAGGTATTGGTTCCATTTTTTAGTGATTCTAACTGCCATAGCGTCAGTTCGAATCACATGTTCTTCATGATCGTAGCAAACTATTATACTGGCCACTATTTATACTGGCCACCAATGACATCGATAAGGTCATTAAGAATTCCAGCTTGGAATATGGTTTTAGCCTACCATTGTGGACTATTATTAACTTTTGACCAACTTCGATGGTCGTTTTGTCTGACCCTGTTACTGTTGTAACGAGAAAGGGCCCCTTCCAAATGGGTGTCTCATCAACACCATGTTTCCCTCATGAAACGTTTCTGTGTTTGTTTCATTTCCGCAGTAGGTGGTTGCCTTGCATGCACGGTATTCCTCACACTGCTTTTTATACTTTCTGATGTCAGAGAGCATGGACGGCCACCCATACCTTTGTCGTACTTTATTATACGATTGGGTGATGCTTCGATGTCCACCGGAAGTGGAATTGTGATAAACCCTGAGTATAGTCGCGATCTCATTGAGGTTTGTAATTTTTTCAGGCGTTGTGGGCCTTCGCTCCACGGTCCGGACAAGTAAGTCACTTTACTTACCCCTTCCCTTACTATATTATGTAAATTGTGAATTTATATAACAAAGGGTCCCCCAAGGTAGCCACCTGGGTCCTCTGCTATTTATTTTGGCCGCTAATGACATTGTTAAGGTCATTAAGAATTCCAGCTTGTCCCTATACGCTGATGATACCAAGGTATACAAGATCATCGAGTCATCTCTTGATTCTGCACTGCGGTAATCTGACCTTGACAGCTTCTCGACTTGGTGTGACAAAAATTGCTTTGTACTTAACATCGCCAAATGACAGTCTATAACCTTTTCCCGCAAGCGCATTCACTCATCCTCACGTTGCTATACCATTCATAAACAACCCTTGACCATTGTCCAATGTATTCGAAATCTTGGGATCCTTTGCGACAGGGAACTTAACTTCCTGGGATTCGTGAAACGATGGTCTAAGGAATTCTCCGACCCTTACGTTACTCGACCCCTTTACCTTACCCTCGTCCATCCACTGCTTGAATATGCTAGCCAGGGATGGTATCCTTATCACAAGATCCATATCTGTAGAATGGAAAGTATTCAACGTCGCTTCCTTCGGTTCGCTCTCCGAGTGCTAGGATGGGAAAACCCCTTAATCCTTCCCCCGTACATTAACCGCCTCAAATTAATCAACCTCAGAACCCTTGAGGAGCGCAGGGTCGTGGCTGACATAATATTTATTCCTCGGATCCTCTCCGGCTCGGTCGACTGCGCCCACCTCCTTACCTTAATTCCTCTAAACACAAATCCTCGAAATACGCGTAATCTCCATATCCCCCCCCCCCCCCCACGGACCTCTTATGGTCTGAACGAACCCCTTTCGCGGATGCAGAGAAATGTCAACTTCCATTCCACCTTATTCGACTTCGACCTCTCTCTCCAAACTCTCAAGCACCGCCTCCTAAACTATTCTCACCACCAATCTTAATCGGCACTTCTACACTCGACTATAACCTGCCCCCACCCCTTGAATTGATTTAATTTACTGAGAATTATATCGTGGGCGCATAAAAATTCGCTTACGAACGGGCGTAGGGTTGGCGATCCCTAGTCTAATGACTCTACAATGCCTACGTGACCCGATCCCTTTACACTCCTTTGATTGCTCACTGCTTGAATATGCCAATAAGGTCTTCATTATCATCATCATCGGCACTACAACCGGGATCCGGTCCTGGTCTTATTTAGCAGGTTTCTCCACCGATGCCGATTTCGAGCCGATGTCATCCAGTTTGGCACTCACAGGCTCTGGACGCCATCCCTCCATCGCAGACAAGGTCGGCCGCGCTGTCTCCTTCCATACATCTTGCCACAAAGGACTTTCCGGGCAGGCTCCTCTTCGCTCATTCGAGCTAGGTGTCCCGCCCACCGGAGTCTACCGCGCTTGATTTTTCTTACAACATTAGCTTCAAGGCAGATCGCGTACAACTCATGGTTGTAGCGTCTTCGGAATCGCCCTCCCCCACATACGGGATCGACCCGCACCGGACCTCTTATGGTCTGAACGAACCCCTTCCAATTCCACCTTGTTCGACTTCGACCTCTCTACCCATACTCTTAAGCACCGCCTCCTAAACTATTCTCACCAGCAATCTTAAGCGGCGCTTCTACACTCTACTATAACCTGCCCCCACCACTCGCCTCCTCTCCTTCCTTCTTATATTGTCGTGGTTACCATAAGTTAAGTCTAGGTAAGGTAGTTCTTAAGCTCTCTAGTTTGTAATTTAGATATACTTTAGATGCAGGTAATTATGTTGCTTGAATAAGCCAATAAATGGGGTGGTTGCCCTGTAGCGGTTCCGCCAAACCCTACGGTCTACTTACCTGAAAAACCCCCCATAACTACTACCCAACCCCCTTTAGTTTGCTAATGCAACAGTATTAGTACCTAAAAATGCTGCACGCATTTAAGAGATCAAATCTATGATCTTTAACTCCCTGTAAAGAAAACTTACCTTCATGCATTCTCTTCGCATACCATTGCTCCTTAAGATTTCTTTATTAACGTACCAGGAATTTCCAATCAATTTCGGCATCTACGTCGCCAGTCAAATTTCCTTAGACAAATTCCTGTAAACAAAATAATTCGGATTGCATTCATTGTAACCGTCATGACAGGGACCATAAACATTGCGCCGTCTATTTCCCCAGCCGCGTCATGTATCTTTTCATACACATTGCCTGGCAACCTTTTTTGTTTGTCTTATCAACAAACAACCCAAGCAGCTGCATATCATTAGCGCAATAGACGCTGAAACCAAATTCTCCAGCATTTCCTAATGCAAACATGAACCCGGTTTCTACTGCAGCCAGAGATGCCATAAACATCTAATTTCCTTTTAGCACCTTTTTCTCCCGACGTCGAAAATAGCGACGAGGCATCGCGTAAACAATGACCCGCATTACCAACGGCGCATTTGGTCATTTTTCCCTTTTGTCTTTGCCGCCTGCCTGTTTCGTCGTTCCACTGCTTTCGAACACGTGCAATTACATTGAATCTGTTCGATCGCGCACATATACCACTGCACCAAAAAGATCGCATTTTCTCAGTGGTCACACCCTTAAGAGAAAAGTTTTTCTCTCTCTTCCTTTTTTTTTCCTTAGCGAAATCATCTCTGCATGAGATGACGATCGCTAAGTCAAATTCCATCCTTCGACCTGACCAGGTCGTGTCTCCATCGCTACCCTGGTGCGCCCAGGGGAGCGATAACCAAACAGAGTCGAGAGTCTTCGAGGTTGTAGTTAATTATCAGTTTTTCGTTTCGCAAGTGTTCGCCGCGTCAAATTTCACTCTGCCCTTTTAAGCAGTATTAAGGAGTAAGGGCAATTTATTGTAATCAAGGGAATTTAAACTAATCTATGTTGAAAGAACCATTTAAATCAATAAAATGTCGGTGATCACCTTTCAATTCGTGTTTTTAATTTAGTGTGTTGTCAGTGCGTTTGGTGATTGTGATTGTTATTTTCAGCGGACTTCCTAACAATCGTGAAATTGTATCGGTGGAACAACTATGATGGAGGAAGAAGGGAATCTCGTGCCCTTGTTGGGTACATACTTCTTCCCCACAGCCCCACTAAACTACCCCTCATGAACCTACCCCGATCACCACCTACACTCTCCCGCACTCATACTCACAACCTAGCATCCGGCTTATCCTCGCCCTTCCCTGTCCTACCACTTAGACTATTATTCTATCCATCTTTGTTTAGTTCCCCATTCCATTTTTAAGTTACTTTAAAGTCCACCACCCCCAACCCGCATGCATTCGTTTTTAAGGTAGTTATAAGTTTATGTGTTTATACGACTTGTACTAAGCGAAATAAACTTAGGGTTCTGCCCTCCATTCATTCATTTAGCCATCTACAACTGCAAAACTTGGTTAGTCAAGATCAAAAACGTTGGACGTATTCAAGCCCTTTAACAGCCTTTAGCACAGATCATTACTAAGTAAGCTTCGTTCTTATGGATTCTCCCAACAACTTTGTGACTGGATAAGGAGTTTCCTCGAAAATGGATCAATTCAGGTGTTGCAGACAGCTGACTTCGGATGTCTTTCCCACTACGTTCGGAGAGCCTTAATGTGTGTTCTATACTGACGTCATATTAGGAATTTATTAGTGTAAAGGGATAATAGGATATGAACTTTTACCCACCATAGTGCACTGAATTCCCGATAATGTGTATTACATGTCAACTTCGCGCCAGCTGCTTGTACAGCCGCGTAGATCACTTAAATTGTGATCTGGACAGGATCCTACAATTGGGAAACGCCAATCTCGTTGACGTCAACGCATCAAAAACGTGGCATGCGTGGTTTACAAGGAATTATGGCATTACTAAAGGTATAGTACAATTTCCACTAAACTATTTTATTCAATGCCTAGTAAACACGAGCATACAACATACCCTAGGTCCACGATTGGTAGATCCACCGCTGGGAAATCCCCGATTTAATGAAACACAATTTCCAAGACGCATACACTCACACCGAGCGACAAGCCAAGCCGCCATACAGAACAACAATACGTAATATAAACAATTGCGAAATAGAGCAACTCTACTGCATGAGGGATAAAGCACATTAAGAGTCGCAGAAGTTCTGTCGATCGAGTTGGCATCCCATTGCAGCGGCGTGGTGTTTTGTTATGTTTATAATTTAATATAAAAATTAAAGTGAATGTGAATAGTTTATGCAAAGTGCATAACACCAAAATTACAAGTGAAAGAGATTAAAAACTCTAAGTATTACTAATAATGACTGCAATTTTCAATATAACGGTATTGTTAACTGGCATAGCAACAATAATGTCAACTCAACATATCACCGGGTCCCAGCGTCACCTACCGGCTCATAGAAGAGAACAGAAGTGTCAGTTTCACCACTGCACTAAGATTTTCACCAAGTGTTGTGAGTACTGAATTTATTACATGAATTACGGTGTCTCTGTTTGCAGATTACGAAAATGTGTTGACTGCTGAATTAAGAAAGGCTGCCAATCGACTTTTGCCAAATGTGAGTACTGACGTTATTAAGACTTCACGAATAAGTTCCTCTTTGTTTGCAAATTATTGCTATTTTTTCAGCTTTTATTATTTTATAATGTTTCGCTAGCTACTCAAGTCCTTTTCTCATTCGATTTCATTCGATTTGTTTTTAAACACATTTATTTGCAAAAGAATAAGAAGTACATACGCATGCATAAGGTTTTTTTTACAATATTAGATAAAATGCTACGCCTACTTTAACATATTACATTTTGATGTAATTTACTGGCTCTGTATGAGCACTCTAAATTATTCTACGTACATTTATTTTGTTTTCTATACAAATATGTTACCTATCGGTGTACAGTATTTTCCTGGCCATCTTTCGGAGCTTGGCTGATGGACCGGTTCGAAAAATGGTTGGTTTTGGTGGTGATCAGTCCCAAGGTGAGACACCACCCCGTCACGCTGTACATTCCGCGATACCGTTGGGAGAAATGTTCGACTATATTTCGGATGTATGGCGATGGCACGGACTGACACGGAGATAAGTCATAATGGTACTTTCTGAGATAAAGAATTCCGGAGGTAAACTAGTTTCCCATTCGGATCTTTTTTCATTTCATTTTTAAAACATTTTTTATTTTTCTTTTTATATTCTTAATTTCTAAATTAAAGGCTAGACAAAAAATGCTTAAATCCTAGCTTAATTATCTTATATAATAACTTACTGGTCCTTCGCAGACGCTCTAAGCTAAACATTACTTAATATTTGTATAATTTGCCTTTCGGCGACAGAACTTTGTGGCAATACTTATAATTATTTGAAAGACAAAGAAAAATTTGAAAAACTTTGTCAATTTTTTTGTTTTTTTTTTTCTTAAAATTTAACTTACTTACTTACTTACCTATCTTTTGTTTTTTTTTTTTTTTATATTTTATGTAAAATCACTTAGCTTAACTTAACTTAAATCTTATACTACCCTAATTCTAGAAAAGCTAAGTCTATGTCAGCTAGCTGATGATACTATGATTCTATACCGACTTTGGTATCCAGGTCTTTATATGCCATTCAACCACCAGAACTGTTGACGCTGTCTAATACTATCGTCCCGGTCTCTGTGTGAGATAGCCCTACTGAAGCGCAGGAGCTCTTCTTCGGTGCGCGTTACTTCCCGGTCGTAGCACAATCGCCCGTCTACAGATGATCTACTTACATGATAGATCAGCGGAATTCCGGATCTATCCTGTATAAGCCCTTTCATATCCAAGTCAAGGAACGCCTCTGGTGGAACAAAGCCGTTGCGACGCACGCTCTCATAGTACAGGGTGTTTGGATAATAGGCCCCGAAAATTAGGTCATTGGACGAGCTTATTGCTCTCGCAATATGTCCTCTGATTACATTAATCATAAAATTATCCACCCTATTTATGTACGCTTCATTATATAAAGTCTCATTTGAGTAATACTTTTTATAGTCCGATTCCGGTGTCCAATATAATCTGAGACAACTTCTGAGACACTTTCTTTCGAACACCCGAATCTTTTCCATCAAATTTGGAACTATGTTGAACCATACTGGGCAACCATATATGAGCATTGGCCTGATTAGCGTCATGTAGCATATGACTTTTACCTTGCTGTCAAGTTGGCTACTGTGAAATAGCCTCCTTGTCATAGCAAACGTTTTCCTCGCTTTGAGCAAAGCAGCCCCTACATGTCTGTTGAAATACAGATATTGGTCTAGCCAGATGCCCAGGTATTTAACTAAACTCTTGGTTTCCAGTTTATCTCCATGCGGTCCCACGATAACTAGCTTACGCCAGTTTTTCCTTGTGTCGTACGTGGCTTTATATAATGGAGTTCTAAATAGGATGGCTTCACATTTCTGGAAGTTGATCTTAAGTTTCCAGTCATTGCAATAGCGCTGCGCTTTGTTGAAGTCTCGCTGTATTAACCTATTTATGATTGCAACTTTCGGAGCTGTTCTGTAAATTATGAGATCGTCTGCGTACGCAATAGCCTGCGGAAGTGCGTCTAATAAGTCGCTAATGTAAATATTAAAAAGAATCGGAGAGAGTACCGCACCCTGTTGCAAGCCATTCTTGATATTATACGTTTTATTAGAGGTCACATTATCATTTTTGACCACGAACCTCCTGTCCTTTAACATATCGTAAAGTACATATAGTAAAGGCTTATGTATGCCAAGTCTGACCAGTTTGTAATACAACCCTTTGATCCAGACGGTATCAAAGGCTTTCTCCAAGTCGATCAGACAGGCACCTGTGCATTGGTTCCTACATGTATTCCATTGTATGTCGGAGACCAGTTTAGCTGCGGCATGTGTGGTTTCATGACCCGCCTTAAAGCCAAACTGGTTATTTGGAATAATGCTGTTGTCGTCTACCCATTTTACCAGAGCTTTGTTAATGGTTTTTTCAAATACTTTACTGATGCTTGGGAGTAAACTTATCGAACGCATGTTCATTGGGTTTGTGCAATCTTTGCCCTTTTTTGCGATGGGCTGAATGATAGCCGTTTTCCAACGCGCGGGATAATATGCATTATTAAACGCGTTGTTAAACAGGACCGTGTATATATCTATTGCCATTGGGGGCAGGTTCTTGAGTACGATGTTAGGTACTCCATCTATTCCCACTGACTTTTTGCTTCTTAATGAGTCGAAGATACTCTGGATTCCTTCCCTTGTTATTAGAAGGCTATTAGCCACTACACCATTGGCATTAATGTCAATTGATAGATTATCTTCACTGAATTCGTTAAAACCCGGATTCTCCGATTGCCAAAGTGAAATTTCATTCCGGAGGTGCAGGTGATTGAGTAGAAGTCTGTCCTCCATGTCGTGATTTCGGTGAATGCTTTCATTCACCTTGTACATTTCCTGAAAGACAGCTCCCAAAGCGTTCACCTTTTCCAAAGGATCTTCGATCACGAAGAGCTCACTATTGAAGATAGCGTTCTCTGTATCTATGCCAATGTTGGTTAGCAGCTGCTTGTTTACCTGAGTACGTGGGATTTGGAGACACTGAATCTCGTTTTCATTATTTCTCCTGAATATTTTATTTATTTGTGGGAACATATTCGGGTTATTAGTTTTTATAGCTCGAATTCTGTTGTTCCAATACCAATTTGTTGCTAATCTATAATTAGCTTTAAGTAATTGTTGGAGGTTTTTTAATCGGGATTTCAGTGATATTATCTCCTGGCCTTGTCTGTCTGTAAACTGTCTGTGTAATTGTTTTAATTTCGATAGCAGTCTGCTCTTTTGCCTGTGGAGTGCGTTTATTGTTGCGTTTCTGTACATGTTAATGTGATCTGTAACTGTTGTTTTGGGAATTGTTTTGTCCATTGTTCGTTTTACGGTTTCGTCCATTTGTTGAATGTATTTGTCGATTTCGACATTAGTCAGGTTTCTGTTTACTGGCAGATTAAAGTCATTCGAACGAAGTTCTCTTGTTAATGATCTGGTGAACCGTGGCCATCGCATTGCCCCGTAGTTATAGGATCACGAATTCCTCCAGATCTGCGAGCTCGTTCGGGAGCTCTATTACATCCGTGAATGCACAGTGGTCACTATCGTATTCAATTGTCCGTAAACAGTTTGTGTTTCGTCTATTGGTGTTAAGTAATCTCAGTCGTGAGTCGATTAGCAAGATATCTAAGAACGATCTACCTCTAGGGAACGATGGATATTCGGTAGCTAGCAGGTCAGTTCTATATTCAATATGAAACTGATCTAACCAGCCAGCTAACTGATTTCTTCTGGCATTAGATATATAATTTCCCCAATTTCTATGGTTGGCGTTCATATCTCCCCCTAGAATAAAGTAATTTTTGCCCAGGTGCAATTGTAAGCATCGGAAGAGAGTCTCGAGCTCTGCTATAAATAGATTATGTTGGTGCTCCTCAGGTGCATAGACCGCAATCGCATTCAAACCCCTTCCTTGCTGAAGGGGTATGCGTACGATACAGGCTTCCGGCACCCGGAACCTGCGCACTTCTCCACTATATATTACTTTATGATTGATCTCTTTTCTAATAAAGATTCGACATATCGGCTTGCCAGAGGATGGAGGCGTTGGAACTCAGTCACGTGGACATCATATGGTTGAGGATCGTGCTGACGAGTTCTGTTAAATTTCTTTGTTGTCCTTACTGCTCTCCGAATGACGATCGACCAGTGACACTCTTTGAACATCTTTCCCGTACCGTCGACTGGATACAGATCAACCGCCCGCCTTCTGAAATTATCGTCCTTGACGATTTTAATGTACACAATTCCGGTTGGTTGGTGCACTCCAACAGAACCGACGAGGCTGGGTGGCTGGCGGAGATGCTCGCTGTTAGCCACAACTTGACTCAGCTCGTGGAGGAACCTGCGCGAGTGCCGGATACCCGGGGTGATTATGCGAACACTCTTGATATGTTTTGACATCTGAAACGAGCGTTTATACCGTGGAGATTGCTGCGCCACTGGGAAACTCATACCACTGCTTGGTATCTGTCGCGCAGTTACTTGCATTTCAAACGAATAACCGTCCTAAGCAGCTTCGCCATGTATGGAGGTAGGGGGCTGCTAACTGGGACGATTTGCGAGATTTCTTCGCATCCTTTCCATTGTCGGAGGTGTGGATCGGAGACTCCGATGTTAACGCTTGCGCGGAGTCGGTCACAGAGATTATTCTTCTCGGGAAGGAGATCTACATTCCGCATTGCATCAAACGAAATCCATCTGATACACTTGGGTTTGATAAAAAATACGAGCAGGTTACAGCGGCAAAAAATAGAGCTTCTAAACAATGGCGCTGCAAGAGCACGGATGTAAACATAACGAATTTTGTTAGAATCAGAAAGGCATCAAATATATTATATATATATATATATATATATGTATATATAAATATATATATATATAGAATGTATATAGATATGCATATATATATATTCTTTTTTACCTATATTATACATAAAAATTAAAATTAAAAGAATTAATTTAAGTAAAAGTAAAAAAGAACTCCAAAGGAGAAAGAAAGAAATAACTATAGAGAAAAAAAAGAAAGAAAAGGAAAGAAGGCGTTTAGGCCATTATATCTAAGAGGGGCGTGTAGTCCTATCTTCGGCAATAGGCAACCACCCAGAAGGGTGAAAAACATGACTATTCAATTTATCTCCTTCGCCAGCTGTTGTACTAAAACATAAGCGGTCCACGTGGTGGGATATGTTGTTATCATGCAGTACTCTTTTGCCCCTAGCTTCACGGAAAGCATGGTATATGATAGGGATTACATAACTGTTTTGTCTGATGCAGTTTTTGTCTAATAGAACAAATGCTTCGGGCGGAATGAATCCGCTTTAGAGAGTATTCTCCAGGTATTCATCGTTTGGATAGAAAGCTCCCGAGATCAAATTTTTCCCATTGTTCGCTGCTCTTGCAATATGGAAGCGTATACTTTTAATTACGAAGTTATCTATCTTGTTTAAACATTCCATGTTATACAGCTCTTTATTAGGATAATACTTTGTATAATGCGTTTCGGGCGTTCTGTACATTTAGCTCCTCGTCCAGTCCCTAAACTGCTGGGAAAGTCCATATGACCGAAGTTTGCTTAGCAATGGAGATATCCAATGCGACCGCCCTTGACTCATCATACCGCTCAATCGCATATGTCCATATATCGGTTATAAGGGTCAATAGTGTTACGTGCGTCCGCCACCCCATCAATTAATCATTTTTGTAATTTTAATATAATTTGTTTTAAGGTGGTGTGATGGTAAGGTGGTGGAGGAATTGCACGATCCAGAAGTGAGTTTTCGAACACGTCCCGATTCGGGTGTGGATCGTGCAGTTCTTCGAGTTCGAATTCGGTTTTCGAAGTGGACGTGAATGGGGAGCGAAAGAGAGAAAGGGTTAATGTTTTTTTTTTTGATGTACGGGTTTTTTGTTGACGTTCCGTTGTCGACGGGTTTTTTGGAGACAGATAGAAAAACGGTTGTTAATGGGAGCAAGGAAAAAAAGG
Organism: Microdon myrmicae; assembly: GCA_963931805.1. Lineage (NCBI taxonomy): Eukaryota > Metazoa > Arthropoda > Insecta > Diptera > Syrphidae > Microdon > Microdon myrmicae. Next base: position 47,426,704 of record OZ007500.1, read on the forward strand.
CAGAAGTAAAAAGAAATTGTCCGGTGTGTGTTAATCCTTTGTTGTAAAGAAACAGAATAAAAAAAATGTAAAGAGAGAGGTAAATTAAAACGAAGAAAAAAGTGAAAAGTAGTTTTTTTTCTCATCGAAGAAAAATTGCAGAAAGGCAAACTTTGACGTTAAAGTGATTGCGGTCTTTTCCTGTGAAATTGTGTGGCCTCAGTCGTTGCTTTCTGGGTGTAATAAGCACGAATTCACTTAACAGCGGTTGTTCGGCAAGCTAAAAGTAACTAATCAGTGCCGCATCGGGAGAACATCCAGAGGAGCCGACACTGGATAATCTACAAACTACATTGCTGGATTTGAACTAGAAGACATTTAACGTTGGGTTACCTACTGGGCGATCTTAGTGGATACCCAACTCAGTGTTTACGAGATTGTGTTGCAAATGGTGTTGCAGATTCAACAAAGGGGAAACTGGAACACATTTCGGAAATAAAGGACGGCACATAAGGATCCCTCTACAGCAAAAGCAAGAGCCCCCTGAACCGGTTGGAGCCGTGGCTCGGCATCGGGACGTCGAGATGAATAGCGAGGTAAAAAGATCTAACATTTTCACACTAAATCCCCACAGCGGAAGTGCAAGACACGTACTATAATATTACACACTGGCTTTTAACAAATTATCATACTACAATAGGTCTCCCGTAGACCGCCCGCCACGGAATCAGTATTGACGATAATTCAGAAGTCCATTGAACTCCAAGTACTTAATTAACTCGGCATTGATGACCTTTGCCATTACCTTAGATAACACAGACAGTAATGTTATCGGTCGGTATTTCTTTGGAAGACACTTTTTTCCTCTCTTTGGGATTGGCTGAACTCGAGCGATTTTCCAGCAGGTAGGAAATGTCCTTCGTTTATAAGATAAGCGAAAGAGTCTGCCAAAAACTGGCGATAATTCTGGAGCACAGTTCTTAAGCCTTCCTACAGACCAGTCCACGTAGAATGCGTTGAATAGTACGCTGGCGGAACCTCAAATCCCGCACCGCCGCGATGACTGGTGGTTCCAAAAGACCGGCATCGAGGTTTGAATTCGCGGAAAATAAATTCGCGAACACATTAGCTTTATCCTTTGAATTTGTGACCAACGTCTCGCTGCCCGTCACTAACGGAGGAAAAGAGGAGGAAGCCACGTTACTGCTGACAGCCCCTGCCATTGACCAGAAGGGACGCGAACCAATTGGGCACTCAAGGAGTTAATAGTCACTATGTCGTTGTAAGCCTTCTTCGCGATATTAATCGCCTGGTTGCACATGTTTCTGATTCTAACTACATTCGCTCTGTTCTCCTCGCTGGGATTAGAGCACCATTGTTGAAAGCTCTATTTTTTGCAGCTATAGTCTCAGATGGATTTCGTTTGATGGAATGCGGAATGTAGATCTCCATCCCGAGAAGAATAATCTCTGTGACCGATTTCGCACATGCCTTAACATCGGAGTCTCCAAAGCACACCCCCGACCCCGGAAAGGATGCGAAGAAATCTCGCAAATCGTCCCAGTTAGCAGCCCCCTAGCTCCATACATGGCGAAGCTGCTTAGGACGGTTATTCGTTTGAAATGCAAGTAACTGCGCGACAGACACCAAGCAGTGATCTGAGTTTCCCAATGGCGCAGCAATCTCCACGATATAAATGCTCGTTTCGGATGTCAAAACAGATCAAGAGTGTTCGCATAATCACCTCGGGTATCCGGCGCTCGCGTAGGTTCCTCCACGAACTGGGTCAAGTTGTGGCTAACAGCGAACATCTCCGCCAGCCTCCCAGCCTCGTCGGTTCTCTTGGAGTGCACCAACCAACCGGAATTGTGTACATTAAAATTGCCAAGGACGATAATTTCAGAAGCCGGGCGGTTGATCTGTAACGGTACGGAAAAGATGTTCAAAGAGTGTCGCTGGTCGATCTTCATTCGGGGAGCGGTAAAAACAACAAAGAAATTTAACAGAACTCAGCACGATCCGTATTAAATTGTTTTACAGGATTTTTTTTATTCCATATGCAGGGTGCCTCAACTTAGACGAGCGCTCGCTCGATACTTTCCTTCTTATCTACTTCTCTTCCACTCGCATTGTGCTTTGACGTGTAAAGGTACCGCAAAACTCCTCTTGCGTGCGCGTTTAGTGTACGAAAAAATTAGCTGAGACAAGAGGCACGTAAACGCGTCGTTCATGTCCATCATTATTATAATACTTCTAAATTAAAAATTTGACCACTACACCTAGGCATTCTCTCATCATCAGTTTTCTCCCTGTCAATATCGAAGTGCAGTATTGCCGCTGGTTAGTTACCTTGAGGTACGTCCTTGAATGAAAGAAAATACAGGTAGAACAAGATCTAGCTTCTTGCCAAAAATGCAGCTAAATTATTACGCCTGAGTCTACCACAAGTTTCATCATCATCATAATCATCGGCACTACACCCGGGATCCGGTCTTGGCCTTATTTAGCAAGTCTCTCCACCGGTATCCGGTCCATATCCGGGACTTGTTAAATTGTTCATAATAATTTGTTTTTCCGGGCAAGGTTATTAGCCTTGCGCCAACCTTTCTCAGGATGTCGCTGCATGCATTGATTCACTACTTGGCGGGTGTCAAAGTAGCCAAGGACCCCCCCCCCCCCCCCCCCCACCACCCCAAACAAGTTTCATTGCCCTCTATTTGGAAACTTTTAGGCCTTCTGCCTCATATCCCACAAATAATATAAGCTACCACGACCTGTCTGATTTGACATGAATATTGGTATGGATTAATCTTTCACGTTTCAATAACATACCCAACAATCCAATCGGGTCACCACATTGCAATCACAATTAATAACATGTGAATGTAGTTTTGTTGATCATAATCCAGGTGCAAGGCTCCTGTTCCACATTACTGTAATTAACACTAGGATAGATCGAATTTTAACTTTGACGAGTGTGGTTAAACTAGCCATAAATTAAACATTGGTGGTTCCTTAAACATTTTTGTCATTTCAACCACCGATCAGAAACATTATAGTGAACACAAGTCAAACGCTGCCCACAAGACCAATTCCGAACAATCAATTTGCGGTGTATTTGATTTGAAATCGAATTTCCAACGGACATTCTCCTCGAATGAATGCGCATCTATCAAAAACACTGCATCGGTGACCGCAGCCAACCGCAGTAGAATCAAACGATGTCGTTCACCAATGGGTCGCGCTAAATGTTCTATTTTTAATACGAAAATTCGTTATCAAAGATTCAATTTCAGGTGAACAACCAATTGTCTCTTTAAGTATCTCCTCAAACTGCTTCTCTAAACGTATCGCAACACATAGAATGTTATCCACTGATAGGAAGCTGTGTATCTTACACGGGGAAACATTGTCAAGCAGTATCCCAGCGACTGTGTATCTATTCAGAAAACTGTTGCAGGAGGAGAAGCAGCAAACATAGAATACGAACGATGTAAAACATAGAATCCACATTCAATATCTGCAACTGATTCCAAAAGGAAACCTCATCATTTGTTGCGGGTCCAACGACTTCAGTCTGCAGATACACGGATTCGGATTCGCTTTTCAGTTGGGATATGAGTCCTGTGTGGAGCGCTACTCATGGTTCGATGCGATTAACGCGTGTATATCGTTGGTTCGGTGTTGCAGTGCATGGTTGATAGTGCAATTGCATTCGCGGCTAATGCCCGATTCAAGTGATCGTGACTGTAGTTTCCGGTAGTTTGATTTACAAACAAGACACGAATATATTGTGTTTGTGCTCTGTGGTGTAGTGTTGTGGTTGTGGCGCGTGGAAAAGTGAAAAGGATTTGTAACAAATTATCGTAACGATCTGATTGGATTTACTACAAAAGAAGAAACGGGTGAAAGGATAATCAAGTTAAGGCGTTTAATTTAATATTTCCCGGCTCACGGGTATATATGTGTGTGGTGCTAATGAAATTGAAATGAAATTAAGTTGAACAAAAAATAAGTGACGAAACGAAAAAGTTGAAGCTGGAAAGATATATCTAGAACCAGGCGCATATCCCGCCGAAGGAAGGACATAGACATTGTGTCTCATCGTAGAGGATGATATATGATGTATAGTGGTGGGTAAAAAATAGACGTTAAATGATAAGTTATATCGCACCACTGCCATGTGACGAGATAGGAATTTTTGTCATCATAAGGGATGCCGGTTTTTTTTTTCAATACGACTGGCTTTGGCTCTTCTATGGATTATTTATATTAATTTATTTGTTTTTGTGTCTTTTATCGCCTTTCGAACTACCGGCATAGCTTTCCTAGGTTCCGGAACTCCTCTATAAGATCCTTTATCTACACTATTATGGTGTCCATCTGAATTATTTATTATATATAACTACAGCAATGTCGTGGGTCCTTATACCTTAACACTGCGACGGTTCTATCAAGGGGCTTGTATCTTTTATTTATGTCGGAAATTGAATTACTGTTTCCATAGCTGTCTTGCATTTGTCTTCTCCGTGGTTTTATTTATATTTGTTTATTTATTTTTTGTAATGTTAACATAAAATAATACATTCTAGATGCGTGCGCAGTCAATCGATTCTGACATTTGATGGGATGGAATGTATTTTTAAATCTTTTGTTTTATCACCTATTGAGGATCACTGAGGACCACAAGAATAATGTTCGCTGATCTCTAATATTTTTAGAATACGTGGTGATCGGTTTTCGTTTTTTGGCACTCGCCTTGTGTATACTGGGTGACTTGGGTAATGATTTAACCTACTTAAAAAGACTTCAATGGCACTCTCTATTCATAATTCTATAAATACACGAGAGGTGCTTTGGATCGAGTAAAAAATTTTTAGTCCACTTGTACTCGGCCTTTTAATGATCTTATTGAGGGTCTTTTGGTCAATTTAAAAAGAGTTTAATGCAACACTATTATAATGGAACACTTAGGAAGGGTGGGATGGATCGTTTCAAGTGTACGGTTTCAAATTTAGATTTACGTTATTAATGCTGCAGATGTAGATGATATTTGATTGTACTAATCTTGTATTTATGAATACGATGCTCACATCAAAAATTACTACTTTAATCAACACACACGGGTTATGGTGCCTTTGGGACAACTTTAACGACAATAACGAACCATTCTTTGATTGTAGGGTGATACTCACGCAATTATGGCATTTTATCAGCTCCACTAGCGCCGGCCACATCATATCAACTACATGAAAATGTTTGACAAAAAAGTGGGGACTAAGATCTCAATTTTTATTTCAGCCTTTCCTATGCGGTCTATGTCTTATCAAGTTTACCTCAGGTATTGTAACAACAAAACTATTTATCATGATTACATCTTATTCTGCTACTTCTGCGGAATCTTGGAGACGTTTTTTAAATGATCTCATTATTATCCTCATTTATGAAAGTATGAGTGCTGTATTTTTGTTTTGAATCTATTGAAAGATTAATATATCGATTTGCAACGATCTAATTGTTAAGATAGAGGGTGGTGGGTGGGGCCGCATTCTTTTCTAGGTTTTCTTGTAGATATTGTCGTTCTTGACGTGTGATCTATTTCACGAGACATAAGATAACCTATTTTTATATTATGAAAAAGGTGAAAATAAATAGCTTAAAAAGAAAAAAAAAACCTTATGCACGTAAGTTTGATGCTTTTACTTAAGATTCCTGTTACTTGTCTTACACTACAATTGCTGAGATATGCCTACTCCGTTGCACTATCACCCGGACAAAGTTATCCCAATTCAATATTGTGCTTACTGATCTTTATAGTTATATATATATTGGTGTGAATTACGGGAATTTTGTTTTTTCTTAAACAATCTCTATTAATTAATACATCTTTATAAGTTTATGAATTTTGTCCCTTTGAAACTAATACCTCTTTATAAGTTTATCAATTTTGTCCCTTTGAAATAATCCCTATCCAATATAATACATTTGTGCCAGAGTTATTTTTTCAATCCTGGAACTCATTTTCAGCATCCTTCACCGAGTCTTCCTTTATCTCATCATTTTCGACATAACGTCACATTCATGATTCTATCAGCTTCGGGAATACAAAGAAGTCAAGGATGTTCAGCGAATATGATGAGTTTGGCAAAATAAAGGTGAGATCTGAGATCTCTTTTTTTAACACCACTATCTGTTGAAATAAGGCCAAGACCGGTTCCCGGTTGTAGTGCCGATGATGATGATAATCTGTTGACACCTAAAGGTATTAGAAATGCTAAAAAAACCATTAAAAATGTTGTCAAAATTTCAAAACAGAAATAAGAGAAATATAATTGAAATATACTGGTAGTCACAATTTGGAAGATGGGGATGCTAGAGCTAAGGAAAATCCGAGTATATTTAGCATTGAAAAAAGACTTGTTTCTCTGGGACACCTTGCAAAAATTCCAATGTCATTACGTATCACATATATATAAAGCTAAACTAAATCAAGTTCAATAAACTACCACAAGCTCACAATAAAGGAGTTGACTGTCTGGATCACATTGTCAATAATTAAGCCTACGTACACCACCGTAGAATTTCGAAATGAAAAGTCAAGTTTCTAATAAATATTGTGTAAACATTTCAAATACGACATTTAAAAGATTATGTCATCATCATTATCGGCACTACAACCGGGATTCGGTCTTGGGCTTATTTAGCAAGTCCCGAGGCTTGTAAAATGTTCCATAATAATTTGTTTTTCCGGGCAAGGTACAACATTTATTAGCCTTGCGCCATAAAAGATTATGTAAAAACTTTTAAATTCTTGTAGACGTTTGTGAGAACATATGATCAAACTGGGGTACATATTCTGTCAAAAGAGTACTGGACATAAATCGTTTAAAAAGTCCGCTTAAATGGATTGTCAAAAGTTTTTTTTTATCGCAAAATTGGCACAACTGTTCTCTATTCTGAAATGAGTTTAAAGGAAAACGGTCATTTAGTTTGTTTACAATGCTCGATTTTGTCAATTCATCTCAAATGCGTTTTGCGATTTTCCGAATTTTCTTCCAAAACTCAATCACTGAAAGGTGAAAGGACATGCTAGAACGAGCCAATTCCAGCCTGACATTCATAAAACGCATTGTAACTGATGGTGAGCCATGGGTTTATGAGTTTGATATCCAAATCAGACAACAAGCTTCGGAATGACACCTTCCAACGGAGCCTGAGTAATGTTGACTGTTTTCTGTGCTTATCGTGGTACTGCGGACTTGGAATTCTTGCCAGTAGCTTATTCGGTAACTAAAGAATATTATCTAGGTGCTATGCGGCGTTTGAAAGAGGAAATTCGTTGAAAAAGGCCGATTTCAGTCGATAGAAGACGTAACAGAGAATTCATGGCGAGAACGAAGTGGATTCAGGAAAATGCGTTTGAAAAATAATTTGAGTGCAGGGCCCTCATTTGAAAGCGTTACAATAAATTTGCTTAATAGCAAACATTTTGTTTTATTGACCAATTCGTGGTATTTTTTTTGCCGGAATGTATAGTAATATTTTGAGTGTTTCTGTTAATCTTTTTAAGGTGTCTTACTTTACCTTTCCAAAATATTTGCGGCCCGTGTCAATACTTTGAATACCCTTCTCGGTTCATCCTATAATCCTGTCGGTCCTGTTCTTCAAACAAGTACACACTTTGTGGATATATTTTGACCGTGTTTCTCCGTTAACATCTTGATAATTCGTATAGCTTTCGAACATTTTCGAAGTTTGTGGTAATTCCTGGACCATCATCATCATCGCCATCATCGGCACTACAACCGGGATCCGGTTTGGCCTTGTGGGGGTTCTCTATACCACATGGAGAACCAACCCACAATTCCAACCAACCTTGACCGCTAACATCGTGTCACCTTAACCCAACTTCCCATGCGAAATCCGCAATAGCATACATTCCAAACTTTGCAATAAAACACACTCCAAAACCCGCAACAGGATACAATTCAACAGAATACATTCTAAACCATCCCCGCATACATTTTCCCAAAATTGCTTCGGTCATTTCTTTATCTAAATCATATTCTTTGCTTGCGACCAAGCAATTCTAATTTCCCCCGAAAATCATATTCTGTAATGAACGCATATTCCAATTTACAACGTAATACTCACCATCTCCATCAAATACAGCGAGCCGCATACATTTTTCCAAAAACCGCTTCGGTTAATAAATTATCTAAATGATATTCCTTGCTTGCAACCAAGCAATTCTAATTTCCCCCGAAAACCATTTCGGTTCATTTCCTCCTTAAACTACACTTCTCGCTTGCTACCAAGCGACAGCTAATTTTCCACGAAACGATCACAACAATCAAGACCCTTGATCATACTTGGCTATGCCGCCAAAACCAATTTCCCATATGCACAACCAACGAATCCAACTCAGCTGATACGGCGAGGATTCGCTGGAACTGAAATCCCTATGCAAGCATAGCAATCCCCTGCGAGTTCCTAGGAAGCGGCAGTGAGTTTATTTCTGCTATGACTCAACCGCCACGACGCGATGAATAGATTCTTTCCATTCATTAATCAGTCGAGTAATAACCACCACAGAGGACAGACGTCCCTTCATACCCTCCAGCGCGCATCCCTGAATAGTCGGGTCATTGAGCTCAACGAATTCTCATCGCAAATTAACGGGCGTGTATTTAAGATAGCGTGTACGAGTGCAGTCTTTACACTACTTACCTGCCTTATTACTTCAAACGGTTGTGCTGTTCCCATGTCACCTGGTTCAGGGTCCCTACGCGCGGCGTGTGTACGCAATATTTGAACGGCTAGGTGTTCGATTAGCTACGCTAACGAGTACGCGAGGTTGTGGCATTTTATTTTTGAATTAATAATTGCTTAAAACTTACGCACTTAACTGGATTAAGAATTGTCCCGAGTGCGAGGAATTCACGTGTGAGATTGTGACATTTTAGTTTTGGATTAACAGTTACTTAAGGTTCACGAACTTGAATGGATTTTGTAAAGCTACACGACAATAAATAGATAAACGTTAATTCAAACAACATACCAGTGCTTGACTTTTTTTACTTTTTCAAAGCCTGCGGATGAACTTAGTGCCCTTAGCTCTCGGTGGAACAAGTAGGTGGAAATATCGATGAATCCGTGTCCTTGCCGACACACATATTTAAACCCCGTCAGCCTTATTTAGCAAGTCTCTCCACCGGTATCCGGTCCACATCTGAGACTTGTTAAATTGTATATAATAATTTGTTTTTCCGGGCAAGGTTATTAGCCCTACTCCATGATTATTTGTATGACAAAGAAAACTTTTGAAAACTTTGTGTCGAATTTTTTTTTTCTTAAAATTTAACTTACTACTATTATTCTTTTTAACGTTATTTAAAAGAACTTATCTTGAATCGTATACTACCCTAATTATAGAAAAGCTAAGTCTATGTAAGCTGGCTGATGATACTGTTATTCTACCGACATTGGTATCCAGGTCTTTATTTGCCATTCAACCCCCAGAACTGTTGACGCTGCCCAATACTATCGTCCCGGTCTCTGTGGGAGATAGCCCTACTGAAACGCAAGAGATCTGTAGCGATTCTAACAGATACACACAATTCACAAGCAAAAATAGTGAGGAACACCGAACGGAAGAAATCGAATAAGAAAAATACATCAGAACCGTATACCAAGCGATAAATAAAAATAATTCACACCAGTGGAATATACTCGAGTTTGGAAATCAAATTCTAAACACGGTCAGTAGTCTGATGCTTCACTGCTTCGCTTTTCAACCGTTTCATCGTGTGTTCTATTCACCTTCTTCACTATCCTTGCTTAACGCTATAATTGGTGACTACGACGTGATCTGTACACACACGCAGCATACACTTCCCATAGTAAAGCAGAACTTCACACACGGTCACGACTTCCGCATAGAGCACAGCCTCCGATGTTTCCTTGTTTCTCTCGTTCGTCCGTCGTCCGCATACGAATCTGATCGTAACGAAGTTGCTGCGGCGGGAGTGGTGTAGCGATTCTAACAGATACACACAATTCACAAGCAAAAATAGTGAGGAACACCGAACGAAAGAAATCGAATAAGAAAAATACATCAGAACCGTATACCAAGCGATAAATAAAAATAATTCACACCAGTGGAATATACTCGAGTTTGGAAATCAAATTCCTAAACACGGTCAGTAGTCTGATGCTTCGATGCTTCGCTTTTCAACCGTTTCATCGTGTGTTCAATTCACCTTATTCACTATCCTTGCTTAACGCTATAGATCTTCTTCGGTGCGGGTTACTTCCGGCTCGTAGCACAATCGCCCGTCTACGGATGATCTACTTACATGATAGATCAGCGGAATTCCGGATCTATCCTGTATAAGCCCTTTCATGTCCAAATCAAGGAACGCCTCTGGTGGAACAAAGCCGTTGCGACGCACGCTCTCATAGTACAGAGTGTTTGGACAATAAGCCCCGAAAATTAGGTCATTGGACGAGTTTATTGCTCTGGCAATATGTCCTCTGATTAATTTAATCATAAAATTATCCACCCTATTTATGTATGCTTCATTATATAAAGTCTTATTTGATTAATACTTTTTATAGTCCGTTTCCGGTATCCGATATAATCTGAGACAAGTTCTGAGACACTTCCTTTCGAACACCCGAATCTTTTCCATCAAATTTCGATCTATGTTAAACCATACTGGATAATCATATATGAGCAGTGGCCTGATTAGCGTCATGTAGCATATGACTTTTACTCTACTGTCAAGTTGGCTACTGTGAAATAGCCTCCTAGTCATAGCAAAAGTTTTCCCCGCTTTGGCCAAAGCAGCCTCTACATGTCTGTTGAAATACAGATATTGATCTACCCAGATGCCAAGGTATATAACTCTTGGTTTCCAGTTTGCCTCCATGCGGTCCCACGATAACCAGCTTTCGTCAGTTTTTCTTTGTGTCGTTCGTGGCTTTATATAATGGGGTTCTAAATAGGATGGCTTCACATTTCTGGAAATTGATCTTAAGTTTCCAGTCGTTGCAATAGCGCTGCACTTTGTTGAAGTTTTGCTGTAGTAAACTATTTATGATCTAAACTTTCGGTGCTGTTCTGTAAATTATGAGATCGTCTGCGTACGCAATAGCCTGCGGAAGTGCATCTAATAAGTCGCTAATGTAAATGTTAAAAATAATCGGAGAAAGTACCGTTCCCTGTTGCAAGCCATTCTTGATATTATACGTTTTATTAGAAGTCACATTACCACTTTTGACCACGAACCTCCTGTCCCTTAAAATATAGTAAAGGATTATGTATGCCATGTCTGACCAGTTTGTAATACAACCCTTCGATCCAGGAGGTATCAAAGGTTTTTTCCAAGTCGATCAGACAAGCACCTGTGCTTTGGTTCTTACATTTATTCCATTGTATGTCGGAAACCAGTTTAGCTGCGGCATGTGTGGTTTCATGACCCGTCTTAAAGCCAAACTGGTTATTCGGAATAATGTTGTCGTCTACCTGTTTTAGCAGAGCTTTGTTAATTGTCTTTTCAGATACTTTACTGATGCTTGGGAGTAAACTTATCGAACGCATGTTCATTGGGTTTGTACAGTTTTTGCCCTTGGATGGATGGGCTGTATGATTGCAGTTTTCCAACGCGCGGGAAAATATGCATTATTCAACGCGTTGTAAAATAGGACCGTGTATATCTATTGCCATTGGGGGCAGGTTGTTGAGTACGGTGTTAGGTACTCCATCTATTCCCACAGACTTTTTCTTTCGACTTCATATCTGACATCAGATGGTAAACATGTTTACTTTATAAAAGGATCTCTCGTTTGTAAAGTAACATTAAATGTCTACTTGCGTTTCGGCATTTTTGTTATAATACACTGCTAAAAGTATACTATAGAACGACGTGATATTCAGCGAAAGTAGTTATCAATTGAAAGAGCAATGTAAACAGTGTCGGGGTTCGTGGGGTCGTGTTACTGTTGCGATAGTTTACATCTTCGCATCCTGTTTAGTGAGATTGCTGCCAAATTTGAAAATATTTATTATTTTGCGCTGATCAATTGTCGCTGTTGAACTTCCGAAAACGGGACATATTTACATCCCCAAAATATTCTTGGGGACACCGTGGCAGAGTAACTGAAAACGAGACAATCCTGTTGAAAACGTCTTAATGATTTTGTTGATATTTTTCACGACAGTTCTTCCTCTGCGAAGTATATCTTTAAACTTTGTATCACAAATACCGGAACGAAATTGACGAAACCAAGATTACACGTAATTATGTGTGACAATAGCGGGACAATAAATACCATTCACATTTGCAGGTTTACATTTTTGCCTTTATCAATACAAAATAGTAAAACATACCGAATGTTGTGTTTGTTAATTTCCATATCTTATACCCTATAATTGGCAACTGAATCGAAGTACCAAGAAAAGTGTAAAGGATTTTTTTATTAGTACAAAATGCACAACCAAAATAAAATTCATTTAATGTGAAGACTTATTGAGATATATCGGGTTTTCCAATAGGGACTTGACAACTTTTTTTTTATAAATAAAACGCAAACAATTTGAGATATTTCAAAATCTTTATTATCGGCTTGGAGTACAATCAAAACATTTATGAATGAAACTCGACTTCGTTCATATTGCCACCGCGGACACGTTTGCAGCGGTCGATTCGTTGGACCTAATTTTCGATGACTCGGCCACACATTTCGGCCGAAACGGCCGCTATTTCGCGTTCAATGTTGGCTCTGAGGCCTTCCAACGTCGTGGGATTGTTGGCATAGACCAATGACTTGACGTAGCCCCAAAGAAAATAGTCTACACGCGTTAAATCGCACGAACGAGGCGGCCAACCGACTGGCCCATTTCTTGAGATAACACGCTCATCAAACTTAATCTTCAATAAATCGATTGTATCGTGTGCTGTGTGGCTTATGGCACCGTCTTGTTTAAACCACATGTCGCCCAAGTCCATATCTTCCAATTCGGGCCAAAAATAATCGGTAATCATGGCGCTATAATAATGGCCATTCACAGTAACGTGACGATCGTTATCGTCGACGAAAAAATATGGTCCAATGACGGCGCCGGCATGCAAACCGCACCAAACAGTTATTTTGTGTGGATGAAGTGGTGATTCATGAAGCACATGTGGATTTTCACCCGACCAATAACGCATGTTTTGCTTATTGACGAACCCATTGAACCAAAAATGAGCTTCGTCACTGAAGATGATTTTGCGATGAAATTTATCATTTTGGCGCATCTTTTCCAGAGCCCAATCGGAGAACGTACGTCGCTTCAAATGGTCCATCGGTTTCAATTCTTGAGTCAGCTTGATCTTGTATGTGTGTAAACCAAGATCCTCACGCAAAATTCGCCATAAAGTGGCCTGGGCGGTGCCCAATTCTTGAGAACGCCGTGGAATTGACTGATTTGGATCGTTTGCTACGGACGCCTGAACGGCAACGATATTTTGGACACTTCGACCAACCCGTTGTCTCACTGGCACGGCAACATCACACAACGAATATGTAGACTCAAATTTTTGCGCTAAACTTGTTGTTGCCTGTCTACTTGGGCGAGAATTACGACCGAAAATGGAGTTAACGCTCTTAAAATTGCGGTCACCGACTCTAAATTTCGGTAGTAACGTTTTATAATTTGCAGACGTTGTTTGTCCGAGTACTTAACCACGATGAAAATGTTGAGTTTACTGAATAAATTGACACTGACAGTTTGATGAGTAGTGAAAGGGTGCGTTCACGAATTAAATTCAAAGTTGTCAAGTCCCTATTGGAAAACCCTTTATATCAGAGTAGTCAACTAATGAAAAAATATTAGAAATATGGGATTCCTTTTTTTCCAATTATATTCGCTTAGGTGAGATGGTTGGTAACGATGATTACTCGTTACCATTATGCGTATGCTGAATGTCCGACTCTTTGTCATTTAGAAAATTACTATTCACTCTACATCACGATTATCGGCACTACACCCGGGATCCGGTCTTGGCCTTATTTAGCAAGTTTCGAGGCTTGTTAAATTTTCCATAATAATTTATTTTTACGGGCAAGGTTATTAGCCTTGCGCCGTGATTCACTCTACATGGTTTTTCGAAATGGGTGAAGCAATTTTGTCTGGCGCAAGACTAATGACCTTGCCCGGAAAAAAACAAATCATTATGGAAAATTTAACAATCCTCAGGACTTGCTAAATAAGGCCAAGACCGGTTCCCGGTTGTAGTTCCGATGATGATGATGAAGCAATTTTGTATTTTAATATGAATGCTTTCTTAAACTTTTCTCAGTATCTGTCAATTTCAAAACGTCAGTCAAGGTTTGCATTTTTTTCATGGTGGTGCTCCCGGACGAGCATCGTTTGGAAATTATTAAAAAAAGATTACCGAAATTCTGAGTCCGTGTTCGCAACTGAAGGAGCGCTTACTCTAAATTTCGGTCGCAATAATCGTCCCGCCAGATAGGCTGTGCGTGCGTAGTGGACAAATTTGAATCAAAATATTCACTATCCTTTGCCAGTGTGACAACGCATCTGTCGAAGTATCGAAAACAACCGTAAGTGCTTAAGTAAAGTGAGCAAAATAATTCGGTTATATGACATTTACAGGAATTGGGAATCTCTCAGACTATTGTCGCGATTTTGCGTAAAGATCTTCCATACTTCAATGTGATATTTGTACTACACCTGGAATAAATTTCACTCCGATATCTCGATTATTTAGTGTTTTATTTAAAACAAAATTGTTATGTTACTATTGAAAAACCCGATATATTATGCGGCTCAACTGAACTTGGTTAAAACCTTTCACCTTGCTAAATATTTTTCACCTTGGCCGGTAATCAAAGAGTGGGCATTTTAAAAATTGACTTCAGACGGATGAATAAACACAGATTATCGTTTTTCAGTCGAACCACATTAGTATATGTGATTATCATTTCCACGCACTCAAGAACAACGTACACCAATATCTCCTTTGCTTTTCCTCTCCATTGTTTGTTCACACTCCCCTCTGGCATTTACGAGGGTTGCCTTTTATATTTCGGGATTAGAGAACAAAAACAAAGATCATCGAAAATCACTTTATTGTTTTTCAAAATATTCCCCATGAAGATCTATACACTTTTGCATGCGTTTGAACCAATTGTCGAAGCACTTTTGCCGCTCTGATTGTGGTATCTCCAACACATGCATTCTGAATGCAGCAACCGCTTCTTCAGGTGTCGAAAAACGTTGACCTCTCAGTTTGTTTTTTACGTACGGGAATAAAAAGAAGTCATTCGGTGCCAAGTCAGGACTATACGGCGGATGACCCATCAAATCGATGTTTTGGGTGCTCAAAAATGCAGTTGTCGCAGCCGATGTGTGAGAGCTCGCATTGTCGTGGTGAAGAGTGATCCGTCTTCGGCGGTTGGTTTTCCTGATTTCTTGGTAGACAACTGGCAAACAAATGGTTGTGTACCACTCAGAATTGACTGTTCTGCGTTGTTCTAGTGGTACGGTTGCGACATGTCTAGTTTTTCCGAAAAAACAGGCGACCATTTGCTTGGAAGTGCTTCGTGCGCGAACAACTTTTGTTGGATTTGGCTCATCTTGAAACACCCAGACAGTCGACTGCTGTTTACTTTCGGGCTCATACGCGTAAATCCACGATTCATCACCTGTTACGATGTCATAGACGTGTTTCGAAGCCCCGCGATCGTATTTTTTGAGCATTTCTTTCGACCAATTGACACGAGCCTTTTTTTGGGCGATTGACAAATTGTGTGGGATCCAACGCGAACAAATTTTTTTGACAGTCAAATGTTTATGTAATATTGAATGTATGCTGGTCCCACTAACGCCTAAGGTTGTCCCAATCTCACGATAGGTCACATGGCGATCTTCCAATATCAGTTCGCGCACAGCATCAATGGTTTTCGGAACAACAACTGATTTTGGACGACCTTCACGAAATTCATCTTGGAGTGAACTACGACCACGATTGAATTCACCATACCATCGATAAACACTGGTCCTTGATGGAGCTTCATCGCCAAAAATTGAATTAAGTTCATCCATGCACTGTTGCTGAGTTAATCCATACCGAAAGTTGTAAAAAATAATCGCACGAAAATGTTGACGATTTAATTCCATTTTTGGGCAGAGATGAATCTTTTAAGTTACTGTAAACAACACAAATAGCCCTCGTATGTCAAAACGTTCAGAGTGCGTATAACCTCAAAAATGTCCAACTTTACGACAGAGCTGTCAATTGCCGGATTGCAACACCGAAACATAAGAGGCAACCCTCGTAAAGGTACCTCAACATCTTATATGGGTGCGAGTGTCGTGAAAGAAAAGATTTTGTGATGCGAAGACACCGAACCGACAGTTGAAATGCTGCTAAATTTACTTTCAAAGGTTTCTTAAATCATTTGGTTTTAACACAACTTATTTTATCTCTATTTCACCAACTCTCAGGTATGTATTATGATTGATGGTGTTTAAGTTTAACTTTGTAATATTTACTTTTAAGTTGAAGTGTACAAGATGTAATTTTACAGATGGCGTAAGTTTATTATCCTTACCATACACGGGATGCACTTTATTTTCTTCGAACATATGTGTTCACATATCAGTGGGAATGAAAATATACGGCCCGGGGAACTAGCATTAAGTCCATGCGGTATCAGTTAGTCACGGTTGCTTGTCATAAAATTAGATTAAACGAACACATTCTTCTATGGAATCGCCCCAAACGCAGTCCCGTGAGGTATCTTATTCCTTTGACAAAAATTTCCCTTGACGGATTGTCCAGAGGCTTTTCTGTTCCATGTATACCAGCTGTGTCTAAATTAGTCGGTTCCTCTCGTAAAAGACAATTTAATTAGTGAATTTGTCAATCAAAATATCAGAAATATAATACAATTCTCTGGAGTTCCCTTAATCACCTTAGTCGTGCATAAAAGTGTTTTTGGGTCGTCCATCAGGAGAATTCTATGCTCTGCTCATAAACTGTATTCGAGTTTGCGGCTGCTAGCTGTAAAACATATTTGAATGGGTGCAAACATGCATCAAAACATCATGAACATATCTCTCGTGGGGCATTTTAATCATCCTAGAAATAGATGTATTTTTGAGGATATACGTTCATCTATTCATCGGATGATTTTATGTCCATATGATAATTATATTATTATAATTGGTTTCAGAACTCTGAGTTGTTATCGTATTCAAATTCCTACAATGTCCATTTCATATTCCATTCTGTAGTCTGCTTTAATAGCGTTCATATGTAACACTAGATATATTTTCTGAGATTGTTTTATTCTCCGAATCGAAATTTTATGCATATCAAATAATCACATTTGTGAATAGAGTGTTTTCCGACAATTCATTTTCATTATACGAAAAACATACTTTAATTTGTAAGCCTTTAAATATATATATGTATATATTGCTTCGTTACTCTTTGCTTGGTCGTTTTTTATTGATGACTGTTTTCGTACGGCTAGTTTGTAGTATTTTTAAGACTGCATTGGAATTTTTTAATGTTGTTTGTATGTCATTTGCCCATATTTTTTTTTGACTTGTTTGAGTTATTTGTTGACATAAACAAAAAAGCCCACGTTCTATATATTCGGTCTTATTTTGGTTTGGGCAATTCGCCAGGCAGTAGAATGAAGTCAACAAACGACGAAATCAAGGACATGTAATAGAATGGCGTAAATTTATGTATATAATATTTATAACTAGCACATGCCCAATGTCTTATCACTCTAGTTCTGACACTATAAGGATAAGCCCGTTTTGCACAACGTCATCAATCAGGTGTCTTGAATTCTGCACAATGAGAGCGTGACCCTGATGGATTGACAAATAACCACATTGCTTATAATGCCACATGTCCGAAAATTGTCTGACGATTGTTACCAGAAAATGTATGGTAGACGGATTGCTCACACAAGAATCAGGATTGTGTTGACTGGTTCGAGTATGTAGACTGCATGGAAAATGTTAAAGCCCGCATTAGGTGACCTGAACAGACCAAGCATCATGTAGTGTAAATGAAAATTATACCAATTAAAATGGCATCTGGTCGAAGTCATTTTTTTTTCTGGATTTAATGTATGGGATTTTTATGATGTGCAGAATGTTTTTGACTGTCAGTGAACGGTGTGGGTGAAAGAAGCGGGAGCAGATTGAGCATTTTTTGCGTTGAATGAAAATATTTTCAATTTTTAGAATAAATAGTTAATCTCTTTTAATAATGTTTCTTATCGAATTTACTGGCTCCTTTCCAAAGGATTTTAAATTGTACATTTACTACAATATTCATCATCATCATCATCGGCACTACAACCAGGAACGGTCTTGGCCTTATTTAGCAAGTCCTGAGGCTTGTTAAATTTTCCATAATGATTTGTTTTTTTCGGGAAAGGTCATTAGTCTTGCGCCAGAGGCTCCAGGACGGAGAATCGAACCCCGGTCTCCCGCGTGACAGGCGGGTATTCTAACCACTATACTATCGAGGAGCTTTACTACAATATTAACATTATTATTATTATTATTCCTGTTTTTTGCTATTATATAGAGAAACACATGTGTGTCGGTTCTTTAATACATTCCCAAAGAACCGCCCATCCTCTTAAATTAACCACCTTCCTCTTTGCATGCAAACCACTATACTTACCTGCATTCGAGCAGTGTAAGGTTTCTTACAAATAACTTTCACCTGAAAGTTAAACCTCAGCAAGGCATGCATGACATTGAATTATTATATGAGCCGTACCATATCTCCATCGGCTCGGTTTGTCAGCAATTATAATAGATAAATACTCGCTGGCCAGCCTAATTGTTGACACAGTTGTATCCGATGGGTTTTGCTACGGTTCATAACCATTTATTGCCCCAGTCCCGAGGTTCGCAACACTTGCGACCAATTTCCTTTATCGGTTATCTACCGATCATGGGATTTGGGCACTAATATGATTGACGTTAGACAATCATACCCCAGATCATGCCTAACGATGCTCCGGCCTGTTAAACAAACAAACACGCAGTAGCATCACTGTGTTTATCCTATTAATCGACTGCTGGTCTATGGCCACCCTGGGCGAGATGTACGCTTGCACATCGGGAAGGCTAATTCCTCGCCATTATAATGATGTACCGGCACCGTCTTGTAAACAAGACCCAAATTTTCGGCTGACCTATCGTCACCAGAATGTATAGCCTACAACGGCATTATCATGAACGCCTGAGTAAACACGATGTGCATATTATCGTGACCCTTGAAATAGCATTTTTGTGTATCTTAAAGCAAAAACCTATTTCGTTCTCAGGCGCAGGTCATCAAAGATGTATGGCCCTCGAAATGGCGTTTCTGTTTATTTGAGGCACAGAAACTTATTTCTCCCTTCGGCGATCTTCGCTATCGCGTATCTCTATAATACCTACAATTCGTTACACCAGCCCATGTTTGTTCAGGTGCATTTTCGTCGTTGCCGATATGCAGGCTGAAGGGCAACGTACTTGTCCTATACGGACACATATAGAATCCTCCCCTATCGATGCAATTCGCGGCCATCGAATCTGATAGATATGAGTTGCATCGGGGAGTCAGATTTCATCGCCCGTGGAGTGCGCACACACGCTGCCGGTTAATAACCCAATACATCATTTTCAGACGAGTTTGTCGCAATTTAAGTTTTACGGAGAGTTTTCTTTTAAATATCTAATAAGAGCCGGTAACCAAAAGAATCGTAGTGCTTGTAACTATAATAAACCGTTAGTGAGTTTATTAAAGACATTGTTAAATGAGAAGGAGTCCCGGTAAAATAATTGACCTCTTAACAATCATCGGTAATTAGTGTTAGTGCTTCTTAATGTGAAACCTCAGGATTAAAGCATTTGTTCCCGTAATCAACGTTAGAACTTTTAAATATGAGAACACAGCATGTAAAGCAGTTGTTCATGTAATCGATGTTAGTTCCTTTAAATGTAAAAAAAAACACGAATTCAGATCATTGTTCCGCAATAATAAATATCAGTGCTTTTAGAAGTTTCAAGCCACAACTCTATTGCTGTATTTATTCCGTTCATCGTTGGCGAACAGTTTCCGGGAATAGTCAGTGGGTGTTAGCTGAATCCGCACCCGTGCTTGGGGCATAGTTAAACACTACCCACACATGTAATAAAAGCACAGACCACTTACCGGGGAAAATGGATAAACAAACATTTAGTTAATATTAGGATTTTATTTTTATCATTTTATTTTTTATTTTTATTATTTTTAATTTTTGGTTTATCTCCTACTTTCTTATGGTTGGTTTTATTACTTTTATTTATTTATTATATTTTTTATCGCTTTTTTACTATTTAACCACTTTTTTATGAATTCATTTCTATTCCATTTATTGGCCTGTAGGAACCCGGAATTTCATGACCTCACGATTCGACTTCGCCATCGTCTCCTGTCCCGTGCACTCTCCTTCCGCCATCTGATCCGATCTCCTCAAGGTAAAACCTTACCTAGTCCTCCCATCTCCGTCGCCGCAGTCCTGCCGGTCTCTTTCCCATTGGTCTACCGTCAAGAATTCTACGCACGATCATATCGTTGCCCATTCGCACTACATGTCCGCCCCATCTTAATCTTCGCGACTTGATTTCTCTCACTACTGTAGGTTTGCGGCATAGCTCTTCCAATTCGTGGTGGTGGAGTTTCCTCCATTGTCCTGCCTCCTCGTCATATTTACCGCCAAAGATACTCCTTAAAACTTTATTCTCCAATACGCGGAATTTGTTTTCTTCCCGTTTTGTGAGAGTCCATGTTTCGCATCTGTATAGGACAATCGGCATGATTATGGTTCTATAGACACGGATCTTTATATTACGTGTTAGCAGTTTGGATTTCAGTAGTTTACTGACTGCATGCCAACTAGCGTTGCCGGAATGCAGTCTTTTGTTAATTTCCTTCGACACTTCGTTATTGGCCGTCAGTATCGTTCCCAGATATTTAAATTCTTT
This sequence comes from Microdon myrmicae, assembly GCA_963931805.1. Taxonomy (NCBI): domain Eukaryota; kingdom Metazoa; phylum Arthropoda; class Insecta; order Diptera; family Syrphidae; genus Microdon; species Microdon myrmicae. Next base: position 47,447,750 of record OZ007500.1, read on the forward strand.
AACTTTTTCAAATATCTTGCCTCTGACGTTTATATGTGTTCTCCGAGGTCCACTTGCTCTCGCCGTAATCATGTATTTTGTTTTGTCTTCATTTATTTCTAGGCCCACCTCTTCTGCCGTTTGCATGATGATTTCACAGTTTTTACTTACCGTTTCTAGATTATCGCCCAAAACGACGATGTCATCCGCATATGCGAGCACTTGTGTGACCCCGTTCAGGAATGATCCGGCCATGTTGTCGTCTTGTACCTTTTTGATGACATACTCGAGGACAAGGTGAAAGAGGCATGGTGAGAGGCCATTCCCCTGTTTTATTCCGTCCCGGATTTCAAATGGTCCTGAGAGGTGGTTTTCTATTCTAACCCGCCCTTCGTTTTCGTTCATGCAGATTTGAATGAGAGCGGCTTATTTTTTCGGGATTCCCAGCGATACGGAACAATATGGTAGAGTCTTTGTCTTGCGACTGAGTCGTAGGCTTTATTGAAGTCAACGAACAGTTGGTGAACCGTCTCTCCGTATTCCCACTTCTTTTCCAGCAGTTGCCTTATTGTGAACATTTGATCGCTTGTTGACCAGTTCCTACGGAATCCGCATTAGTAGTCTCCCAGTATTTCTTCTGCGTACGGTGTGATTCTCGCCAGTATGACATTTGTTAGTATTTTGTATGTGGTTGGATGCAATGATATTCCTCTGTAATTTTCGCAGTCAGATCTGTAGCCTTTTTTGAAAATGGGGACGAATATTGAGGTTTTCCAGTCACTCCTTCTTTATCGCATATTGCTTGATGAGCTGGTGTATCTTTCGAGCCGTTGCCTCCCCTCCATGCTTCACAAGCTCTGCCGGTATGCAGTCGACTCAGGGAGCCTTGTTGTTTTTCAATCGATTTATTGCGTCTACAACTTCGTCGAAAGAGGGCTCTGGGATCTGGGGCTCGGCTGTATGTACGTCTGGTGCGTTTATTTGTGGTTGATGGATGCGCACATTGAGCAGGTTTTCAAAGTACTGCTTCTATCTTGTCACGATATTTTTTGTTTCTGTCACCAGACAGCCGTTTGTGTCTCGGATTATTTTGGTTCTCCCTCGGTAGCCATATCTAATTGAGTTTATGCCGGCATACATACCTCTGATGTTCTTTGCTCTGGCATTTTCTAAGATTTTTTGATCCGATTCTTCTCCCGTTCGCGTTTTTTGCGTTTGAAAAGTCTCAATGTCTCCGAACTGTCGCGTATCTTTCTGCGTTGACTTCATCATATCTTTCTAAGTGGATCATTCTAAGTCGTTTACGTTCTTCGGCCTTCGCCCTGCACTCATCGTCAAACCAAGGTTTGGACTTAATTGTTTTCTTAAATCCTAATACCTTTTGGGCTGTTTGTTTGATTGTGTCTCTGATCGATGCACATTTATTGCCCAGATTACTGGTTTCCTCTTCATCACTACTCCTATTCTCTAGGATGGTAAATCGATTCGTTAGTTCGTCTTGATATTCAGCCCTTTTCCGCAGGTCTTTTAGTTTATGAATGTCGAACTTTTTGGCTGTATCCCGTGACTGCCCATGTGGGTTTGCTGCGAGCCGACTTCTAATTTTGCCCATCACTAGAAGATGATCGGTGTCGCAATCTGTTCCTCTATATGATCTTGCGTGATGGATGTTCGAGTGGTGTCTTTTGTCTATGAGGAAGTGGTCCATTTGGTTACGCGTTACGCCGTCGGGTGATATCCATGTGGCTTTATGCATTTGCTTGTGTTTGAACATCGTGCTTTTCACTACCAGATCTTTTGACGCTGCGTACGTGATAATTTGAATTCCATTATCATTTGAAATCTCGTGTAGGGTTTCTTTACCTATAGTTGATTGGAAGATATCTTCCTTTCCAATTTTCGCATTGAGGTCCTCGAGGAGGATTTTAACATCGAATGATGAGATCCCATCAAATACTTCATCTAGGATCTCGTAGAAGGTGTCCTTCGTTTCTTCGTCGGTAGATTCTATTGGGGCGTGTACGTTTATAAATACATAATTGTACCATGGTCCCCGTATTTTCAACACCGACATTCGGTCATTAATAAATTTCACATCTTTTACATGGGACGTAATCTTCTTGCTCTTGAAGCCAGTTCCGAGGTTATGTGTGTCGGTACCTCCACATGCCAGTGTGAACCCGTTGGTTTCGATTACTTTATGTGGGAGTCGGGCTTCCTGAAGCGCGACGATGTCCATTTTATATTGTTTCGCGTTTTCTACGACCGTCTATATCGCGCCTGGTTTATATAGCGTTCGAACATTCCACGTGCCGACACGTATATCCCGCTTTTTCCGTTTTTTCCTACGTCTTCTTTTTGCCGAGTCGGTGTTTTCTTGATGATTTGTTCCCTTATGGAAGTGTCGGCTCATCACACCTACGCCTACCGGGTTTTTCGTGAAATTGTCTTTTGTATATTGATCATTCATTTCGTGGGAATACTCTGGGGTTTCAAATAGTCCGCCATATCAGAGCCCCTCTTTGATATGGTAAGGTCTGGTTACTGGTCTGATTCGACCCGGTGTCAGAGAGGCGCCGTTATAATACAGTCGGTATACTCCTGGCTGCAAACCATCCAATGGGCACGGTGACGCGTAGGACCCTAGATTAGGGGTGGTAGATCTTTGTGTGTTACTCCTCGCTAGCCTGTCTGACATGGGTGGCCCTACTGGAAGCGTATGCTCCCGTCAGTATAGCCTAAGTGATTCATCGTAGTTTAAGCCCCCGCACCACGTCAAGGTTTCTACCAAGCGAGGGTTTCTATGAATGGATAATAAAATAAAAATAAATATAAATATATAAGAAAAAAGCAACAAAAATATAAAAGAAAGAAATAATGCGAGAAAGCGTTTGACCTATGAAGCATTTATAGACGTGCAGCCCGTTTTCATCCCTAATCCCCCACCAGCGATGGCTATAATTGTTTGCTTTTATCACCGATAACTGTACTGAAACGTAATCTATCTGGGGAAATATGAAATACTAAAGAGAATTTGTTTATTCTTAGCCTTACAAAAAGCATGGCAGAGGACAGGGACTTTGATTCTTATTTTGGTGGGGGAAAAAACCTCAATATGAACGTGACTTAATTAACTTATTTTACAAACTTAATTAATTAATTTAATTAGCAAGCCGGCAATTTTCTTAGTCAACGTGATACTAAGGCACTCATAGCTTATATATGTATGTAAAAAGCGGGCGGTTGGTGGGGTTGATTTAGGATGGGGAGCTTTACAGTGGAAGTGCTGAGGGTAAATTCAGGATATATTTGAATTAACACTGCATCATGGGAGAAACGGGCTCATTATATCCGTAATAGGTTGAGGCAAGTGGAAATATCGAGCAAGCGAAGGTTCCACAAATTGCAAGGGTTAATAGTGTAAAAAATATATGTGTGGAGTTTTGTGCAGTCAAGACTTTCTAACAAAAGTCCATTGATGAAGGGAATGCCGATTAAATTTCTCCATTCTTCTAGGGTTCTTAAGTTATTTAGTTAGAGGCAACGATCAGGATTAAGGGTTAATCTTATCTCTGTCGTCGGAGAACAATTCGCAAGAAATAACCTTGAATGCTATCGATTCTGTGAATGTGTATCCTTTTATTAGGAGGGACTATTGTCACCAAGTGCAGTCAGATACGCAGCTGACATCGACATCATCGGTAGATCCGATTCGGCTGTACAGGATTCCTTCACCCACATCGATCAGGCAGCCCAAAAACTGGGACTGTACATTAATGAGGGGAAAACTAAGTACACGGTGGCAACTTCTGCGAAGAGAAGACCTTACATTGATCAAACTATCAGGGTAGCGGAACACTAATTTGAAGTAGTGCAATCCTTTAACTCCCTTGCGTCAATAGTATCAGCCGATAACAATATGGAAGAAGAAATACGCGAACGGCTAATCAAATCCATCAAAGTCTACTATGGTCTATAAACGCTCTTTAAATCCCGAAATTTATCCAGAACATCCAAGCTACTACTGAACTCTTAGCCGCGTTCGAGAGGCAGGTCTTAAGGAGTATGGTTGGTCCCCTATGTGAGGGAGGACGATTCCGAAGACGCTACAGCCATGTGTTGTACGCGATCTGCCTTGAAGCTAATGTTGTAAGAAAAATCACGCGGTAGACTCCGGTGGGCGGGATACCTAGCTCGAATGAGCGAAGAGGAGCCTGCCCGGAAAGCCCTTTGTGGCAAGATGTATGGAAGGAGACAGCACGGCCGACCGGCAAGGGGGCAAGGGGCGGGGGTAGGTTATAGTCGAGTGTAAAAGTGCCGCTTAAGATTGGTGGTGAGAATAGTTTAGGAGGCGGTGCTTGAGAGTTTGGATAGAGAGGTCGAAGACGAATAAGGTGGAATGGGAGTTGACATTTCTCAGCATCCGCGAAAGGGGTTCGTTCAGACCATAAGAGGTCCGAAGTGTGGGCGGGGGGGGGGGGGGGGGAGAAGGCGCGGTTACACATATTTCGAAGGATTGCGTTTAAAGGAATTAAGTTAAGGAGGTGGGCGCAGTCGACCGAGCCGAAGAGGATCCGATGAATATATGTCAGCCACGACCATGCGCTCCTCAAGGGTTCTGAGGTTGATTAATTTGAGGCGGTTAATGTACGGGGGAAGGATTAAGGGGTTTTCCCATCCTAGACCTCGGAGAGCGAACCGAAGGAAGTGACGTTGAATACTTTCGATTCTACAGATATGGATCTTGTGATAAGGAGACCATACCTGGCTAGCACATTCAAGCAGTGGACGGACGAGGGTAAGGTAAAGGGATCGAGTGGTGGCTACCTTGAGGGACTTAACTTTGTCGTCTATGAAAAAATAACTTTAACAATAAACGTGTATTGTCATCACATATTGTTGCGCCCTTGTTTCCAAAAAGGTTGACTTTCATTGCTTTAGACCATAGTTTGACAAAACATAACATAAACAAAACATAATATGTTAAATGTCACATAAAATGTATAAATGCATAACAAAATCGATTGAACGGCGGTTATGTCTTGATTATTTAGGGGATACGGATGTGAAAGAGAATGGTTGCGCTTACGTGAAAAAGTAATTGACTGCCATTTGACAATATTAATCTCCAAACTATTCTTGAGATATCAAATCGAAAAGTGGTCGAGTTGATGCTATGATGATAGACATTACTGAGACAGCGGGTTATTTGTTGACGTATTTGGCCGATGTTTTCAAGTAAAGGGGATCGAGATCTCTTCTGTATCCAGATGCATGGTTATTATTTATTAGTTATTAGTTGATTAAATTGGCTGAACTGTAGTAGAACATGTTCGAAATCGTGTAGTCGAAGTTTCATACCGGCTTCGAATTATTTTGCTGATTTTTGAAGATTATTATGGTACTTTCAAACTAGGCGAGCATCACCGATATTGGTTAACTTATGTAAAATAACTTTGAATAGGGGACAGGTTAAACTGTTCTGAACAAGATTGAAAATGTTTATCTATGTTATTATGGGGGTACGAGGGCAGGTCAATAACTCTTTTGAAAAAGAGAGAAAAACAATTCTTTTTGGGAAATTTTTTTTTATTTTACAACATAATCTCCTTCTAGTTCAACAGTTTGACAGACGTGCCTCCAATTTTTTTAAGCCTTCAGAAAAGTATGATTGTGGCAGTCCCTCAAAATAAGCATTTGTGTGTACGATAAGCTCCCCATTTGATGTAATCCCGTGATCCATTTTGTTAAATTTGAAAATAGAAAGAAGTCACCCGTGGCCAGATTTGTTGAGTCCGGTGGATGGTCTATCAATTCAAAGATCAATTCCTCAATTTTAGCCAATGAAACTGCGCACGTATGCACTCGTGCATTATCTTGGAGAAAGAGAATATTTTTTTCTTCAAATGAGGACGATTTTTTTTATTGTCTTATTTAGCTGACGTAATAATGATGCATAATAGTGTCCGGTTATCGTCTGTCCTTTTTCCAAATAGTCAATGAAGATAATGTCACGTGCATCCCAAAACACAGTACCATAACCTTTCCAGCTGATTTCGCCGTCTTTGCTTTCTTTGGAGCCCGTTCGCCTTTAAAAATTCACTGTTTTGACTGTTCTTTCGTCTCGGGAGTGTAGTGGGGGTATCCATGTTTCATCTACAGTAAGTAGCTTGCGCAGAAACTCATCTTGTATTTGACAGATATCTGGTGAGGAATGATGCTTACTAAAAACAGACCATTAGCGATGCTACGAGAGCCATCTCTTATATTTTCTAAGGACTTATTGACCTGCTCTCGTATTTGTTTAACTCCTGTGTGTGTGGATGGATAGGTTCATTGAAAATCGTAGTAATATGACTTATACCTGACTTTTTACTGTTAATGCTTTTTGATGATGTTTACAAAAAAATTTGATGATATTCATAGAGACTTAGACTTAGTGACTTATCCATAAGTTTTTTTAAAGAGTTCTTCTGAATGTGAGGCTATGATGGCAGATGTCATTTCGTGAGTTCTGAATTCGTGAGCTAAAATTGCATTATACACCGAACTCAACAGCCTTATACGCATGTAGGGATATCTTTTGTTGTCGTAAGCTTCATCATCATCATCGGCATTACAACTGGGATCCGGTCTTTGCCTTATTTAGAAAGTCCCTCCACCGGTATCCGGTCCATATCCGAGACTTGTTAAATTGTTCATAATAATTTGTTTTTTAGGGGCTTCTCGATAGTATAGTGGTTAGTATACCCGCCTGTCACGCGGGAGACCGGGGTTCGATTCCCCGTCAGGGAGCCTCTGGCGCAAGACTAATAACCTTGCCCGGAAAAAAAAAACATATTGATTTGTTTTTTCCGGGCAAGGTCATTAGTCTTGCGCCAGAGGCAATTGCCATTTACCCGCATATTTTCACAGTAACCAAATAATAACTTATAGTAGGAAAAAGGAAGGACAAAATTTGGCGTAATAATAAAAGAAAGAAAAACAATTATTATTTTTAAAACTCACTTACCCCAAAAACCTCCTACCGATATGCAATAAAAAAAATCTTTCATTGGGATGTGCTATTAATATTCATAGTAAAACTTCCCTTTCCCTGACACAATCGGGCTGATCAATGGCACACATACACGTTGATAATTCTTTGATAAGGGTGAAATCAAAATTAGTTACCTCTGCCGGTTTTCTCTCTATGCGACCATGACCGACATTCCGTATCGAGATGTGATTGGTCAACTACCGAACGCCTCAACCGATCGCTGATGAACATTTCTTAGCTCTCATCAGGGGTTATTTAGACATTGTATCGAAAGGTGCGAATTAAACATGGTGCATTTCACGGCTTGCTCCGAGTAAAATTGGTGGTGATGAAATAACCCCTCCCTCAGTTCTTCTTTCCCCTTTCAGAAAAAAGGGTGTTAATACCTTTCCCTTAGCAGAAGATATTTTTTGGAATAGGATTTTGGAATATCCTTTAAATGTCAGAGTACAGTGCGAGTCTACGGCGAGGAAGTGGGTAAGGAAGGGGGTACCGTTATACATTGGCCTTAAATGCCTGGACATTATAACGACGAGGAAACATACGATCAGGTAGAGCATTGCACATTCGTGTGGGTCGGCTAAAGAGTGACTCTCTATGTTTATTTGTGTGCCTGAAGATGTGAACTCCTTGCGATCAAGTTCCCAATCTAGTAGCCCCTTTAAAATAGTAATTATAGACACCTGGCTTATAATCCGATCGGAGCGGATAGTTTTCAAATTAAAAATAACGACTCGAAGTAACTAAAAGAATTCGTTTTGAATAATTTAATGTGATTTCAAGTGGTTGGACGAGCCCAAATGAAGTGTTTAACTATTATAATTTATCAAACAACGTATTTCATAATATCATAATATAGTTAAATGGCGATAAAAGTGGGTTCTTTACAAAGGTTTTCGTTTGTTTGTTTGTTTGCTTATGATTGCGCCAAAGGATACGTAATATTACAAAGATGCCATGGCACACGTTGCAGAGTATGGAACAACGCTCCGCATACGTACTAAAACACTGCGTTGCATATTCTAGCACTCTTCCCACGGGACTGGGAGTTTGCGTTTTCCTTCATGGGGCTGGTTAGCTCTTTAGGCTGGTCTCTTAGTTTTACTAGTGTGTTGCATAAATTCTGTAACAATGCATCGAGTGACTTCACCTCTGAGGTATGCCGTCAGAGACCCACTTTAGCGGCCAATAAAAAGGTCTTTTATTCCCAAATGTTCGGAAGTTGAAGGTGATAGGGCACTCTCACACATAATATAAACTAGTGTTATGGGCCGATATACATATACAGTGATGTAGACTCAAACGTAAATTTTCACTTTTCCTGGAATGAGCAATAAACGTTTATTTTTTTTTTTTACACTAACGTGCGCACAAAAGAGGAGTTTGAAGTGCCCTTAAATGTCAGAGCACAGTGCGAGCGGATGGAGAGGAAGTGGATAAGGAAAGGAGGTGTCGATGTATATTGGTCTTGAATGCCTGGACATCACAACGGCCAGGAAACTGATGCGCATTCACACATTGACGGGTATCGCGGGAAAATGTCTGAGGGGGCGGAACACATTCAACAAGGTCAGTTGAGCAACGACCGTGGTAATACATATGGAAAAGAGATATGCATGATACGTTGCGCCTGTGTTCTAACGACGAAATTGATCGACTTACGGCTGAGTCTGTTAGAATCATAATATATAACTAAAATGAACTTGTTTTTGTAAGATGCTATCGTGGAGGTGTGGCGGTTCTGTAATACATTCCCAAAGAACCTCCCACCCTCTTAAATTAATCACCTTCCAAACCCATAGTACCTACCTGCAATTAGGCGCAGCGTAAGCTCCCCTGCAGCATCACACCTGAAAGTTAAACCTCATAAAGGCATGCATCACATTGAATTATTATATGAACCGTACCATATCTCCATCGGCTCGGCTTGTCAGAAATTATAATAGAGAAATACTTGCTGGCCAGCGTAATTGTTGACACAGTCGTAGCCGATGGGTTTTGCTACGATTCATAACCATTTATTGCTTCAGTCCCGAGGTTCGCAATACTTGCGACCATTTTCCTTTATCGGCTAACAACCGATCAAGAATTTGGGCATGGATATGAACATTGTTTAGGTAACCTTACCCATGCCATGCTTATGATGACCGGCCTGAAAACCTAAAGTAAACATACAGTATCTCACTGTGTGCGTTTTATTTACCCGCATATTAATCAAACATACAGCCATCCAGCCTGACCCTTTGCCGCCGTCGACAAGGTTTCTGCTGACTTATGTCAACAAAATAATTTGTCCCCTTGTGCACCGGAGCCATATGGCTAGATTAGATATTGCCTGCATCGGTGTTTCCAAGTAATCTTAGGCAAATACCACGACGACCTCATTGTATCATAGGCACATCATATACATCATGTGTGCCACCATTTGATCTGTGAAATAGAGTTTTTGTTTACTTTGAAACAAAAATCTATTTCGATCTCTGGCATACATCATCAATGATGTATGGGTACATCGCCCCCTTATGATCGTACGTCTGTTTAATCAGGTGTCCATCGATCATCATTTTCATCGCAGGGCATTGTACTTGTCCTATACGGCCACATATACAATCCTCCCCTATCGATGCAATTCGCGGCCATCGAACTGACGGATGTGAATTGCATCAGAGAGTCAGATTTTATTCGCCCAAGGAGTCGGATGTCTTCCACCACCTCGGTTGGTTTGAGTTTATGAGAGTTAAGTCCGTTTGTCGTTCGTGGTCTATTCTTTTAGAGTTAATACATTTTCCAATGTAAAGCTGTGCGCGGAAATATTCCAGTTCCCGAAGTAAAGTCAGTTTTGGTGACAGCAAAACAACAAAAAAGATAAATCTATGTACAAAGACAATATACATACCTACACCCACGTCGTTTAATGTAGGAAATATTTTATAAAATAGACCCAAAAAAAAAAACCAGTGCATTTATAGAACAGTGTTATGAAAACTACTTAATAAAGGAAACCATCAACAACAAGGAAACTCCAGTGCATTTATTTACTTGGTATAGAACCGTGAACAATTCGCTGCAGACTTGCGTTGGGGAATAAGTGAACCCGTGTTACGAGGATACCAACTTATTTGCCCACAGAGGTTCTCTATATCACATGGAGAACCAGCCCACAATACCAACGAATTTTGACCGCTAACAGCGCGCCACCATAACCCAAACCTGCAATAGCACACATTCACAAACATGCAAAGAACACACTTCCCATCTGCAATAGCACCCATTCTTAAATCTGCAATACATTTCTCAACCTGTAATAAAATGCATTTTCAAAACTTACAACGGAATATTAATCATCTCCCTCATCTACACGAAACCGCATACATTTTTACCAAAAACCACTTCAGTTAAATTCCTACTTAAACTACATTTCTTGCTTGCAACCAAGCAGCATTAATTTCCCCCGAAAATCAACCCGGCTCACTTCCTGCTTAAACCATTTCCTCCGCTTGTAAACAAGCAACATTCAGTTCCCCCGAAAACCATTTCGGCTCCCATCCTACCTAAACCAATTGAAACAATACCAACTCTTCTTACTGATAAGTCACCAGCACAATGCGTGGCCTTTCTACGAAACAACCATCGCAACGATCAAGTCCTATGTCCCTTTGTCTAACCGAAAATTCATGCCCATACTTGGTTATGCGCCCGAAACCGATTTCTCCGTACACATAGCGACAGAGGAATCTAATTCAGCCTGTACGGCAGTAATTCTCTGGAACTAAATTCTGTATGCACGCATAGCAACCCTTTTCAAGTTCCTAGTAAGTGGCAGTGAGTTTATTTAGCTATGAGTCTATAGCGTTTGAAATAATAGTGAAGAAGATCGTGTGATTCGAACTGACGCTATGACAGCTCGAATCACGAACAAAAATTTACCTAAGCGTTACACACCAGGCTACTGACCGTGTTTAGAATTTGATTTCCAAACTCGAGTATATTCCACTGGTGTGAATTATTTTTATTTATCACTTGGTATACGGTTCTGATGTATTTTTCTTATTCGATTTTCTTCGTTCGGTGTTCTTCACTATTTTTGCTTGTGAATTGTGTGTATCTGTTAGAATCGCTACACACTCCCGCCGCAGTAACTTCGTTACGATCAGATTCGTATGCGGACGACGGACGAACGAGAGAAACGAGGAAACATCGGAGGCTGTGCTCTATGCGGAAGTCGTGACCGTGTGTGAAGTTCTGCTTTACTATGGGAAGTGTATGCTATGCTGTGTGTACAGATCACGTCGTAGTCACCAATTATAGCGTTTGAAATAATAGTGAAGAAGATCGTGTGATTCGAACTGACGCTATGACAGCTCGAATCACGAAAAAATTTTTACCTAAGCGTTACACACCAGGCTACTGACCGTGTTTAGAATTTCATTTCCAAACTGGATTATATTCCACTGGTGTGAATTATTTTTTTGTTATTTATCGCTTGGTATACGGTTCTGATGTATTTTTCTTATTCGATTTTTCGTTCGTGTTCTTCACTATTTCGCTTGTGAATTGTGTGTATCTGTTAGAATCGCTACAAGTCCATTGCCACGACACGGATGAATGGATTCTTGCCCCCTTTTCCAGTCAGTTGAAACTCATTAGCCGCTGGGGACGGTCACGCCGCGCCACCAGTCGAGTCACAACCACAGTCGAATTTGGTACGCTGCGGAGCACGCACACCACGAGTTGAGCTTTCAGTCACGTGAGCGCGCACACTCAAGGTCGAGAGTTAGATTGTTTTAAACCATTTGCACAACCAAAATTTTTTCCTTGAAGAAAGTTCCGCGAAATATAATTTCCTCTTATCATTTTTGTTTAAACCCGTTATAAAAATAAATAAGGACAAGTGCGTCATCTGCATTATGAACTAATCAGCTCCCCCTGTGAAATTTGTATAGCCAAAAGGATCTTACGTAACTCTATCAATTTAGCGTCGAAAATCAGTATTGTAAACCTTACTAGTTTAAGAAGCTTAAATAGAAAAGAGAAAAACATCAATCACAATAACAATATGCGAGTGTTTATTCTTTCGATTCTGTGTCCGCTTAACTTCTCTCGGATATTCTTACGAACAATTTTCGATGGAACATTGTCGGGGATAAGGTGAACCACGTGCCGTACGTCGGCACCCAAAATAAACCCCCACACTATTCCTCGTCTTTCGGCGCAAGGCTGATAACCTTGTCCGGAAAAACAAAATTATGGAAAATTTAACAAGCCTCGGATATGGCCCGGATACACGACTACGACCACGAGATTTGTTAAATAAGGCCAAGACCCGATGCCGGTTGTAGTGCAGATGATGATGATGATTCCTCGCCTTTCGTAGTTTTTGGATTGTATATCTGTTCTGTCACTATCAAGTCTAAAAACGGGTTTGGATAGTTGCTGGATAAGTCTCGATCTTTAGAGTAAATTCGTAATTGGATGGGTCCCGGTATATTTAGTCTTGTCGTATGGTATTGTTTAGTACTTGCGGCTACTATCCAATCCGTAATAACGTGTTGTTACAAGTGGGGTTATTAGTGTGTCAACTTTATAAAGAAGTCTGCACGAATATATTAGTATATTTCCAATGCGACTGTTTTACCGTCTTTTCTCACTTATTTTGCTGTTGAGATAGGTTGCGGAGATGACCACTGGATCTCTAGTAATCTCTCCACCACAAGGAATAGTTACAGTAT